>BTCW01000004.1:15000-1265000 GCA_033239725.1 Echinochloa phyllopogon
TCAGGAGGGGCAGACCTCCTGTTCTCTCTCTCAATTTTTTTTAATAAGAGCATCTCCAGCAATTTAGCAAATCGAGTTGCTATCTTTGATTTTTTGGCAAAAACGTTAAAAATACTCATCCAACAATTTGGCAAAAGACTTGGCAATTTTTGGCAACTTGGGAAAACCCAGCCTCCAGCGAGCTTGGCATCTCGTTTTTAGACAGGTGGGAGGGTGAAAAAAGAAATAAATAACATAATTTTGTTTCTCTCTCAGGGTTCCTGATGTAAGTTAGATCTGCATTTAACAAGTGAATTATGCCAAACTTTTGGAGATAAGCTCTTTTTTTACTTGGCATATCTTTTTAGAAGTTGGCAAAACACAAGATATGCCAAGTATAATACGGCAAACTGCTGGAGATGCTCTAGGAGAAACTTATGTTTATATGTTGTGTTTCTGTTACAACAAACTATGTTTGTGATACTTATTAACTGCCATGATGTTTTCTTACATATTCAATTATTTACAGGGAGGAGAAACTACAATGTACCGGGTATTGTTCTTGCCGTTGTGCTGGCTGTTCTAGCAGCCTTGAACCTCGTCGCCTGCCTCTGTTTCTGGCGGCGGTGGCGACAAACTGCGGAAGCCAAGAAGCCATGTATGTTCCTGCGAAATTCTCCGGTCTGAACGCGTGACACGATTTTCTGGAATCATGAAAAGAAATGACTTTGTGTCCCATTGATTCTTGAGTAGATCCCATGTATCCCACTCAAGCAGAGGATGTGGAGATAGTGGACTCCATGATGATGGATGTCTCCACCCTGCGAACGGCCACTGGAGATTTCGACGAGAGCAACAAGGTCGGTGAAGGCGGGTTCGGCGCGGTGTACAAGGTACTGAACAAGAGTAACTAGGCATGCCTTGTGAATTCCTGAACTGACTGGAAAATATGCCCATGATTCCATGAATATAACTTAAGCTTGCTTTGATTTGTTCAGGGTGTCCTCCCCGACGGCGACGAGATAGCAGTGAAGCGGCTGTCGGACAGCTCGACGCAGGGAGAGGACGAGCTGAAGAACGAGCTCGCGCTGGTGGCCAAACTGAAGCACAAAAACCTCGTCATGCTTGTCGGTGTCTGCCTTGAGCAGCAGGAGAGGCTGCTCGTTTACGAGTATGTCCCCAACCGGAGCCTCGACCTGATCCTCTTCGGTACTGCTTTAACCTTGCCCAAACCCATGCAATTTCCTTCCTAATTTTCTCGGCAACTTGTGTATCCATCACATTATTTGATCACTCCTGCTTTCCTGTCAGACACTGAGAATGAGCAGCTGGACTGGAGGCAGAGGTATAGGATCATAAACGGCATCGCTCGAGGCCTGCAGTACCTCCATGAGGACTCGCAGCTCAAGGTCGTCCACCGTGATCTCAAGGCTAGCAACATCCTATTAGACGCGAACATGAACCCCAAGATCTCCGACTTCGGCCTCGCCAGGATCTTCGACCGCGACCAGACGCAGGCAAAGACGAGCCAAATCGTCGGAACCTAGTAAGCACCACCAAAACTCTGTTTCTGACTCTGTTCAGGTTCAGCTTATGTTGTTGAGGCAAAGGTCACTGAAATTTCGCTTGGTTTTCAGTGGGTACATGGCGCCGGAGTACGTCATGCGGGGGAACTACTCGGTGAAGTCAGACACCTTCAGCTTCGGCGTCATGGTGCTGGAGATCGTCACGGGGAGGAAGAACAGCGGCAGCTACAATTCCAAACAGTCTGGAGATCTCTTGAACACTGTAAGTTGTGAAAACCTGAACATCTGAATCGCCACCGTGTTGCCGGAGTTTGGCTCATGGGTACAGGCCACCGTGCAGGTATGGGAGCATTGGGAGACCGGGACGGTGATGGAGTTGGTAGACCCGTCCATGAACGGCGGCTTCCCGGAGGGCGACGTGTTGAGATGCTTCCACATTGGGTTGCTGTGCGTCCAGGGAGATCCGGCGGCCCGGCCAGTGATGTCTTCGGTGGTGATGATGCTCGGCACCAACACGATCAGCCTCCAGGCCCCGTCCAGGGCGGGGGTTTTCGCCAGGGACAACAGCCAAAACACGGAGGTGACGTCGTCGATGCAGGGTTAGGCACGGGAATGCACAACAGTTTTTAGTTGCAGAACAGTATGTATTTCTGTATGGTTCAGCCCCGCCAGATGAGGTGATGCACAAGAAGCATCTGCTGGTAAGAGTCGTCAAGTGTATCCATTCTGTCCACCATTTTGATTACGAACATATTTCGCAGCAAATGGTAATCAAGGAACGGCAGTAGCATGAAGCATCACACTGCTCTGTCCTACTGTCTTGATTCCAGCCTCCTGCATCACCTCACCCATTCGCATGCCAGCCTGCCAATTCCCATCATCTAAATAGATATTCCTAATTGTCACATACCGACCAGATTGCTGGGGCCCAAGAGCCATCAGTCTGTGCCCAATCTCCACAGCAAGCTCCACATTTCCATGGAGCTTGCGAGCCCCAAGAAGAGCACCCAACACGGAAGCATCAGGTGCAAAGGGCGTCTTCTCTATAACCTGAATGGCTTCCACAAAGCGACCAGCACGGCCTAGGAGGTCCACAGCACATCCATAATGGACCATCAATGGTGTCACCTTGTATTCAGCAACCATTGCCTCGAACCAGAATAACCCAAACCCTGCACGAGCACAAGCCGTCAGCAGAGCAAGAAAGGTTTCCTATCTAATTTGGCAAGAATCCTTCAGCCCTCATCATGTCAAACATCACAAGGGCTTCAGTCTCCATCCCATGATTAGCCAGTGCCGACAACAGCGCATTCCACGTGCAAACCTGGACAGCATCAAAAGCACCCCTACAGCAGCCAAGCCTCCCGTGCTTCCCGTACATGACAACCAGAGCTGTGCCAAGGAACGCTAGCTGTGAGGTCAAGCTCATGACGGACAATGTACGCATGGACAGCCATCCCCGCAGCAAGCGCCTGAGCACCATCAAGGTTAGCACACAGGCTGAGAGTGTTAGATCTGTGGGTCGCTCATGTATAGAATAGGTGCATCTGGGTGTGTATGTGTACATGTGCGTGTGCTGTGTTGAATAAAGGAGATGGGATTCGGGTGTATACCATCCCCGCCGGTCGCGGCGGTTCCAGTCGCCATGGCCGGTTCTGTTGGTGAGGATCTGCTCAAGGCAGCGTCGCGCAGTGTAGTCGTAGGAGTGCGTCGCGGTAGCAGGTCGCGCCGGCCCTCTGGTCGCCACCGGCACTGGCCCGGGACGGCGACGGAGTACGGCGATGACGTCGTGGCGGCGGTGGCGGGTCTTCCCGTCACTGCCCGCGCTAACCCTAGATCGGATAGGTGTGTCGGTGGGTCGTGGCGGCTCAGGTAAACCTCGTATCTTGAGCCGGCGGCCCCCACCTTTCTTTATAGCGCGGGGTGACAGGGGCCCTCCAACCATGTAGGATTGGGCGCCCCCGATCAGGGCGCGGACTGGATCAGGCCCACGGCCTTTGGGCCGTGTGGGCCGGGAGATCAACCTAACAATCTCCCCTTTGATCTCACAATCGCTTTTCTTTTACCTTTTACAATTTTCCTTATTCCATCCTAGATTTGTGCACAGAGCATATCTCATCGTCCCGACTTAATCGTCGATAGAATCAATAGCTACTGTACACGCCCCTATTCAGAAATAGATTCTTTAATCTATGGGCCCTGTTAATCCAGAGATCGTAGGCAATACCTTAGTCCCATGCCGGCTACATGTTCCTTGAACACGTTGGGTGGTAAGCCTTTCGTTAGCGGATCCGCGAGCATCTTCTCTGTTTTAATATGCTCGAGACTTATGGTGTGATCCTGGATTCTATCTTTAACAGAATAAAATCTTATCTTTATCGACTTGGTAGCCGTACTTTTCTTATTATTATGAGCATAGAACACTGCTGGCTGTTTATCGCAGTACATCTTTAGTGGTCTTTCTATACTGTCTACCACTCTCAATCCTGGTATGAATTTCTTTAGCCATTCAACTTGGCAGGATGCCTCATAACATGCTATAAATTCTGCATACATCGTAGATGTTGCTGTCACTGTTTGCTTGGAGCTTTTCCACGATATAGCTCCCCCTGCGAGTGTAAAGATGTAGCCTGTCGTGGATTTACTATCATCTCCATCTCCCGCAAAGTCTGAGTCTGAATACCCTTCAATCTCAAGGGAATCTGTTCTTTTATATGTTAACATGAGGCCTTTTGTGCCTTGCACATACCGAAAAGCTTTCTTCACTAATTTCCAGTGCTCAAGCCCTGGATCTTTCTGATATCTGCCAAGTATGTTGGTAACAAATGCTAGGTCAGGGCGTGTGCACACTTGTGCATATTGTAAGCTTCCGACAGCTGAAGCATATGGAACTGCCTTCATTTGTTCCCTTTCATAACTATTCTGAGGACTCTGAAAATCCCCAAATCTATCGCCCTTGACTATTGGCGCAGGAGTAGGTTTACTTCTCTGCATACAGAACTTTTCTAGAACCTTTTCCAGGTACGTCTGTTGAGATAATCCTAATACCCTATCTGATCTATCTCGGTGAATTTCGATTCCCAAAACGAATGAAGCTTCACCAAGGTCTTTCATGTCAAAGTTCGAGGACAGGAATTTCTTCGTTTCCAATAATAGGTTGACATTATTACTTGCCAGTAGAATGTCATCCACATAAAGGATGAGGAAAATGTAATTTCCTTTAAGGAATTTTGCATAAATGCAATTGTCCTCAACATTTTCATTAAACCCAAACTTCTTTATCGTTTCGTTGAACTTCAAGTACCACTGCCTCGAAGCTTGTTTTAACCCATAAATGGATTTCTTTAGATGACATCCCATGTGTTCTTTTCCTTCCACGACAAAACCTTTGGGTTGAGCCATGTAAACTTTTTCTTCGAGATCCCCATTAAGGAATGCCGTCTTTACATCCATCTGGTGCAATTCGAGATTGAAATGCGCCACCAATGCCATTATTATTCTGAAGGAATCCTTACATGAGACCGGAGAAAAAGTCTCATTGTAATCTATTCCTTCCTTTTGTGTAAAACCCTTTGCCACAAGACGCGCCTTAAATCTTTCTACATTCCCTTTGGAGTCACGTTTCGTCTTGTAGACCCATTTGCAGCCTACTGTTTTGGCTCCTTTAGGAATTTCTTCTAAGTCCCAAACACGGTTGGTACTCATCGATTTCATTTCATCTTCCATGGCCTCAAGCCACTTGGATGAGTTTTCGCTTCTCATGGCTTGTTCGAATGAAATAGGATCATCCTCCATTCGAAACTCTTCTGTGTTATACACTTCATAATCATCAGGAATTGCTGACTTTCTTGCTCTTTGAGACCTTCTAGGAGCCTCTACATTTGGAACATTTTCTATTGGAGACTGTTGATGCTCCCCCTGATCTGCAGCAACATTTTCTATAGGATCCTGAGGGACAGGTTCCACATTTGCATTCGGTGTTGCCACAGGAGGAACCATCACAGGAGCTGAAGCCGCAGTGTCTGGCACCGTCGGCGTAGGCTCAACAGGTAGTTCGAAAAATGGCTCCTGAATCATTGGATTGGGTGCACACACCCGCCTCTCCTCAAGATCAATCTTTCGAGCTTCCATGCTCCCCCGTATTAGTTCTTCTTCAAGAAAAACAGCATGTCTCGTTTCCACAAACTTTGTGACTTTGTCAGAACAGTAGAAACGATATCCTTTTGATTTCTCTGTATAGCCAATAAAATGGCAACTCACTGTCTTGGGATCTAGCTTCCCAATCGTCGGGTTGAATATCTTTGCCTCAGCAGGGCTCCCCCACACCCGTAGGTGATTCAATGAGGGTATTCTGCCTGTCCACAGCTCATACGGTGTTTTTGGCACCGCTTTACTGGGAACTCTGTTGAGAATATAGGTGGCGGTTTTTAAAGCCTCCATCCATAAACTCACTGGTAGTGTAGAGTAGCTGATCATGCTTCGCACCATATCCATAAGGGTACGGTTACGTCTTTCAGCGACTCCATTCTGCTGAGGATCGCCCGGCATAGAGTACTGGGCAACTATACCTTGTTCCCTTAGGTACCTCGCGAAAGGTCCTGGAACTTGGCCATATGGGGTGTGTCGACCATAGTATTCCCCTCCACGGTCGGAACGGATTATCTTTATCTTTAAATTATGTTGATTCTCAACTTCAGCCTTGAATATTTTAAACTTATCCAACGCTTCTGACTTTTCTTTTATTGGATAAATGTATCCATAACGGGAATAATCATCGGTAAAGGTAATGAACGAGTCAAAACCATCTATGCTTTTAACTGAAAACGGACCACAGATGTCTGTGTGAATTAACTCTAAAATACCTGCGGTATGTTCAGCATTTTTCTTTGTAATCTTTATGTATTTTCCTTTGATGCAATCAACGCATTTATCTAAGTCTGAGAACTCTAGAGGAGGAAGAATGTCATTCTTAACCAGCCTTTCTATTCTCCCCCTCGAAATATGGCCTAAACGACAATGCCATAATTTCGACGACGTGTCTTGAGTTCTCTTCCGTTTTCTATTATGAGCTGTAGGTGGGGATACAAGCGCATTCACATCACATACGGAATTCACACTTTCACGTAGTGATAACAAATAAAGATCATTTTTCTTGAAAGCAATAGTAGTCACTGTATCTTTAAAATCTATTACACACATGCCATTTCCAAAATGACATCCATATCTATCATCATCTAGACGAGATACACTTATTAAGTTCCTCTGTAAACTAGGCACAAAGAAAACATCTCTAAGAAATAAATTAAATCCGGTGTCGAGCTCTAGGAGAAGGTCGCCCACCGCCTTCACTTCTGCTTCGACTCCATTCGCGACTTTAATTCGCCTTTCGTTTCTTTGAGTAGTTCTCGTCGAACGGAATCCCTGTAAAGAGTTTGCAACATGAATTGTTGCTCCTGAGTCAATCCACCAAGTAGATGTGGAATAATCTATATACAGAGATTCATTTATGAATGAAATAACATTCTCACCTTTCCTTTCCATGATCATCTTTAAGTAGGCAGCACAATTTTTCTTGTAGTGCCCTTTCTCTTTGCAGTAGAGACACTGATCTTTCTCCACTGTGGTTTGCCCGTCCTTAGGCCTGTGCTGCTGGGAGTGCTGAATTCCTTTTCCCTTAGAGGAGGAGGGATTTCCTTTTGCGCTGTTAGGCGCATTGTTGTTATTTTTCTTCTTTTGCACTTGGTTAACAGTGTTACCACGTGCTATCTTTATCCTTTCCTCCTCTTGAGCCAACATCGCTATGGTCTTTTCTATGTCCCATTTCTCAGAACTAACATTGTAGTTAACAACGAAGTTCTCAAACGAGTCTGGCAATGAAGCAAAAGCCAAGTGAATGATGGTACTCTCTTTCAAGTCCTCATCCATTGGTTTGAGCTTATTGTTTATGTGGATCAAGCGATGTATGTCCTCTCTGATGTTGCCTGTGTACTTGGCGTTGATCAATTGCTTGATTAGCTGAGATGCGTAGGTCTTTGAAGAGCCAGTATACTGACTCTTTAGCTTCGCCAAGTACTCTATCACATTGCGACAATCTTTAATTGCCCCAAAGATGGCAGGCTCTATTGTGTTCTTGACCACTGCCAAGCACTTCTTGTTGGCAGTGATCCATTTGGCATTATCTGTGTCAAATTTCTGTTTGCTGACCATATAGGCCTGCTCTGTTTGCTGCCAAGCAGCATCTGTCATATCAGCCCCTCTGACCGGCTTCTCAGGCTCAGCTGGAATCGGTGCAGTGAGGACCCAGTCCAGCTCTGTCATGGTAAAGAAGAAGTCCACCTTCTTGTACCACTCATTGTAGTTATCTCCTTTGAGAATCGGAATGTCCTTGATGGAGACCATCATGGAACCCGTAGCTGAAATTAATTTATATCAAGTGAGAACATTATAACATAATAACAGTGTAAATTACATTAAAACTTCATCACCTTTGGGCAGAAAAAGTAATAATGCAATAAGCAATATCTATAAAATTATAATATTGTTACTATCAACTTTGGTCAGAAAATAACAATATCATAATAATTCTGAAATTTTATCTATGACTTGAATTTAAATTATCCCTTTGGTTCAAATTTAAATACAAGTCAAAATAAATCTCTATGCAGCGGAAACATTAAAAAATTCATATGAACAGTAGCAAAATACTCTATTTACCCTCTGAGAATTATCCCTTTGGTTCAAATTTAAACAGGGGCAAATTCTATTCAAATTTCTATTCAAATTGATCAAAATTGACTGAAATCAATTCAAATAAATACGAAAAGCTACTGTGCACTGTTTTTCGTTTTTTTTTTTTGGCCCATTTCCGAATTCTGCCCGCGGCCCGCGCTCGCGTTCGCGCACGCGAACAGTGCGGCCCAGCCGCTCTTTCGGCCCGCCCAGCCACGCCGCCGCGCTCCCAGGCCGCAACCTGGGCCTGGGCCGCCGATTCGGCCCAGCGCCGCAGCGCCTCCCGCCCCCGCGTCACTCAGAGCCGTCGATCTCCATCGAACGGACGAGCGCGTGTCTCGGGTGGTATAAAAGGCAGTCGCGGCCGGGGAAACCCTAAACCCTAATTCATTTGTCACTTCGCTCGCTCGCTCGCGCCGCGCTCTCCTCGCGAGAGCCGGCAGCTTCATCTTCTCCCCGGCCGGCGGCCTCACGCCGCCGCGCCGTAGCTCCTCTGCGCCGCCGCGCCATGGCCGGTGAGCCATGGCCGGCGGTGCTCCTCTTCTTCCACCCCTCTCTTTCCCCTCTCTGTGCTAGCCGTAGCTAGGTCTTGCGCACGCGCGCACGCTCGGTCGGTGGCCTACCGCCGGCGTGCCGCCGGATCTTCGCCGCCACTATGGCCGGCGAGATCCAGTGCGCTCGGATCTGTGTGCGTAGGGCTAGCGTCGTCACGCCGCCGCTACTGCTCTGCGCCCTTGCGGGCCTCCTCGCCGGAGTTGCGTGCGTCTCGCGCGCGGCTCCGTCGAGGAGATCTGTAGGGGTGATTAGGGTGGTGGTGATGCCGCCCGTGGACGGCATACCGAGGTAAGTCCACTCTGGATCTAGGGTTAGGGTTAGGGTTTGAGTTCGATTTGCTTCTTTTTCTCGGATTTCTCGTGTTTCCCGAGTTGGATCTACTAACAACGAGGCTAACTGATACCATTGTTAGATCTGTGGGTCGCTCATGTATAGAATAGGTGCATCTGGGTGTGTATGTGTACATGTGCGTGTGCTGTGTTGAATAAAGGAGATGGGATTCGGGTGTATACCATCCCCGCCGGTCGCGGCGGTTCCAGTCGCCATGGCCGGTTCTGTTGGTGAGGATCTGCTCAAGGCAGCGTCGCGCAGTGTAGTCGTAGGAGTGCGTCGCGGTAGCAGGTCGCGCCGGCCCTCTGGTCGCCACCGGCACTGGCCCGGGACGGCGACGGAGTACGGCGATGACGTCGTGGCGGCGGTGGCGGGTCTTCCCGTCACTGCCCGCGCTAACCCTAGATCGGATAGGTGTGTCGGTGGGTCGTGGCGGCTCAGGTAAACCTCGTATCTTGAGCCGGCGGCCCCCACCTTTCTTTATAGCGCGGGGTGACAGGGGCCCTCCAACCATGTAGGATTGGGCGCCCCCGATCAGGGCGCGGACTGGATCAGGCCCACGGCCTTTGGGCCGTGTGGGCCGGGAGATCAACCTAACAGAGAGCACACCGACCAATGTTGCCTCCTCGAGCCAATGACCCATGTCATTATCAAGCAAAAATCCTCTGAACACCTCGAGAGCGCACCAGGCAAGGCACCGGTGCCAGCCGCCCCGCGACACAGCGTCCCTCGTCACCATTTGCCAGAACAAGGTCGCCGCCGCATCGAGGTCCCCGGCAAGGCGCAGCGCATCAAGCAAAGCGTTGCATAAAGCCAGGTCAGGGCTCCCCTCCATCTCGTCGAACACCTTGCGCGCGTCGCGAACCGGGCAGCCCGTCCGGCCGTAGGCGCTGACGAGGGAGCAGGCGACGAAGCGGTCGGCCGCGAGCCCGCGGCGGAGGCACTGCGCGTGGAGCGCCCCCGCGGCGGCGGACTTGAGGAGGGAGGGGAACGAGTGGCGGTTGGGGGCGCGCGCCGCTGGCGAGCATGGCGGAGAAGAGGCGCAGCGGGGCGGGCGGGGGAGAGGATGAGGAGGCAGAGGGTACACGGAGGTGCGCGTGGGCGAGGCAGTTGTAGGGGAAGGCGGTGATGGCGGTGGCGGAGCGTCCGGGAGCAGCAATGCGCCGGAGGTGAGGAGGAGCGCGTGCAGCTGCAGGAGGCGGCGCCGGCCGGAGGAGGCGCTCGAGGACGGCGTACGAGTACGCACCGCATGGGCGCACGTGCGCTCCCAGAAACCTCGCCGGCGGCGGCCGGTAAAGCGGGCCGCCGCGGACAGTGCAGCCCACCAGAGAGAGATCTCCGCCGCCGCCCGGCTGGACTGGGCGCTTAACCACGACCGGCCCAATAAACAAGCAGCGGTCGCGCGCTACCGAAATGTGGCCCAGATATGGATTTCCCCAAGATATTGATGGCCAAAGAATTTCCCCAAGATATTGATGGCCATGCGGACCAAGTTAAAAGAAAAACACAGGCCCAGCTGACAGCAGCAGCCCTATAAGAATAAGAATGGGCCTGGACGAAGAGGCCCAATTGATTGAGGAAGAAACGAGCTCCGGCAGAGAGCCCCGTCCGTCCGTATATTCCTCCTCTGCTAGGGAGAGAAGCGCAGCGGGGAAAGGAAAGCGATGCCGCCGCCGCCGGAGTCCCTGCCCGTCGGGTTCCGCTTCCGCCCGACGGACGAGGAGCTGGTGCGCCACTACCTCAAGCCCAAGATCGCCGGGCGCGCGCACCCGGACCTGCTCCTCATCCCCGACGTGGACCTCTCCGCCTGCGAGCCCTGGGACCTGCCCGCCAAGGCCCTCATCAGGTCCGACGACCCCGAGTGGTTCTTCTTCGCGCCCCTCGACCGCAAGTACCCCGGCGGCCACCGCTCCAACCGCTCCACCGCCGCCGGCTACTGGAAGGCCACGGGCAAGGACCGCCTCATCCGCTCGCGCCCAGCAGGCACCCTCATCGGCGTCAAGAAGACTCTCGTCTTCCACAGAGGCAGGGCGCCGCGAGGCCTCCGCACGGCCTGGATTATGCACGAGTACCGCACGGCTGAGCCCCAGCTCCAGCAAGGCCAAAACGTACGGTACCCTACCTACCTACCTATTTCACTCCTCCTCTTCCCCCTGAGAGTGCTACTTGTTTCTTTCTTTCTTTCTTTCTACTTGTATACATACTACAGTAGTATACTACAATCCTTCCCTCATACTGTATTGCATAATCCACCACCAGGGTACCTTCGTTCTCTACCGCCTGTTCAACAAGCACGAGGAGGAACCGGAAGCCTCGGATGCCGCCGACGCACCGTCCACATCGTCTCTTGCCGACGCGACACCCATCACGCCGGCGGTGAAAAAATCTCAGGATTTGAGCCAATCGGCTTCTTCAGACAAAACGGCTCATCTGCTTCTTTCAACCCTCGGTACTAACAATGAGCCAACAGCGGCCGCCCAGGTAGTGCCCACATAAATCATGTCTCGTTTTAAATGCATATTGATTCATGGTGTTTACTTGCAAGGTGATTCATGGTGTACCATATAATAACAGGAAGGTGATCCTCTTCTGGATATGTTAGCCCAGCTTCCAGACCTACACCCTGAGCAGCAAACATATGATGGATTCCCTACCATCACCTCTCCGATGCGTCCTTACACTGACCACCCTTTCCTTGGCAATGCTGGCGGACAAGATCTTTCGGCGTATATAGACAGTATCATTGCTCATCAGAATCTGGAAGACTTGTTGCTCAGCCCTTCTTTGGCTGAGACCGTTGAGCACCCCTCTGGAAATGTTGGCCCCAGTCCTGCTTCTCTATTTGTTCCAAGCGGCAACTCCTTAAACAACAAGAGATTACCTGAAAATAGCTTGGCAAAAGTTGATTCAGAAAGCTTGCTCCTGATCCAGGTTAGAATCATTTTGTCTTAGCTTTTATCCATCATCAAACTCACGTTTCAACTTATCTTGCACCTTTCCTTTTCCAAACAAAGGGTGCAGATGGCATGGTTGCTGCTGCTTGCTGTTCTCCTGCTACCAAAATACTACAAGTTGATGCAGGTGATGCTAATCATGACACAGGAGCTCAAACTAACTCGCCCCCCAGTGTGTCAGCTCAACCATCCAACTTGTACAGCCAATATCAACTTCAATCTGCATTCATTCCTGAAATGGAACCACAAAATAGTGGAGCCCTGTGCTCTGCTGATTCATTTACTCCATATTATCCCCAACATTTGTTCAACAATATGGTAGAACCAGCCAGGAGTGACACGGCAGACTCAGATGCCTTTAATGGACTTGAAGGTTGGGCAGCAGAGCCTCCGATACCGCAGTTTACAGTTTCAAATTTCACAGATCCACACCAAGGGACTGCGGCAAGAAGGATCCGCCTTGTGCACTCTATTCAGAGGGCATCTGTCACTGAGCCTGTACTAACTTCAAATTTGGAGGATCCAGATGAAGCAGGGTCATGTTATAGTACATGCAGTTCATCAACCAACAATCACGACTATGCCAATGTGATCTCCCAAAACTATAGTTTGATTCAAGCCTCCCTTAATTCTATTTAATGATGCTAGTACTAACTGGATTAATATGGTTGTTTTCAGGCTGGAGAAGCAATGCACATTCAAGGTGAAGGGGTGATACCTACTCAAGTAGTTTCTTCGGTAGAAATTATGGAAGAGCTAAAATATTTCACATGTGATGGTAGTAAGTATTTAAATTCCCATTTAAATCAGTTCTAGTGCTCCTTGGTGTTAGTATGTAATATTAATTATAAAAACTATTATTAAAGTACCAAGGTGAAATATTTGCTGAAAATTGCAAAAATGCCAATGGCTTATCTAGACAATTTGGTCTATAGGGTTGCTTCTGTTATGCAAAAATTCAGTTGGATCGCTTCAGCATATTGTAGGGTGAAAAGGTTAACATTTCTGTAGTTTACTAATACTGAAGGGCATGTGACCCGACATGGATTTGCCTGTCGATCTGTATGCCCTGAACTATGGGCAACAATGGCAAAATGCAGATGTTTGGTTTGGATAACTATACATTACTAGTGTTAAGCCACAATATGTTGGAGCAGACAGCAGAGCTGTATCTCAGGTTTTGGTCATTTTGTTCTGCAGAAGGTACATCGCCACATGGTACACTGCCTCGTGGAGGCAATCTCAAGCAGAGGCTCAAGCAGGAATATACTGAGACCGGTCAGGATGTCGGTGGGAGGCTGCAGCACAACAACGTCCTTGTACCCAGAGAGCCACCCTTGAGAAGACGACGAATTGGTTCAGTCGTGCTGTTGCTTTGCCTGCTTCTCGTGTTCATCCTTGTATTTGTTGGTTTGTTTACGGAAATCTAGCTCGGCGTATGCATTTTTTAGTAGATATAGTCTAAAAGAATCACAATGCTTCTCCAATCCCATCTATATTTCGATGTCTGTTAACATAGGGTTAGAAATCTTAGCCTGTTGATAGAATGAAACTTTTTGCCTATGTGAATGCTCCATGTAATGAGAACTTAAGTGCTTGTAGATATATGGATCAAGCATGTCGTCTTATTTTTCACTTACTGTCTGTTTAATGGGATTAGGGATGCCATGCAAGTGAAGTAACATGGTGAGTGCCACAGCTATCCTATGATATCGTGACAAGAAGAGACACTGAACATGGGCTGCAGAGCAGCAGCGGACCCGGCCAGCAGGGTAGACTGACAGAATGAATAAACATACAGATGCTCTTGCTTTCCATGCATTGGACAACTGAACATTTCAGTGTCAGATACAGGCAGGTATCCCGAGCTGAAATAAACTGGAGATAATCATACAGCAAGTTCATTATCACCAGCAAGCACCCAAAATAAGCACAACCAAGGATTCACTAGTTACACTACTCATGAGGAAGCTTCTGTCTTCACTAGCAGTACAGTAGATAGTGGTAGAGTTCAAATTCAGGAGTGCCGCCCAAGAAAATAAAGGGGTTTCGTGTTCATCCATTCAATACCGCTTCTTCCTCTTCTTGTCCTCTTCGGATTTCTCCTGCGCATTCCTCAGCTGCAAGAACAACAACAACCAAGGTAGCAGCAGCAGCTGACTTAAGCCAAGTGACCAGCAGCAGCCATCATCGATGGTGTATGCAATTTTTTTTTCCTGAGCTGAGCTGAGGAGTAGGTAAATCAACTCACTCACCATGATGACAAGGACTCGAACAAGAACCGCCACAAAGTCGGTGAAGAGGGTGAGGGCGTGCTTGATGTAATCCATGTCCCCATGGTGTGCCCTTTCGATGATCTCCTGGGTGTCAAACACCATATATCCCAGGAAAACCAGGAGGCCAAAGTAGAGCTGCATGCAGCTAGTTTGTAAGTAGGTTACTAGAGTAATTGGGTGGGTAATCTTAGATGAGATACCTCAAAGGTGAAGAAGGTGGCGCTGGAGTGGCCAAAGATGGAAGCAGCAAACTGCAGCCAGAGAAGAATGGAGAGTGCAGACGAGAGCAAGCCGCCAAGGTAGAGGTACTCCCTGCGCTTGGCGATGATGGCGGCACCTGAGAAGCATCCAAATGCAATTGCGGTTCCGACGAACGCCGTCACTAGAATCCTGCAATCAATCAATCAGATCGTATCCCATTTCCTTGAGTGTATTAATGTAGAGAAATGGGGAAGTGATAAGCAATTTCATTTCATCATCAGTGCAGTAATAATAAGCATAATAATATTAGGCAGGCAGGACAGGACACAGGAGAGTAGAGGAGAGGAGTGGTGTGATTGATGGATGCAAAACCGACCTGGGATCGAAGTCAAGCACTAGATCGACGAGCGGGCCGACGGAGGCCCCTTGAAGGAGCGCGGCAGACATGAGCAAGGCGAAGCGGTTCCTCTCCTGATCCTGTGATGGCGGCAGGGAGATGAGGAAGGCGATGGCTGCCAGGCATCCGACGGTGGTGAGGGTGCCGCCGACGTTGAGGAGGACGTGGAGGTAGGCGCCGAGGGCGGAGAAGGCCAGTGCGGAGCACAGGGTGAGGTACACCTGCAGGCAATCCATACATCCATCCGTAGAGGTGAGGGGAAACACTATCAGGCAGGGGGAGGGGGAGAAGCAAGGAAGGAAGTGGAGAGGCACTTGCATGCTTGAGGTGCGACTGCACGGCGGGGGAGATGTGGCCCAGACGCTTGAGCGAGTCCAAGTCGAAGTCGAAGCCGAAGCCGCCGGCCGCCGTCGTCCTCCTCCTCCACCGCTGCGATTGGAAGGACTGCATCGCCACCAGGTCAGGTCCCCCACTCCCCCAGCAGCAGCAAGGACAGCAAACCCTAGCGGTAATCAAACCGATCCCCAAATCCCTCTCTTCCTTGGCATCCCACTGTTGGGGTAAGGGAGAGGTAGACGACGACGACACTCGTTGACTGGCGGAAGACAGCCCAGCCCAGCCCATCCTACTGTTCGTTTCTGGCCCACTCTGCTGCTTGCTTGCTGGCTGCTGCTTTTGGGCCAACAGGCAGGCTACTGGGCTGCATGCTTTGCTAGGCCGCGAACTCATCTCATTCAGTATTTTTTTTTTGTTTCTATTCGTTCAAAGAAAAGAAACGAAACGAAACGAAAGAAAAGGACATGCACACCACCACCACCACACACACTCTCTCTCTCTGGGTGTGTGATTGTGGCGAGGCAATGAAATGGCATGACCATCAGACATTCAGACAGAATGAGGGAGGGAAATCTGATCCGGATGTATGCGGATCCACGCACAGCCATAGGATGGGATAAGGAGTGGCACCCTGGCCACCCATTCCTCTCTCTCTCTCTCTCTCATCCTCCCTTGCCAGCTGCCACTGCCAGCCTCTCTTCCTATTTGTTTCTTCCCTCCAGCTGCCTAGCTTGTGTTGCTGTACCTTTGGTTCCTCCACTCCACCGTCGCCGTTTCTATCAACAAAACAAAACAATGGCCTCCCTCTCCTCTGCCGCCGTCACCGCCCCTTCCTTCCGCGCCGTGCCCTGCACCAGGAGGTCGTCACCATTCACCGTGCGCGCCTCCCTCGGCAGGGCCGCCGGCACCGCCGCCATCGCCGTCGCCGCCAGCGCCCTGCTTGCCGGCGGCGCCATGGCCCAGGAGGTGCTGCTCGGCGCCAACGGAGGCGTCCTCGTCTTCGAGCCCAGCGAGTTCTCCGTCAAGGCCGGCGACACCATCACCTTCAAGAACAACGCCGGCTACCCGCACAACGTCGTCTTCGACGAGGACGAGGTGCCCAGCGGAGTCGACGCCGGCAAGATCTCGCAGGAGGAGTACCTCAACGCCCCAGGCGAGACCTACTCCGTCACCCTCACCGTCCCGGGAACCTACAGCTTCTACTGCGAGCCGCACCAAGGAGCAGGAATGGTCGGCAAGGTCACCGTTAACTAATCATCCATCACGCGTCGACCATCGATCACCTATCGTACTATCTTCATCCATCCATCCAAGCTAGATGAGAGAGAGAGAAGCCTCCCTTTGCCACTACGATATGATGATATGGTCTTTATTTGTGCATTGCCGCATGTGTTTGTATGTACTAATTTAATTGCAAGCATGCTATTGCTACATCAATTATTGAGTCAGACATACATATATTTTCCATTTGTTTGCTGCAGTATTAAATTATTCTGTATATCTCCGTCAGCTCAGTGTGTACTGTGTGTATATATTTCCTAGCTATAGTCTTTCGACTCATCAAGAAATCAATTAATTAGCTTTGTGAGTATTCGCTGCGTGCGTTCATAAGGAAAGGATAAACGTGTTCTTCAAAAGAAAACTAAAAAAATGTGATGGTGAAGACAAGAACATCAATACATATTATATCACATATATTCACGTTGAGTACGTACGTACAAATCAAAGTGGCTTATTATATACTACGTTTAATATCGGATCTGCTTAACGGAAGTAGCCGTAGAGCTCGAGAAAGCAAATGCAGAGGTTCCAAGTGTTGGAGACGCTGCCGGCGGCCGGGCCCGTCAGGGCCACCCTGAAGAATCGAAAGGGCAGCAGAGCCGGCGGGCCGACAATGGGCCATGACGCGAACTGGCCGGGATGACAAATGGTCGAGTCGTCATCGTGGACGCGGAGGCTCGTCCAGTTCTGCCCGTCCAAAGATCCCTGCCATTAATTATCACCTTTAGCACCTACTTATTACTACTTGAGCACTGTTTGTTTCAGCTTCCGGCAAATTTTGAATGCTCTATTTCGGAGAATCGGAAAGTTTAGCGGGTAATTCCTAGAATCCCGACTATGGGAGTCATCTGGCTTTTGGATTTGTCAAAATCGAGCCTTAAAAATCGGCAAGCCCTCAGCTCCATTGACAATCATATTCAGCAACCAAGCAAAGTACCTGAAGAGCCCAGGACCTCATGAAGGTTGTGGAGCCATCCTGCCGCACCGTGTAGTAGTTGCACATCAGCTGCACACAACAATTCAAAATGAATTCGTCACTTCACTGCCGTATAAATGCCCTGTATTAGCTAGCTATAGCAAGCAAGCAAACGGAGGAAGAGGAACCAACAGATAAAACCCAGAAGCTAACCTGATGGTCCTGTCCGATGTCTACCATCCACCAACAAAGCTTCTTGCCATCTTCAATACAAGGCCCAGCAAAGCATGTCCCCTAGATTCACCCCCAGATGCAGCATATTATCAAGCTTTATCTTGTTCCACCACCAGAAATCTATCAGCCACAATTCACAATGCTATCATCATACCTGGTAGTTCTTTGAAACCAAAGCCTTTGGATCCGTGTGCCTGGAATTCGGGCTGCTTGCCACCACGGTGATATTCTAATAACACAAATAGATTGAGCATGCTCATGAGTGAATAAACTGGGCTTATTAGTTACTACACTGAATAGCCTCAAAACATCCCCTTTTACCTTGGCTAATACAGGATTCATCCACTGATGCCTTCCAAATGAAGTTCCAGCGTAGTAGATAACACCGTTGCTATCACCGCCAGAGATATACTGGAGCTCTTTATAGCTCGAGCGCCTGTGCTGAAATCTCTCACTGAAAGATTTGGGGTTCACGTATAAATACCAGTCAACCATATCGCCAATAATCCTCACTAGAGCCTAATCCAAGCCTACACATACTCACCATTCGTATGATGTAGCCATCCACTGTCCAGCATGAGACAACTCGATGGCTTCTGCAACCTGTGGTCCAGCAAGTAATCAGGTTGTACATTTTCAGTCCAGAAACATGCACTAATTGAAAGGATTGAACACTGGAGCAAGCAAGCACTAACCAGATGTCTGAATGCCTGTATGTGTTTCGCTAGATTACTTACCTCCATCTGCAGTGAAGCAACAGGCACTATAAGAACCCAAACAAATTATTCGCCACACGTTCCTTCAGGTATAACAAGAAAAGCAACATGTACCCTCTTTAGCACGGAGAGCTGCATCAAAGGGAACCTCACAAACGGTAGTAAAATATTGATAGCTGAAAGCCTCTCTCCAAAGAGTTGCTCTGGTGTCTTAGTTCTCAGTAGCTCATCTACTGAAGTCCAGTAAAAAGTTCCACAACTCCTCATACACCATGTCAAGATGGCATCCAGAACCCTCTCTTCCGATGTAACCGTCACATCGCCATGCTGCAAAATTACTACTAGTATGACCAATGCCAAAAGAAATACCTCACTACAATTTTCAGTGTTTTAGTCTATCCAACACATTGTGTGTTCCTCTTTGCAAGTACATATGTGCCCACATTTAGGCTGTACTTCCATACAGATTCATTTTACTATATAAAGCAGAAAATCTTAACCATATCAGAACCAAAAGAACCAGGGAGCAAATTTTAGTTCCTGGGAAAATATGAGGAACTTAGACAAAAAAATCTTTACCATTCCTATCGAAACTCATCATTCCTTTTCCCCTAATGTTTGATTGATGTGTGGGTTCATCGACAGAGTACACATGAAGATATATACAATCATTCATACAGAGATATCTGCACAATTATTTGGAAAGCCTTGCAACCGGAAAAAGTTACCAAGGACTGAAGTAAAAAAAAACTATGAAGCTACATTTGTTTGTCAAGAAAATGCAACAACACTGATAAAACTGAAGGGATTCAGTGGGTTCAACTATAAACCACCAGTTTTCTATCTAAAAAATTACCAAACTTATGCAAGGCAGCTCCTGGCAATCTACTAAATCTTTAAGATATTACACATGCCATTTCACATTAGGCCACTAGCATCTTAATTATCTGGTGATGCTGAATCTTGAACACCTTAGTCTGTGTTCTCAAGGACACTATTCGTATTTAGTGACTGCAGTAGGCTGATGTACAGAAAACAGCTATATTACTTGCCTGAAGAGTATCCTTAAATGTCGCCTCATCTAACAACACAAAGTCCGTGCAAGCAGTTGTGCAATAATCGAAGTGTGTAGCAAAATTCCTCTTGCATACTTCTTCAACAAGTTTACAAGATGGGATTGATGAAACTGCCTGTAAGACTGAACATACTGTGTCCTGCAATAAACTTTCATGGGTCAGTCTACACTGAACCAGCTACAAGTTCACCAAAATTTGCAGAAGCCATATCCCTTAAATTTGGAATTAAACTAGAAACTAGTCTTGTTGGATGAGCTTCTTCCAGTAGGACACGCGATCCCTGCATGTATAACGCATGTGGAACATATTAATATCTCATATACTTCATTCCTGAGGCTGATGGCCCCACTAAGTATTGTCAGACTACCACAGGCCACTGCAGATCTTGAGTAGCCAAGATATATCTTTTAGTAATTGCAAAATGGACAGTAGAAAGGCCTGAAACTGTAGCAGGAATATATAGACACAAGATATAACATAAAAATATTCTTTTTGTATATATACGGACATCACTGCATGCAGAATGAAGTGTCACAGGTGCCTTTTTAAGAACAACACAGCTCTACAGACTGGTGAAAATGAAATACTCATCATAAGCAGTCTTTATTTCTACCTAGTACCAGAAAGTTTTTGTTAGTGTAGTTCTCTATATGAAAGAAAACATAGGTACCTCTGAAAGGCATTCCATTATCCGTTTACAGCAGTCAAACTGAAGAACAGTGATGGCAAACTGATCTGATAATAGAAGCAGCTGCACCAACACTGATGTAATATCCCGGGTATCCACCTTAAGTTCCCCGTAGTACATAAACTGAAGGAGGAGAAAGAATGCTTCAGGAGGAACATCTTTGAAACAGACATCGGAGGCACTAGTTTCCTTCATCCCGTTTGTGAACATCTGCATATTTGTGCTTAAATTTTATTTACGCCAAATATGCATGATGCAGATTATTTAATGATCACAAAAAATTGAATATGACACAGGAATTAAAAGAAAAATGAGTGTACCTTGGCAAGCGGCACGCTCCACAGGCTAAGGATAAGCCTGTGACCCTTGGCAACAAGACCATGTCCATTAACATAGATATTAATATCACTATGTTTGCCATTTGCAAGGAACTGTCCAATTTTCTGCGCATTCACTGGGGCTTTGAGAGGGAAGGAGCCAGATCTATGATCTTGGAATCTGCTACTCGACAATTTTAAGATTTTGCCAGGCTCAGAAAGTTTTGTATCCCCTTCCAAACAGTCGATGATTTCTTCACAACATTTGACCAATGGTTTGACTTTAAAATGCGAGCTCAACTCCAGCAGGGAACTTAGTAGCCATTCAGCAATCTGAACAAGCAAGGCAACAAAATGAAGGGCTTTCAGGTCGTTTCCAGACTTTGGGTCGATTTCTAACAAAGCAGCCTACCTGTGTAGAACCTGTGTAGATATACTCAAGAAGGGAGTGGAGAACTGGGTAGGATACTGATGGAAGTTCAATGGTAGCTCCATCCATTATTTCAAAGGGGAATTCTCCAGAAGCACACAGAACAACTTTGTGTGCAGGGACAACTTTTCTTTCGGTGCCAACCACAAATACAGCATCAGACAAGTCCCAGCTCTCCAGAAAGTCTGAAAGCAACCTTTGGTCAGAGTCATCCGTTGTGCCTCGTTTCGCACAGCATAACCTTTGCTCAGAGTCAACATAGGCACAGTCAATCTGGCTCCAAAGTATGCTGTTTTGGGGAGCTGATGGGAGAATGCTTATGTTCCTGTACCCTACATGCTTATCCCAGCTGGATAGGCCGACATACTGAACATTTGGGTTGGGATGAGGATCGAGCCACTGGAACAGGAGGTTGCTGTTGGGATGCATTCCTTTGCCGATGCTTATTAAGCCGTCGTAGATGCTGATCCAGTAGCTCTGGAAGGAGGAGGGGCAGCACAGGCCAACGGCGGCAACATCAACAGCAGTGCTTCCATCGAGCTCGATCTTGAGCCGCTTGTTCCTGTGGCTGCCCAAGATGACAGTATAGTGGCGGGTGGTGTCCATTTTGTAGTGGTAGTGCTGGCTTCCGGGCTGCTGGCGGAACACCAAAGTGACGTCGTTGTGGGCCGATGCCTCGAAGGCGACGCAGCCACGGCCAGGCTCCCCGAAGCGAAGCTCCTCGCCCCAGGCGCACTCAAAGGGGGCAACCGTCAGGGATCTCTTGGTCTCCTCCACAAATCCCATTGCTCCTGCAGGCTGCAGCAGCTTATCAACTGAATGGAATGGATCCCAAGATGCAGGGGCGGACCCAGCATAGGACATGAGTGATAATTTTGCAAACAAAATCGAAGTTAACAGTGACCGGGTCAGATTCGAATACATTTAGCATATGTTATAGGGTTTGGGGTGCTCCGTTTCGCACAGCAGGAAGTGAAGACAAGGGGCGGCATGGCAATACCTGCTGGGCTCTCGTCGCCGGTAAAGGCGGGGCGAAGACGCGGCAAATGGCGCCGCCGCTCGCCCAGTCGTCGGGGGCTGACTGGCAAGCCGTCGGCCCCGTTTTCGGAGGAGGATCTGAGAGCCTTGGGGTCGACGGGGCGGTGGAAGACGCGGTCGGAGGCAGGGTGTCAGCGAGAGGAAGCAGCGGGCGAGGCGGAAGGCGGAGCACCGGCGACGGTGACGAGGCGCACCGAGATTTTTTTTTGGTTCTGATCGCTCTCCGGGGGGAAATGGATGGCTGATTCACTCCACTGGTAGACCATGGCTGCTAGCACGGGTTGTTCTCTTCCTCAAATCTCTCTGCTCATCGAGACTTTCTTCTGCACTCTGTTCACTCTCTGTCTCACTCTCTATATCAACTACCAACATATTATATCATTTTTCCTCCCCTCTCACTCTCACTCTCCCCGTGCTCTCCCCCGCCACCTCCCGCTCCGTCGGCCGCCGCAGCTCCCTCCCCCCTCCGGCCGCCTTCCACCTCCCCCGCGCCGCGTCCACCTACCCTCCCGTGCGCGCGGCCGAGCGCAGGTCCCCTCGCTGCAACCCTCCGCCGGGCGGGAGTAGCGGCGGCGGCCCGCGCGGCAAGGGGCAGCAGCGGCCGGCGCGGCACGGGGCAGTCGCGGTGGCAAGGGGCAGCACGGGCGGCCGCATCCACTCTCCCGCTGCCTGCCGCAACTCCGCAAGACAAATGGCTCCCAATTCTTTCCCGGCGAACTAAAGAAGCGGCGGCGCTCAAGATCGATCGATGGCGGCGCTGACCGGCCCCGTGTCCCGACACGGGTTGAAGCTAATTGGCTAGCGCCAAGCGGAGGGGAAGGCCGAGGATGGCCGGCGCAGCCACGCCATGAACGTTCTGCGCGCGCGTGCGTTCCGCGGGCGGTGGCGCGGGCGGCCGCAGGCGGACGAGCGCTGACAGCGGACGCGAGGCCGGGCGGCGGAGAGCGAATCGACCGGCGGCGGCTCCGGCTTCCCCTGCTCCCATGGTTGTGGCTTCGCCTCGGCTTCCCCTGCTCCCATGGAGAGGAGGGAGCCAGCGCGGTGAGGGGAGCTGCTCGCGGGCGGCGGCGACACGAGCTGCTGGACCGGCTGCGGTGCGGAGGCGTAGCGGAGGCGGCACGGCGCGGTGTGGCGCCCGAGCTGCCCGGCCGGGCGGTGCGAGGCGGAGGCGGAGGCCGGCGAGGCGAGGCGGAGGCCGGCCGGCGAGCGAGCGGGCGGTTGGGCGGGCGGATCGAGGCGCCGACGTGGCACGGTAGCGCTCGCCTTTCTCTCTCTCTCTGGCTGTACCGAGCGAGCGAGCGGTTTACCGCGTGCCGCCTCGTTTGCCGCTCGCCGCTGCAGGGGGAAAACGGGGAGAGAAACGGTAAACGAGCGGACGTGGCGTTTACCGCGCGTCGATAGCGCCCCCAAGCAGCCTATCATAGCCCCTGTTTACAACATCTCAAAAAGAGCCAAATCATTTTCTTAAATTTAGTTATTGCTAGAGAAAAAAGTTTCCAATAGACTATGTAAATGACTCTTCAAATTTAATGGCTCTCCATCCCACCTCATTCTCTAGTTATTTTTAGCTCGCCTACCTCACTAGTCATCCTTACATAATCTGTTAGATTACACCATTGAATTAGATAGCTTTCTATTTTTACAAATGGACTATAATCTTCATATTTAGCTAACACAATACAGAGTCTCTTGGAGATGCTCTTAGATCCTAAATTCCACCCCAAAGTTCATTATGCGAAAAGAAGATTCACATCAGATCAAAATGTCGGCACATGCATCGAGTACTAAATGTAGATAAAATCAAAAACTAATTGCACAGTTTTGTTGTACTCTGCGAGACGAACATTTGAGCCTAATTAATCAATTTTTGGATAATTTTTCATACATACAAACGAAATGTTACAGTGTTGCAATGATTACGAAGAGACCCCAAACCCCCCAAATCCCGATCCCTATTTTGCATCTAAACACGGCCATAATAAAAGAATATGCTACGTAAATGACAATTGAAGAGTATCCGGTATACATATTTAATGATCGGTGTAGTCTATCATTACTCCGTCGGTCCCGTAATATAAACATTTTTCGATTTCTACGCATCATCACGTTTGACCGTTCGTCTTATTAAAAAAATTATGAAAATATTGAACGGAAAAAGTCAACAAATGCTTATATTGTGGGACGGAGGGAGTATGTATTTAGTACAACTTATCACATGAATATGTGGAACTAACCATAACATTCAAATAATGAACTCTATTGTACAATCTGTATATTTTATATGAATATATAGATAAAAAAGCAACATGTTAAAAATGAAGGGTACTATTCTTCTTAGCTCTGCAGTGTCGACTAAAGTCATGTAGCTTGCAATTTGGTCTCCTCTCTATTGGAGAAGTCAATATTAATGGTTTAGACATGGTGCGTCTGTTGGTCAACAGGGTTTCGGCTAAAGTCATGTAGCTTGCAGCTTGATCTTCTCTCTATTAGAGAAGCCATTGTTAAGGATGGTTTAGACATGTTGAGAGTAGTTAACTGTTGGTTGGTCATATCTAATTCCCTGCGCATGCATCAACCTGAATCCAGCTTAAGGATGAAGATTGTTACTTATAGTCCCTAAACCCTAAACTTTATCTAGAGCCAAGTGCACGTTACTTTCACGCTCCCACTCTTTCGAAGGGACATCTAATTGAATCCAATTACACAATTTTATTTCTTAGTACGAATTTTTCAAAATAAGAACAAACAAAAGTCTACTACTTTCAAAAAAAATATTTTAGAATCATTTCAGCAAAATATAGTTAAGTGAGGTCTTATTTTAAAAGTTTTATTATGAGAAATACAACGATCAGATTGAATTTTGATTTGGATACTTATTTAGAAGGGATTTCATTTTTTGAACTTTCATTTCACGAAAACTATGCACAAGACATCATCATTGACCCTTTTTCCCTTCTTCCTGTTGCATATGTGGCTCGCATCTGGTATGGTGTGGTGCATGCATCAGGATGTTGATTGGCCCAAACTTGAGTGGTCCAAAATTCTTCTAGTGTTTAGTTTCCGAAAAGAGAATATGAAGTTTAGTGAAAATATCACATCAGACACTGTAGTGCACTGTAGCATTTTTCGTTTGTTTATGGTAATCGTTGTCCTATCATAACCTAACTACGCTCAAAAGATTCATCTCGTCGAGCCATGTATTTAGTTTTTTTATTTATCTATGTTTAGTGTTCTATGTATAATGAGAGAGATTTGATGTGATTTGATGTGATGGGTGAACAGTGAAGTTTGGAAAGAGAATTTTTGTCTCTTGAAGTGAACTAAACAGCCCTGAGAGAACGTTTAATAACCGGTGAGAAGAAATAGGAGAGAGTGTAGTACGGGTGACTCACCACACGTCGGCCGGTAGCGGTCGAATCGTCCTACGGTCGTTTTTACTGGCTTCGCTTGTCCTATATTTTAAATAGCCCGTCATTCGGCCGGCAGCGGGGGTACGGTTGAATTTGGAGTAAGATGTTAATCATTGAGCTACTGTAGTATTTCGTTTGTATTTGTAAAAAATTATCTAGAAATTGATTAATTAGGATCAAAATGTTCGTCTCGCAGAGTACAAAAGAATTGTGCAATTAGTTTTTGATTTCATCCACGTTTAATACTCCATACATGTTATGACATTTTGATGTGATGAGAAATCTTCTTTTTACATAGTGTATTTAGAGTTGTTTTTTGAAACTAGGGCCAAGGCCTTAAGCCGTGAACAGGCAGCAATGTAGGGTTGCAGGCTCTCTCTCCTCTCTCTCTCTCTTTCCTTGAGTACGACGCACTGCCGCGCAAGGCTGCAGGCTTGTGCTCTTCCTCTCCTCTCTCTCTCCTTGAGTACGACGCAATGCCAGGGCTTGGGCGTACGTAAGTTGCAGAGAGGGAAGGAAAAACAAGGTGCTTTTAAGTTTTAAGAAACCCGATTAGGATAGAGCTATCATTTTAATACGTATACATAATAGCTAAATACCAAAATTAGTTGATTGATTTTTTAAATTTAAACAACTAAGCTTATCCTAGAATTTAAGAAATTTTAACGAGTTTTTTAATAAAATCTAATGCACTTTCTTATTGTCATTTTGTTTCTTAACTTTTTTGAAAAGAAAGAGAAAATGGAAATTCCGTTTTAATAGAAAACATTACGCATGAAGTTTATGTTCATACTACCGTAATACATATATATTTTCATACATGCACTTACTTAACTATATAAAACATCCCACACTAATTAAGTTGTGCTCTTCTTCAACTATTATTATGTTGGGTGGATCTTTTTTACGTTGGCTATTAATCGAAGTGTTATGCACATCCACCTATTACATTGGGATAGCGTTATATGAAATAGAATTGTCGGGGACAGACTCAGGGGGTCCCCTAACCATCGGGGTAACCACCCTCAAAAAACGTAAAACACGGAGGGTCAAATCCACCGACTCACGGCCCACAACAGCCATCCGAGCTCGCCTGTCGAGGGGACCCAAGTGGTGACCCCGTCTCCACCTCGCTCGAGGGACCCGGACCCCCCGGGTCAGGCGCAACGCCAACTCCGCCTCGCTCGAGGGCCGCGTACCCCCTCAAGCAGGCGAACCAACTCCGCCTCGCTCGAGGGCCGCGTACCCCCTCAGTCAGGCGAACCAACTCTGCCTCGCTCGAGGCCACCCCTCTACTCAACGCGGCGCGCCCCGGCGCCCCGCCCGACAACGGCATTTAATGCCCGCCCCATCGGGTGGGCGCCGAAGTCAAAAGGCGATCTCTCCCCACGCCGCGCCGCTGACACCGCAGAGCTCGCTGTTCTACCTCCTCCGGTCACTATGCGTCCTCACCGCCACTGTGCAGACTTGCAGGCGTCATTCCGCACCACTATTCCACCCGCTCCCGTCCTTTCCCCCCCCCCGGTGCAGCCCTCGAATGGGCGTGAAGAACCCTCGAACGAATATATGAGCAGCGACCGAGCACGGACTCCAGTCAGGCGCGACCCGGTGATGACGAACGCCGGGTCAAATCCACCAACTCTCGGCCATTCCCCGGTAAACCGGGCACGCCGCGCACTGTGGTCAACAGCAACCGCCATGCCGACCCCTGCGCCGCCAACTCCCGTCCTTCCCCACCTGCCACGCCCTCGAACCAACCAGCGGCGGGCGGCTGGGCGCGGATTACGGCAGCGCCACCCCTCGAAACCACTCCAGGACAAGCACAGGGACGACCGTGACACCCGCAGAAGCCGGAGCTCGCCATAAATCCCCTGCCAGGGTCAAGGATGACCGCACGCCCGACGCCATGCTCTCCAGTGCGCGCCCCTGTAGCACACACTGTACTTGTACTTGTAAGCCTCTCCCCCCTCTCTCCTTGGCCTATAAAAGGAGGAAGGGAGCGAGAGAGAAGACAGAGGCACACACACGATCACCGCCTTCCACGATATTGGTACTCTCCTCAATCACTTTCAAACCCATGTTCAGGGACTTGGAGACTTCCTCTCCTCTTCCGCCGTGCTTGTAGCTCCCCCACTGCAGGCACCTCGGTGCAAGATAGTATAGTGCCGCGAGCACAGTCTGCTGGACATACGGCCCCGCGGCCGGAACCAGGATAAACTCTCGTGTCATCGTGCTAGCTCTTGCATCAACCGTCAGGGACGGGACACAGCGCATTCTGTGTGGCGCTAAGGATTGGCCGCCCAATCTCAGCACCGACAAGAATCAATATAATACTATAAATGTCTCATGAAAGATTTGATCAAGCATCTAGTGGGTCATCTCTTTCTAGGGGGTCTTAACAAAAAGGCAAAATAGGCGTTTTCGTTCTTAAACTTTGTTGTAGGGGTCAGGTTCGTACTTCAACTTCAACTTCTAAAAGGGTCAATCTAGTCCCTGATCCTTCGTCGTTTTTGGGTTAAACTTGTTCTTGTGCTGGGGTACTGCTCCATGCTGGCATGACATTAATGTAAAATGTCCTTTTTATCCTAGAAATGGGACACAACCATCCCTTACCGGTGCCATTCGATTTCTCTATTAGCTCCCAACCAGCCATGGGTGAGATCCAGTAGCTCCCCACTAGCCTTATGTGTTGAGATGGGATACCCAAGCCACACTGTACCGTGTTGTTGCCTGCCCAACGCACCGTGCTCATGAGGTTATCGAAGCAATAAGCTCATCTCACTTCAAGCCAAGGGCAAAGGGGGCATCTCATATTGGTCTCATGCTAGTATGCAATGTCACGTCAGCATAGGGAATAGTTTGACCTAAAAACGAGAATTGAGGACTAGATTGGCCTTTTTAAAATTTAAGGGATAAACTTGATCCTTGGATCAAAGTTCGAGGACTCAAATGACTATTTTGCCTAACAAAAACAAATTCATAAATCATAAAACACAATGGTAAAAATAAAATGCATTTTTGTGTATAAAAAGTTAAGAGCTCATATTTGAATTAACATAATTTTACTAAAATCATAGGCCAAAAAATAAAATGTACAAAACATCAAGGGCTAACATTTGAAGCAACGTATTTGAGTCGATTCCATCGAGTGAACTTGGTCTTAAAAATCCTACCTATGAACATTTTTATCTATTTTGCAATATTTATAAAGAGATGAAGCGGCTTGAACCATAATTATCTTGTCAACACACCTGACCCCAATAGGTGCTGGATGTTTTCATCTTCTTGTTCACATAGTGGGCATTGTGCAGGGTGGGGAAGGCCTCGCCGGGCTAGGCGATATGCGGTCCAGCATCTGTTGTGAGCGACCAACCACATGACGATATGACATTTAGGAGGAGCCCAGGTCTTCCAAATTCGATGGTACGACTTAAAAGAAATAGACCCATGGAAAAGAGTCTTCGATTTTGCTGTATATAATCCTGAAGAAGATAGCCGCCAAATATGTCTGTCAGGAATCTCTTGATGCAACACCACATTGCTTATATTGTCCCATAGAAGTAGGTATTCCATCAAGGCGTCAACAGAGATGTTTCCCTGAATATTCCCTAGCCACCTTTGATTTATCAAGGCTTCTTCGCTTGTTTGCTCTTCTTTTAGATACTGACATGGGGCCAACTCTTGAATGCATTTCCTCCATATGTCCTTCCAGAATAGACACCAATCTCCATGTAGACTGCCAGCAACATTAGTGCCTGGACTTCCCTCCCGACTTGGAGCGGAGAACTGCATCCAGATTTGGTTACAGAACACATTCGTCTGTAAAATTTCTCGATCAGTCCAGTTTCAGGCCGCGGTGGTTTTCTCGGTTCCGGTGACGGTGAGATAATGGCCCCTCCTACTAGTTCTACAACTTTTTTTTTTGAGAAACCGGGATTGTATATTACATATAGTTCTTGTTTACATTCTTACAAAGACACCCTTCCAAAATAGAAAAAATACAACTCGGCCTTTGCAAGAACATCCCGGTCGGTATCGCCGCCGGTGAACAGAGCTTCCTGCAGCTTGAAGCCGTTCCCCTTTCCGACGATGAACCACAAGAGTTTTTGATTGCCTCCACTAGTAGTATGTCGAAGGCATCGGCATACCGTACACACGCTGAACGCCCTGGCATAAGATGGTTGTCGGCCATCACCTCGCCGGAAGAACAGAGAACTGACGCCTATCAAGAACTCAGAGCTCCGATTTTCCGGGCAACGAGACAACCCAACAGGGTACAGAACCACCCGGACGGGTGGGGAGCAAAATCCAACCCGATTTCTCAGTAACGAGTTCTGGCGTCGACGAAGATGAGGGAGGGACAAACAAACTCTACCAGATCTGAAACCAGAAGACCTTCAGATCCGGCGAGGTCGGTCACTGCTCCAGTTCTTCGCTTGGACCTGACAATGAACCAATGAGGCGGAGAAGAAGCTGGAGGAATTTATTTTGGCACGGCAGCATCACCACCACCCAAGCAACACTGCGAAGACCACCTCACCCCTCGTTCCCCGTCCTCTCCGGCCGCCAGAGCGGAAGGGGAACGGAGGAGATCGGCAGATCGCCTCCCGGTCGGCTGTGTAGCTGGCTAGAGAGTTCGAGAAAGGATACGCGACGGAAAGACCTGTTCTACAACTAACAGACGCTTCGCTAACTGTGGTTGGGTCTAGAGAGACTTGAGGTTGAGGAGACCGGTCCAGCTGGGGCCCACGGGCAGACACAAATATGAAATTTTATAGAATTTATTTACAAGTAAAGTAGCATTCTGGTTCCTAGGAAGGGAGGGAGGGAGAGGGGGAGGTGGATTCTCAATTTCAATCCGTCGTCGTAGCAATCGAATCCAACCTCTGTAGCAGCAGCAGTAGCAGTAGTAATAAGAGGGCGAGGGATTGAGAGATCGGATTGATTCCCAATCCAAACCAAACCCTAGCTAGGTCCGGCCATGTCGTCCTTCCCGGCGGCGGCCCAGCGCTACTACTGCCACCAGTGCGACCGCACCGTCTCCATCTCCCCGCCCGCATCCCCGGACGCCGACGTCTTCTGCCCCCGCTGCGCCGGCGGATTCGTCGAGCTGCTTCCCCAAGATGCTAGCCCCGCCCCCTTCCCCGCCTTCTTCCCCCCGCCGCCCTCCTTCGATCTCCGCCACCCAAGCGACCTCTCCGCCTTCTTCGGCCCCCCCTCCCCCGACCCGCTCGGCACGGGCCTCTTCGACCCCTCCAACTTCCTCCACGATCACTTCGGCGGCCTCCTCTCCGGCGGCGCCACCATCCAGATCGTCCTCGAAGGAGGGGGCGCCGCGCCCGCCCTCGCCCCGGGCGTCAGCCTCGCCGACTACTTCATGGGCCCCTCGGGCCTCGAGCAGCTCATCCAGCAGCTCGCCGAGAACGACCCCAACCGCTACGGTACCCCGCCGGCCGCCAAGTCCGCCGTCTCCGCGCTCCCCGACGTCGCCGTCTCCGCCGACATGATGCAGGCTGACGGCGGGGCGCAGTGTGCCGTCTGCATGGACGACTTCCACCTAGGGGCAGCCGCCAAGCAGCTCCCCTGCAACCACGTCTTCCACAAGGACTGCATCCTCCCATGGCTCGACCTTCACAGCTCCTGCCCCGTCTGCCGTTTCGAGCTGCCCACCGACGACCCGGACTACCACCACAGCCAGCAGCAGCAGCAGCAGCGTGCATCGTCTGCTGCTCCTGCTTCTCCCGCCCCCGCGGCCTCTTCCCCCAGGGTGGCCGAGAGGAGGTTCAGGATATCGCTGCCTTGGCCTCTCAGGGCTGCCTTCGGTGCCACCCAGGCTGAGACCAGCAATCCTACCAACTATGATGGCGGCAACAATAACGACAATGATGCAAGTGGTGGCGGTCCTCAAACTCAAAGTGGATATGATGATCTCGATTGATAGTCTTCTGGTAAAGAGCTCTTCTGGGAAACGAAGAGGTAAACCTACAAATTCCAATCAGGCTCCATTGCTTCCTTCCTTCCTGTAATATATCACCCTGTGTAGCAGAATGCCTAGTTCTGGAATCAGGAAGCAATATGCTATGTCTATTATCGTGTACGATTATGCTTAGCTGTAGCTGCAGTTATCCCTTTGTTTTCCTATTTTTTTCTACCTAACATTAGCAAGGGTAACTACTCCCTGCACTCTATATTTGGTGGGTACCGGCATGGATGGTTGGTAGTCTGAGTCTAGGTTAGGGCAAACCATGGAATGGAACCTGTCTGAGTAACCGACGGCCAGTACACATAGGGTGGAACCAGTCTGAGTGACCAATGGCCAATACACAACTGTCGGTAGACCCTCCCGCAAGAAAATGGTTTCCTAAGCAGTCAGACTGCTTACATGTTTTCTCTTTCCTTTTTGTTTATCAGCGTCTATGGAATCGCTGTTGATTAAGATGCTTTCGAATCTATGGACGTTATGTTTTAACTTAGTTGGTTTGGTTCAACCTTAAAACTCTTATGTTGAGGTATAGTTTTGTCAAAAGGAAGTGCATTCGTTTAGCATTGCTTGATTTGACCGTTATACTTGTATCATAGACTTAATGTTGCCATTTATTGACCGTTATAATTATATCGTAGAATTAATTTTGCCATTGATTGACCGTTATAATTTTACTGGTTGAACCACCGGTCTGGTCCTAATAACTAAGGATCTAATATAATTATGTATGGCCTAATGTGGTAATTAGACCGAAAATGTATATCAAAGGCGAGATATAATATCCATTGTGAACCAAACTAAATCCAGATAAAAAGTATGGAGTCATTTAGGAGCCGAGCAGCTCAACTGACATTGATGGCTTTAGCTTTCTATGTGTTATCCATTGGCAAACACTCCAGGATAATGGTTGTACTGATAAGCCCTGCCAAGTGCTTACCCATAGATATTTTCTCAGTGTTGGGTTTATCCTGTGCTCTGTTATGTTTCTGGAGCATTACTTGGAACTGTCAGCTTTGTTAAGTCTTAATCAGGTTTCTTTTGTGGGTTAGCATTTCGCCATGGTCTTATTCTTGCTTGTTCAACCACCAACCAGTTGTGCTACCTATTTTCCTTAATCTTTCAGTCTGTAGGCATCTATAGCTTTTACCTTTTTTTATGAGGGTTCGAACCAGTTAATTTTTAAGGTGCAATCACTTAGAATTATTTTTTGGTTGGGGCTAATTTTTCGTAGTGAACTTTTACATTTGCGTTTGTACACTCGGCTGAGTTGTGCCTAGTCTGCCTACCATGATTTCTTCCGGTTTCTGCTCAATGCTGCCCAATGTTTATGTACCGTACACATTTTCAAATGGGCATTTGGAATTTCTGGGTGGTAATATAGATGAATGTTTTTACAGACTGGCTGGTGGTTTCTATTTCAGGGCAAGGTAGGGGCCATTTGCGATGCAACCGAAGACTGCAGTAGCCTGTTCGCCTGAATGAAGAGAAGGCTTTTGCTTAATTTGATGTAAAGAAGAGAGATGGAATTTTGGTACTTTGGCTGTTGGTTTAGGGATTTTTTTTCTCCTTCGGGGGTCAGGGGCATGATACCTTTTCGCTGCCGTAGATGGAGGATCAATGAAAAAGAAAACAAATTGGATGATCGACATTGCATTGCGTTTGATTCTGAGACTTCTAAGAGCATGTGTGGTACTCCTCTGTTACAAATTATAGAACTAAAGTAATAATAACTTGGAACGGAAGCAGAATGTAACGTGGCGGCCAACTGCTGACTTAGCTATTTGTACCTAAGTAAAGCTTTACTTATAGATTTTTCAAAGGAAAAAAAGGGGGGTGACATGTTTGACACTGGGAGCATTTTCAATAGTGAGTAGATGGAGAAGGTAAGGTATATATTACTACACGTTAATTAATATATCGTCTCATGTAATACCACAAATAATTTTTGTTGATACAGAGGAGCAATACCACATATGATTTTTGTTGATGCGGGGATGAGAGAAGGTCGTTATTTTGTGCAACAACCGCCTTCTAACTAAATTTTAGAAGTATATGAGATGACATGTCACGAGTTATTGTTATTATTTACCTTATAAAATTCTTTTGTTTCATCCACGAATTAAGGGGTACGTTATTAATATTAAGGACCTTGCTAACGCACGGCCGGCCGTAAGTTAGGCCGGCCGCACGGCCACTACGTTTTTAGAAATGTAAGAGAATTCGTGGGTGATCTTTTCTATTCTGACAAAAAAAAGTGTCGGATCAGGAAAAAAAATTTATCACCGGCCAGAGCTAATTCTCTCCACCAAAATTAGATCCACAGGCACCAGCCCTCCATATTAACTTGCTTCTAGACATTTGTACAATCTTAATACTGATAATATCAACTCGACAGGTACAATAAAAAACTACTTTTGGGATCTCATAAACGACAATACTTTGAAAAACTATAAGCAACTTAGAACATATACTAAGGCATTTTCACCAATGTAAATTCTAAACATCACAAAGTTTCAAAACTACTGGCACAAAACCATGATTGCCTCCACTATTATACAGACCAAACAAAAAGTTTGGAGCTATACTACTACTACCAAGCTGCGCATGAATGAGCTGCAACTTCACTGCTGACGATGATGATCTCGTGAACTATCAGGCCACTGAACACCAAACTACAGGAAATAAAGGGACATATCCAAAAAATAATGGTAGGAGCTTTAAAGCTGAAGTTAAAGCTGAAGAGCATGTTATAGTGCTGATTCACTCAGGAAGCTTGGAGGCAGAAAAGAAAGGCACATCAGGTTTCAAACACCATTTTGTGGGACTGAAATGAGGAAAGAAAAGCTTGGATTAGTGAAAAGAATAGCAAGTTCAGTTAGTATCAAGAGTAAAATATCACCAAGCCTAATTACATATAGTAACAAATATTATCAATTCAATATGACCTAATGAAGTAAAACAGTAAAATAATCAGGTAACTATAAGTTCAAGAAATTTGGCAAAGTACTGAATTCTCCTATACTTTACTTTGCCTAAAAGGAGAACATTACTTCTGCCTAATTAACAGTAATAATTTGCCTATACAAGAACATTAGTTTTGCATTCCTATGAAAATGAAAAATAGTCAGCATTAACCAGGGACAGCACTCATCATCTATTAAAAAATTTAGAAAGTGAACCACAAAGGGAAACAAATCAACATTAAATAATAAGCATCTTACATGCTACATTGGCACACAAAGGCACAAAAAAAGAGAGGCAAACACTTAAATTAGCTTATGTAGTTTGATACAAGCGCTGGTGTATTTAGATAGAAAACGGAGAACCATACTACCATAGTTTTGTTTATTTCAAAACAATATCATTGCCTAATCAGAACCATATTGTTGTCTAATGGAGAACCATATTTTGCCTAATTTGTGTTCATACATACACTAGACAAAGTGAAGAATGAGAGAAATGACGAGCTGTCGCAGCAAGGATGTATCTTTGTGTCTATAGGTGAAAAACAGCAAGAGCATCAGCAGTGACAGTAAAAAAGGAAATGGGCACGAACTGTTAATGAGAGAAAACAGGGATAAGCTAACAGAATACACCAAATAACGGATCTCATGGTGATGCTATATGATCAATAAAAATGATATACTTCTGTATCCTAGTAGCAATGATGGTGTCTTTGCATAGAAAACTGAGAAACATAGATTTGCCTATATCACAACTATATTATTGCCTAATGAGATCTATAATATTGCCTAATAGAAACCATAGTATTGCCTACTTGAGAATCATAATACCCAGACAGCAAGCAGCAGTAGTATATATTATTGCCTAATCAGATCTATAATATTGCCTAGTAGAAACCATAGTATTGCCTATCTTTGTGTTTTTATAGGTATAAAAGGTAGTAAGGGCATCAACAAGTAGTAGTAGTAGTACATAATGACTACTAAGAAACACATGAATGAGTTGACCAGCAATACAAAAAATACCCAGACAACTTTTCACCAACCTTGTGGACATGACAAACGATAGGAAAAAAAGAGCATGGCAAAGGAGCTAGAGCTCTTACCCTTAGCTATAGTGACTAATCTCGTGCAACCCCAAGGAGAACGTAACTAGAAGCACCTTGAATGCATATCGGGAGTTTCCCAAGATCCTCTTTTTATGCATCCATGATAGCCTGAATTAATTCATAAACAACACATTCATTTACACTTGCTTCTCTAAATTCAAGGCGAATTTGAGAGAGATTTAAACATTGGGTACCTAGATATCGCAGTCAGAGGGGAAGAATGTGACAGTAGTGCAGACAAAAATTTCCACGTAATACACAAATAAAAGGTAACAACAATTTATCCTTAATTTCTAGATAAAAGGTAACTGAGATTACCTAGAGTGATGAATACAAATAAAAGGTAACTGAGATTTATGTGAAGTATATTTTGCCTAATGAAGTATATTTTTGTGCGTAGATAGGACAATATTATTGCTTATCAGGAACTAACATTATTGCCTATATAGAACAATATTATTGGAAATCATGATTATTGCCTAGCTATGATTACCTAGAGTGAAACATCATACTAGAAAATCAAAAAAAAAACAACTGTCATGCAATCAAGATAACCGTCTTCTGGACTACCATGGGCATCATGGCTTATCCAAATGCATTAGCACACTTAGCAATAGTTCTGAAAAACTCGACACGCTAACATAATGGATTAAGATTTGGGTTGCAAAAAACCCTAACAACAAACACATTCAGAAGACAGATCTATGATTGCCTAACATAATTGGTAGAGTGACCTTACCTAAAGTGAAGTCCTGATACAACAAGTAAATCCTCTTGATGGAGCCATATGGTCCCCATAAACAGTAACCACGCACAAACAAATATGAATATAATCAATGTTTCTATGGATTGAACCATATAAGATAAAAACAGACGGCTATGTTAACCTAAACAACATAGAAAGTAGCTCATTTGAGAGATAAAATAGAGTTGGTATTACCTGTGACATAAAAAATATGCTGGTGCCTATTCTAGAACCATATTATTGAGAGTCATATTTTTGCTTAATTCAGAATCATATTATTGCCTAATAAAAGTAAAACAATTGCCTAGCATCATTACCTACACTAGATCACTAAACTGGGAAGGAATAATGCTGCCCACGATGACTATCACCTTGCAGAGTCAACTAAAACTGCAGAGTGAACTATAAAATTTACAAGGGAAAGGCTTGCCTCGGTTATTCCTTCCCTAGACCTCACTTTATGTGGGAGCTACCAACCCTATGTATGTCCCTTTTTTTAACTCTCCAAATGATTACATACATAGCATTTACTCTCATTTGGTTAGATTAGGCTGAAGAAGTAGGTTCAATGTCACATAAAAATGAACTATAAAATTCTGAATTAAAAATGTCTAATGAATTTCACTATTTTGCCTATTTTAGAACTATATTATTGCCTAATCTGAATCATATTGTTGCCTAATAATGTATGAAAATAGAATAAATGTTGTCCCTCAAAATTCTACTGGGATCCTCCAAAATTAATGTTGGCCCTCCAAAATAGATCCTCCAGCAGCCCATGTCGGGGACATCACCAATTCTCCTTCGACGTACGAGCTTTAATATTTTCCTAACAGAAAACAACTTTCAGTTTAGGTAAACAAGAACTAGAACTCCTACTGGGATTCAGAGAATGAACCTACTTACATTACACAATCTTCAAAAGCACCTAGTTTTGTTGCACCACTGACAAACATTCTTAGTATATACATGGTTAATTGGGCATACATTAATCCAAAATTGGTAATATAAACACATAGCAGGCATAAATTTTGCAAATTCAAAACATCATTTTTCAAGAATATATAGGGAACTCAAAACTACCCGTATGAAAATACTAGCATATAATTTCTCCTAACTAATAACACTTGTTCGTCAATCAAAGAATACAAATTTCCCTAACTAATAACATTACTTTGCCTAACTAATAACATTACTTTGCCTAACTAATAATATTACTTTGCCCAACTAATAACATTACTTTGCCCAACTGAGAATTGTAATTTGCCTAACAAAGAATAACACTATGCCTAACTGAGAACACCTATGAAAAATTCAGATTTCATTTGAGAGAGTAAGTAATTTTAAGATGCACCATTCACTAGTACTTTCTAAAAGAAAAGAACAGCGCTCTTGAAAATGTCACAGAAAAATTCATGCTCAGTACATTAAAGAAACATTATTGATCTTCTTCATTGATTCAAGAAAATGAAAATCTCTCTGTTTGTGTTCTTACTAATTTGCCAAACCGAACCAGACAGTTCAATTAGCAAAGGGCAAGTCAGAGTAAAGAAAAACTAACCAAACTATCAGAACTATCAGATTGCAAGGCGGCGGCCTTATTTCAAGAGTACAAGACAATACAATTAAGAACTATCAGTTCATACGAGTTTCATACTAGCAATTTCATATCTATGCAGGATTATCAGTCAATCATCACCAAGACACAAACCCAGCAGCAAATGCTAAGCTACTACTAAGGTACTAAGTAACATTTATCACGCATCAACAAAGGAACAGAAGTTGCATGTAAATATCTATAATCCTACGTAACAATGATCGTGCAGAAACTAGGCAGAATGATAACAACAGATCTACCTCTGCATTTTTTATCTGGAACCACGGAATCAGATCTCACCTCCATGTGCGAAATCCTTCCTTGACTTTAGCTCCTCCATCCACATACAAGGGACGTCATGCGAGAAACACACACAGGAATCCACTCGTCAGAAATCTCCATATATGTGGAAACAAAAAAAAACAACATAAATGTGTCTCACCATGGTAGAATCCGCTCCTCCTATGCCGTTGGAATATCAGGGCCCCGGTTACTCCCTTCGCTCCCCAAACCCTAGGTTGATTCAATTGAAGAAAAATCCCCCAAATCAGTTCGTTCTTCGTGAGGAAATGCAGGGGAACTCGAATCCGAAAAGCCTCTGCCGCTGGAATATCAGTGCCCCAGTTACTCCCTTCGCTCGCCAAACCCCACTTTGAATCAACTGAAGAAAAATCCCCCAAATCAGTTCATTCATCGTGAAGGAAATGCAGGGGAAATCGAATCCGAAAAGCGAAGATGGCTGGGACTAACCGTGCATGCTTGCGGCGCTGCTCTCGCCTTCGATTTGCGCTTCCTTCTCAGGGGCCCGATGGGATTCCAACGGCCTACGGGCGTGTGGGGGAGGGAATCGCCTGGATCGGAAGGCACGAGAGAGAGAGAGGAAATGAAAGATGCGGGCGGGGGCAGGAATGTCGCTAGAAATTTCTCTATATCTCTTACAGCTGGGTCCCGTGTGGCATTCAAGCTGCAACCAGCACGGAGGCGGGTGGACAGAGCCGGCCGTTGCAGGAGATAAACGTACGGCCGGCTGAATAGAAGTCTTTACCTAATATTAATATGAGACAACATTAATATGAGACAACCAAAACGACAACTTATTATACTAGTTATCTGATAAATCGTATCAATGCGGGTTGTTTCTATAAATCCTGTTGGCCTATTATCAAAGCTCATATTATGGCTGCAATACACGCTGTTTGAGGAAAAAATTTCAGACTCAACCTATATCACACTCGTTCCGAAAAAAGGAGGATGCTGATCTTGTTAAAGACTTCCGGCCAACCAGTCTAGTGCACAGTTTTGCTAAGCTCTTCACGAAAAATCCTCGTGAATAGGTTGGCAGCCAGGTTAAATGAAATGGTCTCCCACAATAGTGCTTTTATAAAAGGGTGTTTTATTCAATATAACTTTATATTGGTCCAACTTACTTCCCGTTTCCTACACATCTAAAAGCAGTCAAGGATTCTACCCAAATTAGATATCACCAAAGCATTTGACTCTGTCTATTGGTCCTTTCTTATGGAGGTGCTTGTGAAACTCGATTTTGGTGCACCATGGAGGGACCTTCTATATGAGTTATTAAATGGGTTCCCGGTGAGTTCATTCAGCATCGGCGCGGCATTAGGCAAGGAGACCCCTTTTCTCCTATGCTATTTATCCTGGTAATGTATGTCGTAAATTGGCCTCACAAAAGCGGCATACTTGGACCTAATGCAACCACTTGCTAGAAGATGTGCTGATGTAGCAGAGGAGATAGAATGGAAAGTTTCGTGATGAAACTCCTTTGGTTCGGTTACCTAGTTTTTGGTGTAGGTAACTATGCAATAAAACTGTGCACTAAGTTGGGTCAAGATGTGTCGGGGACAAACCCAGGGGGTCCCCTAACCATCGAGGTAATCACCCTTAAAGAACGTTAACCATGAAGGGCCGAATCGCCGGCAGCCCAGAAGGGCCACCAGGGTAGCGCGGCCCGTCACAGCCTATCGCGACCCAAGAACGGCCGTCCGAGCTCGCCTGTCAAGGAGGCCCGAGCCGCGCGCCCCCGTCTCCCCCCCCCCGGGGTCGAGGGCCGCGCACCCCCTCGAGCAGGCACAACGCAAAACTCCGCCTCGCTCGAGGGCCGCGCACCCCCTCGAGCGGGCAAGCCAACTCCGCCTCGCTCGAGGCCACCCCTCTACATAACGCGCCACGCCCCGGCGCCCCGCCCGACAACGGCATTTAATGCCCGCCCCATCAGGCGGGCGCCGAAGTCAAAAGGCAATCTCTCCCCACGCCGCGCCGCTGACACCGCAGTGCTCGCTGTTTCAACTACTCCAGTCACTATGCGTCCTCACCACCACTGTGAGGACGCATGCGGCGCTGCACGAGGCCCTGTGCGGACTTGCAGCCGTCAATCCGCACCACTATTCCACCCGCTCCCGTCCTTTCCCCCCCGTGCGCAGCCCTCGAATGGGCGTGGTGAGCCCTCGAACGAATATACGAGCAGCAACCGAGTACAGACTCCGGTCAGGCGCGGCCTGGTGATGACGAACGCTGGGTCAAATCCACCAACTCTCGGCCATCCCCTGGTGAGCCAGGCACACCGCGCACTGTGGTCGACAGCAAGCGCCATACCGGCCCCTGTGCCGCCAACTCTCGTCCTTCTTTCACCTGCCCCGCCCTCGAATCAACCAGCGACGGGCAGTTGGACACGGACTACGGCAACGACACCCCTCGAAACCACTCCAGGACAAGCACAGGGACGGCCACGACACCCACAGAAGTCGGGGCTCGCCATAAAACTCCTGTCAGGGTCAAGTACGATGGCACGCCCGACGCCATGCTCTCCAGTGCGTGTCCCTATAGCACGCATCACGCTTGTACTTGTAAACTCCTCCCCCTCATTTCTCTCCTTGGCCTATAAAAGGAGGAAAGGAGCGACGAAGACAAGGGAGAACGAACAGCCACAGACACGCTCCACCTCACGCGACATTGGCACTCGCCTCAATCACCTTCACACTCATCATCAGGGACTTGGAGATTCCTTCTCCTCTCCCACCTTGCTTGTAGCCCCCCTCTGCAAGCACTCCGGTGCAAGATAGTACAGCGCCCCGAGCGCACTCTGCTGGACGTACGACCTCACGGTCGGAACCAGGATAAACCCTTGTCTCACTGTGCTAGCTCTTGCATCAACCGTCAAGGGACGGGACGCAGCGCATTCTGTGTGGCGCTGGGGATTAGCCGCCCAATCCCAGCACCGACAGTGGCGCGCCAGGTAGGGGAGGCGCTGCGATCAACCCACTTCACCCGATCAGTTCCCTTGACGGCAAGCCATGGCCATGCCACCACGATCCGCCACGGGGTCCCCCGGCCCGCTTCCGCGCGGGTACCGGATCACGTTTGGGAGCCTGGAGTTCGAAGCGACTGGTGAGGGCCTCCTCATGCGGCTCGCCTCCAGGACGCCCGACATGATGCCCGTTACCCCGACACCGCCAACGCTGTCCCAGCTCAGAAGACGTCGAAGGCTGCTCGAGCTGCAGATTCGCGTGGAGCGGCGCGTTGCCCCACGCATCGTCCTCCCTGATTGGGACGCACACCTGTTGCTCCAGCCAGCTGCCACATTACAGGGGGGCGGACCTCCGCCGGCGGCTCCCGCGGAGGGAGCGCGCTGGGAAAATGTGGCCGGGCCGGCACAGCTCCCACACGGGATGAACAACGCGGCCGCAAGCTACTCCGCGGCAATCAGCGCCAACCCGAATGCGCACGAGGATTCGCCGGGTCACCAGCTCGGTCCGATCCGCGACCTCAACATTTCCCCGCCAGGTGGGCCCCGGTCTGAGTCGGATGACGGGGAAAGTGTGCGCGGGCAGGAGCACCCGGACATGGACTACTCCGGGTTGCGCGACCGCGAAGGCCTTATCTCCTTCCAGGCCGTCGCGGACTTCTGCCTCACCTGCTCCGACGATTCCAGCGAAGGGGAATACGACCCCACGCGAGAATGCTTCGTTCTCGACGGCGAAGTAGAGTCCGTGGGAGAGGATGAAGAAACGCGCGACGGAGCCGGACACGACGAACCGCCACCAGCGCCCGCCGAGCCAGCGGGCGAAGCTGCACTCGCGCAGGCACAGCTCGCGCAGGTGCAAGAGCTGGAAGCCAGGTTCCAACAGGAGCGTCAGCAGGTACAGGAGCTGCGCGCAGCTCTGGAAGCCCGGCAGCCCAAGCGCGGCGAACGCGCGCGAGCTGCCGGGCGCATCGCTCGAGCACGCATCATGGGCGACGGCGACGATGCCAGCCCTGTCATGCCGCCACGAGCGAGCCAGAAGCTTGTCGCCGCAGCAACCCTGATTCGGGCCATGCCCGAACCATCGACACCAGAAGCGCGCAGCATGCGTCGCTAGGTGCAGGCCCTTGTCGAAGAAGCGGCCGTTCAGCAAGCGGAAAGTTCCGCCTCCCGCATGCGCCACCAGGCCAGTTCGAGAGCCGGAGGAAGCAAGTAGGATAAGGAACAATCCATCCATACCCCACCTAGGGGCGCGTGGACGCCTCACCGTCCAACGAACGACGGAAGGGCGCCGGTGACCGGCGACCGCGAAACGAGAAGGTCCGCGAAGGACCGGCTCGTGGACACGCGAGGCGCCATCGACGACGGCGACGCGCGCAACATCCTGAACAAGAACAGGCAGGACGCGGCGCCTCCTCGCAGTAGGCACCCCCGACGAGGCGGTCGCTATGACAGCGAGGAGGACAAAAGCCTGACGCCGGAACCCCCGTGAACCCCTGTGTTCAGCCGGAATATCCGTTCGGCTGCCATCCCGCCGCGTTTTCGTCAGCCGACCACCATCACCAAGTATTCGGGCGAGACGAAACCCGAAACGTGGCTCAACGACTACCGCCTGGCTTGTCAGTTGGGCGGGGCCACCGACGACGCCATGATCATCCGCAACCTTCCGCTTCATCTCGCGGACTCGGCGCGGACATGGCTCGAGCACCTACCCGCGAACCAGATCCACGAGTGGGACGACCTGGTCAGGATGTTCGTGGGTAACTTCCAGGGCACGTACGTGCGCCCCGGAAACTCCTGGGACCTGCGCGGGTGCCGGCAAGCGGCCGACGAACCGCTGAGGGACTTCATCCGCCGCTTCTCCAAGCACTGCACCGAGCTCCCGAGCGTGGGTGACTCCGAAATCATCCACGCCTTCCTCGAAGGCACGACCTGTCGAGAGCTGGTGCGCGAGCTGGGGCGAAACCATCCCACCAGCGTCAACGCTCTGTTCGACATCGCCACCAACTTCGCCTTTAGAGAGGAGGCTGTCGGGGCAATCTTCGACGGCAAGACCAAGGGGAAGCGCGCGGAGGAGCTGCCCGCAGAGGGCATCAAACCCAAGGCAAAGGCAAAAAAGCAGAAACGAGGCAGCGCGGCCCGTCACAGCCTATCGCGACCCAAGAACGGCCGTCCGAGCTCGCCTGTCAAGGGGGCCCGAGCCGCGCGCCCCCGTCTCCCCCCCGCTCGAGGGCCGCGCACCCCCTCGAGCGGGCAAGCCAACTCCGCCTCGCTTGAGGCCACCCCTCTACATAACGCGGCATGCCCCGGCGCCCCGCCAGACAACGGCATTTAATGCCCGCCCCATCAGGCGGGCACCGAAATCAAAAGGCAATCTCTCCCCACGCCGCGCCGCTGACACCGCAGTGCTCGCTGTTTCAACTACTCCAGTCACTATGCGTCCTCACCACCACTGTGAGGATGCATGCGGCGCTGCGCGAGGCCCTGTGCGGACTTGCAGCCGTCAATCCGCACCACTATTCCACCCGCTCCCGTCCTTTCCCCCCGGGGCGCAGCCCTCGAATGGGCGTGGAGAGCCCTCGAACGAATATACGAGCAGCAACCGAGTACAGACTCCGGTCAGGCGCGGCCTGGTGATGACGAACGTTGGGTCAAATCCACCAACTCTCGGCCATCCCCTGGTGAGCCAGGCACACCGCGCACTGTGGTCGACAGCAAGCGCCATACCGGCCCCTGTGCCGCCAACTCTCGTCCTTCTTTCACCTGCCCCGCCCTCGAATCAACCAGCGACGGGCAGCTGGACACGGACTACGGCAACGACACCCCTCGAAACCACTCTAGGACAAGCACAGGGATGAAGCGTCCCCTCGAAAGAGAGAACTTAATGTGATACAAATACCAGTCCCAGGATGCTGGTTCACATTATTACAACAGATAGTTCAGTACAAAAGCAACATTACGGGAGACGGTGGCATTGCAGGGCCACGACAAACAGAACTAACGCTAAGCTCCAGATAAAAAGATTGACAACATAGAGGTCTTCATCAGAGTGACAACGCATGCGGCTTCCAGCGGGTGACCCTAACACACAGGCAAAGGTTGGGTGCAGAACGAACCCCTCTAGACGATATCCTCAGGCACAAAGTCCGGGTCTGCCTCTGCAACAGATTAAGCAAGGGTGAGTACATACGTACTCAGCAAGCGCAACCACAACCACGGAGGGGTATAACAGAAGTATGCAAGTATTGTAACAAGGAAGGCTTGTGGTTTCTTTAGCAGCAAAGCAAATTTTTATTACACATGCAAGGGTTGGTTTTCGCAATAGGTTTTCACAAGTATTTCTTTTAAAGGGGGCAGTAATTGTAAATACTCTTTCGAACAAGATTTTGTTGCTACCAGATTTCCCATCTGTCGTAGCCCAAGTCAAAACATTTCTCGGCTTACTCAAATGCCAACATTTTCCTTACACCAAAACAGGGGACTAGTGAAGTGACCAAGCCGTAACTCGCCCAATTCCGTGGACACGGCTATCCGGATAGGTTTTAACTCTGCAGAGGTGTACACAACCACAAGTAGGCTACCACAACAAGAACACCTTGGTGCCAGTGCAGCTCCTATCAAAGCCATTACCCACCATAGCTAAACTGACAAGTTATCACAGACGCGACCAGGGGTTAGCAACCTACCAACGAGGTTCTAACCAGGGGCATACCTCACATAGACCGTACCCCCGGCTCCATGGCCCTCTGTTGCTCACCAGCACACCACATAACCAGCAGCTCAACTAGTGGGGTTTATGCTAGGCCGTTGCCACATACAACGGTCGAGTGGGTGTACAGAAAAATGGGTTAGGCTAGATGACACATCAACAACATCCCAAAACTTGTGACAGGATAGACAACTCCCACCATGCTCAACCACAGAGGTTAGAGCACACCTCGGCATTTCACACAAGAAATACCGTCTGTCTCATCCCACACGGGTACTCATTTTGTTTACACAAATCATCTCTTTTATTTTAAAGTACGCACACGGTTGCTTTTGTAAACACCAAATATTTGTTATGGGGGGGGGTACAATAGTAAAAGTTCCTAAGCATTTCTAGCAGTGACCAATATTTAAACAGAACATTGTCATATTTAAACATTAATCTGGGTTGTCAAGGACTCAGTCATAACAATCAAGGTATGGCTATCCAACCGGGTTTAGCAGTAAAATCATGCAAGTTTTATAAAACTGACCATGGGTTGTGTTTATAAAAACTGGGACATCAGTATGCATCAAAGGGTGGGATTGCACTTGCCGTTTTCCCAACCCTCGGGGGATTCCTGCCCGGGGTCTTGGTCTCCAAGCTCCTGCTCGTAGCACTGCTCCTCCTCGAGTCCTTCCTCGTTCACAGCGGAGTCTACGGCACACACAAACAAACACCCAATAAATAAAAGAAAAAGCTTTTATTGAGCTCCAAAAGAAAGAAAGGAAAGGAGAGCGGATGGTGGTGAGATGATTATTTTTGGGTATGGACTGGTTGGATTTGGCAAGAGTATGTTGGTGAATATTGTGGTGGAGTTTGGGGTCAAACGGGATTAATTTGGCGCATGAAATGACGAGTTTAGTGGGGTTTAGGGGCTGTTTTAAAGGAAAAGGACCTTTTTGTGAATACGGAAAAGCTCAGGGGCTTAAGGTGAAATAAATAGAGAGAGGGAGAATAGTGTCAGAGGACCGCGGGTTGATTTGTTTAAAGCCCAGGGGGTCATGTGTAATTGTACCAGAGAGAGAGGGGCTTAAAGTTTTGGACGGCGGGTTGAATAGGAAGAAAGTCAGGGGGTTTTTCATAAAGTGGTCATCCCTTCCCTCGCGAAACAGAGCAGGGGGGGGGGAGAGCGGCGGCGGCGGTACTGTTCGGCCCAATCGCCGGCGATTGAGGCGGCGGCGGTGATCGGGAGTAGGGGGAAAAGGACGAGCGAGGCATGGCGAGTCCACCAGTGGGCTTACCACGGACGGAGGTGAAGGGTAGAGGGCGGCCCACGAGAGCAGTGGCGGCGGCGGCAATGGCGAGCGTGGGCGGCGGCGCTACGGTGGTGGAGGGAGGCAATTGAGGGGTGGATGAGCTGCAGGGGTTCGAGGTGAAGCTGTGGGTGTGCTCAGCTCGGGCGGAGGTGGTCCGTGGCGGCCTGCCCACGTGAGCTCGAGGGCGGCGGTAATGGCGAGCGTGGGCGGCGGCGCTACGGTGGTGGAGCGATTGGGGTGGCAGGTGAGTGGGAGATGGTGGAGAAGAGGCCGGCGGTCCCTTTTATAGGCACGGAGGGGGCTCAAGGAGGCGGGCCGACGAGAGGGCGGAGGTGGAGTGCTTGGCGGCGGTAGGAGTGGCCGGCGGGCGGAATTAATGGCGGTCGGGGCCCGGTTGGTGGCGCGGGGAGCGAGGTGGAGCTGTGGCGGAGCAGTGCGCGTGCGTACGGTGGCGCTGCCGTGCTTGGCGGCGAGACAGCGGCGGGTCCGGGCGGTCGCGTGCACGCGCGAGCGCGGAGGGCGTGCTGTGGCGGTCGGCGGTGGTGTGCGCGTGGTCGGGGCGTGCTCCAGTGGGCGAGGTGAAAAGACGACGGTGGCGGAGCTACGGTGGAGGGCGGCACGGCTGTCACGTACGGCGGTCGGCGTGGCTTGCTTACGGTGCTTGGCGCGTTCGTGACAGAGCGGCGGTGGCGTGCGGGCGCGGTCGTCACGGCCACGGTGATGGCTGGCGCGGGAGGTGGAGCGGGGTGGTGAGGTGCGCAGGAGGTGTGGCCGGCGTGGGCAGCGCAGAGGGCGAGCGGGGGATGGCCGGTGGCGTGTACGGCGGGGCAGTGTGGCCGCGGTGCGGCGTCGGGGCGGCAGCGCCGGTGGTGGCGTGCACGCGGGCGGTCGGCCCGGAGGGGAGCGGGTGGGGTTTGGCCGGCGGCGAGCGGAGCACGGCGCCCGGGATGAGGAGCAGAGAGGCGAGCGGAGGTTGGGCCGGGCGGTCGGCGACGAGCGGCGCGGAGCAGAGTGCTCGGCCGGGGAAACAGAGGAAGAGAGAAAGGGAAGGAAGAGAAAGGAAAAGGAAGGAAAGAGGGAAAAAGAGGGAAAAAGAAAAGGAGAAAAGGGGAAAAGGGGAGGGGAAAAAGAGAGGGGAGCGCCGGCGGGATTCGCGGCGGAAGGACGACGGGCGTCGGAGCTGGTCGGTCAGAGATGGTCGGCCAAGGTTGATAGAGTCCGGCGGTCGACCCAAGGGCGGACGACGCGGGATGGGACGGAAGGGAGACGGCAGAGCTGCGATGCAGACAGGGGGGGAAACGACAGGCGAAGAGGGTTGGCGGAAAAAGGAGCTCGGGCGGTAAAACATTTTGAAAGATTTTTCACCGGGTGGATTATTAGATGATTTTCCCAGAGTTTAAAACGCGGGCGTTACAAACCTACCCCACTTAAAGGAAGCTCGTCCTCGAGATTCGGCTGGTTCCTAAAAAGGTGGGGAAACTCTTTTCTCAAGGCATCTTCTCTTTCCCACGTAGCTTCCTTTACACTGTGTCTGCTCCACTGCACTCTGCATATCCGCACTTCGGAGTTTCTGGTTCTCTTAGTGACTGTGTCCAAAATTTTGACTGGTACCTCCTGGTATCGCAGATCCGTCTGCAGGTCTATCTCTTCCTCCGGTATGTGTTCTTCTTCAGGTATCCTCAGACATTTTCTCAACTGGGATACATGGAAAACCGGGTGTATATCCGACATTGCTTCGGGTAATTCCAATCGGTAGGCCACCTTCCCAACTCTCTTTTGCACCGGGTATGGTCCGATATACCGAGGGGCTAGCTTCCCATGGACTTGAAATCTGCGGGTTCCCCGGATGGGGGAAACCTTGAGATAAACAAAATCTCCTGGATTAAAATCCAGCTCTCGTCTCTTCTTGTCTGCGTAGCTTTTCTGTCTGGACTGGGCTGCTTTCAACTTCTCTCTGATTTCAGCTACTTTCTCTTCGGCTTCTTTTATGAGCGCGGGTCCCACTAGTGTACGCTCTCCTACTTCTGACCACATTAAAGGAGTTCGGCACTTTCTCCCGTAAAGGGCTTCAAACGGGGACATACCCAAACTTGCCTGGTAACCATTGTTATAGGAGAACTCCGCGTAGGGTAAGCTCTGTTCCCAATCTTTACTATAGGTAAGGACACATGCTCTCAGCATATCCTCCATGATCTGATTTACTCTTTCTGTCTGGCCATCGGTCTGTGGGTGGTATGCGGAGCTAAAATCCAACTTAGTACCCATAGCCTTATGCAAACTTTTCCAAAATCTCGAGGTAAACTGGGTTCCTCGGTCCGAAACAATTCTGCTGGGCACTCCATGCAATTTTACTATGTTCTCCACATAAAGCTTGGCCAGTTTCTCTCCACCGTAATTTGTCCGTACAGGTAAAAAGTGAGCGACTTTAGTGAGTCGGTCAACTATTACCCATATAGAATCATGTCCCTTCTGTGTTCTGGGTAGACCTACCACAAAGTCCATTCCAATCTCATCCCATTTCCAAACTGGGATAGGCAAGGGTTGTAATAATCCTGCCGGCTTCTGGTGTTCTGCTTTAACCCTTTGGCAGGTATCACACTGAGCGACGAACTGGGCTATGTCAGCTTTCATTCCTTTCCACCAATAGTTCTGCTTTAAATCCAAATACATTTTGGTAGATCCCGGGTGAATGGAATATGGTGAGTTGTGAGCCTCGTCCATGATTATCTGTCTAAAATCTCCTTCCTTAGGCACACAAATCCTGTCCTTATACCACAGCGTTCCTTTACTGTCGACTCTAAAGTCTGGTGCCTTATTTTCTCCGGTATGCTTGCAGATCTGTACTAGATCCTTGTCTGTTCCTTGGGCATTTCTGATCCGATCCTCCAGAGTGGACTGGATCGTCAGTTGGTGGTTAGCATTCTGGGGAACAATGTGCACATTTAATCGTGCCATTTCTTCTTGTAGGTGGGCATTCTTGGGTCTGTAAGACTTTCGGCTTAGGGCATCTGCCACCACATTAGCTTTACCAGGGTGGTAGTGGATTTCCACATTATAGTCCTTAACCAATTCTAACCACCTTCTCTGTCTGAGGTTCAGGTCCGGTTGGGTGAAAATATACTTTAAGCTCTTATGATCCGTGTATATTTCACACTTGTTCCCAATTAGGTAGTGTCTCCAGATCTTGAGTGCGTGCACTACCGCTGCAAATTCCAAATCATGCGTTGGGTAATTCTGCTCATGAGGTCTAAGTTGTCGGGAGGCATATGCTACAACTTTTCCATCTTGCATAAGGACACACCCTAATCCTTGGCGGGATGCGTCGCAGTAAACAACAAAATCTCTGTGGATATTCGGTAGGGTCAGAACTGGGGCTGCAGTCAATCTTTTCTTCAGCTCTTGGAAGCTCTTTTCACAAGACTCGGTCCAAACAAACTTCTTCTCCTTTTTGAGCAGTTCTGTCATGGGTCTAGCTATCTTGGAAAATCCTTCAATAAACCTCCGGTAATATCCAGCTAAACCCAGAAAACTTCTGATCTCACTCACATTGGTTGGTTGTTGCCAGTTCGAGACTGCTTCTACCTTCTCTGGGTCTACTGCTACTCCTTCAGCGGTCAAAATGTGGCCAAGGAAAGCTACTTTTTCCAGCCAAAATTCACACTTGCTGAACTTGGCATAGAGCTGGTGTGCTCTCAACTTTTCCAACACTACCCGCAAGTGTTGCTCATGCTCTTCGGCACTCTGGGAGTAGATGAGTATGTCGTCAATAAAGACTACGACAAACTTGTCCAACTCATCCATAAATACCTTGTTCATAAGGTTCATGAAGTACGCCGGTGCATTGGTGAGTCCAAATGGCATCACTGTGAACTCGTATTGCCCATATCGGGTGACGAATGCGGTCTTTGAGGTGTCACTCCTCTTAATTTTCAGTTGGTGATACCCAGTCCTTAAGTCAATCTTGGAAAAGTACTTGGCCCCTTTCAGCTGATCAAAGAGATCATCAATTCTGGGGAGTGGGTATTTATTCTTGATAGTGACATCATTTAGTGCACGATAGTCGATGCACAATCTCATATTCCCATCTTTCTTCCTCACAAAGAGCACTGGGGCTCCCCAAGGGGATGTGCTGGGTCTGATGAAGCCCATCTGTTGCAACTCTTCCAGTTGTTTCTTTAACTCTGCTAACTCTGAGGCTGCCATCCTATAGGGTCTCTTGGCTATAGGAGAAGTGCCAGGGACTAGTTCAATAGCAAATTCTATGTCTCTATCCGGCGGCATTCCGGGTAGAACTTCCGGAAAAACATCAGGATACTCTCTGATTACCGGGACTTCTTCTATGGTTTTTGTTTCCAAACTAAAAATCATAGGATCTGGTCCATTTCCTTTGGTGTGGCAGGCTACTTGTATTCCATCTGGGTTGGTTAGGTGCACTACCTTGTCAGCACAACCTATGAGGCCATTGTGTTTGCCTAACCAATCCATTCCAAGGATCACATCTATTCCTTTGGATTCTAGTACCACTAGGTCTGCTAGAAACTCTACCCCACTTAAAAGGATCCGTACCCGCGAACAACCTAATTGGCACTTAATATCACCTCCAGGTGTTCGGGTTAGTAGGGGTGTCCTTAGTAGTACTGTAGGTATTTTGTGCTTTTCCACAAAACTTGATGATATGAAAGAATGCGATGCTCCAGAATCAAATAATATTGTTGCCAAAGCTGAACTGACTAGGTACTCACCGAGTACTACTCCTTGTGCTCCTTGAGCTTCCTGCGCGTCGATGTGGTTGACGCGGGCTCGTCCATACGACTGCTGGGGGTTGTTGTTGTTGCTGCCGGTGTTGGTGCTGCGGACGGGTACACGGTTGGCTCCAGACACTGGTGGCTTGGGCCCATTCACCGAGTTGGAGTAGACCGATATTGCCGGCTTGCTCCTAGGATACGGGCAGTCGGCGATGTAGTGCCCGGTCTCACGGCAGTTGAAGCAGGCTCTCGCATTGCTGTTGCTGGCTGTGGCCTGACTGACTTTGCTCTGTGGCGGCTTCGAAGCGGTCTGGCTCTTGAACTGGTTGTTGGGAGCCTGGGAGCTTGTGGCCTGAAACTGGGTCCTATACTGCACGGGAGCCTGGGGTCTAGGTGCAGCATAACCGGAGTTCCTGGGTTTCTGCGAGCGGTCCATTTGACGGTTCTTGCTCTCCAAGAACTTGCGCTTGTTCTCCTGCCTTGCCTCCATTCTGGCCCTCTCTGTGACAATGGCCTTGTTCATCAGTGTGTTGAAGTCAGGGAAGCTGTGGGTGACTATCAGGGCTCGAAGATCTGGGTGTAGACCTCTGATGAAAGCATCCTGCCTCTTTGCATCCGTCTTCACTTCATCAGGTGCATAGCGGGCTAGCTCAGTGAACTCGTGGGTGTACTCTTCCACGGTCTTGTTTCCTTGCTTCAGTGCACGGAACTCATCTGCCTTGCGCCTCATGGTGGCGTCGGGAATGTGGTAGCGACGGAACTCTTCTTCAAACTCTTTCCAAGTAATGGCAGACTCGTCTGGGGAAGCTGCGCAGTAAGCATCCCACCAAGCTAAGGCAGTCCCAGTGAGCTGGTGGGTGGTCAGAAGAACTTTGTCACGGTCTCCACAACCAAACGGTTCCAGCTTCCTCTTGATAGTTCTCAGCCAGTCATCTGCTTCTAAGGGGTTGCTAGATCCCCCAAAGGTGGGTGGCCTGGTTCTCAGAAAGTTGGTCAGCTTGTCACCCGCACTGGGTCTACGGGCTGTCTCCTGACGGCGGCTGGCATTCCACACATTTTGCATGAACAGGGTGTGGTGGTACAATGCTTGTGCCAGGTTGAAATCTGGTGGGAGTGGAGGCATAGCAAAAGATCCTTCATTCTGACTCCTGGGATGGCTTGCTTCTGGTCCGCCTCTTACAGGCGCTTGCCCTTCGGGCTGGTTCTCTCCCATAGGATCCTGCTGATCCACTTCCTGGTTCTCAGGATTCTCTCTCCTTCCCTCTGGTTGTTCTTCTCCAGCAGGAGGGGCGCGTCTCTGAGAGGCGCTAGCACGAGTGTTCACCATCTGCAGGTTGAGCAAGGCCTTCGTGAGATTGGGTTAAGTGATGTTTAAGTTGATTAGTTCGCATTTTTAAAAAAGCAGAGCAGCACACAAGCTAACAAACAAACACACAGGGTTCCATTCCAACAGCTGAGGGTTACAACACTTGAGGGAGGTTACAACAAGGCTCGCACTTCAAGGCGGGGTACAGGGCAAGGTAGGGAAACTACTGCTAGGGATACAAGGGTTCTCCGGACCAAGCTGGCTTCAATCCCATCTGAGCGCTTGACACTGGGCCTACTCGCGGGGCGAGCTTCCCTCCGGCGGTGCAAGTCGAGCCTGCTCAGCCTCGGTTAAGGTTCCATTCTCCCGAGGCGGTTCAGACGGTCCATCTTCCACGGGCGGTGATTCTGCCGGAGTTCCCGACAGTGCCAGTGGGTTTCCCACAAGTTCTCCCCATGCCATGATCGGTGTCCCAAGTAGGACATGGGGTTCTCCAATTGCCGGAACAGGCGTTCCACTTCTAGTCCAATCCTGGATACGCAGGTCCCGTGCCTGCCGGAGGCTTTCTTGGGCGACTGCCTCATTGCTGATGGCAGCAGCAGCTCTTGCTTCAGCTTGGGCCACCTGGACTTGGTGCATGCGGACCGAGAATTCTGCTTGTTCAGCCCGGGCAGTCTGTTCTCTCAGGCGTTCGGCCTGCTCGTCAAAGAGTTGGTCCAAGGAGTTGAGATAGGTGACCACTTGGTACAAAAGGGGTTCTTCTTGACGGCGCTGCTCCAAGTTCCTTATGCGGGCTCGCCAGACCGCACTTCTGACGATCGGCGGAAAGTACCTCATTGGGGTGGGGACCAGATGCCTTTCAAAGATTCCGCACATAAAGCGGAGGGCTTTTCTGAGTGCCAAGGGGTAGGTGTCCTGGTGCCTGAATCCTGTGGCGGTCGTACGCCAAGCCTCGACAGGGTGGAGGTCACTCTTGGCGACAACAATGACCACTCTGCAGCGTTGAGTCCCATGGTGCTCATACTCCCTGCTGTAGTACCTCGGGCGTTCTGGTACACCGAGGCGTTCCAGCGCGGGGATCAACAGGCTAGCGAAGCCTGGTGTGACTGGGCAAACTCCCTGGGTCCATTCTTGTTCCGCCATCTGAAATCAGGGGAAAAACAAGAGTCTGAACAGATGCCGGATAAAAGATAGCTTTTATTGCACAACATAGTGGGGGTACAAAGACCATGGATACATCGAGGCTAAGCTGGTAGTGCTACTGGGTACAACAGATTCTACCCTAGGAAGGGCTAGACTAAGTGCTAAACTACTCCAGACAGACTCGGCGCTTCTTCAGAGGGAGCTGGTACTCGGGCACTTCTTCTTCGGTCTGAGTGCCTGCGTCCATATGAGTCATCTCAGGTTCATCTTCCAACAACCCTCTTTCTCTCCTGTATGCTTCCAGGTTATCCATATACTCATAGTAGGCCTGGCATCTAGTCTGGTGAGTGGCTAGGGAACTGACAGCCTGTGTGGCTGTCGCTTTCTGTACCTCCAGTTCTTCCTTCGTTTCTCCTAGCTCTCTTTTTACCTCTTCTAGCTCCTTCTCTGCCTTCTCGGCTCTGTGGATCTGGTGCCTCAGCTGTCCCGATGTCTCCCGGTACAGCCTGTCTAAGCCAGTGAGGTAAATGGACAAGTGGGATACAGTGTCCTCCATATCTTCATCTCTTCCAAGGCTCCTCATCTGGGTAATCCATTCGCGTCCTCCACTTTCCAGGGGTGGGGTAAATCCCAGTGCTGTTCCCACGAGGTACTGCTTGTAGAGCTCGCGGAGGCACATCAAGGCTCTTCTTGCGGCTTTGCGGTAGGCATTAGGACGATCGTAGCCGGTGGCGTGGACAAACCAAGGTGCCACTTCCTTGTACAGCGAGCTTCTCCCCACAAAGATGAACATCCGGCATCGACGGGTACCATTGGTGGTGCACTCCCGGTAAAAGTACTCGGGGATCTCTGTGACTCCAACGTGCTCCAGGCTGAGCAGCAGCAACTTGGGGAGGCCAGGTTCTGCGGGGCAGACTCCTTCGCCCCAACCCTCGTCAGCCGACTGGGCCATCTGGAACAAGTCAAAAAGCCGTCGGTGAGTACTTGTGTGGGGGAAAGGATTAGGCAAGAACAAACTGGTGAGAGAAGACTAGGTAGGGTCAAGATCCTAGGGGTACGTCCTACGGCCAACCTATCGGCTCTGATACCACCTGAAGCGTCCCCTCGAAAGAGAGAACTTAATGTGATACAAATACCAGTCCCAGGATGCTGGTTCACATTATTACAACAGATAGTTCAGTACAAAAGCAACATTACGGGAGACGGTGGCATTGCAGGGCCACGACAAACAGAACTAACGCTAAGCTCCAGATAAAAAGATTGACAACATAGAGGTCTTCATCAGAGTGACAACGCATGCGGCTTCCAGCGGGTGACCCTAACACACAGGCAAAGGTTGGGTGCAGAACGAACCCCTCTAGACGATATCCTCAGGCACAAAGTCCGGGTCTGCCTCTGCAACAGATTAAGCAAGGGTGAGTACATACGTACTCAGCAAGCGCAACCACAACCACGGAGGGGTATAACAGAAGTATGCAAGTATTGTAACAAGGAAGGCTTGTGGTTTCTTTAGCAGCAAAGCAAATTTTTATTACACATGCAAGGGTTGGTTTTCGCAATAGGTTTTCACAAGTATTTCTTTTAAAGGGGGCAGTAATTGTAAATACTCTTTCGAACAAGATTTTGTTGCTACCAGATTTCCCATCTGTCGTAGCCCAAGTCAAAACATTTCTCGGCTTACTCAAATGCCAACATTTTCCTTACACCAAAACAGGGGACTAGTGAAGTGACCAAGCCGTAACTCGCCCAATTCCGTGGACACGGCTATCCGGATAGGTTTTAACTCTGCAGAGGTGTACACAACCACAAGTAGGCTACCACAACAAGAACACCTTGGTGCCAGTGCAGCTCCTATCAAAGCCATTACCCACCATAGCTAAACTGACAAGTTATCACAGACGCGACCAGGGGTTAGCAACCTACCAACGAGGTTCTAACCAGGGGCATACCTCACATAGACCGTACCCCCGGCTCCATGGCCCTCTGTTGCTCACCAGCACACCACATAACCAGCAGCTCAACTAGTGGGGTTTATGCTAGGCCGTTGCCACATACAACGGTCGAGTGGGTGTACAGAAAAATGGGTTAGGCTAGATGACACATCAACAACATCCCAAAACTTGTGACAGGATAGACAACTCCCACCATGCTCAACCACAGAGGTTAGAGCACACCTCGGCATTTCACACAAGAAATACCGTCTGTCTCATCCCACACGGGTACTCATTTTGTTTACACAAATCATCTCTTTTATTTTAAAGTACGCACACGGTTGCTTTTGTAAACACCAAATATTTGTTATGGGGGGGGGTACAATAGTAAAAGTTCCTAAGCATTTCTAGCAGTGACCAATATTTAAACAGAACATTGTCATATTTAAACATTAATCTGGGTTGTCAAGGACTCAGTCATAACAATCAAGGTATGGCTATCCAACCGGGTTTAGCAGTAAAATCATGCAAGTTTTATAAAACTGGCCATGGGTTGTGTTTATAAAAACTGGGACATCAGTATGCATCAAAGGGTGGGATTGCACTTGCCGTTTTCCCAACCCTCGGGGGATTCCTGCCCGGGGTCTTGGTCTCCAAGCTCCTGCTCGTAGCACTGCTCCTCCTCGAGTCCTTCCTCGTTCACAGCGGAGTCTACGGCACACACAAACAAACACCCAATAAATAAAAGAAAAAGCTTTTATTGAGCTCCAAAAGAAAGAAAGGAAAGGAGAGCGGATGGTGGTGAGATGATTATTTTTGGGTATGGACTGGTTGGATTTGGCAAGAGTATGTTGGTGAATATTGTGGTGGAGTTTGGGGTCAAACGGGATTAATTTGGCGCATGAAATGACGAGTTTAGTGGGGTTTAGGGGCTGTTTTAAAGGAAAAGGACCTTTTTGTGAATACGGAAAAGCTCAGGGGCTTAAGGTGAAATAAATAGAGAGAGGGAGAATAGTGTCAGAGGACCGCGGGTTGATTTGTTTAAAGCCCAGGGGGTCATGTGTAATTGTACCAGAGAGAGAGGGGCTTAAAGTTTTGGACGGCGGGTTGAATAGGAAGAAAGTCAGGGGGTTTTTCATAAAGTGGTCATCCCTTCCCTCGCGAAACAGAGCAGGGGGGGGGGGGAGAGCGGCGGCGGCGGTACTGTTCGGCCCAATCGCCGGCGATTGAGGCGGCGGCGGTGATCGGGAGTAGGGGGAAAAGGACGAGCGAGGCATGGCGAGTCCACCAGTGGGCTTACCACGGACGGAGGTGAAGGGTAGAGGGCGGCCCACGAGAGCAGTGGCGGCGGCGGCAATGGCGAGCGTGGGCGGCGGCGCTACGGTGGTGGAGGGAGGCAATTGAGGGGTGGATGAGCTGCAGGGGTTCGAGGTGAAGCTGTGGGTGTGCTCAGCTCGGGCGGAGGTGGTCCGTGGCGGCCTGCCCACGTGAGCTCGAGGGCGGCGGTAATGGCGAGCGTGGGCGGCGGCGCTACGGTGGTGGAGCGATTGGGGTGGCAGGTGAGTGGGAGATGGTGGAGAAGAGGCCGACGGTCCCTTTTATAGGCACGGAGGGGGCTCAAGGAGGCGGGCCGACGAGAGGGCGGAGGTGGAGTGCTTGGCGGCGGTAGGAGTGGCCGGCGGGCGGAATTAATGGCGGTCGGGGCCCGGTTGGTGGCGCGGGGAGCGAGGTGGAGCTGTGGCGGAGCAGTGCGCGTGCGTACGGTGGCGCTGCCGTGCTTGGCGGCGAGACAGCGGCGGGTCCGGGCGGTCGCGTGCACGCGCGAGCGCGGAGGGCGTGCTGTGGCGGTCGGCGGTGGTGTGCGCGTGGTCGGGGCGTGCTCCAGTGGGCGAGGTGAAAAGACGACGGTGGCGGAGCTACGGTGGAGGGCGGCACGGCTGTCACGTACGGCGGTCGGCGTGGCTTGCTTACGGTGCTTGGCGCGTTCGTGACAGAGCGGCGGTGGCGTGCGGGCGCGGTCGTCACGGCCACGGTGATGGCTGGCGCGGGAGGTGGAGCGGGGTGGTGAGGTGCGCAGGAGGTGTGGCCGGCGTGGGCAGCGCAGAGGGCGAGCGGGGGATGGCCGGTGGCGTGTACGGCGGGGCAGTGTGGCCGCGGTGCGGCGTCGGGGCGGCAGCGCCGGTGGTGGCGTGCACGCGGGCGGTCGGCCCGGAGGGGAGCGGGTGGGGTTTGGCCGGCGGCGAGCGGAGCACGGCGCCCGGGATGAGGAGCAGAGAGGCGAGCGGAGGTTGGGCCGGGCGGTCGGCGACGAGCGGCGCGGAGCAGAGTGCTCGGCCGGGGAAACAGAGGAAGAGAGAAAGGGAAGGAAGAGAAAGGAAAAGGAAGGAAAGAGGGAAAAAGAGGGAAAAAGAAAAGGAGAAAAGGGGAAAAGGGGAGGGGAAAAAGAGAGGGGAGCGCCGGCGGGATTCGCGGCGGAAGGACGACGGGCGTCGGAGCTGGTCGGTCAGAGATGGTCGGCCAAGGTTGATAGAGTCCGGCGGTCGACCCAAGGGCGGACGACGCGGGATGGGACGGAAGGGAGACGGCAGAGCTGCGATGCAGACAGGGGGGGGAAACGACAGGCGAAGAGGGTTGGCGGAAAAAGGAGCTCGGGCGGTAAAACATTTTGAAAGATTTTTCACCGGGTGGATTATTAGATGATTTTCCCAGAGTTTAAAACGCGGGCGTTACAAGGGACGGCCACGACACCCACAGAAGTCGGGGCTCGCCATAAAACTCCTGTCAGGGTCAAGGACGATGGCACGCCTGACGCCATGCTCTCCAGTGCGTATCCCCATAGCACACATCACGCTTGTACTTGTAAACTCCTCCCCCTCCTTTCTCTCCTTGGCCTATAAAAGGAGGAAAGGAGCGACGAAGACAAGGGAGAACGAACAGCCACAGACACGCTCCACCTCGCGCGACATTGGCACTCGCCTCAATCACCTTCACACTCATCATCAGGGACTTGGAGATTCCTTCTCCTCTCCCACCTTGCTTGTAGCCCCCCTCTGCAAGCACTCCGGTGCAAGATAGTACAGCGCCCCGAGCGCACTCTGCTGGACGTACGACCTCACGGTCGGAACCAGGATAAACCCTTGTCTCACTGTGCTAGCTCTTGCATCAACCGTCAAGGGACGGGACACAGCGCATTCTGTGTGGCGCTGGGGATTAGCCGCCCAATCCCAACACCGACAAGATGAGTGGACTGGGTGTGGTGGTTAGCTAGTTGGGCTAGAGTAAGGTGTAGCAGGTTCGGCCAGGTATGGGTTTGCTTATATTTACAATTAGGCTACTCCCAGTGTAAGGTTTTATGTGGTTTCATGCACATTAAATACGATGCCATGTCAGCATTTTAGGTGATGTGGCAAAGAGTTAATGATGAGAGAGATGGAATGAGTTTCATCTAAATGAAACTCTGTATACATAGTTTCCAAGAAGTCAGTATCTTACATGCATTGTCTATGAAACATCAAAATAAAAACTTTGCATTGTATGGACCATTTCATCTATAAATTAATTGTCTACGTACTTGCTTATGTCACATTCTTGAAAACACAACCATAAAATCCCCACTGGGAATAGCCTTAGGTTAAATGAGATTGAAATTCAAACCTCACTTAATTAAATTAAAAAAGGACCAAATAAACTTCAAATCATACTTAACATGCTATCGTCCTTAATTAATGAAAATGCTCATTTAATTTATTAGTAGGAATATTGGGAGGCAATGCAAAACACTCTTGTGGTGATAAACTAAGACTCAGACAATGCATGAAAAAGTTTAAAATCCCAAATATTTACAATTATTAATATTTTTGTGATAATGTTTCAAAACTTTATAGTAAGAAAAAAAGCAACAGTGATGTTTTGAACACAAATACAAAAAAACAACTTTCCGGCACGAGGAGAATACCATCTTTTATTTGTTTATATAGAAAACAAAGAAACGGCGGTAAGAGTGAAGGGACCACCTAGCAAAATAAAATGGTGGCTGTGCGTAATAATTAATAAGAAAGGTAAATACGGCGACGCTTGGTTCTCGCCTCATCGTCTTCTTCTCCGATCTCTCCTTCCCCTCCGCTCCCTCCCCCGTGCTCCAAACCCTAGCTATTAGCAATGGAATCGTAATCGGCTTGTTGCCAATCCAATCCCCCGTTCCCCTCCCTCTCTCCTTCTCTCATTCTTATCCGATGCCCGCCTCCTCCTCCTCCGGCGGCAGCGCCTTTGCCTCATCCCCGCCGCCGCCGCCGCCGCGGGCCATGAAGCGCGAGCTCGCGTTCGCGCTCCGATCCCTCTCCGAGATCTCCGCGTCCCCTGGCCGTACGCGCTCCGGCCGCCCCATCTCTTCCCTTCCCGACCCATCAGCGTCAGCGTCTCTCAAGCGGCGCAAAAGATCCGACCCTCCCGCCGCCGCCGCCGCCGCAGATCTCGTCTCCCCGCCCACGCCGCCAATCGATGCTGAACCGCCTACCCAGCCCATCCGCGACATCATCGAACGGCCGCCCATCGACGCCGAACCGCTCCCCCAGCCTCTCCGCGACACCATCGAACCGGTCGATGGATCCAATCCTCCCACTGCCGGTGATCACCAATCCAATTCCAATGCCGCCCAAGAAGCCATTGTGCAAAAGATGCTGGAAGCCACCCAATCATCGCATGCTGAGGCTGAGGCCTCAGGAGAGGACTCGGTGGCTGCAAAGCCGAATGTGCCCACGGAGGATTGTGCTGCCGTGCTAGATGCAGTGCCAACTCTGCTGGAATCTGCCGGTGCTGCTGGAAATGACCAGTGTGATAATTCAAACTCGAATGGAGGAGGCCTACAGCTGCAGGCCTCGAGCAATGCATTAGCCTCCACTGCTCTGCTAGTTGAGGACACTACCACACCCTTGGCATCCGCCGAGCTCAAGCCTTCAAGGCGCTTCACTCGTTCGCTGCTCAAGAATAAACCAGACAAGGAAGAGTCTGCACCTGCTGGAAGTCAGGTGACACCAGATGGCAGCAAGGATGCCTCATTTGATTTGGCTTTGCTGCTGGAGAAGCCTCAGAGAAGGTTCACAAGGTCGCTGCTCAAGACAAAGGTTGAGAGCAGTTTGGTTGGATCTGATGATGTGCTTGACAGCACATCCGACTCGCCTCCATCGGTGAAGAAGATGGAGATGAAGATGTCAAAGAAAGTTGCCTGCCTCACAAAGCACCCTGGAAATATTAGAGAGTTGCTCAACACCGGCCTGCTCGAGGGAATGCCAGTTATGTACATCATTCCTCATAGCAAGGTATGTGAGAATCAGCCAAGTTGTTTTATGAACATTTCTTCAAATGTATTTACTGATGTTAATTGCTCGCAAATTTGTGGTTCGATTTCTTTCTTGTCTGCTTTAGCATAATCTAGTAATATCAAAATAAAGTTTCCTTTGTTGAGACAGTTTGAATATTGGTTAGACCTTAAACCATCATGATTAATGACAAATGGATTCAGCTTGAGGACCAGTTCTGTTATCCAATGCCCTCCAATTTCAGTTAATATCGCGTTATCTTCCTGAGACAAAAAATAGGAGGCTTGCCTCAGTGTTTTGTTGCGGTAGCTGAATTAAAGTTGCTTTGATGACATATTTACTACTTTGGATTGTGGTCTATCTTGTTTTTGTGCTCATGCAATTAACATAAAGTTCTGCTTGCAAGTTGCAGAAGGCTGTGCTAAAAGGAGTGATTACTGGTTGCAATATACGTTGCTTTTGTCCGTCCTGTAATGGCTCCAAGGTTGGTGTTCAGCAGTCTATACACTATTAAAGGACACAAACTATTACATTATGTTATTCTCCTTCTCGTATTACAGGCTGTTTCGGCTTATTACTTTGAACAACATGCTGGAAGCACCAAAAAACACCCTGCCGACTACATTTACTTAGGTAATGGCAATAGTTTGCGTGATGTGCTGCGTGCATCAGAAAGATCTCCCTTGGAGGCTCTGGAAAAAACGATTCGTTCCTCCATTGATCCAGGGGTTAAGAGGAGCCTTGTTAATTGCCTTAATTGCAACGGTAAGGAATTCAACCTTCATTCTTGAGCACTTTTAAAGTGCAATTTTTCTATGTTACATTTGACTAATCTCCTAATGCTGCAGAGCATGTTCTTCTGCCATCACAAACTGAACACGTACTGTGTCGGGGTTGCCTCGAGGCAAAGCAACCTCAAGATCCTCCTACCCCATCATATCCATGTAAGAGCAATTCCAGGTAAGCAGATTCAGTAAATAAATATGGCCTAGCCATTGGTTAGATAACTAATTCATCCAAGCCAAGAGATATCTTCTTGACATGGTTAGATGCTGAGAAACTTTCTTACCTCTGGTTGTTCTAATCGTAAACTTTTGCTTGTTTCTTAAATCGTCTTTAGGTTCTTGAGTTTCGATCTTAGTTTCTTACCTGCTTTTTTTGGGCTGTAGTCTGACTCCAATTTCCAAGGAGGCTTTGCTAAAGAATATATCATCAAGCAAGAAGGGGGGAAGTGCTGGCAAAGTAACAAACAAGTTGGTACACTATAAGTGTGTTATCCGACCTTCTTTATTATGTGTGCACGAGTTCATTGGTATTTGTTTGGTACTTTCTTCAGGGATAATGGACTACACAAATTGGTCTTTAATGTTTTGCTTGATGGCACAGAAGTAGCTTACTATGTTGACGGACAGGTTGTTAGGCCAAGGCTATCTCTTGATTTTCTTCAGTTCACCTTGTGTTTTCTTTGGTTTGTAATTTGTATTGCATGATGCAGAGAAAGGTTGATGGGTATATCAAGGATCAAAGAATCTACTGTAATCACTGCAACAGAGTGGTCTGGTTCTTCTCTCATCTAAGTTATTTCTTCAGGTAATCAGGTTCATCATACATCGTGCGAATCAATTGATATTTTTTGATGTATATTCAGGTTAGTCCATCAGCATTCGAAGCTCATGCAGGCGAGGGATCAAGGCGCAAGCCGTATGTATTTCCGTTTTCTTGTTTAAATATTCCAACTCTATCATTTTTTCCCCTTATGTGTTACATTGCTGCCAGGTATGATAACATCTTCACATCAAACGGAGTATCATTGCATGAGCTGGCAATGAAAATATCAAAGGATATGGGACGGTCCGAACGCGAAACAGATGATCTATGCAGAGAATGCGGTCATGGGGGAGATATTTTCCCATGCAAAATCTGTCCGAGGTCATTTCATCCAGGTAGTTTTGCATGTCCTTGAAACTTTGTTTAGTTAATTATTTGGAAAGTGTTAACAAGCGGCTTACATGTTGTACCAATTGCAGCTTGCCTTGGACTGTCTGAAGCCCCCTCAGAATGGTATTGTGATAATTGCAGGAATCTTGTACAAAAAGAAAAGGCTTTGGCAGAAAACAAAAATGCTAAAGCTGCTGGGAGGCAAGCTGGAGTTGATTCCATTGAACAGATAATGAAGAGAGCTATACGAATTGTTCCCATCTCTGATGATCTTGGAGGCTGTGCTTTATGCAAGTGAGTACTGCTTTTCATAGTTGGTTCTCTTATTTTATATGCTATAAACCTTGCTTATACCTGATTAAATTAATTGTACCTTCGAAAAGTTTTGAGTTTTAGTAACCAGGGTTCATCTGTTTCGTTACTAGCTCAATTTACAGGCATGCTAGTTACATTAGTGGGAGCTAAGTGTTGCGATTACGAACATACCGGTGCAGTTAGTGAAGCAATGTAGCCTGTAAATGGCCTGAGGCACAAATCAATAACAAAAAACCATGCACCCAAGTGATGATAGGTGCAGAAATGAACATCCCATTGTACAAATAATGATTTGGAAGTTTGAATGTTAAAACATATCCAGTTTCAACATATGCAAATACATACTCCATATGCGCACCAGCTGTCCAAGCCTATTCTACAGCTGTAAGAGATCACAATCTTAACTTTTACAAATCACAAAGATATTTTCCGCCTTCACGGCAAATAAAATTATAAGAACTAGACCTCTTTTCTTGTGTTTTATTAAATTTCTCCTATCATAACACATAAGGCCTCTTTGCATCTTTGGCACAAAAATAGTGTGCTTGAGACCTTTCCTTTTTGTATTTATTTAACAAGTATTTGATCATAGATCTTTTTTTTTCATTCTGTTGGATCTGTTGAGCAATAGTGTAATAAAAGACACAACACAGGGGCTAACTAGTGGGTTGGAATACGCCCAAAGTACATATGAGGCTGTTCGGGGCCATATGGACCAGGGTATGAGAGAAGAAAATGGCCCACTAATTGTAGAATCACTTGATGCAGAAACTTATGCTCAAATACTAGGCCAATCAAACGCTGCCTAAAGAAATTACTGTAACTGGAAGACAAAATAAAGAGTATAACCCTTTTTCTGTAGGGCCGGGTACAGTTAAACTAAAAATGAAGATGTTTTCTCTTAATACAACTGATACCCATCCTTTGTCACTAGTTGGTCAGGCCACCCTAACTTTCGTTATTCCTCACTTCCTCTTGGCCCATGTTGAGTCTCCTCAATCCTCCCTGCTAGAACAGTGAGGTCTTGCCACCTTCCTGTTACTGCCTGGGCACAATAGGCAAAAGGAATCCCTCCAGTACCATGCTGCAGATGAGCACTCCTACAGCGCGAGCCAGATAGTTTCCTTGTTTGCTCATTTTCTCGATTTGATTTTCTCGAGATGTTTTCTCTCTGATTCTGCGCTGATGATTTCTCTGCTGACCAAGGTATACCATGTACTTCGGTGAAAACCTAACTGACAAAACCAAAATTGAAACTTCTCGGTTTTGGCATTCTTTACAGGGGCATCGGTTCACAGTTTCTGAACACCAAGGTATTCATACACCGGACCAATGAAACCGAACTTACCGATTACCCAGGCCTATGTTTTAAGCTAGGTGGCTGGTACCTAGTGCCTATATGGTTCACTAGGCGCTTTTAGGCAGGATGGTGTAGTGGCTGGCTTGTAGGCATTCTTGGAGGTTATCTCCTAGAACAGTGAAATATGTCATTGTATTTTTTAACATTTGTTGTTATCAGTAGGCAAGCCTCCAGAAACAGCTTGGTGTGCTCTTTTCTTTATGTTTGTTGCATTCTTACTGGTAAAATTTCTCTTTGCAGACAGAAAGACTTCAACAATGCTGTATTTGATGAGCGCACTGTGATACTCTGTGACCAAGTATGCTATGCATTTCCTATTTCTGCAATGGCTAGATGTTTCTGCTTGTACAGCATAATTTGTAATACAAATACTAAGATGCATCTTTTCTTCCAGCTGGTTTGATTCTTAGTTTTTGAAGCACTAGGCTAAAGTGCAATATACATGTGCAAGTTTACTGTTATACTTGGCTGACATACTTCTATTTTGTGCTGCTCAGTGTGAGAAAGAGTATCATGTAGGATGTTTGCAGAGTCAATGGCAGGTAGAACTAAAGGTTAGTGCAGAACGGCATTATTATGTGATTGAAATCAGTCATTATACCTCTGTTTGATGTGAATGTTTTATTCATTTCAGATGAAGAATGGTGTTGTCTTTTGCCTGGGTTAATGCTAACACAATATAATGCCTTCCCTTTTTCTACAGGAATTGCCAGAGGGGGAGTGGTTCTGCTGCAGCAGTTGCTCTGAGACACGATCTTCATTGGAAAAATTAATCTCTGATGGAGCTCAACTGTTGGTGGAGCCAGATATTGAAATCATAAGGAAGAAACATGAAACAAGAGGTTTATGCATGGACACCAGTACAGATCTGAAATGGCAATTACTTTCTGGTAAAAGAGCTACTGAAGATGGACAAATACTGCTCTCGGCTGCAGTGCCGATTTTTCATGTAGGTCATGTATTATTTGATCTATTTTGTTCATCTTCTACATAAATTTCTGGTTCAAGTTTCCTTGTTTTGTTTCCTCCTTTTAATGTGTTTTCTTATGGCCATCTGATGGTAATTTGTTCTAGGGAGTTTCTTATACTGGGTGGATGCATTATATCATATGTAGGGTTGGTAATGGATCATGGCCCTCATTCTCACTTCACAACCCTACTTGAGCCTAGCTCAATTTAGCTCAAAAACTAATTATTTTGGCCCGGCTCTTATTGAGCCCGATTCTTAAAATTGCTAAGCAAAATTTTAGGGGTCCATATGTTAGGAAAAAACTAGTTTATCAATAGTAGAGCTGTGTTTAGCCAGTGTTACTACCGAGCTGGTTACACGTGTGGACAATGTAGTGCCAGCGAAATGCAACAGTGGCCTTGTGGTCTGTACACAAACCATTAAACAGTCCTGATAATATTCAAGTGTTGTGTGGTATTATAGTGGAGGGGCATTAAGACTCCTTAGCATTGAGACTCTGGTTTCTTACTAAGTGCTCTCTTGCAGCAATCCTTTGATCCAATCATTGAAGCTCACACCAGTAGAGATCTCATTCCTGAGATGGTTCATGCGTAAGATAACCAAACAGCTATTTGCTTTAGAGGTATATATGTTACCACCTCTGTGAAGGTTCTCATCTTCTCCTTTAAATCTACCAGGAGGGGACCTAAGGATGGAATGCCCGGCCAAGATTACAGTGGAATGTACTGTGCACTGTTGACTGTGGGGTAAGTGTTGTTGTAAAATGAAAAATTGCCGGTACCTTTTCATCCAATGGATACTGAATGTTAGTTGCCTGTGCAGCTCTACGGTTGTATCAGCTGCACTTCTGCGTGTCATGGGAGGTGATGTGGCCGAGCTGCCACTGGTTGCTACAAGTCGGGACGTTCAAGGGCTGGTGGGTGTTGAAGAGCTGGCTGAGCTTTGATCCTATGTTGGTCTCTTTTATTGTTGGATCAGTGTTTGACCCATTACTCTGGTGCAGGGCTACTTCCAAGCCTTGTTCTCATGCATTGAGAGGGTGCTAATCTTGCTGAAGATCAAGCACTTTGTGCTTCCAGCTGCCCATGAAGCTGAAGGAATCTGGATGAAGAAATTTGGCTTCTCTCGGATTCCACCAGAAGAGGTCAGCTAAGTCAGCCATTCTGGTCATGGTCAGGGTCATGTGAGATAAACGCTAATCTAATTGTCCTTTCGGTTTTGCAGCTGGATGCTCATCTTAATGGGGCGCACCTGACTATATTCCAGGGGACGTCGTACCTTTACAAGGCTGTTCCTCTGTCATCTTCACAGGAAAACGTGAGATTGGCGTCATAGTGACTGAGCTAGCAGGATTTGTCTGTCTTTGGGGTCAGAGGATGTACATAAGATGATCAAGCATGGCAAGACAATGGATGGTATACGATAGCAAGAGGAAGGAGGAATGATACTAGACAAGTTAGCTGGGTCGTCGAATCTAAAATTGATTTTGGATGATGCAGTGAAGATGAGGCATTGCATTAGCAATTTATCATATTGAGGATCCCCATTGTCTTTTCTTTGGTTCTTAGTTGAGTCGCGTAGGGGTTGGCAAGTGGTGGCGCACCTGTTTTTGTTGATGTTGATGCAGCCCCACCCAGAGTCCTGGAGACGAATTTGCCAATTTTGATCTGTTTGACGAGTGGTGGGGGGTGGGCGCGCCTGTAATCTGTGGTGTTGTTTGAATTTGGAATATTCAAACGGTATCCTTTGAACTCGATATGCTTCCGTTCCTTTCCATTCTTGTTGAAACAGGCCAAGTTACGCCATGGGACAGCAGCAATGCTGGCATTTCCATAATTCATTTTTGGATAGATGGCAGGGATATCATTTCATTATATGCCACTGCAACAAACAAACTTGCAATAATTAGTTAGTCCAATTCAAATAAAAATCAGCACCCAGTCAGCCAGCCGAACAGGCCGAGGGCGGATGGTTCCCATGGACCGGCATCAGCATTGAGCAGATCCAACATCACCAGCACGTTGCTCCTGCTTGGGCTCCTTTCTCTGCCGTGTCCTGCAAACTATTATACCTTTCTTGGTTTTTTTCCTTATCCTAACCCTAGGGGTAAAAGGGTCATTCAAGATTTACTACGATTCATAGCTAACTTTGTGTTCTGAATGCAGACAATAATAGACTAAATTTTAGTCTCTTCACTTTTAGTCCAGACTAACTTTCGTAATTCTTGCTCGACTTTTTTGATAATATCTGACCATTTTATATTATTTAAAAAATTTAGAAATATAATTTATCTTCTTTGGGATTTACTTCAGGGTCAAAGCATGATTTATATTATTTAAAAATTACACAAGTACCCTTTCGTTTTAAATTATAGTTTGTTTGACTCTAAGTTTGACCACTCGTCTTATTCAAAATTTTATATAAATTATTAAATTTTTTGTAGCGGCTTGCTTTATTAATAAAAATATTCAAAAATATCTTAAATTTGACTATATTTATAAAAACGACTTTAAATAAGATGAACGGTTAAATTTATAATAAAAAAAGTTAATTTGGAATGGAGGGAGTATCTCACGTTTGAATAAGCGGAAGTGTGAAATGAAGAAACTCGGTTTTGGTCTTTCTTGTCTTGTCATCTCCCCCTCGGAACTTCCTCCTTCCTTCCCTCCCCTGCGACTGCGTGGCGTTGGGTTGGTGAGGCCGGCCCGGCGGCGTGGGCGTGGCCACCGCGTAGCCTAGAATTCGTCAATTACATCGGATCGGATCTCGGACGGACGGAGATCGGAGATTGCTTCGCCGTCAATCCATCACCGACCAGTTTCTTCCCCACCACGGCGGCGGCGGCGGCGCGTATGGCGGCGGAGATCGCCGCGCTACCGGAACCGCGCGGGCCCATGCGCCGCCTCTGCGGCGACCTCGCGCGCCGCATCCGCCTCCTCGCGCCCCTCCTCCAGCAGCTCCAAGACAACAACGCCTTGCCTCTCGCCGAAGCACTGGGGGCAGCGCGCGACCTCCTCCGCGCAGTTCACGACGGCAGCAAGATCTACCAGGTCAGGTGCCTTGCCCTTGCTCGTTAAAACCTACTAACCACCTCGTCCCCAACCATCCGACCAACCTACGTTTGCTGTGTATTACTATTTATTTATTTATTTATTTATTTATGATTTTGATGAATTGAGCAGGCGATGCGAGGGGATGGCCTGCTCGACCGCTTCGCAAGCGTCAACAGGCAGATTCAGCTGGCCCTGGATGCCTTGCCCTACCACACCTTCGACATGCCTGAAGAAGTGCAGGAGCAGGTACTCCTCTCCATTTCCTTCCTGATGCCTGAAGAATTCGCGGACTAACATCCATTTGCTTGCTCAGGTCGCGCTTGTGCATTCCCAATTCAAAAGGGCTGCAGCCAGAACAGATCCCCCAGATGCTCAGCTTTCAAAGGATATATCCTCAGCTCTCGCTGACAAGACCTTTGACCCTTTGGTCTTCACAAGGATCTCAGACAAGCTGCAACTGCAGACTATGGCCGATATCAAGAAAGAATCTCTCGCCCTGCATGACATGGTCATCTCTAGTGGCGGCGAACCTGATGGCTGCGTCGAAGAGATGTCTTCCTTGCTCAAGAAGCTCAAAGACTGTGTCATTGCCGAACCTCCCGCACCAGAGACGCTTTCTGCTAGGTCTGCTTCCATAAAGCACAGATCTCCTATCATCCCCGATGAATTCAGATGCCCGATATCCCTTGAGCTCATGCAAGACCCTGTCATCGTTTCCAGTGGACAGGTATGCATTCCGTCCCATAGTGCAAACCTATAACTGCTGCTCTGCTCCTTAAATCATTAGTTTTAATTAATCATTAAACCTGCCTTGTCATCTTTTCAGACATACGAGCGATCGTGCATCCAGAAATGGCTTGATTCCGGACACAAGACATGCCCTAAGATGCAGCAGCCCCTCTCTCATACCTCGCTCACGCCAAACTTTGTCCTCAAAAGCCTAATAGCTCAGTGGTGTGAAGCCAATGGCATTGAGCTTCCGAAGAACAAGGCAAATTCCCGAGATAAGAAAGCAGCAAAAAGCTCTGACTATGACCATGCTGGCTTGGTCTCACTAATGGCAAGGCTGAGGGGTGGGAACCAAGATGAGCAACGGGCAGCTGCTGGTGAGATCCGTTTGCTTGCAAAGAGAAATGTCAACAACCGGATATGCATTGCTGAAGCAGGAGCAATTCCCTTGCTGGTCAATCTACTCTCCTCTTCAGATCCAAGAACGCAGGAACATGCTGTCACAGCGCTCCTTAACCTCTCCATCCATGAGAACAACAAGCCAAGCATTGTGGCCTCTCATGCTATCCCTAAGATTGTGGATGTGCTCAAGACTGGGAGCATGGAAGCCAGAGAGAACGCAGCAGCCACACTATTCAGCCTGTCAGTTGTAGATGAGAACAAGGTTGCAATTGGTGGTGCTGGTGCAATACCTCCACTCATTAATCTTCTGTGCGATGGGAGCCCAAGAGGCAAGAAAGACGCTGCAACCGCAATTTTTAATCTGTGCATATACCAGGGAAATAAGATTCGAGCAGTAAAAGCTGGAATCGTCATCCATCTGATGAACTTCTTGGTGGATCCTACTGGGGGAATGACTGATGAGGCACTCACTCTTCTGGCTATTCTTGCTGGTAACCCTGAAGCCAGGTCTGCAATTGCGCAATTGAATCCGATTCCTCCACTTGTGGAGGTAATTAAAACTGGGTCTCCTCGCAACAGAGAGAACGCTGCAGCCATTCTGTGGTCTCTCTGTTGTGCTGATGTTGAGCACACGAGGGCTGCAAAGGCTGCTGGGGCGGAGGATGCACTCAAGGAACTGTCGGAGTCTGGCACGGACCGTGCAAAGAGAAAAGCTTCTAGCATTCTGGAACTCATGCGGCAAGCTCAAGAAGAGTGAACCCGACCATAGTAGACTTGCTGGAATTGAGGTTGTGACCTTGCTATATTGTACACATAAATACTAAATGCTTCTGAATAGTGTTGTCATTTGAGATATATCTGTAGGCAGCTGTGTTAAGAATTTTCTGTGAACATATATATTTGTTGTATAATATTGAAAGTCAGCCCAAGATGTACTTCTTGATAAAAAAAATGGGATAGTAAACACATTTGTATGTGATTCAGTTCGGTGGTTATCATTGTTTCAGGTTTCAAGTTTCATGCATGCAAATCCGTTCCCCTTTATGGGACGTTTCAATCGATACATTTAGACCCAGGGAATTCCAGATTGAAGCTTTCTGCTGCATAATAAGAGAAAGGAACCCGTTAAGTTATTTGATGGCTCTGCTCTTTGGTTAGTACTTTTGGTGGCTTCATTTGAAGTAAGTTTGCTCTCAGCAAATTGTTACTGAATTTAGAAATTATTTTAATTGTTTCATGAAAGTTTCAAGCATTCATTACAAGGCTTAATCTAGCTTAGTTTACGTAGAGGCCTACATCATTCTTCTATTATCAGAATATATCTGGTTTGTTGGGGAAATTATGACCATTTTCTCATTGATTTCTTCAGATAAGGTTATGATACCCCTTATTATCTCTATCCTTTTGTGGTACCTTTTCTTGTGAATGCCATCTCTGAATTCCTTCCGTACCATGGGAATATGCAAATAACCGACCAGGAGACCGGTACAGTTGCTGTTGGTGATACATTGTATGTACTTGAGGGAATCAAACAAATTTAGATGGGGTCATTGCATATGTAGCTGAATGCAAGATCTTTTTTGCATATGCTAGAAAAATAAGAAGAATCCAGTTATCATTATTGCACTCGTTTATGGTTCTGATTTCCAAGTCACTAGACCAAACACAAAGTTCAGATGCAAAGTGGAAAAGCAGATGACAAACCAAATAGACATGATGGTTATGCCACACATGGATCATATCACTTGTTGTTGGTAGCTACTTGCATGATCTTGTTATTCTGGAACAGACCACAAACACATACACAGTGTGACTATTTTTAATATGAAGATGGCATGGGAAAGGGAATAAAGAAATACCTTAATAGCCAAGCTGAGGCCACTGGTCTGGTAGGTCATGAAACATCACTGCATTGTGGTATGCCAAACACACTACATGTTGATACCATAACTAGATGTCAAGAAAATGCTGTTAACAAATACTGATCTTTTTGGACCATGTTAGTCATGTCTTGGTCTCCCTTTTTTTCTTTGGGGACTTCAGAAGATCTGGTGTTCTACCCTGGTCCCTGGACAACGAACTTAGAATACATCGCAGGCATAATGCTGCTCATGTCAAGCTTAAGACAAGTGTCACCATGCTGTGAATCGTCTTCAATTCTGACTAAATCTATCCATTTCCACAACCTAAAACCATGTATAATAGATTCGTGTGGAGCTCACAATGAACCTGATTACTTCAGCTGCATTGAGCCACTGTGTTTCTCTGGTGAGAAACTCATCAGGATGGACTAGTTGGCAATACAGTTCGTGTTCAACCTAAATGTCTGAAATATTTTAATTTTGAGAGGGGCTCCTTCTATGTTTTCTTGGATGAAGTCAATGCAACGCAAGTTGTAGGCTTCCGTGTATCTCTTGTTTCTCAACCCATGAATTGTCAGTGTACCTTTTGTTTCAATAACAATTGAGCTATCTATGCACCATGCATGGTAAATAGCAGATATGATATGGCATACGGTTACAGCCTTGATATAAAGTAGCTAGTGAGACAAGAGGTACAGAAGTATAACAATAAAAAATAAGCCTCCTCCTGCAGTATGTCAGTACACAGTAACATGCCGGAGCCCAGGGACATGGTTCCTTTTCATGCATCACATGGCCAACCTAAGCAGCGCAAAGGACAACATTCCAACTAATCATGCATGCCCATATCATTTGCTTGCTTAATCTGTCTCATCTCATCTGTCTTTGCTCCCTTTGCATCAATAATCAAGGATGCATCTAGGCAGTGTGATGACACAGCTCCTATCTAATCCTTTCACTTATACTGTTAAACAAATAGGCAAGTTGGTTGAGGAGATCTAAAATGCTGCTGGCCCTGTAGTAGTAGATTCAACTTTGACTGCAACTGCACACACCTAATCAAGATTCTTATACTTGTTACAAACAGAACATCCATTGTGATATTATTCTATCTCCACATGTCATGTTTAACTAAGGCAAATTCCAGCTTAGCTTATTGACGGTGCCCATCATATTGATACAATCATATGATAGATGATACTTATTCAATCCCTTGGGATCCCATGTCTGATATGATCACAAGCGTTGGTCAATCTCCATTCTCCACTTGTTTGATCTAGGCCGTTGATTGCCTAACCAAACCAACCTCCTTCTGCCTGTAATGAATCCCTATAAAGATTGCCCATGTGCAGGGGATACAACAAAAGTGAGGTGTTTGGGGTTGCAGCAACGAGCCTAAGCCCTGAGGTGTGAGGTGGCATTAGGATGGGGCACATTGCCGAGCCTGCCGGTGCTGTGGTGATCGGCTGCAAAGTGCTGCCGATCTTCAATGAACATGGCATAGTTGAGGGTGCAATGAAGAAGATGGTGCATAGGATCGACGGCAAGAAGGCAATGGCGCGGTTGAAGGAGCTTCTAAAGCTGGCTGCTCAGGCCAGACCTCATGGCGCCACAGTTAGTGGCAAAAAATGGAAGGTATATATGGTTCAATTCGTTGATTGGGAGCTAAATCAAGATTCAAAGGTTTTGATCCAGCAAATGCATAGATTAGGAGTTAAATCAAGATCCGAAGGTTTTGATCCATTAAATATGTGGATGCTTGTATCGTATGCTGAAATCAAATGTGTTTTACAGAAGGTTCTGAGCTTCCACGCAAGGGACGATGCTGCAGCCGCAACAGCTGCAAACGGAGGGCGGCAGCGGCAGAAGCAGAAGCAGCAGCAGCAGCAGCAGCAGGAGGTGAGTGACGAGATGAGTTGCAGCTCGAGCAAGCTGAGCTTCAAGTGGGACATGGGCAGCTATTCATCGGCGTCGTCGGTTGCCTATTCACCGCTGTCGTTGATGTCGGCACCAGCAAATGCGTCGGAGCAGACACTGATGACGCCATCGAGGAAAGACTGCTACATGTCAAGGCTGTCGTCCATGAGCCAGCAGGGTATGCTGTGCCGCGGAGGCAGCCCAAAGAGCATGAAGAACATGGAAGTAGAGGAGGAGGCGGCGGCGGCGGCGAGCAGCTGCAGGATGGGGCAGTGGATCACCACGGATTCAGACTGTAAGTTGTGTCTGCATTATTTCTTTGCTAGTAGTATCATTCCTTCATCATATATAGCTGAACCTGTCATATGCACTGTCACCTCACCTGCTTCTGGATTGACCTGCAGTTGTGGTGTTGGAGCTGTAACCTGATGTTCATCGATCAAGGTCCAAGGACGATGTGAGCAGGTGAGGCAAATTTGGTTGCCTCAGCAATAGCAAGCCTCTCTCTTTCTCAGTTTCTTTTTTCTTGTAAAGATGGATGGATTCAGCAGCTGCCGGGAAGCGCAGTGCTCAATCTTTTTGTCCCCATTTTCCCATGTGTCGGTCTAGTACTCTGCTAATCTATTGGTAGTTGTTACCTTGCCAGCCAGGGATTGATTGACTGGGCATGCAACATTCTGACTGACGGATAATTTTGTACATGCTGTTGTCTTGCTCTATCCAAGGATGAAATCGAAATTGAGTCTTGGCTGCATTATTACTTACGGAGTACTATATACGTACTATCTTGGAGAGCAGAGAGGATATACAGGATGAACTCCAGAATAGGTTCACGTCCTCATCAGCTAGAATCCTGCTGAAGAATGCTGCTTGTAACAAAACAAAATCCTGCTGCCTACCATGCTGTCCATTGTGGAAATAACTGATGATACCTGGCTGCAACGGTGCATTCCCTCCTGAATTCTGATGGTGATGGCCATGGAGACTAGTTTAGTGCTCCAACCTCCAAGCCATGTCATCCTATAGCTTAGGGCGTCTCCAGCAAGCAGATCAAGTCGCCGGTCGACGTGGAATTCAGAATGAATAAAAAAGAAAAAATCCGCAACGCTCCATTGAAAAACCTGCGAGCGCTTGCATGAGCGCTAGCGAGCACTTTTTTCCTATCATCGACCGATGGAGACGCCTATATAGAGATATTTATCTCTTTTCATGTTACATGTTTATGAATATAGACCGTTCTCTGCATAGCATACTAGCTGCCTTATAAATTCAGGGCAACTGAGCCTACAATTTCTTTTTCATAAAAGAGATTCAACTTATATAAGCCTTATTAGTCCATACTATATACTATATTTAATCATATTTGTCCATAACAAATCATGCGCACAAACCAAACACTGATTTGAAGAAAATTTCAAGACCATCCGTACTAAAAAATGATATAACCATCAAAGTAGTACTCCATATAATAATTAAGGGTAGAGAGTGAAAATAGTATTGCAAGAAGTACACTCTTGATCTCCTGAAATAAAAACATCGCACGGTTTATTCTCCCCTTGAAACGGACTGTCAAGACTTGCTCTCTGGGACAATAGGCATGAGCGACGTCCAGAGAAGCTTCAAACTGGAATCCTTTTCTTTTACACATGTTAGCATACTTTATAATAAAGTAGCTCATGAACTGGCCAAACAAGCTAATGGATTGGCAGGACGGTGGTGTGGCAAAATGAGACCCCGTCATTCATCCTTAGTTTGCTAGAGGCTGATTGTAATCACGATCAGCGATGAATGAAAGCGTTCAAAGCTACAAAAGAAAAAAGTTCACGGGCACCAAACTGTTGCGCAATTCCAGTATTTTTTTCAGGAGGCCCGTTGTCAGGAGATGAGGATGCTTCACTCTTACTACATACACCCACAGAATTACAGGAATTAATTGGAAAACACACACGCAAGCATGTCGTTGCTAACATACACGCAAGCAGGTCGTTGCCGTGGGTGACATGGGCATGATATAAGCAGAAATTTCGTATGACTGGAGGGAGGTTTAGTGAGGAGAGGAGTGGGGTCATATGTAATAAGGGAAGATAAAAAGGAGGATCTGATGTGAGTGATCGAGCATACCTGGAAAAACCAGTTGACAGACGTAGGAATGCACAACGCAGCAAAAAGGAGTCCAGTAAAAAAACAGCAAATAGCAGTAGGCACAAGGGAAGATAAACAGGACCGAGGGTGTGATGTGAGCGAGCATACCTGGATGGCATAAAAAACCAGTTGACATATATAGCATGCACAAGCACAACAGGCAAAACCAGCCTTTAGGATCGGATGCTATATTATATATTAGGATCGGATGCTATATTATCTGGACATAAATTGAAGGAGATACTACTACTATTCCATATAAAGCACTAGTAGCAAAGAAAATTACAGTAAAAAGTACTACCTTCATTTTAAAATGTAGGTCGCACATAATTTTTTTTTGAATAAAACGAGCGATCAAACTTGTGGTGAAAAAAAGTCAAACGACCTACATTTTAAAACGGAGAAAGTTGATAGCATGATAATTGAGTGTGTGAAAATCAAATGGACATTGATTGGAATTATGTGCCCGACCATAAGCGGGTTAATACGTATACACGGTAGCCAGAGCTATGGATGGAGCTGATAGTTGACAAGTGTCCAGGCCAGCTATTTATATTTATATAGATTCAGACCGAAACACTAAGTAGAGAATAAACTTTCTATCCCCTACATTTGTTCTCGTTACGTTTTGGCCCGATACATATGTCCCTTTTAGTTTCGGTCCATATTTTTCGTGTTCCCTAAGACCTTTGGTCTCGGGTGGAAACACCAACCAGGACTAAAAGTCAACCTTGATTAATTTAAAAGGAAAACACTCAGAAGTATATCATATGTTCCATGTAAGTGAGATGGTAGGTAAGCTACTCGCGAGGCAAAAGATCCCGGGTTTGAATCTCATACACCACGTGAAAATACGCGTGACTTGTGACTTTCCAATCGGGACTAATGAGTCATTGACAATTGATGTGTACATTTCATGCTTGTGTGTAATTAGTGGTGCTATTGCAAATACTCCTCCCCTATTTTTGATTTTTTTGTTGTATATTAGGACTCACTGGTCTTTTTCCCTGCCGAACGCCACCAATCAATCGCTTGCTTGTCGCATCCCGCCAACCAATCTTCTGTCGCACAATGGGATCAAGTCGAGGAAAACCAACAACCCTACACATCGTGCATATATTATTTAAACCATGCAAAGTTTTTTTATCATGAAGACTTTACTATTACTCTCTTCAAGTTCACCGACGTCGTCATCATAGAATCAAACATGCATCCATCTGGCCAGACCAGTCGTTCCGCATGAACGCTGATATCGGCGACGTGTAGCATATCCTGTATAGGGTGTGCATTTCCTTGAACGCCCTCTGGCCTCCATCAACCGACGCACCTGCGTAGATGTACATGCCCACAAGCGCGCTCAACATGATCATGTCGTCACCGTACACCCGTGCGACAATGGTCCCATGCATGCAGGCGCCAGCGCGAAGGTCGTGCAGCACAACTCACGCCTTGGCGGCGGTGGAGAGCGCGTGCGCGCTGGGGCAATGTCCTCGTCAGCGCCGCAGCCATCGGAGGCCATGGTTTTGAGGTAACTAAGGCAAGCGGTGGCGGGAGGTCACGGTACTCGAGAAAGCGGAGGACGGCGGCGCGACGGGGGACGGGAGTCTAGCTCCAATTTACTATGCTCGCCTGAAAACCCTAAAATTATACTATCTCTTATTCATTAGGAAGAAGCTACGACCCGCTATACCTCTGAAAACCTTCAATGATCAGCAATGGTGAATAGGACAGAAATTGTCTTAGACCAATGTGGTAAGAGGGAGAAACAATAAGCTTTTAAGCATATTTGTGCTGTATAAAATTGCATTAAAAGTATATATTATTGTGTTGTTATATTAGTTTATAAGTAAATAGCAAGTGAGATTCGAGGAGGAGAAGAGAGAGGAGAGAAGGGGAGAGGACACCATCACGCCGCCCTTGATTGTTCCCCACCTTGCTCTTCCTTCCGTCGTCACCACCGCAAAACCCCTCGAGACGCCCACGCCGGAGGGCCTATCCACACCTAGGGTTTGGGCACTCCGTCTCCGGTGCGCGAGCTTCCTCCCTACTCCGGCGCCGTGCAACCCCCGGCCCTAGGTCGGACCGGATTTCGTTCTCGCCCCCGCCCCGTTGGTTGGTAAGTAACAATCCATTTCTCTTGCTCAAGCGGCTGCCCTGCCCTGTCCTAGTTAAGGGCGCGCGGGATCCATCCCTCACCCCTCGTCTTAGAATTGTACTGAATCGAATTCGCGCCTTCGCTGAACAAATGGCAGGTGGCGATGCGCTGCTAATGATCCATGGCCAATACCCGATCAGGAGGAGGAGGAGCTGCCGGGTCAGGGGCACCCAGAGACGGACACACCCCTCCTCCTTCTGCAGCTGCTACGAGGAACCTTGCCAGTGCCAGGGAGACCAGGAGCGCCACAGCCGCTGCTGCCAATGCGCAGGCACCAAACCTCAGGAGGTCCACTCGAGAAACCAGAGGCAAGAACAAATCCAGACAAGTTGTAGCCACGCCTTCCTCCCACAGATCTGCTACACGGCCCACCAGGGATGCCGCTGCCATTGCTACCCCCATATCTGCATCCTCGCCAAACAAGCCAAAAGACTCAACAAAAAAGCCCAACAAACTTAGGAACACGAGCGTTTCACCTTCTCCCTCATCAAACCAAGATTCTAATGGAACCTCTACCAAAAGAAAAACTGAAGATGACGCACAGACTGTCACCATGCCGTCCAAAAAGCAGAGAAGGCCCATGAAAACAAACAGCTATCTTGCCTTCTTCACTGAAGAAAAATCCAAATCCCCAGGTACGGTATGCCCATGACATTTCATTCAACTAATGGCCTTTTGGCCGATCAGGCTATTCTAGTTTTGTTATTTCAGCTCATTGCTTTGATTTCTTTGTTGCAAACATTGCATCTGTCAGATTACTTAAAAAATGTTCACGATTACGTAAACGAAAAAGAAAAACAACTGCATTGTCTAGGCTTCTTTGTCGTCGAGTGCAATGTATTGACACATCCTTAGCGTCCTCCGCCTTCTAAAACCAACCTATATTGATTGACCACCCTTCTGTTGTCATTCCAATAGGGCTTATAGCTTCTTACAAATAAATTTTAGGCATACCATTTCATTACAAACATTTCAATCACTACTCTGTCTCTCTGATGGTGCCAACGTATATTGATTGACCACCCTTCTGTTGTCATTCCAATAGGGCTTATAGCTTCTTACAAATAAATTTTAGGCATACCATTTCATTACAAACATTTCAATCACTACTCTGTCTCTCTGATGGTGCCAACGTATATTGATTGACTACCCTTCTGTTGTCATTACAATAGGGATTATAGTTTCTTACATATCAATTTTAGGCATCCGACATTTCGATCACCACTCTTTATCTCTCTGGAGGCTGATGGTCGTGTTCCTTTTGTATTCTTAGTTTTCATCCTGATGCTAACTTCCCTTAACCTTAAATTTCACGATGTAGTGCTTGCTACCCCTCTCAGGGAGGATGGGGAAAATGCTTCCAAGGTGCAAGCGGAGGATGATGTTGCTGTTTTGGCAGATGAAGAAAGTAATGCACAGGAGCAAGTCAATCAGGAATCTTCAAGTATGGCTGCTGACAAGGTTTTGGAAGGTCACTCTTCTGACATGCATGAAATGCCTGAGGAATTGGAGGGAGATGAATTGAAGATGGGGTCTAATCAGTCTGATCTTGTTTCAGAGGTTTGGCTGCCATTTCTTCTCTATAACCTGAGATTCAAACATGTCAGCGCTGTGTTTCTGCTGCTGATGGAACTAGTGCAGTAAGCAGTAGTTGAGTACCGATGAAATTATTGGTATTTACTCCATGTAGAATGAAAGAATTACATGCATGTTCCAGTTATCCAGTAATACACTCTTTGTTTGCACCTGGAAATGTTATACTGTTTCCAGTGTTACTTACTCTCAATGGATGCAGTACCCATCATGCACTCTTTTACCACTTAACTTCTTATGTTTGTCAGCTTTTACGACATCCTGGTACCTTCAAGTGTTCTATTTGATATATTCGTAGAAGTCTTGGTTCTTTTCACTTATTATCCGCTGATGTGTATAAGAGACCTAAAGCATCACCGCCTTTTTTTGTACAGTCATGTATGCCTGTTGAGATGTGCTCACTAAATAAGGCAGCGGAATCCATATTGGAAACTGGAGAGCAAGATGCTAGTGATTCAAAGTATACTTCAACTAATCTTTGCAAATTATGTATGCCATTTAGATTTTATATTCTATTTAATGCCGCTGTGCTGCAGTTGGCATAACTAATTAAGTGCTCACCTTCTGTATTGCAGCCAGAACTCTCTACCAGAATTGCAAAATAGGGACTGCTCTACTGCTCAGCATGAAGAGGTAGTAATCAAATAAGGTCCCACCAATCCCCACCCCGACCACACACACAAGTTGTCGTGCAGTTTGCGTGTTTTCATCACTTGCTTTATTTGGTGGAATATAACCATATGCTTGCATTTAATGTTCTTTTTTATCTTGCTATAGGCAAGCAAGGAAATTGATGATGGTGATTCCACTGGGATTCAAGGGGCATGCACTACAATGCACATTGAAGCTATCCAATGTGATGAAACAGATTACAATAACATGTGTGTTGGATGCAAAAGTAGGGGAGCCTCAGATATTCTCAAGTAAGTTTCTCTGTAATTTATTCAAGTTGCCTTTTTAGCTTCTATGCTATTTTCATAATCCCGAAATAATTGAAATATTGACCTAGAATCGGAAACGGAATATGATCATGCTAAATTAAGCAGCTTATGTCATAAATATATTTTTTTCTTACATTCTACCAGAGTACCAGTTGATGACGCTATTACAGTCGCATTCTTTTTATCTTCTATGCCTTTACTAGTGGTATTCCACATCCTTCTATTTTCTTGTGTTTCACTAGTATCTAGTTTTTTACTCCCATCATTGGTTGGCATTATTTCTTATATTTTATAATATAAATAAGCTCTAGTTACTATGCTATTGATATGGCTAGATGAACAAGATTGACAGGATGAACAGCAAAGGCAGAACCAACTTGCCCTCCGAAGAGGCTCTGAGTATTTAGGGTTTATCTCTACTTAATTCTCTACAGCAAACACGAGTACTTATAGAGTTACAAAATCCCTAACACAAATCTTAACTGAAAGGCTATTCCAATAGTATCACAATAGAATCCTAACACACTACAAGAAAGATCAAATAAAATCCTAACTACTGGAGGACGCCTGGACCTCCTGGGACTTCTTGCGCTGGAAGCGTTTCCTAAAGAAAGCATCCGTAACAGCTATTGTCCAGTATATTTATCTGTTTACTCCAGATGTCATGCGTTTTATAATATACTGTTGAAACTGCTGTGCTTACAAAATCAGAAGTGTTCAGAGTTTTATCATGAGATTAAAAACTACAGCTTAACTCTCTGTATGGTCATGAATAAGTGTATATATTTGGGAAGATTGGTCTTCAAAGTATAACCTTGACAACAAATTTCTTTTGTAGTCTATTTTTTTTGGACATAATGCGATTATGGTGTTGTGGATGTATTTTTTTTGACACAGCTCTACGCCTCTCTTTTTTTTAATATGGTAGATTTAAAACCACAGAGATGCTATTAGTCAAACTTAAAATAGTTTGATGGCATCCTGCGATGACACTTTTTTCTTACTGGAGTCGGTGAAGTTGTAGGTTATTGCTGTGCTGAATCCTTGAATGAAGAATATAAAGCTATATTTGGAACTGTTGTAGGCTAAAGCTGGAGCTTGATTTTTGAGATGTGAGATTTATGCATACTAGTTCTGTATGTTCTGCATTTACCAGTACCGGTCTGTATAGTGCCTAGGTGGCTGAAGCATATGCTTCACTAGCAACTTTTGGTGCTTAGATCTCGATTTCACCTCCACGTTTGTATTGCTTATTAAAGATGCATTCAAATAAGGAAATAGGAATCATTCGAACATACACAAGAAAGGAAAAGCTTAGTGAACCCCGTATTTTATAGAAACAACAAAGAATTTATAACATAGAAAAAATGAATGTAGGCAACACTAACAAATGCACAAATAAGTGGTACACAAATGCAGCAAAGCTTTCCTAAACTTGCATGCTACTTGCTACCACAATTTTAGACTAAGGCCCTTGTTTTTAAATGGATGGCAGGATTCATCAGTTAATGTTTTTTCAAGGTGACTGAGTAGTTTTTAGGTTGCCGAAAGGTGCAATTTCAGGTGGAGGTTAACCAGTGGTGTAGTATCTCTCAACTTGGATGTGTTAGACCATATAGTATCTCTAGAGTTCATACTTGATATGCAGGATCTTAATAAAAACTAAACCCCATTTTTTATTTGGTAACAGGTCTTGTGATGGAAAAGGATGTAAACGGCATTACCATCTTTCTTGTACAGATCCTCCTTTGGATGTGTCCCTAGGAACATGGCTTTGCATCATATGTACAAAAAAGAGGCTCCAGTTTGGTATATATTCAGTCAGTCAGGGAATCGAATCTCTGTGGAATGTCAAGGAGGGTAATTATCAAATTAAATGTTATGACAGTTTGTCTTCCAATTGTTGTCATTCATTTATTACTTGTGTTGCTTGTCGATTTTAGGAGCCGATAACAGCAAGCAATATTTCGTGAAGTACAAGAATCTAGCTCATGTACATAATCGATGGGTTTCAGAAAGTGATATAGTTGATAGCACCCTGCAAGGTCGTGATCTTATTTCCAAATTTAGCAAGAAGATTCATAAAGAAAAGGTGATTACTTGTGCGATGAATCCCCTCCTTATCTTTGTTTAGAGACTGTTAGACGCTCGGACTCTGTAAAAGTATGCCTGCTGATGGGTTCCTTTCTGAATGTGATTTCTTAGACAATTAGGTGGAAGCAGGAATGGGCGGAACCACACTGTCTGTTGAAGAGAAGATCACTTATGCCTCCAGAAGAAGCTGAAGTCTTATTTAATTCACTAGGTGACAAAATTGCATATTGTAATGCTGAATGGTTAGTGAAATGGAAAGGTCTGGGCTATGAACATGCTACATGGGAACTTGAGACTTCATCTTTTTTATGTACACCTGAGGCTGAGGAGCTCAAAAGGAGCTATGAGAACCGCCTTGAAGCTGCAAGAAGAGCATCTGATCCTGCAAAAGTAGACAAGGTATGCCATACAAGATATTTATTCGTATTAACTGGCACGCTACAACCTCACTTGACAAGGAAAATTACCATGGCCTATAAAATTTTGATTTGTTGGGCTATATGCACATCGCTTTGCTATTCCACAAATAAAGAACTTTATTAGTTCAAAGCAAGTTTGTTTTTCTGCAGTTGTCTGGACATATTGCTTTGCTAGGCCACTGTATACAGATAATGAGTTCTCTTAGTTCCAAGCAAGTCTGTTCCTTCTGAAGTTGCCTGGATATTAGAACATTTGAAATGTGGGTTCAGATTTCATGCGAAATGCCTGTCACAGTTTCACATTCCAAACAGTTTGCTTAAAGATTTCTCAATTTTGAGTAACTGCAAACTATCCCTGGTCTATACAGGTTAAGGGAGGCACATTTCAGAAACTCCAGAGACTACCAGATGGTTGCCCCCCTGGTTTAGATGATGATCATTTGAGTTCGCTTAATCAGCTTCTCGAGTTTTGGCACAATTCTCGTGGTGCTGTTTACATTGATGATCAGGTAGAACTATCTAAACATTTTAGCCGCCATGCATGGGAAAAATATTTTGATATTTTATTTTCACCTTGCACTTAAGTTCTTTGATTCTCTCTGAATTTAGTTGTGCTTGGCTACCTGCGCTAATTCTGCTGGTGCCCTTGTATGATGGCTGTTTTTAATGCAGTATGGTGGATGCTTCCACTGTTACATTGTCGTATTTTTGCGCATATCATAGTTTAACTAATTAACTTGTCTATTGTACAGGAGCGAGTGATTAAGACCATTCTTTTTGTGATGTCCGTCCTGCCTCACATCTGCCGACCACTCCTCATTGTCTCTCCTTCTGGTTCTCTCTCCTTGTGGGAGGCCAAGTTCAGTCGCTTGGCAGCATCCATCAATGTTGTTGTGTACAATGGGGAGAAGGATGTGCGCAAATCAATTCGAGATCTGGAGTTTTATGAGGATGGTTCTGTGATGTTGCAAGTTCTCTTGTCCCACCCTGATGCCATCTTAGAGGTAGTCTAGCTTACCGATTAAAAGAACACGGTGCTATCTTTTGATACATTTTGCATCAATGTTGTGCAACCATGAAGCTTACTTGCCAAGTAATGTGTACCCTTTTGTTTCCTTTTTTGCTCAATACAGGACATTGAAGCCATTGAGCAAATTAGTTGGGAGGCAGTTATGGTTGATGATTGTCAAAACTTAAGAGTTTCAAAATGCCTTGAGCAACTCAAGCGACTTCCTACCAATTTTAGGATGGTTCTATTGAGTTCCCCACTAAAGGTGCTGCCAACAAACCTTTTATATAGAATTTCTTTTGTACCACAAGTGGGTCATATTGTCTTTTTTTGTCTTGCAGGAAAATATTCCTGAGTACATCAATCTTCTGTCTTTCCTCAACCCTGATGAAAATGGCACATTTAGTGTTTCAAATGGTGTCTCTTTTGATACAGCTGGCACCCTAGCGATGCTGAAAGCAAAGCTTGCACGCCATGTTGCATTTGAGCGGAAGGCAGATTCTTCAAAGCTTTTGGAGTACTGGGTTCCTGCTCGCCTTTCACCGGTGCAACTAGAGATGTACTGTTACACGTTACTATCAAACTCCCCGGCACTTCGATCACATTCAAAAACTGATAGTGTCGGCGCTCTTCGCAACATTCTTATATCCCTCCGGAAGGTTTGCTTTCGAAACTCCTTTGCATGCTGCATGAATGATACAACTTGTTTTAAGTAGTGATTTAGATGGACAAGATGGAATCTGCATGTACAATTACTTATCATGTATAGCTGCAGATAATCCTATTGATCTTCAGCTAATCTTATGCAACAGTGCTGTGACCACCCTTATCTCGTTGATCCGATGCTGCAAAGCTCTCTTACCAACGGTCACCCTTTAACTGATATCCTTGATATTGGAGTGCGTTCATGTGGCAAGTTGCTGCTTCTAGACAAAATGCTCCAAAAGATAAAGATTGAAGGTCTAAGAGTTGTTATTCTTTCCCAGGTGAGACATCCATGGTATCATGCTTCCATTATTTTTTTTTACCTGCATTATTTAATTTCGGTAAAATCTATGTATTTTATTGTCGACTAGCTGGGTGTTACTGATTAGTTATCTGACTTGCGTCTGTTTCAAAATCAAGAATAGCAAAAAAGGCATTGGTGATGTTCCACTTTATAATACTGACCTTCATCCAATAGCTCCAAAGCATGGAGGTTCTTGACAACGTTCTGTTGAGTGCTTTGCAGTGCAAGAGAACTAAATAATTTCTGACATGCATCTGGTCTTCTTGAAGTACATGTCTACAGCATTCTAAAAAAAAGTACATGTCTACAATGATTATTCTGAACATTTGTTTCAATAATTCTCTGATATGTTATTGTGATGATCAATTAAGTATGCTTATGATGCCTTTGTAATACATGGTTATTGTATTAACAAAGCTTTTGATTCAATCTGATTCTACTTTATTTCATGTGGCAGTCTGGTGGTGGGTCTGGCAACCCGATGGGTGACATTTTGGATGACTTTGTTCGTCAGAGATTTGGTTTTGAGTCATACGAACGTGTTGAACGTGGTTTGCTACTGCAGAAGAAACAGACAGCAATGAGTATGTTTAATGACAAAAGTAAGGGGCGATTTATTTTTTTGATTGATAGCCGTGCATGTGGTCCAAGCATTAAGCTATTATCTGTTGATGCCATCATCATATATGGTAGCGATTGGAATCCTGTGAATGACTTGAGAGCTCTTCAGAGGGTCAGCATGGAGTCACAGTCTGAACGTCTGCCTATTTTTCGTTTGTATTCGTCTTGCACAGTGGAGGAAAAGTCTCTTATTCTTGCAAAGCATGATCATATTGTGGATAGCAATATCCAGAATATAACACCTAGCCTGAGCCATTGTCTTCTGAGTTGGGGCGCACCATTTCTCTTTAATAGACTTGAGGAGTTTCAGAACCCTAGCTACTCATGTAAAAGCTCTGATGCTAATGACCTTTTCATGGATAATGTAGCCTCGGAGTTTTCAACAAGATTACCCAACAATGTTGAACTCAGCACTGAAATGGACAATGCAGCCATATCACAAGCTTATCTGCGTGGATCTTTCTATTCTAGAGACACTGTCGTAGTAGGTGAGAGGGAGAGAATCTCGTCAGTCGATGGTGATTTGCCAAAGTTCTGGGCCTACTGGTCAAATTTACTTCATGGGAGGTCTCCTCGTTGGCAACATATATCTGAACCAGCACAAAGAAGCCGTAGAAAGATACAAAATGTGGAAGAACAATTGAAAAACACGGAAGGACAATTGGAAGTACCTACTGAAGAAACTGATGAAGCTAGAATAAAACGTAGAAGAATTGGTGAAGTCATGGATTCATCTCCAAAAGTCCCACCTGGCAAAAACAAGGAGACCATATTGCCTGAAAACAATACCCCATCAAGTTCTCATCAAATATCAGTTGAAGATACATGGCAGGAATTAGGTATTACAACTGTAACAAAATTGCTGTATTTTAGTTGTGGACATTGCATTTTGCTAATACAGTTCATTATGTAGAGAGAAACAATCTTCATGGCACACAAAAAGGTCTACACGTTCAACTGAAACCAGAACTGTCAAAGTTATATAAGTTGCTGCAACTGCCGGTACTGCTAAACATATTATATTAACTTTATTACTCCCTCTATGACTTTATGCTTTCTCTTTTTAATTCTCTAATCCTGTGTAAAATCATTTAGATCCACAGAAAATACAAGGAGAATTTAGCTATTTTAGGCTTTTAGTTGTTAAAATTTCTCAGTTCTGAACCATTTGTGCCACAGGTACTTCTTTACCAAAGCATCTAGTTGACTCTTGATAAATCTTGCTCTTTATGATGGAAAAATTGACTCATTGATTACTACATTCTTTATGTATCGTATGGAATCCATTAATGTTTGACAGTTGCTACTAGATAGTTTATCTTGAGCATATGTGGTTATATTCTTATTACAGTTTATCTTGAGCATATGTGGTTATATTCTTATTACCTATTATATTTGATCAATTAATGTTTACTAGTTTATTGTAAGAATATTCTTCTTTAGAATCAGGTTATAGGCATGGTTTTTATTTGGAAACAATAATTTGTAAGATGTTGAAAGTTGAAATAATGCTGCTTCTCAGATTAAAATTATATTAATGATATTAAGAACCAAATATATTTTCAGGAGAAGTAGAACATTCGGTTATTTTTGGACTAGGGTCAGCGAACATAAAATGAGTTTAAACTGAAGTTATTGTAAAATGTAGTTGTCTTCTCCTATTGCATAACATATGAAATTACAATGCAATGAAGCCAAGTCAAAGATCTTTTCCTAAAACTTTATGTGAAATTTTGAAAATCTGAAAAGCTTTATTTTATGTACTGATTCAGTCTAAGTTGATTGCTTTCATGGATGGATCATAACAAATTTGCAGGATAACGTGAAATCCTTATGTGAGGAATTCCTTGAGTATATTTTGAAGAATCACCAGATCAGCCAGGAGCCTAAGGGCATACTGCATGCATTCAATATAGCTCTGGTTAGAAAAAGACCCTTTTTGTTTTGTTTTGTTTTTGACTTCATACATGTTTGCTGCTAAATGCTGTTGTTTTTGTGATGCTCTGCTTCAGTGTTGGCGTGCTTCTTCTCTCTTAAAGCATAAGGTCAATCATACAGAATCACTCACCCTTGCTGTAAAAAACTTGAACTATGAGTGCACTGAAGAACTTGCTGAGTATGTCTATGGGAGGCTAAAGATCCTAAAGAAGAAGTTTGCACGTAGAGCAGGCGAAACTTGCAAGCAAAATCATACAGCTTCAGTAAGCAACATATCAACTTGTGAAAAGGAGACTTCAGTTAGACTGAGGAATGATGAGTTAATCCCTAGCCAGTTAACTTCAAATGGTGGTAACTTTGAGACTGGTTCACATCAAGAGGCCACAGGTGGTTTTTGGACTGAGGACGTGGTTTCAGGAGAGCAAGAGTTGCCATCTGACCCAAGAACCCGTAGGGAGGAATGTTTATCGAAGGATGAACTTCTTAGTAGAATAATGGACAATAGAATTAAATTAGTTGATAAAGTTTTCTACATAAGAGGAAAGAGTATCCAGGATAAGCATTCGAACGAAATCTCATTTTTAGACAGGCACAGGCAAGAGGAAGTGGCAAAGCTCGGGAAAACATGCAGTTTAGTTGTGGAACATCTTCGTAGAAGTCAAAATCACATTGATCAAGAGGACAGAGATGGGAAAATAAAGCTAGTACTTAAATGGTTTACAATGCTTCTGTGTGCATTTTTGGAGCACATGAGATGCCAACGTAACAGGCTTGATCAGCAGCAATCAGCTATCTTGACCAAGGAGTCTCAATTGAAGGAGGAAACCCTTCAGGCAGCAAAATCTGGCCAACTAGATCATACTTTTGATCAACACATTCCTTTGCCAGATTTAGAATTTGCTATCGAGGAATTTAGTCACTTTACGGAAGTTGTTGGTAGCTGCCATGTTCATGCAGCTGCTTCGACACCACTTTCTTTGGATGACAATTCAGAAATGGAAATTACAATGGTTCGAAGTGGAAATGCATTTGAAGTTGTCGAAGAAGTGCAGAATAGACCTGCTGAAGCTATTATTCAAGGTCCATCGTCAGAAGTCAATGCTTCTGATGGCATTGACTCACAAGGAGATGCATCATCTGTGACTGCTCATTCATTGGTTAGTAGTCCTTTAGCTGAAAAATTCAGTTAAGACATGTATTGTATAGTTTATTCACTTGCAAAATGCTGACAGTGCTTATTTTTTGGTAGTTTCCAAGCGACAAATGTTCAATTTTTTTAGCATAGAAAATTATGACGTCAACCTATGAATTATAATGTATTTTTCTGAATAATGTCATGCTTATATGAGACCATCAGAAAGAAATGTGAGATCTCCTGATCTCAGTTTTCATGAGGTAGTTTGCTTGTTCAATGTCTGTTGTGACACAAGGTTTACCGTTTAAGAAATATCTGACCACATAGTAGCCTAAACTAGAGTGGCTTTTTTCCCTTTCTCTTTCCATGTTGCAATGCAAATCTTAAATATATTTACCAATCACCACATAGTCCTGTTAGCCTGTTTCCCCAAGGCATGAAGAGCTAGAACTTTATGGATTATGTTGCCTTTCTTTTAGAACAGTCCCTAACTCACTTACTTGAATGCTCCTTTTTGGATTAACGGTATTTCACTACTTGTGCTTATTTTTTTGAGATGTCTTGCGCGTCTACGATACTAATTCTCATTGTTATTGCATAAGCTTATGATGCAGAATAACTCAATATGTGCCCTTACCATTATATCAGGAATCTTCAGGTGGTGGCCATAGTAGTATGGGAAATCATGAGGAGGAGAGTACTGTTGGTGTGCCACTACAGGGTCGTACAAGTGAACATTTAGGTGATGCTGCAGTGGAAGTTGAACGTGCTGAGGAGAGTACTGTTGGCGTGCCACTACAGGGTGGTACAAGCGAACATTTAGGTGATGCTGCAGTGGAAGTTGACACCGAAAATAGGAACACTGCTTTTGCCAACTCACCCCACTTTGACACTCCAGCTTTGACTACTACTTCCAGGCAGGCCACGTTGCCAGTTTCTCGAGAAGTCGAGATACAGAACAACCTTGTGACCCAGTGTGCACAACAGAGTTTACTGCTATCACAACTTTCACTAAGAGAATCAGAACAAGCAGACTTGTCCAGTGAAGCACCAGTTCAACCTTTGCAATCTGAGAGGCAACAGTCAATCCCTGTGTCCAATAATCGGCTTGAAAGAGCACAGCCTGATCAGGGTCAACCAAGTCATCAGAGAGATGCAGCACCTGGTTCTGTGCAGTCTGCAGAACTCTTTCCAGTGTCATCAATGATGTTTAATCACCCACCTATTGACGCTGAACCACTGAAAAATGAGTTGCATAGGTTAAGATTACACATGGACACAGCCAACAGAACTCATGAACTGAAGGTTCTTACTTTCATCCCCTTTTGGTACATGTTTATGCTAGTTCTCATATCGCCATATCTAATCAGTTCCACATTGGACAGAAAACACAACTTCGGATGGAGTGCAACGAAGAAATAGAGAAGGTAAAGCGAAAATATGATTTGTTAATTAAAGAGCATGACTCCACCTATCTTCAGCAAAAAAAAACACTCGATGATTTTTACGAGAAAGTTCTCCGCAACCAATTACTGGCTGAGGATTTTCGGGCCAAATTCATATCACCATCTGCAGCACAAGGTATGAGAGCATATTTATTCATACTTTGTGCCTTCAAAGTTAATGTTTTGGGCATGATTAGTGTTTGGTAGGAAACAGTGATAAATTTCTGTTTCATCAAAATTTCTCCTTTCCGCGATATTTACATCAGAAGGTGTTGCTAATCTTCTAAATGAGATAGAATGCACAATAACCAAGTTGCTTGACATCTTGCTAATCATTCTGTATATGGATATGCTGAAAGAATAAACAAAAGACAGAATCCAAAAATTGTTGATATAACTGTTTGTCAGTAACATCCATTTATTTCTTTGAGCAGCAAGAGCCCATACCCCTCCAGTTCGTCAGGCACCTCAGGCTTCTCAGCAAGTACCGGTGAGGCCTTCAGCGGTGGGATCCTCAGCGTCATCGATTGCCTTACCATCAGCTTCTCGACCACCAGCGCCAAGGCTTAGAGTCCAAGCACCACAGGTGGAACAACCATCATCGTCACTGTCGCAGTTGTCCCGGTCGTCATTGCCTTCCTCACAATTGGCCCAACCTTCCCCCTTGATATCGGGCAATCATTTGAGAACAACGCCAGCAACTGTTAGTCACATGCCTCCACGTGGGACCTATGGAGTTCAGAGTGAATTGGCTCCTCGTGCACCTGCCCCTCATCTCCAGTTCAGGTCACCACGGTCAAATTCTATGCCACCTGGAAATCAGCACCAGCTTCCAACTAGGGTGGAGGCGACGTCCCCAAGGCCACAGCCAGTGCCACAGCCAGTGCGGGCAGCAAATCCATCCCCATCAGATTCACACCTGGGCCCTGGTGCAACCTCAGGCATGTCAAGTTTGCACTCAGTCCCCCCAGCAACATCATTGCCCTCAAGCTCACATCCTAGTCACCTGTCACGTGCGCCGCCAGCTCCAAACCCAGCGCTGCAAGCGGCAGCACCGACAGGCTCAAACACAGCTACACCTCCCATAACCGCGAGCATGCAGCCATCAGATTCTGGGTCATTATCGCTGGATGCATGGCTTACAGCCAGTCTTGGGTTGAGCGGCGATGCGCCTAGGGCAACGTCTGCTGCTACAAAGGGTTCTGATATAGATGTGGTATGCTTGTCTGATGACGAATCACAGTAGTATATGCACAAGACTAACGATTAGAGTTCGACTGCTCAAAACAAATAGGGTGGCCTGATTCGGTGTGCGAACTAAAGGCATTAGCGGATCCATTCAAGCTTCACTGTAAATCGGGTGCCACCAACAATAGCGTCACTGTAAATTGGTAGCATCAACAATGCCAACCAACTGTTGCTGTAAATCGCTAACATTTGAGAATCGAGACGGTGTCTAGACATTAGCGTATGGTGTGGTGTAAATGTGTAATGGTGGTGGCCTATGCGCTCACCCACTGTGCATGCTGTACATTTCAGACGTATCCATAAAATCTCTGCTCTTTTTCAAAAAAAAAACAAAGAAAAAAGAAACTATGCTGCCTGAGGTGTAAGTTGTTTGCTGGAACATAACGCCCCGTCGGTATGTACCTGCTGCGGTGTTTTCTCTCGGGTCAAGAGCATTAAAATATTTCCCCCTCCCACCTGACCACCTCCCATACATGTGCCCTGTTCGTTTGGCTGACATGTGCCCTGTTCGTTTGGCTGGTGGCTGGCGCTGGTTTTTGCTGAGAGAAAAACACTGCTGGCTGGCGCTGGTTTTCACTGAGAGAAAAACACCGTTGACTCGCTGGAAACAATCCAAATGAACAGGGCAATGTTCACCCCACTTCCCATGCATATTGGTTTTCAAAGTTTGCACGGAATGGTTGGTCTCCAAAATATTGGAATGAGTTCATATATATTCCACTTGAATCTGAGTCCAACGGCAGCAGAAGCGTACCCGGCATTCGTTTTTCTTTTTTGTTTATAATAAGCAAGCATTTTCCATGTGGCAATGTATACGTACGGAGTACTGTATGTACATGGTTGATGATATGATGATGAAAACGGAAAGGGAAGAATTGTCAGTAACAGGAATACAGGATGGATCCATGCACACCGGCGGCATCGTCGGGATCGCGCGATGGATCCAGCACCAGAGGACTCCTCACTATGTTGCCCAACAGCAATAACAAATTAAGTAACCACCACCGCCGCGGCCATCTCGCCGCCGGCCGCCGCTCACCGGCAGCAACAATGCTGGTGTTCGCCTGCCAGTACTGCGCCACCCAGGACGCCATCGTCTTCTGCCTGCTCTGCGGCGCCAGGCTGTGCGTGCTCTGCGACGCCGCCCTGCACGCCGCCGGCGCGGGGCTCCATCACCACACACGCGCCCGGCTCTGCGACACCTGCGCCGCCGCACCCTCGGCGCTCCGATACGGCGACGGCGCCACGCTCTGCGCCGGGTGCGCCGCCTGCACCGGCCGCGGCGCTTCCGGCGCCGGCATCGTCACCCAGTACACCGGCTGCCCCAGGCCCACCGAGTTGCTACGCCTCATCTCCGTCGAGGCGCCGCCGTCAGACAACTTGTTCTACCCCTGGCTTGACGATAAGCTGCGATACGATGATGATGGTGGTGGAGAGGACGAGGTGGTGGAGCTAGAAGAAGGTTGGGATGTGGAAGTGGAAACCGCCAAGATTGAGAGGATGTTGGCGGACTGCAACAACAATAATAACGAGCAGCCATCGCCGCCATGTCAGCTGCAGCCTCAATCATTCCTCCCCTTCTCCAGCAGCAGCACCAGCAGCAGCGTGGCCATGCCGCTGCCGGAAGATGCCCGCCCACCGCAACCGGATGCCAGCAGCGCCATAGCCAAGAAGCGGGAGGACAGGGAAAGAGCCAAGCTCCGATACTACGACAAGAAGAAAAACAGAAGGTTTCATTTATTAATCGGTTCCCTAGCTAGCTCATTATTGGGTCGTCGATCGTCTTTCTTATACATATAGTATAACATATATATGCAATGCAATGTTATATTCTCATGTGTCATGTGTGCTTGTTGCAGATTCTGCAAGCAGATCATGTATGCTTCCCGCAAGGCCAGAGCCGACACAAGGAAGCGAGTCAAAGGCCGATTTGCAAAGGCTTCCTCTTCTTCTCATGATCCACAGAATGATGGCATGACTCCCATCCATGAGGCCGAATCCATCTACTGACAAGGGGAGAGACAATAAGCACTTGTTGATGCACATGACACACAAAAGGCTTTCACAAACAGAGAAACAAGACAAGGAAAACACCACCACCAGCAACAACAACAACACATGTGGCTACAAATTAAAGCTCAACCCTCCATTGTAACCAGCTGTGATTTTCACTGCCTAATCTCTACATTCACTCATCCTTATTCTTCAGGTTTGCCATACACATTCTCCACGCCGCACAACTGCACCTTAATTATTCGCAAAAAAAAACTGCACCTTAGAACCTGTTCAGCTGGTAGAATAAATAGCGCTCGGCTGGTAGAATGAATAGTATTCTGTGAGAAGGAATAAGCCGTAATAAGCCAGCCGAGCACTGTTCATTGGGCCAGCCGAACAGGCTGTTAATTAACTAGCTTTTTTAGCTAGTTTATTTATCTCTTGAAGCACCTGCATGCTGATCTGACAGTTTCCCTTTGTGTTGTCATCTTGCAGCGGTTACAGGTTGCTCGTAAGGAAAATACGAAAATTATTGTGAACGGGCTCATCACTTATCAACTACAAAATTACCTAGTTCCTCTTTAGGTATTATTTTCTCCAGAAGGAAACAATCATTGGATTTTCTCATTGGAAACAAAATTAGTTTCTTTTTATTTTTTTCATTTCCCTAGGCAAATTAGTGTCAACGGTATCATTCTTTCCGGAATTCATATTCCAACATATAACAAAGGCAAGGGCCTTGTTTGTAACTAATATCTTGCACATTTTTTTGTACCCTCTCCTTATCAAAATATTTGTTGCTGTTGATTTTTTTTAATGTTTAACCATTCGTCTTATTCAAAATTTTACTATAAATATATAAAAAGAAAAGTTATGTTCAAAGTAACTCTTACATGAGTCACAAATAAAATAATAAGTTTTTTTGAAATTAGACGAAACGTCAAAAAAAGTCAACAATGACAAATATTTGACAAGGAGGAGGTAGTCGTTTGGAACTCTAGCTTGCTCCTTGTTGAAAGGGAATATATAGTCGAGCTTTTTGTCCATTTACATACCTAGTTAAAGACCCTCCGTCCACAGAAGTCTAAATGACCCTCCACGAGTGGAAAAGATCAGGAATTCAGGCATTTTGATTGAAGCGAAGCCATGCTATGTAAAGTAACCATTGCCAGTAACCCAAATGGATGACCAGGCATGCAGGCAGGCAACCGCTATGAAATTTCCCAACGGAACAAATCAAATCGTCTATCTCGGGGCAGTCAAATTAAGCATGATGTCATGTGTGACAGGCATACAGACGTATTCGAAGGGAGGGAGACTGCTTCCATGTTGGTTGGTAGTTGGTACTCGATCGATCACAAGGCCATTTTAGTCAAACAGATCTAATAATAAGCTGATCAAGGAGAGGGGCAAAGAATCAAATTAAAGTCAAAACTCTTGAACATCCTACTAATAAGAGCATGTGTAGCAAATCCCCATTTTAGTATTAGAGACTAAGGCATGGAATAATTTCAAACATACGGAGGATTTCCAGGAGGTTTCGCCTCAAGGACAATGGAGGATTTGGTGGCAGTGAATGAGACTAATCAACAATTATGTCTTTTTTTTTTTTTGAAAATTATATATCTACTACTACTGTATCTTCTAGTACTACGTAGTACTATAAAGACAAACAAGAGGAGGAGAGGAGACCCCAGAAGAAGAGTAGAGGTGGACACTCCTCAGGCGGCGGCAATCATGGGAGAAAGCTCGCCGCCGGCGCCGGTGCGCGTGGTGTCTCGGCGCACGGTGAAGCCGCCTCCCCGGGCGCGCGAGCGCATCCCCCTCACCACCTGGGACGTGGCCATGCTCTCCGCCGACTACATCCAGAAGGGCCTCCTCTACGCGCCGCCGCCCTTCTCCACCGCCCGCCTCCTCGACCATCTCCAGGCCGCGCTCGCCGACGCGCTCGTCGCCTACTACCCCGTCGCCGGCCGATTCGCCACGGAGTCCGGCGACGGATGCTGCTCCGTCTTCATCGACTGCGACGGCCAGGGCGTTGACATCCTCCACGCCGTCGCCGACGGCGTCGCCATCGCCGACGCCATCCCTCCCGACGCCGACGTCCCGCCGCTCGTCCGGTCCTTCTTCCCCCTCGACGGCGCCGTCAACCACGACGGGCACCACCTGCCGCTCTTCGTCGTCCAGGTCACGGACCTCGCCGACGGCGTCTTCGTCGGGTTCGCGTACAACCACGCGCTCTCCGACGGCACCGCCTTCTGGGACTTCCTCAACGCCTGGGCGGGGATCGCGCGGGACGGCGAGGCGGCCTTCCGGTTCCAGCCGCCGCCGCTTCTGGAGCGCTGGGAGCAGGTGGTGGTAAATAAGCGCGACGATCTGACGGGGATGGTGGAGAGGCTGTCCCCTCCGCCGCTGCGCGAGCGCATGCTCCACTTCTCCGCCGAGTCCCTGGCGGCGCTCAAGGAGCGGGCGCGGCAGGAGCTCCTGGCGGCCGGGGACGAGGCCGGCGCGGCCGCCGTCACCAGGTTCCAGGCGCTGAGCTCGCTGGTGTGGCGGAGCGTGACCCGCGCGCGGCGCCTGGCGCCGGACCAGCCCACCGTGTGCCGCGCCGCCGCCAACAACCGCGCGCGGCTCCGCCCGCCGCTGCCGCCCGAGTACTTCGGCAACACCATCTACCCCGTCTCGACGGAGGCGGTGCGCGCGGGGGAGCTGCTGGAGCGCGGGCACGGGTGGGCGGCGGCGGCGGTGGGGCGAGCGGTGGCGGCGCACACGGACGAGGCCATCCGGGCGCGGGTGGCGGCGTGGACGGCCAGCCCCGTGCTCTACACGCTGCGCTACTTCGACCCCAGCGGCGTGATGATGGGCAGCTCGCCGAGGTTCCCCATGTACGGCTGCGACTTCGGGTGGGGGAAGCCGCTGGCGGCGCGCAGCGGCAGGGCCAACAAGATGGACGGCAAGGCCTCGCTCTACCCGGGCAGGGACGACGGCGGCATCGACGCCGAGCTGGTGCTCACGCCGGAACACATGGCGCTGCTGGAGCAGGACCAAGAGTTCTGGGCAGCCGTCACGCCGGATAAGAAACCATACTAGCTGCTGCTAGTGTTTGGGCGCCGGCCAATCCAATCCAGTCCACCAATGTCTTTGATGATTGATTTCTGTTTGCTTGCTAATCTTCTCTTATTATTATTAGTGTTTCAATAATCGATCGGGGAATATTTCTGTTCTCTTCTCTTATTATTATTAGTGTTTCGATAATCGATCGAGGAATAAACAACAACACACCACAATTGACAGTGGTGTCAGATGAGTCAAATGTCATGTATGGAATCGGAATGAATCTCTCCTCTCCGCCTCTACTGTACCAATAACAAAGCCTGCATACTTTCTCGAGGGATATCAATCCATCCATAAGTACGAATTCATGCAGAATCCATCCATCGATCAACACAATGTGAGTTTTTACTATACAGTTTTGGCCATATCTCATGCGCGTCCTTTACAGAATGCAACCAAAAGCAAGCAAGCAAAGCATTGGATCCAATCACATCTAGTATATCTGTACACAGGGAAGGGGGCCTAGGCGCCTAGCATTAGCAAGCTCCCACCCAGCTCCATCTTCTGCTTCCGGGGGCGGGCGACATCCGCTGCCACAAAAACCACTAGATGTCCCATGCCACACCAGGACACAAAATCCACCTCACTCTTTTTACAATTTGGGGGTCGATACCTTCTTCTCTAGACAAAAGTCAGATTTATATTTATATATGGCGACTCCGATCCTGTTGGTTATCTTATCGTCATGGCTCGTCACAAGCTCCCGGCCATATGCATGGAGCTCTCTCCTCCCGTCTTCTCGTTATTCCTGCCATCTTCATCGTCAAAGGAATCCCTTATTCCCTCTTCCACTGGCATGTGGATGCATATGCCATTGATTGGAAATGCCTCCTGGGTTCCATTCATGGTGTTAGTAACACTCTAACTAGATCTACTCTCAACAGCGTACGGTTATCCTTCTCTTCAATAACATGGAGGCGGTGCTGGTTGTTACCTGATTTCCAGAGTCTGCACCGTTGGGGTGAAAAATAATGGGGCGGCATCTCTTATCCTCGTTCATCAAGCTTGAATTCTGAAAATGTGATACCAGTGCAGTCTGTCCTTGAATTCTAGCATAAGCCAATGAGGCTACTTTCTCGCTGTTGAACTTCTCCCATTTCTTCCCATTAAACACCTGCAGATTATAAGAATGCGTCCATGAAAGCATCATTCAAGATGTTCAGCTTCACTTCACTGATAATGTGGATTCACTATGCTACACATGGAACAGCATCTTTGCTATACCAGTAGCAATTACAAACAGAGGACAAGGGCCAAGAAACAAGGCACACCTGGTAGAATGATATGATGTGCATAGGTGATATCATGTTGATGAACGCATACCCAACATTGCATTTGTTCTGCATAGGCACAACACAAGGTAAATTAATTAGGTGCTGGCCATAAACAATATACCCACGAAAAACGGAAGCACAGATCAACATGAGGTCCAGTACCTTAAAATCAATTGGCAGGTAGAAGAAGTCATAAGTTCCTTTGTGAAGTTCATCAATCGCAGCCAAAAGCATCTTAGATGTATATCTGTTGGATTCAGGAATTAATTAAAGCTGAATAACGCAACCAGCTAGCAAATATACCAAATGAAAATGTGATTTGAAACTGCATACTTGTTTGGAATGTTTTTAATCATCAATGTCGTCCTGGTATCATCGCCTTTGCGAATCTTCTCCAAATCAAGCTGATACTGCCTCTTGCTATCGGCTTGTTGGAGCACACTGCTGTCGACTCGGCGGTTACGGGAACGGTCAATGGAGCTGTCAAGTCCGAAAGAACCAGGCCCTTGGTATGTGGGGTTACTGTAGAACCCATGTCCCAATCTCGGTGACAGCATTGGTCTAAAGTTAGTGGAGCTACTATCTGTCAGACTTCCGCTTAGAGAAGAAACAGGATTTAAAGAAGCACGACTAGCCATGTTCAGCATGAGCCCTGCCCCATTTCTGCCAGTACCAATATTTCCCATGTTCCCAAACCTCACTTGCTTCATAAAAGATGACTCTGGCGATTCAGGTAAAAAGCCAAAATGGCTCTCAAATGGAGCACCTGAAGGGGCGGAGCCAATATGATGATGGTGCTGATCTGAAGATCCAAATAATGAAGCCTGACGGCTTGCATGCAAGAAGCCTTGCCCCTGAGAGCGGCTATTAGATGATAATGCAGACCCAATTGCTGGTGGGCGCCAAACAGGGGATTGAGAAGTCTCTGAATATGGTTTTGGACTACCCCAGAGAAATTGGGGCCCCGACAATGTCCCAGGACTAGAACTCATATGTTCATTGCTCCGCTCTTGGTATGAGTGAGAGTGCTGAAATGGAGCCCCCATGGACTGGTTGCCATTTGAGAATATTTGATCATATTTAGACCGATTGCTATCCTTCCCAATAGGTGCAATCTTCACAGCATTTGAGATTAGTGAAGGCATTCCGATAGGGCTCATTCCATTTCCGGTTGGAGACCTGTTGAAAGCTTGCAACATATTGTTATCTGTCGGACTGCTATAGTTGGCCCATGCCCCTGCCACACAAGATTAAAAACAAAGTTTGTTAATTTTTTATAAATACACACAAGATTAAAAACAAAGTTTGTTAATTTTTTATAAATAAGTGATTGACTGCAAAATACAAGGCAACAGCATTATATACAAATGAGCTCCAACAGAAATACCTGGAGGAGAGTTAGCCATAGGTGAACCAACATGAGCATGTCTACAGCTTCTGGGCTCCTCTTGGTCCAAATCATGACCAAGGTGCTGCATCAAGCTAAATCACAAGATGGCAAGGAAAAAAAACCATCAGATCACTAAACTACACCATACACGTTCTGTGAATTAAGTAAGAAATTACTCCACATGTACGTAAAGTAAGTACAAAAAATGTGCTGCCTAAAAATCAATGAAGATCTCTCTTTGAGAGAGCACAAGATATGCATATCTACAATTTACACATTGTATCATTCAGGCATCAGTGGACCATGTTACTGTATATTTCAAACTGCAACAGATTATTCAAATAGTTTGACACATCCAACAACTGGTGTTTGAAAATTATCAGAAGTAACTTTAAACCACCAAAGTACCATCACGAGCATGCGTTCTCCAGAAACACAGAAAATGAAGACAATTCCAGCAAAATAGTATTAGTCAGAAACATGGGCAAGAAGCTGAAGAGACATAAACATATAGAATCCAGGAGCAGTAACTCAAAATCATACTTTCTACGTGTTCCACCAGGACGACTTGGTTCCAACTTGATTCGTTTCCCAGCTATCTCACTTTTATTCAGTGACCGAAGAGCAGCCTCTGCTGCTCTTACATCATAGAACTCTATAAACTTATGATGCTTTTTGTTTGGTGTCTCTCTTATCTGCAAATAGAAACAAGAACACCATCGACGTAAATATAGAAAGAAGATTAGAAGCAGAACGAAGGGAAACAAACAGAAGCATCCAAACCTCTTTTACTTCTCCATATGACCCAAAAATCCGGCGAACCTCTTCATTAGAAACCGATGGATCCAAGTTAAAAATAACAAGAGTTCCCTGGTTTAAATCTTTGTCGGATGGGTTCTCCTGCAAGATCAATACAACATTCATTCCAAGAAGTGCTTTTGTTGGTGGTTTTGCAAAATAAAAGAAACCATTCCAATAAGTACCTTTGGGATGGAGAAATGGATGTCCAGCTTTCTCCTCCTCAGAGGCTTGTTCTGCAACGCACGCATTGCGTTGCGTGCAGACCTGATATCAAAATAAGATATCATTACGAAACCCCTGTGCTTTGTTGCAGTGTAAAGTGTTCTGATATCCCCATATTGCTGAAATGACAATAATAATAATAATAACCACCATCAGGCCCAATCGAGATTCAGTATGAGAGACATGAATGCGAGGAATGCCTTGGGGTTAGCATACAACATAAATCATCAAGCATCTACAACCATTGCAGTTGATACCTCAAACAAAGAGCGCAGTTCAGAGTCCTCAACGTTGCTGTTGATGTTCCTTACAAACAATGTTCTGGAAGGGTGTTCTCCATATGGATGCTCCCCGGCCACAGTTCCGACAGTGCTTGGGACACCAAAAGGGCTGATCCCATTGCCTCTAGCCCCATCAGCAATACTTGAACTGGCAAAACTAGCAGTGACGCTTTCCAGAGGATCCAAGTCCAGCTCCATGCCCCCTCCGCTACCAAATACATCAAACTCTTCCAATTCCTCCGTGTTATTAGTCTGCCCGACAGGTTCAATATCATCTGTGATCCCAGCGAAAAACTCATCTTCGTCGGGCAGCAAGTCATCTATCTGGCGAAGATCAAAATCAAATTTGTAGTCCTTCTCTTCAGGGTCACCATCAAGCACTTTCATTTTGGCAGAAGCATCATCCATTGATGGGGTACCATGTGCAGAATCAGGAAAGTTCACTGGTAGGAAAGGGCAGGGAACGTGGTGAGGATATGGAAACAACATAGGCATTAATGACAAGGCTAGATTGATGATGTTTCTGACACATCACAACAAATGCAGGTGGAGAAATGCTGCATATTTGACATTTGGACTCTGCAACAATCATTTGAAAGAACCCTCGCATTATATACATAATCATACATAAGACATCCCTAGGCCATTACGCCCCAGAGGCCCAGACACATAAGAGCTACTAAATTTGCAATCCAGATACTAGAATGCATGAACGTGTAATAAGATTTGTTATTCAAGTACATTTACATTTTTCATGAGGAAGGAGCGGCAGCGAGGTGGAGAAAAGGCTTGCATCACCCAATCCAGCACGTGCATTGAGCAGTGGTGGTGGAGGGGCCCTCCAAGGGTTGTTACTTGTGGCCATCTGCCTTGGCTTGGAGGCAGGGGGCACTGCGAGTCCTGGTAGAAAAAAGAATACTAATATTAGCAGAATACGGAGGCAGGAAGGTGAAGTGGATGATGTTATTTAGAGAATGCAATGACCTGGTGGGTTGAAAGGATGTGGCGATGGGTCCATCGGAGTAATTGGTGGGCCGGGAGATACCTGCAGAGCAAACAGATGGAGCTAAGCAATTGAGTTAGTTATGAGCAGCATGAAGTTGAGCAAACATATGCATCAAGACATAGCATATATCTAGATGCATATCAAAATCTATCAATCAAGAAAAGCTAAAACGGCCTACAACTTGGAACGGAGGTTACTAGTATGCAAGTTGGATCTAAGGCGAATGAAAGGTATTAGGATGTTTTGCAATCTGTGGACAAGTCAAACACTGGAAGGTACTCTTGCCTTATAAGCAACGAAGTTTGACCCCTAGATAGCAGCAGGGGAGGAAGCGATAATCCATGGCAAGAAAGATATGGTAACAACTCAGATGAATCTAATCCTATCTCGTTATACTAAGTGCATAAGAATGAAATACGTATACACACCTAGGGAGCGATGTCTACCAGAAGGAAGCGAGAAAATAAATACTCGAATGGACAAAATCGGGGAAACCACCAGTGCAGTGCAGTGCAGTGCAGAGGTTGGCTAGTAGTAGTTGCATAATTTGTGAGTCAGTTTTCGTCTCTCCATAGGTAGGGTACAGAGAGAGAGAGAGAAACATGACGAGGGGAGGGGGGGAAACAATCAATCAGAATTAATCCCTCCGTGGAAGCGCACGATCACGGTCGCAGATGATGAGATCAAATCATACGAAGGGCAAAAAAAAAGGAGAGGGGGAGAAGGAAACTCACCTCCGGCCGGCTGGAAACCCTAGCAGGGCTGGGTGGCTGGCTGCGAGATGAGAGGAAGGGGAACGAGGCGGGCGGGCGAAATCTTACGGTCTCTTCTCACCTGCTCCTCCTCCGGCGCTCCTCCCTCCCTCTCTCTCTCTCTCTCTCTCTCTCTCTCTCTCTCCTTTGTATATGTATATATATAAAAGTAGAAGTCGAGGAAGAAGAAGAAGAGAGATGGCTGCACAAGCAATCAACCCATTGCTGGCTGCACTGCACTCGACTCGACTCCTCTCTTCTCCTCCCCAGCAAAACAAAACAAAACCAGCAAACACATAAATAAATTAATAAATCCCCTGATTGGATTTATCTTTATCCGTGTGTGATGTGAACGGAGGGAGGGTAAATAAATTAATTAAGAAAAGAAAAGAAAAAAATTGAGGGCGAGGCGAGGGATAGCGACAGCGTTGATGATTGGTGGCGGGGCCGGACGCCCCTCCGTCCTCATCTGGTGCCTAATGACATGTGGGTCCCACAAAACTGTGTGGCTCACATGTCAGTCGCTAGGCTTAGCTAGTGGCCAAAGCATTGCCGGTGGGGTCGCATGTGTCAGTCACCACGACTAGTCTGAGTTGCATTGGAATAGGCGGCTGGCGTCCGGCCCGGCCCATTTGTCCTGCTGCTCTGCTCTGCCTCGGACGCTCAGATTTCCCTTTCCCTTCCTTTCCAATTGCATTGCATTCATGAATCTAATCTATCCGCTGGGTCCTTCCTTTTGCCAAATTGGGACGGTGCCCATTTGGATTTTGGATGACATGCCAAGTATCCATGCTTATGCAGGAAAATAAATATAAAACAATCTCTCTTTCATTTGATGGTCTCCTGCCTACTGATCTCGTTTGCTACTACCATTTTTCAAGGACGATACATAGATTCCTTCTTGTATAGTTGATTCACCAACGAGTAACTCACTATTTACCTTTTTTTTCCTAATACAATAGGAAAAACAAAAAGGAAACTACTGTAACGTTACAACTCTAGTAACTTGGTCTCTGCTCAACTCTTCTTCTTCTTATCTACTTCCGTTGGGAGTCAACGATGTAATGTTATGTAGGATCCTGTTACAACTAACTACTCTCCGATCCTCATCATAATATAGTTAATCAACTTCATTACGTACACGCAATGAATACATACAAGTCATCAGTCGTCATCCCACCCCCCCCTCGTGGAATCCTCTTAAGGGCTCCTCTAGGAGTCTTCACCCCGCCGGGATCCGCGCCTCCTTCCCCGGGAAATCCGCCCGGCCTGTGTAGGCCGGGCGCCCTTCCCGGTGAAGGCCATCCCGAGTTGAAGGGGGCCAAACTAGCCCTAAATCTTAATCATGTGTGCGTTGCGTTGTGTTACTTCCATGGGATGGGAGGCTCTCCATCCGCTCGCTAAGAGCAACTCCACCAACAGCCTCTCAAATCATATCTTCTCTAAATAATAAATAGAAGGCTCCATCTATTTTTTAAGTCCAACTCTATGAATAGTTCTCATAAATAGAGGACCTTGACCACTGAGGCCATGTTTAGTTCCAAAAAGTAACTCTCAAATTCACTATACAAAAAGAAGATTCTCCATCACATCAAAATGTCATAACATGCATGGAGTACTAAATGTAGATGAAATAAAAAAAACTAATTGCACAGTTTTGTTGTACTCCCAATTTTTGGATAATTTTTCGCACATACAAACGAAATGCTACAGTGACGTAATAATTACGAAGAGACCCCAAACTCCCAAATTCTCACACCCAAATCTGCATCTAAACAAGGCCTAAGAGTGGAGGTATTATGGAGAAGTGATTTGGAGACCTCCAAAAATATAAGGGCCAGTAGAGCATATGCCAGAGTGCATTTTTTTTCCTTGACCCTCTAAATCTAATTTGCTGGAGTTTCTCTAATTTGTTGAAGTGATTGGGAATGAATACTACTACTTTGTTCCAAGTTACTATTCGCCTTTGATTTTTTCCCATAATATTTCACCACTCATCTTATTTAAAAAATATGTAACTATTATTTATTTTATTTGTGACTCACTTTATCAATAAAGATACTTTAAGCATAATTTATTATTTTGTATATTTGTACTGAATTTTTGAATAAGACGAATGGTCAAATATTATAGAAAAAATCAACATTGAATAGTAATTCAGAATGGGGTACTTATTATAGCAACTTTGATTCAGAGGAGAGCATGCAACCGCAAATTACTTAACAGAATTTGATACTCTATCTGTCTCAAAGAATTCAATTTCATTTTTCAAGAAGTTAAGTAATTTTAAGTTTGACCAAATTTATACAGAGAAATGCTAATATTGATATCTTCAAATAATTCCTGTATGAAAAAATATTCTATAATTAATCTAACTATACTTATTTTGTATTATAAATATTAATACTTTTATTTTATATAAATCTTGCATGTTTTTTTGGGGGCGGAGGTAGATAGGAGGAGAGGAGAGCATAGCAGTGCTTAATATAGTTGGGTGCATAAAATAATCTAATCGTTTATTAGACCAGATAATCGATACAATTGTTGGGGGTTTTCAATCAGCCGTCAGCAAGCAGATAATCGATACAATTGCAATCCCCCAACAACCAACACGTGATGGCCCACTCTTACCAATTTCTCCATAAGCTAAGCGCCGAAGCTAGCTGCCCTGTCGGTCGCTTGTTTACCACAGAACAATTAAGTACTACTCGTCGTATATAGCCAAGTCGCCCTGTTCGGTTTGGGTGGTGCTGGTTTTTCTAAGAGAAAAAACTGCTAGCTGGTTGATGGCTAGTGCTTGCTGAGAGAAAAACACTGCTGGTGGCTGATAATCCAAGCGAACAGGGCATATTCATCGCCTTCATCTATCATCATCCTCCCAAAAGCTTGTGAAGCTGACAGCTACCAGGAGATACAGATGCTTCTCCCCAGGTAAGCTAGCTGCCGCTGCCACTAAATATCCATTCCATCCATGTCCATGCCACAGCCTTTTTTCCTGCTTTCCTCTCACAAGTCGCACTCCATTACATTTACATTGCGTTGCGTCATCATTCAGATACATTATTCAGCATATCACTAGTTACTCCTCAAACCCCTTTCTTGATCCATGCACATACATAACACATGAATTATTCCTGTTTTACAATTGATATAATCTATCTGCAGATGCTACTATTGCTGCTCACTGCTTGCTTCCATCTGTTATATATGCACACCAGTCAGAAGTCACTAGACATGTATTCTACAGACTGCAGCTTATTATCACAGATCATGACGACCCTAGCTAGGTCCTGTCTGTATTATTCTGCCTTTTACACAACACAAATACAGGTAGCTAATTAATCTTTCTCATCTGCACCTGCAGCAGCAGCCGCCGCCTCGCTGGTTGGGGCTCCATTGTCATGTGAGAAGTGGGACTTCAATCCAATCCAGCACTGGTAGTAATCAAGATCTCGACATGGGGAATCAAGAGCCCACTTGCACACACGAGGGATCAGCGAAGACTCGAACATGAACGCCAGCGTGCCGCGGAGCCTGGATGGCTCGTTGGCATCAGCGCGGCTGATCGTTGCCTCGTATGTCTTGGTGTCTGGTCCATGTGGTGTCATGCAGCTGTGAAGACTAGCACCTCCCGGGAGAAAACCATCAGCCTTAGCCTGCACAAGATCACAAACATCATCTTTATATATCCTTATTGCATTGCCTATATATATCATCATTCTTGCTTTGCAGAGCTGGCCAATGCCTGGTAATTGAATTAGAGTGATCCAATCCAGCTGCATGTTACTTACCTCGTACATCCCATAAATCAGGCCCATGAACTCACTCATGCAGTTGTGGTGGTAGTATGGAGGGCGGAATGTATTTTCAGCAACCAACCACCTAGGTGGGAATATCACAAAATCAAGTAACGCCACGCCAGGCTTATCAGTTGGTGCAGTAAGTACTGCAAATCAAGCAGATCCACACATGGTTAGTGGTAGGCATGAAGATGCAGCCAGGACAGAATGAATTATGCAACTTAATTAGTGAAAATCAGTCACCTGTGTTTACTGAAGGGTCGCCATGATCAAATAGGACCGTATTAAATGGGCAGAACCTACTCAAATCATACTGAAAGGAACGAAAAGTCACTATAAAAGAAGAATACATAATTCACTAACAAGTGAAAAAGGACCTCAAGCACCAGAGCTGCTACCTTGTAGGGGACATAATTCCCGTGCCATGCGACCACATCGAATGGAGAAAAATCTTGCGTCGCAGTGAATAGTTCACCACCGTACTTCTGCACTATGGTGTATCCAGGGCGGTGGTCCTGCTCAAACCATGCTGTGGGGGAAAGGAAATCCCTTGGTGAAGCCAAACCATTGGCACCTGCAGATCGACACAATTAGACTAGTCTTACTATCATAAAACTGGAAAAAGGGAAGCCGGATGGGGCGTGTGGTACTATTACCGATCGGGCCAAGATCAGGGAGCTGAAAATGGGTGCCGAAAATTTCAGAAGCATAGCCACGTGAGGGTCCATCAGGCAAGTCAACGGCAAAGCGGAAACCTTGGGGAATGACAACAATCTCGCCAGGGGAAACTAGCATCTTTCCACATTCGGTTGTGATCAACAATCCTGGGCTTGATAGCAAAAGAACATTGTTAGCATGTGTTTTTGTATTTCCAGGGAGCCCGGCCACAAGCGTCATTGATGGAGAGATTGCACCGACCGAATACAGCAAAGAACAAAAAAAGGACATATAAAGAAGGGCACGGGTGGAACACAGACAGCATTTGTTTCGTTTGTTGTTTTGGGGAACAACAGAAACATGTGATTAGTATAAAAAAACCAGAAACATGTGATCATTATGGATGGCTATAGTGGTTGTTGGGTCTGATGGCAAGAGCATAATACTGTATGTGAAATTTCAACACAAGAGTAAAAAGCTAGAGTGTTGGGTAGCTGAACCAAGATGACAGAGAGGATATTCAGAAGAATGTAATGTAACAAGTCATGCTTAATTCTTCCTTGATTGAAAAGGCATCAGCATGAAAAAGGGAAGAGAACTTACTTCCTTGCTGGGGAACGATGAGGAAATCACCATCTGCATTGCAGAAGGCGCATCCATCCATGGACTTGTTGGCAGCGTACCTACATTATTTACATATATATACATGAGGAACAAAGGAATTATTACTGATTGTGATGAATAAAATTAGGGAGGAGGAGGAGCACTGCTGCAGCAGGCAGCGGGTGAGGCCTGCACACAAGGCAGCAAAGCAAGAGCATACATGTGGATGGCGTATCCGTGTCTGAGGAATGAGCTCCCGGCGCCGCAGATGGTGTAGAGGCCGTCGATGAAGTCGAGGGGCAGCGAGTCGAGGGTGGGCACCTCGGGCGGCCTCCAGCGCAGCTGCGTGGGCGTGGCGACGGTGGTGGCGCGGTCGAACTCGCCGACGAGGCGGCTGCGGGTCTCCGTCTCCGTCTCCTTCTCCCGGGGGTGGAAGGGCTCGTGGGTCACCGACGGCTTGATCCGGTAGAGCCACCTGCAGAGCAAGCACAAGCACAGGCATGGCGATTGATTGCGATTTGTTTGTTGGATAAGAAAGCAAAGCTCGAGGGGGACGTGCGTACGTGCGCAGGTTGTGGGCGCGCGGGGTGGTGAAGGAGGTGCCGGAGAGCTGCTCGGCGTAGAGCCCCAGCGGGCACACCAGCGGGCTGTTCTGCCCGACGGGGAGAGACCCCGGCACCGCCTCCGACGAGAAGGTGTTACCCAGCCCCGAGAGGTAGCGCAGACGACGCAGATCCTCCTCCAACGAGGACGAGGCGGCGGCCATTGCAGCGGTTGCACAGGATATCGATCGATCTCGTCGGAGGAGAAGAAGAGACGGGCGGCTGCTGCTGCTGCTGACTGATGTCTGGTGTGTGCTGTGCAGTGCTGGCTCTGGCTTTTTTTTTTTTTGCTGGCTCTGGCTTTTGCTAATGCTGGACGGAGGGAGCGATCGATCGGAAGACAACTCTTGACTGCTTGCTAGTACATGTCTATCCTCATCTGGACCGTCCAAATCAGGGGAAGCAGCGGCCCAGATCGACTGCTCGCTGTTGCTTCTCCGGCCCTCCTTCCATTTTCACCGCAGCTAAATTAAATTAAATTAAATTATAAATGGTTTGGGATTTCGCAGCGAGCCATACTGTAGAGATCAACGCTCGTTATATACCACTGGACTTATCAGAAACATAGAGAATTATATTCCTTCTATAACAGACAGCGTCCCAATTCATCAGTTACATCATCTGTCACAGCCGAAAGGCAGCTCTTCTAAAAGTTCACACAGCATGGCAATGAGATGAGAGAGCCTACTAGCCTCCATGGGCATGCCACTTCTGTAAATGAACTGAAACTCACCAAACTCGCAAGTTCAGTGGCTTCCTTGCCTCTACATGATGATAGCAACTTGACTTGAACGCCCACCTCCAAATACTTGCAAGACCGAGTGCCACCACAACGAAAGCATTCTTGTCACTGCAGAATTAGCCAATTTTCAGATATGCATTTCTTTCTCTCCGATTTTTCATTCAGCTCAAGGTCAAGGAGCACAGCAGCCAGTGACTGTGGGCTCTGTTTCTCCAGAAGACTCATCTGCTTCCTTTCTTTCTATGCAGTTGCAAGCTCACACAAAGTAGCCCCAGCCAGAGCAACCAGTCCCCACCTAACAGGCACCAAATCACCTTTGCAACACTTCATATCTTTCACAGGGCACCGCATTTTTCTCATTCACTTTGCATATATACCTACACGGGATTTCAATCTGCACAGGCATACATGCATGCATCCGTACCTCAAAATCCAATGCAAGCCATGAGGGGTTTTCAGCTGCTGCTCCTAGTGGCATTGCTCATTGGGGAGTTGCACTGCGCAAGGACAGCAGCACCAGCCGATGCCCCAGCAACAGCACCACCACAATCTCCCGAGCCACCACCAGCAGATCAGCAAGCACCGGCGCCAACTCCTCCACCGCCACGGCGACGGGGACCACCGCATCGGCGACCACCAGCACCTCCAAAGCAGCAGCAGGATCCGGCTCCGGCACCGCCCAAGCAGGAACCAGAGCCGGCACCGCCACGGCTGGTCGTGCCGCCACCAGTACAGGACTCTCCGGCGCCGGCGCCACCCGGAATGATGAACCGTACTACGGGCTGCACCACACTCCTTGTACTTGGGGACTCCACAGTGGACCCTGGGAACAACAACCATCTGCCCACCACAGCCAGGGCAAATTTCTTGCCCTACGGCTTGAACTTCTACGGACGCAGGCCGACCGGCAGATTCACCAACGGCCGGTTAGCTACAGATATGTTAGGTAACAAAATGCATCCCTTCATCTACTTACTCATGCCTATGACATGACACTATTTCTTTGATTCACAACGTCGACCAAATATGCATACTGCTACAACAAAACCAACCTACAACTTTATAAGTATGGTATATACAACCTCTAAGATAAATGAAGCACGTACACCGAGAATGGTAATTCTACAAAATCATGTGTCCATGTCCCTCCTATGGATAATTGATATACCATGAGCAGGGGATACATATATGCTTTGCCATGAACAAAGAAGAAAATCTGTATTGTCCTAGAATACTTAACCGAGAGCTTTGATGTTATGCAGCGGAGAGGCTAGGTATAGCAAGGACTATTCCAGGCTTCTTTGACCCTAACCTGAGGTTGGTCCAGCTCAGGAGGGGTGTAAGCTTTGCATCGGGAGGATCTGGATACGACGACAGCACTGCCAACAGAATAGTATGTCATCATAATACAATGCAAATGCAATAAGATCCATCTTAATCGTCATAAATTTCAACCCAAGTGTGCTACATGATTAAAAAAAGGCATTTCATTCTTCTCACCGGCAAATCTATGGTAGAACTGATGAAGGTCAAAATCAAATTGAGGTACCCAATTGTTATTGCAGTCACATAGATACCTTTAGATGAGGCAATAGAGCAGATTCTCTTAGATGTTTGAGTTATGCATAGTAGTGTGAGCAAGGTTACTTTGGGGGTTCTGACCTACTAACTAGCTAATCTTCCTGATTATAGAATGTGGTATCATTCTCTGCACAATTGCACAACCTTTTCCGTTACAAGCTACTCATCCGAACACTACTTGGACCAAGAAGAGCAGAGCGGCTTGTTAACAGGGCTACCTTTGTGATAAGCACTGGTACAAATGATATGCTTTCTGTCTATCTTGCATCAAATCGATCGAATGCAATTAGTATGGAATTGTACGAGAATCACCTGATAGCACGTGTTGCTAATTATACCCAGGTACACATTTCCCTTGTCAAAGGAGCATCTGTCACTATCTGTTCTCTGTTATAATCTGTAGCGCATATTTACCATATGTCTCAGGCCATGATAATGCTTGGAGGAAGGAGATTTGTTTTTGTTGGACTGCCCCCGATGGGTTGCTTGCCAATTGCCCGAACTTTGGTCGGCACAGGATCAGACAGATGCGATGAGACGTTAAATCAGCTTGCAGTTTCATTCAACTCAAAGCTGGTTCAACTACTGAATTTCATAAATTACCAGCGTCAAGTTAGTACTTCATACATAGACACATATTCAACTATACATGATGCAACAGTGGATCCCAAGACCTTCGGTATGCGGCATTTCCCTTCCTAGCATGCACAGCAGGCATGAGAAGTAATCTTTTAATTATGGCATAGCTAATTGATTGCTTGCGGTTTTTTGGAATGGTAGGCCTAACAGAAGTATCAAGAGGGTGCTGCGGATCAGGGGTAATTGAAGTTGGGCAGACATGTCGAGGGCGAAGAACATGTGGAGACCCCAGCAGGTACCTATACTGGGATGCTATCCATCCAACAGAGAGGACAAACCAACTCGTCGCGGCTGTGATGATGGACTCTATCAGAGAACTCTATAGCTAGACTAAGTGAAGAGAGGGCCATGATTTGGGCACCACAGCTTCATCAGGCATGAAGATCAGAGGTGGCTAGTTTTCAACGGAGTCATGTGTATCCAAATGTACTAGAGTTAATTTATAGCTGAATTCGAGTGAACCTTATGGTGATCTGCGTCGCAGTAAAGAGAAAGAGCTACTTTTGTCAAATTGCATTGTGATGTTGTGGAATACATAGGGTTTGTGATATCCTGTTACAAATGCACATTGATGTGTACTGGAATTGCATCAAGAGTCATCTCTTGCTTTCGTGGAATGAGTCCCCCCACCCCTCACCCCCCCCCCCCCCCCCCAGTGAAATGAATGACAAGCAAGAGGAAGATCAATTAAGGCTAGGGCAGTGGGGTTCGAGAATCCATACCATTTGCCATCTCATGGCTATCTCCTTGGTTTCCACCAGGGATGTATGGGAATCTGCCAGAGTCCGGAGCAGAGGGGTGCTTGGCTGCTGCTGCCGGCTGGGGGTCGTCGAAAACTGGACGGACGTCTTGGTTTAAAGCCAGCCTCTGGTTCCTCGTCACTCCAGAGAATTGGTGTTTTTAGCTCCATCCACAGAGAAAGAGAGAGACGTCAATCACCAAGAAAGACAGAGGGACGAAGGGAGTATGTACCAATATACAAACCAAATACTACCTCCAATCTCAAATATATTTCGTTTAGAATAAGCTATTTAGTTAAGTCTATATCACTTAGAAGTTAGAACAAACTGTTTAGTTTAAAAATAAACTAATTTGCTTTTAAACAAGTGATTTAGTTAAATATATATCGCTTAGTACAAAATGCTTAGTTTAAAAATAAACTAATATGTTTATCCTAATTTTCATATATTTAAAAACGAAGGGAGCGGGTAAAGTATATAAGATGATGCGTGACCGTTCCCTCTGCTCGTGCGTGATTCGGGAGTGCGTGATCATTCATTCCATTCCCTCTGCTAGGGCAGGCACCATGCTCGCTACAGTGCTCTCTGCAAGGACAAGGGAAAACAACCCATAACAAACAAGCAAACACCGGGCAGCTCAGTTTAGCTACTATTGCAACGCTAGGCATGCAGATTGCTGATGCTAGCAAGAGCAACACCTCAACATTATCAAAATAATCACCACATCCATTATCATCACCCAGCTTCATCATACCACAAACTTAGACATTGAAATGGTAACTGATTCATAAACACCCAATGAGATAAAATAGCATTAAGAGAGATCAGGCCTCACGCAACGGAAAGCAACAGTCAGACAGACCACCTTCTACTGCTGTGCTTGCTGCTGCTGCAGCTGTACACAATTAACCTGCTTCTTCGACATTTCTTAAAGCTAACAGGTCCCAATTCGCCAGGATATAACTAAAAAAGGAGCCTACGGCTACGGCCACCTTACTGAAATCTATGTCCACAGACCAACTTCATTCGACAGAGGGTAATATGACTCTACTCAATCCTCTTCCTCTGCCACGTCCACCAGCTCATACTCCACCAGCGACATGTTGTTGTCTTCCTTCACCTTGAAATCAGCAGGGTCAGTCACCTCAATCCGCCCCCACTTGTCCACTGCCAGCCTCATGGTCCCCTTGAACATGTCAATCTTGGCGTTGCGGAAGATGACTGTTGTATCCGGCTTCACAAGGTCAACTGCCCACAATCCCCCAAAAGAGGAAAGAATGGTTAGTCCAGTTTCAAGTCACATACAGTGATGGATATCAGAAAACATCAAAACATAGAAGCATAAATAGATTCCTTGCAGGTATATCCAATAAATGAATTGAAATGATGCAGATATGATGTGGACAACAGCAAACAGTTAGACCACAAGGGATAACTGGCAATGTTTCTGTACCAAAGGCAACAAGCTTTGCATCAAGCTGTTTCTGCATGGCCACTAAAGAACACAGCTACTTCAGTACCACGGATGAAGTGTGCTTACTCGTCCACAGTTGAACAGAAATAAGCACATATGGTACGGAAACATGCAGAGCAAGTAAAGAAAATTGTGCTGTTCCATGTCAGCACAGTCCTACGTATAGGGTAACAAGCAATCACAAGAAGATAAATACATATTGGAGACCTTATAATAATCCACATAGGATTTGAGTTTTGAGCACTAACCAGTTGGGATTGGATTTCCAGTGCAAACTAGACCCATACCCAGTGCCCTATCGAGTCAAGTAACAGCAGCAGCACATGGTACAATGACATGTAGGGCAAACAAGGCACGCACTTTTATGATCTATTATGATGCTAGACTATCCAAATCACAGACTTCAAATCACAGACTTCAATTAGTACAGGCATAGCAGTTACAGTCATGAAAGATGATAGCAGTTGCCAGTGCAGATCTGCATCCAATCCTATCACACTAAACTAGAAACTATCAACTAGCACATCGATCGATCAATCGGATAGCAAATCGATCTGTTGTTTATCGACAGGGGAAGCACACGATTTATCTTTACTTGGTAGCAAGTGAGGAGGGATGATAGAGATAGATGACGTACTCTGGTCGTTGCGGGCGGTGACAAGGATGGTGCCGGTGTGGTCTCCGACGAGGCACTCGGCGACGCGGGTGCGGCCGAGGTGCGGGGACTGCTTGTCGAGGACGGTGCGGGCGGAGAGGACGCGGGCGGTGAGGGTGTGGCCGTGCGTCTGGGGGCGCAGCTTGTCGACGGTGGTGAAGACGGGCTTGCGCAGGGGCACCGGCGCGGCGGGGGCGCGGGGCTTGGCGGCGTCGGCGGTGCTGGAGGCGGGCGCGGGCGCGGGGGCGGGGCCACGGCGCACGTATCCGGTGCCGGGGGGCGGGGGGCCGCGGCGGTAGGGGCGCCTCGCAGGCGTCGACATCGGCGATCCTCCTAAACCCTAGCGGCGGCGGCGGCGGCGGCGGCGGAGGGATGGGAGTTGGTGGTGGTGGCCGATACGAGAAGACGGGCGACTTCGACTTGTGTTGTTTGAAGGCAACTGCCAGGTGGGGTATTATATGCAGAACATGACAGCGATCGAAGGCGATACGACGCCTGACATGCGGGCCCGGATGGAATGGTGGGCTGGGCCGAAACGTCCAAATGTCGATAGATAGATATGATATGCCATGCTATACGATTTTGGAGGCTTTGGGCCTAACTACAGTGTACGACGCGCACAGGTATCTTCGAATGGACAATATTGCTCGTGGCTACTCTTCTCACCGATGCGTGGGACCCACTCAGCATCCCCCTCCTCACCTTCCCTCTTCCCCTGTTCTCGATCCTCGGCGGCCCGGCCGCCGCCGCCATCCCACAGAACCGAGCTCCATGCAGGCGGTTCCCGGGGCTCGGGAGTCAGAGAGCGTTGGCGTTCTCGTGGAGGATGACGAAGGCGGCCACCTCAGCGTCATTGGGGGCACTCCGGACGCGCGGCGCTGTTCCTCCATTTTGCGCAGGTCGGCGGTGATCGCCGCCAGGCGCTCCTCTCGGTTCCGCGCGACGCGAACCGCATCAAGATGCCCTTGTGGGCCGCCGAGAGAGACGACGGGGCCGCCGCCACGCGCGGCCGTGCCTTCCGAACCATTCGCCGCCATCGCCGAAGCAGAGCAGCGCGGGCACATCGGCCAAGCCGCTGCCGCGCGCTGGGCTCGGAGTGGGAGGAGGAAGGGAGTGAGGGGGAGCGGCCGACGGAGGATGGACCCCACTCGTCATCCCCTTCCTCACCTTCCGTCCTCCCCTGTTCCCCATCCCTGGCGCCCTGCCGGTGACTGAGTCGCGGGTTGCGGGCCTGGCGCGGAGAGCTAGCGCCGGAGTGGGACGAGGTGGGCGAGGACGACGGCGCGGGACGAGGTCGGCGAGGGGCAGCACGGTGGCGATGGTTGCGGGGACCTCCTGCGCGGCGAAGCGGAGGAGGCGGAGCCGGCACCTCGGCCGCGGCGAGGACCACGACAGGAGACAGGGCGGGGCACATCGCGGCGGAGGGAGACGGGAAGCCGACGTGCACGGGGTGTGGGGCGCCGATGCATGGGTCGAGAGGCGCCGAAGGCCTGCGGCATGGGACGGTGGCGACAACAGCCGGAGCTGGTTCTCACCAGCGAACTCGCGCAGACAGACGACACAGTCGAACGGCTCTTTGGCGCTGTCCGTCGAGGAGGCAGACAGGATGGAGAAGATGAAACAGGTGGGGGCCTACACGGGGAGAGGAGAGAAAGGGGGAGAGGAGAGAAGCAGCAGGGGTATTTTAGACCATACGAGGTTTTCAAATGGGTTCAAGAGAATTAAAGACGGATCCAGAATAATCAAAGACGTATATAATGACACGGTTCGAAGTATGTAAGAATTGTAATGACATATTTACGAATAGACGAATTGTAATGGCATATCTACGAAGCGTGAAAATTACAGTGACATGAATAAAAAAACCCTTTTTGAACCTTTTTGGAATGGGACGAAATATATATGTGCTCGCAGTTGTCAGTCGCCTACCCGTATTTATTTCACCAGCAAAAAAAAAAGGCGAAATCAAGCAGTCCAGCGAAGAGGACGAGTGGGTGAGCGAGTGAGTAGCTGAGGCAACTGAAAGCAAAGCCGGCAGATCGAGATGGCCATGGACGCAGCGGCGGAGGTGGACCACCTCGCCGCCGAGAGGGCCGCCGCCGCCGCGCGCTTCGACGTCGAGGAGATGAAGGTCGCATGGGCCGGCTCGCGACACGCCGTCCACGTCGCCGACCGCATGGCACGCCTCGTCGCATCCGACCCTGTAAGATCCCCAATTCCCCCAAATTCCACCTCCGATCTCAACTCCCCCCACCCCTCCTGATCGACTCCGATCAGATGGCCGTTGCTTGCTCTTGCTCGCTCGCTCACTCGCTTGCTGCATCTGCCTCATGCATACACGTACTGTCCCCGAAGAGAGACAGAGACTTGCTGCATGCCCCGACATTTTAGCAGACTTTCCAAATACAATAATAATCCACGCTTTGCCTTTTCCGCTCCCTTCTCGACCGTCTGATTTGATTCTCCCGCGCTCTACTAGCCATCTGATTTCGTATATTCGCTCAGTGCCAAAGGGGTAAAAAAATCAAACAAACAGATTTGGATTCACGAATATCCTTGACAGTTGACTCCACTGCTGACTAGCAACTTTTTTTTGTGTTCCCCCCTCTGTCTTGGTCACCTTACGATGCTGACTTGCCATAGTAACTTTTTTATTCAACACTAGTAAGTGTTAGAGTAACATCGACCTCCAGCTTCAAACTAGATACTCTAAGATTGTTTTATTCAAGAAAGGCTACAGTTAGGTTGTACCCGCCATCCTTTCCTTTTCACTTACAAGGGAATAGAGGATTTTTTTAATGCTAAAGGCCAACATTGAGCCTAGCCTAACCCATACCCAGCCTTTGCTCCTCGCTAGTGTGCGTGCTCAATACAACCTACTCCATCAACATATATTGCTTGAGATTACATTTTTTTTAGAAAGGAAGTCGGGAGGGAGACCCCTACCTAAATTACATATACGCCTGCTCAATATATAGGTCTTCCGCAAGGATAACAGGACCATGCTCTCCAGGAAGGACTTGTTCAAGGACACTTTAAGAAAATCAGCCCATGCGTGGAAGCGGATCGTCGAACTACGTCTTACAGGTCCCAAATCATCCCATGTGTTTCCATTACTAATAACCAAAGATCTATTGACCACACTGCACTACATACAACACTCTTAACTTAGCTCATGTACTGTCTCGTTTTGATCTGGATTAACAGAAGAGGAAGCAAATTTGTTGAGGCTATATGTCGACCAGCCTGGTTATGTTGATCTGCACTGGGTATGCCTATCCATTCTTTAATCCATCAGTATATGTTCTCATCATACCACGATGATCCGCATGTTGTGTGTCTTCTGAATCTAGTGGTACGGTACACTTTTCATATCATGTCATCTATCCTCCTATTGTTCTTGGGTTTCTGCAAAAATCAAGGCCTTCCCTTTGATAAGAAGCAAAAGAGGATTCATGCGTTGGAATAATAGATAATTACTCCGTTCAGCCTTCATATACTTGTGTTAACTTCCAAAAAAAAAAATACTATCTTGCAGGGCATGTTTGTTCCTGCTATAAAAGGGCAAGGAACTGAGGAGCAGCAGCAGAAATGGTTATCACTGGCTTACAAGTTCCAAATAATTGGGTGCTATGCGCAGACTGAACTTGGTCACGGCTCAAATGTTCAGGGCCTTGAAACAACTGCTACATTTGATCCAAAGACTGATGAGTTTGTCATCCACAGTCCAACTCTGACGTCTAGCAAAGTAATAAATCAACTGCCACCTTATTGATTTATTTAAAACATTTATTCCCCCCTTTTTTTCCATTGCTTTAGCCATTTGTAAATTGTCAAAGGTGCTGTTCCGCAATTCGTTACATGTTTCTTCATGTTGGCAGTGGTGGCCTGGTGGCTTGGGAAAAGCTTCCACTCATGCAGTGGTGTACGCTCGGTTGATCACTGAAGGAAAGGACTACGGCATACATGGTAGTGTTTTTCCGTTAGGTCACTTTAAGCGCTCTCTTTCTTTGCAACTTATGCAGGCCTGTTCCAGGTTTCATTGTGCAACTGCGAAGCTTAGATGATCACTCTCCGCTTCCTGGTGTTACCCTCGGTGATATTGGTGGGAAATTTGGTAGTGGTGCTTATAACAGTATGGATAATGGTGTTCTGCGATTTGACCACGTGCGTATCCCAAGGGATCAAATGTTAATGAGGTTTGCCCATTTGAGCTATCATACTTCATTTTGGCACTTTATCGCTTTCTTTTTTGCTTAACCCTCCTCAAACTTGATGGCATTACCTTTGCTTTCTAGGCTTTCACAAGTTACAAGGGAGGGGAAATATGTTCACTCAGATGTTCCAAAGCAGCTGCTTTATGGGACAATGGTTTTTGTTCGTCAATCAATTGTTGCAGATGCTTCTATGGCTTTGTCCCGTGCTGTTTGCATTGCGGTAAGATACAGCGCAATACGAAAGCAGTTTGGCTCTAAAGATGGTGGCCCTGAGACTCAGGTATTTTTTTTTGAAAGAAATACCCCAAGGGAGACCCCTGAAGTTTAATGTGCCTCACTCAAGATTTGAACCCTGGGTGGGAGCCTTCTAGCTAGTGGCCTTTGCCACTACACCATGAGCTCCTTGGCGACTCATGTATTCTCTCTGTTAATCTCCAAAGAGATTTTGTATCGTGATTTGTTCATTTTTGCTGTTAATAATCTCTGGAGAAAATTTTCTAAGAAATATGTTCTCAACTGGAAATTAAACTGACTGTATGAAAATAATTAATAAATGACAGCTATCCACCAGGTTGGACTCAAAGGCAACTGCACAACGAAATCTGGTTTCCCGGACTGTTGACAACATGTGATTTTAGTTCTGTTCATATGCACCTCAAAGACCACTTACAATGTCGTAAGAATAAGCTCATGTAATGCTGATTGGTTTTCACTTCTATTAGACAACTGCGTAGATAAACTTTCCATAAGCCGGTCAGTGTATGCTGCTGATTCTTGATGAAATAGCTTGTCTGTTAAGCATGCACGATATATGTTTTGGCATTTTGATATCTGTGAATGGCTGTGTGATGAACTTTAACGAATCAACTGTCCAGTGCTACACTGTTATTAAAAAAGGGCGTACCCAGTGCCGTAGGCTTCCCGCACCGTGCGGGGTCTGGGGAAGGGTTGTAATAGCGCCCAAACCTTACCCGCACAAATGTGCAGAGGCTGGGGCTTGAACCCGGGACCTTCCGGTTACAGACGGTAGGCTCTACCGCTGCACCAAGCCCGCCCTTCAAGTGCTACACTGTTATTGCCTATTGTAATTCATGGATAGTTTGTGCAACTTTGGGATACCGACAACAGGTGACTAATGTATTCAAATTTGTCACAGGTCCTTAATTATAAGACTCAACAAAGCAGACTCTTTCCATTGCTGGCTTCAGCATATGCATTTCGATTTGTGGGTGATTGGCTCAACTGGCTATACATGGATGTCACTCAGAAACTAGAAGCTAAGGATTTCTCAACCCTGCAAGAAGCTCATGCATGTACTGCTGGTCTGAAGGCTGTGACAACATCCGCAACAGCTGTACGCATAATTTAAGTTTAATTTCTGTAATGCTTTTAGCTCTTCACTTGTTAATGGTTTACTGGTGCTACTTCATGGGGCATATTCGTTGGCACTCTTTGGCTTTCCTGTACAATTAAGACTGAAGTGGAGTTGAGTCGATATTGATTATTCCCAAGTAGTATAAAAGTGTCTGTAGGAGTTCTCACACTACCAAATGGGCAAATGTTGCCTTTATCGCTTTATTTTCTTATGTTTCCCAGACTGTGACTGATACGATTTTTCCATCGACTGACTTGTATCCCTGAAGCTCCACTCCATTTCTCAAGAGAGTAGATTCTGGTCTGATTGTCAAGCTTACGCATGTTCCGATGGTCTTAGTCAGTATATACAACAGTGGACTGATAATTTAATGTTGTAATGGGGATTCCTCTCTGTTATGATGCAGGATGCAATTGAGGAATGCCGAAAGCTCTGTGGTGGACATGGTTACTTGAACAGCAGTGGGCTTCCGGAATTGTTTGCCGTTTATGTTCCTGCTTGCACCTATGAAGGTGACAATGTTGTTTTGCTTTTGCAGGTTTGTGTGGTATTCCTTAGATGTTGTTTTGCTTTTGCAGGTTTATGTGGTATTCCTTAGTTGTGATTATACTAATCAATGATCGCGCTTTTAGCTGCCATTATTGTTTGAATATGTGTGGCCGCATAATTTATTTCCCCATTTTTATTCTTCTATTTACTCTGATTTGTTCTATGGTATGTATGGTAATTGCCTTTGGTGGTGCCGGTAGGTTGCACGGATTCTAATGAAGACTGTTTCTCAATTGGCTTCTGGGAAGCAACCTGTTGGTACAATGGCTTACATGGGCAAAGCACAATATTTGATGCAATGCAAATGTGCTGTCAATACAGGTAAATATTCAGGCTGCCAGCTGGCTCAGCGTATCATCGATTCATCTCACTGTCAACTGTCAAGTATATTGATGTTTGTTCCAGGCCTCTTGAGGAGGCTATTAGCCTGTATTTATCATGGTAATAATCCATGTTTGATGACTCTCAACAGCTGAAGATTGGCTTAACCCTGTTGCCATACAAGAGGCATTTGAAGCTAGGGCTCTGAGGATGGCGGTAAACTGTGCCCAGAATGTAAGCCAAGCACCAAGCCAATTGGAAGGTTAGCATTTACAATATAGCACAATTCTTTTTTACCAAATTGTAGTTGCTAAAGTTTCTTTGGAAATCAAGTATGGTGATCTTATTATGACTTGCAGGTTTCTATGAGAGGTCTCCAGATTTGCTTGAGGCTGCAGTAGCTCATATCCAGTTGATTATTGTAACCAAGTGAGTATTAATTGTTGAACCATCTTGGTGAAGCAATGATTCATTGTATGAAAAGAAGAAGACGGCAAAAAATCAATGATTCATGGTTACTATTTTGTGTTAGGTTCATCGAGAAGGTGCAGCAGGACATTCCTGGACATGGAGTGAAGGATCAGCTGCAGAACCTTTGCAATGTTTACGCGCTGTACATTCTTCACAAGCACCTGGGAGACTTCCTGTCGACTGAGTGCATCACACCCAAGCAGGGAGGGCTGGCAAACGAGCAGCTGGGGAAGTTGTACACGCAGGTAAGCAATTCCTCTGCTGGTTCTTTATGTTGATGAGGTGAAGTGAATGAATGGGAGATGCAATGCAACCACAACCACAGGTGCGTCCGAATGCTGTTGGGCTGGTGGATGCTTTCAACTACACGGACCATTACCTGGGGTCTGTGCTGGGGCGGTACGATGGAGACGTGTACCCGGCACTGTACGAGGAGGCGTGGAAGGACCCTCTCAACGAGACGGTGGTGCCGGAGGGGTACCACGACTACCTCCGCCCCTTGCTCAACCAGCAGCTCATGCTCTCCGCTAGGCTCTGATGACTATCATCTCGAATTCTCAATGAATGAAAGGAGATGCATATGTAATTCCTTTGCCTTGTGTTTAATTAGACACGCAAAGTCATATCATACGTTCAACTAATAAAGAGCGAGAGATTATATCTCTGCTGTTCAAGCGCAGCATAATTCAACGGAGTACTAGATTTTTGTATCTGTAGAAAGGATTGTTGTTACCACTGAATGAAGTGATTGAATTGGCACAACTAAGAATGTCTTAAGATACAGGTACTGGGGTTACCACACGCTCTACAAGGCAGATTTCTTCAGAATCATAGCAAGCACTGATCAGGCCCCATGCTCTTCCTGTCAAACACTTTGTACTATCCCGTTCTAAATTACTATTTGATCATGCATCTGTTGACGCTTTTTCTGGTCAACACACGCGAGCGCCGAATCGCGCAAACGAAGAAACGATGAACTCGCCGCAGCCTCGCCCAAACCGGTCAGACCGGTTTACAGATCCGGTCAGACCGGTTTCTGTCGGGGACTTCGGGATGAACCTAGGATCACCACCTCGGGAGGGACCCCGTCGGAGATGGCGCGCCTAGGGTTGCTCTGAGATCGGTCAGGCCACTCAGAACCTCCTTGAACGCCGTAGAGACAAGCAAAGAAAGCAAAGGGGTTGGAAAAGCTAGGGTTTAGAGATAAAAAGTAGAAAATATATTGATTGATCGATTGGATGATAACTCAATCGGCCATGGCCCTTTATATTTATAGGGTGGGGAGGTCTTGCCCCGCACGGAATCCCTTTTACAATTTGTAAACAACTAGGACTCCTAACTCCACTCCAACTCGGATCCAAACCGGTCAGACCGCTCTGACAAACCGGTCAGACCGGTTTGGCTGTTGCCAGATCGGCTACAGGGAAACCGGTCTGACCGCTTCCTGAGGTCGGTCTGACCGGTTTGCGTGGCTTGCCACTTTTGGGTGCGAACATATGCCCCCCTGTTTTCTAGTAAATTTTATGCACTAGAAAACATGCTAAGGTCGATGTTTACAGAATTCACCGTCCATTTTATCCTAAGGACGATTTCCAACATGAATCGGCTATATCCTATCAAGCACTTTGCCAAACACTTGGATGAAATTTCTTCAAGTATCTCCCATTGAGAGCTCTAGGCAACTGTTGACCTTGTAAGGTTTCCACCATATAAGAATTTCCTGAACAAACCTTCATAATCTTGAAAGGACCCTCCCAACTTGGAGACCATTTGCCAAACTTGTTACTCTTCATCCCTATGGGCAAGACTGTCTTCCAAACCAAATCACCTACTTGAAAGGATTTGAGTTTTACTTTTTTGTTGTATGCTCTCACCACTCGCCTCTTATCTTTCTCAATCTCTTCCAAAGCCTCCAAACGCTTGTCAGTTACTTCATCAATATTGTCCATCATCAAAGCATAATATGTATCAAAATTAAGATTATTTTGCTTTGCAAGTCTATATGCGCCAAGATTCACCTCTACAGGTAAAACGGCCTCTTGACCATACACAAGCTCAAATGGAGTAACTTTGGTAGCACCATGTTTAGAAATACGATGAGCCCATAAAGCTTCAGATAATACCTCATGCCATCTTTTAGGATGATCCTCTACCTTCTTCTTGATGAGCTTTATCAAAGTCTTATTGCTAGATTCTGCTTGACCATTGGCTTGAGCATAATATGGAGATGAATTGAGAAGTTTAATACCATAAGAATTGACAAACTCACGCACCTCTTTGGATATGAATGAAGTCCCTTGATACGTAGTCAAAGTTTGTGGAATGCCAAACCTATGTATAATATTCTCTCTGATAAACTCAATCACTTCTCTATGTGTCATATTCTTCAAAGGGACCGCTTCCGTCCATTTGGTAAAGTAATCAGTTGCTACAATCACAAAACAATGGCCTTTTGTCGAAGAAGGATGAATTTTTCCAACAAAGTCTAACCCCCATCCCCGGAAAGGCCAAGGTTTGATAATTGGATGCATCATTGCCGCTGGCACCAACTGAATATCTCCATGTTTCTGACACTCCTCACATCCTTTGTAGTATTTAAAACAATCAGCTATCATCTTGGGCCAATAGAAACAAGCTCTCCTAAGGAGCCACTTCATCTTGGGAGCCGACTGGTGAGTACCACAAATCCCTTCATGAACCTCTGCCATAGCCAACCTAGCTTGGTCAGGACCCAAACATTTCAAAAGCAAATCATCAATCGTCCGACGATACAACTCATCACCATCCAAAACGAACTTGAGAGCCCACCGTCGAATTTTTCTGTCAACCGTACTGCTAGGATTTTGTAAATAACTAATCAGAGGCCTTCTCCAATCATCTACTTCGTCTTGATTGCAAAGAATATCCGAAATAGTATCTTCACCATACAACCGGTCAGACCGGTTCTCTAAAGCGGTCAGACCGGTTGAACCGGTCAGACCGGTTTGAGGAAGCGGTGCGACCGGTTCCTCCAGAACAGAACACTCGGCTTCTAAAAACACCGGTCTTTGTTCTTGAAAATTTCTTTTCTGAACGTTATAACCAGATGCTTGCTGAGCCAGAGCATTTGCCTTTGGATTCCTTTCTCGTGGTACATGACGAATCACAAATTCATCGAAGCAAGATATAATATCAAAGCATCTATCGAGATATGCATTTAAAAATCCATCTAAGCATTGACATACCTTAGAAACTTGTTGTACCACCAGCAAAGAATCACCATAAGCTTCCACATGTTTTACTCCCATGTCATGCAAAATTCCCAATCCGAATAGAAGAGCTTCATACTCGACTTGGTTATTAGTACATTTATGATCTAATCGGTTAAGTGCTTCAAAAATAGCCCCATGAGGAGAAGTAATAACAATTCCAATACCACAACCACTTTTGCAAACCGATCCATCAAAATGCAACTTCCATGGAGTAAAAGTAGCATAACCGACATTTAAATCAAGTTGCTTATCTACTCTATGTCCAACAACAAAGTCGGCTACTATTTGACCTTTCATTGAAGTTAATGGCTCACAATGTAAATCATATTCAACTAAAGCATAAGCCCATTTGCCGACTCTACCACTTAGAATTGGTTTATGCAACATATATTTAATTATGTCAGTTTGACATGCTACTATGCAAGTACTAGGTAAAAGATAATGCCTCAACTTGGTACAAGTATGATATAATGATAAACATAACTTCTCAATAAAAGTGTACCTTGTTTCAGCATCCAATAATCTTCTACTCTCATATGCAACCACATGTTCCTTTCCTTCGGTTTCTTGAGTCAAAACACCTCCAATGACATTTTCTTCCGCCGCCACATACAACTTGAATGGAACTCCACTCCTAGGCGCCTGAAGGACGGGTGGCGAAGATAAATATTGCTTGATCTCATCAAATGCTTCTTGTTGTTTTGTCCCCCAAGTGAAATCAATGTCATTCTTCAACCGAAGTAAAGGAGTAAAGGCATTCACCTTCCCAGACAAATTACAAATAAATCTCCTCAAGTAATTTACTTTGCCCAAGAACCTTTGCAAATCTTTCTTGCAAGTAGGAGCCTTTACATTGTTAATAGCTTCAATCTTCTTAGGATCTATCTCTATGCCTTTTTCATGTACAACAAATCCCAAGAACTTTCCAGCCGATACACCAAAAGCACATTTGAGTGGATTCATCTTCAATTTATATCGACGCATTCTTTCAAATGCAAGTCTTAAATCAGCCAAATGAGAATTTACTCCAGCCGATTTGACAACAATATCATCGATATAAACTTCTACTATAATGCCAAGTAAATCATGAAAAATCAAATTCATAGCCCTCTGATATGTAGCACCGGCATTCTTCAAACCAAAAGTCATTACTACCCACTCAAATAGACCAACAAAACCCGGACATAGAAAGGCCGTTTTGGCTATATCCTCTTCGGCCATAAATATTTGATTATAACCAGCATTACCATCAAGAAAACTAAGAATTCTATGCCCAGATGCAGCATTAACAAGAAAATCAGCTATAGGCATAGGATATTCATCTTTAGGAGTAGCTCTATTAAGATCTCTAAAATCAATGCAAACACGAAGCTTTTTTGTTCCTTTCTTTTCAACAGGCACAATATTAGAGATCCAATTAGCATATCGACAAGGCCTAATAAATTTAGCATCTAGCAATCGATTGATTTCTTCTTTCACTCGGTCATAAATATCAGGATTAAAGTTTCTACGAGATTGTTTAAAAGGCCTAAAACCAGGTTTAATGGGTAAACGATGTTCAACTAAATCACGACTTAAACCAGGCATTTCATTGTAACTCCATGCAAAACAATCAACATACTCCTTTAATAACTTTATTAACTCAGATTTAAACAAAGGATCAAGATTTTTGTTTACAAATGTCGGCCTAGGCACAGTTCCATCACCAATATCAACCTCCTCTAGAGGATCAGCCGACGTAAACCCTTGTCCCAATTTGCTTAAATCATCAAAATCTTCAATGGCCTCACACATATCGTTCTTATGCGCCCGATAGTGCTCACGCCTCTGCTGTAACCACTCTAGATTTGGATCCATCAGATCATAAGAGATGGTATGGCCAGATCTCCAATCGGCCTCATAACAGCAGTAGCAAAGCCATCTTTAGTGCAACCAATGATCTCGCAATCAGATAAATCTAAACCAGATAAACACTTAAGATTTTCATGATCATTCAGGATAGAACTATCGGCCACTGCAACACAAGCCGATGCATCTCCATGAACAACCTCTACTTCATCATCTATCCATTGAATTAAAAATTGATGCAAAGTAGAAGGCACACATTGGTTTGCATGAATCCAATCACGACCAAGGATTAAACTGTAGTTACCTTGTGTCTCAGCGACGAAGAATGCAGTAGCCAAAGTCTTGCTTCCAATAGTGAGCTCCATAGAAGCAACTCCCTTGACACCCATAGGTTCACCTCCTCCAACGCCGCTGATGGTCATGTTAGTCTTGATCAATTCATCATCTGATCCTCCCAGCTTCTTGAATAGAGAATATGGCATCAAGTTAACTATCGCCCCTCCATCCACTAGCATGCGAGAGATAGGCTTCCCATTGATATGACCCTTCATGTATAAAGCCTTCAGATGACTCTCATCAGCTTTGGGCTTCTGGAAAATAGCCTCCTTTGGACCAAAATCAAATTGAGCAACGCTTTCTTCTGATAACACATAACCGTCCATAGACATATGAATTACGTTAAGCTCAAAATTTGTATGTTCAGGAGAAAAACCATAATCAACAAGCTCTTCATCGTCCTCTGAAGTAGATACCGATGATAGCTTGCCATCACAAATCATAGGAGAAGGAGAAGAAAAACCGGGTGGCGCGTCGAGCAAAGCGGTCTGACCGCTTTCGTCAACCGGTCTGACCGGTTCAACCGGTCTGACCGACTCCTGAACCGGTCTGACCGGTTCTGCCTGAGAGCTGATCTTAGCTCTCCATTCTTTTCCTTGTGGAATCATGGGCCTGTACTTGTTGAAAGCTTCGTCCCTCTGCTTCTCTAGCTCTTTCTCCTTCATCTCCTGAAACCTCAATCGCTGAAGCTTCCTCCTTTGGGTACGAGACAAACCAGGAGGACACCATCTTGGCAAAAAGTATTTGGAGTTGGAACCACTCCCACTGGCTTCACCATCAGCAACAGAATCCTTCTGAATCGGTGTCTTAACCTGATTGTCCGTGACAATCGGTCCTTTGCCACCGTTTCTAAGGGGAACATTTATCAACCCAATCTGAATAACATCTTGATTTGTAGTCCTCTCTGGGTCAATATCCATCCTATGCACCTCCTCACGCTGTTTTGGCTTGTAAACTTGCTTCATAGGAGGTTTTGCCGATTTCCCAAGGAAACCGGTCTGACCGGTTTGTGGAACCGGTCTGACCGGTTGGGTCTGGTGACCCTGACCGGATTGGCAAGGTGCCAAACGGTCCTGTCCAGGTCTTGAGATCCTGTCTAATGCTGGCCTTCGCGGTCCTTCCCATCCATGTTGAAAAGATTGTTGATATGGTACCCACATCACTCCATTATCATCATAAACTGGACGAGGTGGACATGGACTTGGTGCCTCCCATTGCTGAACAAAATTCCTCTTTGGCTGAGGATATTCTTCTTGATATGAAGGCACTCTCAACCTCTTTTTTACCGGCCGATCACTTGTAACGGCCTTCTGTTTGGAGTACTTGTCAAATAATATATCAAATGTGACCTTTGGCTTAATAGTACTCCCCTGATTCTTTGCAATATTGATTTTCCAATTTCCAATCTCCGGACGGCTCGGTTTAATCATCTTTGGACGACCTGGGGAAAAACCGGTCTGACCGCTTTCCCCAACCGGTCTGACCGGTTTGGCCTGTACAGGCTCAAACGGTCTCTGCTCGGTGGGAACGGTCGACCCTTGCCCCCCATGTTCAAAGGCCCTCACAGTGACCTTAAATGTCTCCCTGCCATCTGGAGTTGTTTCACATGCAACTTCTCGAATTAACTCTTTTCCCCTCAAATCGGTTTTCGCTTCACCGATCACAACATTCTTCCCTTTGGTTGCTTCGGCTTGATGCGGCCGAACCAAAACCTTAGGCTGCTGTAAATCCATAGTGTTGACAGGGAAAGGAGCTTTGTCCACTTGCATCTCATGAAATGTCAAACGACCTTCATTTATGGCCGATTGAACCTGTCAACGAAACACATTGCAATCATTAGTGGCATGAGAATACGTATTATGAAACTTGCAATATGCACGCCTTTTCAATTCTTCAAGTGGAGGTAATTTATGAGATAATTTGATATTTCCAGATTTAAGCAATTCATCAAAAATACGATCACACTTGGAAACATCAAATGTAAACTTAACCTCTTCTTGCCGACCTTTGTTAACCGGCTTAAGTGATGTACAAGAGTAAGTTTTTTCTTTAGAAGGCCATACAAATTCAGCAGCAAGTACTTCTCTATCACTATCACTCGAATCATCAGATTCATAATCAATTATATGAACATTGGAACGACGTAATCTAGAAGTATCTCTTTCTTTCTCTTTATTCATTCGGTTTTCAACAATTAAAGCTCTAATTTGAACTTGTGCAACCGAAAGAAAATCAGAACCTTCTATCTTATCTCTTATGGACGATCTTAAACCTTTTAAGCAAATATCAGCAAGGTCCATATCAGTGATTGACAAATTGAAACAACGGTTTTTAGTTTCTTTAAATCTTTTAATGTAAGCAGAAACAGTTTCATCTCTACTTTGTCTAACCGATGTCAAATCTGTCAATTTTAATTGCAAGCTCCCACTATAAAAGTGATCATGAAACTTACGTTCTAACATATCCCAAGAGATAATAGAACCGGGAGCAAGTGAAGAAAACCAAGCAAAAGCGGTGCCAGTCAATGATAAAGAAAATAAACGCACTTTAAGAGCATTATAAGCACCCGCTTCTCCTAGTTGGGCTATGTATTGACTAATATGTTCCCACGTGGTTCGGTCATCATCTCCACTAAATTTAATCAATTCTGGCATACGCCAACCACGTGGAAGAGGAAAATTATCAAACTCAGCATTATATGGTTTTTGATACAAATTTGTGTTACCAATATCAACACCAAGTTTGCTTTTCACTACATTAGCCAAATCTTCTCTAAATTTATTAAATTCAGCCCAGTTAGGATTATTTGGCTGTTGGGTTTGCACATTCTCCAAATTCATCTTATTTAAGTAGGGAGCAACCTTAGCTTGAGCTAGCCTATAACTTTCAAAAACATCATCAGGTATAACATTTCCTTGAGCAGATGTATTAACTATTGTACTATATTGAGGTCTAGCAGTACCTAAAGCATTAGTGTGAGCATAAACCATCGAATCAGGTGAAACAGAAAGCGGTATAGGCTGCTCATGCACCAATTCAAGCGCACTGGTCAGACCGGTCTGACCGGTTCCCTGATCCGGTCTGACCGGTTTAGCCGTGTTCGGCCCGGTCGGTTGGAACGGAAGGGATTGACCAATGGCAAACTCAGGTGACATACCATACGTGTATTTTTCAGCATTAACATTGGGTATGGGTGCCAAGCTAGGAAAAACTCCACTACTGGAATTAATTTTAGGAGCGCTACTACTAGTTTCATTATTGTTAAAGCAAGTAGTGGTCCTATCTCTCTCAAGATCTTCTAATCTTTCTAAACGAGCAATGTAAGAGGCAAGCAATTCATCTCTTTCTACACTATTTTTAGGAACAGTAGTAGGAGTATTCTGTGATTTACTTACAGTGGGTATTACCTCAACTCGATTGTCGTTCAACTTGATCGCCGGTAGCTCAAATTCTTGCACTCTTGCCACCTTGCCATGACGATCTTTCTTGATGCCAGCCATGAATTGCATCTTCATGAACTCTTGCAGTGCATCTAAATTCTTCTGCTCCTCCGGAGTGAGATCTTCCATTAAAGCCGCAATGATGTTATCCGCGTCAAGATCACATCGAGATCCCATCTGGCCCGGGACTTAGATCGAACGGTCTTTGACAACCAGATCTTCTAGGGTCCCCAGCGGAGTCACCAAAAGTGTGTTGACGCCTTTTCTGGTCAACACACGCGAGCGCCGAATCGTGCAAACGAAGAAACGATGAACTCGCCGCAGCCTCGCCCAAACCGGTTAGACCGGTTTACAGATCCGGTCAGACCGGTTTCTGTCGGGGACTTCGGGATGAACCTAGGATCACCACCTCGGGAGGGACCCCGTCGGAGATGGCGCGCCTAGGGTTGCTCTGAGATCGGTCAGGCCACTCAGAACCTCCTTGAACGCCGTAGAGACAAGCAAGGAAAGCAAAGGGGTTGGAAAAGCTAGGGTTTAGAGATAAAAAGTAGAAAATATATTGATTGATCGATTGGATGATAACTCAATCGGCCATGGCCCTTTATATTTATAGGGTGGGGAGGTCTTGCCCCGCACGGAATCCCTTTTACAATTTGTAAACAACTAGGACTCCTAACTCCACTCCAACTCGGATCCAAACCGGTAAGACCGCTCTGACAAACCGGTCAGACCGGTTTGGCTGTTGCCAGATCGGCTACAGGGAAACCGGTCTGACCGCTTCCTGAGGTCGGTCTGACCGGTTTGCGTGGCTTGCCACTTTTGGGTGCGAACAGCATCTTATTAAGAGATCACGTAAATGTTATATATTTTATTGGCAACTCTTTATCATCAAATCAAACATATTTTAAACATAACTCACTATTTTGTATAGCTAAACTAAATTTTTAAATAAAATGAATGGCCAAACATTATTAATAATAAGGGAAAATTTGCTACAGGACATCCAAAGTGACATCGATTTGCTGGAACACACCGTTGACCACGTTATTGGCTGGTGGACACTTACATTTTGAGTCAATTTGCTGGAAGACACTGCGTCGATTAGAATAATATTTTCCGGCCGAAGAGGAGAGAGAAAGGTAAGGAAATGTCATTTTTACCCATGGTCCCACCAGTCAGTTCCTTCTTCCTCCTCAGGCGCCCAGGGCTGTGGGCAGCGCGCGCGGGTGCCGGAGCGGGAGTGGAGGAGGAGAAGCTTCAGCAACCTGGCGGCGGAGGAGTTGGACGCCGCGGGGGACGCCGACGGCGACGCGGGCAGGGACGGCTTCTGCGGCATCTGGACCTTCTTGAGTCGAGCTTCCCGAGGTCAGGCGCGGCGGCGGCTCGCCGGCGTTGAGTGGCCCGGATGCTACAGAGCCCCATTTCCCATGCGGTTTGGAATAGGAGAGAGAGGAGGTAACGGCAAAGCTCATAGTGGGGCCCCCGCCGAGGTCCACGTGCCGGAGGTGGCGCACGGCGGTGTGGGGCGGGTGGCGGATCGGGTGCTTGCTGTGGGCATTGTAGCGGCTTCGAGCGTGGGCTCCTGGGTGTCGAGGAGGGTTCAGGGTCATCCTACGATGCCGAGGAAAAGAGGAGAGGGTGAGGAGCGGCCTTACCGTGGAGAACGACAACGACGGCCATGGATTCCCGAGCTTCGACAATGGCGGCGAGGCGGATCAAATTGGCACCAGGAGAGGCGAGTACGAGCGGTGTTGGTGCGCTGGGATGGCAAAGGGGATGCGGTGGGAGCTCGGGGTGGTTTTTGTAGGGGAAGTGGAGCTCGGAGGGGAGAGGAATTGGAAGGGATGGCCGGCGGGGTATCGCGTGGTGGCGCCTAAGGAGGAAGAAGGAACTGACTGGTGGGACCAAGGGTAAAAATGACATTTCCTTACCTTTCTCTCTCCTCTTCAGCCGAAAAATATTATTCTAATCGACGCAGTGTCTTCCAGCAAATTGACACAAAATGCGAGTGTCCACCAGCCAATAACGTGGTCAACGGTGTGTTCCGGTAAATCGATGTCACGCAGTGTCCTAATAAGGGAAAATTTGCAATAGTAGTGAGAATATTGGTTGGGTGAAGTAGAGAGGAACGAGTGACACAACACTGCCTCTCTCTCTCTCTCTAGGATCTATCTACAGTAGCTGGGAGAAGTGAAGCGATAGTACGTGTTCACAGCAGGAACACGTACTGAGTGTTTTGCTTGCTTCCCGCTCTCATCCCCCTCCGGCTTGCGCTTCCCTTATCCTCTTCCACAATCCCATGGCCATTCCATCATCAATCACCATGGCTCCTTCCCTCCTCCTCGCCGTCGCCTCTTGCCGGCATCAGGCGCTACTGACACCCTCCGCCTTTCCTCCTCCTCCTCCAACCCACACCCGCTTCTCTCCTCGCCACCGCCGACGCCGACGCCCCCTATCTTGTGCTCCTGCCGCTGCAGACGGCGACACCTCCCCCACCGCCGTGTCCGCCGCCAACCAACGGCCTTCTCCCACTTCCTCCGTCCTCACCTTCCAGCAGGCCATCCAGCGCCTCCAGGTTTAACTTAAAGTCCTCGTTTTGATCGATCAATGCTCCCCCTTCCCGCGAATTGAATTCATACCATCTTCTTCTCTCCCCCAGGAGTATTGGGCCTCCGTAGGATGCGCTGTCATGCAGTGTAGCAACACCGAGGTAACCAACCGCCTACCTTATTTACATAACAACATGCCTTCTATTCTATTCTCCTTAGGATTTATGTACATTTTTAATTACATAACATTGCTTCCATCCGCCACTAAAATACAGGTTGGAGCGGGCACAATGAATCCTTTGACATTCCTTAGGGTCTTAGGTCCTGAGCCATGGAACGTCGCGTAAGTTCTCCTTCCCATCCCTCATCCTCAATATCTGTCCCCCTTCTGTTTACGCACTATCAAATTCCTCCTCAATGCGCTCCAATGAATATACATGGCTAGCTACCTGGCTGTTATAAATAATTCTCAAAATATTGACATGCGATTGTCTCTCTATGGCAGTATAAGGCTGCAGTGCTAGACCCTGATGAAATGAAACTGACATAAATGCACTTTGAATCAGTTATTATCTCATCACATGTTACTCCAATTTTGATTGCAAACCTTATCTTGAAGGTATGTGGAGCCAAGTATTAGACCAGATGATAGTCGCTATGGGGACAATCCCAATAGGCTCCAACGTCATACTCAGTTTCAGGTTAGGTGAAGTTCCAAACGCTCCTTCGTATCTTCTTCTATCTTACTATTGACCAAACCATTCCTGGCAGCTGATTTCAGGTATTTTTATCATTCATGTCAATAGGTAATTTTGAAGCCTGACCCTGGGAATTCACAAGATCTCTTTCTGCATAGCCTTTCAGCAATAGGTATTGCTAAATATTATCTAGCCTCACTTCTGCTACAAGCCCTGTAAAAACTAGGGAGACTAATGCCATACATGTTTTCTAACTTTATTAATGAAAGGCCCAATGAATGCATGGGATGTTCCTATGCTGCCTTATTTCACATTTTTATGAATATAAATAAAGTCAGTGATGGGTGTAATTGTTGGTCTTACAGGTATCAATGTCCGTGAACATGACATCCGTTTTGTTGAAGACAACTGGGAGAGTCCGGTGAATACCTTACCTTCTTTTCGGTGTTTTTTTTTAATGTCAGCCATTTCCTGGTTGAAAACTCCAATGTTTCTTATTGATGACAGGTTCTTGGTGCTTGGGGACTGGGCTGGGAGGTTTGGATGGATGGCATGGAAATCACACAGTTCACATATTTTCAGCAGGTAGAACTAACAAAATAGTATGCATTACTTCATGACTCTTGCTCAAATCACACTGAGACCACACAGCTGTTTCTTCTGCATATCTTGGATGTAGCCAAGGAATGCAAACTTGATATGGCTACCAAAGATGATATGGCTAATTAACTGAGATATAAGAACACGAACAGCAGAGGCAGAAACCAATCTCGCCCTCGTCCGAGGCTCTGAGAATTAGGGTTATACTTCTGCTTAACCCATTACAAAATCTGCCGATCTCTTTAAATAGAGTCGGTCACACGACTTGCCTAACAATAATAACTAAGGACTCTTTGTTTCCTAAACAAACTCTCGAACAGATACGAAAGATACAAAAAGATTCCTAACTAACAGCAGCCGTTGGCGCCTGAGACTTCCTCTTCTTGCGCTGAAATCATTTCCCAAAGAATGAGTCCATAACAAAACTAGACCAAGCTACAGTTCACTCTTTAGACCTTTTCTTTTAGGAAAGAAAAAAAAAACTAACCATCCAGGTGGAACTAGGTTATTCACATCAAGAATAAAATAGCACCCAAAGTCGAATTCATTCATATTCCCATCTAATCCCTGTACCCTTACTTTATATCTCAATTATTGTAGTCAGGAAGCCTCCCGTTGCAGCCGGTTTCTGTTGAAATAACATATGGACTTGAGCGTATCCTCATGTCACTTCAGGTCGGTCCAGTAATGGTCTTATACTTGTACGAATCATACATGTACAATGTTTATTATCATTTTATTTTTCTTTATAGAATGGTCAACATGGCTCCTCTTGATTTTGTTGATTATTGATCCTTGACTCCTGTATGTCCATAGCATAACAACTGTGATGCTAACTTTTCTTTTCATATTATTTCCACCATACTCTGCTGGGTAGTGTGACCTTTGAAAGAGCTGACCTTACTTTAATTTAGATGTTGTGACAGGGAGTTGACCATTTCAAGAATATACAATACACTGAAGGAATTACTTACGGAGAACTATTCCTTGAGAATGAGTATGTTTCTTCTTGAATGTTTTGGATGCTATGCTTATCTTTTCTTTTTTCTTTAGCATTGTTCCTGCATTTCCTCCTCTTATATATCACACGTACCAATTTTGTCCTGTGCTTAAGCTTAGGACCTGAGTTTTGGTTTCTTGACTTCAGGAAGGAGATGAGCGCGTATTATTTAGAGCATGCGGATGTCGATCGCATTCAAAAGCACTTCGATGATTTCGAAGAAGAGGCTCGCTCTTTATTATCACTGGGGCTGCCAATTCCAGCGTATGTCTGAAATGATTATATACAATTTTTTTTTGGATTACAAGCAATTAAGTGATAAATTGATAAGTTGGACCTTGATTTGCAATGAGCTAGGTACGATCAAGTTCTGAAGGCCTCTCATGCTTTCAATATTTTAGACTCTAGAGGTTTTGTTGGTGTAACTGAGCGGGCAAGATATTTTGGTCGCATGCGAAGGTGTGGAACTATTTTTCTTGTTTTCTATCTGTGCTTTTCCTCATCTGGTTCCTGGAAACTTTCAGTTGCCTCTTTGTTCCTAGTTGAGAAACATCACTTCCGTGCTTACCATTTCCAGTAATTAGGGGATATCTATATAGCAGTATTGAGTAACAAGTGTCTCCAGATCACCATTTTTTTCTTTTTCTTTGAGGAGGTTTAGCATCCTGCATTTTATTTTAAGTTATAATACTTCTCACTAGCTTAATTTTGACTGTTCTTTCAAACTCATTGCTATGGGCTTACAATCCTTAGTCGATTGCCTCGTGTTACATTATATTGTTTTAGTTTGTTACATTATTTGATATGTGTTCAATATTCTTCTTGCTTCTGCATTGAAGTCAAAATAAAACTATGATCTTGCTGAATGTTTTGTGCAGCCTTGCTCGTCAATGTGCTCAGCTTTGGGTGGAAACTCGAGAAAACCTTGGGCATCCATTGGGTACTTGTGAGGAGGATAACATTATCTATCCCCATGTCTCTGAAAAAGCTAGTAGAGAGGTATTTCATTTACATTTCTATGTACTGCTGAGTGTTTTAGAAAAAAGAAATTACATAAGGTTGCGCACATATGGTGTTGCAGATTATAGAACACAAAACACACATTATTTAACCTAGGCCTTTGGTTTCTGTCCTTTAGGAGGTGCCAGTGCAGCCACGTATGTTTGTTCTTGAAATAGGAACAGAAGAGTTGCCACCCCGTGATGTCGTAGAAGCAACCGAACAGGTAAAAGCAACTTCTGCATACAAAGAATATGATAATTGTTGCTTTGCGGAGTTTTCTTTTCTAGGATTTGCCAACTTTGTTTCATAGTCGAATGACTTGCGGTTTATTCTCTCTTAATCTTCAGCTTGAGAAATCTCTAGTTAATACATTGGAGAAACGTAGATTGAGCCATGGGAAAGTGCACTGTTATGGGACACCAAGGAGATTAGCGGTATCATCCTGACCATTCTTATCTTACATTTAGTTTCCAGACCAACCTTGATGCATTTTTCTACACCATTATATTTTTCAAGCTCTATCAGTTGTCACTCGTGTCTAAAATCCTTACGCAAAATTTGTTTTCTTTCTGTGAGTAAAGACCAGGAGTCGATTTGCTGCGACTTCAGGTAGAAATGAATGTGATGACCTGATAACTAGGCCATATGCTTGGTGGTCATTTTTTTTTTCATATTAGACCATCAATTTTCTTTTCACATTAGTACTTGTCCAATCTGAAGCTATAAGAAGTCCAGCTTTGATTTACAGATTGTTGTTGAAAATCTTAGTATGAAGCAAACAGAGGTAGAGGTTGAACTACGTGGTCCACCAGTTGCGAAGGCATTTGACCAAGAAGGAAATCCCACTAAGGTTGGCTATCCAATCGGCTATGTTGTGATACTGCTATTCTTGGGTCTCTTACAGAAGCTGTGTTTTGTACCATTGCTGATAAGGAGCATTTTCTCCTAGAATAATTTCGTGTTCTTGTTTAGTTTGTTGACAGATTTTTACAGAATATTTTTTTATTCTTATCCAGGCTGCTCAGGGATTTTGTCGAAAGAATAATGTTACTGTAGATTGTTTATATAGAAGAATAGATGGTATGCAAAACAAGTTCTTCCCTTACGAATATTGAATCGCAACTTCCTTTTGCAGCTGCTAATGTCTGCTTCTAGTATATGTGTTTATCCTCATCACTGCACCATTTATATTGCTAATGTTGACTGGTTACCTAATTATCTACCTACGTTCATCTCCACTTCTTGTTTGTGCTTGCTGGTTTGAATCTCTGTTAGTCCATTTATAATTGATTGCATGGAATTTACAGTAGCACTGATGATCTGTACAGGTGAATATAGGTCTCACAAAGTCGCATAAGAATTGTAGTAAATATCTGTCTGCCTTCTATATCTACTTTACAGGTAAAACAGAATATATCTATGCTCGAGTCAAAGAGTCTGCTCGATTTGCTGATGAGGTTCTTTCTTATCCTTTATATTTTCTTGACACGTGATTGTATTAGGTGACTGAAGTAGGACCTTTGGTTCATCAATAGCATTTTCAAGAGCTAAAAGATTGTTCCCTGGATATTTACGGTGTTCATAGAATGGGCTTTATGTCACTGGGGTAAACATTTGCTGCATTGGCTAGGGATTTCTTGTGGAGCCTTGCTTGTATTCTGATCAACAATTTAATCTAGTAGATTCATTTTTTGGAATTCTTGGTACCAGATGGTGAATTCTCACGTTTAAACAGATTAGGTGATCCATCTTATTTATCATCAGTTAACCTCCACAATATGTAATTAACTAGGTGCTATGTTTCTTTTTAAGACCTAAGAGTTAATAACATGATAACCTTTAACTGGCTATTGATAACTTAGTACGTCTTTCTGGTGCCTAGCTTAATATGTGTGGATGTTTTTTTTGGTCTATTTCTTGGCAGTGCTTATTTCTTTCCTTGCATCTGTTCATTAATTGTAGCATGTGAATTGCAGGTCCTAACTGAAGATATACCTACTATTGTTTCTGGTATTTCATTTCCCAAGTCAATGCGCTGGAATTCCAATGTAGGTGTACCCTGAATGGCATTGATGCTTCCAATCTATTGTGTTCAAGGGATCCTGGTCATCTATTAAATAATCTAGAATTCGGAACTTGGTTGTGGGTAGTTATTTTCTATTGTTTTCTTCTAGTTCTAGGGGAGAGCCTTCCTGAAAATAATATTCACTTTAAAAGGGTTAATCTATAGAATGAATGCTTCTTGATCATTTTTTTCTTGAACATATACTTATTTATGTACTTTTTTTAACCTTGCATAAACAACTCATGTATACTTCTCAACAATAGTTACTTCTTTTATTTGATCAATGAGCTTCCATTCCACTTGCAGATTGTTTTTAGTCGTCCGATACGCTGGATCTTGGCACTACATGGAGATTTTGTTGTGCCATTTTCTTTTGCTGGCATCTCCAGGTAATATATTTTGTATTAGTTCCAACCATCATTTTTGTTATGAATTCTGAGCATTATTTTTGCTATCAATTACAACAAACACTATTTGTAATGGCAGTGGGAATCAGTCATGTGGCCTTCGTAACTCTTCTTTGGCTAATTTTAAGGTGCTAGTTGGACTTGCCCGTATATTTCATCTATCTTGTTTCTGTCATTACTTCTGTTTTGATGTTTGTCTCGAGTAACAATGTTGCTGCATAAACTAGAAATTATGGTATTTTACGCTGTATTTCAGCAAACCACACGGAAAAAGTTAGTTCGTTTTGACATCTACCTTTGCTCTTGTATCGTATAGAGACTAAAATAACTAAAGCAGCAAGCAGCATTCTACCAACTAATTCGGTTGATACTGAACTCAGTAAACTACCATTATACACAACCTTATCTTGCATAATAACTCAGTTAGACCATAAGAACTCTTGTTATATTAGTTTAGAGGGGTTTCACTCTTTGTTGCCCGACAGCTGTGCATGCCACTTCAACTGGAGAATAGTTACATGTTTTTTCCTGTGAATGCTAAAATTGATCCCTTTCCATGTTATAAAGCAGTAATGAAGCTTACTTGGTACCACCTGATGTACGGAGTAAGTTGTAAGTTGCATGGGTGTTGCATGACACATTACTATTGTGAAATACATCCACTTAATGCTTTAGATTGACATTTACTACTTGCACTAATTCATTCGTATGCCTGGGAAGGTAGCAACCCATCATAGTAGAACCTAGTATTTTTTTTTTGGGAAATAGTAGAACCTAGTAATGTCTAGTGGAAGATTGTGAGCAAAGTTTGTCGTGAATTATCCTTTCTTTTTTTTTTGAATTTTCTGCATCCAGGTACACTGATGCTTGGGCTTGCAAGCATTTTTTACTGTTTTTGTTGATCCAGCTAATCATACCTATCAAGGAAGTAACTAAAACTTTCTCCAATTTTCAGGTGGAAACAGCAGAATCTTATTTATGTACTGTGGAAAAAGCTGGGATCTTGATTGATATGCAGGTGAGAAGAGCATATATAGGTTGTCCATACACACATATGTGACTCACAAACTCATTTTTATTTTTGTTAGCTTAAAATCACATTTCCTTTGAAGGTTTCACAGCAGCAAAATTGCAATTTCATCTAATATTTGCCATTAGAATTTTGGTTTGAACTTTAATCTTGGTCAACTTTTGTAGCCTGCATGAAACAGGGAAAAAGTTAAATGGACTCATTAATAATTTTCAACCGCTCAGCATTCAAGTTTCATAAGATACTCTACTGCAGGAGCGCAAGGAAAAAGTTTTACATGACTCTAGTATATTGGCTAAAGGTGTCGGTGGAGATTTCATTGCACCTGATAGCTTGCTGCAGGAGGTAGATGTTCCTTCCTTCCATGTTTAACCTTTTATCCTAATTTCTATTGCCAGAAAGTTTAATGTATCCTAAAATATTTCAAACAACATGATGCAGGTTATCAATCTTGTGGAGGCCCCTGTGCCCATCCTGGGTCGATATGATGATTCCTTCTTAGAACTTCCGAAAGATGTATTGATTACGGTATGTTCAGCTTTTGACTGTTGATGCCTAGAAGCTGCATTATTTTGTTTTATTCCGATAATTCATTGACCAAAATGATATTCCTGCTAACATGTATCCTTGTTTGGAAATATGATCCGTAGTGTGTGCTGCATTTTCTAACCAGAACTGCAACTACAGGTTATGCAGAAACACCAGAAATATTTCGCTGTAACATCCAAGTCCACAGGCAATCTGCTACCATATTTCATTGCTGTGAGGATTTTTGCTTGTCTTATATTTGACAGTTGGGTAATGATTTTTGCCCCTTTGTTTAACTCACTTTTCTTTTAGGTTGCCAATGGTGCCGTTAAAGAGGAAGTTGTCCGCAAAGGGAATGAAGCTGTTCTCAGGTTATGCAAAGGCCCAATGATGATTTCATTTTACCAGTTGTTTTTTGTTGTAAAAAACGCAGGAGAGCTGTGTTTCATTTCATTAAGAAGAGAGAATATAATACAAAGAAGGGCTCACAAGGATCCTTCCCAGGAAAACAACCCCACAACTACTCATACACATATAAAGTTGTTACATGCGTGCCACTCGCAGAAAAATAAACGACCAGAGCAACTGTTTGGACTAAAAGTCGGGTAAAGCGACCTTGACAAAAACTCATGGAGCGCATGGGTTCCAGCTGAGCACTGCTCTCGTTTGCTACTGATTGCAGAACCACAGTGACATTAGGATTAGCACTATTGAAGGCACACTCATTCTGGTGTTTCCAGATAGGATAACCACTGAATTAAATCCCTTGCGCATTTCCTTAGGAATGTTTTTGAGAGCCAAACACCTCCATCTTGAAAAATGAGTCACTGAAGGTTCAATTTCTTTGCATGAACAACAAATCAGCATACTCATTATGTTTTATATAAGTGGTCTTTCTGCGCCCTCTACAGTTTTTTTTTGTTTGATTAGAGGACTGTAGTCAAAATTAGATTCTGAATTGGTGTAGAATGCAGGGCAAGGTATGAAGACGCCAAATTCTTTTATAAGATGGATACACAAAAGAAGTTTTCTGAATTCCGAGGCCAGCTTAATGGCATTCTTTTTCATGTAAGTATAGTCATGAATTCTATACTATTTATTTTGTAATGCTTGTCTATATAATATTCGCATCTCATTGACTAGGAAAAACTTGGCACGATGCTCGATAAAATGACACGTGTTGAGAATACTGTTGCTGAATTGACCCTTATTCTCGGAATAAAGGAGAGAATGATCCCGATTATCAAAGATGCAGCTGCATTGGCTATGTCAGATCTTGCCACTTCTATTGTCACAGAATTTACTTCACTTGCTGGAATTATGGCACGCCATTATGCTTTAAGAGATGGCATTCCTGAGGAGGTTCCTGGTTCTTTTTTAATGTCTTAAATTTGGTACCAAATTTTCTTAGCATTTTTTCCATTTCGGCTGAGTAAATATTCATGTCAAAGATTGCAGAAGCACTATTTGAGATAACACTTCCTCGGTTTTCGGGTGATGTGTTTCCAAGGACAGATGCTGGAATAGTCCTTGCGATTGCGGATAGGTACTTGTGCATGCAGACTTAGCCCATTCAGTGTTTATAGTATTCTCCGACATTGAGAAAATAACTTGTATGGTGTGTTTATTAATTCTGTTAACTTTCCATATCTAGTATTGCATTTCATTTGTCCAAAAATGTATACAAGTTAGAGGAGCTGCTACCCTTTAATCTTTTGTTTGACAGATTGGATAGTCTAGTTGGTTTGTTTGGTGCTGGATGTCAGACAAGTTCTACGAATGATCCATTTGGACTTCGAAGGGCCTCTTATGGACTGGTAAGGTAATTTTCAAAAGGTCCAAATTTCATTACATATAGCTTTCTTATATATATTTTATCTAGGTCCAAATATTGGTAGAGAACAAGATGAGCTTTGACCTCAGGCGAGCCCTCACCTTAATGGCAGAGGTGCAACCCATAGAGATAAAGAGTGATGTTATAGATGAGGTCAGCATGTGTTTCAGATCATGTTTATGTACTTTCAATTTAGCATATTGTTCCTGACAGTTTTTATTATCAAAATCATTTTAGGCAGTACAATTTGTCACAAGGAGACTGGAACAGCTTCTGGTACATGTCTTGATCTTTAATCATAATTGAGTTATACACTTATTATGATTTTTCATTTTGGGTATCTACTAAGGATAGAGCTGCATAGTTATATTACCATGGAAATAGAAGTTCTATTTGGATGTACTGATTAGTTTCAGCAATATGCCTTTTCTTCTCAAAAACAAGTTTACCACAGTTTCATACGTAACATGCCACTATGAAAATATTGATATAGCATCTTCTGCTGTGCGGATCCTTTCTTTGGTTTAGGATAAACATTAAACTGATATATCTGCATTCCATGTAAAAAAGCATTTCGCTCCATGTAATCAAAACTTTGGTCGATGAAATCCATTGCCTTTTTGAAAAGGAAAAAGTCTACTTCACCCCCCAACCTATGAGGGGTGGAACACATCAGCCCCTAATATATGAAAATGGATTTTTTACCCCCTGAACTTTCTAAAACCGGACAAATCACCCCCTGAAGCAGTTTTGAAAAATCATAATAAATCACAGAAAAATCATAAAATGGAAAATCAAATTGTGTTGGAATCCAAATGAGTAGATCTACGCAGTGAACATATAATATGTATGCTTTAGTACATTTTTTTACAGCTATGAAGAAAAATATAGATCTAAAGTTACAGGAAAAAAATGTACTAAAACATTCCGTATTATATGTTCACTGCATAGAACTACTAATTTGAAGTCCAACACAATTTGATTTTCCATTTTACGATTTTTCTGTGATTTATTATGATTTTTCAAAACTGCTTCAGGGGATGATTTGTCCGGTTTTAGAAAGTTTAGGGAGTAAAAAATCCATTTTCATAGGTTGGGGGGTGATGTGTTCCACCCCTCATAGGTTGGGGGGTGAAGTAGACTTTTTCCTTTTGAAAATGTTATCTATTCTTGTCATTATCAGGTGGATGAGGGAATTAACTGTGAGATAGTCCGCTCAGTGCTTATGGAGCGTGCAAACTGCCCTTATCTAGCGGCACAAACAGCAACTGAAGTAAGATCTTATGTGTCCCCCACCTATCCACCCCCAAGATTCTTCAGTTCTTCAGAGTTACGAGTATTTATTAAGTCTTGAACTAGATATGCTTTCATATGCTTAGTACTTTGCTGAAATGGATGAAGGGTTCTGGGCTTGTCGTTAACCGAATATGTTTTTTGTTATGTCGACACTTGTAGATGGAAGCATTTTCAAGCACAGAAACTTTTCAAAAAATTGTTGAAGCATATTCAAGGCCAACAAGAATCATACGTGGAAAAGAAATTGAGTCTGCTTTGGAGGTACTGGTTCAACATGTACCATCATAAACTGTGATTGTAATTCAAGTTATGGTTAAGTTTTTGACTCAGTAACCAGCCCATGATCATTCTTGAGTACTAGTTGAATCAGTCATTGGTGCAGTAGTTCTTTCCTAAGTGAATCTATGTGTAGGTGGACCCAAGTGTATTTGAGAAAGATGAAGAAAAAGTTTTGTGGAGCGCCTACTTGGAGGTTGCTGATAAGATCCATCCTGGTACACACCCTTCATGTTTGCTTTTGTTGTGATGGTTTGCTTCTCTGCATTCTGTCTGTTTACCTGTACTGTATCCATCCTCTGTAGGTGTTGATATTAAAACCTTCGCTGATGCTTCTCTGCTCTTGATACAACCCCTAGAAGATTTTTTCAATAATGTTTTTGTCATGGCGGTGAGTTTGAGATGCCCTTAAATAACCTTTTGTTGTTGCTACCACCGATCCTTCTTGGGTTTCTTACTAATGGTGCATGACATGCACAGGAAGATGAGAGAATTCGGAATAACCGGCTGGCGCTGCTGAGAAAGATTGAGAGTTTGCCCAAGGGAATTGCCGAGCTGTCAGTTTTACCTGGGTTTTAGCCAGCCTGTATGTACCAGTCTCACTGCTGTTCCTCGGTTACTAGCGTACTGCTGAGTGCTGACTGCTGAGTGAGTCTAAAGAGTAGGGCAACTTCTGCTGGTACCGGGATTTCTGAGCAGATTTTGCATATATGCACTGCCTGTTCATCAATTTTGTAAAAGAAGAAATTATCTTGCAAGGCAAAGTTTTAGAAGCAAAGTTTATCTGATCATCAGCGAGATGTATTGCGCGTCAGACTGATACCATAACGAGACATCCACATCCTCTCGACATAGTCATTTTGGGCATAACCTGTCTGCGGATCCATCTGCTGGAACTTGGCGCAACTTCATCTCATAAAGTTGTTTCCACAATTTTTGCTGTCACTGCAAGTACCAAATGAAGCGGCCAGGATTTTCTTCTGTTCACCATATCATTCTGAGTGTAATCACCTAATCACCTTCGGACAACGTAATATGCTGCATTAGCATTTCATTGCCTTTCATTTCAATCTCAGTGATGATACATCATATCACAGCAAAATTATTCTTTTCTGAACAACATCAAGACAACAATCGTCCATATAGGTTACAACATCTTCCTTATCTTACAACTACAAAAGGGTGGAAAAAAGTACAGCTATACCGGCCTCTAGTAATTCCCAAGATGTCAAAGCTGCAAATCAGCCTGAATGAATCTCAAACATGTATATACTACTCCCGGACACTCGCTTCTTCAGCGATACAAGCTGGCTTTTGGGCAAAGCTTTTCTACAGATCCATCTGATGGACCATCCACTGGCCGTAGCTTGATCTCATAAAGTTTTGGCCACAACTTGCCTGTCACTGCAAGTAGAGTACCCAGAAAAGCTCATCATCTCTTTCAGCCCAAGGCCATTTATTATGACAGATGTATATGGACAAAATAGCCAACAGTGTATCTTTAGAACTCACCAAATAATCTGTGATTTCCTTCATCCCAAGCTATTCCATTTAGGACATCAATGTTCTGGAACATAAAAGCAGGTTTCATTTAGGACATCATGTTACTTCTGCTATTACATTTGGTTTTTCTCTCTTTTTAATATATACTGATGGAACTATTTGATTGTTCAATCATGTTACACTGACAAAGCTACAATGTAGCATTAAACAAAATGAAGCTCATTCCAGAATGGATCAACACCAACTGGATTATGGAGTAAAGGACATAAAGCCAAACTGCCTACCGTATTGCCAGAATTCCACAAGTGACGCCTGCAAGATTACAACAACACAAACACCATTACTCTTAGGTGGTAATACTACATGCTATACAACAACAACATCAAAGCCTTTTAAAGTTGGGGTAGAATAAAGAAGAAACCAAACATCAGTCAGTAATACTGATCTTATTGTTTCCTTTGAAATAAAAAGGCATACCTCAGCTCATGAAGAAAGATCCAGCTCACCACTTGGCCATCTTCAGGGGAGACTCTAGCTATGCAGTCTGTCTACATATCATAGCTTTCAAAACCGACGTCCAGTTCACAGCATTATAGAAAATTAACAGGTATCTCTCAATACATTGCTAGATCATACACTAATAGGATGCAACAAATTACATGGAAATCCAACAAGGTCACACAAGCCACTTAGCTACAGGTGGGGAAAAAGATAGATAAAAGCCCTAAAAGAAATTATACCACCCTTATTACTGAATTTGGAAACAATCAAACAATTCAAACTGATCAGCTAACATAATTTATAGATATCAAGCTCCTGGTTTGACAGTATAATGCTGCATTATGACTTATGAGAGCTTCTAGTCAGACAGTTTATCAACTACTAATACTAACAATGATAATGATGATGAATTGCCACTTGACACAAGAAAGCCCGAGATAATTCACACTGACCATGCATATACAACACCTAAGATGGCTAATCATCATGAAAAATTTGAGTGCATTGTGCCTCACAACTCAGCTGCCTGTTTGGCATCTTGTCCAGATGAGGAACAACACAGTTAAATTTGTCACAAAGTTGAGGCGCACGCCACAAATAATAGTCGGTGAAACTTTTAAACGTCATTTGTATTTGGTCTAGACCAGACATTCATAGATAATAAACAACCAACATCTTGGCGGCACTAAGATACTAATGGAAGATATAGTGGTCCTTGCCCAAGGTAGTTATATAGTTACAGTGTTACGCTAAGATACTTCGAGCTAAGAAATCGCCAGCCAGGAGGAAGTAGACAACTAACCTGCCATACATTTGCCCAGACTTCACCATCTATGTACTCCAGCTCATTAAGATTGGGGACTTCACTATCCTTATACTTGACAGTCACCATTTTCATGACTGAGTAAAAAATAAATGTTAGACCAGAAAAGAGAGAAGACTTTAGGCTAATAGAATATCAAGCACAAGAATAATAACCTTCCAATGACTTTGGATCCAGATGATATAATTTTGAGGTGCCATCGCTACCAAAAAGAACTTTTCCATCAGTAGCCAGACCCCAACCATCCCGCATTTTATGGGTAAACCTCTCACGCTGCACATTCAGCAGATAGCATATTAACATGGCACCTAAAGGATTATCCAGAAACCATGAAAGATGAAAAGACAATTCTGAAAGAGCTAAATATTTGCAGCAATCAGAACCATCCTCTGAGTTTGATCATAAATGCAGGAAGCCTCCATTAGCAAAATCTGTGCCTATGATCATCTTTGCACTGTCAATCAAGCACAATGAACAACAAAAACATCGGGTATATTTTCTGATGATACTATAGAGGGTGGCTAGGAGGATGATCAAAGAAAATACAAAACAAAATAATGAGTCCAACTTGTGCATTTGTATATTTAATACAAGACATGTGTACATCAATAGGACATTTATCATTTATGATATGAGAAGCTTATCTAGGCTGGAAAGTGCCTTAGGTAGAAGCCCAGAGGAAATAACTGTATATCTTTGTTGAAAGCAAATCGGCGGGCGAATAATAGCTCAAGAGATATCAGTAAAATGCAAAGGTCTGGATCATGTGTAACTTAACTGGGGTAAACATAGAAAGAGGGGCAGTGGCATACTTTGGTGAAGTTGTACCGATCATATATAAATCCATCGTTCTTCAACCAGGTAACTTGATACAATCTACAGAGTAAAACAAGGAAAAAGGAGATAAGGTCTGGATGAGCAGAATACAAGCAAAGTAAGCTGTTACCTCCGAGAAAGCAATCGTGCACTTGAGGTTTATGTACCTGTCGCCGAGAAGGGTTAGACCTTCTCCAAACATATCCCCGTCCATTTGGTGGTGAACCAGAACCTAAGAAATGGCGTTTTAAGATATTCAGAAAATAACCGGGGTGATGATGAGCACAGAGAGAGTGTTGCAAGAATGAGATATTATGCAATGATAAACATGAGTACCTTTCCAGTGGGAATGTCGACCTTTCGGACCGAAGACTGTTGAGAAACCAAAAGTAGAGACGACCTTTAGTGTGATACATATTGTGGACACAAGGGGTATACCATGAGTAGAGTAGATCCAGAGGTACCCTGTGGTAAAGGCCAGTGGACTCGAAAAGAGTGTCATTTCCCCCGTACAAGAGACCCTGCAGGAAGCACACAGACACAGGTGCAGCAGCAGAGTAAAGAAGGGCAGGCATCTTCTGGGTGGTGATGAATTGAGAAAATGCGGTTCCTTTTGGGCTACGCAGGCTTTTCTAGTTTCCTACGTAGTACTACATATATATTAATAAGGCTGAAAGGTAATGAGGATTCAAAATTCCCCACCGAGGCTGGCAGTGGCAGTTGCAGTGGTGAGATCTCAATCTCAGGGAAGAAATGGGGGGATACCTGGGTGAAGGCGTCCGGGTCGTGGGGGTACTCGCGGACGAGGTCGAAGGAGTAGAACCTGGCTCTGGGTGGGCGGGCGAGGAGGGCGGGCGGTGGGAAGACGGCTCTCCAGGGGGCGTAGGCGGCGGTGAGGAGGAGGAGGAGCGCGGCCAGCGCAGCGGCGGCGGCAATGAGCGGGCGGCGGAGGTAGAGCGGCGGCTTTGGGGGCGGGGGTGCGGAGACGGAGAGGGTGGAGGAGGCGGTGGGCATGGCACGACGGCGGTGCGGCGGCGGAGGCGGCCTCCGTCGAGAGCCGGAGGGCATCTGGTGGGTTGGTAGTAGAAAAGTCAACAGCTTGGGTTGCTGGCGGTGGCAGGTCAGTCAGGTGGAATGAATAGCTGAGGAGGTAGCGTTTCGATGCAGAAAATCGGAATTGGTAATCCAATTGAAATCTGTCTCGAACCGTATTCTACCGACTATTGCCGGTATTTACCATTTACTTCTCCAGATTCAAACTTTACAGTATTGATTGATCAATAACTTAGTAATAAATAATTTTTAAATTTTATTTCAAGTTAAATTTATAATTAAATATACTCTCCAATAATTATAAGTTTATTAAAAAATAATATAATATTAGATAAATGATTAATCAAAGTGTGATTTACACGATCATGCCAACTACGCCTTATATAAACATAAATCAAGGAAGCAAAAGAATTGTCATTTTACAACACCAACGGTTAGGAAGCCCTCTGACAACCCAATCCGCACCAGCCTCTAACCACCTGCATCTCATCTACCTTCCCAATATACAAGTAGCGAGCTAGCAACATCATCGGCAAGCTTCGCCTCCCAGTGAGGGCAAAGGCACACGATGGACACATCCAGCCAAATAAATAAGTAAAATAGATGCAACATTTTGGATAAATAATTACAACATCAACAATCGAATACTACAATATAGATAAAAAAAATGACGAAACGTCTTAAATTAAACCGTGCAACATAAATAAAAATATATATAATTGGTAACACCTCAGTTATACTATTGCAACATCACAAATAATTAATGCAAAATCATTTGTCGCGTCATCTTAGGGTGTGTTTAGTTCCAAAAAAGGAATGTGAAAATTTGAAGAAAACGTCACGTCTGACACTGTAGCGTATTGTAGCACTTTTCGTTTGTTTGTGGTAATCGTTGTCATATCATGACCTAACTAGACTCAAAAAATCCGTCTCGTCGTGTACATCAAAACCATGCACTTAGTTTTTTTTATTTACCCACGTTTAGTGGTCCATGCATGATGAGAGAGATTTGATGTGATGGGTGAAGAAGTTTGGAGAGAGAATTTTGGTGGGAACTAAACACAACCTTAGTTCCTAGCAAAATGAAAAATCAACTATTGCAACACGGCCCTCCAGTGGGCATAGGCAGCAGAGAGGAGGAGGAGGAGGAGAAGGAGCACGGCTGCAACGAGCAGGCGACAGATGTAGAGTAGCTGCTTTGGGGGTAGGTGTGCGGAGATGGAGGGTGGACGAGGCATGGCGAGACGACGAAGCGGCAGCGGAGGAGGCCATCGGGAGCCATAGGGCATCTGGCTGGGATCCTGTTCGGTTTTGGATGGGCACGATACGACAAGTTAATTCTTTGGGTTGCTTGCTTAAGGCTTCTTTATCTTCCCCTTTCGTGTTGCAGGTGAGGTGGGGCCATCGTGGTTGGAGGGACTTGGCCCTTGGGCCTTTACACACCACACCACTCAAGTTGGTTTGCTTCTAGTTTAGAAATTTTGGTTACAATGAAATGATAGGGTATTCAGAGGCAAGCGGCGGTTTGAAGCATGATCAAGGACGTCATCAAGAGTCTTGGTGATGGATCTCGGCAGAGATGGTTGAATTATCTTTTCTTATTTTCCAATTATCACATGCTTGTCAATGGTTTGTTGGTAGATTCATCCACGACCTATTAGGATCTGCTCGCTTAAGCCATAACTAGTGTAAGCAGAAGGCCAAACCTATGACCCTAAGGTCAAGTAAGCCCAGATCCATCTAATTCAGTTGAACAATAACCACACGACCAGGCATCGTCCTCTGAAAACTGTCGAAATTTGATGGTGGTTTTTGTTAGAAATATGAGGTTGACTTTTGTTATCATTAGAAAAATCATGAGGTTTTAGAAGCCCAGCTTTTCAAGTTGGCAACTAAGGCCTGTTTGTTTTAGTTTTTTGGGGCTTCTGGCAGCTAGAAACCAGAAAGCTGAAATAAACAGTCCAGCTGGAAAGCTGGCTTTCGAAAAACTGAAAAGCTAGCTTTCAAGGAAATGAACCAAGAGCTGGAAAGCGGTTGAGAGGAGCCTTTTCTTTTCTGACTTTTGTATACTAAGAAAATAAAAATTTATTATAAAAGTCAATAGCAAAAAATCAGCAACCAAAAAGCTAAAAAAAATCCAACTTTTTAGGCAAAAGCCCAAAAAGCCGCGGCTCAAATAAATAGGGCCTAAATCTACTGGCAGTTTGAAATCTGATTTTCAAAGGCAGTGGATTATACGTGGAAACTCCAGGATCTGCATGGAACACAACTGTTGAGTGATTTGCCTGCGTGTTTCATCACACGGAATCGGCGTTAGTTGGCATTGGGCCCAGGCTCGTAGCCAGACACGTTGCCTCCTTGTGAAGCCTAGATCGAATTAAACGGAAATAATCTTGCTCAACCGGCCGGTGAAGAAAAAAAAAGATAGGGTCATCCGTGTAAAGAGAAACTCATGTCGAAAGCTTAGTGGCATAGGATGAAAAGCGACCTATGATCCGCTAATTGTAACATATTGTTATTAAGACCCTCCATTACTAGAAGGAAGAGCATCATCGATAACAACGGAACACACTTTGGTGTTGTAGCCCACGACCGATTTGTGATTTCCATTGATCAAGACCGTCGTGCTACCAGTTGAAAGGAGATCGAGTGGAAATTCAGTCAATCCAAACGTTTACATTTTATCCAATTGATCCGATCACGGTGCACATCTAATACATTTTATCGTGTTTTCCTCAGAAAAAAAGATAAAATAAAATCGTGAGAAGATTTAGCCATGTGTCTTTCTGTGTGTCCTAATAAAGCTAGCTCATCGATCAACAGGACACATGCACAGACAGCAAGGTTATATATATCGTGCGTGTACGTATCTTCTCGAATCGCGTCCGTTGACCTCGTAACCGAAACAAAAAAAGATCGTGCGTAGAGAATTCTAGTACTTAGGTAGTGTAGATGGTATTAGTACGTAGTTACTTACCGGCCAGTAGCCCAGTACCATTACCATAGCTGCTTGAGGCCTAGCTGGCGTTGGGTTATCAACCTAATACTCCTATGCACCTCCCCTCTCTGAGGATCACACTAGATGATCTCTATTTCTTCCAACATTCGAAAGGAGTGAGTGAGAGAGAAATAAAATGTTTAACCTGCCTTACCTCAACTGCATGCAACATGGGGATGAGCTGGCAGTTTTAGTCTTTTAGATGAATAGGAGTAATTTGTTATTGTATCCGACCCAGCTAACCCATTCCATCCGTCAGGTGACCAGGTAAGATGTGTCCACACATATGTACCGGACCTACCTACCTACTCCCTATTCTAAATTGTAGATCATTTATATATATTTTGCTATGTACATAAATATAATAATACATATTTAGAGTGCAAAACAAAAACTATATATCTAAAAAATCAAATCAATTTATAATCTAGAACACGGAGTAATTAGGTGTGCGTGGATATATAAGGCATGTTTGTTATAGCTCCAATTTCAGAAAATCTATGGAGTTCTTGGAACTTGGTACGAGGAGCTCCAGAAAATCCTGTAGTTGGAGCTGGAATTATATAGAGAGTATTTAGATGAATTATTTTATTTATATATTATACTAAATATTAATATTTAAAGTATATTAATTTAGTATAGAAAGTGCAAATCTAGACTGGAGTTGGAGCTGGAGCTATACCAAACCGGCCCATACATATCATCTATAAACCAGCGTATATAAAAAAATGGAAACATATGCAGGAAAATAAAGTATGCATGTGTCAATATTACCGACTGGACTAAAAAGCCTATTCTCGTTTAGTCCTTACTCCTTAGGCCCCGAATTAATACGGTATTACGGAGTAGTTCTGAGTCTAAAACTGGTTGGGATTAATGAAGAAAATGGATGTAGTACGTCTTCTCCAATAGTGTAGCTAGATGACATATATTTATGTATGCTTCACATTTTGTATTTCAACTTCGACAATGACATGATAATTAATCTAATCGTACGTACGTTGACGAATATGCGTGTATCCGGTCGAGATGATGACACAAGATCTAATAAACAATATTGGTAGGAGCCACGTCAGCTTGATTAAAACCCACTGCCCTTTGCCCTCCTCTCCGCACTCCACGCTGGAAATGGGACGCGTGTCGATCGAGCAGCACATGAGCATTTTTGCAAACAAACCCTCCTACTTTACAGGAATCAACCCTCCGTCCAGATCGTCAAACTCGTACAGTAACCGCGTTCTAATATTTTCCATATAGGCCCTTATTGTAAAATTTATTTTCACGCGCCCCAGGCGACATGAGGGGTCCTTCTCCTTTCCCTCCTCGTCGCGCCGCCGCCCGTCCCGGTACCGCCGCCGGATCCACCGCCCCTATAGCCGGATCTGCGCTGCCGGCCTGCCGCCGGGCCCACCGCGTCGCCGGCTGCCATTGCGGCGGATCCGCGCCGACAGCTTGCCCTGGCGCGGCCCCGCGGCGGGTTCGCCTCCATCTCCGCTCCCTCCTCCTCGAGCGCCGGCGGCGGGGAGGGGGGCGCTTCTCTGCTGGCGGAGGCGGCGACGGCAGGGGCTGAGCCGGCGGAGCTCGTGATGGCCGGAGATTTGGGAACGCAGGTACACTTATTGCAGCCACTCCTTTCTTTCTCTTGCAGATCCGGCAACGACACGGTGAGGCTCTGCCGCTCTGGTCTCTGTCCCTTTGGTGCTCTGCCCTGACAAGCGCTTGGAAGGAATGGAAGCTCATGGATTTGAGTTCCCTTACTGATGGCAGCCGACGAGGGGCTCGGCGGTGCCCAAGTTCTAGGACTGGGACTCGAACCCGGCGTTGGTGGACGGCTACACGCACACCTTCAAAAAGGTGAGAGAGAAGAAGCAGACACAGGCTGTGAAGGCGACGGCGTACGTCAACGACAGGCTCCTTTGGTGATATAGCTTCGCTTTACATAGAGTTGTTTTGTTACTGTTAATGGTAGAGTAAGCATTGCATTGTTGTGTTGGTTCTTCAGTATTGAATTTACAGTACATGTATGACAGGTTTGAACTCACTCTCAAGTGAACATATGCTATTTGTGTTGGTTCTTGGTACTCTCAAAAGTTTGCTTCTGCATATTCAGGAACAAGAACTCTCAAGTTTCGTATTTTTGTTTGCTGAAACCATAACTGTCTAGGCATGGACACAAAGTTTCTCCCCATTACTGTCCAAGTTGAGGATTCCATTGTCCAAGTTGAGGATTCCATTCACTGGTACTCAAGGTGGAGGGGAGGAGACCCTCTGAATTAAACATAACATCCGCAGATTTCTGATTAAACAGGTGCTGGATGTGTTATCAAGTTCATCATCAGGTACCAAGCTGCACTGCAAGCCTGAAATCTGGCTCTCGAGTTTGGTTCTCATGGCAGCTGGGCTGTAAAAGTCTGGGCATCTGGGACTGAGAGTCTTCCTATTTTCTGAGATTTTGTTTTGTGTTTCCCTAAGTCTGGGCAGATGAATGACTACGAAGCTAGCAGTGGATTTTGTGTGTTCTCTATTTTTGCTTTGTTAGTAGCTTGCACAGACTGAATTCTAAACTATGCATTTTTCTTCGATTTCTATAAGTGTGCCTTTGTTGATAGCACCTGACTACAAGTTTCAAATAGTAGGGCGCGCGATGCGCGCCGAATGTTCTAGTCATATTAATAATGGATACGATAGGAGGAACAATCTAACATGGCCCGGCCCCCAACTGCGTGTTTTGCTAGCTGCTGCAACAACGACTGCATGATAGCTCCAAAGATCTTTATCTGTCATTAAGGCCTTGTTTAGTTTTAAAATTTCACCCCCAAATTTACTATGTAAAAAGAAGATTTTCCGTCACATCAAAATGTCATAACATGCATGGAGTACTAAATGTAGATAAAATAAAAAACTAATTACACAGTTTTGTTGTACTCTACGAGCCGAATATTTTGAGCCTAATTAATCCTTTTTTGGACAATTTTTCGCACATACAAACGAAATACTACAGTGACGCAATGATTACGATGAGACATCGTACTCCCAAATTTGACCGACCAAATTTAGGATCTAAACAAGTCCTAACAAAAAAAAGATCTTTATATATATACACAGTACCTTAAACCATCGATGCCTTTCTTTGCACGAACAATCCTCTCTCTTTCTCTCTCCTGGAAATAAATCAATATCTTGCGCATATTGACCATCTCTCATTAGCTCTCATATACGGAGTATTGATCATTAAAATTTACATCTCTCTCTCTCTCTCCTGGAAATAAAGCAATATCTTGCGCATATTGACCATCTCTCATTAGCTCTCATATATTGATCATTAAAATTTACATTTCTTCCGGGCTGAAAGGATTGAAGAAGAACAGTTAAAAGCCGTCTCCACGACGTCGTCATCGTCAATTAATTTCTTTGATGAAATGATAATGCAGAAGCTTGCAGAAATTAAAGGTCGCTGTCATGAAGACAGCTGAGCTGAGCGGGCTTAATTAGCTACGCGTTACCGGTGGGCGCCTTGCTGGCCATTGTACGTTATTAGTATCTCTGTACACCATACGAGTACATCATCTATCTATCTGTACACGTTGAAAAACTCCTGCAAATTAGTACTAGTAGCAAGTTGAAATATATATATTAATTATATTGTTCCTTGCTCGGGCTCATGCCAACCTAGCTTGCATTATATATATTGGGAGATAAGATAATATTATTTTATATATACAAGTTGTCGGTGCTGGGATCGGTCGGCCAATCCCCAGCGCCAAACAGAATGCGCTGTGTCCCGTCCCTTGACGGTTGATGCAAGAGCTAGCACGATGAGACAAGCGTTTATCCTGGTTCCGACCGTGAGGTCGTACGTCCAGCAGGGTGCGCTCGGGACGCTGTATTATCTTGCACCGGAGTGCTTGCAGAGGGGGGCTACAAGCACGGCGGGAGAGGAGGAGGAGTCTCCAAGTCCCTGAAAGTGAGTGTGACTGAGGCGAGTGCCAATATCGTGTGTGACGGTGTGTGTGATTGTTTTTCTCTTCCCCCTTCTCTCTCGCCCCCTCCCTCCTTTTATAGGCTAAGGAGAAAAAAGGGGGGAGGGGATTACAAGTACAGATACAGTGTGTGCTACAAAGATGTGTACTGGAGAGCGTGGCGCTGGGCGTGCGGCCGTCCTTGACTCAGGCGGGGGATTTATGGCGAGCTCCGGCTTCCGCGGGCGTCATGGCCGTCCCTGTGCTTTTCCTGGAGTGATTTCGAGGGGTGGTGCTGCCGTAATCTGCACCCAACTGCCCGCCGCTGGTTGACTTCGAGGGTGGGGCAGGTGACGAAGGACGAGAGTGGGCAGCACAGGGGCCGGCACGGCGCCCGCCGTCGACCACAGTGCGCGGCGTGCCCGGTTTGCCGGGGAATGGCCGAGAGTTGGTGGATTTGACCCGGCGTTCGTCATCACCGGACCGCGCCTGACCGGAGTTCGTACTTGGTTGCTGCTCGTATATTCGTTCGAGGGTCCTTCGCGCTCATTCGAGGGCTGCGCTGGGGGGGGGAAGGACGGGAGCGGGTGGAATAGTGGTGCGGATTGACGCCCGCAAGTCCGCACAAGGCCTCGCTCAGCGCCGCATGCGTCTTCACAGTGGTGGTGAGGACGCACAGTGACCGGAGCAGTTGAAACAGCGAGTTCCGTGGTGTCAGCGGCGCGGCGTGGGAAGAGATTGCCTTTTTGACTTCGGCGCCCGCCTGATGGGGCGGGCGTTAAATGCCGTTGTCGGGCGGGGCGCTAGAGCGTGTCGCGTTATGTAGAGGGGTAGCCTCGAGCGAGGCGGAGACGGCCCTCGAGCGAGGCGGGGTTTGCGTCGTGCCTGCTGGGGGAGCGCGGCCCTCGAGCGAGGCGGAGACGGGGGTAGCGACTCGGGTCCCCTCGATAGGCGGGCTCGGACGTCCGTTCGTGGGCCGCGATAGGCCGTGACGGGCCGAGCTGCCTTGGCGGCCCCTCTTGGCTGCTGGTGATTCGGCCTTTCGTGGCATCTCGTTCTTTGAGGGTGATTTGCCCCGAAGATTAGGGGACCCCCGGGGTTTGTCCCTGACAGTAGCCCCGGAGTCTCTGCCAGACTAAGGATTAGTCGGGCAGAGGCTGATGGTTCGCGGGATCGTTCCCGGGCATTTTGCGGGGATTACTCCTTTTTGATTATGCACGTTCTTCCGTGGGGGCACGCGAGCGCACCCGCGGGTGTAGCCCCCGAGCCCTTGGAGGACTGAATTCACTCGCGCAAGGGCTTTGTCTTTCGAGGGTTGTGCCGGTCGTTCCCCTTTTGACGTGGTGGGGGTGAGACCGAGTTACACGGAATTCGGGGGGCGGACCCTGCACGGCCTCGACGTGTTTTGTGCATAAGAGGAGGAGGACATGCAAGGAGACCCCGAGCTCCTGGCCCGAGCGGAGGCGATCGGGGGGGCTTCTTGTCTTTGAGTTGCGACCCTCGCTTCCCCTTCGCGGGGGAGAGGGGTGAGGTCATTCGTGCAACCCTCGAATCGGGCAGCGTACACGGATACCTCGGTGAGCTGTTAGCGGGTAGTTCAAGTGGACGCCTGTGCCCCGTTCGCTAGGGGTCGGCTCGTGGTCCGGAGACGCGTCCATGTAGCGCTTGCAAAGGTTTGCTAGGTGGGGCTCGGTCCCTTTCGCAGAGACCGAGGGCGCGAAAGCTCTCCCTCGTTGGGATCCCCCCACTAGCTGCCTTTGTAAGGCCTCGAACACAACAGGGGCGTCCCCAAACTTCGCGTTCGGGGTACGCCCGAATCGTCCCTGACTCTGTTGATCTGGAGCGCCTGTCGAACCCTTTCGCGGGCCAGGCTTCGTACTCCTCATCAGTAGGGCCTTGCGAGAGGTGCAGGTCACCCTCGAGCAGCGGGCTCGAGGGTTGGTCGAGCGTGACCGGCAGCCTTCGCATCGCTTAATCTGCGGCGTCCGTCGAACCTTTTCGAGGCCCGGGTTTCGAGCCCCTGATCAGTAGCATCCTGCGCCTCGAGGCGGAGGGGGGTCGTTGTCTTTCCTGGAAAGGAATCCAACGGTTAGGTCGTTTCGGTTTTGCGGGCCCGCGCACGACCGCCGGCGGGCGTGGTCGTGGCTGACGTGTCGCAGAGTGGGCGAGATGGGCGTAGTGGGCGCGCCTTTTTAGGCGGAGTTGGCGCACGCCGGGGAGAGGCGCGGCGATGAGCGGTCAGGCGCCGCTGCCGCGTCGTTTCGTTTTACCGTGCCGCAGTAAATGCCGCCGCTCACGCGTGCCGTTCCGCGGGAAAAAGGGGAGGGGGGTCCCCGGTTGTCAGCGACGTGCCGCGCGTGCGTTCGGCCCGTTGCCAGTGGGTTGGCGTGTCGCGGCATGGTCGAGCCCGCTCCCTTATAAAAGGAAAGCGGGGGAGGAGGAGGATTTTTTTACCTTCGCCATTCCTCGCACCAGCTCTCACCTCTGCCTTTCGCTTGCTTCCGAGCCCGCTAGTCGCACTCTGTTCGTCCTTCACGCCTTCGTCGCCTTTGCTCCACGCCCCCTGCTCCGCCGTCTGCCATGGTGATCATCGAAGGCGTCACGGAGTGGACTTCGCCCACCGCTACCGAGCACCTCCTGGAGGGCTTGGTGAACGGCGGGCAGCTTTCGCCCCGGGGCGATTCGGCGCGGCCGGCGTGGATTGTCCCGGCGCTGGCGGCCAGGGTGCCGAACCCGCCGGCGGGGTACGTGGTGAGCTTCATCCGCTTCCACGAGCGGGGCTTCAATGCGCCCGCCAGCCAGTTCATGCGGGGCCTCTGCCACTACTACGACGTGGAGCTCCACAACTTCTCCCCCAACGCCATCTCGCAGGCGGCGGCCTTCGTCGGCGTCTGCGAGGCTGTGCTGGGGATCGAGGCGCACTGGGACCTGTGGGTCCACCTCTTCCGCGCCGAGCTCAGCACGTCCGGCGCGGGGAGGGGGTGCGCCGTTCTTCGTGTGCCGGCGGTCTCACGCTCGCGCCGGTCGAGTCCAGGAAGCACTTGTACCCGGCCTACAGGATGACCACCAACAACAGCGGCTGGGCCAAGGGATGGTTTTACCTGCGCAACGACGGCCTGGGGTTGCCGGAGTACACCGGCAAGGTCTTGACGGAGAAGGCCGACTCCTGGAGCTACGACGTTTCCGGCGAAGCTCAGCGGAAGAGGCTCCGCCCCGTCGTCGACGCTCTTCGTACCTTGGAGGGGTCGGGCCTGACCGTGGCGCACGTGCTCGCGCACTGTCATCGCCGCCGGGTGGTTCCCCTCATGGAGAGGCAGCTCCCCCTGTTCCGGATGACAGTGGGCGCCGACCCGGCGGCACTGGCGGCTTCGCGCATGTTGTCGGAGCCGCTGCTTGAAGAGTACGTCGTCACGAGGGTGCGAACGGCGGTGCATCCCGACACCATGCCGAGCGACCTCCGGTCGTTCCGGCTGCGCCCCGACGAGGGCCATGTTCTGTCGGTTAGTCGTCATTCCCCCTCTCCGGTCTGTCGGATTGATTAGTTTAGAATTTCCCTTCCTCAATTCATCGTGATTTCAGGAGGTGAACTGCGGCCTCTACCGCTCCCTCGCACCGACTCCGGAGGTGCGCGCTTCGAACTGCGCTCGCCGTGACCGCGAGAGGGACGCGAAGGAGGCGAAGAGAGCCAGCAGCCGGAGGAGGCAAGCCCGGCGGGACGCGCACCAGGCGGCGCTTCGCCGGTGGAGGAGGGACTGCGGGGCCCCGCCGTCGACCCCCGAGGACTCCCCGGACCCTCCCAGCGAGGGAGAGGATGAGGAGGTGATCGATGCCGGCGGGGTTCCGCCTGCCGGTGAGGAGGAAGAGATGGCCGCGCCGCTGCCCGGGGCGGGCGTGGTGGCCCCGGGCGATGTTGCGCCGGTGGCGGCGCGGACGGCGGTCGCGCCTGCTCGACCCGCGGTGCCGCGGGCGCGAGCGACTTCTTCCCCTGCTGCAGGCGGGCCGCGCCGCAGCGGATTGAGTGCCGAGGGCTCGGGGGGTGCGCAGCCCCCGAGTGGTTTGAGGGGGTCCTCGAGTTCGAGGAGGGCTCCCTCAACGGGCGGCTCGAAGCGGAAGCTGCAGGTGCTGCAGGATTGCATCCGGTAAGTTCTGCCTCGAACTTTTTCGTAGCTTTCCATCCTTGTTCGGTTTTTCGTTTCGTGATTTCCGCTTTTTCTTTTTGATTTAGCACGCGGGGTGCTGCCAAGGCCGCCCCTAACCTCGCGCCCAAGAAGGCGTTGAAGGTTGGGGGGTCGGATTCCCCTCACGCCGGGGGATCGCGTTCGCGCGGGACTTCGCGTCCCGCAGCGATGTCCGCAGCGACACCGGTGGAGCCGGCGTCGGGGGCGCGAGATTCCGGGTCGGCGGAGGAGGAGCGGGAGAGGACGCCCCTGGCGGCGGAGCCGTGGCAGGACGCCCCGGTGGTTGAGGTGGAGCCGGGGCACGGCGCCCCGGCGACGGAAGCGGGCGAGCACGGAGGCCGCGCCACTGCCGCGGCCCCTACTGGAGGGAGGCAGGAAGCGGTCGTGCCGGTCGGCGGCACGGTCGCCCTGCCGGCTTTGGGTCGCGCACAAGGCGCGGCCCAGGGTGGTGATGGGCGCGTTCCCCCTGCTGGGGTGTCTGCGGCCGAGGTGTCGGCGGCGCGCTTCTTGTCTCAGGGGCCGCCGCAGATGCCCGTGGCCGGGGGAGCGTGGGATGCGGCCGAGGTGGCGCTGCTTCAGGGTCGTCGCGGCTCGAGCGCGTGGCCGGAGGAGCCTGGCGTCTCCGCCCGGGTGTGGCAGAGCATGGCGGAGGAGAACGAGCTGTGGGCTCAGGCCGAACGGGTCGGGACGGACCTGGAGCGGGCCATCTCAGCCGCCGCCGATCTCCACTCTAGGCAGGCGCTGGAGCTCTTCGAGGTATCCCCGCGCTCATCCCAGCACTTTCGAGATTGTTTTTAGTCTGTGTCTTATTCTTGATGGCTCTTCGTGCAGCTTCTACGGCAAGAGGCGGTAGACAAGACCGCGTGCATCGCGGGCTTGTACGCCGATCTTCGCCGGTTCCGCCAGGCGAACGCGGACTTGGGCACGGAAGTGACCCAGCTCACCGTCCGGGTGAGGGAGGCAGAGACGGCCGCCCGCGCACACGAAGAAGCCAAGGCGCGCGCGGAGCGGGAGCGCGACGCTGAGAGAGGCGCGGCGGAGCGGGAGGCCCGAGCCTCGGCCGCGGCGTTGGAGCGGCTCGAGCTCGAGCGCAAGGCGCGCGAGGCCGCGCAGTCCCAGCTCGCGGAGGCGGCGGCCCGGGCAGGGCAAAAGGCCCAGGAGGCCGAACAGCTGGGCCGCGCGCTTCGAGAGAAGGAGGCTGCGCTGGCGACCGCGGAGGGCCTGCTCCAGCAAGAGCGCACAGCGCTTACCGAGGCCAGGGCCCTGGTGGACGGTATGGCTTTACGCTTTCCTGGCTTTCTGTGTTGGAGTTCGTCTTGACGTGCTTGAGCTTTGTTAGGGCTGCGGAGGGCCGAGGCGGAGAAGGCGGATGAAGTGATGGCTGTTCAGGCCGCCTACTCCGAGGCCCAGGGGGAGCTCGAGGAACTGAAGGTCGCCGCCGATGCGGCGTGCCGGGACGTCCAGTGCATCGACGCGCAGTCGGGGTCGTCGCTGCCCAGCCGCCTGAGGTCTCTGAAGAGCTGCGTGGCGGAGCGCCTCGAGAGCGCGCTTCACCTTGGAGTGAAGAAGGCACTCGGCGTGGTGTCGACGCATTACGACATCGACCTCGCGGCGGTGGCGCGCGGCTACTTCATCGACGCAGACCTGGACGACGACGCCGCCCTTGCTGCCCTCGACGAGGCCGATGACGGCGCCGAGGATGCCGCCACGGCACTTGCCGCCAAGTTCGGGCGCGATCTTTTCCCCGAGGAGGATGAAGATGCGCGCGCCGACGTTGGGCCTGAGGCTGCCACCGCCACCGAAGCCGAGGTTGATCCCGAGGCCGACGTCGTGGCGTCCCTTGAGGAGGACATCGCCTCGGTGTGCCGCGATGATGATGGTCCTGGGGCGGTTGCGTCGGTTCTATCAACCGTTGCCGCCGAAGCCACCGCGCCCCCGCAGGAAGGTGGAGCCTGAAAGGTTCAGGCTTAGTATCTAGGTGTATCTTAGTTTTTAGGAGACTAGCTCTGTACATAAACTAAGATTGAAAGTCGGTTGTGCATTTCAAACTTGTTCGAATGTTCTATTGTGCTACTCTTGGCTTGGAAAGATTTCGGCCGGGTATTTCGACTCCGCGAGTAATTAAGGCGTGGAGTGGAGAGGGAGTTGCCGTATCCCTTCGCGGGCATAGGCGGTCTCACGGCTCAACCGGCTCCAGCTTTAGTTAGCTCGCGCCCCGCATCTCTCTAAGCGCCTCGAGTTTCAGCACAATTTTTGAAAATTGGGACGATTAGGGGGGTAAACCCCCCTGCAGCCCCCGAGGGGGGCTTGGCTCTATTGAGAATAGGACCAAGTCCCCCTTGTTCATGCTGTTAGTAACAATGTTTTCATGTTTTTCGCAAACTTTTCATTATTGTTAACTAAGAACATGAAGTATTTGCAAGAAATACTGAGAGTTTTAAGGATAGAAGCGACGTAGCTGTTGGATGTTCCAGGCGTTGGTAAAGACTTTGCCCTTCTCGTTCGCCAGCTTGTAAGTGCCAGGTTTGAGGACCTTGGCGATGATGAATGGTCCTTCCCATGGCGGAGTGAGCTTGTGGCGCTCTCGATTGTCCTGGCGCAGCCTCAGCACCAGGTCCCCTTCGTGGAGGTCTCGACGCCGCACCTTCTGAGCTTGATATCGCCGGAGCGATTGTTGGTAGCGTGCTGAGTGAAGCAACGCTACGTCGCGAGCCTCGTCCACCTGGTCCAGCGAATTCTCGCGGTCCCGCTGGTTTTGGTCTTCCTGGTAAGCCTTGAGCCTCAGAGACCCGTACTCTAAGTCTGTTGGGAGGACGGCTTCGGCGCCATAGACGAGGAAGAACGGGCTGAAGCCTGTGGCCCTGCTTGGGGTTGTCCTGAGACTCCAGACCACCGATGGCAGCTCAGCAACCCACTTCCGGCCAAACTTGTTCAGCTTGTTGAAGATTCTTGGCCTCAGGCCTTGTAGTATCATGCCGTTGGCACGTTCTACTTGGCCGTTCTTTTGTGGATGTGCTACGGCCGACCAATCAACGCGAATGTGATGGTCGTCGCAGAACTCCAAGAACTTCTTGCCGGTGAATTGGGTGCCCCGAATCGGTGGATGATGTCGGTGAAGAATAACACGGCCTGCTCAGATCTGATGCTGGTGATGGCCCGGACCTCGATCCACTTTGAGAACTTGTCGATGGCTACCAACAAGTGGGTGAATCCCCCGGGCGCTGGGCGGAAGGGCCCCACGAGATCCAACCCCCAGATCGCGAAAGGCCATGTTACAGGGATGGTCTGCAGGGCGTGCGCCGGGAGATGCGTCTTTCGTGCGTAGAATTGGCACCCTTCGCAGGTGCGCACGACCTCGTTTGCGTCGGATACGGCGGTGGGCCAGTAAAAGCCTTGCCGGAATGCGTTACCCACGAGGGTACGCGGCGCCGCGTGGTGTCCGCATGCCTCGGCGTGGATGTCGCGGATCAACTGCCTTCCCTCGGGGATGGGGATGCATCGCTGCAAGATCCCCGAGGCGCTGCGTTTGTACAGCTCGCCGCCGACCGCGACAAAGGTCTTGGCCCTTCTGGCGATGCGGCGCCCCTCGGTTCGGTCCGAGGGCAGCTCCCCGCGGTCGATCCACGCGAGGTACGGATCACGCCAGTCTTGTGGTCGCGTGTCTGCGTCGATTTCCATGGCCTCGGCCGAAGAAGTTTCAACGTCGAGGGCTTCGAGCCCCTCCCTCGAGGGGTCCTCTTCCATGGGCTCGACCCCCGCACCCGCGGGTGTAGCCCCTGAGGGTGTCTTGAGGGTTCCGGCCCTTCGCTCAAAGTTGACGGAGGGTTGATCGAGGTCGCGGGCGAAGACGTTCGGAGGAACGGTGATTCGCTCTGACATGATCTTGGCCAGCTGATCCGCTTCCTCGTTGTATTTGCGTACGATGTGGTTCAGCTCGAGGCCATAGAATTTGTCCTCGAGACGACGAACCTCGTTGCAATACGCCTCCATCTTTTCGTCGCGGCAACTTGCGTTCTTCATCACTTGGTCGATGACCAACTGAGAATCCCCCCGGACATCGAGGCGTTTGACGCCAAGGTCGATGGCGATGCGGAGCCCAGCGAGGAGGGCTTCGTACTCCGCCATGTTGTTCGATGCTGGGAAGTGCAAGAGAACCACGTACCGGATATGCTCTCCGAGGGGTGAGACGAAGAGGAGGCCCGCGCCTGCCCCGGTTTTCATCACCGACCCGTCGAAGTACATGGTCCAGCATTCGGCTTGGATCTGCGGCGGCGGAAGTTGGACGTCGGTCCACTCAGCGACGAAATCCGCTATGGTTTGCGATTTTATCGCCTTTCGCGGTGCGTAGGAGAGAGTTTCCCCTACGAGCTCCATAGACCACTTCGCTATTCTACCCGAGACGTCCGGGTTGCAGACTATCTCCCCCAAAGGGAAGGATGAGACCACGGTGACCGGGTGGGCCTCGAAGTAGTGTCGCAGCTTTCGACGTGCGAGCACTACAGCGTAGATTAGCTTCTGGATCTGTGGATACCGCATCTTGGTTTCGGTCAGCACCTCGCTGACATGGTACACCGGCCTTTGGACCGGCAGAGCGTGGCCCTCCTCTACCCTTTCCACAATGATGACGGCGCTGACAACTTGCGTTGTCGTAGCCACATATAGGTAGAGGAGTTCGCCGTTCTGCGGCGGAGTGAGGATGGGTGCACGCGCGAGAGACGCCTTTAGCCCGTCGAGGGCTTTTTGGGCTTCGGGGGTCCACGAAAAGCGTTCGTGCTTTTTTAGGAGCCGGTACAAAGGTAAGCCCTTTTCACCAAGTCGAGAGATGAAGCGGCTGAGAGCTGCGAGGTAGCCCAGTACCCTTTGCACCCCCTTGAGGTCCCGAATTGGCCCCATTCGTTCCAGGGCCGAGACTTTTTTGGGGTTGGGTTCGATGCCTCGTTGGGAGACGATGAAACCCAATAGCATGCCTCGTGGCACACCGAATACGCATTTTTCCGGATTCAACTTTACCCCGTTCGCCCGGAGGCAACCGAACGTGATTTGCAAATCGTTGACCAGATCGTTCGCCTTTCTGGTTTTTACAACGATATCGTCAACATATGCCTCAATGGTCCGCCCGATGTGGCTTCCGAAAACGTGTTGCATACATCGCTGGTATGTAGCTCCAGCGTTTCGGAGGCCGAACGGCATAGTGACGTAGCAAAACATGTCAAACGGGGTGATGAAAGAAGTCGCGAGCTGGTCGGACTATTTCATCTTGATTTGATGATAACCGGAATAAGCATCAAGAAAGCATAGCAATTCACACCCAGCGGTGGAGTCTACTATCTGATCTATTCTAGGCAGAGGAAATGGAACCTTAGGGCATGCTTTGTTCAAACCGGTATAATCTACGCACATGCGCCATTTTCCATTTTTCTTTTTAACTAGAACAGGATTGGCAAGTCAGGTCGGGTGAAATACCTCTTTGATGAATCCGGTTTGCAGGAGCTTGCGCACCTCCTCCCCGATGGCGCGGCGCCTTTCCTCGTCGAACCGCCGCAGTCGCTGTACCACCGGCTTGGAGTGAGGCTTGATGTCGAGGCTGTGCTCGGCGACCTCCCTCGGGATCCCCGGCATGTCCGAGGGCTTCCACGCGAAGATGTCGGCGTTGGCGCAGAGGAAGTCGACGAGCACAGTTTCCTATTTGGGGTCGAGGGTGGTGCTGACCCTCAACGCCTTGCCTTCGAGGGCATTGGGGTCGAGGGGCACCGCCTTCGAGTGCTCGGCGGCCTCGAAGGTGCCCGCGTGCCTTTTGGTGGAGTCGGCGGCCTCGTTCGCCATCTTCTCCAAGTCCGCCACCAGGGTCTCGCTGTAGGCGAGTGCTTCCGCGCCCTCGACGCACTCGACGTCGCACGCGTAAGCGTGCTCGTACGACGATCCCACGGTGATGACGCCCTTTGGCCCTGGCATCTTCATCTTGAGGTAGGCGTAGTTGGGGACCGCCATGAACTTGGCATAACACGGTCGCCCGAAAATAGCGTGGTACGCTCCCGGGAATCCCACCACCTCGAAGGTGAGGGTCTCCCTCCGAAAGTTATCGGGAGTACCGAAGCAAACGGGCAGGTCGATCTGCCCGAGGGGTTGGACCCGTTTTCCCGGCGCGATGTCGTGGAACGGCGCCTTGCTTGGCCTCAGCTGGTTTGGGCCGATGCCCATGAGCTCTAAGGTGTGGACGTAGAGGATGTTGAGGCTGCTGCCCCCATCCATCAGCACCTTGGAGAATCGCGTGTTGCCGATGACGGGGTCGACGACAAGCGGATAGCGCCCCGGATTCGGGACATAGTCTGGATGGTCCTCGCGGCCGAAGGAGATGGTCTCGTCCGACCAGGCGAGGTAAGTTGGCGTCGCGGGGTGAATGGAGAAGACCTCTCGGCGTTCACGTCTTTGTTCCCGGGACGTCGCGTTCACTGTTGGCCCTCCTACGATGAAGAATACATTCTCCACATGGGGGAACTCGTCGTTGCCGCCATCGCCCGTATCCTTCTTCGGGCCGTCCTCCTTCGCGGAGGCGCGCCTGAAGTAACCCTTGATCATCCCACACTGTTCGAGGGTGTGGGTGACAGGGCCCTTATGGTACGGGCATGGCTTCTTCAGCATCTCGTCGAACAGGCCTCCCACCTGAGGGGGGCCTCGAGGGCCTTTGTGGCCTCGCTCGACCACGAGGGCGTCGTCAGAGTCCTCGCCCTGCTGCTGCTGCTGCGCGGCTTGCCGAGGCTTCTTGCCTTTACCGCCCCGTTTCTGCTTTTTTTCCTTTGCCTTGGGTTTGCTGCCCTCCGCGGGCAGCTCCTCCGCGCGCTTCCCCTTGGTCTTGCCGTCGAAGATTGCCCCGACAGCCTCCTCTCCAGAGGCGAAGTTGGTGGCGATGTCGAACAGAGCGTTGACGCTAGTGGGATGGTTTCGTCCCAGCTCGCGCACTAGCTCTCGACAGGTCGTGCCTTCGAGGAAGGCGTGGATGATTTCGGAGTCACCCACGCTCGGGAGCTCGGTGCAGCGCTTGGAGAAGCGGCGGATGAAGTCCCTCAGCGGCTCGTCGGCCGCTTGTCGGCACCCGCGCAGGTCCCATGAGTTTCCGGGGCGCACGTATGTGCCCTGGAAGTTACCCACGACTATCGCCTGGCTTGCCAGTTGGGCGGGGCCACCGACGATGCCATGATCATCCGCAACCTTCCGCTTCATCTCGCGGACTCGGCGCGGACATGGCTCGAACACCTACCCGCGAACCAAATCGCCACGTCTCGGGTTTCGTCTCACCCGAATACTTGGTGATGGTGGTCGGCTGGCGAAAGCGCGGCGGGATGGCGGCCGAACGGATCTTCCGGCTGAACACAGGGGTTCCCGGGGGTTCCGGCGTCGGGCTTCTGTCCTCCTCGCTGTCATAGCGACCTCCCCGTCGGGGGTGCCTGCTGCGAGGAGGCGCCGCGTCCTGTCTCTTCTTGTTCAGGACGTTGCGCGCATCGCCATCGTCGATGGCGCCCCGTGTGTCCACGAGTCGGTCATTCGCGGACCTCCTCGCTTCGTGGTCGCCGGTCACGAGCGCCCTTCCGTCGTTCGTTGGACGGTGAGGCGTCCATGCGCCCCTGGGTGGGGTGTGGATGGATTGTTCCCCGTCCCACTTGCTTCCTCCGGCTCTCGAACTGGCCTGGTGGCGCATGCGGGAGGCGGAACTTTCCGCTTGTTGAACGGCCGCTTCTTCGACAAGGGCTTGCACTTGGCGCCGCATGCTGCGCGCTTCTGGTGTTGATGGCTCGGGCATGGCCCGAATCAGGGTTGCTGCGGCGACGAGCTTCTGGCTTGCTCGCGGCGGCATGGCAGGGCCGGCGTCGTCGCCGTCACCCATGATGCGCGTTTGAGCAATACGCCTGACAGCTCGTACGCGTTCGCCGCGTTTGGGCTGCCGTGCTTCCAGGGCTGCGCGCAGCTCCTGTACCTGCTGGCGCTCCTGTTGGAACTTGGCATCCAGCTCTTGTACCTGCGCAAGCTGTGCCTGCGCGAGTGCGGCTTCGCTCGCTGGCTCGGCGGGCGCCGGTGGCGGTTCGTTGTGTCCGGCCCCGTCGCGCGTTTCTTCATCCTCTCCTACGGACTCTACTTCGCCATCGAGGACGAAGCATTCCCGCGTGGGGTCGTATTCCCCCTCGCTGGAATCGTCGGAGCAGGTGAGGCAGAAGTCCGCGGCGGCCTGGAAGGACGTAAGGCCTTCGCGGTCGCGCAACCCGGAGTAGTCCAAGTTCGGGTGCTCCTGCCCGCGCACACTCTCTCCGTCATCCGACTCGGACTGAGGCCCGCCGGGCGAGGAAATGCTGAGGCCGCGGATCGAACCCAGCTGGTGACCCGGCGTATCCTCGTGCGCGTTCGGGCTAGCGCTGATTGCCGCGGAGTAGCTAGCGGCCGCGTTGTTCATCCCGTGGGGGAGCCGCGCCGGCCCGGCCACATTTTCCCAGCGCGCTCCCTCCGCGGGAGCCGCCGGTGGGGGTCCGCCCCCCTGTAATGTGGCAGCGGGCTGGAGCAGCAGGTGTGCGTCCCAGTCAGGGAGGACGATGCGCGGAGCAACGCGCCGTTCCGTGCGAATCTGCAGCTCGCGCAGTCTTCGTCGTTGCCTGAGCTGGGCCGGCGTTGGCGGTGTCGGGGTGACGGGCATCATGTTGGGCGGCCTGGAGGCGAGCCGCATGAGGAGGCCCTCACCGGTCGCCTCGAACTCCAGGCTCCCAAACGTGATCCGGTACCCGCGCGGAAGCGGGCCGGGGGACCCCGTGACGGATCGTGGTGGCATGGTCTCGACGCGGCCTGCTGTCAAGGGAACTGATCGGGTGTGATTGACCACAGCGCAGTCCCCTACCTGGCGCGCCACTGTCGGTGCTGGGATCGGTCGGCCAATCCCCAGCGCCAAACAGAATGCGCTGTGTCCCGTCCCTTGACGGTTGATGCAAGAGCTAGCACGATGAGACAAGCGTTTATCCTGGTTCCGACCGTGAGGTCGTACGTCCAGCAGGGTGCGCTCGGGACGCTATATTATCTTGCACCGGAGTGCTTGCAGAGGGGGGCTACAAGCACGGCGGGAGAGGAGGAGGAGTCTCCAAGTCCCTGAAAGTGAGTGTGACTGAGGCGAGTGCCAATATCGTGTGTGACGGTGTGTGTGATTGTTTTTCTCTTCCCCCTTCTCTCTCGCCCCCTCCCTCCTTTTATAGGCTAAGGAGAAAAAGGGGGGGAGGGGATTACAAGTATAGATACAGTGTGTGCTACAGAGATGTGTACTGGAGAGCGTGGCGCTGGGCGTGCGGCCGTCCTTGACTCAGGCGGGGGATTTCTGGCGAGCTCCGGCTTCCGCGGGCGTCATGGCCGTCCCTGTGCTTTTCCTGGAGTGATTTCGAGGGGTGGTGCTGCCGTAATCTGCACCCAACTGCCCGCCGCTGGTTGACTTCGAGGGCGGGGCAGGTGACGAAGGACGAGAGTGGGCAGCACAGGGGCCGGCACGACGCCCGCCGTCGACCACAGTGCGCGGCGTGCCCGGTTTGCCGGGGAATGGCCGAGAGTTGGTGGATTTGACCCGGCGTTCGTCATCACCGGACCGCGCCTGACGGAGTTCGTACTTGGTTGCTGCTCGTATATTCGTTCGAGGGTCCTTCGCGCTCATTCGAGGGCTGCGCCGGGGGGGGGGGGGGAAGGACGGGAGCGGGTGGAATAATGGTGCGGATTGACGCCCGCAAGTCCGCACAGGGCCTCGCTCAGCGCCGCATGCGTCTTCACAGTGGTGGTGAGGACGCACAGTGACCGGAGCAGTTGAAACAGCGAGTTCCGTGGTGTCAGCGGCGCGCCGTGGGGAGAGATTGCCTTTTTGACTTCGGCGCCCGCCTGATGGGGCGGGCGTTAAATGCCGTTGTCGGGCGGGGCGCTAGAGCGTGTCGCGTTATGTAGAGGGGTAGCCTCGAGCGAGGTGGAGACGGCCCGCCCACTCGAGGGGGTGCGCGGCCCTCGAGCGAGGCGGAGACGGGGGTAGCGACTCGGGTCCCCTCGATAGGCGGGCTCGGACGTCCGTTCGTGGGCCGCGATAGGCCGTGACGGGCCGAGCTGCCTTGGCGGCCCCTCTTGGCTGCTGGTGATTCGGCCTTTCGTGACATATCGTTCTTTGAGGGTGATTTGCCCCGATGATTAGGGGACCCGCGGGGTTTGTCCCTGACACAAGTATAGTATGAAATGGCCTTGCTGCTGCGTCTTGTTCAGCTGTTAATGCATGCCACCCACACCTGTTGCTGTTGGAACATGCACGGAGATATGCTGAGGATACTTCAACGCTGTCGTCCTAGATTTTATTTTGTTTTTTAATTTCTAGTAATAATATAGATATCACGCCTCTACGAGTGCTGTCATTCTGAATACAAAAATTAAGGATTCCCATTCAATGAGCTCCTATATTCCTCAGATGTTAATGCATTAATTCCACTCACACACCTGTTGCATGATGTATTTATTTATTTTTAGATAAGGGAGCTTTTATCCTTAATCCTAGATAATTGCATCAAAGTGAGATGCCGCTCCTAGCCTCTTCATAGATAAAACTAGACGATGATAGAAATTTCAAAGAGGTGGAAAAAACACCGTGGTATCATGTGCCGTAATAAATTACAACACACAGCTTAATCTTGTGAGACTGCGAGTAATTAGAGGCTCTCCACAGCCTAAATACAGGAATGATATATTTATTATGTTTTTTGGAAAAGGATATATTTATTATGTTTTTTGGAAAATATATACGCAGTAGTCAAAGTCTAACTTTGAAGATGGAGACGATTTAATAAGGCCCGTATGCAGTTGTTGGTTTGGCGTTGATTTAGTGCAAGCGTGGATCACACCAAGCGAACGTGTCAAGCCGAAGAGCGGGTCCGGGAATTTTTATAATATATACTCCTATGTATCTTACTATAGGTCCTGATGACTGGTGGTGTCTTTAATAAATTATTATATCCTAGATATGTATGTGTATATACATCATGCAACAGGTGTATTATTTACTCGTATCTATTATGTGTGAATGAAACAAAAAAAATAACCCAATAATATCCTTCATACTAGGGGTGTGTTTAGTTCCAAAAAGAGGTGGGAAAGTTTGGCGAAAATGTCACATCCGACACTGTAGCGCACTGTAACACTTTTCGTTTGTTTGTGGTAAACATTGTCCTACCATGACCTAACCAAGCTCAAAAGATTCGTCTCGTCGTGTACATCAAAACCATGTAATTAGTTTTTTTATTTACCCACGTTTAGTGTTCCATGCACGAGAAGAGAGATTTGATGTGATAGGTAAACAGTGAAGTTTGAAGAGAGAATTTTGAAAAGTTTGGTGATTTGATGAAGAACTAAACACAACCTGGTATATGTGTGTCCACTCATTCCATACGGATGAGCGGACCAAACTAAACTGCATTCGGGCCCGGGTGTGTGGTGTGTTGTGGTGTGGTGGGCCCACTCTTCAGTTCAGTGTGAGTTGGAAGCTTCTTGGTCTCTGTCACATGATTAACAACGTTTTCCTTTCCTTTTCCCTGCGGCGAGGTCAGCCACCAGCAACAGCCTCTCGCCCTCCATCCATCTAGTATCGCCTTAATTTGACAGCAAACATTCATTAGTTCCGATCCTCCATTGATTTATTATTGGTCAAGGCAATTCAGACACTGTTATGTAGGCCCCAGTCCACCTCCCTCATAGTAATCATGGTCTGCTAATCACACACAGCTGCGGCTAAGCTTCCTATAAAAGACAGACAGACCTGTCTGTCAGCCATCCCACCATCTCCATTCTCCACACACACCTTCTTGGCTTCTCCGACTCCGAGGGACCTGCCCATCTTTCTTTCCTCCCTTAATTCCTTCCTTCCACCGGAATAAAACAAGCAAGTAGGAGCGAGGAAGAAGATGATGGAGGTGGAGAAGCCGTGGGAGGGCGTGCAGGTGCAGCAGCAGGCCGCCATGGACGACGAAACAGAGGACGCCGCCGCCGCCGCCGCCGCCGGGGGCCTCCAAACAAGGGAGATGAAGAACAATATGAAGATGGCTGGGCATGGAGACAATGGAGATGAGGTGGTGATGGAGCTCCTCAAGGCGGCGGCAGCCACTGCCACAGCCACAGGAGAGGAGGAGGAGGAGCACAAGAAGAGCGTCTTCTTCGATCCAGCCAAAGGTACACATATACGTATCTGCATCTCTCTGTTTATCTACTCTCCTCTCCTCTCCTTGCACACACTTGCAGAGTTGCTGTCAGCCAATCCTAATAACAGCAGATTTTCCGCTCCATTGCCTTTTCCCCCTTTCAATTTCTCAGTGAACGGTATGTATATATGCAATTCATTTGCATGGTTCTTGTACTTTCTCCTCAATGCCATGGTTGGTTGCTAACCTACTAGTGGGGACTGGCATGGGGAGGTTTTGTTTTGTTTGCTTGCTTGCTTTCAATTCAGCTGGGATTTGTGAGAGAAGAAACAAGATAGTGAACTCCTGTTTTGTGCATTATTTCTGCTCCCTTTTTTCTTTTGTCCCTTTCTGGCTATTATTACTCCTACCCATCACTACAGTACTACACACTACTCTGAGAGTTTTTCTTCTGTGTGGTGTGGTGCCCTCAAGTGTCCCAAAAAATATGTGTGTGTACTCCTCAGTTCGTTCTTTCCCACAGTACAAAGTACAAACTAAACTAAAAATGTGGAGGAGGAAAAAAAAAAGCTAAAGCCAACAAGAAACATGGGGAACGCGTGCATGCTTCGTGTGTACGGTCGGACGGACCAAAGGCATGACAAAGATGTTTGAAACTGCAGAATCTTGCTGATTTGGTTCTGTCTTCCCCGGTCCCTTTCCTCTCCTCCCTCACAAATTCACATCCATTTATATTGGATTCCATTCTATTTCATTGGAGGCTACCACCTTACCACTTTACCAGGCTGCTAGCAATGGATGGAGCACGACTGATTTGGAGGCTGCCACCTTTATTCTTTTCCAAATTTCATTTCCCGGTCATATCTGCCCTCTCTTAGCTTATTATTTATACCTACGCTTGCAAATCATCAGAGCGACCATGGATTCAGTTCTTCCTGCAAGTACCTACATACAGGACTACCACCTATTACTAGCTAGCTACTTGCTGTGTTAGGAATTGGAACCACATATATACGCCACGGCTTCATTAATTTCATCTTTGGGTGCCATTCTTTTTCTTCTGCTGCTTTCATCATTTACAAAGGAACTAGCAGTATGTCTCTTTACAAGGACACTCAAGGTTTGCCTGTCGCCTGGCTTTTGGCCTTTGCTATTCCTCTTAGCTGCAAAGTTCACCTTTTGAGTTAGCCCACAAGCCCACAACCTGCCATTCTAACCTTTAATTTGTACCAGATTCTTGCTTACTTAATTGGCCCCTATACTTTCTCCTCTAATCTTCTGGAATAAGACGATTCATCATGATTCTGTACTGCTTACTAGTATGTGCCTGGTAGCAAGAACAATTGCTATCAAGACCATTTATCTTAAGTCTCAACTATGCTGAATCTCTCCTGCAATGTAAAAATATGTTGTCAGTTACACTGCAACCTTGTGAATTCAGGAGAGCCAGCCTTTCCTCCTCTTCTGTATACCAAATACAGACGCAACGACCCACAGAAATTATTTGCTACTGCATCTGAATACATAAGTAGCTAATTTCTTCTAGTCGCCAGTACAGGGTTAGAATTTCTAAGTGGATCCAAAAGTTACCTTTCTATTTCTTGACTGAAGGTCTATGGAAGTGCCGGCACTGCGATTGGACGCACCGCTTGAGTGGTCTATGCACATATGATATCCTCAACCATCAAGGATACTGCCAAATTGCGAGGAACCTTGAATCGTTAGTTCAGAGTGAACCATTTTACTATTCGCCAAACAAAGGTTAGTGTTAAGTATTCACAAACGTAGGATAATAACGACCAGCTTCTCAAATTTTGTATCTCAATCAACAAAATAATGAGATAAGCCAGGCAAACCTTCATTCAGTATATACTAAATAATGAGAGGCTTCCATTTCGTCTTCTTTCTACATGCATTCAGCTACTTCTGCTTCGTCTGTCTGGCTTCATTTCTTTGCACGTCTTCTCTTCATTTCCTAAGGTCTTACCGCTCAAAGCATACTCTTGTATTGTATATATAGTAAAAAAAAGTAGCAGCTTCACAATGTTAGAATTAGCACTGATGTCGCTCCTCTACTTTTGATTTCAGCTTCTGATCATGCTACTGTACAAGGTGCTGAAGAAGAAGTTATGGAAGTGGTGCAAGCTGGCGGTCAAAATGAAACTTCAACAGCAGAAGGCAAAGAGACTGAGAAAGAGGAAGATGCCGATGATCAAGAAACTAACCACAGTTCAAGCCTTGGCAAGTTGGAAAATGGGTCACACTCTAATGGTGTGCATCAAATCTCCAGCGGCGCTGAAACCATGACTGTTGTAGCAGGAGAAGCACTTAAACTGATAGCAACCTTTGGTGAGAGCAAAAACATCTTGCCAAACTGGAGAGGTGCTCTTGACATTTCCAATGGCAGCACGAGTATAGCTGCAGTTCATGAAATAGAAGTTGAGAAGGATGAAAATGCCACCGATGGTAAAGCAAACGCTGAAGAGTATGATCTTGAGAAAATCCTGGATGAACAAGAAACACATGACCTCTACTGTCCCAACTGCAAATCGTGCATAACACGAAGGGTGATCCTTAAAAAGAGGAAGCGAACAGCAAGACAAGCAAAACGGGATGAACCACCAAAAAGAACACAGCTTGAAGAGCCTTCTGGAAATGTTGCAAACCAAACTCCAGCTGATGATCAAGAGCCACCTGAAGTATTTAGATGTTTATCATGCTTCTCTTTCTTCATTCCAACAGGTATTGTTTAACTTGTCTCCATTCATTATTATGCCTTCATCCTCTGAACTAAAACAACCTAGAGTTATTATCTACACCTGAACTTCTAGATTTTACTGTCTTTCTTTCCCGGGCAAGCATGCTTTCAGGTAAGCTTAATTAGCATCAGTATATTTGAACTTAGGGCTTTAGATCTGTGACTAATATATCTGAAAATGATTTCCTCTGTAGTTTGAGATGTGTGAAGAACATGAGTTGACAAACATGACCACATGTTACTGCAGAATAAGTAAAAGTGGAAGTGTTGTATGGTTGATTCAGAAATAGATAACTTTTTTTTTGAAAGCTATACAGCGGGGGAAGCCCCCACTAATAGATAACTTTCTTTTTGGAAGACTGACATAGATAGCATTTACATACATAATTTTCTAGTTAAGTTTTAGGAAAAAGTAATCATAAACCCATGTGCCTGTGCTTCTACAGGTATCATTAGAAAATATTATTCTTAACGGACTGGCCTCACTTGTGTGTTGTTACCAGGTCGTGGTTTTAATATATTCCATATATTTGAAAGGAGGGATACAAACCAACAAGTTCAAGTTCAACAACCTTCTGCTTCACAAGAGACGTCTGAACATTGTGGAAGTTGGTTTCTTTCTTGTTTCCAGACAGTAGATAGTCCAAAGAAATCAACTGATGCAGGTATGTATATTCCACTTCAGAGGGTCTTCGTAGTAGCTTCTCTATAGTACGAAATTCAGATTGATTGATAGTTTACTTTACTGTACCATGCTTTAAACATGCCCAGGCATTCCCAGAATAACAATTGTTCCTCTTATAAGTACTGTTTCTTTCCTGCTCTTTTGTTATGAAGCTCATGAATGAATAATAGCATTGGAGAGTTAGTTTTGGTGTTATTATAGTTTCTCGACGAATGACATTGTTACATACTAATCTAAATTTTTGATGAGCACTTAGTCTGAAGGGTAGTAAGTACCTGTTATTAATGTTCTAATCAACAAGCACGTTACAGATTCTTTGAAGGAGCCCCTATTAAATGGCTCACAGAGTACCAATGATAAAACTTCAGTTGAAGACAGCGCATCATCTTCTCATAGTCATGCCACGGTTGGTGAAGCAGAACAATCAAGGAAACCATTACTAGATGGATCATCCACCATAGACCAAACCACCAATGCAAGGAATAAAGAAGAAACTAAACAACCGCTCAGTGAATTCCATGGAAACGCATCTTCATCCATAACAGTTCACACATCATCATCATCTTCTTCCAAGAGCGAGACAGGTTTGTTTCTCTGTAGAATATGCCATGCAATCATGATCTTTTTGCGTTCACGTAGCACAATTTTATTGGCATGTCAGGTAATCCTTAGCAGGTTAGATGCTGTGCTGTGCCAGTAAAGCTACTGTAAATTTGTCCTTGCAAACTATGGAGTAATTAATTCAAAATGTTTTGTCCTTACCAAATAACAATAGTGCTGTAATGCTACTGAAATAGTAGAGTCATAACATGGACCTTAAGACTTGTGCCATTTTTCTTTTCTATTCGAAAACAACCAGAGGATAGATCAGGAAATTTAGACTCATTATTTTACCCAGGTTAGTTGCAGAATTATGTTTGTTTGGTACTAGTTCAATCATATAGTATCTCAATGTGGTGCAAAAGAGTAACAGAAAAGTATAAACTTTTATGCAGGAGTATTCACCCAGACAGAAGAACATGTGGTAACTGTGCAACGAGGCCCTCCCTCAAAGCCTGCTGGTGATATGACTAATGGTACTCACCTGGGTCCCAAACAAGGTAGATCTGATGAACTTTTATTAACTACGTAATGTGCATGCTTACATTGCCAGTTTGTTTTCTTACAGATATTCAAGAAAACACAACAGGAGCCTCTGGGGACAACTTATTTTTCAACCAACCATTTTTTAATCCTGAATCTAAAGTCCCAGCAGAGGTTCTGCCAGGTATGGTGTATTTTCTTGTCAGATATCTCGTTTGCACTATTTTGAGGCTCCTTTTACAAGTACTGCTCATATGAATAAAAATAAACTGAGCATTGCTTGTACCTCACATCCTAAATTAAAACGGAGCAGACAGATGTAGTCAGCGAACCTGAAGAGCATTTCATCCTGAAGTAGCGCGATATTTTCTCCCTACATTTATTTATCATTTGGGATTATTCTGTTTATATTGTAAATGACGATGGCATGTCCTCCTGCAGGAGTCGAGAACCTGATGGGTGGGAAACCAACTTCAGTTATTCCTCAACCAAGTCAGTCACCTCATATAGTAGTGCCAGTCCCTGATGCGATAGCATCGGAGACACCAGTTCGTCCTGCACCATCAGCTGAAAGGGATGAATGGGACATACTGAAGGCCATAGTGTATGGTGGCCTTGTTGAATCAATCACGAGCCTCTCGGTTGTATCAGCAGCAGCAGCAAGTGGTGCCAAGACTCGTAAGTTTCTTTCTTGGTTCTTGCATTGTATTGCTGAGCTATTTAATTTTGACACTCAAGTGAAACTGTTTCCGACTTAGTTCCCCTGGTTTTGATGTATTCATGTTGTTCATTTGCAGTGGATATATTCATCTTGGGCATAGCAAATCTTGTTGGAGGGCTTCCTGTAATTTATCACAATGTAATGTACTTTTCTTGGCTGGATTGAATGTTATGCATTGCATCCTCTTTGCGATTACTATGTAGGAAGTGTTAGAGGTATCCCTGTATTTACACACTAATCTAGGGGGCTTTGCAATAGAGTTGAGTAGCTCATTCTATCAGGAAGGACGACCCAAATCTGACAAAAGGCTCCCTTGTTGAAATTTAAACAGATTGCGGATCTGAGAAACACAGGAGATGTAGCGGAACGCAGTGAGCAAGTGGGGCACTACTGGTTGGAGCTTGGAAGACGATCAAAATACCAGCTTCACATGGTGATAGCCATACTGTCATACATTCTCTTCGGGCTGCTACCACCAGTCATCTACGGACTGTCATTCAGGACGAGCGACAACAGGGAGAACAAGATGATGGCAGTCGCCACTGCATCTCTGGTGTGCATCGCGCTGCTCGCAATCGGGAAGGCGCATGTCAAGAGACCCAGGACATACTTCACAACCCTCCTCTACTACCTGTCCATTGGATTCAGTAGTTCTGGGCTGTCGTATGTCGCAGGCGTGCTCATCACAAGACTCCTGGCACACTTTGGTCTCATCGATCAGGGTGGTGCATCAGCTCCTGCTCCTCCAAGTCTGTTATTTCCTCAAGCAATGGGCGCAGATGCAGCCACCTGGGCTTCATACTGAGACTAGCTTGAAGATTTCCTCTGTTTTGATGGTCTATCTATGATATTATCTGCATGAAGACACTCTCTTTGATTCACTGAGTTTTATACTTTATCCAATGCTTTTAGCAGCAGTCAGACACTATGATCTTTATCACTGAGCTCTGTCTGTACCGCGACCTTGTTGTCTTACCTTTGACAGGAACGTATTATCAGTTACAGACTCCTTTTTCTCACATCAGCATCAGCTTATTAGCGCACAAAAATATGAGTAAACATCGTCTTATACATCATGGCAAAGTCTCAAAAACATTAAATGCAGCTAAAGAAGATATCTGACACCTATCCCAACTACATAGTTCGCATTGCCTCCTATATACAGATATCCTGAAACCAGGAGAAAATTGGCAATGAAAACTGAACCGAGTGCTAGATGGCAAACTGGTGGTACCAGGCAAGCCATATCTAGATCTTTTGGAGATGAAGAACAGCACCAAGGCTGCAGCTATTGCTTTTGAGCAGGCTCTCCAGTCCAGTAAGTCTTGACCGCCACTAGGATCTTCTCAGGGTTGAACGGACCAGATTCATGATCCATGATTTGGCTCTTCCACCTCATGCCTTCTGTAATAGCTTCTACCTTTCCCAGCACCTCAACTGTGTCCCTGATGATCACAGTCCCTTCAGGCCTTAGAATTCGGTCCATCTCCAGTAGGATGTACGTTAAGTCACACCTGCAACCACTCTGTCACCATCAATATCTACTTTTCTTAAGCTGGATGTTTTACAAATTACTACCCAAATACTAGCAAAACAAGCAAAACCTGAACTGTAAAGAAAATCAAATATCTTCTTCAGAGAAGTGAATGCAGGAAACAAAATGCCTAGAGCGAAAATTAGTTATTTCATTACCTATTCTGATAACTGCTGAAAATGTTATCAGCGTGGATTAGGTCATATGTCCTTGGGTACGTTGAGAAAGCCTCACACCAGTCCTGGTATGTGCCAATAAACCCTCGCTCATAAATAACACCGAGGGTGTCATGAGGAGAACCAGAAGGCACAACATTCATCACCCAAAGAGGATACTTCATCAATGCAGCTGCAAAACCCCCCATCCCTGCATTCATGTCCATCACATTCCTGTATCGTCTTTTGCCCAGTGGTGGAATCAATTTCTTGTAGTGATCCACTCTCTCTGACCACAACTTGCTATCCTCTTGGAACTTCTCAGGAGTGAGGCCTGGAACGGAACCCCGGGTTATTCTTGGGGGAACAGCAGATGCTCTTTTTGGCCATTGCTCAAGAGCTCCACCAGCAACTTCATTTTTACTCTTCACATCAGGAAGAGGAGATATGCAAGTTTCCATCTTCTTGTACCTAGTTGTTCAGATCTCGATGAGCTGCGGCAACCAATAGAGTAAACACTTCACACGAAGAGAATAAAACAGAAGAAATCTTACCACGCAGAATCCACATCATTTCCCTTACAAATCTGCGGAGCATCATAGACTTTCCTACTATCCACGCATTCAATATGGTTCATAGGTTTCTGCCATATAGCAAGGTCACCTTTCTCTACAACCTTCTTCCAGCAGAGACGTTTCGCTAAGTCCTCAATCTCATCTTGTTCTTGTTTCAGGTCTTCTTCTGTCCTCTCCCACCCCTTAAAGTGCCTCTTCCAATGGATTGGAGGCCCAGAGAGGATCCAGTAACCCCCTGGTCTAAGAACTCTGTCTACTTCAATTAGGTAGACACCGTCTGTTGACACCAATCAAGTGGGACAATCTCAATCAGTTTGTGGTCAATGTCATGTAATAACCGTAAGGCGTACACATAATGAAATAATAAGACTTTACCAAGCTTATTCCATGGGATCAAACATCTAGAGCAGTGCGCCATGTCAAAGGCTCTTGCAGGATATGGGATTCTTTCAGTCCCCAGCACACCAATCATGGCTGGCACCCCACGCTCCAGTGCAAACTGCACCTGTGCCTCATGCGAATCCCTTGGTGCAAATGACATGGTGATGATGTTCCTCTTTAGAAGATAGGCACCCCAACTTGCAACCTGCACAACAACGAAGATGCTATTATTTTTTCCAAATCCTGAAAACTCTTTCTAGCAAAAAAAGAAAACACAATATATCACAGAAAAATCGCTAAGTCCCTCACCCCACAGCCAGTATCAAGTGCAGTTCGGATGTTGCCACCATTTAATGGTATAAGAGCATTGATGTCATCAATATAAGCATCAGCACCACGTGGGAACATGGTGCCACCTCCAGGGAATCTAAGCAGGTCTCCCTCAACTTGAATCCAATTCTGAACTGCCTTCTCGATACTGAGCTCCCGATGAGGAATGTTATTGTACCAAGCATAGTCCCGACTTTTTGGCCACTCGAAGGGATTCTTATAGCCCGGAGGTGCAGGAATCAAGCACCGGAGCAGGCCCTCTTTCTTAGGGCAGTGCCTCTCCCTGTACTGCATCATTGTCTTTGGGAACTTCCTTGCCCTCCTTGGGTCCTGGCAAGGGGTATACTCGCTGTACTTGAGCTGGCAAGGTGGGAATTTCTCCACGGCAAGCGATGATTCATTGAAGCCAACCTGGTGGTGGGCTTGGAAATCCAGGCGAGCAGCAGAGGAGCGCACTAGATCATCGCACCGGGTTTTGGTGCTAATGAAGGATGGGTTGATGCTGTTGGAGGTGCCTTGCCAAGCACCTAGGATGTATGCTGTAACACAGAGTCCAATGACGCCTATGGTGAGTGTTACGCGCATCCTTTGGAATTCTGGGTGGCGGAGCTTGGGGGATCCATCCTGTTCTTTTGCCATTAGAGCTGCCAAAAAAAAACAAATGAAACTCCCTCAGCACATCCGGAGCATAAACATATAACAGGTGGTAATAAAGACAGGTGAATCAAGAGGGAAGCTAAACCACCCTCTGTTACAAGAAGGCAAAGGTGGGTGCTAGCTGGTGGGATAATAAGAAAAAGGAATGATCTGGCAACCCTTGCAGTACATAACATAAGAAGGCTGTTCCTAAAGAAGAATGTCAGCAGCAGAGAGTAAAGAAAGGCAAAGGCAGTGCCAGTGCCACCCTCATCATCCTTGTCTTACAGTCTTTGTAAATAACATAACATGCACTAGTAAACTGCAGAGTAGATGCAAAGCAAAAGCAGCCCCGGTGCTGTGGTTGAGTGCGCGTGTATGTAATGAGTAGAGAGAGGTATAGAGTGCGCTGCAGTTTGAAGGGAAAGGAAAGGGGTGGCGGCGTGGGCGCAGGTGCAAAATCAATCCTCAGAGTTTGGGCACTGGATGTATGGAATCAACCAAGGTTACTCTCCCCTGAACTCGCTCATTCGGCCCCCAACGGTGCAAGAACCGATAGAGGATTAAAAAGAACATCTTTATTAGATAATAAACAGCAGAAAAAAAGATCCTTCCCCTTTTTTGAAGGATGAGGTTATGCGAGGCAATAATCTCGTCATTTATGAACAACCGATGAGTCTACAGGTTGTGACTAGTAGCAGCATGACAGAGTTTGGTTCCTCGTCGAATCGAAAACACAAAAGCATGACGGTTTCTGATGGAAAGGAAAGGAAGAAAGAAATCCCCTACCTGGACTGGACTGTTTGGATACGGAATGAAGTCGATTTGCGGTGCGGGAGGAAAGCAGCGTCGCGCTTCCCGCCGCCGCCGCCGCCGCCGCCGCCGGAGGAGGAGGAGGAGAGCAGACAAGTCTGAGTGAGCGCAGCGCAGGCTGCCGCGGAGCAGAGGAGGGAAGAAAGGGAGGATAGATGGGAACCCAAAAGAAAGAGAGCCGTCCAAACGAAAGGTGGGGCCCACTGCAATCCTGCGACCCATCGTAGCCGTCCATCTGACTGATTGATTACCCGGCCCGTCATACTCTCTCTAATCTGACTGAATCTTTCATCCTCCTTTCAAGTAGGGCGGTTCGGTTGCTCGTAAGCACATTCCGAGAAGAATGTTTATCTCCCAGATTAGTACTGCATTTTATTTTATCATTATGTTGCTTAAGTATTTATATGTATCATCATTATCAATAGTTCCGTCATTCCTCTTGTATATAATTATTAAATAAATTCAACTTGGTCTCCATCGTTTGTAGCGAATTTGATTAAAAATGTGATCCAACCTAGTTCATCTAGATTCGAACCAGAGCAGACTCAAACCTACGTGGTTACCGCACAACAACGATCAGGTGTCGTCGCAAATCGCAATGCTATATAACTTAATTTGCCTACAAAATTCGTTTGATATGGTTGTGAATGCTATGCAGTCCCGTGCGATTACTGACTCATCTCAAAACATTCTCTCAAGTGTGCTTCATGTATGATTAATTCAATAATTATGCAGTTTCATAACAGTTGGTTGATTGGTTTTTGTATCTGTACTAGTTTTATTACTTTGCCATCTTACTAGTTTACCCTCACGAAGTGAGACCAGCCAAACAAAAATTAAAGTGGAACTGGAAACTCGGATAGTCACAGCTGACTTGATGTGATGGAAGGAGCAGCATTGAGAAAAAAAAAGAAGAAGAGGAAGGCAAGAAATATAGATCGGGATGTTTTTTGGCAAAAAAAAGAGGAAAATTAGAGAGATGATGTCCTCTTGGTCCCGCTTGATCAAATTAACAGGTAGATCGATCCAAAGAAGGAGAACCAAGAGGTGTTCAATGTCCGAGCAGCACAACGACTCCAATGCCATGAAAATCATATCATATATAGGCAAAGGGTAACCTGCCTTCTTGCTCGATTCATGCAGCATATAAGAAACAATCGGCACAGAAACAAGAGGAAGAAAAGAAATAGCAAATTTTCTTTCATATAAAAAATCGACACAGAAACAAGAGGAAAATCGACACAGAAACAAGAGGAAGAAAAAAAGTAGCAGCAACGTAAGAAATACGAGAAGAATCGACCTAGAAGAAGAAGATTGCTTCCTCCTCCTATAGGGGACGCGAGGTCTCGTGTCAAGAACTCGATCCTAATAAAGTTTGTGTACTCACACCAAGTTCGTGGGACCCGATATTACCATCTATATAGGCGAAGTGGATCACAACGACTCACGCACAAAAAGGAGTCACTGCTGCCGTCAAATTCGACGAATTTCACCCGGATCCGATTCACATCGATATCGGATCGGAGGAATTCACGGGAATTCGTTACAACTGCATCAAAGAGGTTTTCTCGATACCCAGAGGGGAGAGGGGGCAGGCCCTGATGAGATGGATCATCACCAGCCAGCCCAACGCTGCCGTGACGTCATGCTATTCCGTTCTATCTCTATGGTGGTGTTTAGATGTTAGAGTTGAATTTGGGAGTAAGATGTCACTGCGTAATCATTGCGCTGCTGTAGCATTTCGTTTGTATTTGTGAAAAATTATCTAAAAATTGATTAATTAGGCTCAAAACGTTCGTCTCGCAGAGTACAACAAAACTGTGCAATTAATTTTTGATTTCATCTATATTTAATACTCCACGCATGTTATGACATTTTGATACGATGGAGAATCTTCTTTTTGCATAGTGTATTTAGGAGTTCCTTTTTGAAACTAAACAGGCCCTATATTTATAATGCACATGATGTAACTATACATACTGTATATGACAATATTCTGATCGCGAGTCCAAAAACAGAGAAAAACGATGATCATTATCATGTACATAACTCATATACTATCTCCTTAATTACTCGTACTTGCTACCAGCACCTAATCATCATCATCCACCACTGCAACAACCACCACCATCAAATATGTACCTCCTCTATTTACCGGCTGGATCCATCCTCATGCTCGGTTCATTATTTGCATCTGTCCTCAATCAGCAGGTCTCTTTTCTGATGCCCCAAACTAACCTCAAAGTTCAAATTAGGACATCTGCTCCACGTGAATAGCCAACCATCTATTATATATCTACAAGTGTATAGTCTGTGTTGAAACAGGATACGAGCAAGTTTCAAAAGAAACAGGATACGAGAAGGCTTGATGCAAGGTCTTGCCGTCATGGCAACCACACAGCGTACAGCAATCTTGGACTACGCTGTGATCCTTCCAGGCTCCACGCCATCATTGAAATTTGCAGGTATAATTTCGTCAGGCTGAACAACACACACAAAAATTTCAGACATAAGGCCATCCAAGACTCTTTATATGCCATCATATAGCAAATTTATATACGATCATCATGTGTTGTGTTCACCCACCTTCCTCTGCCCTGTGTTCCAACAAGCTATCCCACCGGCTTCTTAGGATCTCATATGCATCCGAACATGGGAGACCAATCACTCTGGACGCACCATTGGTTGGAAGCTCCATCACAAGCCCCAACCGCACAAGCGTCTCCACAGCCTTGTCAATGGGCATCTCAATCTGCAAGCAAATAAAAACAACCCTCACTGCTTCGTCATCTATACATATCATGGAAAACAAAATAGTTCAAGCAAATGCTGTTTTCACCTTCGCCTTGAATTTCTCGTACACGAATTGCTCGCAGGTATCTCTGATGCTTTCACGAGATGACACCTGCATTGGAAGAGTTTAGGCCTTGTTTGGATGTCGAGTTTTAAGAAAATCAGCTTCCGTAAAGCCTGATTTTTCGTAACCACCTCTAAAATTTTGTTTGGATTCAGCAACAACCACCGGTGCAAGGAAAACCTGATTTTCACAAAACCCAAAAAACACGTATTGACAAAAACGGGTCTGACTTGTTTTTAGAAGAATTGGTTTTTGATAATTGCATCGGCGTCGGCCGCTCGAAGCGTGGCCATGGTGTTGTCGCAGTAGCCGTACGCACCGCAGTGGCTGTAGCGGCTGCACTCCCATGCCGGCCAGTCGCCGAGCACAGCCCACGCCGACGAGGTCCCGTTCCAGCTCTGGAGCTGGTACTGGTCGGCGGGCGTGAGTCGTGACGACGGTCCTGGTGCGCGGCGCGCCGTCGGAGAGGCTGAAGGTGAGGTAGATCTCCTCGTGGCGATCGCCTGGTAGACGAAGGGGCTGGCGTTGGCCTGGTACCTGCTGGCGCCGGAGTACCCCGTCCATGGCCCCGTCGCGCGCCACTGGGCGCGTCTCGTTCGAGAGGAAGAGCTGCAGGGCGGTGACTGGGTCCACGCCGTAGGAGAAGCGCCCCGGCGAGGGGTCGCCGGGGGCGTTCCATGATGCCAGGTGCTCGCCAGAGTGCGTGGCGTACACCATCCGGAGCTTCATGCCGCGGAGGAACGTGTCAACTGGGTGCTCGAAGATCTGCCATAGGACGGTGCCGTTCGGGGACTGGATGACGAGGTTGCCGGTGTTGAGGAGCACCGCGGCGGCGGGCAGAGGGGAGCCGATGACGTTGGTCGTCCAGAGGACGACGGCGCCGCCAGCGTCAGACAGGGCAAGGTTGGAGGTGGTGGTGAGGGACAGCATCGGTGGAGAGGAGGTGCTGTTCGTGGCCGGGGCTCCTCTGTTGGCGACACACACGACGGTGAGCATTGGGACGTCAGTGTACTATACGTCGAGGTAGAGGTTGGACGGAGTTGAGTTCGTGGGGGAGAAGAAGCCTAAGGCGAAGCCGCCGCCGTCGGATACTATGGTGGTGCCGGGGGACACCGGCTTGCCGAGGAGAAGCCGGTCATCGGATGCACACGGTGGCGGCGGCGGCAGGAGAACGAGGAAGAAGAGGACTACCGCTGACCAATTCATTGAGCACAGCTCGTTTCCTACCCAGTGCAATCCAAACAAGATTTTAATAAAACACACTCTAACCAACTAACTAATCTAAAACTTGTTTTCCTAAAATTCTGGATAAAACACGTTTTGTTAAAATGGGTTTCTATTTCAGAGATCCAAACAACCACTTAATGAGTAGCCATGACAGCTATCAGTCAAAGGTATCAAGCACAAAGCACGCAGTACCTGATACTTCTTTCTGCAGAGCAGCATGGCATATGCCAAGAGTGCTTCTTTATACTGCAAAAAAACAATCATTCATGGATTATTTCCCTCAAACAGCAAACCCCTTCGCACATTGTGATTTGCTTGCTCAGTAATGAATCTAACCTGTTGTTGCTCAGAAGCATCCAGAAGAAAGTAAACTGAACCGAACCCGCTGGCTAATGTCTTCTCATATAGTGTCTTATTCACCAGAAGCTGTAAAAGATATACAGTCAGCAAAAGGATCGTGTTGTTGAATAGGAAAAAAACAAACAAACCATTTACCTGGTATCTATCCCGAGTCTGTTTGTAGCCTAGTGCCACACGGAACACAAGTATCAATAGTGCACTAATAGCAACTATATCAAGAAGAAAAGCTGACCTGCATTACCATGGAAGAAGCAAAAATACTACACATTATTTTGGTACCTGAAAAAGTGGTTCCATCAGCTTATTGATACAAAAATGACATACTTACGGAGATGAGGCTAAACTCTCAAATTTGTAGTTGACAACGTATGCCAACAGACCTATTACAGTAGCAATGTCCAGTCTTACCTGCATTAATAAGAAACGAAAGGCTATTAACACCTAAGTGGAGGAACAGAAAGTAGTAGCACATTATACTCCTATATGTGTGAAATTTATTAGCAAGGGTTTACATGGACAACAGGGGACGATAATAAAAAAAGATAAGTTCTATAGAGAATTACTGTATCTAGGATGCGGAAGGACAGCTTCTTGTGGGGAAAAACCACCTGCAGACAAAATTTTAGCATGATAGTTACTGTGTTGCCAATGTCATGAACAGCATGAAGGTTTTTGAAGGCCGTATCAGTATCAAATAACTAGAGTTTCTGGTAAAAATTCTCATCTTGTTAACAGTAATAGTTAATAAGCCCTCTAGCTGGGCAGATATAAGTAACCATAAATGGAATTATCGTGGATTTAGGAAACACCCAATTTGCCCTTTTCATATGTATTTAGAGGCTCAGGTACTTACTGGCAGATCTGGGATCGGAATCTTCTCATAAATTTTTAGTTGTAGTGGCAGCATCTCAGATTTATCCTTCTTTTCACCTTGAGCAGTTTCATCGGTGTATAGTATGATCAACTCTTGGAATGCTGGTTCCTGTCACAGAAAAAATTATGCATCTTCTTAGCAAATCTTGTGTATGGTAGCCTTATTGTGGTTTAACGACATCCAAGTACAAACAGAACAACAGGCAAATCGATTGAAGGAGCAGTTCCTTATTTGCCATTGCAAAAAATTTCAATCCTTTATTTGCCAATTGTTATAGATATCTCAAATGACACATGGGCCCACCTGTGTCCATCCATGATAGTAACGTGTCGGATTATTTGGGACAATAGTTGTGTCCATCCTTTGTCATATTTGAATTGCAAATTTAGCTTTTATTCTGATGTCGAAGCCTCCAAGGCACTTCATGGCCATATACGTGTTTTTAGTGTGTAACTGTTTTATTATGTTTCTAACTTGCATTTGATCAAACTGTTATTCAACTAAGACAGACACTCTGCCTTCTTTTCATGATGACAACCATATCAGTACGAAATGACAGACCTGAAATCAACTTCCCACATACCTGAAGAGTGGACCTCCCAAACAAGATACGAAAAGAAGCTTTCACTATCTCCCAAATATTGTTGTCGCAATATTCTCTGCTTGCAGGCTCCCATATATTTGCAAGGGTAATTCTAGGTAGAAAATTTGGCCTGAACGGAAAATCAGAATATAGGCATGAAAAGTCAATGGTCAACCTTCTAGGTCTAGGATAACATAGGACAAAAAATTAACGAGAAATCATCATTTGGATATAATCTTTTTGTGGACAATTTCAGTGTTGGTCGTAACAATTTTCCCACATTTATGGAAAGAAACAATTAAAGGCACCAATATCTATTGTGGCCTGGAAGGATATGTGCAATGGGACAGGACAATGTGGACTAGCTTCAGAATCTGGAAGTTTTAATAGAACTTGGCCATCAGATTCTCATGCAATAATCCTGTACAGTCTGGGTTGCATTAATTTGCACAAACTATTCCTATTACCTAGACGTGATAAAGTGTCCCTGAAGTGAAGAAAAAAGCTATATCTTCTTGGGTCTAACCTCACATATCCTTCAAGATGTTTAGTTTCAGCATCAGTTTTTATCGTTGCTTCAGGAAGAGAAGGTATTAATCCAGTCCATGTAAGCAATCTCCTTAACAATCTGCCACGAGGGCCAACGGGTGATAGAATTCCTTCATAACGAGACACTGCCCTTTGTGCAGCTATCCAGATAGGAACATCATCATCGGGTAACTGATCAGAACTAAGCTTGTCCCATGAAGAGCTTTCTAGCAACAGCAGTGAATTATCTGCGTAAGTTTGCTCCTTAAGCCAGAGTCTTAATTTGTCGATCCAGATCTGAAATCCCTGGTTCCCTGTTGATCTTTTCAAAGCCTGCCATGAACTAAATAATCACATACAATTAGCCAAAAGTTCTCAGCTACATGCAAAACCATAATATTGACAGGTTTAGCATCCTACAGACCATAAGACTTCAGGAAAGCGGACATAACATGAATGGCGGTTCATAACATGTTGCCTAGATATTGCGAAAGATGCAGCATTTTAAATTATTGCAGATAGTATCGCTAGCTGCTTAGTGCAGTTTGCAAGTATCTAAAGTGCACAGGAACTAAATTGATTTATGATTTTCATTCCATTGAACAAAGAACGAAAAGTACATGCAGTGTAGTGTGCAACAATACCTCAGGTCCTGAACTGCTATGATAACATTTGTAGATGACCCGAGATAAATGTTATTTTAGCATCAAAACAATCACCTACAACTCTGTTAAGGTGTACTACAGTACTATAGCTACTAAGAATTAACGTTAATTGCATGGAAGATCGATGAGAATACATAATGATGATCATGGGCACATGTGCATCTCAGGACAGAAAGATTGACTGACCTCATTAAGCCATTTCCCTGGCTTTTTCAAGGGTTTGGAGAGGCTGAATAAGATATTCTGCAAGAGTTTTGATTGCAGGTAATCTAGTTTCTCAACTAATAGGAGCCCCTTTTGCCTCTCAGTGGCATACCCACGCCTGAAATAGTGGATAGTAAGTTTTACCGTGACAGTTTGCTTTGTGCATGATGCAGCAAGACAGAAGAAACAGATCACCTGAATATTATGGCATTGGATTCAGCTGCCTTTTTCCAGTCGACGTAAATGGGCAAGGTCAAGAGGTAGTCATTGTTGAGGGCGTATGTCAAGAGCAGATCTTGCGCAGAGAGTTCTTCGAACTGAGCATTGCGTAGAAGGTTCATGAAGGAGCGCTGAAATTTAGTAGCAAAGGCAGCTCTTTTTTTTTTAACCCAGGCAGGGACACAAGCAATCGATCAGTAATAATTAACAATATTATATGTAACCAACTAGAGTATGTATTCGAATCCTTGCTATTACCTGGTCTGGGAATCAGGGTCTGGGGTTAACCCGAGCAGAGTTCTCAAGCCCAAGCTTCTGGTAAGAAATAATGTCCCGTCCTCCTGGGTGATGCCGAAAAAGCCAGAAGAGGAGACGGTCGGTTGGCCATCGGAGCTGTCAGTCTGATCGTCGTCGTCCTCCGCCTGGTGGCGCTGCGTGAGCATGTAAGAGGTGCGCATCTCCTCGAGCATCCCCTTGTGCTCGGCGTGAAGGATGGCGTCCAAGCATCTGCACGCAGACACAGCGCATGCACAGGTTGATTACTTACTTCACTTGGGATTCATTTCTCTCGTCTGTCGCCACAGTAAGCGAAACGAGGTGTGATTAGCAGTTGACCGCACCTGGCGCAGCGCTTAAATTCCGCGGCGGCGTCGTCGGAGGGGAATTGGGAGAGGACGGCGTCGAGGAGGGCTGCCTTGGGGACGGCGATGTAGCGCTGGCGCGGCACGTAAATGCCGGGGATGCCCTTCCGATCTCTTTCCGGCCCGTCCTCTCTCATCAACTCATCGTCCGCCTCGTCGTGCTGTTGGTCTCCATCGTCGGTGGCAGCCACCGGAGCCCAAGCATCGGAGTCGGAGTCGGAGCGGAGGGGCTCGAACTGGACGGCGGAGAGCTTGAGCTTGGTGGAGGAGCAGCGCGCGGCCGTGGAGGCTGGCCAGGAGGGGAAACTGCAGGCGGGCGTGGAGAAGGAGACGGCGGCGGTGGCGCGCAGGAGGACCATCGCGGCGGCAAACTGGTGGTGGCCGCCGTCCGTCCGACTCGGATAACGAACGCCCAGCGCGGCCCGAGCCACGTCACAGCTTTTATTATTATTATTATTTATCTTTCCTTTCCTTTCTTCCCTTTTGGGCCAACAAACCACCTTGGGCCGGCCCACTTAACAACAAAGCACGTCGATGAGAGGGCCCAGAATGGATGGATGGACTGACTCCGCCGCTCAACAGATAGATTCATCGTCTCTCTCCTCCTCCTCGGCCATCGGCATCGCCGCCGCCGCCCGCCCGCCGCCGCCGCCCGCCCGCCGTCTCCGCTACTCCGCACCGGTACGCTTCTCTTCCGATGCATATCTCTCTGCTCTCTTGATGGACAGAGTTGCTCACTGCATCCGCTTGCTAGTTGATGTGATCCCCTACCCTACTAGGCCGTGCCCGTGCGCCTCACCCGCGATCTCCCTCCCGGTAGCCCGGTAGTGGGCATGCGTACCCGCCTCCTCAATCTCCCTCCCGTCTAGCCTAGATCGCGGCTGATTCATCCCATCCAGGGCGTTTCATCTTTATCTTTAATAATACAACAAAGGGGCTGCTGCTGCTTTGGAAGTCTCTGTTGCCACCGAGTATGTCAGTTGGCCCATCAAAATTTCCTTCAGTGGTTACCCCCTATGTTGCATCCAATCGGAAGTTATGAACCTTTAAAGAAATTGCAGATGCCCGTGGTCTTGATTTGGCTGCAAATTCTATACTTCAGACATTTGATACCAACTAGTAACCTCTAAAATTGATGAAGCAGAAATTTATTTTCTTGGGTCAAAACTCATGTTAATTTCAGCACACCTTGTTCTAAAAGTGCAGCTACTTTGTCCATCTATCTCTTTCCACTGAGTTGGCCCAACATTGTTGCTTTGGATGTTATCAGCTTCAAATCATTCGCAAATTGCCGCTGCCCATACCATGTTTGATTTGGCTGCACATTTGGAAGTCAGATATTTAATAGTAGCCCTTAAACTGAAGCAGAAATGTCTTCTCTTCTTGTCTCAAAACATAGCACACCTTATTCTCTTAATAACCAAACCTAGCTGTTGTGTACAGTATCTAATTGTGTGCATTTTTGTCTTCAGTGTCCTGTAGGACTTGTTCACACCTGATACAGTATTCATGAGCGGCACACCTGCAGCAAGCAGCAGCCTACAAGGAGCTCTCTCATACTGCGTCAGGCAAGTCCGCAGCTATGACTACCACCACTACCTGTGCCTTCTCCACCTGCCTCCAGCCATGCGCAAGGCTGCATTCACCTTCCGTGCCTTCAATGTTGAGACAGCAAAGGCCATGGACGTCGTGTCGGACCCTAAGACGGGCCTCATGCGCCTCCTCTGGTGGAAGGACGTGATCGACAAGGTCTTTGCCAACAAACTGGTTGAGCATCCTGTTGCCCAGGCACTCTCTTCGGTTGTTTCTGACCACAAGGTTAGCAAGCATTGGCTCAAGAGATCTGTTGAGGCAAGGATAAACGACGCCAACCGGGATGAAGGTGTCATTCCTGACACAAGTGCTGAGTTGGAGAGGTATGCAGAAGATACCCAGTCCACCATCCTTTACATGACCCTGCAGGCTGGTGGGATACAGTCCACTGTCGCTGATCACGCTGCCTCGCACATTGGCAAAGCCACCGGACTCCTGTTACTGCTCAAGGCACTGCCTCACCATGTAAATAAGCAAGGGGTGATACCATATATCCCGGCTAATATCGCTGAGGAGTGCGGCCTGCTTACACGGGAGGGTGGACGATCAGAGGTCAGGATGGATGATAGGCTGCCTGATGCAGTTTTCAAGGTTGCATCTGTTGCCGAGGCTCACCTGCACAAGGCGCGGGAGCTGGCCTCGTCTGTGCCAAGAGAGGCGATCCCGGTGCTCCTTCCGGCCTTGCCGGCCCAGGTCCTCCTGGATTCCCTTCGAAGATGCGAGTTCAATGTCTTTGATTCGCGGATGTCAAGGGGAGTCCATGGGGTCTCTCCCCTGTGGTATCAGCTGAAGCTTAACTGGTATGCGTGGCGAAATAAGTACTGAATCCGGTAAACGTTGTTCTTTGGGGGAAACTGCTGGTTGTTTTTGCTGTTACCTTTAGCAAAGCTTTTGTCATGGTTTTGCTGTAAGAGAGCATTGTTTGCTGGTTGCACCAACAGGCGGGTGCCTCTGAGCAATTTTGCTGTATAATCTCGCGCACACACTGTTGAGAAGTTTATGTTATTTGCCGTACCATTTTTACATGAAGCGGATAAATCTGTGGTTTTACGTTCATTACAATGGTTTCTTGGACATTTATTTTATGTTATTAGGCCTCCCTAGCCTTTCTGGTCGAGTTGATTATTATGCTCGCAAGGCTTCAATGGGAGCAATTTTGTTGATGGAATGGGTTGGCTTTCTTTTCCCTTTGGGCCCACCAGCCCAAGAGGCCGGCGGCTTGGCTTGGCTTGATGCTGATGCAATTAGCTAGTTGCTTGCTCTGTTCTTACTGCAACAAAAATCTGCTGCTCTTTTCTGCTTTCATCAGGAAATCACTACTGTCATTTACAACTTTGCAGCCGTTTTATTACCTCCCGACAAGTAGCAATTTTTACTCTTGTAGAGATTAACAGTCGCCCGTTACTACCAGCTACCAGGGTATGTCCAACTAACTTCAGTAGTCCACTGAAAAATGTTTCGAAAAAGTCACGCGGCATAACTGCTGAAGTGCTTGACTTTGAGGGCATCAGGAAATGAGCAGTGCATGCTGTCACACAAATCTTGAGTGCCATGGAACTACTATTAAACACTTGTACAGGAATTGAATAAACAATTTGAAGAACACAGTTCCTTCTTCAATCACTTCTTAATATGGCTAAGATGAGCTCACAGGCGCCAAGAAAATCAACTGTTAATAATGGGAGATGATCATGGTGATCAACATTTAGCTTGCCATAATCCAGTAATTCACAACTTCAACTAATAATTACAGTAAAGACAAACAGGAACAGATTAGTTCGAGTACTGGTGTGATGTAAATTCCTTCCTGGGCTCTGCTGTGTATAATTTGGTATAAATATATTTTTGTAAAAATATTAGTAAAATCTTGCTTTAGTATGTACATCTTCATTAGCCATGATAATATTAAAAATATTGCTGCTGTGCTGGTTCAAGGTTGCTTTCTTGCAGCATTATTTGAACTGCATATGGCCACATGGGTAAGTACATATTATTGCTTAAATGAAGGTAATTTAGCTCGTCTGCCTGCTTCTCTACAAGACTATTTGTAGTATTGTTGATCATGACCTGAAATAAATTCCACATATTGAAGTGAATGACCTGCCCTAGATCGAGCTCCACTGTTGCCAAAAGCACCCAAAACAAACTATTTACCAGGTATTCTGCTTCTTACTTTACTTCTTTTTTCTATTGAAACTGAAGATCTCACAGCATTTGAGCTCGAATTGCTGGGTAAACAAAGTCATCGGAACTGTCAACAAAAAGTAACTAGTAAACCTCCGAGAGTTGCTTAGGACAATCACCTGTGCTGACGCTTGAAAGCAACTCAACATAGCCTTTTCGCTTGTGCCCTTTATGCCTTTTTCTGAGCGTTTGGTCCCTGGTGGAGTAAACAGCAATCACTGATGGAAGAAGCATTGTCCCCCAACACCGTATGCATGCTTCCTTCTGCCTCCAGAACTAGCCGCATTATTGTTGTTTCACTGTGGTTGCTTGCGCTAGGGAATGTCTTCATGTGTGGCTGGGTCTATGGCCCAACTCAACTCATGAGTGTATTTTGCTTGGTCCTGAGTGCAGCATACAGGTGCAGCTTAGTCATGCTCATGCCATATCAATTCCAGGCAGGAGACACGCCGCAATTATTGTTGCATATGCAGCCACTGCAGTCGGCAGTAGGATTGGTGTTCCCAATCCCAGCAGCAGCACGCAAGTTTGGACCTTTCGCCTAGTGACATTCAATCTGTATTTCATATTTTCTAGAGCGGGGTAGATTTCTGTAAACTCAATTGTAGTTTATATCTAGTTGTATATGTCTGTTTTGCTCAATCCAAAGCAAAAGTACTTTCTAGAACTTATTCCCACATGAGGCAGCATTTAATATAAGAGTTTGCTTGTTTCTTCAGGTTACATATTTGTTTATTGAAAAAAAAATTACTCTACCCTGTTCTTATATGATAACTAGGCATATGCATGGTTGCAATCTGTTGTTTCTTACTTCAACTTGGTCAAAGGTGGGAGGTGTGCATGAGAGGGGCCGTATGCTCATAAGTAGCATTGGTTTCAGAAAGATATATATTAATAAAAGGTGTAAACACTAGGAACAAGCAGCATTTGGAAAGGATTGTTACTTTGCTAGGGCATCTTAACATAGACCGTGTCATCCGTACAGAATAGATTGAATAGAAGTTTTCCTCCCCTGTTTTGAATGATATTATTTTTCCTTCTTGTGGAATAATGTAGAACTGACCTTTCCTGCATAGTCCCTTCGATCGAATTCATGATATATTTCACTTGGTCCATGATTACATCATACATATACTTCTCCAGCGTGGAATGAACACAATAATGAGGCAAGTACAAGGACCCTTTTCGCTTGGTTGCATATCTTTCTTTTTAGTTTTTTATATGCATGTCCAGAGCATTCTTTCAAAGTACATCTATCTATATGCGTAACGTAGCATCTATGTATTCCTTTTTTTTATTTGTTTCACTTGGGAATAAGATTGGCATATGAATGATTGTACATGCAAGTGTGAAAACTGCGGATGGTGGATTAACTAGAGATTTAGAAGGGCTGCGAGCGGACATGATGGGGTCTCACATGAGGGCTTTCACGCAGGCATCATGTTATCTTCCTCTACAAACAAACATCACCCTTCCCCCTCTCCATCTACTTAATTATACCCACTTCGATCCCCCCTCTCATCTCATCCTCCATCGATCACCATGCATGCATGTTGTTGCCTGCCTGGTTCCCAACACCTCTGCCTTTTCCACACCTTCTTTTTAACCTCATACACGCGCAAATAATTCTATCATATTGTGGTTGCCTTTTTCCTACTAGGAATGCAGCCACTGACATGCAGGTCCGTATGTATCCCATCATACCATGTAGTATACACACTAGGTAGTTGAGAGGTGTGATGACGACCATGCTTGAAGCTGGGTGTGTGGACTGCACTGCATGGCCGGCTTGTGGTCAGGTGTATGTGGGGCTCTTGCACTATATAAGCCGGAAGCTCGATCAGTTGGTGGGAGGCATGCAATGCATACATGTCTTGTTTGTTGCTCCTATGCATGCTTGCTATCTATGATCCCTTAAAGCAACGGCCAGGAAGTATTGCATGCCCTTCATTCCCTGCATTGGTACCACTCCTTAGGGCGGTGTCTCTATCCGGCATCTCTAGCTTTCTCTCCTGTAATCGAGCTTGTGCTTTGCTCCACATAATCCCTGGGCCATATCACCAGCGTGTTCTCTGTGGTAGGTGAGTTAATGTTACTGTTATTACCCTTTCTTTCAAGTCATCAGTTAACCTGATATTTGTTTACTTGTCGTTTTTTTCCTTTCCCTGTTCTCTAGATATACATTTATTTACGGGTCAACTTGATACACAGCGAGCCCTGTGTTACCATTCTACATATCCCTATGAAAGAAGTGGTGCCTTTGCTTCAATTCTATGAACCCGTCCTAGCTGTTTGATGACTTCTGAGAGACTTCTAGCTTCCTTTTCCTGAACAGATGATCGACTAGTTAGACAGACAGATTCCTCAAAATTTCACATATGTAAATGATCTGAAGTTGTGTGTGAATAGATCAGGCAGCATGTTCTCCTAACTCCGATCCTAATTAAATACTTCTATTGATGAATATGGCATGTGCTACATATATGTTGAAACCAAGTTGTAGTTAGTTTTCTTTCTTTGGCCTGATCTGTTCATGATCTGGACAAGTTTTTCCAATTTCCATGCAGGTTTTTAGACTCATCGGTTTTGCGTGTGGTCGTGCGGTGATGAATAGTGCCTTTGTTGGGGGGCGAACTTGCCCCCTTTAATCTTCTCCATATTGTTTCTTAAACATCCTGCTTAGATAGAAGTTTCCATTAGCTGCCTACTATAATATTCCTGTCCAGTCCTGCCTTATCAATTATGAACTTGTCCTCTCAGCTCCATCATATACTCAACTGTAATAGAGGCCTACACATCCTCATCACCGATTCTTTAAAGAGTTATTCCAGAGAGGGTTTGATCTGTGATAGAAATCCCTGTTGGTGTGACCATTGGTGTTAATTGTGATAGAACATAACCGATGTAAGTACTGTCATCTAAGAAGTTTTGAATGACAGTGCCACTAATATCCTGGCCTGAAATTCCTTGCCCATTAATTGCAGATAGTGGATGCAGTTTAGGCTCTAGATAACACATGGATAACCTAGGGACCCAGATACAGTAACAAGTCATAGTTAATTAAATGTTATCCAATCAAACATTTTTAAGTTATTCAAGCAAACTAGTTGGAATGTATCGAAATGTAATGGGAAAAAAACATGCATATATAAAAAAAATCATGTCTGCATGTTTTTTTTGTCCATACCTATGGCCTTCTTATTTCTAGAAAAGAAGAATTAGGCACATGTATTCTGCTTTCCTTAGAACATTAGTCCTGTATGTGTTCTTAAAAATAGAACGGAAGAGGAATTATGATCAGTTAATGAGCTGATTCCTGCTGGGTCTGTATAAATAAATGGATTGATAGTCACATCTCTTCATACCGATGGAAAATGATTATTCATCCTTCAAACTCTGGCTCTATTAAGATTTTATTTAGTCCAACAGTTAACTTGCATATGCACATTCCTAATTAATTTTGATATATTTCCACATATTTTTCTACATAGAATTTTTTCTATTTATATTATAAAATGATGCAAAGTATTAGAAATTTATAGTGGTACACATATGAACATCTTATTATCACATATATTTGGTCAACTGTACGTACTGAAAAATGCTGGGGAGTTGTGCTACAGTTCTTCGAAAAAATTCATATAATTCATGATCCACGTTCAACATGGCTCAGGTAGCAAATTAAACTCTATGTAGTGCATATATGAGATGATTCAGTGATATATCGTTTGTGCTTTAGAATGCATGTTTATTTTTTGCATCTTAATCTATCTTATGTAAGCACATCACTTTAAGGATCCATATATCATGTAACTTATCCTGATAGTATTCCACGTAAAGAAAAAGTGTTGCAAAAAGTACATTATATAGAATCACGGGACAATATAAATATTTAATAAATATGGTTATCGAGACCAACAGCTCACTATCACACAACAAAAAGAGTGTCACCTAGCTACTACAAATGATGATTCATGAAGCTAAGTTCTCCATGACCTTATTTCATAAAGAAACACGGTGATCAAGTATATTCAGTACAGCATCCTGAAGGACATAATAATAAGTAGGACACCAATACACATCTCAATATATAGTCTTATTTACACACGTCATTATGTAGATCAAATTACTTATCTGTCCAATTGATCTGATATGATAATCATCATTATTGTAGCTCTTAAGATAATATTTTTATATGAGGTAGTATGTTTGATTAATTGCATCATCACTTCCATGGGTCAACTTGGCTGCTGGATGTTGACGTTGATGCATAGTCAGTAGCCACCTCTTGCTTCTCATTGACCTGAATAATATCTCCTTCATCAGTATAATCTACGCCCTTTGTTGCATCATGACTAAGTTGAGATGCAACAAACTTGTCCAGAACTCTCCAATCAGTGACTTGGTCGACTGCATGTTCCATGAGCTGAACATGTTGGTGAGCATGGTGCACATCTGTTTGATGATTTGGTGAGACCAACAGAGAATGGAAGGAAGGACTCTCTAGCTCGTGAGGAATGGTATTGAGAACATGATGGCTTGGCATCTGGAATTGTAGCTTCAGTTCCCTCTTGTAGGTATTGTTCAGCATTTGGAGGTGTTGTTCTTGCAGCTGTGACATGCTGTGGTGTGGCGGCATTCTGCTCAGGGGAGAGTTAAGGTCGTGCATGAAGGATCCATCGTCATCAACATACCAGCATGGTGCATCATGGTCTGATTCTCTTCTTGTTGTTGGTAGTCGCTTTTTGAACACCCTACACACTACCCATCCTTCTTCCTGTAATATAGACGGTGCGAGTTGAAAATTGTATAGTGGTGGAGTATATGAGATTAATCAGAGCAAGCTAGGGCCATCTTAAATATTAAATGACATGTATAAAAAATAGAACAAGGTTCGTAATAGCTAGATTGAAACACATGCATATGGGTGCAATAATAATGTTGCACATCCACCTTGTCACATGCATGCACATATATTCTTGATCATCAGTTCACTCAATCCTAAAAAAATATGTAGATGTGGAATTAAGGATATATATTCATTCGTTTGACCAATTCTCAGCACCCTAATAATGACGATCTATAAAGATAAGTAATCCCATATATATGTTCCTTGCATGCATGTGATAAAAATGCATGCAGGACATAATATATTAACAAAGTAACAAGGGCAAATTAATAAAATGTAGACTAGTACGTAGTTGACACTTCAGGTCAGGTATGCAATGAGCATGGATGATAGATCAGAATATCGATCATCCTTCGAAATAACATTATAACAAGTGTTAAATGTACATGATTTTGGTATGTACATATGAATCAGATAACAAAATATGCTACATCTGTGTTTTTGTTCATGATATTCGTTCTGATCTGCAGGTAAATTAAAGCTGGTTTTTGCAGTGAGTAACGAGGACATATTAATAAACTGTAGACTTAGTACGTAGTTGACGTACTTCAGGTCAGTTCTATTATATTTTTAGGGTGAGTATTATATTGTTGGATGCAATGAGCATGGATGATAGATTAGAATATCGATCATCCTTCGAAATAACACTATAACAAGTGTTAAATGTACATGATTTTGGTAAGTATATATGGATCAGATAACAATATGCTACATCTGTACGTGTTTTTGTTCATGATATTCTGATCAATCTGCAGGTAAATTAAAGCTGATTTTTGCAGTGAATAATTTGGACATATTGATCTAGATGGAAACATATAATAATTAAATATGTAGACGACAGATAAAAAAATAAAATGGAATTGGAGATGGAGATGGATGGACTTGCCTGCGGCGGGCCGTTCTGGTTGGTTTCAAGGCGGTACTCGTGCATGATCCAGTCGGACTTGTGGCCATTGGGAGCCCTGCCCTTGTAGTACACCAGCGTCTTCCTCATGCCCACCAGCTGCCGCTGCTTGTTGCCATAGATGGGCTTGTCCCTGCCGGTGGCCTTCCAAAACCCGGCTGCCGTGGCCCGGTTGGTCCGGGTCCCCGTTGGGTATTTCTTGTCCTTGTGGCTGAAGAAGTACCACTCGTTCTGCTCCTCATCATCACCAAGCCTGCACTTGTCTGAATGCGTGCACCAATTCATTGTAGATATATTATCTTATGTAGCTGATCGATCGACAAGAAACATCTCATATCATATCATATCTGATGATCGAGCAATATAACGATCGACTGACTGACCTTGGAGATCCCATGGCTCTATCTTGTAAAGATCAACATCTTTGATGACATTGAGGTCGATCCTTCTGGAGGCCACCTTCTTCCTGAGGTAGTAATCCACCAGCTCTTCATCGGTCGGGTGGAACCGAAAACCTGGAGGAACTAGCTGCTGCTGCTGCTGCGTCTGTGCTTGTGTGCTGCTCATACCCATGGATCGATCGATCGATCTGCGGACCGTACTATAGATAAATCACAAGGCACATATACATACGTTAGATCTCATGCATGCATGCATGTTTTATTGTATCAAAGCTAAGCTCTGGAGCTATATATAATTAAGATCTATTAGACCACCACTGCACCGTACCCAGCGACCTGCGCCAGGGTGCAATCGATCGATGAATGCATATGCGTGTGTACCATCATAATTTTGACCACCCGGCCAGCAGCATGCAGGGGACACGACGCATGCGATAATAATGGACAGATAAAAAGTAATACTCGAAGCAAGCATGATCATTTGCAGTAGTGTGACGCATGCATGTGATGTAGGTGGTGCTGAGCAGCAGCATCACCACTCATTACTCTTTGTGGACGAATGTTCCCCTGCTGCTCATGCTATATAGTACTGAAAGCTTCTCCATCTCATCATACATGTCCTGCAGGCCCTCTCCATCATCCCTAGCCATATAGTGCAGGCTCTGACTGCTGGCTTCTCTATATATATCACTATGTGTACGTATAATGTGCATAGTGTACGTATTTCACCCCCACTAGTACTGGGGTCTGCCACTAAAGTGTGGCATTCACGCGTTGCATTGCATGCCGCCTGTCTATGATCATATGTGCTAGCTGGCCGGTGACCATCATTTTTCATTCTGAACAACCATATAGAAGAGATTTATGATATATATTTGATTAATTTGAACCGGTATGTGTATGTCGTTTTGGTTGCATATACCATATATATAATCATATATGGCCAATTGATTAAGATGTGTACACTTATATATTATTGCTTGCAAGTACGGTATGATTTTCCTTCACATATATATATATATATATATATATATATATATATATATATATATGCTTAGTTGATTAAGATGTACACTTATATATTATTGCTTGTAAGTGTAAGAGCTTGTGGCAGGTATGATTTTCCTTCATATATAAGGGAACGAATATATGATTTTTTTCCCTTATTCTGGAGAGACCATATATATAATGTCCATTGGCGTAGTACGATTTTGGCAGCACACTGGGAGGGAGAAATGTGAAATAAATTAAAAGTCCAGAGGAAAGTTGATAAATCTTTTGGCAGAAAAAGAAACTGTGTTCAACGACCACGCATGCCTTCTTTCATTTGGTTGATAAAACAAAACTCGCATCATCGATCTAAAAGATAGCTTCAAGCCCAAGTTTTCTCCATAACAAGTAAACAAAAGCTTAAAATTAAACATTTAATAACCCAAGTTACCGATGATAGAACATTTAAATTTTAGACATGCTATAGCAAAAAGATATATTCATATTCATTCTTGTATTCTACTATACTGAAGGTAATTGATATCAGTCGTGCAAGCTAATAATCTGGCAATTTTAAAATTCGCTCTAGAAGACAAAATCATTTGCAGCACTAGACGACTTATGTGTTATGAACATAATTTTGTGCGTGTTTCTTAGCTTTAATTTGTAAGTTATTGCAAAAACAGGTTTCATCCTTGGCTTGCTTGCGACGACGACCAAGAACATCGGATCAATCTCATAATCAAACGGAACATTCCTAGCTAATATCATATCGTACTATGTAGGGTTCAGTATAAATCTAGGTCTTATATACGCCTGAATGCAACCTGGATCGATCTAAAACATGAAAGTATATAGCATATATATATATAAGATCAAGAATAAATCCAGAGAGAGAGAGAGAGAGAGAGCTCTGAATAATATACCTTTCTCTGAACTTAGTCGGAACCCAAATCAGAGAGATGTGATGAAACCTTTGTAGATCGAAATGCAGAGATCTAGCTTGCTAGCTGCAGCTATAGTATGTTGAGCTAAGAGAGACAGGAATGAACGACTTTTTCCGATCTTCTCCCTGTCTTTGGTTGCTCTATGTGTGTGTATTTCTCTCTCCCTCTTTCTCTCTCTAGGTGATTATCTGGTTCAGATCCCAAGAAGAATGTCACAGAGATAGCTACACGTACAAGAGAACAGGATCAGCAAAAAGAAACGAATGATCATATATATCAAAAAGATGAAAGCAGCATGCACAAACATGCAACTCTCTCATCAGTAGAGATGGATGAACACCAAATTAATAAGTTTAGACGACGATGAAATAATAGTAATATAATTTAGGTTGAAGTCACAGTAGCACCAGGAACGATACCTACCTTGCTATAACATGCAAGAGTTCATCGATCTGCATGAGCTCCCTTGCTCCTCGATGTTTCCTAGCTTTGCTCCTCGATCTTGGGAAGGGAGAAGCCGGGAGAGAGATCGAGATGATGAGGGAGCTGGGAGGGCTGCCGTGCAGATCGAGAACGGGAACGGGGTGGGTTGACGATGATCAAACTAAATGCATAACGGGATTGGTAGATGTATATATATGTGGAAAAATATTAAAAAGGGAAACAGCTCGCAGATCGACGATGGATAGATCGAGTGATGGATGGAGCTCACAGTCGTCGATTGCCGCCGTGAATTAATATCGATCAAAGGCGGCGGCAATCAACAGACTGATCGGCGGCAATTAATAGTGATCGAGGAAGAAGAGGAAGAGAGCTATTAGCAGCTAGCTAATAGCTCTCTGCTAATAGACAAAGTGAAAGGGCATGAGACAGAGAGAGAGAGATGATCGAGTGAGTCTGCGTGGAGAGAGGAGGCGTACAAGAACAGCGACCTTGCTTAACTTTGTCTATAGTCCCCGGCCGGCCCCGACGCACGCGCAAAACCTAGAGGTGGGCCCAGCCCAGCCCGACCAGCACCAAACAAATCCCCCATCCACTGCCTCGCGCCATCATTCCTTCTTCCTTCCCGGCCATCATCGATCGCCTTCCTTTTCTTCATTCCTTTCTCCTCTTTTATTCCCTTGAAAGAATATCTGTCTTAGTACTTCATTTCGCGCGCCATCACTTGATATCGTCTTCCTCCCAAATTTAAGGGTGCCGCACCAAATGGTGTAATTCAAGTTTATTATTACAAGATCTTATTGCTTTTCAAATTTGGATCGACCGACTTAGCTTCAAATATGACCTACACGTACTCTATATATATATATCGATCGGGTGTCTTTGATGCGTGTTCACTTGTAGCAGTTAATGGCACGCATTATTGTTCATCTTCCACCTTATTTTCCTTTTCATTTCTTTCTTATCTATTATTTCCTTCTTCCCTCTCTATTCCTCGTTTATCATCCATTGCCTTGGCGACCAACTTCCGTGATGTTGTCACCTGTCACTGCTTGGGTGAAGTAGTTGGTAGAGTTCACATATTCACTCCCCACATTCATCTATACAAGACCTATTTGTTTTGTTTTTTTATCGAAAGACCAAATAGACTCATAGGCATGCACACTCACCCACATGAATACATGTACACAAACTCTACTCTTATGAACACCTCTGAGAGACTAGGCTAGCAGGTCCGATCTTGAGATTCACGAAGTCACCACAAGTGTTTCACTGTCGATGGGAACGTCTCCTACCACTGGGAAAATAGTGCCGGTTAAATTATGAAATAAATCCAAGAAAATACAACACTAGTATCGAGTCGAGGACTCGAACCCTGAGAATCTTACCAACTTACCTATGATCACTTCACAGCGGGATTACACCATTGTCTACAAGATAAATGGGCAATTATCTACACAACCATGATGTATATATAGAGGTGTTCATCACAGTCCAATGTTGTTCCTAGGCCGCACGCCAAAGTATAATTATAAGTGTAGAATGTATGTATATATATATATCAAATGTGTGCGCGCGCTTATGCTTTCATTTTCGGAAAAACTTGGGAACGAGTAATGGATAACTAGGTCTATAATTAATGTTCCTGTCACTAGCTGATATATATCACATGATTAGGGTTCATGTGTCTTGTATCATACATATGGCCGCCCGGTCGGGTTGCCACTCCTGCCTGTACCTGCATTAGTGGTGCATTATGTTCACATATATAGAGAGATAGATCAATCGAGTTCGATTGAGTAGGAGATGAGGGAAGATATCAAAGCTATATAGAGTAGGAGTGACCACATTGTATTTAGATCATCATCATAGCCTTTCTCTTTGGATTTGTCAAGAAACTCGAGCATCCACGCTGTAGCCTGGTTAGTATTGGACCCTTGACCATATGCAATAGTTAATCCTCACTTTTCTAGTTACAAGTGAACTCGAAGCAGGCGTGACAAAGAAACACAAGAACGATTTTTACATGGATATATATACACACTAAACCCCTTTTGGAAAACAAAATAAAGCATGGGCAACAATATATACATGTTGTTGTGTAGATCTGGATCATGAAAGATGGAGAAAGCTTTCCATGGAAAGGCACTCGTGTTCTAAAGCCCGGCCGGCCGGCAGGGAGGTGTGTGCGAGAATACAGTTTTGGCTTTTGCTAAAAAGTTGGTAGCTCCGATCGATCCATCCATTCCATTGCAGCGATAGGGAGGGCATGCAGGCGCAGGCGTGAGCTTCACTCGATGATTAGCCTCACTCCGGCTGTACAACGCGATCCTTTTTCTCTTTTTAACTCACTTGCTCCTGCATTGCATTATATTATATTGGACCTCTCTTAGCTAGTTAGCTTCATCTACATAGCTTTGGTTTGGCCTTCTCTCTTTTCATTCTCTTTTTCCTCACGTCCTAGACACAAACACGTACATAGACATACTCGCTATCTATTTGAAATATATATATATATATACTTATTACTTGCACGCACCATTATTGTATCCGACAGCATTCCAACTGAGTTTAGGGCTCGTTTGTAACTCTGGAACGAGTCTCTGAATTGGTTCCCGCTTGGAATGGTTCACTAATTTGTATAGTCTTGATAAGGTGGAATAGTTCCTAGGTCCAATACTAACTAACCGAACGGACCCTTATGAGGAGGCAAGCAGGGGTGTAAAAGGGAGAAGAACCCTTACATTTTGGCTAAAGCTCTACCGAGTGGATATGTGCACTTGGAAGAGGCAAAACTGGAAACCCACTTGCGTACGAGGAACTCTAAGCCAAATCCTGAAACGGCAACAAAGTCGTTTCAAATGCTTTATTCCAAAACTATAGCTCTAGCAAAGATATGTAAACTTTAAAATAAACAACCTATTCATTTGAATGTCAAATAACTAATGTTCGTCTAAATGGTCGTTTAGCCTATTTTAAACGTTGTGCAGTAGTCATCTCTGTTTAATCGGTCATTTAGCCCGTTTGTTGATCATTTAGTCTATTTCATTTGCCATTGTGCCTGTTATTGGCTAGATGATAGGCGATTGTCTGGCATGTAGGTGAACACTTCGAATAATCATCAAAGTTTTGAACGAAGTTTAAAATTAAAAGCATCCTTTAAGTCGTTCCAACTTCTTGCTCAAAGGTGCAATAAAGGATGTTGCACAGGCCGGGTTGAACTACATTGTGTACAAGAAGCACCGCGGTCACGCTTGTGATGTGCCACTCTTCTTGTAGCTGGTCAATCCGGATGTCAAGTTTGTCCTGTAACCTCAAATCACCCACACAGACACAGTAGTTGTCCTGTCAGCATTACTAGTGAAATCCCTACAAGCTTTATCGTGCTAATCACAGCGATCTAGCATGTTCCGGCGACCACTCATCAGTCATCGCTGCTTTAAGCACTCCAGCCAGCCCAGTAATAAACAGCAAGAAAGTAGTCACGCTAAATTATATATGCCGCATCATCGGTCAACACGGCTCCATCACCACCCCCCACCAAACAACTTATTATCGTGTGACGTGTGACAGGTCAGGTTGATGCAACAAATTTTACCAATCCCAGTAGGCAAAAAACAGCTCCAGGTTCGAGCCAATGAAGACAAAATAATCACACTGATTCCTTTTTTTTTGCAAGAAGCTGCCTGGCAAGCATTTCATTAAGAACACAGTGATTACCAAATTCACAATTTAACATGGCATTAGCAAGAAAACACTTTGCCTGCAAATGGCAGTAGTGGATGGCAATATGCAACTCTCCACAAATCAACTGAAGTATCTCAGGCAATACAGCACACCTTGCTTGTGGGTGCCGACTGCCGGTGGGTTCAATTCAATGCAATGCAATGGTTTTTGCTACTACTACACAATTCTCATTGTCCAAGACGCACAAATGCCACCATTTCCATTTCCACACAAATCATGAATGCAGCCTACAAATCGAATCGAACCTACTTCAATTCTATCAAACTCCTAATCTGCAAACAGCAGCTGAGCACAAGCTGGCAATATCTGTCAATGGCCCAAAGCCAACGCTACCGAGGAGACCAACACCACGAGCAGATAATAGTTCAGCTTCGTTGCAGAGGCTGCTGAACTCGATGAACCATGAGGCTTCTGAGCCCTGGGGAGAAACAAAAACAGTTGATGCATTAGTTATATGAACAAGAATGTACAATATAGAGCAGTGTGTGACCAAATAGCATACTTCTGTTTATCCTTGAGGAGGCCACAGTAGAGCATGTTATCTGGAGCCACCATCTCAGTAACATTATAGCCTCCATTTGGATCCACCACCCTGATGTAAGTCTCCTGACCCAGATACCACGTGTCCAGGTTTTCCGTGCGTACATTCCAAAAGCCTGGGCTGTCAAGTGACAGCATCACAGCAGTCCATGCTTCGGGAAACACCTATAGTGACAAGGTGTAATAGTAACATCAGTTAACTGCAGGCAGCAACAATTTTGGTAATCATATCTACACAAGTGCATGTCTATTTATTATAGTGTAAAGTTAATAGATTTGTATCCACAAGTGTATGAACATTACCACCCAGAAATACAATAGGCCTCACAATGACAAATTGTACTTAACCTACAATAGTTACCTGAGTTGTGCAACGAGAAACTCCATCCCACTTGTTGTAAGTCCCGCGGCTATTCTCAGTCCACTCACCATAGTCCATACTGTTGGCAGTATGAAAATGATTCAGTACATAGGACCCATGTGAATGCGTCAGCAAAGGAAATGAGAATTGGAAGCTTTACTCACCCTACAACCCAGAACGCATAGCCATCAATATGGTAGGTCTGGACAATCGTGTCATTGTTCTGAAATACAATTTCCAAAAAATTCTTGTATGTGGAGTTAATGACAGATGTTCTGATCTCTGGCGGCCCGTCAATTGGCATTGTAGGGAAGTCAAGTGTGTAGACTCCCTTCTTGTCATCGAGATCTGCCAATCTCAGAGGAGTATCAGGTGGGGAATAAGAGATACCACTCAGTGTAGTCCGTTTCTTCCCATTGATGATAACAGGTGGTTCATTCCTTAGCTTGTAAACCTGGCTGACATTGATAGAGCCATAGTGAAATGAACCCTGAGGATTTGGACGAGCAGCACCAGTGCTCACATTCATCCTGGAAAAGGTAAGTTTTCTTTAGGCCAAGATGTGTATGCACAGATCATCCAGAGCTACTTGTATGAGCATAAAAACTAGTGTAGACAGTGTACTGGCTGATAATGCTAGCAGATACAAAACTAATGGTAATGAATATTTTTAGAGTCACTATTGGTATTGATAACAATAGTCAAGCTTCTAACAAGGCAGACTGCTAGAGCATGAGGACTGATATTTGTGCAGAAAAACATCCCAGATGTGTACATTGCCAAAAGCTTTGATTTGTCAAGAAAGGATGCATGTATTTTATTCAAAAAGGTTTTTCCCCCATTCAGAGTCAGACAGCAACCCATATTTGGATAAAATATCTTGAAGACGAACATAGAAATAAATGTATACAGACTACATTAAGAGATAGCCAAGAGGTCATAGAAATGTGTGGGAGAAAACAAATTAGAGAGATATATGAGCGCTACATAAGTGCAGTTGGATAATAGAAAAGATTTGTGAAGTAACAGCACACGATATGTCAGACATTTCTAAGGACATTGCATTTTAAATTCAGAACTAGGATTGCGTGAGATAAAATTAAGCCCACGATCTTTTGGACAGTCAGTAACCAAGAAGAAAGAATTATTTTACACAAACCTGATTGAGCGTGCCTGGTTCATTGAGAAAGTTTTGTCATACTCATCATTTGGAGGATCAGGAAGAGGACCGGATGCTTTGCCCTTTGAATTTGAATATTGCAAAATTGCAACACCAGTAACTCTGGTCCAGAGTGATTCATTCACAAACCTTGGACTGGCCACAATGTAATAGTCACTGCTTGCATTCTGATCCATTGTAACCAAGAAAGAGTAAGACTGGCCCACATGAATGTCGAGATTTGTGAAGTTCTGCTTCATTGTGTATGAACCCTCTGTTTCTACAAGGGCCAGGTTGTGGTTCTGAATCCTGAAGTTCAAACTTGTGGAGACACCCACGTTATGGACACGGAAACGGTATGTTTTGCCTGGTAAGGAGCTGGAGTTGTCAGCTATGGAATTATTACAATGTACAAAAGCAATCATTAATCAAACAAACTTTCGTAGGCGTGCCATGGAAGTGGTAATAAATCATCAGCATCAATCCTCCAACATCCAGGGGAAACAGGCATGAAATTCAGTGGTAACATTCAAAAATGTGAAGCAACAGCAGAGAGATGAAAAAATTAAGGTTCCAAAACATTGGAAGCAACAGCAGACACATGGATGTGTCTCAGTGGAACATATCAAATGGCAAAAGCCATCCGGGTTTAATGCAACAGTCCGTGATGCTGAAGGTGGGGGAAATAATTACCTGGCTCAACTTTGATAGTCTCATAATCGATTCCATCCGGAACGAGGGAGTCATTATACCTATATGGCCCCTTGCCATTCATCAAAACACCATCTGGCATCCCCAGCTCTTTTCCATCATCAAGCATCTTCCTCAGGTGCTATAGAAAGAAAACAAACAAACACAATGAATACCCATGGTTACAGGAAAAGACTATGTGATGAATCCTGCAGAGTCTGATTTTCCAGGTACCGTGTGGTTCTTCTTATACCAGTCCCCGATGAACAAGGTGATGTCCCCATCTGGCGTGTCGAATGGGACAGAGATCACAGCACGGTTGTTGACAGTGATACCTCCGAAACCCCCGGAGGCACGCTGCATACCAAGGGATGGAAAGTAGAAGAAGCTCCCAATCTGATCCTTGACTTGGAAATTGTAGGTCCAGTTCCAACCAGGCGGTATCGGGCAGTTTGTGCCGAGAACCCCATCCTGCCAGCAATTCTTTCGGTGCTGGATGCCATCCCTGGTTGATGAAATAACAGAGCAATCAATACTTAGTCGGCATAACATTTTTGGAGTCAGTTAACAAAACGAAACAGGCCCATAACCACAAATGCAGAAGAGCCCATGAAGAGACAGTGCTGACCATGTGATGAGCAGTGGCTCATCCAAGCTGTTGAGGACATTGACGACGACATTGTAGTTGGTGGTGACATTCATGACAGGGCCAGGGAACTGCTTGTTGATTGCAATCACCTGAAACAAGAAACGAAGAGGCATTAGCTAGCAGCAAGCATTAGCGATGAAGCACGGGATTAGATCTGAACAAATCAATGCCTATGGAAGAGCGGTAGAGGATAAATAGTGAATTTCTAGTATTCAGGTGGGGAAGAATTCGTTTGAACCGCCCGCGTAAGGGGGGCCATTGAAGCGTCCGTTCATGTCTGAAGTCTGAACTTTACAGTAAAAGAAGAAGGGGAAAAAAGAGATCTTTTTGCAAGCAAGTCTTAAATCCTGACACCGAACAAACTGCAACGAACACATCCAGTGAAGATTAGAAGGAAGCCGCCGTGAGAAATGGAATCTTGGAGGGAATAAGGAGACGAGAACAGGAGCGCTAGCCTGAGTGACTGGAGATTCAGACATCCAAAACCAAATCTTTCCCGTGGCTAGACGAATGCGAGGTGTTAGTTTCCCTATTACAAATCAAATCTTTAGGCCCGTCAGCTTCCGGATTGGATTTGGTTTGGTTTGGTTTGATTTGTACTGCACGGGACTGGACGAGATGCAGTACGGAGAGGGAATGGGGGAAGAGGAGAGGAGAAGCGAAGCGAAGCGAAGCGAAGCGAAGCACAGACCTGCTGCGGGACGCCGAGCGGGGAGGCAGTCATGTAGGTGACATCCCAGTCGAAGAAGGCGAAGGGGTCGGCGGCGTGTGCGGCGGCTGCCAGTGCCAGGAAGGCGACGGCGAGGAGCGGCGCCAGGGCCGCCATTGCTGTTGCAGTTGCAGTCCTGCTGCTGGGAGGAGAAGAGGGGGAATGGAGATGGGGATCCCTTGCAGACCCTCCTCCCTCTCTTTTTGTTTGTGCTCCGGTGGGCGGGCCTCCCTGCTCTGCTTGTGGTGTGCCGAGGAGGGGAGCGGGGAGGGAGGAGTGGAGAGCGCGTGCCTAGTGTGAAGCGGGAGGGAGAGAGGTTTCCCGTTGGCGGCCCCGACCCCTGGTGGTGGGGACAGTTCACACCCAGCCCAGAGCCAGAGCAGAGCGGTGGGGCCCACTCCACACAACAGCTGTGCTTTACTTCGCTTGTTGACTCGCTCGGATCCGAGGAAGACGACGACAGGCCGAGCGCGAGGCGCGAGCGGATACATCTACGACTACGGAGAATTGGCTGCTGGCTCGTCCATTGTTTTTTTTTTTTGGCATGGCTCATCTATCTACATGACTACATATACGAAAAACACTGCTGGCTCATCTACATCTACGAACGAAAACTGGCTGCTGGCTCGTCCATTGTTGACAACATGGAAGTGCATGGGCATTGGCCGGGCACTGGAATAGCACGCCGCATGGATCACGGCATGAGATATGGTTGCGGTTCTCTGGCCGAGACGCGCTTTAATGGTACAAAACCGCCGCCCCCATTTTCCTCACCTCATTCCTTGCCACATTTTCTGCCCAATGTTTCTTTTTTTATAAAAAGTTGCAACTCCAAGCGATATCTACTTTAATTTGTAACTGAATATGTGCTTCTCTTCCCGTCTCCTATCTTCTCCCTTATATGGGATCTCTACCACCAACATGGCACTCAAAGAACAAAAGTTGGATGTTTTCTTCCAAACCACATAAACAACATTTGGTGCAGCCCTTCCTATTTCTTTTCGCGAGATTGTCTCTAGTTAAAATGATCCATTTTCTCAAATACCATAGAAAGATTTTGATCTTAAGAGTAAGTTTTAACTTCCAAGAAGCACACTTATATGGGATCCCTTCTTTCATAATGTCATTGTATACACATCTTACTGTAAAGCTACGTTCTTTTGTTCAAGTTCCAAACAAAGGTGTCATTTTGATCATCTAACTCGATCAACGGTTAATACTCTCCCTACCAAGTCAAGCCACAAATTCAGCTTATCACCGGCCTACTATTATTGCACGTCTAAATGAGACACTCAGAGGGGATGTGCTTAGTATATATATTGGCAGCGGTCTCATTTTTCTTCATGACAATTTTGTAAAGACAAGGGTATTTCCTCACTAAAGGCTCATTTCACATCCATTGGTGGTCTCCCCAGAATCTAGCTTGCCTCTTGTTCGTGCACTGTGAATCTGTTCCGTCCCAAAAACTGATCTTAATTTGACTTCCATTAATCCTGACAAAAACTGTGAATCTCCCAACTTTTTTTGACTTGTGACAAAGTCTTGTTTGTTAAGTATTTTCTAGGAAGCTCTACTGAGGTATATAAAACGAAAGTCGATTTTATCTGACTTATTAATTAAGAGGGTGGATAATAATACAGCTAATTACACTCTTTATTGTTGTGTATCATATGCAACTAATCTAAATAGTCCACTAATACATATATAGTCGGTTGTAGATACATAATAAACCACCTTCATCTTTCTCATTATGTTGCCATAATCTTTTTGGAGTCCATGCTGCTACAGCTGCCTAGCTCATCCCACTTTTTTTCTCTCTTTTCTAATATATAACACAGCACAATCTTAATATGATAAGCCATATATAGCCTGCTAATTACATTATGTTATAATATCGAGATTATATTATATTAATTGTTGGGTGGCCGCCAATGAAAGGTACTTTGCATGTGTTGAGACGGAGCTTGGTCTCACGCGCGATTACCTGCATAAAAGCGGGGCCGGCCGGGCTCTCTTTTTTCGGTCGTGTACATGTTATCCCCATGTGCAAAACTATATATATCTCGTCTTGCTGGAAATAAATAATGTGGGCCGCCAGATGATAGCAACGCGAGTCCAATAATGCACTGGAGATTTGGAATTAATTACTTAATCGATGGGAATCGGACGCTGATTTCCGCCTTCACTCAGTTCTGACACAACGCCAGATGCCCGGATGGGGGTATATTTGGTACGTAACTGACCCATCAGCTAGCCACCATGCATTCATTCACAGGCGATGATCGATCAACTACCCTGCTGCTTCCTCTTTCTGGCTCAAAAGAATAGCAGAGCAGCAGAGGAACATGCATATGGGCGCGACTTGCCTGCAGTTCGATCTCCTTCTACAAATCTTATAGCTTAGAAGCGAAGCAACATCTGGATCAAAATGTCATAACATGCATGTAGTATTAAATGTAGATAAAATTAAAAACTAATTGCACAGTTTTGTTGTACTTTGCGAGACGAACATTTTGAGCCTAATTAATCAATTTTTGGATAATTTTTCACAAATACAAACGAAATACTACAGTAGCGTAATGATTACGAAGTGACATCTTACTCCCAAATTCAATCTCTTAATTCTAATATCTAAACACCACCGTGGTCTGACAACTACTCTCCTATGCAGCTATAGGTGCATCAGACGCACTTGGGTGAATCATTTCATTTCTAGTTTAGACCAAATACAGATATTTAAATCACTTTATTTTAGTTTTCAAACTACCGATCCAATCTGCATCTCTGAACTGAAGCTGAGCTAAACATGTTCTTGCTCCTGATCCCGGCCCATTTCAAAATGTTTGCCCGATCCATTCATGAAAAACTTGTACTCATATAAATACATCAAAACTTCATCGACGTAATCGGAATATCTAGAATGAACATATGTAGCGGAACAGAGAGTCAGTAGTTACAAACAAACAAAAACATAGACGGCCGGGTGGGGTTCCTTTCAGATTGAGCAGCAGGGGACCAATCGATCATGCTCAGCTCTCCTGTTTGATTTCTTGACTAAAACATTTTGGATTGGGTGGACCATTCTCAACCGGCCTATCACATACCGTACTAGACCCTTGCATGCATGCATAAATAAACTACATAGTATATGTTTGAATATGGTCCATGTCTCAAGATTTCGGTCTCCCTCTCTCCGATCTAGGTAAACTGAAGTCTTGACAATGCAACTAGGAAGCGCTCGGTCTCAAGATTCATAAATTAATAAGAGCAACCTTTACTATAATATAAGTATAATCTATCTATGAAGATGGTCCATGTCTGAAAGGACCGTGATGTCACCTAGAGGGAGGTGAATAGGTGATTCTGCAAATTTCCAACATTTAAAACAAATTGTCAGTTCAACTCCGGATACTCCGAGGGTACGCCGGATACTCCGGGTTTAAGACCGGAGACTCCGCAACACCTCTGGATACTTTGGATCAACTTTAGCTGGAAATATGACTAAGTCAGAACCAAAACCGGTCAGACCGGTTTGGGAAACCGGTCAGACTGGTTTCGACTGAGAAACACAAGAATGTAAATTAACCCCCTTTTCGGGCTCTAGCACAAATGCAACTTGATGTAGTGCTTGTGTAGATGATTTCTAGCAGGTCCAACTAGTCCCTGCACACAAGATAAGCACAACCAAGTAGATCGAAGCGGAAGCAAATATATGTGCTAGAAAGGAAATTGTGAGGCAAACCAAATTGGAGATGCAGCGAATTGTTTCCCGAAGTTCGGATTCGCTGTTTGCCCAAAGGCTGCCCAAAAGCACAGCGAACCCTACGTCTCCGTTGAGGAAGCCCCTAGTGACCCAAAGGTCGAGCTATCTCCTCGGTTCCACTAACTTGATCTTTTCCCCGAAGGAGGCAAGACCACACCTGCACAAACAATCTGTGGCACACCACAACCTTGGTGGCTCACCGGCGACGCCTAGCCGTCTAGGAGGCTTCACCTCCAAGAGTAACAAATGCTTCAATGAGTTGCTAGACTTCAACCGGAGTGCTCAAGCTATGGATTCACTCCTCACTAGTTTAGCTAGCTCACATTAGCTCTCTATTGCTCACTCACACAATCCCTCTCAACCCAATCCAAAGATATGAATAAATTCAACCAATCTCACAAAGAGAGGCTTGGGGAGAGCTTGCTGGTGCTTGAAGTGCTTCTGGACGCCCAAGGGATCAAATGAACCAGCAGCCCTCAAAGGTGAGGGCTAGGGGGTATAAATACCCCACACACAAAAACTAGTCGTTATGCCCGAGGAAAACCGGTCACACCGGTTTCCAAAACCGGTCACACCGGTTTTTGAATAAAACTAGCCGTTACCACTCTGAGCTCCCAAACCAGTCACACCGGTTTTCCAAACCGGTCAGACCGGTTTGGGACCAGTCAGCACACTAAGCCCCAAAACACTCCTCTCAAAGGTTATCTCACATGGGTTGACTTATGAGCACTTTTTGGTGTGTAGTCAAACAACTAATGTTGCATCCCTCTTGATAGTATGGCATTCCTATACTCAAGATTGTAAATAATAAATGAAACCTATATTTGAGCTTTTATGTCTTCATCGACGTCATACTTGATCAATATCAACTTGAGGGCTTCAACATTCTTTTCTTGCTGAGCGAATCCAACTTGAGCTAGTGACTTAGAATTTCCAAGTGTATGATCACGAATCCACACCAATTCATAAGCCACTCCATCATATGATTAAACAATGATTGGATGCATTGCATTGCTTCACAAGATAAGGCTTGATTAATGTCTAGGGATCAAACTACAACACTAGCTTCTTCACCTTAGCAAAGTTCCTCGGCCACAAGTCTACCTTGTCCTTCACTTGCTTAGTACCTCGTCACTAGCCATCTAGTTTGTTCCCTTTCATCCTATCTTGCCACTTTAAGTTAGGCTTTGCTTTGCATCCACATGAAATCCACATTTGACATTCATGTCTTCAACAAACCGAGATCTATCCAATATCATCACATAAATTGTCCCAATATTATTTGACAAGCTTCTTCTAAATGAGACCTAACCATATGCATAACCTCATGTCTCATTTGTCATTTCCATTTACTTGTCATTGTCCACTTTAGACACATGGGACCACATCCACTTGTTTGCTTTCATAATATTAAACCAATAGAGCGCATATTCTTATTAATAATTACATCACATGAATATCCATAAGAATAAACCCTGCTCATATACTTAAGCAAACAAGTTAGATTACAAATCATGTTGTCATACAAATCACCAAAACACATAAGTGGCTAGATGCACTTTCAATGTCTTAAGATTCATGTCTTCCTCTCTCGTCACCGTCCACAAGGAAGGCCATGTGCCAGTGATTATATAAGATGGCGCATGCACTTCTTTGGGTGTCTTGGCTAGCTTGGGCCAAGTTGAGGTCCATGGACCCATCAAGTGGTAAGGGGCGGGCCCACAAGTTCACCTCGAACACCTCACACATTTTGTTCAGTGGTATTTAGGGGGTCTCCGAGAACTAGAGACGTAGTTAGCTGACTAAATTCTCTTATATGAAGGAAAAAAAAGAGAGAATCTTAGCTAGTGACTAATATATCACTTGTCTATTTCTCGTAATCTAAGAAAATAAGAGACATTATCCTTAGTGATCTGTTTTTAGTTACGTAGCTAGTACCATTGAAGACATTCTTAGTGTTGGTGGGTGAGAGAGCACTCCATATTCATCCGTTTGCTTTGTTTTTAGCTACAATAAATATGTTTTTTTAAGTATGTGGATTATAAATACACGCTGACACACATATTTATCTCTATGAATACACGCATGTAAGGCCAGTGTCAGTGTAAAGTTTCACTGCACGATTACCTAAACCAGAAACTAGGTAACTGTATCAAAGGAGTTTTATGACGATGAAACTCCTCTCACAAGTCATGAAACTCTACCTTCTCTCTCCTATACCGCATCAGCACATTTAATGCCATGAAACCCCATGAAACCCCCACTGAGACTGGCCTAAATCCTACCCCTATGAACACCTTTGAGTTGGCCCAACAAATGTCGATGTTGATGAAGTCATCAAAGATGCCTCGTTGTTGATGGACACGTCGCATACCACTGAAAGAATACCACCGATTAAATAATGAAATAAATCCAAAAAATACGACGCACGTGCTAAGTCGACACAATTCACATCACAATTTCTTACTCATTTTGCACTACCTCCTCCATCACAATTTCTTTTTTTTTCTTTTGCGAAACACCAATACACTGAAACACACATACATGTAGAATATATATATATATATATATATATATATATATATATATATATATAACACCTAAATTCTAGATTGGATCTGTAGATATTGACATGGATGAAGTCACTACAACATTTGAATGTGCTCAAATTCTTCCCTTCAACTTGGAATTACTATATAGTTGTTATTGTTTACCTGCACCCAGTTGAGCTAGCTCTCTGAAGAGTCTGAACACATGTTGAATTAATGGAAAACATGGTGTACTCTAAATAGGAACATGTCACTTGCAGCCGCCATTCTTTTTTAGTTTCTCATGTATGAAGTTTTTCTCATTCCCTTGCAATGCTCGAGACATGTGAGTCCCCCCACCAAAAAAAAATATGTGAGTAAAAAGTTTATGATATACGAGTATAAACTTTTTACTTGGATGTTCTCGATTTTCGAGAATATTTGGTATGTGAGTAGAAAGTGATCCGTGGATGATATCTTTCTCATCAACGTGCAAAAAGTTTTAAATTTATATCTAGAGTAGAAAGTCTTTAAAAGTTAGGATCCTTAAAATTTCTCATAGCAATTTGAAATTTTGTTTGGAGTGTATTGGAAGTTCAGAGCTTGTTGGGTTTTGGGGTCAAAGTTTTTTTTGAGCCGAAATGAATAATTTATTTGTACATACTAGCATGAACGCACGTGCGGCACGCACGTTTATTGATGACACATATGTACTAAAACAATATCACTTGAGTGGACCATGGTAAACAGACCAGTCGTGTGAAGCGCTTTTAAAAATACTTTATATTCACTCTCTCATGCATAGAGAGTTTTAGATATTCTCAAATGTAGATGCACATCATTTTTGAGATAGTTGTTCTTTATTTATATAGAAAAAACTCTTCAATCTATTGTTCATTAGCAATACGTGATAATTGTGTATAGACGTGGTTACAAATGTGGGTATATCATGAGCAGGTGGGTCCGCGTGGTATGGGTAGAGTGTTAGGTGAAAAAAGTTTCGCATTTTGCACTGTTTTCCTACATTTTTCCACGTCTTCCCACGTCCTATAACCCAACAGGTGGGCCCTTTGTGAGGGGTGGGGGTGGATTTTTTTGGGTGAGTAGCGTTTTCGATTCTCTGGAATGCTTTTAGTACGAGAAGATATGACGCTTACACTGCACTTACGCGCCCACCTGCGTGTGCCACGTCTCCATCTCCAACTGCTTCCTCTCTCTCTCTCTGTCTTGCCAAGAATAGAACTCCGATCCTATCCATGTATCATCCAATGGAACTTCTGGGCGCGAGGGAAGAGGGAGACGGAGAAGGAGAAGGAGACGGAGAGGAGGGAGCTCAACCAACCATCCATGGATTGGTAGCAAGACCGGCCGAGAGGGAAGAGCGGAGGAGCAGCTCGATCTTGCAGTTGTTGGATAGGAGATTTCTGATCGATCGCCCCTCCTGCCCTGCCGCAGCTCATCGGAATCGCCGCCTCCCTCCGCCTGCCATTCGCGTCCATGACGCGCTGACGACCACCTTTGGCGCCGTTCCTTCAGGTAACATCCGCAACACTCCAGTAAATATATATTTGTAATGTGCATTGAGTGATTTTGATACGGATTATGGATCGACGCGGCAGTCCCCACATAATACACAATATCAATCACATCTTGCTTGCAAAAATGGAATGCACATCCATCTTTATCTCGAAACATCTGCAACTCTTTATCCAACACTGGAAGCGCCGCGAATTTTGGTGTTTCAGATAACTCTTTGTTAGAATTGTTACCTGTCGCACAAAACTCATAACTTCATGGGCACTAACATTGTACACTGCATCTCTCCATAGGGAACAAGAGTGGCGGCACTTAATTTGCCAGGGCAGAAATTGTCCTGAGGTTCTTCATAAGCCAACCATTTAGACCAGCCAGACAATGTCAGCTTCCGAGTTCAGGATTCCGTACCAGCAAGTAAGCAGCTTGTATGTTTCAATAAGAATTTTCAGGTTTCGTGCTGGAGTTTGCTTATCAGTGTATATGACCTGTTGTATTGTTCAACTAGCTTAGACTTATGAGTTTGGTAGCAACCCATTGCACTCTAATCTCAGATAGCATTTCAGTGATGTATCACTCAGACATAAGCGAGTAAATTTAATTAAAGCACAGAGAATATGTTACAGGATGAATGCCTATGTATGGAAGATACGCTGCAATAAAATCCATGCATGCTTTGAATCATGAAAAAGAAAAGTAGCCCATGACTCCTCTCTCTCATGACTCCTCTCTCTCTCTCTAAATTCAAGCTTTTTTGTGAAACAGGAAGGACAAGCTCCTACTAAATTCAAGTTCAGTAGATCACTGTTTAATCATTCAACTGCATCACTAATTCACTATGCTACATGTTCACTCCACTTTGTTTCATTCTGTTGATAGGTTTCTTCTTCACAACCTGCTGAGAATGCAACTCAGTTCAAGACCTGCCGATGTGGGGAGGGAGACACATCTGAAACTGGTGACAGCCCACCATCTTCTTGTCCTAATTGCCAGGTATGTGAGATCTTCTTACACCTAAAGGATTTGTGCTACAGTAAAGATAAGAGAAAGAAGAAACATTCTTTTCATGCTGTAGTATGTCCTACAATTAATATGCTGCTCGACACGTTGCTGGGTACCTAGCTTTATAACCTGACTTTGTACAATTTGATGTTTCCACGAACTGTCATCGCTATGCAGAGCTTAGGCAATAGCTGGCACTCTGGCAGCGTGGCAGTGATGCTTATCTGTCATTTGCTTGTGCCTCAACATATGGTCAAAGCATGTCAAAAAAAATATGGTCCAAGTTAAAAGTAGTAGATACTTAATTTACTGTGCAGAACTGTACTATTAATTCAGATAATGATAAATAGTTAAATGAAAAAAGGTACCTTGTTAGTTTGTCCATATCTTTGTATGAAAATTTTAAAGGCCAGTTATAAATACTCTTTTAATGCAGGTCCTTAAGAGTGGGCATTTACTACTTTCATCGAAAGGTACACTTTCTTGCAAATATGTTTGAGAACGTGTAATTCTGTTTTCTGCTTCCTCTCCTTGAGCATCTTAAACATTTTATCATGCCATCATTTTAGTGCATGTTATTCATGTTTTTTAAGTTTGGCTGCCCTACTTAGTACTTGATAACATTTTACATTTGTTCACTTTTACTTTTGAGATAAAATATTACATATTAAATCTGCTATAAACAGGGATTGGATGGACATCATGGAAAAAGCGCTGGTTTATTCTTACAAGGGCGTCATTAGTGTTCTTCAGAAGTGACCCTGTAAGATATATTGTGCCCATATATTGCACTAGTTCTTTCAATATTGTTCTTTTTTCTGGATGTTATACTGTTGGATATCTGTGCTTTGCTGTGTTTCTTTACATCATTATTCATATGCTAATCTGCTCTCCTGTGATATCCTATTCATATGTTCGAGGTAAAATAAATTTTCTTGTAATGAAAAACACTAAAGAAGCTTTATCAGTGCTAATCCGCTTCTCGTGAGTAGATCTAACTCTTCTAGCAAATACACTCCCAAATCCCCATAAAAATATCTGAAACCTGGACTTTATCAATGAGACTTATTGCTGCAGGTCCTACTTATGTTAACTTGTTAGTCACTACCTTGTGATGACTGGAGACATAGCATCTGCTAGGCTGTAGGAATTTTATAACTGGGTCCTCTGGAACAGTGATACCATGTTCATCTATTAAAAATCTATATGCACAGCTACTTGTGATAATGACATTGTATTGCTCAGATAACCCTATAGACTATCAAATTAGCATGACGCTGTTGTGGTCGAGATCATAATACAATTATCATTACCTACACATTTTATGTGGGGAAACATTCTGGTGAGACTAGAGGTGAAGTGGGATAGATTTTTTTTGTCTTATTAGTTACATACCAAAAGTTGCACGAAATAAATGTTAAGGCTTACTTTTGATTGTCACTGCCACAGTTTTTCTAGAGCACACAGATAATTTTGTCCGGTTAGCAAGCCAGTATAATTGATAAAGCTCGTTTTTTGTCATTATATTTTTCTTTTCAAGTTTGGTTTCTAGACATAGAAAACTAAGCATATTTTCAAGGCAAAAGTTAAGCTGATCAGATTAGGTAGGCACACCATAGTTACTCCCAATTTTTTTGCTTTAATTTCAGAGTGTACCCCCTCCCAGAGGAGCGGAACCAATTGTTACACTTGGTGGAATTGACTTGAATAGCTCCGGAAGGTTTGCATTGAAAACCGAAACTTTGACAAAAGATTGATGACTCTTCAATACTATCTGATAAGTTTATAATCTTGTGGAATGCTTAAGTGTTGTCGTCAAAGAAGAAAGGAAACTTCTGACAGTGTTATTTCCTGATGGCCGTGATGGGCGAACTTTCACTCTGAAGGTTAGTTGTCCACTTACAGTTTTTTTTTAATTGAACGAGCAAGAGAGCTGCATATCTTTTATAGAGAGAAAAAAAGAGAAAGAGTCCCATACAAAGCAGGCTCGTTACCTCACTTCGGAGATAAAAGGAGGTTGCAAACTAAGACAACTTCATACAATTTCTGGCATATTGCTTTTGTGTTTCAGGTGTGTTTGGTTGTGTGTTGCGGTTTGCACAACTGACTGTGGCTGGCAGTGACTAGTGAAGCAGCAGTAGTGATGGTTAGATTGAGGGGATGACCATGCTAGTAGTAGTCTCTTAGGGGCGGGGTTCTACCCTGTCTGTACAGAGTGGCCCATTTTTTGTTCAATTACATGTATCATACATTTATGTTATTGTTTATGAATTAATGGGTTGAATTTTCACCAAGCAGGCAGAAACCATAGAAGACCTAAATGAATGGAGAAATGCATTGGAAAATGCTCTAGCACAGGCACCATGTGTAGCAAATACAGTGGGGCAAAATCCAATATTCAGCACTGACGTAGCAGCAGAACCTGCTGAAGCTCCGGCTGAACAGTGTAAGCTGTGTTAACTTTCATCACTTGATCACCATTTGAGATATTAGATATTTTGAACATGCCTGAATCTCTTGCGAACTGTAGAATGAAGCTCCTGTATTTGCTGAGAATTGACACTTTTAATTTCTTTCTTTCTAATTTTTTTATCTCGTTGTTCAATGAAAGCCAGCTTGATTTCAAAAATCATTGTTGTGATAAAGGATTGAAAATGGCTAGATGTGATGATGGTTTCTAATAATTATGAAAGTACTTAAAAAGTGGCAACAAAGCGATTTGTATGCATGTCAGTGCAATGTTCTCCTTCATGCCCATTGTCCTATATGTATGATTTACAGTTCCAACAGAATGCCAACATAAACTTATATAGGAACTAGGCATAGCTCAGCTGGTGGGAGGTGTGGGTGTACATCCCTACAACCCTGCTTTAGGTCTTCTTCGGGACGAATTTTCATGCCTATTTATTCTTATTTACAATACTACCTAGTTCCTTCTTGGTTGCCTTAATATATAGCTGCACTTAGTAAACCTTAGTCTATTTATTTTGCGTATTCGTGGCTGATACCCACAACATATGTTTGGTTGCATATTAAATTATATATTTCATCCTATTTGAATCAGGAAGTTTTGGCACCCAGTATTTCTTTCTTATCAGAGCTCATTCTCTTGAGTCAATTGCATCCTTCTAATTCAATATTTTCTCACTATTTTGGGGGTGTGGATGGGGGCTAGAAGAGATGAACTCCTTACATTTCGTTATGCGAAGCAAATTCATTTGTTTGTATTGCAGCGGAGGACAGTTCTGTCATTGGCAGACCTGCAGAATTTGCACTTGTAGATGCTGATGGCAGTCCGTCATTTCTGGAAAAGGCCCTGAAGTTCATTGAAGATCATGGTAAGTATTTTTCCTTATTGAATTGAATCAGTACACAATGTCTAGAAAATGTTATATCATGGTGAATAAAAAGCATGAACGTGTAAAAATCATTTGGCACAGTCCTAACGCACACACCCCCAAAAAAATTATCTGTAGGGATCAAGGTAGAAGGAATCCTGCGTCAGTCTGCTGATGTTGAAGAAGTCAAACGCAGAGTTCGGGATTATGAAAAGGGTGATTTCTTTTTGCTGAACTTTTTCTTTTCTTATCAAGCATAACTATGCTTGGTGTTTTGCATTGCTTACTGTGTATCTCCTTTGCTTTCATAAAGATATTTTATGAGGGTCATAATAATGTCCAGGAGTTGTATTCTTGTCTGCTTTGACTCCTTTACCATATTTATACAATTATAAACATACATTTAATTTGATTTCTAGGGAAAAATGAGTTTTCCCCAGAAGAGGATGGACACGTTATCGGTGACTGTATTAAGGTATTTTATTTGGCAACTGTTGATTACAGTCTCACTAGAAAGGAATGTGCTTTGATGGTATGCTTGTCACTGATGTTTGTGTGGTTGTCATTTGATATAGTATGTTCTTCGAGAGATGCCATCATCTCCAGTTCCCGCGTCATGTTGCACTGCCCTGGTTAAAGCATACCGTAAGATCAATTTGGAAGTTTCTTTATGCATTCACCAGTCTTCTTGTATTTCTGATTTAAGTAAAACTACATGTAAGATGTCATCTAGTAAGTACAAATAAATTAAATCAATATATCCCTTATTCATAGCATTGCGATGTGTTAGAATCATATAATGATCAAGACTAGTGGTTATACAGGAACTGACAAGACAAGAAGGCTTGATGAGATAAATAGAGTGATATATGAAGTTTTCCCAGAACCAAATCGATTATTATTGCAGAGGTATCTACCTTATATTCTTATATTATATTTTCTTGTCAGAAGAATTTGTATGCTCGACATATTAATGCTTGTGGCATCATAATTGGTTTAGGTGTAATTCTTGACAGAGCTTCTCATCCCTTGATGTAGTTATAACAATTTGACTTGTTTTCTTATCCTTTACTACCATAGCAACATCAAATGAATGGGCTCCAGACTCATCAGGTTTCTTTCAGGATTCTTAAGATGATGCAAATCGTTGGGTCACACAAAGCTGTGAATAGGATGTCTCATTCTGCTTTGGCGGCTTGCATGGCACCACTCCTCCTTCGACCTCTTCTTCTTGGTGAATGTGAAGTCGACAATGACTTTAGTATGGCAGGGGACGGTTCATTCCAGCTACTTCAAGCTGCCGCAGCTGCAAATCATGCACAGGCTATTGTTATCATTATGATGGAGGAATTTGATCAGATATTTGATGTATTCTCTTTTTACTTCTTGTTTTCCTTTCGTGTAGTCAAGATCCATTTGAAGTAATACCACACTTAGTTGTTCATGAGTTAATATTCAACTGACTATCATACAGGACTTGGAAGAAGGTTCCTGTTCTTCAGACGCTTATACAGAATCTGAGGATGATGATGTTGATAAGGAATATTCCACAGATAATGACATCCATGATGACGATGGTTCTTACGACTCCGGTGAAGATGACATTGAAGAAGACTTGGATGACAATAGTGAGCACTACTCTGATGGCAGTGAACGTGGCAGTAAGATCAACAATAATGTCAAGGATGACAAGGTACTTGAACTGGCCATTGTATTGATTCCAAAACGTTGTAGATGAGGAATTCTCCATGCTGGCATTGGAAGTGTATTCAAGAAACATGTTACTTTTTTTAGCCTTTCATTTTATGTCTCTTGTTTATGCTATTATTTATTTATTTCAATTTTCTGACTTCACTAGGTTGGGTAACCCTGTTTTTCTTCCCTTTAGCATGCATAGGTTGGCTCATATGCTTTATCCATTAATATATGTGCCTAAGTTACGTCAGTGGTTGAACTTTTCCATATTTAAACAGTGGTATTTAAGATGGTTATTATATCTATAACTTCCTGTCTTTCATGGAAAATTCTAACTGCTGCATGTACCGCAAACTGCTTGCTAGTACCTGTAATTATATTCCTACATGAGAAAATCTTGGTCACACTATGTTCTTGCATATGATATTGAAGAATAGTTCAGGTTACTGCTTCAAAGCACTTATGAAATTGCAAATAATTAATTGACTCATATGGGGCAAATACATTTATGTTTCTTCAGAATTTAAGCTTTATGCCTCTGACTTCAATTTTTCTTGATTCATAGGTTAAAAACAATACTTCAGGAACTGCAGGTAATGAAAATAACCGGTCTGTTCTAAAAGCAAGAATAGAATATGGTGCATCGAGGGAAGGTACTGATCAAAGTTCTTCTGCTCCACTTAATTCATTTTTCGCAAATGCTGCACAAGCAGAGGATACCTCTCAAATGGAGAACAGTAGTCGATCCCACCCGAAACAAGAATCAGGTGGATCAAATGAATCTAAAGGTCACATAGTAAAATCAAATTCTCGTTCATCATCTTCCAAAGGAAAATCTATGGAGAAATCAAGCAGCTCAGCATACAAGGGAAAAAGAACCTTATGGGGCCGTACTTCAGTAAGTGAAAATTTTAATGTATAGTTGTGCATATTAATGCTAATTGGATAATCTTACAGTTTACTGGAATACTGGATGTGCAGGCAAGAAAAGACCTGTCAACGGAGGAGATTGAACGCTGCAGTGATGATGAGTAAGTAGCCCTGCCCCTGCTATATGCACTTGTGTATGGCACCTTTGTCCTTTGGGCATATCCTTTTTATTGAAAGGGTTGCAATTGCAAACATATATCCCTTGGAAGCACCACAATCTTTTTTCCACCTTTTCCTTCTCAACACTTTGCTTGTTACTTGTGCATTGGATTTATTTTTGTTTTTTGTATTGCATAATAGACAAACTTTCAATTTTCCATTCACTCATTCAAATCTGTATCTTTTGTTAAGCTTTCCTTCCATTTGGAGTTGAAATGTTACTTTTAACTAGTGAAAATATCGTGAACAAAACTTAATACTGGTTTGGAACTAATACACATATAAAATTCAAGGAAGTTTTTGCAATTTATGGCTGATATTTGAGTTATATTTGATTTGTATTATGAACTAGGACCCTTATTGACAAACTTGAGAACAACAAGGCTGATCTCCAATCGAAAATTGCAAAGGAGGTACAGCCTTTTCCCTTAGGATCACATGAATTCGATTAAATGGCATCAGAGTATCAGACTCCTCTCTATGAGATTATATTGTTCCTTTTCCTTTTGTAGGCTAAGGAAAATGCAATCCTCCAGGCAAGTCTAGAAAGGCGAAAAGAAGAACTACGTGAACGCCGTGTAGCACTGGAAAAAGAAGTAAGAACTGAAGGCTGGACTTTTTTTTCCAATTCTGGATCAGGAAGATCATGGTAGCCTTTACAATTGGATCACTTTGTAAGAGATCATTGCACCATCACGAAGAAATAAAATTTACAGTAACAACATAGAAACATAAGAAGCTAAGCAATATAATTGTGCCAAAAGCATTCAGTATGCAAAATTACAGCCATACATGTAGTACTTTCATTTTTCTGAAAGCATTTTTGGTGTGGTTTACAGAGTATGATGCACATTTTCCTCTGTTTGACAATGAAAACTTGTTCACTGAATAGGTTGAGAACTTGAGAGACCAGCTACAGAAGGAGAAAAATTTAAAGGCATCCTTGGAGTCTGGGGTGATGAACTTGCGAAGAGGGCAGGTGTCCTTGCCGTCAACAACAGACAGCAAGGTAGTTTCTAAAGATCTGATTGCTGAGTTCAAGGACAGTTTCTTTTTTCTTAATAATTTGAAATGTTTGTCCTGTTAATAAAAGACTAAGGCTGATCTTGAGGAAGTTGCAACTGCTGAATCTGATATTATGAACTTGAAGCAAAAGGTTTCTGATCTTCGCGGGCAAGTCAGTGGCCAGCATCTGTGCTGTGAATCATGCAACAAACGGCTCCTAAATACAGAAAGGATTGGCGGGTAAGATAATGGTCCAGTATTTCCTCACATCATTTTGGGTTGTAGACTGGTAATAAATGGGACCCGTTTCTCCAGACCTGATAGCGAAGCAACTTCGGTTGTTGGGAGTGATTCTGCAACTGACATGGTAAGAGTGTCAAATGCCCTTTATTCTGCTTTCAGTATAAGTGGGAGAAAACTCTGTATGTTGAGGTTAAAGAAAGCAGCAAGAATTTCAGGGTGATGTTGAGCAATCAAGGAAACAGAACGTGCAGCATTCACCACCATCAACAGACAAGCCAGGTCAGGAGGCGGTCGGGAGCGTCAGCCAGAGGGCTCCTCAAAGGATGCAATTGGTTGCCAGGGACAGCCAAGACGGGTCATCATCTGCATCAAAGTGGACCTTTGCGCAGAGACAATATTCAAACAGTCCACTGATAAGGGGGCTTCACGGATCCAGCGGGGTTCGTGCATCATGCGTAACTTCCCTTTTGTTGTCTGACTGATGAAAAAAGATGTTGAATGAATATGTTGTTGTTGACCAGGAACATGGTGGAAGCGTCACACCGGCAACGTCGTTTGCGTTAGCCAAGTTGACAAACCGGCTCAACTTCCTGAAAGAAAGGAGGGCGCTGCTGGCAAGCGAGATGCAGGGCTTGGATTTGGGTCGGCCCCCAGCAGCGGCTGCTGCTTCTTCTGCTACTGCTTCTGCTGGCGGCGGCGGCGGCGCCCCATCAGTCAAGCCACCAACCCCAAAAGGGTCTGAGAAGAGAAGTTGAGGGGAGTTGATGTTGATCTGTCCCTGTTGTGTTGTGCTGAATAGGCCATGCTAAGCTAGTCTATCTGAAACTCTGAATCAGCAGTGTCATTTGTGTGCCGGTCTATCCGTCCATCCATAGTGTTGTCTGTACATGTTTCCACAAATTTTGTTACTATACAAACTTGCAGATACATATAGATATGCATTGAACGTGTCCGCAGTTAGGCAGGCTGTTTTATTGGATTCAGAGTAAAGAAACAAATCAGATCCTGGTCCCAAAAGGGTGCTGCTAGCAATGTCTCGCCCCTGCTTGAGCCTAGTTTGCGTTTCCATCAGCTGGACCGGGCAGGTCTCTGCATTCTTTGTGGTGATTCAAGATGGCAATGGGTACCCGAAACCCGCGTACCCAATGGGTTTTACCCGATTAGAGCGCGGGTATGGAAACATATCTCTACCCGCGGGTATATTAATGGGCAACATCTTCTACCCATCGGGTAAACGGGTGTGGGTGCGGGTACATACTACCCATACCCGCGTACCCGCGGGTAAAATATACCCGCGGGTAATGTGTGATAAACTTACACATTGTTAATAAATGGTGACTTAATATTGGTAACTAACTAATAATTTTATGATTTGTTATACTATTGGTGGGTTAAGAATTATCAATTATTATTTTTATTTACTCAAATTTATTGGTGTATGAACTTTCTCATATGTCACATTTACAATTCTAGTAATTTATAGAGGGTATGATAGCGGGTACGGGTTACCCGACGGGTAAAAAAACCCGCGCGGGTGCGGGTATGGGCAAGAACTTATACCGGCATGCAGGTATGGGTTTTTTCGCGGGTACGAGTATAGTTCGCGGGTACGGGTATGGAATAGCACTACCCGACGGGTACGTACCCGTTGCCATCTTGAGTGGTGATCTACAGAAGGATGGAACATATTCTAAAGTTCTCAAATTGATTGTCTAGCAACGTACTACAGGTTCAAAATAACACATGGATAACATTAGAGGTACAAGAAAGTGCAGAGATAGATCCCTCCAGGATAATGGGACGTCTCAACAAATTAAAGTGCAGAGCTCTCTCAGGTCTCTAACTTCTCCTAGATGATAGATATTAATAGACATGCTGTAGCTACAAGCTTTCACCAGGATTTAGGCTGCCTCTACTCTGCATCACTTGCCCTCCTGGATGACCTTGACGGCCTTGTTCACACCAGCTGCCTTCTCATCGGAGACTGCTCCACCCTCCGGGAGATCAAACTTTCTGCGGCTCAGCGACCTCTGCTTCCCTGGTGGCTGAGGGTCCACAACCTCCAGCATTGCCTCAAGCTCCTCTAGCATAGATTTCTTTGAAATCCTCACCATGTAGTCAGGTCCCTGGATTGAGCCAAAGCACCAATATGGTTAGAGCCTGAGGCTAACAGCTATCCTCAAATCACAGGATCAGGTCACAATCCCACAATTAATTCAAGGAAACAAATATAGGCTAAAATGATTGTCTAGCATAATTTCAGTTCCAAACAACTGCAGTGGTAGTCACCAACTCATAATTGGTGTGTGGTGGAGTTTCAAATTCCAGTGTCCACCAATTTAGATGTTAGTGCTCCTACTACAATATACTCCCTCCGGTTTGGTAAAGGAAGTCGTTTAGGACAGCGACATGGTCACCAAAGCATAACTTTGACTTCTCTTTTCTATAAAAAATATTTCTTGAAAAGTTAAATATGTATACTTTTATGAAAATAATTTTCAAGACCAGTCTATTTATATAATTTTCACATTTCCAAACTCAATGACTTAAATGTTATTCATGATTTATATTCCCAGTGTTTGACTCAAACCTTGTCCAAAACGACTTCCTTTACCAAACCGGAGGGAGTATCTACTTTCCTAACAACGTGACATCAATAACTTCAGATATTAAGGCATCACTGGAAACATATGCTTACATAAAGAACCTTATAACAAATGATCCCAGGGTAACAGTGCAGCAGCTGGACTTGCGATATACCAATGTAGCTAAATAAACAGTGATAGACAGGTAGCTCACCTCAAGTGCATCCACAGTGATAAGCAGTACAATGATCTTCTCAGAGAACCTTTGGCGCTCTTCATGGTCATGGGCGATGCGGCGCCTGTAAGAGATGTTATAGAACAGGGACCTGATCTCTTTCAGCTTGGCTTTGGCCACAGCTAGATCACGCAGGCAACGAAGCACCTGGGAGCGGTGAGCAAGGTGAGCCCGGTAGGTCATCTGGATGAGAAATGCGGCATCCTGTGGGGACAGCTCCTTCCTCTTTCCCTTGCCATTGCCCTTAGCGAAAGCCTTCATATAGTCAGAGAGAGGAAGATGCAGGCGATAGTTAGTACAGCAAGCCAGGCAGGAATGCAGCAGATCTAGAACATACAGCATTCTCAGACTGTGCCTAAAACCAGAACATTTGTCTATGGATCTCCGGGGTCCTGCTAAAAATCTAATCTTTTCTTCAGATCGCAATAAAGTTGAAGCTCCGCAGCTTAAAACCCCGGTAAAAATGCAATCTTTTGGTCCCTAATAAGCATCTACAGTATTTAGAGAAGGTGGCATCTAAAGCCCCAAATAAACCCAACCCGGTGTGGCCGTGTGGGGGGAGAGAACAAAGGAGAAGAAGAAAAAGAAGAAGGGGGAAATGTGAGACCTTTCTGATGGCGACGCATCCGGCGTCGTTATCATCGGGGATCTCCTCGATCTTGATGGAGGCGACGGGGCATTTCTTCTCCTCGATCTTGATGGATGCGACGGGGCATTTCTTCTCCTTGTTGACGGCGGCCTTGTCTTGATTCTTGTTCTTCTTCTTCTTGTTGTCAGCCTGCTTCTTCTTGTGGGCGTGCTCCTCCTCGTCGCTGTCGCTGGCGGTGAAATCCTCCTCCCAGGTGTAGGCCCGCGACCATGGCTGGAGGGTTCCCTTGCCCTTGACGGCGGCGCCCCACTTGATCTTGCTGGGGGCGGCGTTAGCGGCGGAGGAGCCAAAGCCCTTGGCCTCCCACTTCCACTTGCGGTCGAACCCGTCTTGGTTGGGGGACTTGACCTCGGCCTCCCACTTGAGCGTCCGCTCCCCGGCGCGCGGCTTGTCGACGGAGGTCCACTTGACCTTGCGGCCGTGGGCCTCGGTGACGTAGGTGTACTTCCTGGTGGTGGGCTCGGGGCGGCGCGCGGCGACGGCGAGCTCGAGGGCGGCGACGCGGTCGGTGAGGTCGCGGAGGAGGAAGGGGTAGGGGGACGGGGTGGGGTCGAGGGGCGGCGCGGCGGCGGGCAGGAAGAGGTCGAGATCGGGGAATGCGGGAGCGGAGAAGGGGGAGGAGGAGTGGTAGTCGAGGCCAAAGAATGGGCAGGAGGAGGGTGGCGGCGGTGGGAAGGGGAAGAAGGGGTCGTCGAGGAAGTGGCGGCGGGAGGAGGAGCCCATGGTGAGGCGGCGACGGCGACGGAGCTGGGTGTGGCTGGGGCAGATCAGACGGAGACGGTGGTGGTGGAATGGTGAGTGGGGAGTGATCGATCGGTCGGTCTTGGGGATGGGGATGGAGATGGTGTGCAGTGCAGGGCACGTGACGTGACGCGACGCCACGCCGCCCCGCGCGGGGTCGGTGGGGCACACGCTTGGTCTTGTACTTGTCAGTCATTAGCCAGTCAAACCGCACACCCCATCGCAGTCTCCCCAAAATTCCTCTTTTTTTCTTTTCTTTTTTCTTTTATTTTTTCTTTTCTTTTTTTCTTTTAGCAGGTTGAAAAGCACCGATTGATATTCGTCTTTTAACAGGTTGAATCAATACAAAAGCAACGGGCCATCAAGCTTTTCAAGCAACTTCCAAATATTATCCTTTGGTATAAAAGTTATAGTTGTAAATGAAAAAAAACTTCGCAACATTACAAGGTCGTCCATAAAAATCAAAGATGATTGGAAGCTTTGGTGCACAAATCAACTTCCAAATAGGTAGCAATGACAGAGATAATCTAGATAAAATATATAAACCACAAATCATACCTGAAAATGAAACGTAATCAAATTTCCACGCGTTGGTATACACCGTGTTTGTCTAATGGGATAAATATGCATTTTAGATGTGTAGTGGATCAAATACAGAAACGGAAGCATCATATGCACCGTAATCATATGGAGGCGAAATAAACAATTTCTTCTGATAGATGAGCACAAGAACATAAAAAGAGGTCAGTATAGAGTCAAATAGTATGTAACTAAATGGAACACTATGAAATGATATAATTTAGTGGTGCTGTTCTTTTTTTTAATGGCATTGCATATAATACTAGTCTCAGTGCACAGTTTCATTACACAGTTATCTAGGATAGAAACTAAGTAACTTGTCAAAATGGTTTTATGGCGATGAAACTTCTCTCACGTGCTATAAAACTCCTTCTTCTCTCCTCTATGTCATGTCAGCGTATTTAATGCTATGAAACTCTTCATGAAGCTCCTTCTAAGACTGGCCTAACTTCACGTGGTAGTTTCTGAAAATGGTCTTCTTTTGGTACTACAAAACTAAAAAAACTCTAAATTTGTTCAAAGACCAGGATCCGGACAGTATATCTCCGACCAAGAATACGCTTTCTTGAGAGGGAAACGGCTTCCCTGTAAGCGGATTGCAGACAGACGGGGCCCAACTTCCTCCAATCCCTTCTCCTCGCGCTCGCGCGCGGCCAACTCCTCCTCCTTAAACCCTAGCAGCCGCCGCCGCCGCCGCCCACGCCGTCGCCATGGAGACCCTCAAGCGCAAGGCACCGGATGGCCCTGCAGCTGCCGAAAACGCCTCCCCTCTCAAGGCGCCGCGCGCCGAAGCCGCGGAGCCTCCCGCCCGCACCACTGTTGCCGCCGCGGAGCCCGTCGCATGCGTGCACGACGTCTCCTACCCGGAAGGTTACGACGCGTCCGCCTCTACCTCTCGCGTGCTCGCCGGTGGTGCTGAGGGCTCCGAGCCCGCCAAGAAGTTCCCCTTCCAGCTCGACCCGTTCCAGGCCGAGGCCATACGCTGCCTTGACAAAGGCGAATCCGTCATGGTACAGTATCCAAAGTTTTCTCTTGCTTTCTCCTAAATGCACACATTGGCCCATTTTGTCATGTCCTAGTAGAGCAAAAAATTTCAAATTTTTAAAGACTTTGCTGCTGTATAATGTGTGCTTCATCGACCTGCTGCAGTGCTGCTCATGTATCTACTGCAGTAGTGTCGATTAGCATTCATCAATGACGGCAAGTTCCCAATTCGCTGATTACAGCTCGTAGCAAAAGTATCTTTTTGCTAAATAAACAAACATGCTTTACTGTTCTGTACATACGACCAGACCATTTCTCCTCTGTCAGACATCAGCTAAGCTGTCTCTTATGGATCTTTCTGTATTTTGCTGGATTTATAGGTTTCAGCTCACACATCAGCTGGAAAGACAGTGGTCGCCTTGTATGCAATAGCAATGTCTTTGCGCAACCAACAACGTGTCATCTATACATCACCAATCAAGGCATTGAGCAACCAAAAATACAGAGAGTTCAAAGAAGAGTTCTCAGATGTCGGTCTCATGACTGGGGATGTCACAATTGAGCCAAATGCCTCCTGCCTGGTACTAGTTCCTTCTCTCTGTACTCTTTTGAATCACTTCTCTTATGTATCTGTGCATGACACTTAGAAACATGCCCTGACAATGCAGGTCATGACCACGGAAATTTGGCGGAGCATGCAGTACAAAGGATCTGAGGTCATGAGGGAAGTCGCTTGGGTTATATTTGATGAGGTGCATTACATGCGGGATAGAGAGAGAGGAGTGGTGTGGGAGGAGAGCATAGTGATGGCTCCCAAGAACTCGCGCTTTGTGTTCCTCTCAGCTACTGTACCTAATGCAAAGGAGTTTGCTGATTGGGTAGCTAAGGTCTGTTGCTAACCCTAGTTCTTTCTGTCTTTCTGTTCCGATATTGACATTGATTGTTTCTCGAAAATTAAATGATTTTCATCTCCAACCCCATCTACTTGTTAGAAGGCATTTGCTGGTGCTGGTCAAGCACTCATAGATGTTTTCAGTAGTTTGCCATTTTGTTAATAGTGGAGGTTGTTTTGTTTTTCAGGTACATAAGCAACCTTGTCATATAGTATACACCGACTACCGACCCACACCTCTACAGCACTATGTATTTCCTTCTGGAGGGGATGGATTGTATCTGGTAGTGGATGAGAAGGGCAAGTTCAGAGAGGACAGTTTTCAGAAAGCATTGAATGCCCTTGTCCCTGCTAGCGACAGTGACAAGAGGAAGGAAAATGGGAAGTGGCAGAAAGGTATCATGGCAGGCAAATCTAGTGAAGAAAGCGACATATTCAAGATGGTGAAAATGATAATTCAGCGTCAATATGATCCTGTGATACTTTTCAGCTTTAGCAAAAGGGAATGCGAATTTCTTGCTATGCAGGTGTGTTCTTTTGTATTGCCTCCATGTCAAAATATTTTTCACTATTGACCTTTTCCCACAACGTTGTACCATTCATCTTATTCAAAAAACTATTGTAAATATACGAAAAGGTAAGTTACATTTAAAGTACCTTTCATGATAAAGTAAGTCAAATAAAATGAATAAAACTTGCATAATTTTTGAAATAAAACGAATGGCCAAACGAAACTCAACAGTGGAGTTTTTTAGGTCGGTTGTTAAGAGTCCCTGTGGCGCGCATGTAGCCTAATTCTGGTGGTGTGTGTGGGGTGTGCTCTGCTTTGGTTGGTCTCTGTTCGGACCTGCTTTATGTTTTTCCTTCTATCTTAATGAAATGACATGCAGCTCTCCTGCGTCTCCGAGAAAAAAAGTCAACAGTTATTTATTAGTCAAGTTAGAGAATAGAAATCTTTTGTGACTTGATGGAAGTTTATGTTTACTATCTTTCTTGCGTGTAAAAGATGGCTAAGATGGACTTGAATGAGGATGATGAAAAGGCAAACATCGAAACGATTTTTTGGAGTGCTATGGATTTGCTATCGGATGATGATAAAAAGCTTCCGCAGGTAAGTTCTTGTTTTGTACATCACTTCTTACTTTTAGTCTCATCATTATGCCCTATAAGTGTCACGGATATGCTTGTTTATGGCAATCTTATGAAATGCTTTTTGAAGCTATATACAGTACCACACATGACACATTAACCATTTATTTATTTTTATATTTGTGATGCATGAATCAGTACTGGTAATGGTAACCAATGTTATGAATTGATAATTCATTTTAAACTGAATCCCCTGAGCTTTCTCAGGTTTCAAACATGCTCCCCTTGCTGAAACGCGGCATTGGCGTGCATCATTCTGGTCTGTTGCCTATCTTGAAGGAAGTGATCGAGATTCTCTTCCAGGAGGGCCTCATCAAGGTTAGCAATACGAATCTTATAATATCTTGACTTGCTGTTATTGCTTTTGCTTTGCCTCAAAAGTAGCACATTGCTGGAGGTATATCAACACTCCCTAGCTGCTTTTTTATTTGGAGCAATGATAATTAAGTGTAGATGTTACTATATTCATCGTGTACTTTTTTGCTTCAAGCAAGAATTCAACGCTTCAAAAGTTTAGGTGATAGAACTTGATTCCCAGCAGAGACTACATTCTGCTAGTTTAGGGTTTGGTAATTCTAGGATTCTATGTTCTATTGCACTTCTAAATTTATGGACAAATTCTATGTCAGGGTGGTTGTTATCTCTGCTTAGTGTCATGCACTGTCTTTACTGTGAAATGTGTTCCTGTTATGTTCTTTTATTCTTCCTGGTAATGATGGTGTGCTTCCGCTGAGGGTATTTATAATATTTCCTGTTGTAAGACTATGATGTGTTGTGGCTTCTTATTTCTTGCTGGTATTAAAACCTGGTGTTGTAGTGTTTGTTTGCCACAGAAACATTCAGTATTGGTTTGAACATGCCTGCAAAGACTGTTGTGTTTACCAATGTGCGGAAATTTGATGGAGATCGATTCAGATGGTTGTCTGGTGGTGAGTACATCCAGATGAGTGGCCGTGCTGGTCGTAGAGGTATTGATGAGCGTGGTATCTGTATCCTGATGGTAGATGAGAAAATGGAGCCTTCAACTGCCAAAATGATGCTGAAAGGAAGTGCTGATAGTTTGAACAGGTATGTATCATGGATTCCTGTCATTTCTGGGACCTGTAGAGCATATTTTTTGTCTAGCAAATGAAAACAAATGGAGTCATAAACAAGACAGATTGGGATGGGCAGATAGATCCTCTCAATCTGATAAATCATTTTGTCAACATTGTTCTTAAGATGGTTGGGAGCCAGGCTAATGCTGACACTCGCATTGTTGTGGTAGATATATTGGCAAGAGAGAGCTAACAAGCTCGCCCTTCCTAGGAGGCTCTGAGTAGTTTAGATCTCAATTCTTGCTTGATCCAGAAGGTTCAGCCGCGCAGCATATAAAGCCATGTCACTAACAAACTCCTAACAAAGTCCAACTCTTTCTTTCGCTAAACAAACTCCAACTAACATTTGTTTGCTAAATATCCTAAGGCCTGAAACTTAGCCACCGGTGGATGGCGGCTGCTTATCCTTCTTCCTGCGCCTGTATGTGGTGCCCACAAAGGCATCCACAACATGCATCCTGAATTATTGAGTTAGCATGCCAACGCTCAAGTTTTAATCTGTTGTTCATTTTTTTTGAGTAACTGTGTTTCCTGTAGTTGTTGAAGTGTGAAACTATTCTATTCTGCATGCTCTCACACAACTACCTTCTTTTTACTAGTGCCTTTCATCTTAGCTACAATATGCTATTAAATCAAATGCGATCTGAGGATGGAGATCCAGAAAAGCTTCTGCGGCTTTCATTTTACCAATTCCAGGCTGATCGAGCTCTCCCTGATCTTGAGGTTTGTTTACACGGTCTATGATTTCCTTTTCTGTAATGCGAAGAACTTACTTATGCTCTAAGCCTCTCTAAGTATTCTTCGTGGTCATCCTGCATTTATATTTGACAGCTATTAAACACATAATTTGTGCATTCATTAACTTGCTGCCTGTTAAAACTTGTGTTATCACACAGTTTTTCCTGTACCTGCTCACACTTCATCAATTGCTATTAACTTATTTGAATGGACACTTCAGGTTCGTCTTTTAGTGATTGTCTAAGGGAATAGTCGTTGGGGAAGTAAAGTCAGTGCTTCATAAAGTCCAATACTGAACATCCTTTCTCTGATGTTAACATGTTCCTCCTGGCATCACCGTTACTAGTTTTTCCCTGTGTATGATGTTGCATGTCCAAAGAATGAGCATGAGCATGCAGGCATTTTTTTAATGCCTTCCAGAGTACTTTAGAGATACATACATGCAGTAAGACTTCTATTGGACCACTGGTGTAGGAATTTGTTCTGCTAACCTGGTAGACCGAATGCTTTCACTTACTACATCGTTGTCTTTCCGTCCATATGGACTTTTACCATAAACAAAGGAATCCAGCAACAATGCCCAAACCATTTCATGAAACTTACAACAGCACTCCATTTGAATTTCCTGCAGAAACAAATCAAGGAACTGGAATCGGATAGAAATTCCATAGTTATTGAGGAAGAGGAGAGCTTGAGGGATTACTATGATCTCTTACAACAGTACAAAAGTTTAAAGAAGGATGTCCGTGACATTGTCCTCTCTCCAAAACATGTTCTGCCTTTCTTGCAACCTGGAAGGCTTGTCCGTCTTGATTATAATACAGATGAGACAGCCACCTTCTCCATTGATGAAAATGTCACATGGGGAATTATTATAAACTTTGAAAAAGTGAAAGCCCATGGTGAAGGTATTTAACTTCAACCGTTCAACTGTTAATCTAATTTTCAATTTAATTCGCCAGTATGGTTTTCTATTTCTTTATTACATGTTTAGAATACAAAATGAATTATTGGATTCCATGACAGGATTGATGTAGTTATACACTTTGTGGTTGATTGGGAAGGGATTTCTGGCTTAAGCAGCAGATATGCTTATGTCTGCTCACCGTTAACTGTTATGTTCTTCTGATAATTTAGGGTCATCCATGGATGTCCTAGGATCTGCTCATGTCCATGAGCTTTGGCCAATTGTGACAGGCGTTATAACCCTTGTCAGTGTTGTCTAGGTTTGTTACTTTGGCGATGAATTAGCTGGCAGCCAAGTGCCTCTTTAGAGTTGCACATATGACTGCAAAATATTCTGATCACAAACAACTTGGACTTTCACTTATCCCAAAAATTATATAGATATAGTTACCTTTTCTTTGAGAAGCTGATCTAAAAAAAACCTTGATTATGATTAGTTCTGGATTGACTATTCGCATAGCATAACTTCATCAGTTTGAATTGCAGAACCTTTGGCGGTTTTTAAGTTTTAACCTATACTGTACCTAAGTTAGGGCCTCTTTTTGACGAATTGGATCTCGAATCTTCAACCACCTGTAGCAAGTACTCTGATTTTAATTTCTGAAATAGTCAGATTATTGTGATTCTAACTATACCTTTAAAGGTCGTTGCTGAAAAGGAAAGTAGCTCTTTACTTAATTTCTGATCTTGCTCTTTCAGATAGGAGGCCTGAAGATTCTGATTATACAGTTGATGTCCTTACTAGATGTTCTGTAAGTAAGGACAGCAGCGGGAAAAAAACAATGAAGATTGTTCCTCTGAAAGAGCGCGGAGAACCAGTTGTAATTTCATTGCCACTTTCACAGGTTATTTACTTTGCTTATTCAGCAGTGAAGTTTTTGTCTTATTATTTTATGTCGTTGCTAAGGTACCCTTTTCCTAATCATTGGTCAAACTGAATTAAAAAAACAGATTGATGGACTAAGCAGCGTTCGGATGTACATACCTAAGGATCTTTTACCTGTAGAAGCTCGAGAAAACACCTTGAGGAAAGTTGAAGAAGTGCTTTCAAGGTTTGCTAAAGATGGGGTACCTCTATTGGATCCAGAAGAGGATATGAAAGTAAGAAAATGCTAAGGCATGTTGTCAGATTTCCTCTGTTTATGCGGTTTTAATATGATCTATCCTTTTTAGGTGCAATCCAAATCTTTTCGGAAAGCTACCAGAAGAATAGAAGCTCTGGAGAGCTTATTTGAGAAGCATGACATCCGTAGTTCTCCACATATCCAGCAAAAACTGAAAGTCTTACATGCTAAGCAAGAATTATCAGCTAAAATAAAGTCCATCAAGAAAACAATGCGGGCTTCCACTGCTTTAGCTTTCAAGGACGAGCTCAAAGCCCGGAAACGGGTTCTTCGCAGGCTGGGGTATTGCATTCTTTCCTTTGACATAAAATGTGAAGTAGTTTTTTTTTCAGAGTGTGTTGATTTTGAAAATTTTAAGATGAAGTGCCTACTTACATATGTAATGCTTGGCCAACGAGTGTACCGTTTCTGTCAACAACTTGCTGTTCTGAATGCAAATTTTGGTTGAGTAAAAGCATAATACTTAATTTATTTGTTCTATCAATTTGAAAGAATATTGCTTCATGGATATCATATAATCATACCAACCTTCCAATTTCTCAAGAAGAAATATCTTTATTTCAGATATGTCACGAGTGACGATGTTGTGGAAGTGAAGGGCAAGGTGGCCTGCGAGATAAGCTCGGCTGATGAGCTAACATTGACAGAGCTTATGTTTAGTGGCACTTTGAAGGAGGCTACAGTAGAACAGATGGTTGCGCTGCTTTCTTGCTTTGTTTGGCAGGAGAAGCTCCAGGATGCCCCGAAGCCAAGGGAGGAGCTTGATTTGCTCTTTTACCAGTTGCAGGAGACGGCAAGAAGGGTTGCTAACCTTCAGCTTGAGTGCAAGGTAGTTAATACAACTAAAGCATCATCCTAATTTTTTTTATGGAAAGATATGTAGGCTTGTCAGGAAAAGTATATATTGTATTGTGGTACTGAAAAGTGATGTTTTGCTCTTACTGGTAACGACAGATCCAAATCGATGTGGAAAGTTTTGTGAATTCTTTCCGACCTGACATAATGGAAGCGGTGTATTCATGGGCCAGAGGGTCAAAATTCTACCAAATCATGGAGATGACCCAAGTGTTCGAAGGCAGCTTGATCAGGGCCATCCGAAGGCTGGAGGAGGTTCTGCAGCAGCTAATTCTGGCATCCAAGTCGATTGGGGAAACTGAATTGGAAGCAAAACTTGAGGAGGCAGTCAGCAAGATCAAGAGGGATATAGTATTCGCCGCGTCTTTGTACTTGTGAGTTGTAATATGTCTTGATGGCATCTGGTTTCGTAAGAGTTCCGAAGCGTATAGAGAATCAAATCACTCTTAGCTCATGTTCAAGTGCTATCAGTTCAATGAAAGTTCCAAGTGCTATCGGTCCGATGGAAGCTGCCAGGTGGTCACATGGAGCAGTAACGTCGCAGGCAAAGTTTTGTTAGTGTTGTTAACCTTGTAGGGCTTGTTTGAATGCGAGCTGTAAGAATTTTGTAGGAACTGGTGCATTTCTGCCAGAAATTCTGAAGAATCACAGGAATTGGTGTAGCTTGTACAAGTGAATTAGTTAGGAATAGTACATGTTCGGAAATCTGTAGTGAAATTTGTCCTGTATACAATCACAGATGCACTGAAATCCATTATTTGTCAGAAATGAGTACAAGAGGGCCGATCAATTTCAGGTGATATATATTATTCGAAAGCTCAATGTCGCTCGGGGTTCAAACTAACGCTCCATGGTTTTCAGCCACTAATGAGATGACCCATTTTCGCGTACCCTGCCTAGATATCGGGTTTTGCTCAAGGCCTAGCAGCCCAATTAGCAATGCATGGTTTGGGCCACATGCACTGTCCGCTCAAGACAGTCCTTTACTCAAAAGAGAATGTGTAAAGTCCCTTAAAAAAATGTTGATGAAAGTGACTGGTAGAGATTTTCGTTTTCAGACACATACCGCCTGCTCCTGCAGTCTGCTTTTGTGTTGTGATAGGTGCATGCGTCGGTGCCGTTAACCCAAGAGAGTAAGATAGTCTAATAAGCTTTCTTATCAACCAACCCCATATATACCTAAGATGACCTGTGTAGCCATTTTCATTTTTGCGCCTTTTGGCAATGTCATAAGTATAAAAGGGTAGTTTCAAGAGCTAGCTAGCCTAAATAAATCACCGCCACCAGATATAGTTTAATAAGGAGGGTTCTTGGTTTACTCTCTTGGTTTAGTGGTTGCGTCCTCAAGAGACTAATAAGAGCTTCTAGTGCATAGCCTTGCATTCTTTAAGCCTTGTGGTGCTAGCAGTCTTGAAGAAAATGTTGTCAACTTGTTATTTTTGGAGGTTACCACTTTCTACATAGGCAAAGCTTTGCTAATAAAATGATGGCTCATGATATCCTTAACTTGTAAGGTGATGATTTTGTAAAAAAATGGCTGGCCGGAGGTGTTTTCCTTTGTACAAAAAACGATAGCAGGGACTCTGATTGGGAAGTTGTTTGTGGTTTGCACCCAGATGGATTAGTTTTCTTGTCTTGTGTTTTGTTATCGATCTCTCTGAATTGGTACCCATCACCCTGTGATTGCAAACCTTGATTACATAATTTATACTCTGTACTCTATATTGCTCGTAGTCAGAACCGCAAATTGCATTGCAGGCACTGTAGCAAGGTAAGTGATGGATGTCTCCCCAATTGCATTGCAGGCAAGTTGCCGGCCACGCATATATACCATACCAAGCAACCAATTCAACAGGAGCAGTGTACACCATCATCAGTTGAGTTGATCACCTCCAACACCCCTCCTCCTGCTGCTGCTCTCATGATCAGCGCACGCGCACTAGTGCCCATGTCCAATCTCCAGGACGACGGAAATGGCCAAGACGCCGCCGTCGACTTTGCCTCGCCACCGGCCAATAAACGCCTCCGCAGGTCGCTGGAGCCCACGTCCGTGCTCTACAAGCGCAGCCCCAGCCCGGCCACCTCCTCCGCGCCACCCATGAGCGCCGAGGACTGGGAGGCCCTCCTCTCCGGCGACATTAGTATTGCCGCAGCCACCACGCGGTGCTCTCAGTCTCAGTCTCATCAAGGAGAAGAAGACAGCTGCTTCCGGGCGTGGCTCATGGACGCCGCCGCCGCCGCCGCCGCCGCCGCCGCCTTTGAATTTGCCCCCTTCCTTCCTCCTCCTCCAGCAGCAGCAGCAGCAGCAGCAGCAGCAGCAGCAGCAGAGCAGGCCTTGTTGTTGCAGCCTATGACGACGCTCCTCCCCGCCGTGGCCTACTATGACGACGATCTCGAACTCGAGCCTCGGGCGGCGGCGGCGGTGGACGAGCTCCTCGAGGCAGCGCGCCGCGCCGACGCCGGGGACTCCACCGGCGCGCGCGAGATATTGTCGCGGTTCAATCACCACTGCAACCTCCACTCGCCGCCGACCTCTCCTCTCCTCCGGGACGCCGCTCTCCCTCCACCCAGCTCCCCGGTGGACGTGGCGCTGAAGCTGCTGGGGGCGCACAAGGCTCTGGCGGACGCGTCCCCGACCGTCTTCCAGTTCGCCAGCTTCACGTCCGCGCAGGCGCTCCTCGACGCGCTCGGCGGCGCGCGCCGGGTGCACGTCGTCGACATGGGCGGCGTCGGCTTCGGCGCCCGGTGGCCGCCGCTCATGCAGGAGCTCGCGCTCCAATGGCGGCGCCGGGCATCCGCCACCGTCACGCCGCCGAGCATGAAGGTGACGGCATTGGTGTCGCCGCCGGGGCCGGGTTCATCAGCAGCGCCGCCGCACCCCCTGGACCTGGACCTGGAGCTCCACCTCACGCGCCAGAGCCTGACGCGCTTCGCCGCCGACCTCGGCATCCGCTTCGAGTTCGACGCCGTCGCGTTCGACCCCCTCGACCCGTCGCCGCCGGTAGGCTTCGCGCCCGGCGAGGCCGTCGCCGTCCACCTCCCCGTGACATCATCGTTGCCGTTGCCGGCGGCTCTCCGCGTGGTGAAGCAGCTCCGTCCCGCCATCGTGGTGTGCGTGGACGACATGCCGCTGACGACGACGTCGCATCGCGCCCTGAACGTCGTGCGCTGGAGCGCGGCGTTCATCGAGTCGCTGCACGCGGCCGGCGCGCCGCCGGACGCCGTGGCCAACGTCGAGCAGAACATCCTGCGCCCAAGGGTGCTGGAGATGACGATGATGCCGAGCAGCAACAGTATGATTCCATGGCAGGCCATGTTTGCGTCGGCCGGATTGGCGCCGGTGCACCTGAGCGATGCCGCCGAGGCGCAGGCCGAATGCCTTGTCAGCCGCACGCACACCACCAGCTCGCCGGGCTTCCATGTCGACAAGCGGCAGGGGGCTCTTGCGCTGCGGTGGCGGCAGACGGAGCTGGTGACCGTGTCGGCGTGGCGGTGCTGCTGATCGCTCAAGCTTCAAGGTGAACGAATCCATTCATTATTCATTCAGTTTCAGGCAATGGGAGGGAGGGACGTACAGTTGTTGTTGTAAATTATTTCTCTTTGTAATTTCCAAATATCGAACCTTTAGTAGCGGAGTGGAGTAGTATTTGCTAACTTGTTTTTAATTTGTGATGTAGCAATTGGGTAATGCGATGTAATTATATTATTGCCTAGGATAATAATTCCTGCTCCAAAGGCAAGGTTGTGCACGATTAATCATCAATGTAAGCTTGAATACTTCTCAAACATGAAGAGTAGACATGAATGTGAGATGTGCATTCACCAATCCACTGTATGTGAGATGTGCATTCACCAGTCCACTGTATGTTTGCCCCTCATCTGCTTGCATGATGTAGCTAGGGTCGTTTAGATGGCATAGAGATGAAACTGCTGCAGTGTACAATGTCAATGAAACTAAGGGTGACATGATGCATGCATCCGCACCTACCATTAAACAAGGAAATGTTTCTGTTCATGTGTCCTCGTCTGTGAGATGACAGTTGACACGGGCCTTGGATTATGTGCGCATGACAATAGCTAATTTTCTTGCTGTTTCAGTAGCCATTTCAGGAACAATTAATTGGAAGCCACAAATCTCCTGTAACAGCCTGTTCAACTGTCAAATGAGGTGCATGGTCACTCATAGTACATCTAGTCATCTACCTTCTTGCAATTATTTGCGACGTCAATTATATTGTTAGGACTACTCTCGCATTAGTTGGGCATGTGGTCCATATATAATCAGCTAATTTTGCATTCAGATCTATTTATTCAGAGTTACTGGTTATGGCATGATCACTAATTTTCGTAAATGGTAAAAGTATTTTAAATTACAATTCCCATGGCGAATAATGATGGTTTTCTCAAGAGGAATGAGTGAATGACCTTTAATTATTTGAGAAATTTTCGTTGTATTTTGCAAGTCTGATAACGACTCCATCCTGTGGTGTCACTCTGATTCCTCTTATCCATTTTCTTGTGAGGCTTGAGATATTATTCCTGTTTTGTCCTGGAAGGTAACCTTAAACAAATCTCCTTGCATCAATTGGTTGTATTTTAGCCAAGCAGTTGCTTGGCCCTATTGTTCTCTATATATCATATGTATCTTCCTGTGCTTTTGAAATCTTCAAGATGTTTTTATCAATTAAGTACCATGGTGTATATATTGTACTATATATACATCGTGTCTAGACTTGAATCATTTGGTGTCACATGGGTTTTGCCCCTCATCACATGCATATGCTTGATTTTTCTATTTGGCATGCCCCCATTATTCACACCGCATCAGCTACGTCATAGATAATCTCCTACTAGATGATCTTTATTTAATTTTTGCTATTCTTTTTTTTCTTTCTCTCTAATCAGACAACAAAAAACACCCATAGAGTGCTGCGCTTGAGCCACATGATGCGGTTGAGTGTGTTCTCTTCTTTTGCCATGGTTATCACAAACTATAAGCTTATAGTACAAGTTCACGTATCAGCATGGCTCATGCTCTCTAGATCGATTCAACTGTTGCAGAAATAGATCAACTGTACATAACAGGAGGATGAAAACAACATCTTGCATTGGACCATCCATGTCTTTGTTTCACCTTTTAGTTTTACTCAGAGCTAATTAATTAGACACATCATGGGTGATATGTATCTGATGAGGACCACACTGCCTGCCATTTCTTGAGTGGGGATTATGACCTCCAAAGTAGCTATTAGGAGGGCCATAGACCATTACATCGGATGCCATAATCTTGTGGACTCGATCAAACCACAAGTGCTCAAACCAAACATTATTAGCAGAAGAACAGTAAATACAGTTAAGCGATATAATTGTTGTTGCTTCTGAATTAATTATATCTAGTGCCTTGCAGGTGAATTAACCTCACAAGACAAAAGAGCCTAGCGCCTAGCTTGAGATGACTGTACGCTTTACCGCTTTCTCTTGCCGCCCAGGAAAGGTATTTTGAGCTGCCCAAGCAAAGTAGGCAGTGTAGTATCTTGGAGAGTTGGCACCTTTACAAGTATGCTCTCACTCAGCCTCAACATTGATATATGGAATTATGGATTCTTCAGCCCGTCACTTGTTATTGTTCAACGTGTAGGGTACAGAGGCAACTCGTGGATCTGCTGACAGGTTTTGCAAAGCATATGCAATAAAATTATTAGAGCAAAGATACAAGCCACCATGAAAAAAAAATGTAATTCAGCTTGGACACTGAAATACGTCCGAGAAAATGATATGCCCCCATTGACCAAATGATTTGTGTGCTATCATGCAGCTTCAGTCTTCAGATGATGATTGAATTCAAACTATCCGATTCAAGTCTACCAGCCAAATGATATTTTTCCCCGCGACCCCCGCGTCGTCCCCGGGCGGGCTCCCAATCCGCCGCCGCCACCCCCTCTCCCATCCCATCCCTCCACCTCGCCGCCGCCGGAGGGCCTCGCTGGAAGCCCGGCGGGCCCTGGGATGGCGGCGGCGGGGCGCTCTATCGGCGGCGCTTGCAGATCTGGCAGTGGCTCCCTTGGCGTGGGGCGACGGCGGTGCTGCTGTGGCCTCGCGCAGGGGCCGGTGGCCAGGCGTGCGGGCGGTGCAGCCGGGCGCGCCGGCGGGGCGGCCGGGACGGCGACGGCGGTGGACGCGCGCGCGTGCGGCTGGCTGGACGACCCCGTGGTCGGCGTGGTCGGGCAGAGGCGCGCTCGGCTGGGCGCGTGGCCGTGCGGCCGGCGAGGGGCGGGGCGCGGACGGCCATGCGGCGGCGCGAGGGTAGGCGCGGCTCTACCGCGCTCCTGCCACCCCATCGACGTCGTGCTTCCCGCGGGGGGGGGGGGGGGGGGCAGATCTGGGGTCCGTCCCTTTGGTTTGCTTCTCGGGCCCTGCCGGTGCTGACTGGTGTGGCTGGCTTCAGTGGAGTGACGGCGGCATCAGGCGCCGCCATGGTGGCGGTCCGGTGTCTCAAGCTTCGCTGGTGCCCGTGACTCCGGTGGGGGTTAGGGTTGGCGCTGACGTTTTCCTAACTGTGACAGCGTCTGAGGAGGCGTCGGCCCTTACCCTGGCCCCTTCCTACGGCTTCTCCATGGCCGGCGGTACCGCCTCCGTTTTCGCGTCGTCAGCGAAGCCATCCCCGTAGCGCCGTCAAGATTCCGCCGCTGGGTTCATGTTTTGTATCTCACTTTGTGAAGCGCGGTGCCGTCCCATCGAGGGGGCGACAAAAGTGTCGGGGTCAATAGAGGACCCAAACCTTCCCGAGATGTCGGGTGTTGCCATCGGGTGCATATGAAACCTACTGGGCAAGCTTCGGCGGCTGTGATGGTGGGGCGGTGGATGGAAGCGAGCGGGATCGGTTCAGGTGCTCTCGGCTCGTCGGGCGATGGTCCTCAAGCGTAAGCTTGGACCCAGTGTCGGGTTGGACAACGGCGGTTGCTCTTCCCTTTTGAGGGCGTTGTCTGCAGGGTCTCGTTCGATGGCGGTTCGTGAAAGCTCTCCGTGGTGAAAACCAAACGCTGGCGCAGTCGCGCATTTGCCTTCCTAAAGGCGTTGTGTGGAGGTTTTCCTGTAGCCGTTGGTGGTGCAGTCGTAGGCGCCGCGGAAGGTCGGGTCCAGTCGATTTGTAATGGTCTCATGGCCCTTTAGTGTGTTCGTCGCGAGTAGTGTCTTGCTATCTCTGGCGTGTGGCCTAGAGAGTCCCGTTGCGGGTTTGTTGGACGCTGCTCTTGTGCGGTTTGTGCTTTATTGTAAACTAATAATCCCAGTATCTTTTGGGGATGCTTTATATATAAAGCTGGCTACGGCATTTCCTGAAAAAAAGTCTACCAGCCAAATCGCAAGGAGATACAATGGAGACAAAAGCTGCGTCTGATCGGATCGGATTTACGCAATTCTCTATAGGATCAGAATTTGCAGCTGCAACAAATTAAATGATGATTGTGCTAAAAAAACAAATTAAATGATGATGACCCGAGAACACTTCCAGCAATTTGTAAGCGGCGCGATGGCGACAGCCATTTCTCGTGATGACGACGGCTTGGGTTGCCGCCGCATTCCCAAGGAAGCTTTGGCTCTCTGCCTCTCCTTTTTGGAGATGCCTTGCAACCACAGCCCCCTGAAATGCCTCACCATCTCGCCTTTTTTTATCGGTCACACTCCCAATTCTGATTGGGGACACTAAACAAGTCAACAACAACAATCCAAGATTTGTATACACCATCCTATCCAGAGGGGCCATGCCATGCCAGCAATAGTCGTACCCTATTGCACACAAATTATTCAATTTATCTCGCCACATTCTCTAAGTCCAGTCTCAGTGGGGGTTTCATGAAAGTTTCATGGCATTAAATGTGCTGATGTGGCAGAGGAGAGAGTAAAGAGTTTCATGGGATGTGAGAGGAGTTTCATCACCATGAAACTCATCTGGCACAGTTATCTAGTTTCTGCTCTAGATAATCGTGTGATAAAATCCTGCACGGAGAATGGCCTAACAATCACATCGCCAGCTATTGCATTGGATCCTGTCCAAACACGGGCAGGTCCTTTGAACAGTACAGGCTACACCATTTAAAAAATAGTACTAAAAAATTATGCAGTGCCATCAGTCACGGTTGAGGGGAAATGTACTCTTTCGATGCTGGGGAGGAAGGCGAGTTCTTTCTTGTTTGAGTTTGGGATGTTTAAGCCCGTCACCTCCGCCGCCAGGCCCAACATGGTCCTCCACCTCGTCGGGCTTGGGCTTCTTCGATCCCTCCTCTAAACCCTGCCTGGACTGCCAAACTGTACTGGTAAGGACACCAAAACGGGCCAAACAGGCCAGATCCAACCGCCAGCCCAACTCATTACTCAGGAGGGAGGTTGGGCTTTTGCTCGATCAGCATCATCATGTTCATATATAAACCCACCCACCAATTGATGAAAAATGCCAAGATCCAAATCCTATTTTCTAGCTTCACAATCAGAATTCATTTTGCCTAGGTAGAGTAGTAATTACTCATGCATGGCTCATGTATAGTGGTATATTATTTATAATAACGAAACAACACCAATATCGGGACATGGTTGTTGTAAAGCCTTATTTTTATATTCATTCATCATGGAAAGAAATCCTGCAAAAAGAATAATGGGAATCCCTATCTAGAGCAGCATGGAGGCTGGGTTCTCGATGTAGCCCTTGAACGCCTTGAGCCATTCTGCACCCATGGCCCCTGCGTATAGAATCGAATGGACAATCAGCGGGTTGAACAATCGATTGACTGATACAAACGATAGCTAGAGGATACATACCGTCGATGACACGGTGGTCGCAGCTCAGTGTAGCTGACATGAATGAACCAACCTCAAACTCAGACTCAGCAGCTCCCATGACCACCCTCTTCTCGGCTGCGCCAAAAGAAATCCCCAACAAAATCAACAGCATAACAGAGCATAATTTCTTCCTTGCACGACATGGACATCAATATCTACTTATGCCTCCAGCTAAAATGTGACCTATGCTATATTCTCCAATTATTATCAGTGTTATATCAGTAATAAATAGTAATTATTAAGACTTACCATTATATTCTCCAGAATGTGACTACGTGTGGTCTAACCGTCCAAGGATCGAAATCGTGCACAGGGTTTTGTTCATTTATTGCAGCAGTCTAACAATCTGATACTGGCAATGGTAGCCGTATGTTTATGATCCACGATTAATAGAAAACACCCTAAGGCAAAGATACTCTTACTTATTCTATCTGTCTATCTATATTGCAACTATGAGGCAGTAGAAGAGTACGACTTAATGGGAAAAATGTTACCGGAGCCAATAGCCAAAATTGCTGATTGAGGAGGATTCACAATGGCACAGAATTGTTTTATTCCAAAAGGACCTCCCAAATTTGATACGGTGAAAGTGCCACCCTGCAAAGAATAATGACTCAATTGTTAAAGAAAGCTACTACTGAATACATTCCCAGATAGATTACAGTCCATGCCTCGTAATCTTCTGGTTGAAGGCTGTTATCCCTTGCTCTTTCAGCCAACTGCTTCACCTCGTCAGCAATAGTAGATAGTCCCTTCTTGTCTGCATCCCGTAAAACAAATGAAAGTCAAAGGACTGCAAGAATATGAGGTAATAAACAATGTCTTCCTAGTAACATATCCTACCCTAATTACTGGAACAAATAAGCCATGGTCGGTTTGTACAGCAACATTAATGTTCACATTGTCATACCTGCATGAGAAATAATTTAAATGCATTACATCCTGAGCAGAAAAATGAACACCTCAAGCATTACCAATTCATGAGCCACTTCTTACTGGCGGATAAAATCATCCATCCAAGAGCTGTTACACTCAGGAACCTTACGAAGAGCCAATGCTGCAGCCTGCGAATTGTGCGGCAATCAATTCAAGAATGTACTGAACACATGAAATTAACTGAGAATCGCATTGCTACACAGCGCCCAGTAATTGGAAAGAAAAAAAATCACAAATCCACAGGCCAAATCTACACTATGATAAATGGGTACAAGAAACTGAAACCAAACTCACCTTAATAACAAGGTCATTTATAGATATTTTCTTCCCACCAGAGGTATCCTGAAGAGGATTTAACTGACTCCGCAACCTTGAAGAACAATAAATAAGTAATGTTCCATGAAAGAATCTTTCTAGAAAATGGTGAGGTTAATTTTATCAAAAATAACCGAAAGCATGAAATATTTAAAATTAATAGAGAAAATGATCCATAACATGTTTTAATTATCTGTAGATAAACACATTAAAATATTTGCACAAAGTCTAGCCTCAAAACATACTTAATAAGTTTGTCAACACGAGTATCAACTGTCAGATAGTAGTGCGGAATAGTTTGCTTTGACTGGAGCAAGCGGTTAGCAGTCACCTGGGGAAATTGTAAATTGTTAAGAGTACAGAACCAGAAAAGGCAAGTAACATGGAACAATTCTATGGAATTGGTTATACCTTCCTTATTTGTGTATTTTGAAGATCAACATAGCCAAGATCAGGAGTTGATGCACCCTTGGCTACAGAAACTGGACTGGAGAATGTGTGATCCCCTGAATGAGAAGCTTGTTCGGTTTTTGTCACATTTGGCTCAGGAGCCTTGGATGCCTCTTTCTCCTCTTTAAGTTCTTCGGGTTCAGATTGGAACTTTGATTCAGCTGGAGCTGAAGATTCAGCAGAAGATGCAGGCTTGTAGTCCTTGAATTTCTCAATGTCCCCTTCTTCTTCCACAGTCACAGCAATAATCTAATCAATAGAAAACACGAGTTAAAAATAAATCAAGATCATACCTCACCAACTCCAGCTCCTTAGCACCATCTCCATGGACAATCTTAGCAAGATAGCCCTCCTCCATGGATTCCATCTCAATGGTAGCCTTATCCTAGTCACCATAAATGAACCCCATTATCTTGCTGTTGCAGCTCAATAACTAAATAAAAAGGGGTGAAAAAGTTCCTTGGTTCACATATTAAGAAATAATCTTACGGTCTCCACTTCGCAAAGGACTTCACCAGGTGAAACTTCATCTCCTTCTTTCTTCAGCCACCTCACAATGTTTCCCTTCAAGAAGTCAAACAAGTGTCTTGACACCACATATGGACAATTAAAAAACGCCAGCATTAGAGTATATGTAGCCTAGCTAACAGTTGTACCTATTGTTACTTGTACATCAAGCCTTGAGGGTGTGTGGTGTATTCCCAAAACCTATTCTCTACAGCCAGGAACATCACTTCTATCTTGTTTTATATATGTCATTACTTTTTAGTTTCTATGTGAATATAATTACAACTTGTGAGTAAGGTACCTCAGTCATGGTAGGGGAGAGTGAAGGCATCCCTATTTCCAGATGGGGTGGCAAATCTGGAACAGTGAATAACAGTATGTTAAGAAAGCTAAAACAAGATCCCAGCTTGTCTGTCATATTCTTACTCAAGTTGGAAGTAATATTGCAACAGGAGTAGTCAACTATGCAAGAGGAATTGAATGCTTAAACCTAAAGTACCTGCACCGCTTGAGAAAGGCCTTGCTTTGATGATATGCCCACTGATAACAACAGATAAAGAGCATAGTCAAAGCTACCATAAGCTAGTACAAAACATTGGGACACAAACAAAAAAAGTGCGTACTATGGAAACAAACTATTGACTCCAGCAGCAGAAATTGCTGTCTGGTAATTGGATACTCTCTTGCAAATGTAGTTTCTGCTTGTTTCTCTAAGTGACACCTGTAAAGAACAAAAGATAGTGTAAACTAAAATCAGAACAAATGATTGTGCATCCAAATAACAGATAGGTGAGAGTTTGATTATAAATTCATAACCATGAAGGTCTGAAGCTCCTTTCTGGACTGCCTGTTTTGGAAAAATATTGAGTCTCTGACTCTTTTCCCATGCTCTACATGAACATTTGATCTTGGAACACCTGTAACGACTATTTTTTTAGATAAGGGAAAGATCCGGCCTTGACAATCAAACAAGTGAATGAATGCCTACAGCCACCTGTAACGATTCATAATCAGTTAATTTTAGCAATAGGAATAATATGACTCCATTGAGGCTCTGAGACTATACAAATTAATTGGTGATTACCGTCAGAATATAGATGTACAATGATGAGGATACATTGTACTGTATTATGATAAGGAGCAGGCAACAGCAATGTCATAAGATGTTTGGTGTAGTCAATGATCAACTAAAAAACGCATCAGGATTTTAGTGGGAGAATATGAATAGAAATTCCCAGTATACAATTTGTGGTGGATTATTGACATATTTACAGGCTAATAAGAGGCAACTTAATTCTAATCTGGAATTTCCACTTGTTCAAACAAAAGAACGGACAAATCAATACTGTTCACTACATATTTAAGTCATACACTCATCATTCAACAATACTTGTAGAAGCACATCGAAATTGGTTAGGAATGTAAATTTTTGAACCCTATACCAGCATCATCAATGACAAAGCTGCTACAGCAGTCTACATGTCCAAAACCAGGCTGCATGCACAGCATGAGTGTAAACATATACAGATACAACACCAGCACAAGCGCATCCACAAATTGGTGTAAGTATAATCGTTCTGCAAAACAATGCATTAAGCTATTAACAGAACATACTGGCTTCCTTCGGAGCAGAGGATGCACCAACAGAGAAGTGGCGAGCAATGCTCCCTCGCTCACTGTCCAGAACACCCTGCACCCTTGGCAACTGCAGGTAAAATACAAAGAACTATGAGCATTTGCAAATCACTTTCTTCTAGCAAAGGTTCTTTTCCAGGTTCAACTTGGGTGGATGCGATTGAATTTCTGCAAACATAACAGCCCTAGGAAAGAGCAAAGACTCAAGCGCCACGACAAAATTGAAGGTTTGAGTCCGTTCAATGCCCTGGCGTGGTTACCGAGGCTTGCTTTGTCGCAGGGAAACGTTATCACGTGATCATATTGTCTATAGCAGCCTACTGATAAGGAATCACAAGTTGATTGCTGCATTTGAGAAAGAGCGACGCCCAGATCACCCCGCGCGCGGCTGGCGCACCGACGAGGATAACATCATCGTCGTTCCTTAGTTGTCGGCGCTATCTGCCAGGAGCGGATCGGAGACTCCACCGGGACCAGAGCGTTTCCAAGAAGGAGCTGGGTGGAGCGCGCCATGGCCGCCGGCGACGATCGAGTCCGCGATCGGAATTACTAGAGGCGAAGGCCAACGAAAGCCAATCGTCGGTTCGAGAATGGAATATTGGAATGGAAGAAATCATCATCAAATCAAATCAAATAAAAAGGAAGGAATCTGGTTTGAAAATGAACGGCCGGGCCGAGCCGGGCTTCATTTGGTTTGGGCCCTCTTCTCACGCAGCGCCGTGCAAGGCCCATTTGATGTTACGCGTTCGTTCGGAAACCAACGGCCTGGATGTGCTTAGGACGTATCATTCATCCGCCGCCCGCCGGCAGGTAGCCGCCGCCGCCGTCCAACCCCCGATGCGGAGCTGCCTCCTCGTCGGCGTCGCGCCACGCCCACCGCCCGCCGCTCTCCGCCTTCTCCTCCGCCACCGGATCCGAATGGCCTCCTCCGAGCCCTCCCGCGCTTTCCAGCTCCGCCTCAACCCGCTCACCGGCGACTCCGAGTGGCTCGTCGTCGACGAGGCGCCTGCGCCCACCCAGCACAAGCAGCTCCTCGCCGCCACCTCCTACCTCGACATGCTCAACGACGCCGCCCGCAACCGCGCGTACCGCCTCGCCATCGATGCCACGGTCACAGACCCCACCTCCCGCGTCCTCGACATCGGGTGAGCCTCTGCTTGCTCTCAGTCCCCCAAATGTATGTTGTTGGCTCCCAAGGATGCTAATGCTGATGATTGTGGATCCAGAGCTGGGACTGGGTTGCTGTCCATGATGGCTGCGCGAGCTTTGGGAAATGTTGGAGGCCAAGGCAGGGGAAGCGTCTCAGCATGCGAGGCCTACCTTCCAATGGGCAAATTGACGCGGAGGGTACTCAGAGCCAATGCCATGGAAAATAAGGTCAAAGTCTTCCACAAGCGTTCAGATGAGCTCAGAGTTGGGGTTGAGCTTGATTCTCACGCTGATATACTGGTAACACTCATGTCATTTTCTCTTGCAGTAGATCTCATTCAGTGGCAACTTAGTACACACCATGCTATAGTTCTCAGTGCACTAAAGGGTCTTAGGGATACCAATTGATTTAGCACCTCTCTGGTTTGTGCAGGTAAGTGAAATTCTTGATTCTGAGCTCTTGGGTGAGGGTCTCATTCCTACTCTACAGCACGCACATGACATGTTATTGGTGAAAAATCCAAAAACGGTTCCGTATCGAGCTACTACATATGGTGTGGTTAGTAGTCCCTGCTGCCTCTTGAATACCATATGAGTTCTTCCCAATAACAAATAGCTCCTTCCTGTTAAATCAATGTGAACCTGTTTGTGCTTTGTATCCTAGTTAGTGGAGAGCACGTTCTTGTGGAAGATGCATGATCTGCACAGCAATGAAGCAAATGCTCAAGATGGTGTGTGGCTTACTCCTAGCGGGATAGAAAATATTCTTTCTGTGAAGCCAAAACAACATGCGATGCAATGCGATGCACTGGCAGATGAAATTAGATTGGTACGCACTTTTTCTTTGCATCTTGTTCTATAAAGTGTTGTTCCAAGTCCTAATTTCTTTCCTTTAGCTGTCAGAACCCTTCAAAGTTTTTGAATTTGACTTTTGGAAACGACCAGATAGTCATCGTGAAACAGAGATTGAGATAAAAGCAACTTCTGATGGACAAGCCCATGCTATTATTTCATGGTAAGCACAAAGTCTTGTTGCTTCTCTACTTCCCTAAAATTTATCTGAATTTTATGGTCTTCTACTGCAGGTGGGTGCTTCAACTGGATTCTGCTGGATCAGTCTTTTACTCAACTGCTCCAAGATGGGTGAGACAATCGAGTGGAGTAGATTTGCCACAATATGCCAATGGTTCGTACAACTATTGTGATTCTCACTTTATGTGATATTTCTTTTCTGCATTTATTCGACGAAATTCCCCTTGATTGATTCTTATACTTGGCATGCCCTACCCAACATGTAGAGCTGGTAATCTATTGTTACTTAGAATGTTTAACTTTCATTAGCATGACACCAACATAATGTTGAAATGCACTAAAACACTATGCCTGTATTTTTTGGAAACAGAAAGCACCATACCATTGTGTCTACATGGTGGTATGCTTATATTGCAAATTGTACAGGTGCAACATAGCATCTTATAGAAGCAAAAAGTGATTTTAATTAACTATGTTTTTTTGTTAGAGTACACATATTACACCGCATCTCCTTCCTCAATGCTCCTTTGATTCTTTTATTGTGTAGAGATCAATTTTGAAGCAAACTGCTTAACTGAAATTTTCACCATGTATAGCTTTCAAGACTTCACCTAGTTCATTTATCTATCTAAAAGTGGCATGGAATAACCTGGTTGAAGCTTAATAATATTGGGGGCACTTTTAACGTTTTAAGTTTCTTTACACCATTTTACCCTTTATTTCAACTGCTAGGCATGAAGGATTGGTGCGATCATTGGAAGCAGTGTGTTTGGTATATACAAGGGACATGGGCTCCTGCTATGAAGGATCAAACTCTTTCTTTGAGAGCTAGCCATGACCAAACTAGCATCTCATATAAATTGAATATGAATGACGATGTAAGCAGTAGAAGGCCCACAAGTGACCATCTAACATTGTTGCCAGAAAGGGTAGCACTTTATGGTGATAAAGGTTGGAGATCAGCGTTGATAAGTGCAGTTACAAATGCTGTAAGTACTCTCACGACTTGGGTATAATATGTTGTTATCCAACTAGTTTTTTCCATGAACTTGTACATTATGCTATGATTGCTTGGTGTAACTTCTGAGAAATATAAGTATCCTAATATTCAAAAGCTTGCACAACCCTGAACCTTCCAATTTGTGCTGCAGTTTTCTCATTTTAAGAATAGAACCATATTGGCCAACTCTGCATATACTGAAACTATTTGTAGCTGCCCAACCCTGTGCATCTCCTCATCTTAACATCTTTTCATGTTTCACATTTCTCTACCCAGATGAGTGAAAGGTCTTCTCCAACCTGCATTGTGGCCGATGATAGTGTGTTCCTAGCTCTCGTAGTTTCTTCTCTGTTACCATCTTCAAAAGTTATTATGATGTTTCCTGGTCTTAGGGACAAGGGTTTCAATTATCTTCAAGCTGTTGCGGATGCAAATAATTTATCAATGGACCGGATTGAAGTGATCGGTAGAAAAGCCTCATCCCTTACTATGAATGACTTAAAGCATGAAAAGGTAAAGGCTATAGTCCTATATTTCTCATCCTCATTTAACTCCAAGATTCATATTATAGTGTTTATGAATCACTCTAGGTTAATCTAATAGTGGGGGAACCTTTCTACCATGGAAGTGAAGGGATGCTGCCATGGCAAAATCTGCGTTTCTGGTTCGTAAGATACTTTGACCCCTATAAATTTCCCATCAAATCAATCTTTGTGTCATAACTAATGGCTACCACTTTCCATTTTTCCTTTTGGGCCATGTTTGGCTGGAAGAGTGGTCTGAGTCCACCTAGTTAGTTATAGTTGCATATACAAACTTTGAAGAACCACCCATACCAGCTGGATAAGAGTTTTAGGAGAAGCAAGGATAAAAGTTTGAGACTCAGTATGCGCTAGATGAAGTCAGGGTGTTACACCCTGTACAGTTTCATTCTTCCGTATTGGCGAGATTTCTCGAGACACAGATATACTTCACTAATATGTTCACGTCAAAGGGCAACTTAAAGCTTTTTTATTTTATGTATGAAAACTCCTTTTGTATTTTTTTTCCGTTGTTTATTGTTACTAGTTTTGAAGAATCATGTTTTTCTGACTCTAGGAATGAAAGAACTCTGCTTGATCCATTGCTATCTGAGGATGCAGTCATCATGCCTTGTAAAGGAATATTAAGGTTCTGTGCCATGTCACTTCCGGTTAGTCCATCATATATTCACCTCCTTTTGTTTTTCTGTCAGCTCTATTATTTTCACGTGGGCAAAGAATTGTTAGTTTTTATTTTCTCTGATAACTGTTGTACTGTAGGACCTATGGAGGAGCCGTTGCAGCCTTAAAGATGTGGAGGGCTTTGACCACTCGGCTGTTAATGATACTTTTGGAGCCTGTGGTGATCTGCCAGGAGAGCAACAAGGCCCTTGCCTGCCTTATTACGTTTGGCAATGCGGTTATACCAAGGTGACATCACATTTTAAACACACAACAAATTTTGTTTCACTGAAAAGCAAGTAATAATCTGTCAATTTTTTCCAGAAATTAAGTGAAGTCTACTCTCTCATGGACTTCGACTTTTCTAAGCCTATCCACCCTTGCTTTGGCAAAACAAAGGTACCGTTTCAATCTCTCTGGATAAAGTATATCATGTTTGATGTTTCTGGCTGTGCTAGTCACCTTAAATTTGCAAGATCTGAGTACTACACTGAGTGATTCTGGCTGAACTAGTGAATATAGGGACAATTGAGAGTGTAGGAGATTTCAGTAGTTCACCCTGGTGCAAAAGGTCCGTTTGATGTCTTTCGGGTGCAATTCTGCTGTAACATGTTTTGTATATAAAAAAGTTGCAGTGTTATTAGTGAAACCAGGATTGATACATAATCGGCAAAAATAATAAAGATACCAGATTAATAGCCAGGATGCAGCTTTGCTCTGTTGGTTGAAATGTGGGTGCAGTTTTCATTTTTCAGTCTCCTAACTCGTTTGTTCATACCATCTTGCAGATTGAGTTTGCCTACAATGGAATATGTCATGGTTTTGCAGTTTGGATTGACTGGGTACTCGAAGAGAGAAGTTCGACTGTGATAAGCACCGGACCAGGTAAAGATTAAGTGCCTCCATATGGTACCATTTATTGATATTCTATTTAGTATGGACTAGCAACAAAATATGATACCCACATGCTACTGACATGTGGATGTTTGATCTCAGAGAGCAGATACTGGAAGCAAGGAGTGCAGCTGCTTAGCAGGCCTGTAGAAGTTAATCCATCGGATTCGGTTATGCATGTTGAGGCGCATTTCGATCCTGACACAGGGGAGCTCGCGTTCAAATCCATGCTCTTGTGATTGATCATGTGGCGCAAATTGTAATGTGTGAGGAAGCAAGCCTATGCGGCATGTGTAGAACTTGGACAGTAGAGCTTAATTAGAAATTGTTGGCTTGTGAGTACTGAATTGACGCCATCGCCAGGGCCAGAGCTTCGAATTGCCTATGCTTGCTGCTGGTTGCGTTGCCTACAGCACATGTCAACATGGCGCTCGTATGTAATATGTATATCTTTGAGACATGGTGAATCAATCTTTATTATTCCTGCATGAATTGCTTGTTTTCTGCTAAAACAGTAATGATTACTACATGAGATGCCAAGGATTTAATTAATCTCAGCAATCTCTTAATAGTGTGTACAATTCACGTCCTATAATAACCAGCTAGCTCTAACTATATATAGCAACTAACAGTATTGCCATATTTCTATAGCAATCTGATCTGACAGTGAATGGAATTAGGGATGCTAGTGCTAGACACACTAAATCAAACAGCAGATCGAGTTGGCCGGAGCCTTCTTCAGGTATTTGGATATGTTGCTGTGCAAGTAGGCGAAACCAATAATGATGTATCTTTCCGCGTCAAACTGAGCCACTCCCTGCAGTCTGTTATTCATTATGTCTACGGCAACCACCCAGGCCTTGGCATCACCATAGTTGGCCTTGACCATGAACCAAGCTGTATCATCATTAAGCAAGCTGAGTGTGGGAAGAGATATGTCAAGCCTGTGGAAGGGTGCGTTATTGTCCCCGATCTTGGGAAGGAGCTGAAAATCATCCAGGCTGCTCTTGACATCCATCGCAGAGGAATCCATGTGACAGACACGGTGCCAAGAATCATCCAACAGAGAGCAAGCAGACACTGGTCTGGTCCGTACAGAAGACTTCCAACCGGCTTGGACGCGTTCATCCCTACAGCAGGTTTCGCAATGCTTCCACAGAAGCTGGTTGCGGACGAACTTGAAGTTGCCTTTGACGACAGCAATGTCCCGAGAACGGCAAGCATCACCCAAGGAGTTGGAGCCTGATGGCCCTGGAAGCGGGACGTAGCGCAGCCCGCAGGGCTTGTCGTCGTCCATGGCGGCGCGAGAAAGGTCACAGAGGAGGATGCCCCGCCAGAGATCAACAAAGGCTATGGTGGCATCCTCCCCTCCGACGGCGATGACCCTCGTGTTATGGTGGAGAAAGTAGCCTTGGTCATTGTATTTCTGGAAATGCTGCTTCTCCAGTGACACGTTAGTAGCGGTCCAAGTCTCCATCTTGGAGTTGTAGAGATGGAGTAGGAAGCGGCCGCGTGCAAGCGCCGTGTCGTCGTCTTGGAGAGCAGCGACCATGTAGAAATTATCGCCGTCGTCGCCTTGGGCTTGGGGGGTGGCAGTGGCAGGGCGGCAGCTCAGGATGCCAACCTGGCTGGGGACGAGGAAGAAAACGCCGGGTGGGCGCGGGAGGCGCGTGAGCGATGGTGGGTCGTCGCCGGCGGGGCGGTAGACGTAGTAGTCGTTGCCGCGGACCAAGTCCTTTTCAGGGCTGACGACGATGCGGAGGAGGACGAGGTTGTCGTCCGTGCCCAGGACCTCGGGCTCCATGGCGATCAACTCCTCAACCGATGATGATGCGGCGGCGGCGGGGCGGCAGAAGACGCAGAGGTAGGAGACGCGCGGCGGGCGGGCGGCGAAGAAGGTGACCTGGACCTCCCTGCCGCAGCGGGAATATGCAACGGCGGTGGTGTCGTTGCGGCGGTCGGCGACGTAGGCGTTGTATTCGAGGAGCACAGAGGGGATCTCTCCTTCTTCATCGTCGGCGTCGAGAGCAGGCGGATGCAAGCTCTCCTCTTCCAACCCAATCAGGTCCTTCCTGAAGAACATGATTGATGCTGGATCCCTCCCGATCGATCTAGCTCAGATTGATTTTGCCCGTGTAATGTGTTGGATGGATGGATCGTCTATCTAGTAGCTAGGAAGGAGAGGAACCGATGAGAAGAGGCGGCGGCGGTTCAGACTCAGACTATTTGCGCGGCAAAGAAAGGTAACTCCAACTATACCACTACCAAAATTGTCAGCTTCCCTACAACGTGTAACTCTTGACACGGGCGGTATGATTAGATACACAAGTGATGTTCTTCGCTTGTTTGGCAAAGCACGGAAGTACTAGATATATCATATATAATCGTACACGTACTGTATATGCTTGTTTCGCCAGACGCCAGGGCCAGCGCTTCGAATTGCCTGTATATGCTTGCTGCTGGCATTGGCAACAACACGTACTCGCATGGTGGTGAATCCCCCTATTCCTGGATGAATTGCTCGTTATATAAAACAATAATAATGATTACATGAACTGCCAAAGATTTATTTACAGCTATCTTTATATATTGTATACACGCATGCAATTGACATCCTTAACCAGCACTAGCTAATATATATGATGAGCAACGGCACTGTCATGTTCTACATACATCAATCTGACAGTGCATTGCTTTTTTCTTTCCCCCGAAAGATACAGTGAAGCACTAACTAAATTGATTGAAGCAGAGTTAGTTGTCTCGAACCCTGTTGAGATATTTGGATATCCTACTGTGCAGGTAGGCGAAACCCACTATGATGTATCTTTGTGCATCAAACTCAGCCACTCCTTGTAGCCTGTTGTTCATCGTGTCTACAGCAATCACCCAAGCCTTGGCATCACCATCGTTGATCTTGAGCATGAAGCAAACGGTAGCATCAGTATGCGGGAGGAGTGTGGGATTAGATACGTCAAGCCTCTGGAAGGGTGGATTATTATTGTCCCCAATAAGCTTGGGAATTAGGAGCTGAAAATCATCCTTGCTGCTGCTCCAGACGTCCATCGCAGAGGAGTCCATGTCACAGACAAGCTGCCAAGAATCATCCAAGAGAGAGCTAGCAGACACTGGTCTGGTCCATACGGCAGACTTCCAACCATCTTGGACATATTCATCCCTGCAGCAGGTTGGGCAAGCAGAATTCTTCCACTGAAGACGGTGTCGGACGAACCTGAAGTTGCCATTGACGACAGCAATGTCCCGACAGAGGCGTGCATCCTCATAGATTGGCGAGCCTTCCGATGGCCCTACTGGAAGCGGGACGTAGCGCAGCCTGCAGCAGGGCTTGTCGTCGTCGTCCATGGCGGCGCGAGACATCAGGTCACAGAGGAGGATGCCCCCGCCAGAGATCGACGAAGGCTATGGTGGCATCTTCCCCTCCGACGGCGATGACCCTGGCGTCCTTGTGGAAAAAGTAGCCTCCTTCTTGGTATTTCTGGAAATGCTGGTCCTCCATTGAGACCTTGGTGGCAGTCCAGGTGTTGAGCTTGGAGTTGTAGACATGGAGGATGAAGCGGCCGCGTCCAAGCGCCGACTCATCGCTGCAGAGGGCAGCCACCATGTAGAAGGATTCATCATCTTGTGGGCGGCTAAGGATGCCAACCTGGTAGGAATTGAAGATGATTGCGCCGGGGGTCCGCGGGAGGCGCGTGAGTGACGGGCCATCATCGCCGCCGGCGGGGCGGTAGACGTAGAGGTCGTCGCCGTTGAGTAAGTTCTTTTCAGGGCTGACGATGATGCGGAGGAGGACCAGGTTGTCGTCCGTGGCCACCACCTGGGGCTCGATGGGGATCATCTCCGACGACGAGTCCTCGGCGGCGGCGGGGGCGCGGCAGAAGACGCAGAGGTAGGAGACGCGCGGCGGGCGGGCGGCGAAGAAGCTGACCTGGACCTCCCTACCGCACCAGGAATGTGCAAAGGCAGTGGTGTCGTTGCGGCGGTCGGCGACGTAGGCTTTGCTTTCGATGAGCACGCAAGGGATCTCTTTCTCTTCTTCTTCATCATCATCGCCGGCGAGGGCAGGCGGATGCAAGCTCGCTTTTCTCAATCTAATCAGGTCCTTGCTAATTGGCATCTCTAGCTAGCTGGATTTTCCTTCAATTCCCCCTTGTGCTTGTGTTTATTGGATGATGAATCGATCCCTAGCTCTGGATTTTCATGACCGTGTGATGCTGTTGTAATTATACAATTATAATATATGAGGAGATCGAGCAAGTGTTGTAATCGTAACAGATAAGGAGAACAAGTTTAAACTCCAGTCCCCATTGGATGTTTCCCGGACTGTTAATTTGCATCCATCACCATCAGTTCCTTCCTTGTTTTTCCTGTTCTTTTTATTTACGCCATTTCTTTACGAAATCCCATCTAGTAGTCTCTTATATTAAGAAGAATTTCTTTTTGTTTTTTATTACGAAATCCTATCTAGTCTCTTCTATTAAGAGCAATGTGACACTGGTGTCGAATAATATTATAGTTCATTTATATCTTCACTGTCAGAAGAGTGCATTACCCAAACTTTTAGCTTTAAGAGCGGAAAAGATCCATTAATTCCTCACAAGTCACAATATATTCCTATATATGTTAAACCAGAAACACACAAACACCATATTAAATAAAGGATTTCAGGCTCCTCCGATTCTGACAGACAGAAATGATGTTCTTCCCTTGTTTGGCAAAGCGTCCAGATAACTGTTCTTCACTTCATACTGCGCACAAAGCGTCTAGATGCAGCTTTGATACAGAGATGATGTTCTTCACTTGTTTGGCAAAGCATGGAGAAGCAATTCTGTAGATAATTAACTGTGCTCTTGGATGCAGCTTTGCTCTCTTGGCTGACATGATGTGGGTGTAGTTTTCTTGCTGTTTTTTTTTTCAGCTTCCTAACCCGTTTGTTCATCATATCCTAATGCAGATTATATTGAGTTTTCCCATGATGGAATAGGACATTTAAATCCATTCTCTTGTGATGTGATGCAAATTGTAAAGTGCGAGGAACCAAGCTCACAGTGAATGATTGGCATCCTTATTAACCAGCACTAACTATATATAAGCAACGGCTCTGTCATGTTCTACAGCAATATATCTCACAGTGAATGATTTTTTTCTTTCCCCCGAAAGATACAGAACGTGAATGAAATTAGAGATGCTAGCTACACGTACTAAATTGAAGCAGAGTTGTGGCCCCGAGCCGTGTTGAGATATTTGGAAATCCTACTAGGCGAAACCAGTTATGGTGTATCTTTGTGCATCAAACTCGGCAGCACCTTGAAGCCTGTTATTCACTATGTCTACAGCAACCACCCAGGCCTTGGCATCACCACTGTTGATCTTGACCATGAACCAGATGGTATTATCGTCACCATTAGAAGTAGAATTCCAGCTGAGTGTGGGACAAGACACGTCAAGCCTATAGAAGGGTACTACATTATTGTCGTTGCCGTCCCCAAGCTTAGGAAGGAGCTGAAAACAACCCTTGCTGCTGCAGCTCTTAACGTCCATGTCAGAGGAGTCCATGTCACAGGCGCGTTGCCAAGAATCATCCATCAGAGAGCAAGCAGATACCGGCCTTGTCCATACGGTAGCCTTCCAACCATAGATCCCTGCCACAGGTTGGGCAATCCCTCCACTGAAGCCGGTGTCGGACGAACCTGAAGTCGCCATTGACGACAGCAATGTCCCTGGAGATTCGTGCATCGCCGTACATGGGCGAGCCTGACGTCGGCGCCGGAAGCGGGACGTAGCGCAGCCATGGCCTGTCGTCCATGACGCGAGAGAGGTCACAGAGGAGGAGGCCCCGCCAGAGGTCGACGAAGGCCATGGTGGCATCGTCCCCTCCGACGGCGATGGCCCTCGTGTGCTGGTGGAGAAAGTAGCCTTCTTCTTCTTGGTATTTCTGGAAATGGTGGCCATCCACTGAGAGGTGGGCGGCGGTCCAGGCCTGGAGCTCGGAGGTGTAGAGATGGAGGATGAAGCGGCCGCGTCCAAGCGCCGAGTTGTCGTCGCAGTCGCAGAGAGCAGCGACCATGTAGTTGGCGGCGGGGCGGCCAAGGTTTTAAATAGCCGGCTATAGCCTCCGCTATCTCCAGCTATAGCTGATTTGGAAGAACGTAGCTATTTACTTCTATGTGTAATTTAACCGCTATTTGCCGCTATAGCTCTATTTAGCCAGCTATTAGCTGTTTTAGAAGCTCTGCCGCTAAAGGCCGTAGCCCGCTATTTAAAACCTTGGGGGCGGCTGAGGATGCCAACCTGGTAGGAGGTGAAGACGATTGCCGCCGGCGGGAGCAGGGTGAGCGACGGGCCATCGCCGCCGGCGGGGCGGTAGACGTACAGGCCGTCGCCGTCGATCAGGTCGTCATTTTCGGGGCTGACGACGACGATGCGCAGGAGGACGAGGTTGTCGTCCGTGGCAAGGACCTGGGACTCCTCCGATGAGTCCTCGGCGGCGGCGGGGCGGCAGAAGACGCAGAGGTGGGAGACGCGCGGCGGGCGGGCGGCGAATAAGGTGGCCTGGACGATCTCGCTGCCGCAGCGGGAATAGGTCACGGCGGTGGTGTCGTTGCGGCGGTCGGCGACGTAGGCTTTGTATTCCAGGAGCACCGAGGGGATCTCTTCTCCTTCTTCATCATCGCCGGCGTCGAGGGCAGGCGGATGCAAGCTCGCTTTTTTCAAATTAATTGACATGTTGTTTGGATGCCCTCCTAATCCTGTAGCTACCTCTGGATTTTGACGACCGTGTGATCGATGGTGTTGGATGCATGGATCTATATATATCTTTATTTACTCGACCTATGTACGTAATATTTAAAGACTGAGGAGAGGAAGTTGTAATCGATTCGTAACAAGCTAGCCGAGCAGTTTCAAACTCCAGTCCCTATTAGATTTGTTTCCCGGTTTGCCCCCATGAGTTAGTCCCTCTCCTCTCTTTTTTCTGTTTCTTTTTATATATTTTTACAGAATCGCATCTAGTTGTCTCTTATATTAAGATAAGAGAAATTTCTTTTTCTTTTTTATTACGAAATCCCATCTAGTCTATCTTATTAAGATAAGAGGAATGTGACACTGGTATCGATTATATTGCATTATATCCTTCACTGTCACTAAGAGTGCATTACCCAAACTTTTAGTTTTAAGAGCGGAGAAGATCTATTCCTCAATCCTCACAATATATGTTCAACCAGAAACACACAAACACCCTAGGTTCCTCCTGAACCGCAAAATTAAAAAAAAAGGAATGAAGGTACGATGACTTTATAGATAAAAATAATACGGACCAGCATTATTGATGAGATTACTAGCCCCATGGCCTTATTGATCAAAGTTTTCCCAAGCGTACAGTTTAACAATGAATCATGCTTGTCTATCGAAAAGCAGAAAAAAAAAGAAAAAAGTATTGTCAGCATTTCTACACCTTGCTTGCTATCTTAACCTACGTCTCTCCTTGATACATTTTGCATCTGGCGAACGAGTGAACTATCTGTACAGGTACAGCGGCATCCACATGCTTCTCCTGTAAAAAATCGAAAAGGGACGCCACTCTTTTTTCCTTTCCCTCTTTTCTAGACACCACAGCTATTATATAAATTACAGACCGAACATAAGGGTAAAAGCTCAGAGATTTCATGGTGAAGGCTGTTTGTCACCGCCTGTCAGATATCAGAGCTCTACCTCGTGAAGATCTTCACCCAAACTATTGAACTGAACCGATGAGTTGCTGCTGGAACGGCTGTGCGGAGGTCTTTTCCCAGGCATCAATGGTGACCGCATGGTCTGTCCATCCGGTGATCTGGAAACACCAGTGCTGTTAAGCTGCTCCGGGTATGTTCCGCTCCACGAAGACGCTCTTGACTTCGACATTGAGCTGTTAACGCTGTCTGCGGGAGCCATGATGTTGTCCATACTTGGGTACCGCTGAAGGTTGTCCCCACTTGGGTACCGCTGAATGGTTGACTGCATCGGTATTTGTGGCACCGGTGAACTGAATGCTGCCTCCACGGCTGGTGAGGATGAGGGTTCATCCTGTTGAGTAGTTTCACTGTGGGCATCTGCTGATGTGCCAGCAGCAGTCTGTTCTGAAGCAACAGCAGCAGGAGTTGGCACAAAGAATTTTGCACCGGACAGTGGGCTCACAGACGGAGCGGCTGGTTTGCTATACACTGCAGCTGCGCCAAAGGCATTAGCACCACCACCGCCCTTGTTAAAGGTGTCGACGTACCTAAACAAAGAAGAAAATGTTACACCCAGTCGATATAGAAAGAAACTAGGAAAAATAACTAAGCAAATCACCTTGATCTAACACCCATCCTTCCACGTGCTGAGAATTGGTTCTGGGTAGGTGGCATCGGTGGCATCCCCGAACTAGGCTCTGAAGGATTCGAAGTTTTAGCTTCTGCAAATCCATTAGCAGTATAACCTCCACCAACCGGGGGACCATTCAAGTTCGACTCTGGAATGCTGTTCTGGAATGAGGATTTTGTCGGAGGTGGGGGAAGTGGAGGCTCCTCAGCGGCGGGGACCTCAGCGCCTTCTTCCACCCACCGCTTCAGCTTCTCATCATAGTAGAACTTGTTCTGTTCCCCTAACTTCGCCTTCAGACCATAAGGTGATTAAGCATGTTACTACAGTATAACCATAGGTAAAAAGAAGATACTGTACTTACTCTGCTAGTACATACCTGGCGATGAGATTTTGAAACAAGCCCCACTGTCTTCTGCACCAACCATCCAAAGCGCGAACTCCCGGAACCTGATGTACTTTGTGCCTTACTTGACCCAGCAGCCTGATACAATTTCAAATGTAGGTAAAAGAGAATGAGATCTTCAGAAAACAATATCACAGAAATACCTTTTGTGGGGTTCTGCCAAAGTCTGGCTCAGAAATACTTCTGTTATGTGCAACTTCCCTAGCAGGGCCACTACTTCCTGACATTTCACTCATGGACTGCTCTGAAGCAGACGACATTAGAGGTGTCATGGACATCACTGACTGGCTATTTACAACTTTTGTATCAGGAGGAGAATAGACATCTCTTTCATTTGCAGCGCCCTGTGGCAGTGGCGGCATAGGTGCAGATTGTGTACCCATCATGCGGGACAAAGATTTATCAAGCGATGTGAAAAGCTTCCCAACAATCTTTCCAGCGGCAAGATTTGTTCCATATCCACCCTAAATAGCAGCAAGCAGGCTATCAATGGAAAGAACAGATGCTCAAGGAAAAAAAACACTAGCAACAGTAATACCCAGTACCTGTTGATGGGTGCGTATCCGCTCCTCCAGGGTTGAGAACAAGTTCTTCCATGCTTCTAGCTCAGGTGTGCGGCCAGAGGCTTTCAGCACTTTCAGAGATGCTTGACAGTACCTTAACAAGGCAATTCGATGTCAACTAAGAACCAAGGAAAAATACTGAAATGATAATTTTCAACAACCTACCTTAGTGAATCAGAAACCTTCCCAACCTCCGCCAGCATATATGCATATATCAGCTTGTATGGTTGAAATGGCAAGAGTATATATTGAGAATTACCAAGAACCTTTGCATACTCATACACCTCCGTTCTCTGTTAGTGGTATAGGTCAGGAAACCAAGGAAAAACACAGGAATACTAGAACAAGTATAGAAACCAGTAATGGAGCAAAATATAGATGCGACCAAAGGGAATGGCACAAAATAGGATAAATGAGAAAAACTGAGAAATCACTACAGTAAGTTATTATATGATAATTCCTTTTTGAAAGATTTGGTTATATTTGCTCTGCAGGCCGCAAGAATTTGAACTCGAAGCAAGATACAGAAATGTTCATACATCATTACATAACCCGTATGGCAGTCTATCACAATAATATCATGCAAATTCATATATTTGGTATTTTCATAATGCACTATAACTATCTTCAGCAAAGCATGATGGAAAATGTACCATATAGCAAACCTAAAACTTGCACAAGCAACAGAAGACAAAGAATGGCAATCTTCGAGGAAACTAGGAAATAATAAAAGGTGCAGATTAACAATATTGACCTGGATGGCTTCAGGGCTGGCAAATGTGCGTGGACATCTCAAGTGGTCTGCGCCAATGAGGCACATCCTTGCACTTTCAGAGTATGAATCAATATTTAGTTCAGCAACTAAATAGCATGAGTGGGCGGATGCAACCTGTATAAAATAAACATGAATTAGACCCAACCATAAAAATGAGGGAGTATATCCATGACATAGGACTCGAACCTCATTTTTCTCTTTCCAAAGGCAATCCCCAAGGTGGGTAATAACAAGGTCATCTCCTTTTGTCCTATTTGCTGTTATAATAGCCAAATTCTCTTGCCAGTCATCCAGCATACCCTTAGGAGCAACCTGTCCAAAACTGGAAAGTGAGATTCAAATATTACAATGAAAAAAAGTCATGTCTGATGAATCCCTCAAAATCCGAGAACCATCCATCATTGAAGCCATTGATGATGAAATTATTTTTCCATTGAGGCAGTTACCATTGTACTTAAAACACTATTTCAAGTAGAGTAACTCCATTCACAAATATATGGGTATAAAACCTCTCTAGCTTTGACCAACAATCTTGGAAGGACTATTCGGATTGATCATATGAAGATATTAACATTGGATTTGTAACAAAAACACTTTCATGATATTGCAGTTTTACAATCTTTTATAATAAAAAAAACAAATAGTGGTCAAATTTGCATATCAGAGACCATGTTGATGTCCAAAAGTATATGTATGAACGGAGGAAACATATATTACCTCTGCAGGCTGGTGGGGTGTATACAAAGAACCAGTGTTAATGGGGTTCTCAGGAGTGAAAACATCTGCAGGTTGTCCAGCAATAAGAAGGCACAATGTCCTCAAAGGTGATCCAGACACGAAATGGCAGTGGGCCATTTTCTTCACAGTATCCGCATAAAACTACATCATGAGGTAGTAGAGCAAATAAGAAATAACTCAGGGAGAGGAAATTGACGTGTCATCATCCAACTAATGTAGAGACTCCAAGTTTCAATTCTGAAGCAGACCTTATCACCAAGTTGTAAAGCAAGGATCAGTGCGGGTCCCCAAAGTTGACCTTCCTGTGCATACTGAAGGGCCTCCTTCCTTCTACCAGAAACAAGGAGATTTTGGACCTCCTGAGCAGTAGCCTGCAATAGGGTATTTGCCTAAACAAGGGTATACATTGTTAACTTTTGCAACGCCGACAAAGAAATAATAATTACCTGAATCTGGTTTTCTGTGGGAAGATTTCTAATGCAATGGACTCCGTACGCTTTCAGATTAGCACTGCTCTTACAAGATGAGAAAAGTTTTGTAACTGCCATATCTGGGCCATCTATACCCTGTTACAAGTAGTTCGAACAAAATTAGTATTCCATGAATATTTAAGATAGTGACAGCAATAGAACTACATATCCTGTTGAAAAGAGCCCTTCTCAGCAAATGATGCATCTTGCTGAATTAATATAGAATGAAAACAATAATACATTTGATATTATATGACTTAATTTGCATACATGGGCGTTATCAGACTGCATCTTCCAACATATTTCTTTGTTTCATTATCACTGCTACAATTCCCAGTAATAACTGAAAATCTGATCATCTCTATCAGAACAATTGACAAAACAACACAATCATAAGGCAAAGCACCTTAAAAGTGTATCAATTGACAAAACAACACAATCATAACACAAAGCACCTTAAAAGTGTAAAAATTGAGCTTAAGCATCAAGAGATTGTGTTATTCAAGCAAGTAAGAATCACAATTTATGATTGGACTAAAAAGGCCAAAAGGTGTTCGGATAAATAGCATGTTAAATCTTCAACTATACAAGAATGATAACTTAAATATCAATACCGAACAAATCCATAACTAACATGTCTTCTTACAAATTATCAAAAACCAGATTACATTTATTGTGTGATCTCAGAGGAAGCAGAGACTGACTAGGATGACAGTGGGGTCAGCTATATATGTTTTTCTTATTGGAAGATTTGTAATACAGTAAATGATAACTGCGGCTCAAACAAAAATATGAATTCTTGCGAATGTGCAGATAGTCAAGCAAGACAGGCAGAGAATACCTCCTGTGATGGGTCAGACCCAAAGGGTGAGCGGAGTTTTCCATAGTGCTGACACAGTATTTTCAACAACCAAATAAGCACCTTCTGAACATCCCCTCGCTGGAATTCGGTCAGAGAAGATTCATATACTCCAATCATATCATCAAGCCATTTATTCACATCCTTCGATGCAGCACTTCCACCAACAAGAGGGCCAGGAATAGGTTGACGACACAAAGCATGAAAGTAGCTAAGTGCAGTGCCGTTAACCACGCTTGAATTGTCAATTTTATCAGCAACAATCTCTGGAATATTGAGAACTGACACCGTGCGACCAGAATTGCCCTTAGATTGCAGCAATAAAATTTTTTAGTTACTACTCATTACAACAAGAATATTACAAAGAAATTAGCTTATTGTACCTTGTTTCCACTGTCAAAGTTTGCAGTCATGGAGCTGATTTCTTTCAGAACTACTAGCTTCCCCCCAAATCCAAATGTGACCACAGCATGCAGTGGGCGTCCAGCTGATGATCTCTGCTCATGTGGTGAGAAACCAAAATGTTGGGATGGGCCATTTGTACCAATCAGTTGCTGCTGAGCATAGTCCATTGCGGTCTGAGTGCCCCAATAGCTGTTTGGCACATATGTTTGTGCAGAGGAGTCAGCATGTGTTTGTGTCTTGTACATGCTATCTTTTGGAATGGAGTCTTGTGGACCATTTGAACTACCATACCCAACTCCTGTTGAGGGTTCATATGCCATGTGGCCACCCTGGTGATCTTTAGGAGGCTGGAATTCCTTGCGATCAGTCTGGAAACCTGTTGAAGGTGCAAACCCCTTGTGCCCTACCTCCTGACTTGTAGCATGCTCAGAACCCTTGTACCAATTCTGATTCCCTGTAAAAGGTTTGAACCCCACATAACTAGCGTGATTGCCCTCACCACCAATGTATTGGTTTGTAGAAGGAACAAACGTGTCTATATGAGGTTTATAGTTTATAGACGATTGCAATGACTCAGCATTGGCCTGCTGCCCAATCTGATTCCCAGACTGCTGACTGGCATTGTAGGAATTACCCAACAAACTATTACCCCCCAAAACACCGGCCTGCTTGGTGTTGCCTAATGAATCCCGTTGCCACTGGCTCTGCTGGCTATAGCTACTTGCATAAGAATCCTCAGTGTAGTGAGCCACACTATGCCCTGCCCCTGCAAATCCATCCAAGGCTGCTGGAGTAGTTGCAGCTTGTGCAGCACTTTGTTGGTATGACTCGAGCGATTGCCACTGCTGAGTGTTGGTGTCAAAGTACCACCCTGGGTATTCTGCATAGAACAGCATGTTCGGTGGGTATTCTACAGGCGCAGCACTGCTGCCCTGGCCCCAGGTCGCAGCATTGGCACTGCTCTCCTCTGCAATGGTCTCAAGGGCTGCATGCGAAGCATTTTGCAGGTATGAAGCACTAAACTGCTGTGGATCTTGCTGAACATTATCACTCCCACGGGCTGTCGCAGCACCAGTATTATCGGCAGCATAAGTCTGTGCACTGAGAGTATCAACCTGATACCACTGCTGTGTAGCCGCATCGTACTTCCACCCAGGGTAGAGGCTCTCCAGATATTTGGGATCAGTGGGGTCTAACTGCGCATTGGTGCTCTGATCCCCGTATCCCACAGCACTTGCACTGGAATCGAAGTGGGAATTGGCATTGTTATCCACTCCCCCAGAGAAGGTATAATCCGCCAATCCAGCACTGATGGTGGCATTGTTATACACTCCTGCAGAGAAGTTGTGATCTGGTGGGTTAACATTGTTGGTACCTATCACGGATGCCTGGATGCCCTGGTCGGTGGGCAAAGTACCCCCAAAGAAGTCATCCTCCGCTCTGTCTGGCACGAGGTCGCCAAACGGATCTGCTCCACCGGCACTGATGCTGGCACCAAAGTCGTTCCACTGCACCTGCTTGATGGAGGTATGGATGCCCTTGTCCGAACCTGGGGACCTGCCTTCTGGCGCCGCAACAGCCTTGTCAGTGTTGGCGGGTATTCCATGGAGTTCAGTCTTGGTCTCAGGATGCAACACCGCAGACCCTGCCTCCACTGCCACATTATCAGCCTCAGGGTGCACCGTCGCAGGCTCAACGTCGTCCTTGTGTGGTGCTACCACAGGATGATTATCAACCTGAGTCTCAGACTCGGGCTTGGGCTCAGAAGTTGCCTCCGTGGGTTCATGTGCAGCCTCTGCATGCGAATCGTTTTGCAGATACGAAGAACTAAAAGGTTGCTCCTGCTGCTGCTGCTGCTGAACATCATCACTCCCATGGACTGCCACAGCACTGGTGGTTTCAGCAGTAATATGCTGTTGTGCGCTGAGAGTGTCTACCTGATACCACTGCTGCGTGGCGTCATCATACTTCCATCCAGGGTAGAGGGTCTCCAGATATCGGGGATCAGAGTATTCCAATTGTGCATTGCTGCTGTGATCCCCATACCCCGCAGCACCTGTGGTCGAATCAAACTGGGAATTGGCATTGCTATCCGTTCCCCCGTAGAAGCTGTAATCCAGCAGCCCAGCAGTGGCGGTGGCATTGCTATCCACTCCAGCAGAGAAGCTGTGATCCGGTGCGGTGTCATTGCTGGTACCTAGAAGTGATGCCTGGACTCCCTGATCTCCGGCAGCAGTGCCTCCGAAGAAGGCGTCCTCCGCTTCGCCTGGCGGGAGGTCCCCGAACGGATCTGACTCGGCGGCGCCGGCGCTGGCACCGAAATCGTTCCACTGGACCTGCTTGAGGGCGGGGGCGGCGTGGATGCCCTTGTCCGAGGACCCCGTGGCAGGCGCGGCCTCAGGTGGTGCGACTGGAGGCTCGGCAGGCGCAGCCTCGGATGGTGCGACGGCAGGTTCCGCATCCTCCACCGCCTCCGTACGAGCGTCAGGATTCACCGGCGCGGGATGATGCTCCGGGTCCTCCGGCAGTGGCGCCGGCGCGGGCTGATTGTCAGGCTTGGGGTCTGATTTGTCGTTGAGGGTGAGGGCGGCGAGGTCCCCCGCGGAGGCCTCGGCATCGGCGTGGGCTGCCGAGGCTGGAGGGTGGCGATCGGCGTCGTCGGAATCGACTAGCTTGTCGAAGAAGTCCTCGGTGGTGTCGTCGAAGTCTGCGGCCATGGCGGGGTTAGGGTTTGTCTGGATGGGATGGATCTGGTGAGATTTGGGCTTTCTCCCTCTACCAGTATTGTGATTTGTCTCTGGTGGTGGTGGTGGACTTCCGCTGCAGCTGCAAAAGAGGGAAGGGGAGGAAGAGGATGGAGACGCGTCGCGATGCGATGCCGGCGGTGACGTCACGCTCTCTTCTTCATTCGCCGCCTTTTCTTTTCCTCCCTCCCCGGCTCCCCTCTTGGTATACTAATTTTGTCTCAGGGAGAAGATGACATCAGATGACATAGACATACACACAAGTAGTCAACATCCCCGCGAGGGAGGCTTCGCGCGCTGAGCCTCGACGTCTGCCGCCGGAAAAGAGGAGACGCGGACAGGATGGCGGAGCACACCGTCTGCACGGGCCCGAACACGGACACGAACAGAGGACCCTTCCTGCCCAGGCACCACGTCTGGAACACGACGCAAGCTCCGGCCACAACGCCGCCCTGCTTGCTTGCAATTTATTATTAGCAGCTTGTTTATGAATTTGTTCTGAACCACGCAATGCAAGAACATGATGCTAATAGTCGCTTGATGGTTAGTTACTTACCAGTACGGCAATCCCAGCGATGAGCTTGGCGTCGATGATGTTGGGCGGCCCGATGTCGAAGCTCCCCTCGAGGATGAGTTGCAGCGGCGCCCATTGCCGATGTGATGGAGAAGATGGTCAAGGGCGCAGGGAAGCTGGCCAGCGTTACAGCCTGATCGACCAATCGATCCATCAACCAATGCATGAATTAACAGCAAAATGATTAATTACCACAGCATACCATACCATACCTGGAGCACGGTGACCAAGGCGAAGACGATGGCCGCCACGACGAGGTAGGAGCAGCCCAGCATCCAGTCGTCATCGTACAAGGAAGACGAAGACGACGAAGAGGAGGGGCTCATCTGGCTCTGAACATCATGCAGGAAGCTCATGGCCATCGCTCCCAACAAGCACACCAGCGTCCCCACCAACTTGGCCTGCGTGTACTTGCACGCCTTGTCGAACCTCTCCAACCTTTAATTTTATTTTATTTAGGGGGTTCATCATATTTATTGACTAAGTGCAGTGCAGGCCAATGGGTAATGGCATCGACCAATGGAGCTTATATACATAACAACGTAACGAATAAGATACCTGAAGCATGCTGCTACGATGAAGATGAGGCCAGGGCTCAGGTTGGGCATGGCGGATGCTACTGCAGGCGTCGTCTTCTTTATGCCCAAGAGCATCAGTTCTTGGAACGCAGTGGTTCTGAATCAATATGCAACGAGCTAATCAGTCAGTCATTAGATAGCATTACTTGCAGATTTTCACTCTGAAGACCTTATTTATTATTAAATGTCTCCGATCCCAGGCTAGCTAGTGTTACTCGTACTGCAATCTGCAGGCAGGGGATCGATCGATGATGCATGTTGCGCATGATTTGGTACATACATACATACATTGTCCGCTTGCCATTTTCAGGCTTTCCTAATTTCTTTCGGTTAAAAGTTGCCGTCACTCAACTCAACTACTGCAACGAGTACAGGCAAGGCCGGTATGTAGCGACAGAAATAGAAAGGGCAATATATTTTCCTTAGCGAGGCCGGCATGAACTGGCTTATTAATTGTTACGTACTGCATGTAGTAGCGCGTTAAATTGGATAATAAACTGCGCGATTTCATAAACAGCTTACCCTCCAAGAGCAATGAGCACAAATTGAAGTCCCGGAAACCTTGGAAGGCCATCGCTTCCTGTAACCACAAGCTAAGTATGCATGAGTCAATGAAATGAAGAAGAAGACCGAGCTGGAAATTTATCAAGCTAGGGCGCGGCGAATAAGAAGAACTAGAGAGATATGATGATCGACGGTGCCGTGTTACCTCTCCAGCAAGACGGCGAAGGGTAGGAAGAAGGCGGCGGAGGTGGCGCCGGCGACGACGATGACGGCGAGCGGGTGGTCGACGAAGACGCACTGCACCAGCAGGAGGCCGCCCACGACCACCACCTCCTCCAACAAGCTCCCGCCGTAGCCATGGCCGTGCCGCACCGCCATTTTAATTTCGTTCTCGATCTTCTTACAATATCGACGATCAGCTAGTATATATGATATGGCTGCTAGCTAGCTAGTCTGATAAGAGATGATAAATAACAGAGGAATATATATGAGTCAGGGAAATCGATCTCTTTATCTATATATCTGTGAGCTAGCAGTGGAGTGACTTATAAGCAGGCCGGGTAGGCTGATTAATGGATCAGGATCATTATTCTTGTGCACGAAGAAGCCTTTCTTGGCCGCCTTTCAGTTTAACCTACTCTTTCACATATATAATCCACTTGTGCAAGAAAGGCATATATACACAAAGACCGAGGCTCAAAGCGCATGATTTGCAAACAGTTGTAAACCTAGCTTGTTGGAGACAACCTTTATATTTGCTTATAGTATGGGTTGTGTAATTGTACGTGTAGTGTATTGCAACCAAGTAGTAGCTTGTAATAATGCAAAGGAGATATATATAGCCATTTTACACTACCAGAATGCTTCACATCCGCCCGCCTCCTCCGCCTCGGCCATTTTTGGACCCGGTGCTGATGGGGCTTCAGCACCGGGTCCAACGGCTAGGAGCGGGGGCGGCGCGAAGATGTGTCAGGGCGAAGACATTAGCACCGGGTCGTGGCAAGACCCGGTGCTAATGCGCCCCCTTTAGCACCGGGTGCAGCCAGCAACCGGTGCTAAAGGGTGCACATTAGCACCGGGTCTTGCCACGACCCGGTGCTAATGTCTTTTGTATATAGCACCTTCTTCCTCCCCCGACCGAGCCAGCTGAACACTTAGGCGCTGTCTTCATGCTGCTCGGCCGTGGGAGGGGAGGTGCTGCCCAAATTTTTTTCAAAATTTGTGAAGATTCTACTCATCTAAGGAGCACTACAAGGTACACTCTTTCATTCTCTAATGTTTTATTTAGCTTGTAATCCTTCTATGATTTAGAAATAGAGGGATTTATGAATCAAAGTAAAGCTAGCTAGAGAGAGCTTGTGTTCTTGGAGGAGAGAGAGGAGAGAGCTTGAGTTCATGGTGGAGAGAGTGTTCATGTTGTGTTTTAAATGGAGAGAGAAGGCAAGCTAGTTAGTATTTTGTTTTGTATGACTTGTGAATAGTTATAAGGCTTATGTATTTTATTTATTAGAGAGGTTTATTTATTAAAAGTTGGAATCGTTATTTATTAATTTAATGAAATATATATTATTAGTTATTTATTAAAAGGTAGAATAGTTATTTATTTATTTAACGGAAGGTATATTTATTTATTTAATGAATATAGTAATGTAGTTTTAGAAATTTATTTATATAATGGAATATATATTATAATTTGTATTTATTTATATATTAAATTTTTTTATCTTTAAATTGTATTGTATATTTTTTATTTGTTAATAATGCAGATGAATAGACAATGGATGTATGGGGACCCCCACGCTCAGGCGTTCCGTGATGGCCTTAGGACGTTTCTCGATGCCGCCGAGGCTAACAGGACGCCGTCCGGTTTCATGTTCTGCCCATGCACCCATTGTAAAAATATACAATCGTACAAACAAAGAGGTTGTCTTCAGGTGCATTTGATGAGGCACGGTTTCATGAGGAATTATTCTGTTTGGACGAAGCACGGTGAAAGAGGAATTCTAATGGATGAAGATGAAGAAGACGAGGCCGATGACGACATTCCGTTATTGGCTCAATACTACGGTTCCTTTGCATATGTTGCAATGGGTGATGCCGATGAGGAAGATGTTGCTCGGGAAGGCGATGCTCAGGAAAATGAACCTACTGATGGACTCGGGCAAATGTTGCGTGATGCTGAGAAAGACTGCGGCAATGATAAGGAACTGAAAAAGATACAGCGCATGTTGCAAGACCACAAGATTGACCTGTACCCATATTGCAAAGTGGGGCTAAAGAAGTTGGGTAGCACACTTGAACTTCTGCAGTAGAAGGCTGCAAATGGTGTTACTGATAAGGGTTTCGAGGAGCTACTGAAACTCGTAAAGAAGATTCTTCCAGAGGGTAACAAATTGCCATCGACGACGTATCAAGCAAAACATGTTGTTTGCCCTCTCGGTTTGGAGGTGCAGAAGATACATGCGTGTCCTAATGACTGTATCCTCTATCGCGGACAGTACGAACACTTGGATCGTTGTACGGTTTGCACCTGCGCACGATACAAGATCAGGCGGGACGACCCTGGTGATGTTGGGGGAGAGCGTTCTAAGAAAAAAATCCCTGCGAAGGTGATGTGGTATTTCCCTCTGATACCCCGTCTGAAGCGTTTGTTCAGGAACAAAGACCATGCCAAACTGATGCGCTGGCACAAAGAAGAACGTAAGCAGGATGTCATGTTGAGACACCCCGCCAATGGATCCCAGTGGAGGAACATCGACAGAGCATTCCCAGAGTTTGATGCTGATGCGAGGAATGTTAGGCTTGGTTTAAGTACCGATGACATGAACCCTTTTGGTGAAATGAGCAGTAGTCATAGCACTTGGCCCGTGACTGTTTGTATCTACAACCTACCCCCTTGGCTCTGCATGAAGCGGAAGTTCATTATGATGCCAGTGCTCATCGAAGGCCCAAAGCAACCTGGCAACGACATTGATGTGTACCTAAGACCATTGGTTGACGAACTTTTGCAGCTGTGGAAGAATGAAGGTGTTAGCATGTGGGATGAGGACAAGCAGGAGCAGTTTGACCTTCGAGCACTGCTTTTCATAAGCATCAACGACTGGCCTGCACTAAGTAACCTATCAGGACAATCAAACAAAGGATATAAAGCATGCACTCACTGTTTAGAGGAAACCGAAAGCATGTATTTGAAATATTGTCGTAAAGTTGTATACATTTTACACAAGAGCCCAGGACAAGAAAAGCACCAACCAAAACAGTGGTGTCCGGATCGACGCGACACACACCAATGGCAATACAAACTCATACTATGGAATCATAGAGGAGATATGGGAACTAGAGTACGGACCTTTGAAGATCCCACTGCTCAAGTGCCAATGGGTCAAGCTGACTGGAGGAGGTGTTAAAGTTGAAGCGGACTATGGAATGACGTTAGTGGACCTAAACAAGATTGGCTTTCTAGACGAACCGTTCGTCCTGGGCAAAGCTGTCACACAAGTTTTTTATGTGAAGGACATGACTAGCAGACCGAAGAAAGGGGCGGATAAGAAAGGTGGGGGTAAGCAATTGGACCCATCACAAGACGAGCCAAAGCGTCATATAGTTCTTCCTCGAAAGAGAAAAATCGTAGGAGTTGAGGACAAGACAGATGAAGATTATGATATGCTCGATGGCCGGCCTCCATTCTCAGTGGCTGATGACCCAAGCATCATGTTAGCGGCGGAGGAGACACCGTATCTACGGCGTGATCACAATCAAGGAACATTTGTAAAGAGGAAGTTTATTAGTGTCCGAGTAAACGATGATGTCATGTAATTTAATTGCACTATGTTCCACCCAATTTGTAATGACTATATTTGCATTTATGTTCCACCTATGTTCTAAGATTTTCTATTGATTTATAAGATTGTTTTTATTAATTCTAGCATTTTATATTGATTTTCTAGTAATTTATAAGATTTTCTAGTAATTTATAAGATTTTCTAGTATTTTATAAGATTTTCTATTAATTTATAAGATTTTCTAGTAATTTATAAGATTTTCTATTAATTTATAAGATTTTCTAGCATTTTATATTGATTTTCTAGCATTTTATATTGATTTTCTAGTAATTTATAAGATTTTCTAGTAATTTATAAGATTTTCTAGTAATTTATAAGATTTTCTAGTAATTTATAAGATTTTCTATTAATTTATAAGATTTTCTAGCATTTTATATTGATTTTCTAGTAATTTATAAGATTTTCTAGTAATTTATAAGATTTTCTAGCATTTTATATTGATTTTCTAGTAATTTATAAGATTTTCTTATTTAATATATATTTTTAATAGGTATTAATAACTGAATTAAAACAAGTATTAATAACTATATATTAAAAACTATATTTATAAGATTCCCAAATAGTAGCCCCCGGTGCTAAAGGCCAGTTTGGAAACTGGCGCCAAACGAAAATTTGGGGCCTTTAGCACCGGGTTGATCTAAAATCCGGTGATAAAGGCCCCCAATTTTCGTGTGGCGCCAGTTACGGCCTTTAGCACCGGGTGGTGGGAAGACCCGGTGCTAAAGGCCCCCACCAATTTTCGTTTGGCGCCAGTTACGGCCTTTAGCACCGGGTGTAGAAAACCCGGTGCTAAAGGGCATTTAGCACCGGGTGGTGGGAAGACCCGGTGCTAAAAGGGGGGCCTTTAGCACCGGGTGCTGTACAGACCCGGTGCTAAAGGGCCTTTAGCACCGGGTCGTGGCTGCACCCGGTGCTAAAGACGGGGGACCTATATAGGCCGGGGACTTCTCTCCCCTCCCTCACTTCGCCCTCATCTCACAGATCAAAACCGCCGCCTCGTCTCCTCAGTCGCCGCCGCCCGTCGTCCCCGCCGCCGTCGTCGTCCCCGCGCCCGTCGTTCCCGCCGCCCGGCCGTGGTCACTCGTGGTCCCCGCGCCCACGCCTTGGTCACCCGTGGTCCCCGCCGCCGCCGTCGTACCCGCGCCCGTCGTCCCCGCGCCCACGCCGCCGCCACCCGTGGTCCCCGCGCCCACGCCGCCGCCCGTCGTCCCCGCCGCCGTCGTCGTCCCCGCGCCCGTCGTCCCCGCGCCCACGCCGCCGCCACCCGTGGTCCCCGAGCCCACGCCGCCGCCGCCCGTCGTCCCCGCCGCCGTCGTCGTCCCCGCGCCCGTCGTCCCCGCGCCGGCGCCCCTTAGCTCGTCCCCGCGCCGGCGCCGCTCCTCGTCCCCTCGCCGCCGCTGCCGCTCGTCCCCGCGCCGCCGTCGCCCGCCGCCCGTCACGGTGAGCCCTCTGTGAAGCCGGCCTTCGTGCCATGCGTGCATGTTTGTGAGCCGGCCTTCGTGCCGTGTGTACGTGTTTGTGTGTGCAGGTACCCGTTGCATGGCCGAACACGTTCGGCCATGCACATTTGCTTAGCGAACGTGTTCGGCCATGCGTATTTGGTTAGCGAACGCGTTCGCTAACCCATACATTGGAAATGCATTGTATTGAAATATTAGAAATATATATGCTTCATATGTATTGAAAATATTAGGAAATATTAGAAATTTATTTTATTGGAAATGCGTTGTATTGGAAATATTAGAAATATATATGCTTTATATGTATTGGAAATTTATTTTATTGAAATGCATTGTATTGAAATATTTACATTTAAATGTATATTGGAAATTTTATATCGAAAATTCTATGCTTCATTTAAATGTATATATGCTTCATTTAAATGTATATTGAAAATTCTATGTATATTAGAAATATATGTGCTTCATTTAAATGTATATTGGAAATTTTATATCGGAAATTCTATGCTTCATTTAAATGTATATTGGAAATGTTATATGTTTGTATAATGTATACTATCGAAAATGTTTATTATCGGAAATTCTATCGCGTACCCGAACCCACCGCGCACCCGAACCCTTTAGCGAATCCGTTTTTCGCGCACCGACCCCTTAGCGAACCCGTTCGCGTCACGCACCCGAACCCTTAACAAACCACTTCGCGTCGCGTACCCGAACCCCTAGCGAATCAATTCACACCGCGCACCCGAACCCCTTGGCGAATCCGTTTTTCACGCACCGACCCCCTTAGCGAAAATGTTAGAAATATTGGGAATATGTATGCTTTGTATATATTTCTTATCAATTATTTTTAATTCTACAGCTGGCGGACAACAATAACCCCGTCCCACCCATGCAAGAGGACAACAACACGTTCTTTGCGAATCAACTTTTTAATATTGTAACCCAACCAATGTCCATGGATGATGTGTTGGGGATCATTGGAAGGGACGACAATATCCAGAGCGACAATGTTGCAAGGGTCGAAAATTTGAAGGGGCCGCCAATGTCCAGGGCGAACGTGTCCAGGGCAGCACTATTGAAGGGGCCGGTAACGAGCCCTCGTCTAGTCAGGTGTGTATATAGATAACATAAATCTGTACTGTACATGTCAATTATGTATACCATCTCTATATCATCTCGTATATATGTAATTTGTGTAGGCCGCCTCTGCTTCTACAAGTCGAGCTAAGAAATCAAAACGATCGACCACGAAGAAGCTGAAGGATGTCAAGTTGCACATCACTCGAGTGGAGGATGACGGGGAGCCAGTTGAGCCCCCAAAAGTGGCCAAGAAATTTGTATCTCAGTGCGGGGTAATTGTACGGGACAATGTGCCCATTAGTATCAGAAAATGGAAGTCCACGGACCCCACTGAGGAGTACGTGCTCCCCGATACAGAGAAGGAGATGCTATGGAGGGAATTAAAGGCAATATTCGACTGGCCTAGCACTCATGAAGCAGAACTGAGGGATTGGACAATGAAGAAGATGGCAGTTCTGTTTCAGGATTTCAAGAAGAAGTTGTACTCGCAATTTCTCAAAACCGGAGAGGCCCCGGATCCTGAGAAGTATAAGAAGATCACTGATGACGAGTGGGAAGCATTCCTTGAGTACAAAACCTCCGAAGAGGGTGCAACGGCTAGCGCTAGAAACGCTGGAAACGCCGCAAATAAGAAGTACTCTCGTAAGATGGGTTCGGGAGGTTACAAGGCAAGCATCGCTAAATGGGAGAAGATGGAAGAAGATCTATATGCTGGAGGCATCACTCCAGCGACACATGACTGGCCCACAAGGACCAAGCATTGGTACTATGGTCATGGAGGCACCCTAAGCCCAATCGACGGCTCCTTAGTTTTTCCCGAGGACTTGCGAGAACTAGCTCAGCGTCTCCTCGATATCCTCAGGGCATCTGAGAGGGGAGAATTTGTTGCTGATAGAGACAGAGATGAGCTAACCTATGCCTTAGGGAACAAGGAGCATCCTGGACGGACGCGCGGCGTAGGAACAAGCATCTCATGGAAGAAAGGTTTCCAAGAGCACGCCGCCACCTATAGGAGCCGTTCGAGGAAGAAGGCCGAATATGAGCAGAGGGTGAGGGACCTAGAGCAAACGGTTGCCGCCCAGGGCTCAAAGCTCCAAGAAATGGAGTCAGAGATGGAGCGACGGATGAAGGTAGCATGGCTGCAGATACAACAAGCCACAGGCGGGACCGGTTCCACAGAGCATGCACCTCTCCAGCAAGCCGCAGGCGGGACCGGTTCCACAGAGCATGCACCTCTCCAAGATGCGGCCCTTATTAGCCCTCCACAACAATATCAAAGCAGTCACGCTTCCACACAGGCCGCCGAAGCGGTCCGTTACCCCGTGGATGAAATAACTCAACGGACCACGTGCGAGCTTGTCGTCTGGCAGAAGAACTTAGCTGTGGTGGTACGTATGCGACCTTAGTTCATACTGCATACATTTCACCGTAAATACCATTCATTTACTAACTTTCTTTGTGACTACTAAATTATCAGGTCGCATACGGTATGACCAAACGTGTGGAAGAAGGGCAAAAATGGCACTGCAATGACATTCCACATGGTTACGTACCTGTTGAGGTGGAGCAAGTCGTCACCAACTGGGAAGACTTGGAACTTGACATCCCCGGAGGTGATGGAGAAACAAAACTCGGTCAGTGTTCTCACTGCATCATTCTATGGAGCAAGGCAGACGTCGTCATACCCGGTACACCTGCGGCTACCAACAAGCCTCCGTCACCTCCACCATCTCCAAGAGATCCACCGGATCATGACGATTCTCCGGGAGCTCCTGATGCAAGCCCGTCTCCTCTGCCCCCACTCCACCAGGGAAGAAGGCGCGGAAAACTAGAGAGAAGCCCGCACCAGAGAAAAGAGCGGGTGAGAAGACTCTAGAGGAGCTCGAAGCCTCGGTCAAAGCAGACACAAAGAGGCAAATGGCCGAGTGGAGGAAAAAACCGGAGCCGGAGCCGAAGCTTGATCCCACTGTCGTCAAGTCATTCCTCGGTAATTTGAGCAAGGGTCAACAGAAGGAAGTAATAGTAACAGACTATGACCGCTCATTACTGAAATCTCGCGCGAAGCGGAAGGCTGCAGATAAGGAGGCGGGCCCATCCAAAAAGGTTCCTCAGCTCGGCGAGCAACCTCAGCGGCCCTTGGGTCCATTGCCATCTCTGGACGAGATTAACGTGCAACGAGTAATGGCCGAGACTGGACTATCCAGAGCGCAAGTCCTGGGGGAAGAAGAGGTGCATGTAAACACAACATTGAAGTGGCCGTTTAAGCTTGGCGAGCCTATGGTCCCTCCTGAAATGGAGAGCAATCTACAGACGAAGATGCGTCGATTCCATGAGTGGTACTTGGAAGAATCAAGAAGGAATAAAAGACGCATGATCAAAGTAGGCGTGAAGGACCATGATTTCTACAATGGTGACGATGATTGGGTCTGGCTGAGGTTTAAGGATATATATGAGCTGTACCACCGCGACGCCATGGACGTGGATTTGATCACCTGTTGGACACTGTAAGTACTTTGTTGTTGCTTATAATTCACAGTTTGAAAACAATAATTCCAATCTATGCTGACGCGAGCTTTATTTATTGCTTAACATATGCAGAATGGAGATTCAAAAATGTCGGAGATCCTCAATATATGACGTTGGTTTCGTGGATCCTCGAAGGATAAGTGAAGAAATGATATTGATGAATCCTGAGGAAACATATGGAAACCTATACAAGTATATTAAGAAACAAAATTACTGCGACTCCATACTAATCCCGTACAACATCGAGTGAGTACATACACAGGCTTCTTCTTATACTGTCTGTGTACTATTTCATTTCTGATTATAATGTATACATGTATACAGATTCCACTGGTTCCTAATAATATTGTGTCCTGACCGGGGTGTCGTGAACGTCTTTGATTCATTGCACACTCCAAAAGAAAAACTACAGAACATCATGGACATGATGACAAGGTGATGTATATTTTCCCCTACTTAATTCACCCCTTACACTCGCAATGACTTAACTCAATTTTTTTGTTCGCAGGGCCTGGAATCAATTTCGTCAAGAACACCCGGGTATTCAACATGAAACACTAAAATGGAACATTGGCTTTCCGGTAAGCAAGTAATTTGTACATGTAGGCCTCGGCTAATATATTATACGAATTTTACTTAATTTCTTTTGGTCGACAGTGTGCCAAACAGGGGAAGGGAAATAATTTATGTGCATACTATGTTTGCGATTACATGTGGAATTGGGGACATAAAAAGCTTACACAACACGATATTATGGTACGTAATAATAAACACATTTCCATTATTATTAAGTGCACAATTATTGTCTCCAACTCGGCAGATCAAATATCTTTCAATTATTTGTAAATTATAGATGTTTAGCCTGAAGGAAGAGTCTCTAGAGCTAGAAAGAATTGATGCAATTGCAGAACAGCTCGTCGGATGGATCTGGGACGAGGTCGTCAATCCCCGAGGAGAATTCCACTCGCCAGTACTGGAGGACGTGCCGGATAGTTCAACAAGTCGTCAATCTTAATTAAGTAGAAAATACAGTTTAAATATATATAACTTGAGTTGACATGCATGAATATCTACTTTTGTAATATATATGTCTTCTATTTTGATGAAATGTCAGCTAATATGAATATAGAGTCGGCCGAATACGCATTAGAATACACGTATTAGAATATATACGTATATACACGTATATAGACGTGCATGCATGTCTACTGAAAAAAGCAAAAAAAAGAAATCCGGGGCCTTTAGCACCGGTTGCAGACAGCAACTGGTGCTAAAGGCAGGCCCTTTAGCACCGGGTTGTGTCTGGAACCAGTGCTAAAGGCCCTGCTAAAGGCGCTGCGGGGCAGGCCCTTTAGCACCGGGTCGTGGCTGCACCCGGTGCTAAAGGGACCCTTTAGCACCGGTTATTCAACCCGGTGCTAAAGGGGTACCCCTTTAGCCTCGGTTTAGTTGCACCGGGTGGGAAACCCGGTGCTAAAGGGCTTTCCCACCCGGTGCAGATGTTGATCATTCTGGTAGTGTTATTTGTCTTATTTATGGCGCTGCGGCATATCATGCCGCCTTCCCCTAGCTTTCCGGCCTCAATCCCCGTACTAGATACAAAAGCCTTGTTTACAAGCATCGACACACAAGATAGATAGCGTGCATGCGCACGCACCGGCACCGGCACCGCCCCCAGCCAAAAACTCAGGAAACATCCAGCCAAAAATGTGACGAGCACTCTTGCTCTCCACTGATGATGGATGCTTCATGCACCGACCGAGCAATGCAATGTGCTAAAATAATATATGCATACAAACTTGTTGGCGAAATATACATAGGTCGAGCACGTACGTACGCTACCATCATAATACAAATTGAGTTTCAACTCAAACAACTTGTAGACTTGTACAAGGAGAGGGAAGAAAATTATACTTCAATTCAACACTCAAGCAACTGCTGTGTACTTAATTGTGCAACGAGCTAGGAAAGAAATACAATCAGATCGAGGAGACCTTACTAGCTTGTTCATGTTTCCCCATAATATGCAAGCAAGAGCTGCTTCCCGGTTTAAACTAATCAGCCCAGTGCACACCATCATCATGAATTAGAAGCCGGTATCCATGGTTGCTAGCTGCTTGTAGAACAGAGCTAGCAAAGTGTGGAAGCTAAGGCAATATATGGATAACCTGACCTTGACTGCTACAGAAACCACCATCTATCACATACAGTGGCCACTACCTAACCTAGCTACATATTGGTCGCTGCACTGCACCAAGTGCCCTTGACAATATAATCCATCTCACGCTTGCTTGTTGCTTGCAACCCATGCATGCCTGTCTATTGGCTAAGCTAATAGGCGTCACTTTTATATTTCTGTCTGCCTGAGGTTCAACTACGTAATACGTACCAAGCTTATTTGTTTTTTTTTGAAAGGAATACCAAGCTTATTTGTGCCATCTATTTAATTATATATCTAATCCATTCGAGCAGACATGCAAGATCAAGAACAGCATCTATCTCGTCTCTTTCGCCCGGAAACGGACGAGAGAGACTGCAAGATGATGATTGGCGCCTTAGCCAGATTCATACACTATCCTTGATTGCAAGGCAAGCAAGCATGCCTCCTCGTCATTCATATTCTTTTCCTCTCTCGCACTTGCTTCCAAGCAAAAGCAATCGCACGCACGCGATAGATCCATCAGTCAGAATCACAAGTACACGCACATATATAAAAAAACAAAAACAAAAAGACTAGACACGAGGGCACTGGAACAGCGCAAAAAAAATCCACTCAAACTTCGATCAGACTATTTTACAGGCCACGCGTACATTCACAAACCACACATTTTCCATGCTTATTCTTCATATAAAGGGCATCCATCTGCTCAGGTTTCCCTCCTTTCTGAGACAGATAAACTAACAAGCTAAATAAAATGATAAAACTCTCAGAGGAGATCGAGTTGCATTCAACCATGTATCAGCAAGGGCAACTGGTTTTTATTTATGTTATATTTGCCCTTGTTCTTCAATAAACGATAAGATAGTTGCAAGGAGTCCTTGAACACGAACTGCTCTAGAATCATACACCCTCGACTATGCATATAATGCATTACAAAAGCAGTTTGTTAGCCTATACACATACAGCCACATGCTTATATATATACATACAGCAAAAACTACATACCATTGTATACCATCCATCTTTCCTTGTGAGGGCAAAAGGTGAAGGCAAAAAGTATACCACAACAAGCACTAGGCTCATGCTTGGTGGCAGGATCACATATAAGTTAAATGGCGAAAATTGACAGGGCAAACAATCACAGGCACATAAACTAGCCGGCCATCTACATGATGAGCAAAACTAGCCTAAGGAGGTGGTTAGGGCATTACCAAGAGCTATGTACACATGTGACACTACAACATGCAGATAGCACCTAGCATGCTTCCATGGTCTAGAGTGACTCCAATGCCTTGGGTGCTCGCAGGAGGGAACCTTCTCTTATTTGCTTGTTATCCTGCATTGTGACCGGTAAACTTAGCAAAAGAAGTAGATGTTCTGGAGCAGAAATAAAGTTTAGAAAGGGAATGCTTATAATTACATGAACGGAAGATGAATGGTGTGAGAAGAGCCCATATCTTGATCCATGCTTGAGTCATGTGAAGAAAGTAACCTCCTCTGCAACAGAGAGAGACCCAATTGGTGAGAATCCAAGGACAACAATGCACTTCTTCTGGAGGTTTTACGTGAGTAGTATATATGCATCACTAACAATGGTTGTGTTAATAGCAGCTCCAGCTAGGAGGCATTTTACTTTTTCTAGTTCTAGGGAAGGTTTTCCAGAGTGCTGACTAACTATGACCACATCCGCAGCAAAGAGACAGAAATTAACATGTGCATCAGCCAGGGAGGTCAGATAACTGTTTCCGATGCTAGCACACCAAAGAGGTGTTCAATTATTCGACAGGACGGAGTGGAACACCAGAATTTCTTAGTGCAGTTCAACAGAGAGAAAGAAATGATAATTCTAGCATTGCATCAGACTTAACTGAATTGACTAGGATTTCGAAGTACTAATTGGATAGTGGGATTATAAATGAATTATACACTAGTACTAGAAACTCCATGTGTAATTTGTATAGTTGACTATAAACACTCTGAATGGCATGTCAAAAGGAAAATGAGATGAAACCAACCGGTACTTACATGTTCCTCGAAGTTTGGGCTAGTTAGGTTGATTGAAAGATTTTTCATCAGCAACAGTACCTGGAGATCAAAATCGTCAAACACAGCACGTCGCACAGGTGAAATGACAAGATAAAAAAGAAAAAGCTGAAGGTATGAGTCAAACAGAAGAAATTGATTTACAAAGTGAAAATGCAATGCACAATGAGAGTGTAGGAGAATAGATTGGTGAAATTATTGATTGTATTACTAGGCCTTGTGTACATATTATATAGGAGTATATTTCCAATATATTCTAACAGAGAAACAAAATAACATATTTAGTGCAAGTCTAAGCAAGCCCTATAAGTTAATGAAAACAGTAAAGCCTATCAACTGCAGTGTCTGGCTTTCCTATGAAGAGTAATTATAAAGAGGTAGAGATTTTGGTCACAGCAGGTATATACAAGAGATGGAAGCATAAACAGTGCGAGCGATGTCCAAAGATCTGCCAAACATCCAGTGTTTGTACTTTGTAGTAGAGCACTATCACTTTGCAATTGATTTTGTTGAAATCACACATGGTATAGTAGTATGCATAAATTACGATGCAAAAGCTGAAATGAACTAACATTACAACTGCATACCAATGTGTTAGATATACCATCTGTACTAAACAGCCTCCATTTCTACAAAAATATATCTGCCAGAATGGTAGTTTTACAAACAGGTTGTAGACTATTTGCAATAGAATTTGTACCCAGGTTTTCATTCAATACATAGATCAGGTATTTTGTTGCTGCCCATGTAAAAAAGATAGATTTATACAAAAAAAAATACTGCAAGCTTCATGCCTGCAGACAAGAGTAGCAAAAGGACAGACGGATTAATTTTAAATGTAAGCTGAGAAGGAAATACCATTTCAGCATCAATAGGATCCATTTCTTTCAACTTTTGCAAATGCCCATTTGTCTCTGGGTCAAACATGCTTCCAAGGAAGCTGTACACATGAGAAAAGTCTGGCATGGCTGCAAGTTTCACCAGAATGTGAAGGGAGAAGAAAAGTCAGGATACGTTTGAAGAACATGGAGCAGAAATGACAACAACAGGAGGGAAATATGAAGCGGGTAGGGATTCTATTTGCACTGTTGCAATAAGGTCAAAAGAGCCATTACCAATCAAACATCCAAGCATCAAGGTCACATGTATAATTTGAAGGACCCTATTAAGATTATGAAATGTAGACAGAACATGGATCCAATATAGATAAATTTTGTTTAACCAACCAGATCAATCAACAGGCAAACAGGGAGACAGAAAAGTTCATTTGGCCATAACTGAACTTTCATAAAAAGAGCCAAAGGTTCACGTCCCACAGTTCTGTCAAGTGGTGCCTAATATGTTCACAATAATGACTGTGTACATGGCAACTTGCCAATTGCTTTCATCAACCAGTAAGGCAAAGGCAACAAAAAGTAGATGAATCTACAAGACTACCATCTTACTGAAGGCAGCAACAAAAACGTTATGTTTCAATTCTTTCAACTTTGTTGGAGGATAAAGAATAAAGCAGAAACAAATGCTACAAGTTTAAATAAGTGCATCTGTATGTGAACCTGAACAACGATAACTAGCAGCATCAACTTTAGATAATACTGTAATAGAGTTTGAAAGTATACCAGTAAGAGAAGTAACAAGCTTAAGTACATTTCATTTGCCACAAGAAAATAGGAACCAGATTGCTTGCTGTGTTATCACATTCAGATATCAAACCATGTAATACAAATTGCTAACCAGAATAATCTTAGGAAGTTAGGATCAGCAAAACATCTGCAGACACACAGTTGAATAGGAAGCTCACCACGCAATGCTGGAAGCATGATGTCTTGCTCATTAGCTTCAGAAGTTGGCCAAGTTCCAGATTGGCTACCTATGCTACTAGAGTAATTATTTGTTGCGTCTGAACCTGTACCATCAATGATAAGTCAGTATCTCCTTGAAAGAGAAATTGGCCCAAATTGGAGTTGACAACAAAATAACATGATAAACCTTGTGTAGGCCTAGGACTGAAATGTTGAGCAGGATCATTCTCCCAAGAAGGAACAGCATCATTTGCACTTAAGTCCGAAGCAACAGTAGCTGCATCCATAGATGTACCACAGCCTTGCTCCATTATACGAGAAGATTGTTGTGGTAAAACATCTTGAAGTGCTGCATGATCCACCATTTTTCTTTCAGATATATTTGCTAACATATATATTTCGCTGCAATCAGATTCAGAATCTAAGAAAAAGGCTAACCTTTTTTGGAGGCTTTGTGTGGATATGGATGGGCAGCCTTACGTTTTGGCCTAGGTGGGGGCAAATGTTCACCTGTTCCATTCTTTTGAACCTTCAAAAAGTACTTCTGTGCATGACTCCTGATCTGTTAAAGGAACTGTTATTTAGATCATGCACAGTCCGTCAGATACAGTATTACCAAAAAAGCAGCAACTGATTAACTTTTTTGGAGTAGCAAGTTGACAGTGGTGACTTATGATATAATCTGTTGAATGAACAAGTTGAAAAATGTCAAAACAAACTTCTTGGAGAAAATATGAGATACTGAAATTATCGATTTTCTTAGTCTCCCAATTACACAGGATTTCAGTCCGACCAGTCCAGCCATTAAAATGTAAATTATATAATTTTTGCAGCAATATAAAAATACAGGATGGTGGGGTAGTACAGAAGAAACATGAACTTAATGTTGCCTTCATGATCCGCTATGCTATGTTGCTACTTGAAAAAATGCATATCACCTAAAATAGTGTGAAGAAAACCTGTAACTCGTGTACCTAAAACAGTGTGTGACAAAGCCAACCAAGTAAACAGGAAAACAGATTTGAGGCTCCAAGAGCAGATTTTAACTATACCTGTATTACTGTCTTGGAGCCAACATATGCTTCAATCTTTTTCCAATCCCGATCAAACCTGTTACAGAAGAAGAAATGAGGAGATATAAAAACATGTAACAAAGCTTTTCCAATTGTCACATGAGCCATTCTAGAAGTATGAAATGTTCTTAATCTAAAGCATCTGTTTAGTCGATAAATCATCCGGATATGACGACAATCGATTACATAACATGTCGCCAAAATCACAGTGTTTATCCATAGGGTGAAGATGTTGACATTCAGAACAAGATGACAGGGCAAAATCCTAAATGCAACTAAGTAGTGCTAAGAAGTTTCCATTCCGATTATTTACACATATGTAGCAGCAGGCACGGGGGAACACAGATGCCCATTAAGCAGACGGGAAGAATTGAAGCGTCAGGAAACTCCGACCTAATATAAGGCGAGTTAGATCTGGGTATGAGCATGAAAGCACCCCGAGGACGCAACGCAACTTGGGCATAATTCTGCAGATCAACCAACCCAACTAGATCCCAACGACAGAGGGGGGAGTAGATGGAGCGCCAGGAGATGAGCAAGGCATCATTCGTAGAGTAGAGGTGGGCAGGGCAGGGCAGGAGGTGAGGATGGGAATGGGCGGAGCGAGACTCACAGCTGCAGCGCCTCGAGGAACTTGTCGTGCTCGGGCTCGGTCCAGCTCTCGCGCGACTTGGTGATGGTGTAGGGTTTCCGCACCCTCCTTGGCCCCTCGTCGTCCTCATCCCCAAGCGGCACGGCCATGGGCGCGGCGGCCTCCCGCAGGCGCATCCGGCGCGCCTCCTCCTTGCCCTCCCCGCCGCCTCCACCACCGCCTCCGACGCCCGGCACGGACGAATCGAGCGGGTGAGGCGTCGTGGTCATGGACACCATCAGCTGCTGCCGCTGCTTGAGCTAGGAAAACTAGGGTTCGCGTGCGCCGCGGCTGGCCTGGCTCTGTGCTGTGCTGCGATGCGATGCGATGCGAGCTGTCTGCGAGGAACAGTGGCCTGGTGGAGTGGTGGTGGTGGGGATCGAAACCGAGAGGAAGACGAGACGAGGTCGAGGAGGCCGACGACTCCCTCCACTCGCGGGCTCTTCTCCTGGCCACAAGTTTCCTCTACTCACACTGACACCTCGGGCCCACCACGACCAAACCTTTGCATTTCTCCATCTCCGGGCCTTGAACTGCCGTGTGGCATTGTTTATCTTTTGCTTGCTCATAAACTCACTCCTTGGGTTCGGCCTGCCCTGCTGTTTGTTTACTCCGAAATTTGCTCAAATCCCACAGAAATTTCAAGAATTTTGAACCAATCAATCAGTAGAGGAGAGTGAGCGAGCGACACCCCCCTCCGGGACTGTAGCATCACCCATGGTCACCTCCGATTGACCTACCAAAACCCTAGCTAACCCTAGCACCCCCCACCGCCGATGGCGTTCGCGCCGCCGGGGCTCGGGATCCCGCTCCCCGCGCCGGCCCCCGCCCGCTGCGCGCGGGCCGTCTCCGCGCGCTACCACGGGGGGCGCACGGCCCCGGAGCTCTCGGGCCCCACCCCGCGCGTCGTCGTCGTCACCTCCGGCAAGGGCGGCGTCGGCAAGACCACCACCACCGCCAACCTCGCCGCCTCCCTCGCGCGCCTCTCCCTCCCCGCCGTCGCCGTCGACGCCGACGCCGGCCTCCGCAACCTCGACCTCCTGCTCGGCCTCGAGAACCGCGTCCACCTCACCGCCGCCGACGTCCTCGCCGGGGACTGCCGCCTCGACCAGGCGCTCGTGCGCCACCGCGCGCTCCACGACCTCCACCTGCTCTGCCTCTCCAAGCCCCGCTCCAAGCTGCCGCTCGCCTTCGGATCCAAGACACTCACCTGGGTCGCCGACGCGCTGCGGCGAGCGCCCAACCCGCCCGCATTCATCCTCATCGACTGCCCCGCAGGTCATAATTTCCCATGAATATTATTTGGATCAATTTACTATTATGTTAGTCCTAAAATGTGGTATCTTAGTTACATTTGTTTAACTGTGGCTGTGTGCCATACACATTGTTGATATCATGGATGAAGATGAAACCTAATTCAGTTTGCGACTTTCTCTTCACTGATTGTGACTTAACTGTGGTCACAATGCAACCTTAAGCATTCTCACGTTTGTTATAGTGTGCTGATCTTTGTTTTCCACCTTAAACAAGTCGTGGTGTTGAATTTTAAAACCAGTAGGACGCATCAACTTCTGAATCTGATTGTCGTTTTCCTTGTAGGTGTTGATGCCGGTTTTGTCACTGCCATTGCCCCCGCAGAAGAGGCAGTGCTTGTTACTACCCCAGACATTACGGCTCTCCGTGATGCTGACCGTGTTGCGGGACTGTTGGAGTGCGACGGCATCAAAGACATCAAGATCATTGTGAACCGAGTGCGACCAGACCTGGTGAAGGGGGAGGACATGATGTCAGCACTTGATGTGCAAGAAATGCTTGGCTTGCCCTTGCTAGGCGTGGTGCCAGAGGATGCGGAGGTGATCCGGAGCACAAATAGGGGCGTGCCATTGGTGCTCAACGACCCACCCACACCGGCTGGCCTTGCTCTGGAGCAGGCTACCTGGCGATTGGTGGAAAGAGACGCGATGACAGCGGTCATGGTGGAGGAGCAGGAGAGGCCCAAGAAGAAAGGGGGCTTCTTTTCGTTTTTTAGTGGGTGAGCCTCTATCCAGAGTTCAAATGTTGGGGTTTATTTAGGCAGTAGATGCTGTACAGGCTCGCAATCTGGAGTTTGCCGATTGTTTTCCTTTCCACTTTGTTCTAGGGTAGAATGATTCATTGGTTGTTCGGTTGAGTAGAAGAAACCCGAATGTAATTTTGGCTGCTTCAAATTATCAAGAGAAACTGTGCTTGATTGTTGCCGTGCTAGTTAATGACATAAATGGGTTTTGTGTGTTTCTAGAATTTTGATATAATTCACACTCAATAGGCGGTGAGTCGCTGCTGCTGATCATGATAGAATAGAAGGATCATGCTGATGAGTAAGCCATTGACGTGGATGGCCAACATGATCTGACGCAGGATGCACCATTTTCTCCGTAACAACCGTGACGTTTGCATCAGCTATTCAGCTTGTACGTCGACCGGCTCGACCTTACTGCTTGTTGACTGGTACTGATCACAACTCCGTTGTGAGAGAAAAATATTGTGAGAGAAAATCCGTTGTGAGAGAAAAATACTACTGGCTGGTGGCACAATTCTGATTGCAAGCGGGCAATTCTTTAGCAATTAACATGACAACCACATCAGACGTCCATGCATGTATGCATTATCTTCAGTTTTGTTATTCTCAACAATAAAATATCATTTGTGCCAAGTTCTGCCGTACTAACTTATCAACTTGTTTTCCCCAAAATAAAACATCAGATATACAAAGCCCATACATTTCCGTATATAGCTGCACCGCTTCGAAGGCTTTCTGCAGCAGCTTTGTCGCATACTCACCACATCATCATATACAAAGCGCATAGATTTCCTTTACCCTTCACCTCTAGAACAGGGTTTAGATTTCATTTCTGAGTAGAGACAGAGCACAAGTTTAAAAGGGCCTGTTACTTCATACAGCACCATTGGTCTCTCGCTCATACACAAACATCACATGATGATGAACCCCCCTTGCACCACGGCAAGGGGGCCCACAAATCGTGCACACAGCAGCAGCATCACTTCATGTACCTCTGCAGAAATTTGCGGTGGAAATCACTTCTGATGGTGTCGTTGATGAACCGTTTTGGAGTCTTAGTCTCTCCACGTGCCTGGTTCTTGAATACAACATCGTCATCCCACCTGCAAACCACACAAGTCAAGCAAGATTAGGCTCACCAGAAGCAACTTGTGGTTTCTATTGCATTAATTACAAGGTAGGGCACAAGCATATCTAACACAGCAAGCTAACCATCAGCATCTTACCTTCTCTTAACACTGAAAGAGCCCGGATTGTTGATATTGATCAGAGGGTTTCCCCGCATCAGTTCAGCCTCCTTCATCTTGGCCTCCTCCTCTGCTTGCTGGCGATCCTGCAATCCAACCATTTCCATTATGATTCCCAAACCTATACAGACATCACACTGAAATTACAATACAGATACAAAAACAGCAAACCTTTCTAAGCTTCTCCTCGGCTCTCTCTTTCTTAATCCTCTCAAGCTCTGCCATTAGAGCTTCAGTGTCATCATCGTCGTCATCGTCATCTTCATCGCTGAATAGAAGTTGCGATTCAAAGTGTAAGAACAACAAAACATAGTGAAGCAAAGTGTACTGCATATGAGAAAAAGATAAATGATTACTCCTAAACAATACTGCCTTATTTTACCCGCCCATTTGAACTGAAGACAGACTGATCACAATAAACCAAACATGCTACTATGCTAGGCAATGCACGATAATGGATAGTAACCACAACTCCACAAGTGCATAGCCTTGTGGAAAAATAATGGATATTGATCATCACTGAATAGGATTTGTCATTCAATGTGCAAGCGCAAAAAAACAGTGTAGCAAACTGAACTACATTGTGAGAACCATTAGATAAAAAACTACCCATAAACAATGCTACCTTATCTTATCCGCCCATTTGAAGTGAAGACAGACTGATTATAACAAACTAAACATGCTACTATGCTAGGTATTGCACAATAATGGATATTAACCGCTACTCCACGAGTTTTACTTAAGGTGTCACGGAAGGAAAAAAAAAGATGTCTCAAGTCTCAACCCATTCTACAAAGTTTCTGCAGCTTGCAAGTCAAGGCAATCCTGATAACGTAGAAACAAGAAGAATCCCCAGCTCTTCACAAAGAGCAAGGTTTATAAATCACTCATCATTTAGAATAAAAGGAAAATGATACAGACCTTTCGTCGTCACTTTTCGGCTCCACATCGGAGTCATCTGCATCGATTTCCCGCGGAACTATCTTATCCTCAGCATCTCTCTTTGAACCTATGAGTTACAGCAAGAAAGAAATAGGTCATCACCAATTCACAACATAAACAGATATTGATGCAGCATTAGTTCCACAAACCTTCTAAGAGCAGCTGGTTTGAACTTTTCCTCCGGTCCCTTTCTTCTGCGGGCAAGAAGATGCATTATTATAAATTGTACAACAGACTTGCAAATATGACCATCTAAAGGCGGGAAACAAAACGTAGGCATACCAGCATAGGACTTATCCTTGGAAGAGTAGTGCTTGCGCTCACGTTCCTCAAGTTCATCCCTGAGGTTCCTCTTCTGTAACTCCTCTTGGGTCTGCTGGCCCTCTTTCCTGTACACACAGGAGCAAATAATGAGCCATAGAGCTGTACCCTCAGGTTGACATAATAATGGCAACAAAAATACACAGACAGTCTTGCTTCCTAGTTTAGACAGAGACATACAGTGAGTCATAGAGAAGGAATATCTTATCCGTATCCGAAGAGGTTAATTGTGATTCCCAGATATACTAATAACAGGGAACATATGCTGCATCTTTGTCAAAAATAAATTGGTGGTGCTGAAATTTTGTTTTCCTTAGGAAAGAAGCAGAGGCAGCAATTTGGATGTATTATTCATTGATAGTGAAATAAGCACCCTATGTCCAAAGTTATACGAGAATAAATTGTTGTTGTTGTTTCATTCTACAAGAATGAATTGTAGAATGGACTAGACATACCATAGAAGTGTGCAATTTGAGTTTTAGTTTCCTAGGAAGATAGAATCTCAAGTTACTAGCTCAATATTAAGAAAACTCAACCCTGCATAATGCACTAGCTGTCCCTATTCAATTTGTATATCTAATGTAAATTAAAGTGTTTGAACAAAATGATCATCAGAGGAGCGGCGAATGCAGGTGTTGAGTGCAAGAGGTCAGGTGGTGCATAAAGGTTAGTAACGAGCAACGAAACACCTGATACTAGGAGCGCTACAGAATTAAGCGGTCAGGTAGCCTATGGGGGATTGCTAGCCGCCATAAAGTGGCGATTATCGCGTGCTGGGATGGAACAGGCGGCCGCTGAAATCAAACCCCCTGGGAACGAAACCCTAGCCCGTTCCCCAATCCTCCTCCGTGGAGCTGAGCTACGCTGGCTCAAAGGTTAGGGGTTTAAAAAATGAAATCGCGTCCAGATCTCTAGGCTAGAAAGCAATTGGAAGCGAAGATGGGTATACCTGGGCTTGAGGGAGGTGTGCGCGGCGAGGTCACGGGAGGAGTACTTCTGGGAGGGCCCGAAGATGCGGGTGCCCCCCTGCTCGTTGCCGCCCTTGGCCGGCGCCCAGGTGGGCCGCGCCGCCGTCGTCATCTCTCCGGCTGTCTTCTCCGGGCGCGGGGGCGGGGGATCGTGGAAACCCTAGCCGGCAAGGTAAGCTGCTTCGTTCTTCTTCTGTGGAGACGACGACGCGGTCGGGAGAGGCGGTTTCGTTGGCTTTGGCTCGGGCGGCTGACACAGTTACAGCGAGGCCCCTGGCCAAGTTTGTATTTGCTGCTTGCACCGAGAGCAAGTGGGCCTGGTATGCGTCCTGGGCCTTCCATCGCCTGGGCCGCGCAGATTTTCGGGCGGGGATAACGGCCTGGCCCATATAAATGGTATGTGGTTCGTATAGGAGGAAGGAAAATAAACAGTAGTGGGCTGAGAGCCTTCTGTCGTGTCCCCTTCCATTTCGACTTCGCTAAGTCTAACGCATGCGGGGTCGCGCGAGCGCGACCCTCGCGGCCCACGGCCCACGGCCGCTCGCGTCGTCGCCGCCGCTGTCTTCTCCGGCGCCGGCACCATCAGGTTAGTGCCCGGGGTTAGGGGGCGGGGTTGCTGGGGGGAGATCCACCGCCGCCGAACCTAGAAAGGGGGTCGGGGGGCGGCGGCTGGCCCGGCGGGGGCGACGGGCGCCGGGCGGAGGGCCGGGCGGTGGGAGATCCCCGGTGGGCGGTGCCGGCGGCGGGGACGGAGGGGACGGAGGAGAAACGGCGGCCGGCGAGGTTAGCGTCGGCGGCGGCGGCGGAGGCGGCCGGAGCCGGGGGAGGTGCAGGCGGCGGGGGCGGAGAGGGTGCCGGCGAACACGAACGACAGGTTAGCGTTGGGCCGTGGAGGTGGGCGGCGGCGGAGGCGGCGGAAGCCGCCGGAGTCGGAGGAGGTGGTTGTACCATTAGCGAGAGACTGGGAGAGATACCACCATCCTTCTCCAACTTTCTTCTTCTTCTTCTTTTCCTCGATCGAAGGAACAAATAATCACATTCCATTAAACCGCGGACATTGCAATGTCGCCGGACACCAATTCCTTGCCTGGTCCCGGGCGGATTGAAAGAAAAGCGGCAGGGGTTAGCGATCCAACTTGCTGTCCCGGCCTGCGTGAGAATATGCGGAGAAGCGTGGCGGTTTAACTGCTGTATTCTGAATTCAGAGTTGTCTTGCTTCATTCATAGGGTTCGTCAGGTTTCACAGCATTCTGAATTTCAGAGCTTACTTACTACACGAGGAAATCACACACAGCATCGCATCTAGCGTTGCAAGCAACAAACTGACCAACAGTTGACTGAAACCAACACCTTGTAAACGGACATCCCTTTAAACTTAGCAAGGGAACTGATTGACTGACACACCACCCAGATTCCAACTTACATACGCCATTCCGGCCTTATTCTTTTTTCATTCAGACTGCTACTCACTACCTGTTGCACACTACTAGTGTGATGAGCTGAGCAGTGAGCACTACTTCTGCTACTTGTAGTAGTTGTTGTTGTTCATCAGCACCTGCAGCAAATCATTCAGGCGGGTACGTCGTAGGCGCACTGCTGCACGGTGACCTTGTCGATGGGCAGCGTGTCGGTGGGGAAGGGGCACGCGCCGTCGTGCTTCCCCTGCAGCGGCTCGCAGGGCGGCGGCGTGACGTCGGCCGACGACACGCCCTCGACGTCGGCGCACGTCCACGGGTACTTCCTCGCCTTGTCGAACTCCGCCGTGACGTTGGCGATGCAGATCCCCCTGAACGGCGCGCCGTCGATGCCCTCGAGCCGCGCCGCCGCCTTGTACACCCCGGTGGCCACGACGTCCTGGTAGCTGATGTTCTCCACGACGGGGATCGCCGCCGGGTCGTACTTGTCGTCGGGGTGGGACTTGTAGTTCCCCGTCATCCAGAACACCCACTTCATGGTGCTCAGCCTCATCCCCCTCACGAACACGTCCCTCACGTAGGCGCCCCTCCCGACGGCGGTCTTGATGCGCACGCCGGACTCGGAGTCGACGGCGGTGATGTCCTCGGCGCGCACGTCCCGGATGCCGCCGGACATCTCGCTGCCGAGCGCGATGACGGCGCTGGTCGGGGACACGCAGGTGAGGCGGCGGACGACGATGTGCTGGCTGGGCATGCCGTAGGCGATGCCGTACTCGTCCCAGCCGCTCTTGATGGCCACGCAGTCGTCGCCGGAGACGATGTAGCAGTCCTCGATGCGCACGTGGGAGCACGAGTCCGGGTTGATGCCGTCCGTGTTGGGGGAGTGCGTCGGGGCAAGGATGGTGACGCCCTGCACCACGATGTTGCTGCTGTACACCGGGTGGATGTTCCACGCCGGGGAGTTGAGCAGCGTCACGTTGGAGATGAAGATGGTGTCGCTGTGCATCAGCTCCACCAGGTAACCCCGCGTGTACTTGAGCTGGTTCTTGTGGAACTTGGACCACCACAGAGCGCCCTGCCCGTCGATCGTCCCGTTGTTCCCTGTTTTGGTCATTGTTTTGTTGTTGTTTTTGGTCAGCATCATTCATTTCCTTGGGACTGAATGCAATACGACTTCAGACTGACCCGTAATGACGACGTCGGTGAGGTTTGATCCGCCGATGAGGCTAGCGTATCGCCCTCCGATTTTGTCCCTGCCTCTGCCGTAAGAAGGCAGGGGATCGATGATCGGCCACTCGCTGATATCCTGATTGCACAAAAACGATCGATGATCAAAATACCATTCTGATTGATTTGACTGGGGATGAACAAGCAAGCCTGACTGAACTGAACCAAGCAAGATGGACGACCTGCGAGCCGAGGATGACGGCGTCGCTGTGCAGGAAGAGCGTGAAGTGGCTGGTCAGGTTGAAGGGCCCCGTCAGCCACTTCCCCGCCGGCACGTACAGCATGGCGCCGCCGCCGCCCTCGCCCGAGTACTGCGACAGGTGGTCCACCGCCGACCGGAACGCCGCCGTGTTCGACGTCGTGCCGTCGCCCACGCCGCCGAAGTCGGCCAGCGACGCCGTGTGCGCGCGGCAGCTCGGCGCCAGGTACATGCTCTGCCCATTCTTGGACGCCGGAGAGGAGTGGCGGCGCCCGGCCACCGTCGTCGACGCGGCGAGGAGGAAAAGGCATAGGGAGCGCAGGAACTGCAAGAAACGGCAGGTTGTCATTTGTCAGGGTGGTGTCATACGTACAGTTATGTGCCTCCTCAAATCTTGCATACAGAAACGGCAGCGAAATTGTTGCAACACCTAAAGAACATTTATGAGCCCAAAAAACAAGACGAAAGGGGTACATTTCAGTTTCAGTGCGCCATTCCATCTAGAAGGTGCGCAAGAAAAAAGAGACCGGAACGGAGACGAAATTGGAATACTGGATGGATCCACAGATACAACTGCAAGGTAGTATTGGATTCGACAGAGAGATTTGCAGTAGTGCTACATCCATGAATGCTAGAAGAACCGTGTAAGAGAAGAAAAGAAAAGACGAAAAACACACGCGGGCGGCCGCAGCGACTAGCAAGAGGCAGATTACATGATACTAGCAGAGAGAGGAGAGAGTTGAGAGATGGTACATGGAGGAGGAGTGGTGGCGACGCCATTGCTGCTGCCGCTCGGTGCTTCCCTGGTAACCAACCGCTCTAGTGACCCGTGAGGTGAGAAGAGGAGGAGGAGAGATGGTGTCGTGTCCTGGATTGGAAGGTAGCGGCGCCCAATTTATAGCACTCCGTCCGTTCTGCACTGCTGTTGAGCACTCCCTCCTTCGTTCATTAACCAATTAATCCACAACGGATCCAACTTTTCCTGCATCCTCTTTTGAGTCTATCTGAACCACCAATGCATCCTTTTCTTTCTTTTCTTTTCCACTGCCTCCGTCCTTTGCAAAACTAGTACATATTTTTCCAGTTGTCTGAATCGCGTAGGTAAGCTAGCTTTTTACCGGCCTAGTATACTATCCCTTTTTAATTACGTTTCTCTGTTCCTAGGCAAGCACTAAATCACTGACACTCTACTGTTCACGCGTATAAGTAGCAGTTTATATTATACGGAGTATAGTCCAAGCATGATAACTGGATTTCTCGAATTTATAGAGTGAGTATTCTCTCTGAACGAATCTGAGCTCTGAAATAACATAGTATGAAGTTAAGGAGCTTAAGAGGAACCCTACAGCTTTGCTGTGAGATTGCTTTAATTTCTCGCCTTAATTTGTCATACTATCAGTATCGGTTACCAAGTCGAGTATAGTAACTTGTTATTCTTTTTTTTTAAGTCTTTCCGTTGTTGATTCAAATGCATTGTGAGAAAACATAACCGTCTAAAGCTCAAGATTGTGGAGGTTGGCATGGATGGAGCGTGAGCAAATAGCTCGGCTGATTACCCTGCTGCTGCTGATGAACTGATTTGGTTTGGAATTACATTCAGATTTACAGGAGAATGACGAAATCCTAATAAGCCTAGTCTCTCTAGTACGGTGCCCGGCAGGCACCCAACAGATGCTAGATTCACGTGGTGGCTGCTAGCCACTGACAAGAGCAAGCAAACAGAGCTCCGTCCATGTCGTCATCGCGTGGCGTGCATTTCCGGGCACTTGCTGCTCGTGTTCGTTCATGTTCAGGCAGGCTGAGGACGCCGTTGTCGCAGCACCTAGTTTTGTTTTGGGTCTGTCCATGTCCTTGCTTCCATGGATCACGGGCTGCTAGTGCTAACCTGCATGCTCAGCTCCCTGCTTTTGCATTATTGGTTGCCCCGCCCCATCCACTGAATCCGAATCACTCACTCGTCCATCGATCTGCCACTCTGCTTTCGGCCTTGACATTACGCCAGCGAGATCACAAGCTGCTTGAACACCGTGCAGTGCGCTCTTTCCATGGAGTAGTGCACTCATCTTCACCCAAGAGGAAACAGAGACAGCACCACTACTTCTACTTTCCAATCGTTGAAAATCAAAGGATCTGCCTGCCTTTGCAATTTTGCATGCCTGCTAATGCTCGGTCGTTTTCATGTCCTTTTGGCCGGCCCACCACATGCACGCGTATACTCCCCCCCGGCCACCCTACGTGCAGTGCATGCCCCCTTACTCTCACTTGTCATCACATATACTCCAATGCCCGTGGCTAATGCTGCATTGCCGTCGTTCTTGTTCCATGCATAAATCTCTGCCCCCATCGATTTGGCCATGCCACCCAGTTTATTTCATGCCATACCATCCTCTTTGTCTCTTGTATGGTATCCTCCCAGCTGCACCATCTCAGGAAATGCAAAGCAACGATATGGCAATGTCGTGGCTCGCAGCTTATTGCTCGTGCACATCGATACATATCATGCATATCGCTAGCTGATGACACAACAAGATCAACTTAACAGTGTAGTAAAGAACATTATTATTATACTACGAATAGGATGGAGGTGGCAAGAAGCCAAACCAATTAGCAGGCCGGCCGGCCTTTTTATCCATCCACACGTACGGCGCGACCATATCGTTGACGACGCATTGCATGTGTATGCATGAATGCTGACCTGCACTCAAGCCTCCATCACATACCAAGTTACCGTGTGCACTTTACAATGGCAGCACCAGCTAGCTAACTTTTCCCTTTTTCTTTTCTCGTTTTTTTACCTTTCTGGCAGAGAGGAGGCGGCAGTGCGTACACGTGGCGCATACAGCCACACACACCAATGGTCAATGGACGACGACCTACCTCAAGTTGATGAGAGATACACAATCAACACATCATGCGAAATGGCATGATCTCTAGTTCTATGCTAATATAAACGCAGAAGATGTTCTAGTTCTATGCTAAATTAGACTTTGATCAAATTTACAGAAAATACATTATCATATAAGGGCCACATACTATTAACGTATGAGTTCATGACATTTTTAATGATGTTAATTCGGTCTTGAGCATCTTTTTTATATAAACTTGTTTGCAAATTTAAAGAAAATATTTCTAGCTAATTTCACATGAAACTAAACCTTTTACCTCTTCAGCTGGGCTTGTTATGCTCAAAAAGCCTAAAATTCGCCTTTTACCATGATTTCTTTTTCTTCCTAAGGAAAGCTCTTGCTTCTTAAATCTTCCCTAAATCAGACGGTGACAAAATCGAGTGTCAGTGCAAACCGGAAGGGGACTAAGAAACTTAGGCAAGCATTAACATTTTCGGTGCACAAAGAACTCGGGCGTAGTAGGAGTAAAAAAGAGAGGAACAAATGGGATCGGTCTCAGAAAAGAAAAATAAACGAAAACGTAAAGCAGAAAGGCGCCAACATAGGAGGCTGCCTGGGCGGGCGTATTCGGTCGGTGATCGTCAGACAGGTGGGCCCGTTCCGTCACCCGCTCCGGCAAAGGGGGGACTAGGATCTCCGGCGGCGAGGCGCCGCACCGGGGATGGGCCAGGAGGTGGTCGCGCACGTCTACGACGTCGCCAACGCCGGCTCCGACAACACCGTGCTTGTAACACCCTGCCCTCCACGAGCCGCCCCGCACAGCCCTTCCGAGGGGCGTGCACGCGTACACATAGCACCCTGCTTACACTTTCGTCCTCGCTTCGTGTAAAAGGGTTAACCCGAAGGTGCTATGGCTAGAAGACAAAGGCTTATAAGTTGCCTCCACCCTTGCTCAACTAGCAATGTGGCACTAAACACGTGCGTCCCGCACTCATGGGCCACTACTGGGCCATACAAACTGGGCCGGGTGTGACAGTGCTCCACATCAACCGCTTCTTCAAGGACGCCATCGGCATCGGCGGCATCTTCCACACCGCCATCCAGGTCATCCATTGCTCCCAATCCATTCACTCCCCATTTCTTTCTCCTCTTCGAATGCGAATGCCTGCGGCGCCCAAAAATTGGATCTTGATGGTAGGGGGGTTCGCCTTCGATAGGCAGAAAAAAATCAGTTCTTTCATATGGAGGCGCTGGCTGATGCGGCAAAGATAATTTTATTTTCAGATCTTAATTCAATTCAATGTTGTGGTGCACATTGGGTTTTGTATGTTTGTACTCGTTTGAAGAAATTAGCTTGATCTTTCATTGGAAACGACAATGCAGAAAATATATCTGTAACTGCTAGTTCCATTTTACTTTATACCCTGCACCTTGATGATGGTGAACCTGAAACTGTGATCTCACTGCACTGGGAACTCGGAAACTTTGTATTAAATCAGTAGGGTTGAGTGCAGAACCGTCGTAAAGAGTTATCTTTGATTGGCTTAACAGTGATGCAACGAATCGTGCAAAAGCTCCTCCTGGTTTTCTGATTACTAGTCTCCCTTACTTCTCTCCTTAAGGACATTTACTTATGCATCCTACCAAACAAGTTATCCATGATGCCAGTGACTAAGGCCCTGTTTGTTTCCATAGTGCTAAAGTTTAGCACAGCACTTTTTTGCTAAACTTTAGTAGATTGGATCCAAACAGGTGTGCTAAAAGGTGTTAAAAGTGACCTGTTAAACTTTAGCACTATGGAAATCCTTAGCACCTCAAAGGAGTGCTAAACTTGCTAAAAGTGCTTCCTGGTGGGTATTTTCCACCCAGTACCCCTCCCCCGCGGGCCCAAGGGCAGTAAATAAGGGTAATTTGGTCTTTCATTCATCTATGTGCTAAACTTTAACACCACTATCCAAACACCTCAGCTGCTAAACTTTAGCACTCCAAATTGAGGTGCTAAACTTTAGCAAGTGCTAAACTTTAGCAATTTGGTTTCCAAACAGGGCCTAAATCTGCAATGGGATTCCTAGATAATGAGTATTCATTAGTTCATGCTTATAGTTGAGCCTCTTTTAGTCAGATGAGTCCTGATTAACTCCTGAGCATCTCAACTAATAGGTCTATGGGGATGAAGAATGGTCATTTGGCTACTGCGAACGTGGCACTGGGGTTTTTAGCTGCCCCCCATGCAAAAATCCTATGTACACTTATCGTGAGTCCATAGTTCTGGGGAAGACCGACTGCTGTATTCTGAAGGTGAATCAGATACTAAGGGAACTGAGCTGGGAGTGGCCTGGACAGTCATATGAACTCCTGTCAAGAAACTGCAATCACTTCTGTAATACCTTCTGCGAAAAGCTTGAAGTGCCCAAACTTCCAGGTACTTCCAATTTCTTACAGTTTGGCTCATAAAAAAATTATTTGGTCACTCCATGTTTATAATGGCTGCTGAAATATAACATCCTTTATCTTGAACTGAAGACAAATCACGAAAATTGTTCCAAATTAAACTGCTTTGCAACTCCAGACTTATGAATTATGTGCAGGTTGGGTTAATCGCTTTGCAAATGCGGGTGATGCTGCTCTAGAGGTTGCTGAAACTACAGCGGTGAAGGTATACATTCTGGTACTCTGCTAGTTTTATATTTTCTCTTGAAATTTTTTTCATCACGTTTTGTACCGTTGGTGTTTGATATATTTCCCCTCTAAGTTATGTGTATCTTCTAGGTTTTATTTTTTAGCATCTCATTCTTGGAAAACTCAATAGGATGTAAGTACCATCATGTTAATCAAACAGAAACAACAAAAAAACACCCAAAAATGCATGTGCATGCTATCTGCAGGGAATATAAAAGAAAAACTCTCATGTTCGCTGTCAGATCAGAGCGTGTTGAAAATTTCTCTTAATAATCTGTATGCAAAGAAATGTATGCCGGTATGTTCAACAATTGCAGTGTCCATATCCAACTATCCCAAATAAAATTATTTGCTTATTGGCTGACACATTGAATTTCATCAATGTTTTATGTTCCACTCAGCTGAAACAAGCAAAAAAGGAAATCGTGACTGCATGCAAAGTGGCCTCAACATTTTTGACTGGCACATCGTCAAGCAGCTCATCAAACATGGAGGATACGGGTGGCTCAACCTCAACAAGAAATCCTCTTCTCGAGGGAACATGGATCAGAAGTATCGTTGGTATGAGTATGAAGCCATCAAAGAGTCTAGTCTGTGTAGATAGTTCAGATAGCGAATGCTCTGATAGTGAAACAGAATCAGATGACAATAAACCTAATAGCAATAACAGTGCTGACCAATAAGTTAAAGATGCAACACAGGAGCAAGACATGAAAAGTGAGAATAATGGTCCAGGGATCATTCAGGAAGCTCGCACCATTACATGCAGAGAGAGGAGCCAACCTCTACATACTGCCATTTTCTGATAAACATATTACACAGGGAGCAATCTACAGTGGAAACTAACTTTACAATTTGTCACATTCATTTCTGATCGAGAACTGGGAGCTGTGAAAAGGTCCTGAGAAGCGCAGACGCGATGGAGTGCGTCACAATGTGCGCTATCTTCAGCTTGATCTGTCCACGCCGTGGCAGCGGGCGAACTCTGCTTTGCCTCTCAGCCCTATAAACTGTGATGAGACGAGTGTCGCTTGCTTTCTCGGCCATCTTGGTGAAGTGAAAGGAGATGCTTTCTTGCTGGAGAGTAGAAGCAGATAGTGTAGGGTGAGATATTAGAGAGCCTGGTTGCACTATGCTTGATCTCTGTTCCTGTGATGTATTTATAGGCCTCGAGGAGTTTATCTGAATACAAGACAGGACAGCTAAATTATTTGTTTCTGTGTAGCATCAAGAGAATGCTGTTCCTTATAATAATCTCGCGGTGTCTGTAGGTATGATAAAACTCTGCCGGTATGTATGTTTTGAGTCATGATTGAGCTGTTTGTCTGTGTATGTGGGATTGGGAATCTGCAAATCTTTGACTTGGCGCTGTCCATACGTGTCCCTTGGAGCAGACACGTAGGCATCTTGTGAAGGGCAAATGATTGGTTTGTCAGCTACGCCATTTGGCACCTGCCTGTGATGTCATGTATGTGTATGCCAGACGCAAAGGAATCGTTGATGACAGCCTGGTATGTCTCCATACCCTGAATATCTGTTCCTTCTGCAGCTGATTGAGGGCCAAAACCAGAACAGGTAGCACTAGACACAAGGACATTTGCCACCTGTGATGTCATGTGCATGTATCGCAAACTCGTGAAGAGCAGAGAATTGGTTCCAACTTCCAACCTGTCATGTCGCCGAATCCGAGTATTTTGCCGCTGAACGAGACACGCATTTGGGATTATGCTTGTTAATTGCTGCAGAGCGGTTGCAAGGCCCGTAGGCATGTCTCAATCTTAGTATGCTGATCATTTGCATTATTAGTTGTGCGTGCCATGGTGCTTTTGTGGCAGTTGCAGTCCTATCTGTGTGAGAGACTGATGATTGGCCTTGACTGCTCCTGCACTCTGATGATTCTGATGAAGATGAAGTTTCCTGGACGGCTGGACGTCGTTTTCTTGAATTAATTCATGGACGGCTGTCTGCCAGGACCAACGAGAAATTTGTATAAGCATGCATGATACCGGGACACCGTGTTTCTGGTCTTGCATATATACGAAGTTGTGGATGATTTCAATACTACATCATCTTCTCTGTTCATTGTGTGATGTTGAATCTTTCGTTTGTTCTCGTGATGGAACAAATTTGTGGCACTCAACTGCTAATGAGGATGAAAAGGACACGACGCGGCAACAGATGGCTTACGTTGAAGGGAAAAGAAAAAAAAACATTTTGAGATGACGATGATGATGATGCAAGGCCGGCGAACAAACGTTGGAAGCAGGCAAACACAAGCAGACAGAAGCAGAAGCAACAGGCAGGAATGGTTCCGGCCGGCGCCCACTGACAAGTGCCAACACATACACAACACGGATGCAGAGCCCTGTGGCCGTAACACACTGGGTAGTAGCACTGTTGCATTGCCGCCACACCTCCTCCGTCAAGCCCATCCGATCAAGTATTAGAGAAGGCTAGTAAATAACGCCGGCTCCCGGCTGAGCCCATCCTCGGGCCTGCTCTTGCGCCCAGGTTAAATCACCTACTCCCTTCGTCTCGAAATAAGTGCACATCACGCTTTTCGAAGAGTTACCTTTTAAATTTTTGATCAAATTCTACGAGCATAAGTGCTCAATGATGTATCTGGTTCCACTGTGCATTGAGCATTGAGTATACTTTTCTAGTAACTTTATCTAGAGATATAAATATTAATATTATTTTTTATACTCGTAGTTAAATCTAAAAATATTTGACTCCTCAAGAAGCGACATGTGCATTTATTTTAGGACGGATGGAGTAGAAAATATCCTTGGTGTACAAATCCCTTGCACTGCTAGAGAAGAACAAAAAGTAGTGACAAGCACATGATGTAGTCATCGCCGCAACAAACAACAGTTGGTGTCATTTTCCCTTTTGGGAAAATTTGCTACAGGACATGCAAAGTGGAGCGCGTTTGCTGAAACACACCGTTGACCGCGTTATATGCTGTTTGTCGGTGCCGGAATTGGTCGGTCAATCCCCGGCGCCTAAACAGAATGCGTTGTGTCCCGTCCCTTGACGGTTGATGCAGGAACTTAGTACAATGAGGCGGTGTTTATCCTGGTTCCGACCGTGGGGGTCGTACGTCCAGCAGAGGGCGCTCAAGGGCGCTGTACTATCTTGCACCGGAGTGCTTGCAGAAGGGGGGGGGCTACAAGCAAGGCGGGAGAGGAGGAGGAGTCTCCAAGTCCCTGAGCGTGATTGAGGCGAGTGCCAATATCGTGTCTCCGTCCCCCGTGTGTCCTCCCCCTACCTCCTTTTATAGATCAAGGAGAGTAAGGCGGGGGTAGGATTCACAAGTACAAGCGTGACGTGCTACAGGGATATGTACTGGAGAGCATGGCGCCGAGCGTGCGTCGTCCTTGATCCTGGCGGGGGATTTATGGCGAGCCCCGGCTTCTGCGAGTGTCGCGGCCGTCCCTGTGCTTGTCCTGGAGCGGCTTCGAGGGGTGTCGCTGCCGCAGCCCGCGTCCAGCTGCCCGTTCGCTGGTTGACTTCGAGGGCGGGGCAGGTGAGGAAGGACCGGAGTCGGCGGTACAGGGGTCGGTATGGTGGCTGCCGTCAACCACAGTGTGCGGCGTACTTGGTTCACCAGGGGATGGTCGAGAGTTGGCGGATTTGACCCGGCGTTCGTCATTACCAGGCCATGCCTGACCAGAGTCTGTACTCGGTCACTGTTTAGATATTCTTTCGAGGGTTCCCCATGCTTGTTCGAGGGGCGTCCCGGGGGGAGAAGACGGTAGCAGGTGGAACAGTGGTGCGGAATGACGCCTGCCAGTCCGCACAGGGTCTTGCGCAGTGCCGCGTGCGTCCGCACAGCGCCAGTGAGGACGCACAGTGACTGGAGCAGGTGGAACAGCGAGCTCTGCCGTGTCAGTGGCGCGGCGTGGGGAAAAGATTGCCTTTTGACTTCGGTGCCCGCCTGATGGGGCGGGCACTAAATGCCGTTGTCGGGCAGGGTGCCGGAGTGCGCCGCGTTGAGTAGAGAGTTGGCCTCGAGCGAGGCGGAGTCGGCTCGCCCGCTCGAGGGAGTGCGCAACCCTCGAGCGGGGCGGGGTTTACGTCGTGCCCGCTCGAGGGTGCGCGGCCCTCGAGCGAGGCGGAGACGGGGGTAGCGACTTGGGTCCCCCCGACAGGCGAGCTCGGACGGCCGTTCCTGGGCCGCGATAGGCTGTGATGGGCCGAGCTACCTTGGTGGCTCCCCCTGGCTGTCGGTGATTTGGTCTTTCGTGGCATATCGTTTTTTGAGGGCGATTACCCCGATGATTAGGGGACCCCCTGGGTTTGTCCCCGACAGTAGCCCCCGAGCCTCTGCCGGACTAGGGATTAGTCGGGCAGAGGCTGATGGTTCGCGGGATCATTCCCGAGCATTTTGCGGGGATTACTCCTTCTTGATTATGCACGTTCTTCCGTGGGGGCGCGCGAGCGCACCCGCGGGTGTAGCCCCCGAGCCCTTGGAGGAGTGAGTTCACTCGTGCAAGGGCTTTGACTTTCGAGGGTTGTGTCAGTCGCTCCCCTTTCGATGTGGCGGGGGCGAGACCGAGTTGTACGGAATTCGGGGGGCGGACCCTGCACGGTTTTGATGTTTTTCGCGCATAGGAGGAGGAGGAGATGCTGCAAGGAGCCCCTGAGCTCCTGGCCCGTGCGGAGGCGATCGGAGGGGCTTCTTGTCTTTGAGTTGCGACCCTCGCTTCCCCTTCGAGGGGGAGAGGGGTGAGGTCATTCGTGCAACCCTCGAATCGGGCAGCGTACACGGATGCCTCGGTGAGCTGTTAGCGGGTAGTTCAAGTGGACGTCCGTATCCCGTTCGCTAGGGGTCGGCTCGTGGTCCGGAGACACGTCCATGTAGCGCTTGCAAAGGTTTGCTAGGTGGGGCTCGGTCCCTTTCGCAGGGACCGAGGGCGCGAAAGCTCTCCCTTGTTGGGATCCCCCCACTAGCTGCCTCTGTCCGGCCTTGAACACAACAGGGGCGTCCCCAAACTTCGCGTTCGGGGAAGAGTCCGTCGGACACGGCCGAATCGTCCCTGACTCTGTTGATCTGGAGCGCCTGTCGAACCCTTTCGAGGGCCAAGCTTCGTACTCCTGATCAGTAGGGCCTTGCGAAAGGTGCAGGTCACCTTCGAGCAGCGGGCTCGAGGGGTGGTCGAGCGTGACCGGCGGCCTTCGCACCGCTTAATCTGGGGCGCCCGTCAAACCTTTTCGAGGCCTGGTTTTCGAGTCCCTGATCAGTAGCGTCCTGCGCCTCGAGGCGGAGGGGGGTCGTTGTCTTTCCTGGGAAGGAATCCAACGGTTAAGTCGTTCGGGCCCGCGCACGACCGCTGGCGGGCGTGGTCGTGGCTGACGTGGCGCGGAGTGGGCGATATGGGCGCAGTGGGCGCGCCTTTTTAGGCGGAGTTGGCGTGCGCCGGGGGGAGGTGAGGCGACGGGCGGTCAGGCGCCACTGTTGCGCCGTTTCGTTTTGCCGCGCCGCAGTAAATGCCGCCGCCCACGCGTGCCGCTCCGCGGAAAAAAGGGGGGAGGGGGGTCCCCGGTTGTCAGCGTCGTGCCATGCGTGGGTTTGGCCCGTTGCCAGTGGGTTGGCGTGTCGCGGCAGGGACGAGCCCGCTTCCTTATAAAAGGAAAGCAGGGGAGGAAGGGGATTTCTTACCTTTGCCATTCCTCGCACCAGCTCTTGCCTCTGCCTTTCGCTTGCTTGCGAGCCCGCTCCTCTGTTCGTCCTCCACGCCTTCGTCGCCTTTGCTCTGCGCTCCCTGCTCCGCCGTCCACCATGGTGATCATCGAAGGCGTCACGGAGTGGACTCCGTCCACCGCTACCGAGCATCTCTTGGAGGGCTTGGTGAACGGCGGTCAGCTTTCGCCCAGGGGCGACTCGACGCGGCCGGCGTGGATTGTCCCGGCGCTGGCGGCCAGGGCGCCGAACCCACCGGCGGGGTACGTGGTGAGCTTCATCCGCTTTCACAAGCGGGGCTTCAACGCGCCCGCCAGCCAGTTCATGCGGGGCCTCTGCCACTATTACGGCGTGGAGCTCCACAACTTCTCCCCCAACGCCATCTCACAGGCGGCGGCCTTCGTCGGCGTCTGCGAGGCTGTGCTGGGGATCGAGGCGCACTGGGACCTGTGGGTCCACCTCTTCCGCGCCGAGCTCAGCACGTCCGGCGCGGGGAGGGGGGTGCGCCGTTCTTCGTGCGCCGGTGGTCTCACGCTCGTGCCGGTCGAGTCCAGGAAGCACTTGTACCCGGCCTGCAGGATGACCACCAACAACAGCGGCTGGGCCAAGGGGTGGTTTTACCTGCGCAACGACGGCCTGGGGCTGCCGGAGTACACCGGCAAGGTCTTGACGGAGAAGGCCGACTCCTGGAGCTACGGCGTTTCCGGCGAAGCTCAGCGGAAGAGGCTCCGCCCCGTCGTCGACGCCCTTCGTGCCTTGGAGGGGTCGGGCCTGACCGTGGCGCACGTGCTCGCGCACTGTCATCGCCGCCGGGTGGTTCCCCTTATGGAGAGGCAGCTCCCTCTGTTCCGGATGACGGAGGGCGCCGACCCGGCGGCACTGGCGGCTTCGCGCATGTTGTCGGAGCCGCTGCTTGAAGAGTACGTCGTTACGAGGGTGCGAACGGCGGTGCACCCTGACACCATGCCGAGCGACCTCCGGTCGTTCCGGCTGCGCCCCGACGAGGGCCATGTTCTGTCGGTGAGTCGTCATTCTTCCTTTCCGGGCTGTTGGATTGATTAATTTAGCATTCCCCTCCTTAATTCGCCGTGATTTCAGGATGTGAACTGCGGCCTCTACCGCTCCCTCGCGCCGACTCCGGAGGTGCGCGCTTCGAACTGCGCTCGCCGTGACCGCGAGAGGGACGCGAAGGAGGCGAAGAGAGCCAGCAGCCGGAGGAGACAAGCCCGGCGGGACGCGCACCAGGCGGCGCTTCGCCGGTGGAGGAGGGATGGCGGGGCGCAGCCGTCGTCCCCTGAGGACTCCCCGGACCCTCCCAGCGAGGGGGAGGATGAGGAGGAGATCGATGCCGGCGGGGTTCCGCCCGCCGGTCAGGAGGAGGAGATGGCCGCGCCGCTGCCCGAGGCGAGCGTGGCGGCCCCGGGCGATGTTGCGCCGGTGGCGGCGCGGACGGTGGTCGCGCCTGCTCGACCCGCGGCGCCGCAGGCGCGAACAATTTTCTCCTCTGCTGCGGGCGTGTCGCGCCGCAGCGGAGCGAGTGTCGAGGGCTCGGGGAGTTCGCAGCCCCCGAGCGATTTGAGGGGGTCCTCGAGTTCGAGGAGGGCTCCCTCGACGGGCGGCTCGAAGCGGAAGCTGCGGGCGATGCAGGATTGCACCCGGTAAGTTCTGTCTCGAACTTTTTCGCAGCTTTTCATCCTCGTTCGGTTTTTTGTTTCGTGATTTTCGTCCTTTCTTTTTGATTTAGCACGGGTGGCGCCAGGGTCGCCCCTATCCTTGCGCCCAAGAAGGCGTTGAAGGTTGGGGAGTCGGATTCCCCTCACCCCGGAGGATCGCGTTCGCGCGGGACTCCGCGTCCCGCAGCGACGTCCGCAGCGATGCCGGCGGATCCGGCGCCGTGGGTGCGAGACTCCGGGTCGGCGGAGGAGGAGCGGGGGAGGACGCCCCTGGTGGCGGAGGTGGAGCCGGGGCATGGCGCCCCGGTGACGGAGGTAGGCGAGCAGGAGGGCCATGCCACTGCTGCGGCCCCTACTGGAAGGAGGCAGGAGGCGGTCGTGCAGGTCGGCGGCACGGTCATCTTGCCGGCTTTGGGTCGTGCACAAGGCGCGGCCCAGGGTGGCGATGGCGGGGACGTTCCCCCCGCTGGGGTGTCTGCGGCCGAGGCGTCGGCGGCGCGCTTCTTGTCTCAGAGGCCGCCGCAGATGCCCGTGGCCGGGGGAGCGGCCGAGTGGGATGCGGCCGAGGTGGCGCTGCTCCAGGGGCGTCGCGGCCCGAGCGCGTGGCCGGAGGAGCCTGGCGTCTCCGCCCGGGTCTGGCAGAGCATGGCGGAGGAGAACGAGCTGTGGGCTCAGGCCGAACGGGTCGGGACGGACCTGGAGCGGGCCATCTCAGCCGCCGCCGATCTCCATTCCAGGCAGGCGCTGGAGCTCTTCGAGGTATCCCCGCGCTCGTCCCAGCACTTCGAGGTTGTTTTTAGTCTGTGTCTTATTCCTGATGGCTTCTTCGTGCAGCTTCTGCGGCAAGAGGCGGTAGACAAGACCGCGTGCATCGCGGGCTTGTACGCCGATCTTCGTCGGTTCCGCCAGGCGAACGCGGACCTGGGCACGGAAGTGACCCAGCTCACCGTCCGGGTGAGGGAGGCGGAGACGGCCGCCCGCGCACATGAAGAAGCCAAGGCTCGCGCGGAGCGGGAGTGCGACGCCGAGAGAGGTGCGGCGGAGCGGGAGGCCCGAGCCCTGGCCGCAGCGTTGGAGCGGCTCGAGCTTGAGCACAAGGCGCGCGAGGCCGCGCAGTCCCAGCTCGCGGAGGCGGTGGCCCGGGCGGGGCAAAAGGCCCAGGAGGCCGAGCAGCTCGGCCATGCGCTTCGAGAGAAGGAGGGTGCGCTGGCGACCGCAGAGGGCCTGCTCCAGCAGGAGCGCACAGCGCTTACCGAGGCCAGGGCCTTGGTGGACGGTATGTCCTTACGCTTTCCTGGATTTCTGTGTTTGGAGTTCGTCTTGACGTGCTTGAGCTGTGTCAGGGCTGCGGAGGGCCGAGGCGGAGAAGGCGGATGAGGTGATGGCTGTTCAGGCCGCCTACTCCGAGGCCCAGGGGGAGCTCGAGGCGCTGAAGGTTGCCGCCGATGCGGCATGCCGGGACGTCCAGTGCGTCGACGTGCAGTCGGGGTCTTCGTTGCCCAGCCGCCTGAGGTCTCTGAAGAGCTGCGTGGCGGAGCGCCTCGAGCACGCGCTTCACCTTGGGGTGAAGAAGGCGCTCGGCGTGGTGTCGACGCATTACGTCATTGACCTCGCGGCGGTGGCACGTGGTTACTTCATCGACGCGGACCTGGACGACGACGCCGCCCTGGCTGCTCTTGACGAAGCTGATGACGTTGCCGAGGATGCTGCCACGGCTCTTGCCGCCAAGTTCAGGCGCGATCTTTTCCCCGAGGAGGATGAAGATGAGTGCGCCGACGTTGGGCCTGAGGCCGCGACCGCCACCGAAGCCGAGGCTGATCCTGAGGCCGACGCCGTGGCGTCCCTTGAGGAGGACATCGCCTCGGTATGCCGTGATGACGATGGTCCTGGGGCGCTCGCATCGGTTCCCTCGACCGTTGCCGCCGAGGCCACCGCGCCCCCGCAAGAAGGTGGAGCCTGAAGGGTTCAGGCTTAGTATCTAAATGTATCTTAGTTTCTAGGAGACTAGCTCTGTACATGAACTAAGATTGAAAGTCGATTGTGCGTTTCAAACTTGTTCGATTGTTCTATTGTGCTACTCTTGGCTTGGAGAGATTTTAGCTGGGTATTTCGAATCCGCAAGCGATTAAAGCGTGGAGTGGGGAGGGAGATGCCGTATCCCTTCGCGGGCATAGGCGGTCTCACGGCTCAACCAGCTCCAGCTTTAGCTAGCTCGCGCCCCGCATCCTCTCTAAGCGCCTCGAGTTTTAACACAATTTTCGAAAATTGGGACGATTTAGGGAGGGTAGACCCCCCTGCAGCCCCCGAGGGGGGCTTGGCTTTATTTGAAAATAGAACCAAGTCCCCCTTGTTTGTGTTGTTAGCAACAATGTTTTCATGTTTTTCGCAAACTCTTTATTATTGTTAACTAAGAACACGAAGTATTTACAAGAAATACTGAGAGTTTTAAGGATAGAAGCGACGTAGCTGTTGGATGTTCCAGGCGTTGGTGAAGAACTCGCCCTTCTCGTTCGCCAGCTTGTAAGTGCCGGGTTTGAGGACCTTGGCGATGATGAACGGTCCTTCCCAGGGCGGAGTGAGCTTGTGGCGCTCTCGGTTGTCCTGGCATAGTCTTAGCACCAAGTCCCCTTCGTGGAGGTCCCGACGCCGTACCTTCCGAGCTTGGCATCGCCGAAGCGATTGTTGGTAGCGTGCTGAGTGAAGCAACGCTACGTCGCGAGCCTCGTCCGCCTGGTCCAGCGAGTTCTCGCGGTCCCGCTGGTTTCGGTCTTCCTGGTAGGCCTTAAGCCTCGGAGACCCGTACTCCAAGTCTGTTGGGAGGACGGCTTCGGCGCCATAGACGAGGAAGAACGGGCTGAAGCCCGTGGCCCTGCTTGGGGTTGTCCTGAGACTCCAGATCACTGATGGCAGCTCAGCAACCCACTTCCGGCCAAACTTGTTCAGCTTGTTGAAGATTCTTGGCTTCAGGCCTTGTAGTATCATGTCGTTGGCACGTTCTACTTGGCCGTTCGTTTGTGGATGTGCCACGGCCGACCAATCAACGCGAATGTGATGGTCGTCGCAGAACTCCAAGAACTTCTTGCCGGTGAATTGGGTGTCGTTGTCAGTGATGATCGAGTTGGGTACCCCGAATCGGTGGATGATGTCGATGAAGAACATCACGGCCTGCTCGGATCTGATGCTGGTGATGGCCCGGACCTCGATCCACTTCGAGAACTTGTCGATGGCTACCAACAAGTGGGTGAATCCCCCGGGCGCTGGGCGGAAGGGTCCCACGAGATCCAACCCCCAGACCGCGAAAGGCCATGTTACAGGGATGGTCTGCAGGGCGTGCGCCGGGAGATGCGTCTTTCGTGCGTAGAACTGGCACCCTTCGCAGGTGCGCACGACCTCGTTCGCGTCGGACACGGCGGTGGGCCAGTAAAAGCCTTGCCGGAATGCGTTACCCACGAGGGTGCGCGGCGCTGCGTGGTGTCCGCACGCCCCGGCGTGGATGTCGCGGATCAACTGCCTTCCCTCGGGGATGGGGATGCATCGCTGCAAGATCCCTGAGGCGCTGCGCCTGTACAGCTCGCCGCCGACCGAGACGAAGGTCTTGGCCCTTCTGGCGATGCGGCGCCCCTCGGTTTGGTCCGAGGGCAGCTCCCCGCGGTCGATCCATGCGAGGTACGGATCACGCCAGTCTCGCGGTCGCGTGTCTTCGTCGATTTCCATGGCCTCGGCCGAAGAGATTTCAGCGTCGAGGGCTTCGAGCCCCTCTTTCGAGGGGTCCTCTTTCATGGGCTCGACTCCCGTAGCCCTCGAGGGTTTCCCGTGGGCTCCAACCTTTGATTCGAAGCTGACGGAGGAGCGGTCGATGTCGCGGGCGAAGACGTTCGGAGGAACGGCGATTCGCTCTGACGCGATCTTGGCCAGCTGATCCGCTTCCTCGTTGTATTTGCGCACGATATGGTTCAGCTCGAGGCCACAGAATTTGTCCTCGAGACGACGAACCTCGTTGCAATACGCCTCCATCTTTTCGTCGCGGTAGCTTGCGTTCTTCATCACTTGGTCGATGACCAACTGAGAATCTCCCCGGACATCGAGGCGTTTGACGCCGAGGTCGATGGCGATGCGGAGCCCAGCGAGGAGGGCTTCGTACTCCGCCATGTTGTTCGACGCTGGGAAGTGCAAGCGAACCGCGTACCGGATATGTTCTCCGAGGGGCGAGACGAAGAGGAGGCCCGCGCCTGCCCCGGTTTTCATCACCGACCCGTCGAAGTACATGGTCCAGCATTCGGCTTGGATCTGCGGCGGTGGAAGTTGGACGTCGGTCCACTCAGCGACGAAATCCGCTAAGGTTTGCGATTTTATCGCCTTTCGCGGTGCGTAGGAGAGAGTCTCCCCTACGAGCTCCATAGACCACTTCGCTATTCTACCCGAGACGTCCGGGTTGCGGATTATCTCCCCCAAAGGGAAAGATGAGACCACGGTGACTGGGTGGGCCTCGAAGTAGTGTCGCAGCTTTCGACGCGCGAGCACTACAGCGTAGATTAGCTTCTAGATCTGTGGATACCGCATCTTGGTTTCGGTCAGCACCTCGCTGACATGGTACACCGGCCTCTGGACCGGCAGAGCGTGGCCCTCCTCTATCCTTTCCACAATGACGACGGCGCTGACAACTTGCGTTGTCGCAGCCACATATAGGTAGAGAGGCTCATCGTTCCGCGGCGGCGTGAGGATGGGTGCGCGTGCGAGCGACGCTTTTTGCCCGTCGAGGGCTTTTTGGGCTTCGGGGGTCCATGAAAAGCGTTCGTGCTTTTTTAGGAGCCGGTACAAAGGTAAGCCCTTTTCACCAAGTCGAGAGATGAAGCGGCTGAGAGCTGCAAGGCAGCCCAGTACCCTTTGCACCCCCTTGAGGTCCCGAATTGGCCCCATTCGTTCCAGGGCCGAGACTTTTTCGGGGTTGGGTTCGATGCCTCGCTGGGAGACGATGAAACCCAATAGCATGCCTCGCGGCACCCCGAATACGCATTTTTCCGGATTCAATTTTACCCCGTTCGCCCGGAGGCAACCGAACGTGATTTGCAAATCGTTGACCAGATCGTTCGCCTCTCTGGTTTTCACAACGATATCGTCGACATATGCCTCAATGGTCCGCCCGATGTGGCTTCCGAAAACGTGTTGCATACATCGCTGGTATGTAGCTCCAGCGTTTCGGAGGCCGAACGGCATAGTGACGTAGCAGAACATGCCAAACGGGGTGATGAAAGAAGTCGCGAGCTGGTCGGACTCTTTCATCTTGATTTGATGATAACCGGAATAAGCATCAAGAAAGCATAGCAATTCACATCCAGCGGTGGAGTCTATTATCTGATCTATTCTAGGCAGACGAAATGGAACCTTAGGGCATGCTTTGTTTAAACCGGTGTAATCTACACACATGCGCCATTTTCCGTTTTTCTTCTTAACTAGAACAGGATTAGCAAGCCAGGTTGGGTGAAATACCTCTTTGATGAATCCGGCTTGCAGGAGTTTGTGCACCTCCTCCCCGATGGCGCGGCGCCTTTCCTCGTCGAACCGCCGCAGTCGCTGTACCACCGGCTTGGAGTGTGGCTTGATGTCGAGGCTGTGCTCGGCGACCTCCCTCGGGATCCCCGGCATGTCCGAGGGTCTCCACGCGAAAATGTCGGCGTTGGCGCGGAGAAAGTCGACGAGCACTGCTTCCTATTTGGGGTCGAGGGTGGTGCTGACCCTCAACGCCTTGCCCTCGGGGGCAGCGGGGTCGAGGGGCACCGCTTTGGTGTGTTCCGCAGCCTCGAAGGTGCCTGTGTGCCTTTTGGTGGAGTCGATGGCCTCGTTCGCCATCTTCTCCAAATCCGCCACCAGGGTCTCACTGTAGGCGAGCGCTTCTGCGCCCTCGACGCACTCGACGTCGCACGTATAGGCGTGCTCGTACGACGATCCCACGGTGATGACGCCCTTTGGCCCTGGCATCTTCATCTTGAGGTAGGCGTAGTTGGGGACCGCCATGAACTTGGCATAGCACGGTCGCCCGAAAATAGCGTGGTACGCTCCTGGGAATCCCACCACCTCGAAGGCGAGGGTCTCCCTCCGGAAGTTCTCGGGAGTACCGAAGCAACGGGCAGGTCGATCTGCCCGAGGGGTTGGACCCGTTTTCCCGGCGCGATGCCGTGGAACGGCGCCTTGCTTGGCCTCAGCTGGTTCGTGCCGATGCCCATGAGCTCTAGGGTGTGGACGTAGAGGATGTTGAGGCTGCTGCCCCCGTCCATCAGCACCTTGGAGAATCGCGTGTTGCCGATGACGGGGTCGACGACAAGCGGAAAGCGCCCTGGATTCGGGACATAGTCCGGATGGTCCTCGCGGCCGAAGGAGATGGTCTCGTCCGACCAGGCGAGGTAAGTTGGCGTCGCGGGGTGAACGGAGAAGACCTCTCGGCGTTCACGTCTCTGTTCCCGGGACGTCGCGTTCACGGTGGGCCCCCCCACGATGAAGAATACATTCTCCACATGAGGGAACTCGTCGTTGCCGCCATCGCCCGTATCCTTCTTCGGGCCATCCTCCTTCGCGGAGGTGCGCCTGAAGTAGCCCTTGATCATCCCACACTGTTCGAGGGTGCGGGTGACAGGGCCCTTGTGGTACGGGCATGGCTTCTTCAGCATCTCGTCGAACAGGCCTCCCTCCTGAGGGGGGCCCCGAGGGCCTTTGCGGCCTCGCTCGACCACGAGGGCGTCGTCAGAGTCTCCGCCCTGCCGCTGCTGCTGCGCGGCTTGCCAGGGCCCCTTGCCTTTACTGCCCCGTTTCTGCTTCTTCGTCTTGGCCTTGGGTTTGCTGCCCTCCGCGGGCAGCTCCTCCGCACGCTTCCCCTTGGTCTTGCCGTCGAAGATCGCCCCGACAGCCTCCTCTCCGGAGGCAAAGTTGGTGGCGATGTCGAACAGAGCGTTGACACTGGTGGGATGGTTTCGTCCCAGCTCGCGCACCAGCTCTCGACAGGTCGTGCCTTCAAGAAAGGCGTGGATGATTTCGGAGTCACCCACGCCCGGGAGCTCGGTGCAGCGTTTGGAGAAACGGCGGATGAAGTCCCTTAGCGGCTCGCCGGCCGCCTGCCGGCACCCGCGCAGGTCCCAGGAGTTTCCGGGGCGCACGTATGTGCCCTGAAAGTTACCCACGAACATCTTGATCAGGTCGTCCCAGTCGTGGATTTGGTTCGCGGGTAGGTGTTCGAGCCACGTCCGCGCCGAGTCCGCGAGATGAAGCGGAAGGTTGCGGATGATCATGGCATCGTCGGTGGCCCCGCCCAACTGGCAGGCTAGGCGATAGTCGTTGAGCCACGTCTCGGGTTTCGTCTCACCCGAATACTTGGTGATGGTGGTTGGCTGGCGAAAACGCGGCGGGATGGCGGCCGAACGGATCTTCCGGCTGAACACCGGGGTTCCCGGGGGTTCCGGCGTCGGGCTTTTGTCCTCCTCGCTGTCATAGCGGCCTCCCCGTCGGGGGTGCCTGCTGCGGGGAGGCGCCGCATCCTGCCTCTTCCTGTTCAGGACGTTGCGCGCGTCGCCATCGTCGACGGCGCCCCGCGTGTCCACAAGTCGGTCCTTCGCGAACCTCCTTGTTTCGCCATCGCCGGCCACGAGCGCCTTTCCGTCGTTCGTTGGACGGCGAGGCGTCCACGCGCCCCTGGGTGGGGTGTGGATGGATTGCTCCTTATCCCACTTGCCGCCTCCGGCCCTCGAACTGTCCTGGTGGCGCATGCGGGAGGCGGAACTTTCCGCTTGTTGAACGGCCGCTTCTTCGACAAGGGCCTGCACCTGGCGCCGCAGGCTGCGTGCTTTTGGTGTCGATGGTTCGGGCATGGCCCGAATCAGGGTTGCTGCGGCGACGAGCTTCTGGCTTGCTCATGGCGGCATGGCAGGACCGGCGTCGTCGCCGTCACCCATGATGCGCGCTTGAGCAATACGCCCGGCAGCTCGTGCGTGTTCGCCGCGTTTGGGCTGCCGGGCTTCCAGGGCTACGCGCAGCTCCTGTACCTGTTGGCGCTCCCATTGGAGCTTGGCTTCCAGCTCTTGCACCTGCGCAAGCTGTGCCTGCGCGAGTGCGGCTTCGCTCGCTGGCTCGGCGGGCGCCGGTGGTGGTTCGGCGTGTCCGGCCCCGTCGCGCGTCTCTTCATCCTCTCCCACGGACTCTACTTCGCCGTCGAGGACGAAGCATTCCCGCGTGGGGTCGTATTCCTCCTCGCTGGAGTCGTCAGAGTAGGTGAGGCAGAAGTCCGCGATGGCCTGGAAGGAGATAAGGCCTTCGCGGTCGCGCAACTCTGAGTAGTCCAAGTTCGGGTGCTCCTGCCCGTGCGCACTCTCTTCGTCATCCGACTCGGACTGGGGTCCGCCGGGTGAGGAAATGTTGAGGCCGCGGATCGAACCCAGCTGGTGACCCGGCGAATCCTCGTGCGCGTTTGGGTTGGCGCTGATTGCCGCGGAGTAGCTTGCGGCTGCGTTGTTCATCCCGTGGGGGAGCTGCGCCGGCCCGGCCACATTTTCCCAGCGTGCTCCCTCCGCGGGAGCCGCCGGCGGAGGTCCGCCCCCCTGAAATGTGGCGGCGGGCTGGAGTAGCAGGTGTGCGTCCCAGTCGGGGAGGACGATGCGTGGGGCGACGCGCCGCTCCACGCGAATCTGCAGCTTGCGCAGCATACGACGTCTCCCGAGTTGGGATGGCGTTAGTGGTGTCGGGGTGACGGGCGTCATGTCGGGCGGCCTGGAGGCGAGCCGCATGAGGACGCCCTCAACGGTCGCCTCGAACTCCAGGCTCCCAAACATGATCCGGTACCCGCGCGGAAGCGGGCCGGGGGACCCCGGGGCGGATTGTGGCGACATGGCCTTGGCGTGGCCTGCCGTCAAGGGAACTGATCGGGCGAGTTTGATCACAGCGCAGCCCCCTACCTGGCGCGCCACTATCGGTGCCGGAATTGGTCGGTCAATCCCCGGCGTCTAAACAGAATGCGCTGTGTCCCGTCCCTTGACGGTTGATGCAGGAACTTAGTACAATGAGGCGGTGTTTATCCTGGTTCCGACCGTGGGGGTCGTACGTCCAGCAGAGGGCGCTCAAGGGCGCTGTACTATCTTGCACCGGAGTGCTTGCAGAAGGGGGGGGCTACAAGCAAGGCGGGAGAGGAGGAGGAGTCTCCAAGTCCCTGAGCGTGATTGAGGCGAGTGCCAATATCGTGTCTCCATCCCCCGTGTGTCCTCCCCCTACCTCCTTTTATAGATCAAGGAGAGTAAGGCGGGGGTAGGATTCACAAGTACAAGCGTGACGTGCTACAGGGATATGTACTGGAGAGCATGGCGCCGAGCGTGCGTCGTCCTTGATCCTGGCGGGGGATTTATGGCGAGCCCCGGCTTCTGCGAGTGTCGCGGCCGTCCCTGTGCTTGTCCTGGAGCGGCTTCGAGGGGTGTCGCTGCCGCAGCCCACGTCCAGCTGCCCGTTCGCTGGTTGACTTCGAGGGCGGGGCAGGTGAGGAAGGACCGGAGTCGGCGGTACAGGGGTCGGTATGGTGGCTGCCGTCAACCACAGTGTGCGGCGTACTTGGTTCACCAGGGGATGGTCGAGAGTTGGCGGATTTGACCCGGCGTTCGTCATTACCAGGCCATGCCTGACCAGAGTCTGTACTCGGTCGCTGTTTAGATATTCTTTCGAGGGTTCCCCATGCTTGTTCGAGGGGCGTCCCGGGGGGAGAAGACGGTAGCAGGTGGAACAGTGGTGCGGAATGACGCCTGCCAGTCCGCACAGGGTCTTGCGCAGTGCCGCGTGCGTCCGCACAGCGCCAGTGAGGACGCACAGTGACTGGAGCAGGTGGAACAGCGAGCTCTGCCGTGTCAGTGGCGCGGCGTGGGGAAAAGATTGCCTTTTGACTTCGGTGCCCGCCTGATGGGGCGGGCACTAAATGCCGTTGTCGGGCAGGGTGCCGGAGTGCGCCGCGTTGAGTAGAGAGTTGGCCTCGAGCGAGGCGGAGTCGGCTCGCCCGCTCGATGGTGCGCGGCCCTCGAGCGAGGCGGAGACGGGGGTAGCGACTTGGGTCCCCCCGACAGGCGAGCTCGGACGGCCGTTCCTGGGCCGCGATAGGCTGTGATGGGCCGAGCTGCCTTGGTGGCTCCCCCTGGCTGTCGGTGATTTGGTCTTTCGTGGCATATCGTTTTTTGAGGGCGATTACCCCGATGATTAGGGGACCCCCTGGGTTTGTCCCCGACACTGTTGGACACCGTATTGTTGTGCAAATTTACTGGAACACACCGCAGCCAATAAAATATTATTTTCCAGCCAAGAAGGAGAGAGAAACATGATGAAATATCGATATTACCCCTGACCCCACTGGTCAGATTCTTCTCCTACATGCGACGCAATGGAAGTCGCCATCCAGCCGCCATCGGGCTTCACCGGCTTCGGCCGCGGCGCGCCGTCCGTGCCCGCGCAGCTGGGCTTCAACCGCGGCGCGCCGGCTGCCTGCTCTCCCGCCGCTTCGACGACAACGCCGCCGTCAGCGGCTCCCTCGTCCTCGGTGACGGCGCCGGCGGCGCCAAAGCTGGCGGGATGCCGTATGTGCCGCTGGTCAGGAGTGCGGCTTGCGACAAGCAGCCGTACGCCGTGTACTACTACCTGGCCCTGACCGTCGTCACGGTGGGCGGCAAGGTCGTGCGCCTCCCGGACCGGGCCTTCTCCGCCAACGCCGCCGGCGCGGGCGGCGCCATCGTCGACTCCGGCACCACGTTCACGTATCTGGACCCGATGGTGTTCCAGCCGTATGTATTAGAGAAGTATGTATTAGAGAAGGCTAGTAAATAACGCCGGCTCCCGGCTGAGCCCATCCTCGGGCCTGCTCTTGCGCCCAGGTTAAAACACCTACTCCCTTCGTCTCGAAATAAGTGCACATCACGCTTTTCGAAGAGTTACCTTTTAAATTTTTGATCAAATTCTACGAGTATAAGTGCTCAATGATGTATCTGGTTCCACTGTGCATTGAGTATACTTTTCTAGTAACTTTATCTAGAGATATAAATATTAATATTATTTTTTATACTCGTAGTTAAATCTAAAAATATTTGACTCCTCAAGAAGCGAGATGCGTATTTATTTTAGGACGGATGGAGTAGAAAATATCCTTGGTGTACAAATCCCTTGCACTACTAGAGAAGAACAAAAAGTAGTGACAAGCATATGACGTAGGCATCGCCGCAACAAACAACAGTTGGTGTCATTTTCAGTATTGCTCTTCATGGGAGAAAAAAAGTAATACTAAAATGTACAAAAAGGACATGTAAAATGACAACAAAACAAAAGACGAGAAAAGGGAAGGCCCCCCCCGCCGGCCCGATGGACTTGGTTTTTTTTTATCTGAAACAAGAAAATAAGGATGGAATGCAGATGCAGCGAACACTTGGTTGGGCCAGGCAGCGGACGGAGACAGAGTGTGACAAGAAGGGAACGGATTGGCATGGCGCCACCCGCCGCTCAGGCTCAGGCTCAGCTCCTCCTCTCCAACCACTGCTCGCCGCACCACCGCCGCCTCCACCGCCCGCCGCACACTCTTATCTTCCGCCATCACGTCCACAACTGCGGTGGTGTCTCCTTCGCCTCCCTTTCTTCGTCTTCCCCTCGCCTTGGCGGCTGTCTTGGTCGTCATGTCCTCCGCCCGCCCGGCGCGGCCGCCACGCCGTTCATCGCGCCGGGGGACCACTGGGGCAACTGGGCCTTCCTCCTCTCCGCCGCGGCATTCGGCGCATGGTACGACCTGCCCTGTGTGCTCTCCTCCTCCTCCATTGCCTGAGCGATCCATTGATGCTATGAGACGGTGAAATCAGGTCGGAGGAGAACACTCGGTGGGGCGCGGCGCTCAGCGGGGCTCTGGTCAGCATCATGGTCGGCCTCGCCGCCACGGCCGCCGGCGTCGTGTCCACCGCCGCGCCGGCGCACGACGCCGTCATGGAGTACCTTCTGCCGGCCGCCGTCCCGCTGCTGCTCCTCGGCGCCGACCTCCGCCGCGTCGTCCGCGCCACCGGCCACCTCCTCAACGCCTTCCTCATCGGATCTCGTATTGACCCACTCTTTCATTTTTTTTTTGTTTTTACGACTCATCTGCTACTGTACTGTGTTAATCTATCAATCAATTCTTCAACTACGTACTAATTTGTTAAATAAAAAGATGCACGTGACGGCTCCTCGCAATGGAGATCCAGCTAGCTTTTTGAATGTTTGGTTGATGGAATTGGATCTTGATCAATCTGTGGCGCGCAGTTGCAACTATAATCGGCACCACGGTGGCCTACCTTTTGGTTCCCATGAGATCGCTGGGCCAAGATAGCTGGAAGATCGCCGCATCGCTCATGGGCAGCTACATTGGTGGATCCGTCAACTACGTCGCCATCTCTCGAGCCCTGGGCGTGACGCCATCCGTTCTCGCCGCCGGCGTCGCCGCAGACAACCTCATCTCGGCGCTCTACTTCATGGCCCTCTTCTCGCTCGCATCCAACATACCAGCAGAGCCCAACACCGCCGCACAAGGTAAAGCCAAAGCCAATGCCAATTGAAGATTTTGTTTTGTTCACCTGCAAGCAGTGCTCAATTAATTGATGTCTCTGAATAATATATGCTGGTCCCCGGAAGGAACAGGCAGCCAGAAGCACGACGGCGGCGGCGGCCGGCTGTCGGCGCTGAACGGCGGCATGGCGATCGCGCTGTCGTTCGTGATCTGCAAGGCCGGGTCGGCCATGGCCGGCCGGCTGGGCATCCATGGCGGCACCCTCCCCTGCGTCACGGCGCTGGTGGTGTTCCTGGCGACGGCGTTCCCGGGGCAGCTCGGCAAGCTGGCGCCGGCCGGCGAGACCGTGGCCCTCATCCTCATGCAGCTCTTCTTCGCCGTCGTCGGGGCCAACGGCAACGTCGTCGACGCCGTCACCAAGGCGCCCAGCGTCTTCGCCTTCGCGCTCATCCAGGTCTCCGTGCACCTCGCCGTCGTGCTCGCCGCCGGCAGGCTCGCCGGGCTCGAGACCAAGCACCTGCTCATCGCCTCCAACGCCAACGTCGGCGGGCCCACCACCGCCGCCGCCATGGCCACGGCCAAAGGCTGGACCTCGCTCATCGTGCCGGGCATCCTCGTCGGCATGTTCGGGATCTCCATTGCCACGTTCCTTGGGATTGGCTTCGGCATGTTCGTGCTGAGAAAAATGTGTGGCTAGCCATGCCGCATTGCCATTGCTAGCTGCTACTTGTTGTCGTCTCACATTTCTTAGGCTTACTAAGCGCTATATAAGTATGAAGGTTTATAGAGTTAATTAGTCAGCATTCCTATAGATGACGTAAAGTTGAGAGATTATGCAGTTAATCAGAATCCGTAGAGGGGTAACAAGTTAAGATCGATTCATCCACTGCAGTGCTCAAATGAAATGCAAACGAAATTCAAAACTCTCAATCTCCCACTTCGGGAGACCATGTAAACCTTTCCTTAGCTTCTAATTTGTAGCATGCCCTTTGAACATGTTTTGTTTTTATAACCATCTTTCCAGATGTGCCAATTTTGAATTGAGATATCCAACTTTAAATTGACATATCGACATCAAATGAGATATGGACATTTAATTGCATATAGTTTTTGTAGTTTTTGTCAGTGACACGCAACTGCCAAGTGTAAACTCACGCTTCACATTCATCAAAAACATAGTGGAAGGTAAAATCTGAAAATCGTGGAACTCAATCACGGAAGGATGAATTTTGAAAATCAAGATAAGTCCAGTCACTTCAATCTATATTTGAGAAGCATCAAAATTATTTATCAGGGTTCAACCTGCTCATCTAGAGCATCCTATATCATCAGCCTAATAGGCTAATACCCCTTCCACATAGAATGCGCAAAAGCCTCCGCTGGTGTTAATGACCTTTTGAGAGTGAATAGAGCAGAACAAAGATTCAGTAGCGGCTAATGCTCGTATGCACAAGCAAATTCAGATAATCTGATCTTCGTTTCAGTTCAACTTACATAAAACAAGGTTCGCCTCAAAACTTTTGCTAGATTGCACCTTAATCTAGCATGTACTACAATTGGAAGGAGATCGCTGCTACATTTAACGCCAAACATTGTTCAAACCCTATGAAAATGGACAAATTCATCATCAAAGAACAAAGCAGCTAACAGAGCATTAGCGTTCGTTTCGCTGCACATGCCATCAAAGGATTTCCAGGGCCTTTCAAACTAGATTAACTGTAACTACAAATTCAAAACAAGATCATTCAGAAGAACTTAAGTTCAATAAAAAAGATTCACAAACTCTCATCTTCGTTTCAACCACGAATTCTTGCAGTCAACTATCTTTAGGGGATGATAAACATGGTTCAGGCTCTTAAACAGAGACAACGATATGTAGGATAAGATAGCATGCTCCATAACACATCCTAACCCAGTACAAAATTCAGTCTCAGAAAATTGCAACCCAAACGATGATAGAAACACAGTAGATAGAAACAGCACTTGTGGACTGACTCCAGCCATTTTAGCTACTGACTAGGCAGATAATGAAGCTCACTGCTCCTCATTGATGGCACCCTTGTCGCTCACATAGATACCATCCAAGAACTTTCTGATATCCTTGTTCTTCACGTGGCATTTCTGTACAGAAAATGAGAAATTGATTCAGTAATGGGGATCATGTGAAAATAATAAACAAGTAAATGTGAACCGTGGAACAATAATCAGGCAGTATCAATGTAAATCATCCATAAGTAATGTGAATCATGGACAGCAGCTAACCAGCAGTAATGCATATAGAGCAATCAACAACAATAGTAAATTCACCATGCATATCTGTTCTTGCAGATACCACATGGAGCAAACAAAGGATAAAAGAACAAGCATTGTTCAATAAAAAGTTAAGAAACGCATCAACATTTGCCTGGTACAGGTGGTTTCACATGTAAGTTTTGACCCAAGGTTGGTGATGATTCAGGGAATCAGGCAGGCACAATTATTGACATCAATACTAGAAATTCTGTAGTGGTCACAACACAGAGTTATGAAGTATGCTAAATACAATTGTTCAAAATGGATCAGTATTTACATATTTCAGTGAGTGACTGCAGCAGTTCCTAGTAATTTGAGACTTAAAAATGAGATGAGACTACACATTTCATTATTTCAAGCATACATGGGAATGCAATGCAATTCTTCCAACATCTAATTCCTACAACTACAGGAATATCTACTACACCAGTAGTTTCAATACAAAGCCAAATAGCAGTAGTAAAGGCAACTACCGTGATCTATTCCATTCCATCCAAGTACATACATGTAATAAATCACGTGATCCAACAAGTAATCACCTGGTTGATGAGGGCAGCGGAGCGCGAGACGAGCTCGATGTCGTTGCCGTCAAGGACGAGCTCATCCTTGACCTTCTCGGACCGCAGGATGGTCACACCCTCAAGCATGTCCACCTTCCTGACCTGGGTGGAGATCACACCACAAACCAATCAGCCAACCAACAAGTAAGAACAACAAATGACAACCCTATATCTGCTCCACCGAAGGAATGAAAAAGGAAGAAGAAAATCACAGGATGTTTGTTACCTTCTTCTCGCCGAGGAAGTTCCTGATCTCGATGGCGGTGTTGGCGTTGGTGATGGAGGCGTTGATGGGAAAGTGAGCGTAGACGAACCTCATCTTGTAGCGGTAGCCCTTGGTGACGCCGGTGATGAGGTTCTGGACGTGGGAGATGGCGGTGCGGATGGCGGCCATGGTGCGGCGGGTGCCGAACCAGGCGTCCACCTTGAGCTTGCGGCCGCCCTCCTGCAGCTGGAAGTCGAGGTTGAGGTGCTTGAAGTTGCGGGTCAGCTTCCCGCGGGGGCCCTCCACCGTCACCACCTTCGCCGCAACCTTCACCGTCACCTCCTCCGGGATGTCCATCGTCTCCGACGCAAGGATCGTCTTCATCTTGCCCGGCGGGGTGCTCCTGCTTCTTCCTCCTCGGCGGGCGGCGGGCGGCGGCGGCTGCGGCGGCGGAGGCGAGGAGTGTTTGAGTGCTCGAAGGAGCGGCGGCGGAGGCGAGGAGCCTTTTATACACGGGGACCCTGACTGGTAGGTTTTTGTGGTTTGATCGGGCGATCTCAGCCGTCGGATCGATCCATGCCTTAGGGTTTGTTTGCCAGCGACGAAGAGGTGGGCCACTGCTCGGACTGGGCCATTCTTCTGGGCTTCAAATCATATGGGCCGCTCAGTGGAGGCCTCAGCATGAGCTGGGGACTTTGTTCCCTTCTTTCCTTTCTTTTCCCGAAACACTTGTTGATTCTTAATGACTCTTTTTTTTTCCGGAAAAAAGGTCTGAACCTGGACTTGGACGTACAGTATACTCCTAGGTCATATCCGAGGGAGCTTAGGCTATCCGCACTCGTTGTACTTTAAACGCATCCTCTAAAAGGAATATTCCGTCCTAGTCATCAAGATTTTACGGTACAGTTTTAGTTTCTCCGCATCCGTCAGTCTCTATATCTCATACTTTATATCAACTACCATCTATGAGACCCACATATCATATATATTTTATTCCCCACCCCACCCTCTCTCTCCTCCCTCTCCCTCTCTCTCGTCTCCCACGCCGACTGCCTCCCTCTCTCTCTCCAGTCCCCTCCCTCTTCCCCCTCTCTTCTCCATGGGCGACGGCGGCGAGCCGGCCAGCGGGCGCGGCGGGCGGTGAGGCGGGAGGCGCGGCGAGGCGGGCCGGTCAGCGGGCAGCGAGCTGGGCGGCGCGGCGCGGCAGGCAGCAAGCTGGGCGGCGGCGGGCGGCGCGGCGAGGCGGGCCGGTCGGATCCGCAGCGGCCATGGCGGGTAGTCGTTGGGTCGGCACGCGGGCGGTGGAGCCAACTGCGATGGGTGGCGAGCCGCGGCGACGAGGACCTGCGCGTCGTGCTAGGAGGCGGCGGCGGCGGAGATCTCGGCGGCAGCGGCCGTGCTCAGGCCCTCTTCCCCACCGCCGAGCACTCTTCCCTCGTCGCCGGACCTCCCTCACCTGCGCGGGACCTGGCGGCTGCAAGCGCTTGGCGGAGCAGCGTCGTGCTAGGCGGCGGCGAGCAGGACGGACGACGACGGCCAGAGTGATCTGCGCGACGGCGGCGTCCGGGAGTAGGAGAAGAAGCTCCCTGGCGGTTGTGGCGGCGCGCGGGGGCGTGGGACCCACGCCACGGTGGATGGTAGCGCACGCGCGCTACCACGCCATTCCTAGCGTACGCCGGCCGGAACACCATCTTTCCGTTCGCTTTAAAGTAGCCCGCTGCAGCTCTTTTTTAGGCTTGCGTATCCTCTAAACATTGTGCCGGTTCCTTTTCAGTATGCCGTTGCGCATAGCCTTATATTGGGCTTCCATTACTCCCAAGATCTCTAAAAGTTAAGGTCCTTCAAATAGTTCAACTTCACCTATACAATAATCTATTATCACCAGAAGCTTATCTAGCCATCATTACGTCAATGTAGCATTTCGTTTGTATTTATGAAAAATTGTCCAAAAATTGGTTAATTAGGCTCAAAATGTTCGTCTCGCAGAGTACAACAAAACTGTGCAATTAGTTTTTGATTTTATCAACATTTAATACTTCACACATGTGCCAATATTTTGATGTGATGGAAATCTTCTTTTTGCATAGTAAACTTTGGAGATGAAATTTGGGAACTAAACAAGGCCTATGTGTTGTTAGGAGCTCCCCCTCAAGGGATGAACATGGAAGTTTTTTTTTCTTACCACCAGAACAAATTCTACTGATAGCATGTCGAAACTATTTCTAGCAATAGCAAAACATTCCTCAAAAAATACATCCGTGCCATTCCCTCGCTGGAGCCTGTGTGGAGGTTTGTTGCAGCCCCCTTGTGGTTGTTTGTTGCAGCAAACCGAGTGATTTTGGTTACTGATGCAGATGTGGTTCACTGGCAACTGTTGTTGTGATCATATTCGTGCTGTTAATCGGTGGCCATGTTGGTGATTGCTTTTTCGTGTTGTCATTTGTGTATTTCACTAAAAATGGAACAGTCAACGCCCACCCCTCCTACTCCGTGCAATAGAACGACCAACCCACCCCTACTAATGTTGAATTAATTGGGTCATTGGCCCATTTTAGTCTCAATTAATCAAAAGAAATTAAAGGTCCACTAATAAATGCTAGGGGTCTAAATCCCGGATTGAGAGTCAACGGGAATCCTAACTAACTTAAATGGTGGACCGCTTGTGAAGTTGGTAAAAGGAGAAGGGCGTGCCACACGCGCGCGCTCGCTCGCCTCGCCGAGCCGCTCTGCTCCGCGTGTGCGGGTGAACGTTTTTACTGTTAATGACACTAAAGCCAGAGACGTTGCAGTCTTCATGAGGAGAGTAACTGACGACCGTTACTATCATGAATCCTGTAACTGACGCTGACGCTTAATGGCATTATGGCTGGACAATAGCGTACAGGTTTATCCTCCTTCTTCTCCTAAGCGCCTATAAGAGGAGGCGTCTCCTCCCAGGCAAGACACACCCGAAAGCCTCTCTTCTCCCTGTTGTTTGCTGCTGCTCTCTCGCATTCCCAACACAAGCTTTGCGCGCACTCTGCTTGTATGAGCAGTTGCCTCCGAACCCCGTCTGCCCTAAGATCCTGCTCGGGATAGGCAGGCGATAAAGTTTTTGGGGAGCGTACTCGTACGCGCCTGCTCGCTGCTGTGAACGACTATTTCGTCTACTTCCCGACGGCCATCTCCACCAACCCGGCAACCACAAGCTGTACGACTACGTCCTCTCCATCAGGCGAACGACTACATCCCGGAGGCCGTTCGAGGGACTTCACTGCATCGCCTCGCCACTGATTCGAATTTGATCGACTACTTCAAGCAGGCTAGTCACAATGACTGGTAACGGCGATTCCGGTGCCTCCGGTTCCGGTTCCGTCCCTGGATACAAACTGAATCTTCTCTGGTTATGCTTGTTGTTCATGTTTCTTTTGAGATTTAACCTGAACACTAGCACATGCCTTACTCTCACTGGATCACTCACAATAGTCATAAATTTGTTAATAATTTCTGAAATTAAAATGTACCGAAAAATGTCTAGATTTCTAACAACTACTCCATGGCCAAAAGAAAAAAAATCAATAACACCATTACTATACAAAAACTCACATTTCATAAACCAAGAGTTTAAATTAAACTATATTTGCATGAGTGTATCTTTTATGACAAGATATTGGAAACAAGACCATACTTGAATATTCCTGGATGACGATTCCTGAAGAACATTTTTGGAAGATGGGAAATTTTTTTTGATAAACTTGGAATGAATGTTGGATGTTGAGGGGAAAATATTTCAAAATTAGGATAAATTGTCCCCGCTAAAAGAGATAGTTGTGTCATAAGAAAAATAATACGGCTTCAAATGGAATGAAACTGTTCAAGTAGAAACATAAAATTACTAAACTGGAACAGAAAATTATATGTTATGCACAAATCAGACAAACTTGTGAGAAAAAGTTTGTACACCCAGCCTGTTGAGAAAAAAAAATTGAATTATAACAGAAAAAATGTTTAAGTGCAACAACTGCGTCTGTGCCGAAAGAACAAAATGGGCCAAAAGAGCATTCGGGATTTCGGGCTGCAATGAATGTCAGGAAAGAAGAATGCGGCCAGTAAAAAAATTGACGTGGAAAAACATTGATAACATTAACGTGGAAAAAAAAAACTCCAACAGTAAAAAAGGGTCCGCGCGGCATGGACTTTGTAGTCGATTATCATGTAGGGGTGAATTTTGTAGATCACCATAATGCAAGTGGATTACATAAATAATTAAAACATAATAATGATTATTAATTACATAGATTAGAGCAAAGGAAAATACTTTATCTATTATACATCGCATCTAATTTTGAAATAAAAAAATGTTAAAAAGAAGGCAACAAACCCTTCCATAATAACCTTTCCTGTTTAGAAAAGAAAATGAAAAAGCAAAACTATTTAAAACACCACTTACAATAAATAAATATGAACATGTGAAAAAAGGTTATACACTTTGGGGAGACCATATACATATATGTATGATCTTTTGTTGCTTGATGTATATGACCTTTTTGTTTGGCAAGACTATGCATATGACTTTATGTACAGCGAAGCATGGGAAAAGCGAGCACGCTAAGGTTGATGTCTCGCTGGAAGAAATGAGGAGACACTATAGTGCGATCGAGGTGGCCCTGAACCTGAACCTCGATCATGGCATGGGTCGTCTATCTACTCGTCTATGCAGTGCAAGTAGCTACAGATCAGATTGTATAGGAGCAGGCAAAGCAATGCCACTGCACATGTTCTTCCACGGCAACCTGTCTGTGTGTCGAGTCTAATCAAGGATATATATCTCACATGATAGATGATATTTTGCCAAAGAAGAGATATGAAATTAAGAAAACTCATGGATTGCCGATCTTTTTAGATAAGGATGGATTGCCGATCTTGCAGATGCGAAGTGGTGAAGCACAAGCACTACTGTTGATCATGAACACAAGGAGAAAGAGAAACAGGCTGCTGGCTGCTGTTGATCATCTGTTGTTCTCTGATCATGAACAAGCTAAGAGAACAAGTAACAAGAGCCTGTGTGTTGGTTCGTCCACTGTAGGCTTATTACACGTACGTTTCTGTTAGAAATTTAGGCATTTTTCGGTACATTTTAATTCCAGAAATTATTAACAAATTCATGACCAAAGTGAGTGATCCAGTGAGAGCAAAGCATGTGCTAGTGTTCAGGTTAATTCCCAAAAGAAACATGAACAACAAGCATAACCAGAGAAGGTTTAGTTTGTATCCAGGAACGAAACCGGAACCGGAGGCACCGGAAACGCCGTTACCAGTCATTGTGACTAGCCTGCTTGAAGTAGTCGATCAAATTCGAGGCAGTGGCGAGGCGATGCAGTGAAGTCCCTCGAACGGCCTCCGGGATGTAGTCGTTCGCGTGATGGAGAGGACTTAGTCGTACAGCGTGTGGTCGCCGGGTTGGTGGAGATGTCCGCCGGGAAGTAGACGAAGTAGTCGTTCACAGCAGCGAGCAGGCGCGTACGAGTACGCTCCCCAAAAACCTTATCGCCTGCCTATCCCGAGCAGGATCTCAGGGCAGACGGGGTTCGGAGGCAACTGCTCACGCAAGCAGAGTGCGCGCAAGCTGAACCTGGACGCGTTCAGCAGGGCAGCAATGACCATTACGTTCATCACACATCACACGCGGCTCGTCTCGGCCACGGCCACGGCGAGCGAGCGCGCGCGTGTGGCACGTCCTCCTTTTACCAACTTCACAAGTGGTACACCTTTGGTCCTTCATTTAAGTTAGTTAGGATTCCCGTTGACTCTCAATCCGAGATTTATACCCCTAGCATTTATTAGTGGACCTTTAATTTCTTTTGATTAATTGAGACTAAAATGGTCCAATGGCCCAATTAATCCAACAGTTTCATGTCTGAAGAAACCGTCAGACTGTTTGCTGTAGCTTTCACTCTGTCATAGCATACGCACAGCACATAGATAGATGTACATTTCACCAGCACATAGATTAGTTGTCCATCAGAGAACACAGCTAGATCTGAAGAGTGAGTGGAAATAAAGCTGCTGAATCCATGTAGAACGTGAAGAAATAGCAACGTTCGGTCATGAAAACAAACTGTCACAGTGGACAGTGGTGGGAGGAAGAAATTTAAAGGAAGTTGCTTTTATAGAAAGCAAATGAAATTAAGGTACTGCTCGCTTAATCAGCTTTGTTTGTGTAATAATCAGATTACTAGTCCAACAACAAGGCAATGAGATAATGAGAGAAGCGAAAGAAGAAGAAAGAGGAGAAGAAGAAACACATCATATTCATGTACATCTTTGTGTTGGATGGATGTATGAAATGTGAGTGATGGCTGAGAGCACAGCGATTTAAGCATGGACCGAAGACGTCGTTTCGGCTGACTCCTCTGCCTTTTTCTTTTCTGGCAATGGCAGCTAAAGAGAGTACGTATGTAGCATCAGATCCATGGTGTCTCCATCGATCACTCACCCGTTCCCTTTCAATTCCTTTCCATGGCAATTTGCATTGTTGCCAACCGAACTGAGTGACAGCAAAACAGCCGGTGCAGGCTGTGTTGTGGTTTGTGCCCAGTGACTGATGATTGAATTGATTCTCTCATGCACTAGCCACTGGAAGGGGAAAGCCGCAATGACCCATGCCCTCTCTATCTCCCTTAGGCCTCATGGGGGATTGGGGGTATTCATCTATCTCTCTCCCCCCCTTTTTTCAGTTTCAGCCTTTCAGGTTATCACACACACACACAAAAAAAACTCATACACAGAGAATTGAGAGAATAAAAGGGGTAGCGGGAGTCACTGTCGTCTCCCTCGCGTCGCCTCCCTCTCGAGGCGACTCGAGGGCCCCCACCCCCACCGTCGAGCCCCCGCCCACCCCTCCACCCCCGGCCGCCGCCGCCGCCGGAGCACCGCGGCGGCGGCGGTCAGCGGCGCGCGCCGAAGCCGGCCCGCCCGCGCCCCCCACTCCAAGCTCCACCGGCCTCAGCTCGCCCTCTGCCGCCACCTCCGCGCCACCCTTCGGCGGACCCCGCCCCCGTGTCCGGATCCGGCGGTCCCCGTAGCCGCCGGCCGCGACCGGCTCGGATCCGGAGCCTCCGCCGCCGTCGGTCGCCCCCGTCCAGATCCGATGGTCTTCGCCACCGCCGTCCAAGCCCCCGGCCCGCTCCGGCGTGCCCGGCCCCGGATCAGGAGCTCCCAACCCACGTCCTGCCCGGATCCGTCGACTGCCGGCCGCGCCCCGGCTGTTTCACCCGGATCCGGTGACCATCGCCGCTCCCCGCTCAGATCCGCGCCTGCTGGAGCGAGTGAGCCCGTACCATGGCGAACCTTGGCGTGGGGGAGCCCGTCTACTGTGCTGGCGGCGTTCTCCGACTGCGTCGTCCGGACCCGACGACCTTCGCCGCTCCCCGCTCAGATCCGCGTCTACTGGAGCGGGAGAGCCTGTTCTATGGCGAACCTTGGCGCGGGGGACCCCGTCCCTGCTGGCGGCGAGTGCGCAGACCCGCCTCCGCCGCGTTCTGCCGTGGTGTCGGCGATGCGCTTCCTCGGAGGTGATGACAGCGGCGGTTTCCCGCGTGCTGAAGCTGGTCGCGTTGGCAGAGCTGCTGCATCGCAGTCGCCGCTGCCGCGCCGTGCATTGGTCCCCCTGCGCCGTTGTTCTAGGCCCTGGGCTTCGTCTTCGGCGGAGGGATTACGGTGACTCCGGGGATTCGCCGGGAGAAATCCTAGCCCGGTCTTGTGCCATGGCCGTCAACGACGGCATTGTCAGGTGTCGTTTCCTCCGTGGAGGCGTTGATTCGAGGCTTCCCCGGCCACTTGTTGGTGTGACCAAGGTTTTTGTTTAGGGCATGTCTTAGATAGGAGAAATCCTTGCCCGGAGTATCCGGTGCTGTCAACGGCGACGCCCTTGGGTGCCGCTGCCCTCCTTAGAGGCGTTGACGAACGATTGTCTGTTCTTTCTGCCTCTCCTCCCCCATGTGTACTCTATCACGAGGCGCCGCGCTTGTCTCGAGTTTGTGTCACCGTTTGATGGAATAAAATTTGTTCAGGTGGGCCTCTGGCCCTCCGTTGTTCCCTCAAAAAAAAAAGAGAAAAGGGTAGCCACTCCTGGACTGGATGCAAGGTCACACACTAGCTTATTAGCCTTTTCGTCCCCACTCCTACCGTTCTTTTCTTACCTCTCCTCATCTGAATCCACAGTTCCTCCCTCCTTGAGGTGGACAATTCCCCTCTTGCATTGAGTCTTCGATCTTGCCTCACCTCACAAAGAAAAATCTTGTAATTTAATGTTGACAACTGCTCGCCGACATCGGTGACGTTACAAGAAAGGATCGAATAAAGGCTTTCCCGTAAATGTTACTACACTAGTTTGTTTATTTAGCAGGGTTTTATTTTATATAATATACCCGGTTCCCATCCCAGCGATTGATTATTCCGGCGCGCATACAAGAGAGGAGAGGAAATGCTATATGCTTATATTCTCTTCTCTCACTTTAACCGCTGCTTATATGCCTCAAGTACAGATGCTTCTTCTGCTGCATGTCTGTACTGCACTGATAGGAATTGAAGCAGAAGCAGCAGAGATAGTGAAAGACGAATATGTTACTACCTGGGTACTACATCTGATCAAAGTGTTACATACACATATACACTAGTCTAACTAGTACATCTCATTGCAAGTGCAGCTGGATAATGAAAAGGGACAAGAGAAGAGATACATGCATACATCTCTCTCTCAACCATATGCATCTCAAACAGTGACAAATAAAGGAGTGCCTTTGAGAAAGAGAGAAAGAAAGAGAGAAAGAAAGAAAGAGGGGTCTGGATGTGCAATCCCAATGGCGACTGCATCATTGCCCACACACACAAAAAGATGTAAAGAAGACCCACAGTTCCATTGCACTACCCGGCCGCTATAAGGTAGCTCTAGCTAGCTAGGTTTCTGTATGTACCCAATCTCGCTCGCCCATCTTTTTCGTCAGAGGAAAAAAAAGGCGTACCTGAAACCATTCTCTGCATTCTCCAAGCGAGCAAGCGCTCAAAGCTAGCCAAGAGAAGAGAGGGAGGGCCTCCGATCGAATCGCCTGGTCGGGCCAAGACGACACTATAAAAATCGGCCGCCTGCAGCTGGGATCCTTACTCTTGTCTGAAGCAAGCAAAGAGCTAGATACCCATGGCCATGGCCGGCATGGGGTCGTGCCTCGGCGGCGGCCTGCCGGTGGCCGTCATGCTCTGCCTCAACGTGGTGGCGGCGGTGATGGTGTCGCTGGTGAAGGTGGCCATGAACGGCGGCATGAACCCGCTCGTGATCGTCACCCTGCAGCAGCTCACGGCATCCGTCTTCCTCGCACCAATTGCATTCTTCAAAGAGAGGTCTGTCTGTCTGGCACCCCACTTGGTCTTGTCTCTCTTTTTTTTCCTTTTCAAGAAAAAGAAGAGGAGGAGGATGCATTCTATTTTCATTTTTCTGAAAGTCTTTTTTTAATTGCTTGCTGTAAACTGAATTGGATTGGATTCGTTTCATTTCATTTCATCAGGAAGTCGAGGCCAAAGCTGACGCTGGAGATCTTCGCCTACATCTTCGTCAGTGCGGCGCTTGGGTACTTACTAGTCTACTCCCTCCCAGCCACAGAGAGACAGCAATTTATCCATGAGGATGATGAAGCTGTTGTGTGTTGTTTCTTCTGAACTGAAAGAAGTCTGAAACAACCAACTAATTGAGCATGCATGAAACACGTACTACATTATTTATAGGCCGGGGTTGGAATTATATTTATATATTGCAGGGCTGCTCTGCGGCAGTACATGATCTTCGTGGCGCTGCGCTACACCACGGCCACCTTCGTCACCGCCTTCTCCAACATCGCCCCCGTCCTCACCTTCCTCCTCGCCGTCGCCACACGGTATGGCGTCGAATTACTGATGATTGAACAAGGATGGATTATATTCCGGCCATTAACGTACAACGAACAGACAATTTAAGAATGGGATGATGATGATGCAGGTCAGAAGCCCTGAACCTCAAGTGCAAGACGGGCATGGCGAAGCTGGTGGGCACGCTGGTCTCCCTGGGCGGCGCCATGGTGCTCACCCTCTACAAGGGCGTCGCCCTCACCCACGCCGGCGCACCCCACCACGGCCACGGCCACCCGCCGCCGCACGCCGCCGACGCCGTGAGCCGCGGCAAGTGGACGCTGGGCACCGTGGCCATCCTGGGCAACTGCGTCTGCCTCTCCTGCTGGTTCCTGCTCCACGGACGCCTCGCCAAGAAGTACCCGCACGTCTACTCCTGCAACGCCCTCATGTCCATGTTCAGCTTCCTCCAGGTCGCCGTCGTCGGGCTCTGCACCCAGCGGAGCATCTCGCCATGGCTCATCACCAGCAAGTTCCAGATCCTCACCGTCCTGTACGCGGGCGTCGTCGGGTGCGGCGTGTCGTTCGTGCTGGTGACATGGTGCATCGAGAAGAGGGGGGCCGTCTTCGTCGCCGCCTTCATCCCCGTCGTGCAGATCATCGTCTCCGTCATAGACTTCTCCATACTGCACGAGCAGCTCTACCTCGGAAGGTACCTACCTACCTACCATTGCTGATCGAATCAGCTAGCATATGTTGCCGTGTTCAGAAATCAGAATAATTCAGGCACTAAGCGAAACCATCATCTTTGTGCAGCGTGCTGGGGTCAGTTCTTGTGATCGGCGGCCTGTATCTGCTGCTGTGGGGCAAGAGACAGGAGGCCCTGCACTGCCCTCCCGCTCCAAAGGTTGCCGAAGAAGGCGCTGACAAAGAGCAGCAGCAACAGCTGCCAGTGCACAACTGAAGATCGACATCATCCACTGACTCAAGGTGTTGGGAGGGGTTGTAACTGTTCCAGCAATAAGATAGATCTCCCACCTTTTTCTCTTTTGGTGTGTCAGGGGGGCGGGCGCCGGGCGGTGTTCTTATCAGATCAGTCTGGTGCCAACAAAGTGAGTGTTTAGATTCTAATCCAAACAGTAGGATGATCTTAAGTCGTACTGATAGCAACATCATAGACGGACTCACTATCAGCCATTTTGTAGTCCTCTCGAGATATTAAGAGTATGGGGAGAGCAGATTCTCTGCACATCTATATATGCAGCTGCATGTTCGCCTTTTTGTAGACTAGTACTACTGTATTAGTACATTTATACTACAGAAAAAAATCTAATCAATGCGCAGGAAAGGTGCTATTGTAATTTTGCGGTGTAATTCTCGGGAAAAAGTTTATTGCACAAATGCCAAACGTGAATATGAAAATTATCATGGAATCAAAACTAAAATGATACCAAATGTAAGCATCATCCAAAGTTGCACATTTTGACAAGAGATTTGTTGGCATATACTTTGATTAATTATAAATTCGGCAGGTGATTTTCACAGCTCTTTTCACTTGTGTACTGTATGATACTCTTAAATAGGAATAATAATAGAAGGAGAGTATATATGAAACCGAAAAGAAACAGCCATGGTAAAACAGAGAAAATACTCTCTATCTACATGTTATAGTACATCTTGACCACACACAAATACAGGCGAATGCACAGATACACACAACACAAATGCCAGATGTAATATCCAGCAGTTAGTAGACTTCCACATTCCATTGCTCTCCCTTCTTCAGCTGCTTCTTGTAATCGAACCAATCAATTCCTACACAATGTGAAAGCCATGCAGCAAAATTCAGCAAAAAATGCAACAAACTGCCCAAACACAAAAGGCTCAAAAGATCATATACATACCATCTTTCTCAGCCAGTGACGCCATGATCTCATCGATACCCTTCTCCATGCCTTTCAACCCACACATGTAGACGTAGGTGTTGTCCTTCTTCAGAAGCTCCCACAGCTCCTCCTTGTACTCAGCCATCCGGGTCTGGATATACATCTTCTCTCCCTGAGCGTTGGTCTGCTCTCTGCTGACAGCGTAGTCCACCCGGAAGTTCTCTGGCGCTTTCGTCTTCATCTTCTCAAACTCCTGAATAATATTTGTTCACAAATGCAGTACAACTAGGTAGGTTAAGTATCGGATTGGAAAAAAGGGAGAGAGTAGAACTTGTGAAGTGCTCATGAAAACAGCAGGGGATCGATGTACTGACATCCTGGTAGAGCAGAGAACTACTCGTTGGAACTCCCAAGAAGAGCCATGCAAGACCATTGAACTGCACAGGAATTCACAAATTGTTTGGCTCAGTGTTTTCTGTGAAGTTTAGTTGGAGACATGAAGAATTTGATACTACCATGATAGAAACACACCATTGTATTGTACATACCTTGTAGTCGTCATGCTTCTCAAAGAACATCTTCCACAAGAATGAACGGAAAGGAGCAATACCGGTACCCGTGGCAAGCTGGAAGCAATTGGCATGAATGACTATAATTTCTGTCTGTCGTCAGCATGTAGGCACTGAACTGGATCTGTCACGTAACCTTACCATTATAATAGTAGCATTGGGGTCTTTGGGCATGAGCATTTCTTTACCAACTGGCCCTGTTATCTGGACGTCAGCACCAGGCTTCAGGTCACCTGCATTATTAGCACAAGGTCAGATATTCAGATATGAACCTGCAGAATGAGTATGTTAATCAAGAGGGGATTTTGACGCAGGCTGCTGACAGTACTACCACATTCAGTACATACTAGTTTGGTACAATGCTGGGTCAATGCAGTGAGGATTATTAAATAGAGTATACAGTAGTGTCTGAAGAATAGCTTAACATGTGGTTGTGTTTAGATGTTGAATTTGGGAGGGTAAATTTAGGAGTATGATCACTTCGTAATCATTGCGTCACTGTAGCATTTCGTTTGTATTTGTAAAAAATTGTCCAAAAATTGATTAATTAGGCTCAAAATGTTCGTCTCGCAGAGCACAATAAAACTGTACAATTAGTTTTTAATTTCATCTACATTTAGCACTCCATGCATGTTATGACATTTTGATGTGATGGAGAATCTTCTTTTTGCATAGTAAATTTGGGAGTGAAATTTTAGAACTAAACATGGCCACAGTTAGTTAATCCAACAATTCACATTCACCAAAGCCTGTGTCTTATTGAGATGTCGAAATCTGAGTTCTGACAAATATTGACAGGTCTGTTGTTGTGGACAGGTAAATGCAGAGTTCATGCATGCTGAGAGAAGGCAGAAGAAGCATGCACTGCACTGAGCAAGTGACGGCGTACACTAGAATATAATGTGGAGATCCGGATACATGTTAATCAAGAGGGGATTTTGAGTTTTTGACGCAGGCTGCTGACAGCACTACTACATTCAGTACATATACTAATTTCGTACAATGTCAGGCCCAATGCAGTGAGGATTATTAAATTAGAGTGTCTGAAGGATAGCATTAACACAGTGAGTTAATCGAACATTACACAACATGGGAAAAAAGCAGCTAGTCAGTACTCCCACATTGATAAAAGCATATGTCTTATTGAGATGTCCAAATCTGAATTTTGACTCACACAAGAAGTTTGAGCAGACTCCTTTGACGATCTCTCCCGCGTCGTTGGTGTAAACGAGCCTCTTGACACACAGCGAGACCTGCAGACGAAGCACGAGTCAGTCTGGTCAGCTCTGAGTGTTGATGCATATATACGAGTAAGCGAAAGAAATTAAAAATGGGAATCGTCGACTGACTGTCTTGGAGTCGCCAAAGTCGCCGAGGGCGCTGCTGGCGATGGAGTAGAGCCTGAGCTTGTGCGGCTTGCCGTTCTTGTCGACGCCGTCGGCGATGATGCCGATGGACTGCCCCTCTCTGTAGGGGATCTCGGCTGCGCGCAGCAAAACAAACAGTTGAGCATCAACAAGTAAAGAAAGCAAGCAAGTAAAGAAGCTACGACCTTCGGTGCTGAAGACCATGTGCCATGTCTCCCCCGGCGCGTCGTCGGCGGTGATCTTGGTGTTGAGGAGGCACTTGCCGACGTAGGGCTCCTTGGGCTTGTACTTGTTGGTGACGACGCCCTCGTCCTGCTTCTTGGAGATCTTCAGGGGCTTGGCGGCAGCCTCGACGGCGGTGTCGGTGGTGGACGCCTGCGCCCGGATGGCGGCGCGCGCGGCCCTCGGGCGGTAGGAGAGGAAGTGGGCGGCGGCGGACGGCGACGACGCCTTGGCGGCGGGGCACGACGAGGAGAGGGAGACGGCCGCGGCCGTGACGGCGGCCATGGCGCACGAATTGAACAAGGAGGAGGAGGAAACAAGGAAGGAAGAACCTCAGGCCGGGGAGGATGGAAATGGATCCAACCAAAGGTAGCTACTGTAGGCAACAACAAGTAGGAAGGAGATTTCTCTCGAGAGAAGAGATGATAGGTGACGAGTGGAAGGCGGAGGAGATGATGAGCAAGTGGCTGTGCTGCTCCTGACTGCTTCCTGCTGCTGCTGTGGAGGGAATTGAAGAAGAAACCCAAACCAAAACACAAGAGAACAAAACAATTCTCTGTCCCCTCCCCTCACCTCACCTTCACCTCAGTTCGTCGCTCGCGCCACCGCTGGGTCCCACACTCACCACTGTTTTCATTATTTATATATTTATTCATCAGATAGTATGGAGTATCCTATATTTATGATGAATTGCCATGGTAAAATAAAAGAAAACAAACGAACAAACAATCCCCTTCCTTACCTCAGATGGATGGCCGCCGCCAGTGCTGCTGCTGCTCCCCATCCATCCACATGGCCTCGCTTGTTTTGTTCGGCGGCGGTACAGTGTGGGAAGAAGCCACGGGTGCCCACTGTCAGCGACGTCCAGCTCACCGGCTGGACCAGGCATTGGGCCCATTGGGCTTGGGTGGGTTGGAGTTTTTGCCTAGCCACCAAGATTGCTCCTTGGCCCGGTCCATGCATGCCCCCACCAATCAGGATCCTTACCTTGCCGTCACAATAAACTCGACACCGGCGGCCATCCGACCCGTTCGTTTGCCTTATCAACAGCCACTAGTATTTTTTTTTCTCATCACAAATCAGCACCAGCTACCAGCCAGGTTGATCATCGTGGAGACTGCTACAAGCGTACCTCTCTGATTTGTAAACTCCTAATTTCGCACACGACGATTCTTGAAACCCTGTGTCGGTATGTCTGCTGGATTCTCGCTTGTCCTTTTTGTTTCAGTCGGTTCTTGAAACAAACCGTTGTTGTTAGATGTATGTATCTGCCAACTAATACCATTGCGGATAGTTGGTTCTAAGCTCGCGATGATTGCATTCTTGACAGGATTTCCTGTTTGTAGACCATGCTCCTAGGGATCTATTAGTTCAGACTGTTCAACTCCACTATCTGTACATTCCCAATTGAAGCCTTGGGTTCTTTGCTGAAGAAACGCATAGTATTATAGCTGAAACTGAAAGGTACCCAGTATTTTTTTTGTTTGTGATTGATGAAATGCCACATGCAGGCTGCGGCAGACAGGCAGGCCGTAGAGTAGGCCGTGTGCGGCGTGGATTGTGGCAAGTCAGCTGTGACTTGCCCCCCTCTAGATGTCATCCGATGTTCATTCAACGGCTGCTGTTGCTGTTAGTCTTTTTTTGGTGCAAAGAACTTATCGAAAGTGAAACTCCTTTAAGAATAAATTATAAGTACCTAATTTAGCAACACTGTTGGAGAAGACAACTTTGTGGTACCTATAATTTTCTCTCTCCTGGACCTAAAATCAGTTTTAGGTCCCCAATTTTACCAACTCTCTTGGAGATGCTCTTACTATACTTACTATACTAGCTGTTGTATATGCGCGCAGGGAGCGCGACTTGTTCATCATTCCCCGGGTCCACGACGCTCTCCGCCGTTACAATCAAAGACACCCGGTACGTACGTGACGTGACGTGCATCATCGATCATATCCTAGCTAGCAGCATACGGACAGTAGTTTCATCGATCGATCCCGAGGTCGATCGTCAAACTTGTTTATTAATTTGATTAATGACGACGACGACATGATATATATGCATTATTATGCAGGGTGCTGAGTTCCACGCTGTCAAGCCTCTGATGCAGTGCCGTGTGGGATTCAGGGGCCAGGCGTGGTTTCACCTCAACTTCTGGGCTCGCAGCCGCAGCAACAACAAAATCATCAAACGCTTCTTCGCCGAGGTGCACTATAAACCGCTACCCATGAGCAGCTTCTGCTTCACCAGCGCAGCAGCAATTCCTCCACAACCAATAATTCCCATCGTTGAAGTATGCACCATCATTGGTACGTGTGTGTGTATATATATATATATATATATATATATATATATATATATATATATATATGTGCCTAAGCTAGAGTATGAATTTATTATATATTTATCTCGATCATATCTCTCGTTGTTAATTATTAATATATACTTGCAGAAGAGCCGCTTTCGCAGTACAGGAGCAGCTGCGCGTTTCGACATTCTGCACCCCAAGGGGTGCCGTAAATTCGTGTGTGGAAACGACAAGGACCGGGTGGAACAACGACTGGTGCACTGCAACGCCGGTACATGCCTTGGGATGCCATTCACTGGCAGCTAGCTTAGCTAGCAATTTGCTAGCCGTGGTGGACTCATCAGATATATTGTTCAAGCTGTACGTGCCATTCACTCTTTCATGACCGACATGATTGTATTATGGGAATTGGTCTCGCATCAACAAGATCGATCAGGCATAATAATAAGTTGGAGACGTATTGATTGTTAAATGTACAGATAAGAGAACACACGAAGTACTCTTATTCTTGAATTTACAAGAATTGTGAACTTGCTTTGATTGCGAATGCACATAAGCATAAAGAACAACTGGGAGCATTTTACAATATATATATATATATATATATATATTTAGTGCGACTCTTTATTTTTGGAACATTGTTTGAAGTATTTTTTTCTATGCTTTCATGTAAACTAGCAAGGTGGCCCGCGCAGATTTGCGCGGGTAGCTAGTTTTTTATAATATTTTTTATGTTTATGTAACTTAAATACAATTTTATTTAAATATTCGTTGTTATATTGCTAATACGGTTTGTCAAGTGTGTCTAAATGTGCCCAAACTAACGTATTATTCTTTATCATCATGTATGTGGGCATGTGGCACATGATATGAATTAATGATGCAAGCTTATATTTACTAATTGTATTTGACATGGACTCTTTGATCAACTTATAATTTTCTTATTTATTTTATTTAGAATTTAACTTATACTTTAATCAATGGACTTTAAGGGTTAATATAGTTTGTTACATCTTACCAAAAACCAACAATGTGTATTACTTAATTAATATGATAACAACATTATTTTATTAAGATTAACTTCACTAATACCTCTCGAACCAAACTCTCTAAATACTAAATAGATGCTACCTCTATTTTTTAAGGGTCACAAAAATGCTACAACTCCAGCAATAACCCTTATAAATATAGAGCTTTCTATAGACCCCCAAGAATGGAGGGCGAATTTGGAAGCCTCCTATACAGAGATTAAGTAGAGGGCCTGCTGGAGTGCAACTTTTTTCTGAACCCTCCAAACTTGGGACAGGGGCTTGTTGAGTTTGCTGGAGCGTAACTTTTTTCTGGACCCTCCAAACTTAGGACAGGGGCTTGTTGGGTCTACTGAAGTACAACTTTTTTCTGGACCCTCCAAACTTTGGGTAGGGGCTTGTTGGGTCTGCTGGAGTTGCTCTAAGATAATAGATTGTGTGACCTAATATTGAGGTAGTGACCGTGGGTAAGTGAATAAAGTAATTCATATAACTTTACGTATACAAAATGTAACTTACTGACATGAGATACTCCCTTCCTCAACGGACATACGAAGTACCTTGACAAACTTGAAATAGCGTAACACGGGATGATTGGATTAAAGTAGAAACCTTCTACAAAATAAAATGATGTTTGGGTCAACTCCCTTAACAAATCAGCGGTATGATTAGTAGCCTAGCTTGCTGCGCAAATTAATAATCAGAATGCTATAGCATGAAGGAAAGCTTAAGGAGAGATAAAATCAAATATAGAGGGTAATAAAAATCACACGAGGAAAATGTTATCCAAAAAAATATTATGAGAAAAATACTGCTATTTTGCTAGTTATGCGATGAGAAGTTAGGCTGCAGTAACCAATGGGTGCCTATCACGGTTATAGATCAATCTTTTGCCTTTTTCCTCCTCCGATAAAAGATTGAGTAATATATAGATATGGTTGATGCTCGATCTAATGAGTGATCGATAATAGTTTACAGTTGCATGATTATATCGGACATTAAGAGAAACATTTGTTTGCTCAAGCCTATTGTTACTCAACTTTCATGTCAATACATGTGCATGGCAAGCGCGTCCATCATCAAAGTTGTACGACACCTGAGTTTCTTCACTTTGTTTTTCCTAAATCTGCACTTCTTACACTGTCTCATTAACGAAAACTATCAAACGGGTTTGAGTGTGGGAAAACCATTTGATGATCTTCCATGAGTGTTGAGTGTGGCGATAGTGATGGTAAATCCCGGTAGCGATTCACTCTCTTTGGATTGGAGAATTTCTCTCTCTTGTTGTGCTCACAACCTCGGTAAATGCACTATATCTAAGCATCTTTCATCAGTTACATGTGCAAATTAATGTGATGTCCTTCGCTCATTGTTGACGCTGCACCATCTCAGTTTCTTCGCTTTGTTTTTCCTCTCGCTGCTCCTTCTTGCACTAACTTACTAACAAAGACCATCAACGGGTTTGAGCACGGGTAACTCGTTTGATGATCTTCCACTTGCGTTAGTGAAGACGCTGAGTGCTGAGTGCGGCCATGGTGCTCAATCCCGACGGTGATTCGCTCCATTTCCAGCTGTGCTCACAACCTTGTTGAATGCCCTAAATCCGATCACCTCTCATTAGGTACACGTGCAGATCGACGTGTTATCCTCCACTCATTGTTGAACGTTGCCTCCTATATAGAGAAACGTGGTAGGGCACATGGGGATTCAGGCTGTCCCCACTCATCGTACTCTATTTTCATCCTCTAAAAGAAATATTCATGCCTTGTCATTAAGATTCTCCCCTCTATATCAATTTCTTCTGCACTTATTATCCTCTATATCTCATAGTCTATACCAACTACCAACACGTGAGCGCACCCATCTCTTTTTCTCCTTTTCTTTCACCGACGCCGCCACTCCTCCACCACTCTATCTCTCTCCCTCTATCTCCCCCCTTTCTCTCTAGTGGTGGTGATGGCGCGAGGGTGCCAACCTCCGGCTGCGCGTGGAGCGGATGGACCCCGAACTCTGAAGGTGCGGGGGCGACGGCGGCGGACGGCCTCCTGGCGGCGGACGGTAGCGCGGAGACGGCGAGCGGTGGCCACGGACGGCCGCACGGCGGCGGCGGCGGGCTCCCGCGGCGGCCTCGGATGGTGGCACGACGTCGTCGGAGGGCTCCTGCGGTGGCCACGGACGGCCGTGCGCCAGCAGCCTTCAGCCCCGAAGGCCTCCGGCTGCGCGTGGAGCGGAGGGACCCCGAACTCTGAAGGCGCGGGGGCGACGGCGGCGGACGGTCGCGCAGCGACAGCGAGGGCCCCTACGGCGGCCACGGACGACCGCACGGTGGCGTCGAGGGCTCCCGCGGCGGCCACGGACGGTCGTGCGCCGACCACGGAGGGGTAGTGGCGTAGGGCTCCCACGCTGACCGCGGATGGCCACGCGCCGACCGCGGAGGGGTGGACGGAATTATATACCTACCTTGTCATTAAGATTCTCCCCTCTATATCAATTTCTTCTGCACCCGTTATCCTCTATATCTCATAGTCTATACCAACTATCAACACGTGAGCACACCCATCTCTTTTTCTCCTTTTCTTTCACCGACGCCACCACTCCTCCACTCTATCTCTCTCCCTCTATCTCCTCCGCATTTCTCTAGTGGTGGTGATGGCGCGAGGGTGCTAGTCTCCCCGGCCAGCAGCCTTCCGCCCCGAAGGCCTCCGGCTGCGCGTGGAGAGGACGGTCCCCAAACTCCGAAGGCGCGGGGGCGACGGCGGCGGACGGTCGCGCGGCGATGGCGAGCGGTGTCCACGGACGGTCGCACGGCGGCGGCGGCGGGCTCCCGCGGCGGCCTCGGACGGTGGCACGGTTTCGTCGGAGGGCTCCCGCGGCGGCCATGGACGGCCGCGCGCCGACCATGGAGGGGTGGCGGCGTAGGGCTCCCGCGCCGACCGTAGATGGCCGCGCACTGACCGCGGAGGGGCTGCGGTGGATGGAATAATATATCTCATGTTATTTATTTTTATTTATCTATTTATTAATCATATTTTGTCTAGATTTATTAGATTAATAAGGATCGTTAGATCTTCGTAAAATCTAACGTCATATGTTTTTCTCTTTTTTGGATTAATAGAAGAATACAGTCGTTAGATCTTCATAAAATCCGATGGTTTATATTATTTTATTTTTTTGAATTAACGGAATAACGTGGACCGTTAGATCTCCATAAAATCCGACGGCATATATTCTTCTCTTTTTTAGATTAATGTGGGAATTTCTTGACCCTCTCAGCGAACGTGGTGGCTCCTTTTAACAGTATTGTATTAATATAATAGATTCTCGCCTTTTCTCGCAAGCGCATGGAAAGTTATGTACTGTAGCATCACAACACTATGGTACTGCAGTGTGTACTATAACAGCATGAGGGCACGTACAACGCGCCGTCGCCATCCGTCGCCATGCAAGAAAGTTTTGCAGAGACCCCCCGCGCGCGCGTCGCCGAGGCCCGGTCGTCGTCTCGTTCGTCTACGAGCGGAGCCTCCTCCTCGCCGTCGGCCGCCGCAGCCCCGCCCGCCGCCGCGCGGGGGCCGCCGGCCGCAGCCCCGCCGCGAGCCTCGCCGGCCGCGCGGGGGCCGCTGGCCGCAGCCCCGTCGCGGGCCTCGCCGGCCACACGGGGGCCGCCGTCCACAGCCGCGCCGCGGGCCTCGCCAGGCGCGCGGGGGCCGCCGGCCGCAGCCGCGCCGCGGGCCCCGCCGGCCGCGCGGGGGCCGCCGGCCTCGCCAGAGGGAGAGAGAGGAGGAGGAGGAGGGTCGCCGGAGAGAGAGAGGAGCAGGAGGAGGGGGGAGGAGGAGGAGATGGCCGGCGTCTGGTGGATGCGGTCGGCTGTGGGAGGATAAGGTTGGAGTAGGGGTCCCACTTGTCAGGCACATATATGTGCACTATAATGTATACAGCAAAAACATCTACAAAGATCAATTGTGTACTAGATCACAATGAGTTTGTGTCAAGTGATGTATTAATTATCATGCAGACAACCAAACAGACAGTCCATTGTACAAGCTGTCTGTTCAGCTGTCTGTTTGTGTCAAAAAGACAGCAACTGTCTTCACCGTTGTACTTGCCCTGAAAATGATAAAAATAAAAAGCTTCAAAACTAAATAAACAACCAACAAAACAATCAAGGGTGGAGCTGAAAAAGATAGACCTGACGGAGCTGGAGCTGAATTTTATAGAGTGGGGCTCTCCAAACAGGCCCATACTAATAGGAGAAGAAAATTAGAATAACAACAGTGTGCAATGCTGCACGAGAAGATCACAACAGAGTTATCATAAATCAGCCTAGGGAGAAAGGGAACTATTAACTCAAATATTGATTACTCGTGACACACAAACAACCAATGCAACCGCTGCAAGTTGCAACCTGCGCCCGATGGATGCTGACAGCTGATGAGAAGCAGCAGCTACAACTAGCATCAACTGATCAGATGGCACGACTCTTGCACACATACAAATTTTGCATAAGTTGTACAGCACATCGCGGCACGTAGAGGCTTGTATCGGCCACATGCAAGTGTTTGCGCCTGTGGCTTCGTGCAAGTGTGCAACCCAGGTTTACTGTACAGTTCAGTACCTTACACGGACTGACGGACATATTCGTTTCAAATAACAAAAAGAACCCTACAAAAGGACAATGTCTCCATTGGGACAAGTACGTACTCCACAACAGTAGTAATTTGGTATTGTTTGATTCTCATGCCAGCTGTTATATATCTTTCAGAATCTGCCATTCCTCTAAGTGTAACAGACACAAAAAGAATGATAAGGTAGTACGTGAAGAATAATTTATATATCGTTGTGGCCTTGTGGGGGCTCTCTGTTTGATAGCTATTTACCAAATCAGTCACTTTTGTAGCAGAAAAGTGAGTGAAATGACAAAAAAAAAGACGCTGCAATTTTCTGTAATATTTTATTTCACTATCTGGAACATTTAATTTTTGTGTTTGGGATAGAAAAAGATTGTTACAATGTTTGTTATACAAGGTGGAGCATTGTGTCGTCCGCACATCTTTCACTCGGAAGTCAGATGACCTTACAGACCTGATAGATTCTTTTGCAGAAAGGATATGTTAAAAAGCAACATTTCTCACAATTAATGCATTTTAATTTCCTCCTTTGTACTGCTAGCTCTTTGTTTTACAATTCTTTTTCCGTATGCATACATAGATGCCTAGATATTATTGAAAACAAACCTAGACGCCTTAATACTAAAGCAATATCAGACGTACTAATGGTTTTCATCAAATTTGTGCTCATTAGATATATTAAAGCAATACCTAGATGCCTAGATATTATTGAAAACAAACCTAGACGCCTTCATTCTAAAGTAAATATCAGACTACAATTTTTTAATCAAATCTGTGTGCTCATTAATTAGATATATTTAAACTCTTTTTAGAAAAGGTAATATATTGATAGTCCAGCTCTGCATCCAAAAGATGCATACAGCTATCATTATTACACAAAGGAAAAATCTCCATTCCTAATAGCACGCAGGCCTAGAAAAAAGGAGTAGAAAGAAAAAAAAAGCTACCACCATCGTTAGCTCCAAACCACCAACACCAAAAAGACCTGTCCAAACCAAACGTCCTGACACATATTGTGCACATAGCCCACGGTGGTGTTTCATGCACCTAACCCTGAATCCACTAAGAGTTGCCACCAACAAGGCCGTCTTCTTCATCCGGCTCCAATTAACCAGCTTTAAGTATCGTTGGCACAATCAACCGGTAAAGAACTGGATCATAGATGAATAAAATCAAGCCTGGTGTGTTGCTGAAACGAACACCACCGTGTCCAGTATGCTAATCGTTGTGTAACCTTGATCAAGAATGGACTCAGTGGACTCGCCATCCATTTCCTCGCCGTAGTGCTTGCAGTCGTCGCAGCTTAACATAACATGAAATTCCACAATGACGCCTCCAAGTAGGAAACTTGGAAAAGCGACGCCAATTGCGTCGCCGTCGTCTGGCCCGAAGACCAAGGCTTTACACCCAGAAAAGTATGCAGAGAAGTCGCCGCTGCTACCCGTCAATCCGTGCGAGGTGAAGAAACACCCCCTGCGCGACGGGCGCAACACTTTCGTTGCACGGAATCCGGTGAGTGGAGGGGATCCCCCACTCACCGCCGCTAGCCAAGAAGCCCCCAAGGGTGGCTGCATGGCGACGCCGCGGATCCCGGGACGGCCGACAGATGGCCAACGGCCCCAATGGCGTGGGGAAGTCGACGGTGGCAGCGGAGGGCGACCAGGGCTACGGGCGAAGAGGACCAATGCGACCGGCGAGGAACGTCCACACGGCACCGGCGATGAACGATCCGGGAAAAATCAGATCTAGAGTTGGTAACGGTTCTGCAGGTGGAGGAGCAACCGAAGAGATGGAAGGAAGAGGGGAAGGAAGAGGCCGCCGCCGCCACGGGCAACCCCTCGAGTCGCCATCCTACGTAGCTCCATTGTTTTGTCACCCTATATACATATATAGTTACCTGCAGTTACGCGCTATATATGATCCACGATTTAAATAGCGGGCTATAGCCTCGCTATAGCTGCGCTATATCGTTTTGGAAGAGCAGGCGCTGCGATACTGACGCTACCACAGCTATGGGCGCTAAATCGCGATTTAGCGCCGCTAAACAGTATAGCGCTACGTCTATTTAGCGTCATTGCTCCTGATTTTGTTGGTGGGCCTAGACAATGAAGCCAAGGGACTCAAATTTGCAGCCCACATAGGCCCACCACCACCCTAGCACTCTCTCCCGTACACATACACCTAATTCTTGTGCTAAAAAAAACATACACCTAATTCTGCTGCTATTTTGGACTTCTATAGCACTGGGTGTTTATCAAAACTCTTGATTACCATGTTTTTGTGCATCAGTAATTAGTATTTTATTTTTTTTATAAAACCGCTATTTGATCATAGCTGCGCTATAGCCTGCGCTATAGCCTTATAGCTGCTAGAAAAAGGTGCCTCTATTTGTCATAGCTCGCTATTTAAAACATGGTATATGGTGATACCCCTACACCTACACACCATCTTCGTTGAATTGAATTGGCACGCAGAGCTCCAGTGACCCCCTGCTAGAGCTCTAAGCTCGCTAGCTCTCTTGCTGCTTCATTCTTCGTGTTGGCGGAAGAAATTAATCAAGCATAATGGCCGAGGAGACGACGATGAGGAACCAGAACCGGGAGGCCGATGATGATGAGCATGTGGAGGAAGGCGTGGTGCCCATCAAGGCGGCGGCGTCTCGGTTGGGTGCGTTGGAGACGGCGGCGCTGCCGGTGAGCATGGTGATGGTGCAGGTGTTCACGGTGGCGATGCTGCTCCTCTCCAAGCTGGCCCTCAACACCGGCATGCGCCCCTGCGTCCTCATCGTCTACCGCAACATCATCGCCGCCGCCGCCGTCGCGCCGCTCGCTTTCATCTTCGAGAGGTACTAATAAATTAGGGATGAAATCGGTCGGAAACGATCGAAAATTTTTATTATCATTTCCTAACCATATTTTTTTACTCAGAAACGATAAGTTCGAAAACGATAGCGATAACGGAAAAGTCGGTATATCGAAAACGAAAACGTCGAAAACCTCAAACCGAAAACTTTATAGGCCAATTTTAACAACCAATATCACTACATATTTATATCATTTATGCATGTACATCAAACGATAAAAAACAATGGAGCTATGTAGGGTGGCGATTCATTTTCATTTGCGACAAAGAAAATTTTAAGCGAATTAGAAGGGATAGCTGTGTATTTTGGGCCTCAATGATTTAACTAGGCCGAATTCGGAATTCCAACGGAAAATTTCCGATTAATTCGGTTGATAAAGCTATTCGGCGGTATAAATCTAATATCGTTTCCGTATCGTTTTCCGACCTTTACCGTTTCCGTTTCATCGAAACGGAAAAATCTCGGAAACGAAGCTCGGTCGATCGGGAATTTCCGTAATCGTTTTCATCCCTACTAATAATGATCATTACTAATATCTATATACGACCTACCAGCTGCCAACCAAAATCCATTCTTCCATCTGTTAATTCATTACTGCTCAAGCTGTGCTGCTATCTCTCCTTTTCTCAATTATACCATCTATCCACCGGAATTAGTAATTCGATCCTGCAGCTAACTCTTCCCACTTACGATACAGAAAATTCAACAATACGGACCTTGCCATTTTCCTATGTATAATAAATGGAGTACTGTAAGTAAGTACGGAGTATTTAATTTCACGAACGTCTCCAAAAACCCGTTTTTCATTGTCCTTTTTCATACGTACGTGCCTGCTTTTCCGGTGTACGTATACGTCAAATAGGTACTGCGACACGAGATCTTTTCAGTTGCACAAGCACAACCAAGCAACAGGCCGGTGGCCAGCCGCATGACAATTAAGGTTGGACAAAATGCTCGAAGCTCGTTAGCTCGCTCGGATCGCAGCCGGCTCGGTACATATTCCTAACGAGCCGAGCAAGAGTTTTTGCTCGTTAGTATAACGAGCGAGTTCGAGCCGGCTCGCGAGCCAAACGAGCTGGAATATTTAATATACTAATAAGCAAATTATAATTAATAATAATATATGTATACTATATACATAGTTTTAGATGATGTTATAGTTATATTTTATTATTATAGTATGATAGAGTAGATTTTAGAGGTATTAAAATCATATAAATACTATAATTTTTTATATTATATATATTATTATGGTAATTTTAAATTTAACTCTTGCTCGCGAGCTGAGCTCACGAGCTTAATGAGCCGAGCCGAGCTAGGATTTTTGCTCGTTTTCTTAACGAGCCGAGCTGAGTTGGCTCGTTTGACTAACGAGCTCGAACGAGCCGAGCTGGCTCGACATCCACCCCTGATGACAATACTATACATTGCACGACGGACTGTATCTGTTTTTTCTTCTATGTACGATAGTCAAGTCACCACACAATCTGCATCATTTACCGAACATTTTTGGCAGGTGACCGACTGGGATTTTAACGCTTACTATTTTTTAAACTAATAATGACCGACGGTAATCTAGTTTTATTTGGATCTTTGCCGACAACGAATCGCGACGAACAATGACCAACGAGATTCTGCATGCTACAATAAAATACTACCAACTGTCGGTAAAAGCTACGAATTACAGATACCCAAAGTACAAAACTGTGTTCAGGCATGCATGCACATTGATTGATGGAATGCTCATTATTAATTATATACTCCATCGTCAATTCTAAATTATAATTCATTCATTTTGACTTTCTGGATATTTAGATTTTGCTATACGTCGTCGACATATACTAGACCATATCTATATACAGTGCTACATAGTATTCTAGATAGAAAAGCCAAATGATCTGGTCCTCCAGTTAAAAAGGGATGATGCACTCGATCGATCTGGATCACTGTTTGCATCCGCGTTCCAAGGGGCAGCCGCTCGGTAGCTCTTGACTGCCAACTTTAGCTGCAAGCCACAACAAGACAACCTGCAGTCGACATCTCCATTGACCGTTGCTGCATTCAGATTCCACGAAACGGGGAAATTTCAAAGCGATTTGATATCTGTCTTTGTCCTTTTATTTGGAGTACCAGGCTAGCTAAAATTTACTATACTGGCTTCTCTGATGAACAAAGACACTCGTAGCTAGAAAGCTAGCTAGGCCAGCAGATGTGACGACGACGGCTGGTTGCCGACCTGGCCGGAACTCACTGCCTCTAATTGCAGTAGTGCTAGTGCTAATGTCGTCTACATATAATGCATGTCCAACCGATTATTTGGCACTAGCTATAGCTAGTCAGGAGGCAGGAGAAGAAATGTCTATGTCAGACAGTGTCACCACCGTCATCTCTTCTCATGGCTCACAGACAGATAGATACAGTAGCACAGCAACGCTCTTGTCGCTCATGTGCTGGAGTCGTATATGCAGTGGGTGATGAGAGAGATCGCGCCTTGGATTGATATTTCAGCATTTTCCACTGTTAGTTTTGCTGATGCGCATGCTATATTCTTGTTGTCATTCTTCATGGTACTACTACTATATAGATATGTGCTAACATGTTAAATAACCGGTACTTGTTGTCCATTTACTGATTTAATTTCTCATGAAAGATGTCCCGATATGGCCGCCAGCATATATAATCTATCACAGTTTCCTTTCTAATTCTGTTTCATGGTTTCTTATTGCCATATTTATCTGTTGCAGGGAAATGTGGAAGAGACTGAATTTAGCTGTGTTGGGTTGGATTTTCTTAAATGCTACTTTCGGGTGAGCACTCACACTCACTCTGATTTTAGTAGTCACATACACGTACTCTTTTCCCTTTTTGCTAATATTCTAGACATGTATAGATAAAAAAAAAACCTAGGAGAAAAAGGGTGAACGAATTTGGGTCCAATAAACCAAAGCTTAATTTTGGTTGCCTTTCTGAACTGAATATGAGACTTTGTCGGCATAATATATTGACATTCTTCTGCAATAAATAATTCAGAATTCCTTATGCGTTGTCAAAACTTGAACTGACAACCATGCGCCACTCATCGAGATGGACCTCACCTGATCGATCGAGCATATATCTTGTAGCACTTCATTCAAAACCTGAAACTAATTAAAACATTTCCCGATTCTATATATCTAGTACATGAAATTGGTACATGTTGCAGAGTCGTCCTAGGAATGGGTTTGTACTACTATGGGTTGCAGGCTACTGACGCCGCGTACTCTGCCATCTTCCTGAACCTGATCCCTATTGTCACCTTCGTCATCGCCGTTGTGATCCGGTATAGTATATGCAAACAAAAGCATGTAACCATACACAGAGCTAGAACATATGCATCAATATATCCATGATCGATCCGGTGTATATGTGATGATCATGATTCAGAGCCGAGGCTGTGGCGCTGGGGACATGTGCTGGCAGGATGAAGGTCCTGGGCGCTGTGACGTGCGTGGGTGGGATGATGATAGTGAGCCTGCTCAAAGGGCAGCTTCTGCACCTGTGGCCTACACACCTGCTGAAAGCTGGCAGCGCATCATCGCCGGCGGCGAGTGGCGGCGGTGCTCATCATCACCACCGTGACATGGTCGCCGGCACACTCTTCTTGTGCGGCAGCTGCGTCAGCTACGCCTTGTGGTTCATCGTGCAGGTCTGTACCTTAGCTGCTTGCACCGGCCAGTACGTATCGATCCATCCGTGACTGACTACTCATCCGTACGTAGTACGTGCTGAGTAGTATGTAGTCCTTGATGACTGATGACATATATCTAACAATTAGTTAACAATCACGTACAGGCAAGGCTTGGGAAGGTTTTTCCATCAAGGTACTGGACGACGATGTTGACGTGCCTGTCGGGAAGCATACTCTCTTTTGTGGTGGGCGTGTTCCTCAGCCATGACACACAAGATTGGAGGCTCAAGTGGGACCTGGACCTTCTGACTGTCGTCTACTCGGTAATTACTCTTACTAATAATCTACTAGAACAAATTAGTCATCACTTATTACCATGGCACAAGCAGAGTAACGTATGTAATTACTGAGTACTAGTGTATAAAGATATACAGTGTGATGGAGTAGTTATACTGGGTGATATCCCGTGGGATGCTGTGGAGATTTTTTAAATAAAATTTTAAAGTGAAATTTGAAAATAAAAACACTAAGGTGTAACACCCCGCCCTCCACGAGCCGCCCCGCACAGCCCTTACGAGGGACGTGCACGCGTACACATAGCACCCTGCTTACACTTTCGTCCTCGCTTCATGTAAAAGGGTTAACCCGAAGGTGCTATGGCTGGAAGACAAAGGCTTATAAGTTGCCTCCACCTTGCTCAACTAGCAATGTGGCACTAAACATGTGCATCCCGCACTCAAGGGCCACTACTGGGCCATACAAACTGGGCCGGGTGTGACATACACCCCCCTCAAAGAAACCGACGTCCTCGTCGGCGCAACTCACCCACACGGGCAAATGTCCAGGAACGTTCCCCTTGGCGCACGACCGTACGTCCAGTGCCGGCGCCATAGTCCATGCCGTATGCCCTACCCGGGCCATACGCGCCATGCGCCCTATGCCCGCACACTGACCCGTACGCGCAACCGCGAGGGTCGGCTCTGATACCATTCTGTCGCACCCGGATTTACCCAAAACCCGAATGTGGCCATATGTGTGCCCAGGAAGTCCACCGACACATATAGCGAATAAATATGGTAAAAATCAGAGTACAATGCTTTATTCTCATCATAAAGTAGCGTTTACATCAGAGTGCTTCAGAAATAAAAACATGGACAACGGAAGACTAATACATCTCTCTAGCGTAGCCGCAATCCCACAGGGACTCTGACTGGGAGAACGCGAACTCAGAAGTACGGCAAATCATCTGAAAACTCCACAGCATAATCAGCCTGACTCCAATCTGTTACCCGTCCGGGATTTTGCCCAAAAATAATAATAACAACAAGTGTAAGTAATGGAATTACTTAGCAAGTATAACACGGGTTATGAAGGCTCAAACAGGCTAGACACGGCTTAACTGCATTAGCACTTTTAGTTGGTTCATTTTATCAATGCCCAAGTTATTACATGTGAATGAATACCCGGTTGCAACCCAATTAATACAAGTGTAAGTGTCATTAAGCATAAATAAACATCAAGTTCTAATCATAAAGGATCCAGGCCGCTCGTGACCCTGAGCAAGGCTATCATGATAGATCGTACACTCTGCAGAGGTTTCGCCCTTTACCCACCAGTCGCGTAAAAGTTCAAAGGAACTTTGCACCCAACCACGCACATCGACACTTCCGAGGTGTGACTGCATAGGGACGCTACGAGGCTTTCACAAGACACCCTAACAAGTCAGTAGCCGCTGGAGTACTATACGACGGTGAAAACTTAGGCACCGAGATCGACGTACGCCCACGGAGTCACACTGTGAGGGGGCCGATGGCGTCCGGAGCGCGGGTATCGCACCCATACTGCGCGACGTGCAGAGTTCTCAATCGCTGAGACTCCTACACGGGACTGGGTCTAACGGGACCTAGCCGACGGATCTCCCGCCCTCGGTGGAATCGGAGAACACCCAACACCGTACCTCCCACAACGCCGTTGGCCCCTCGGTAACCACTGCCAAGCTAGAGACGTACAAGCTACTTGACCAAGACCAGAGCCATTATAGTTTCGGCGGTGGCGACAGGCTCCTGGGTTGCCGCTTTAAGAACCGGTCCTTAGAGGGAGATACTAGAGCAAAGCACACAGCACATGCTACTAGCCCCCTAATCCATGTTGCTAAAAGCAAGTTTTATCGTTAAAGTTGAAGTTGACCATTAATGCAAATTTAGCAGTTAAATAAAGGTGACAGTAGTAGCGCCTAGCAAAATTCTACCCATATGCAACAATCCATAGGAATACAAGGACAGGGAAATAAATGCTAGGTACAACCTTAATGGTAAACAGTATTAGACACATGCGTATGTAATGAACAGTGTATTAAAAGAGTGAGTAGGTAGCAAGGATTGTCCGTGCTATAACTTGCCTTCCTCGGAGTACGGCTGCTGCTGCGAGTCCTGCTCTGGCACGTCCTCAACGTACTCGAAATCCAAAGCTACGGGCTCGCCAACTGGACACGATCATCACGCAAGCATCCAAAGCAATCATTACATGCAAACAAATTAATTCTATTAGAACAGTACACCAAACAGTGAAAACAGTACAAAAACAGGAGCTAGAAATAATCTACGCTTCGCTACGAACACGTGAGCGCGAGAATCACTCTAATCGAAGCTAAAACGAGAAAGTTATGGCGTTTCTAAGTTTCGGGGGCTTAAACGAAGAAAACAGGACCTATCTGTAATTATTTTTGAACTGGAATGGACCGCGGGTTGATTTCGATAAAACTCAGGGGCTCTTTAGCAAAATAGCCCGCGCTGACCGGTACTGACTTGGTCAGGACGCGTGACAGCCGTTGGATCTAATCTGGACGGCTGAGATTTAAAACGCGAAGGGGTATCGGCCGATCTAATCGTGACCGTCGATCTGAGATCGGACGCTCTGGATTTAAAACGCGAAGGGGTATCCTCGGGTTCTAATCTGGGCCGTTGCGCTCTGATCGAACGGCCCGGAGCGCGGGGCTCGCCGGGGACGAAGCCCGCACGGCGGCGCTGCTCGGCCGAGGCTGGGGCTCGCCGGAGTTGGGGATATCTCGAGCTAGAGTGCTTGGTTCTCGACGGGATCTGGCCCTATGGCTTCAGAACGCTAGGGCGAGTCGACCTAGGGTGATCATGACGAGCTTTGGCCGACGAGGGGGTCGGACGGCGTCGGGGCGGCGGAGTTGAACTCCGGTGTACCGCGGGGGCTCGGTTCGGGTGGGTTTAAGGCTCGGGTTTTTGGTGCTGGAGCTACCTGGCGAGGCGGTTAGTGCGACTGGGCAGTTCTAGGGAAGCTTAGTGCAGTGGTCAGGGGTGGACGACGGCGACCGGTGGACGGCCATCGTCGGCGATCGAGGGAGACCTAGCTACGGTGCTCAGGAGCTGAAATTGACAGGGGGAAGGGCTTCGTTACCTCCTGGCGGTGCTCCTGGGGGGCTGAATTGGAGCGAGAGGGTTCCGGCGGTGGTGTTCGTCGGAGCCCGATGCTCGGCGGCGGCGCGGCTTGGGGAAGAAGGGGTTGCAGCAGCTGCTGCTGGGCTCGGAGTAGCTCGGCGCGCTCCAAGGGGCTCGGTGAAGCTCCTCCGAGGCTCGGGCGGGGCGGAGCTGCACCGGAGCGAGGTGACGACGGCGGCCGGCGGACTCCCGGCTCGGCAGCTCGGGAGCGGCGCGACTGGAGGCTGCGGCGGCGCTAGGGTTGGGGTGATGGGGGTGAGGGGAGCGGGGCGAGGGCGCGGCCCAGGTTAAGTAAGCGCGGGGGAGGGCGGCCTCGGCGTGCGGGCCCTGCCGCGGTGGTCGCGCCATTACCGGAGGAGGAAGAAAGGAAGGTGGAGGGGAGGGGCTGACGCGTGGAGCCGGGCTGGCAGTGGGAGAGAGAGGAGGCAGGCGCGCGGCTGCAGGCTGGGCCGAGTTTGGGCCGAAAGGAGCAGCTGCTGGGCCGGTGGGGAAGGAAAGAGGAGAGAGGAGGCGCGATGGGCCGGGGTGCTGGGCTGCTCGGGAGGGAAGAGTTGAGGGGGCAGAAGCGAACCAGAGAAAGAGTACAGGGGGCAGAATCGAACTATGGGCCTAAAAACTTTTCTAGAGCTCCAAACAAAGTGATTCAAATTTGAATTTAAATAAATTTAAATTCTTGTTTGAATCACAAGCAATACAAAAATAAATGCAGCAGCATGAATGCAACAATAAATGTTTCTATCACTTATATTTGATTTTAAATTTTAGAAATTTATTATTTAGCCTATATTAAATAGGAGCAAGCTCTAATTAAATAATTAAATACCAAAAATTTTAAATTGAGCATTTTTGGGTGTTACATAAGGTGATTGCATGGCAATATTCTTTTTTAATGATATTATACATGATTTAAGGTGAATTTTGAAAGTAGAAACACTAAGGTGACTGTATGACAACATTATTTTGCAAACGACTTTATACATAAAAATATGTTTATTTTACTATGGGAATTTTATAGCATTGTATTCACAAACTAATAAATTGTATGCATGGATGCTATTAGTCGCAGAAAATCGGTGTAACACTACATATATAAATGTTAGTGGATGGTGACGTGGCGTGGCGTGGATAGCTTTGCATGATAAGAGAAATAAAGTTAATGATTTTAGTGGGGTGCATATATAGGTTATATAGGTTAACCGCATGTATTTATTTGTATTAATTAATGTGATGATCGATCGATGCATGGTTATATACATGTAGGGCGTGTTCAACACTGGCATCACCTTCGTTCTCATCTCGTGGGCGGTGAGCCGGCGCGGGCCCATCTACCCGCCCATGTTCAACTCGCTGTCACTGATCATCACTGCAGTGACGGACTCAGTGCTGCTCGGCACCAACATCTACGTGGGAGGGTAAGTACATAGTGATCTGATTGATATGATGTGATGACCCACTAATTAATAGGGGAGGACCTAGGCAAGATGTTGAGGGAGAGCACACCTTAACAATATTTTGATTAAGAAAGATTTAACATGGTGACAGCACAAAAAATTTTGAGTGAGGGCCTATGCCCCCACTCATCTCTACGTAGGTCCGCCCCTGATTAATACCAACTTTATTCTGCTGTAGCAAATCCGACAACTGATGGAGATATATATAGCAGTGCTGTTGTTGTTAATAATATATGATATGATCTGTGATGAGTATAGTTATACATATACATGCCCATATATGCAGCGTGGTGGGGACGCTGCTGATCATCGTGGGGCTGTATGGGTTCCTGTGGGGGAAAGGCAAGGAGCTGCGTCGTCAGGCAGCCGCCGTGGAGGCCATCATCAAGACGAAGCTGACGATGACGATGGAGCAGCGTCAGAGACAGGGCGGAGTTGATGAGATGGCCTAGCTATATAGGCAGCTAGCAATTCAAGGATATATGTTGTTATAGCTGGATTATCGAGATGAACAGCTAGCTAGAGAGCAAAACATACTCTATTGCGTATAGTTGTTAGCTAGTTCTGATGCATGCTGAGAGACCGACGACGATGATAGCATGACTGAAGACAAGATTATTAAGAGAAGAGAGCAAAAATCTTAATAACACACATATATATGCAAGGAGACTGACAGAGACATTATACATGTACGTATGTGGTTTCATTGCAACAACATTTCTTTATTGCTGAAAAATTATGAACAGCTATATTAATGACTTGTGTCCTGCACTTGAACCAACAAGTAGATCGACGGGTGTTCATTCAGGGATTATTTCTGCTACAACTTTTCGTGACCATTTCGAATAGATGGTGTTTTCAAGGTTGGGACTTGGGATCATATATTGGAGCACAATATTTTTGCAATTTTGAAATAAATCCTCCAATAAATGGGGATTTCCATAAAGGTTGGCGAATGAATGTAACAAATCAAATGGGCCTTTCTGGGGACTATTGCGTTTCTGAAGTGGGTTGGACTGGGCCTGCCATCCATTTGCGAGATGGGCCAAATGGTTGGTGGATAGACTGGGTTGGTGGGGACCGAGAGCGAGCGGAGTCAAGTGCATGCTGGTCAACGTCGTCTCCTCCTCCACTCGCACACGTACACTGGGCATTATCGTTGGTTTGTAGACAATTAATTTCAGGTTAGTTGCGAGTGTTTAATTTGCATTTGCTTGACACCACCCGATCCGATCGAATATATATTTTACGGTTACATTTGTCTTGAAACAATCAAGCAAAAAATTGAGAAGAGGCACTAATTAATAATCTGAATCTGATTAGTAATTGGATTGGAGTTGCTGGTTTACGACGACGATCGATTCTCAGCTCGTTGATAGATCAGACGATCGATGCATGCTCTTAATCCTCAAAGCTGCAAATCAAGCAGCAGCGGGTCGGCACGGAGCTCCAGCTGCAGCTCCAGGTTGACGCCGAACAGCCGGAGGCACCGCCGCGCCGCCGCTTCTTCTTCCATCACCGCCTTATTGTCAGCGACGACGACGCGCGGTGGCGCCACGGCGGCCAAGTGCTGCCGCTGCACCTGCACCTGCACGGCCGCCGCCTGATGGGGGTGGGGGAAGAAGAAGGCCTGCTGCTGCTGTGAAGGCGGCGGCGGCCTCCTCCGGCGCCGGCAGTCGATGAAGAGCTTGGGTCCGTCGCGGCAGAAGGCGACGCTGTCCCCGGCGGCGAGGCGCTTGTCGCGGACGTAGCGGCTCCAGCCCTTGGTCATCACGTAGCTCTGGCTGCTGCTCCAGTACGAGTAGCGGAAGCGCCACGCCGCGCCGCCGCCCCGCGCGTCGTGGAAGCACAGCACGGTGCCGCCGGCCCGGGCCGCCGCGCCCGGCAGCGGCAGGTGCTTCTCGGCGAAGTGCTTCGGCACCACCAGCCGGTTCAGCTTCCCCACGTCGCTCGGCGTCACAACCTTCTCGAACATGCGCTCCCTGCTCCGCGGCATGCTGCTGCTATGGTGTCTGTCGCCGGCGCCGCCTTGTCCTTCTTCTCCTTCTCCGGCGGCCGCCACCTCTCGACCGACGACGTCGTCTGATGACTTGCCGCCACCGCTGTTCTCCACCACCAGTGCAAGTGCAAGCGTCAGGACCATCTCGATCGATGGATCTTCAAGCGAAGCACTACTTGTTGAAGGCCGGATTAGCTTATTATCTCTTGTGGTGCCTTGGCCTGAATATATACTACGTACGTGCCCCCGTCCTCCTGTCCTGGGATGGCTATGACTTTTCCACTTGCTGCTGGCATCGCCATCGCCAAGCAATTGGTCGGTCGTCGTTTATCCATGGGGCCGGCCGGGCTGGATTTATTTTTTTAGGTCATCTCTGCTAGCTAGATGCAAGCAAATGTCTCTAGAAAATCCGGTAATTATATTACTTACCTCGCTGTAAGGTACGGTGAAATTAATCAACGTGCTGGATCGATCGGTAACCTAGTGTCCAACTAGTAGATCGATTATTGTACGTCAAAAGGACAATATTCTAGCTAGGGCTACATATAACGTACAGTAGCTAGGGCTACATAAGCCAATCATGCTATGCGTGCCCAGCTGCTATATGTATTTAGTAAACTCCTGATCATCAAGAGATGTTGCACAAGCTAGAGATCGATGAGAGAGCAACAGGCCGGTACGTTGATGGATTCATTAATAGCTATATGTCAACTGCTTGTTTTGTCGCATTGTTTGACAAGTCTTTGCTCAAATTTAGTACTTACCAGTACAAGATGTGCGAGGTATTTCCTTCTTTCAAAATGACAACATGGCTCTGAGAGCGAGTCTGCCAACCATATAGCTAGCTAGAGCCTAGAGGATCGGAGGAAAAATAATGACGCGGGAATAGATTAGCCTAGCTTATATGATCCAGTTCGTTGCATCAAGCTGGAATAGATATTTTACCTGCGAGTCTTAGAGTATCACTTACTGCAGCTTACTGCAATTATTAAGAGCAAACGTGAGAGGTTATCGACAAAGCGCGTATGTAGCAAGCAAGCTGTGATAGATATATCCAGCCTAAACAAACTAACTGATTGTTTACACTCAACCAATCCTGATCTCTAGCTAGGCATGCATGTCGACCGCACATAAACTACATGATGTGAGAGTATGGCTAATGACACGGCTTATTCCAGAGGCCAGAACTTTATTTTACGATTAATGTATACAGAACTCGAGCATTGTATTAATTGGAGCTAATGCCAGGATGTCTGAATTGGGAACTATATCAAAAGCCTCTCCCTGCTGCGAAACATTTTCTGAAACTTTTGACATGGATAGAACTTGTCTCAAAATTGCAACATTTTGAATGATACATATGTAGTACATCTCTAAACTCTGTATTGGCTATATATATATTCACTTCGCCTCACATTGTGCTGATTGATAAACTAATGCCAGGAGAGCAAGTTCGGAAACACATCAAAGTAGCGGCACTATTAGCTATTTACTATTATCAATTTGCATACTGTACAATTGAAGCTACACATTAAAAGTAAACTGAATGAATGAAACATATATAATGGCAATTAGCTAGGGTATGTGCCGCGTGGTGTGGGGGGGGGGGGGGGGGGGGTTCGTCAGCCCCCTACGACAGCCGTTGTCGGCCCAAATTGGGGGTAATAAACAAACAGCCCTGAGTCTCAGAAAAATTAGGAGTAAACTAACAAATAACAATGGGCACGCAGTTGATGACTATATGAGAGAATTCAGGCCAGCCTAATGCTGATGTCACCTCCCAGCCCATTGCCCATGCATGCACCCCAACCAGCAAGCTAGCTAATATAATTGTCCGCCCTGGTCAAGTCAAACGCAGTTCGATCCGGGATTCCATTCCAATTAGCTGCAGGTTGCTCCTTAATCAATCCTACCGCATGCTAATTGTTTATGGCGAAATCAAAGGAGCAAGTTCGTCCTTGACCAGGAGAGGAGATATATCATGATCTAGCTACTAGGGCAATATTGCCCAAAACCGCTCTTCATCAGATCAGGCCTGTAGGTGCCCACTCCTGGATTTGGGAAGCATGGTTTCCGGTATTATTCGTCCGACTGGCTAGTACCCACATTCTTGTTGACTAGAGGATGGAAGCTGGTGCTATGATTTTGCATGCAATTCTTGCGAAAAATAAAACCAAAGGCATCCTGCTCCCTCCATTTCTCCCCAAACCTCTGGAAGAAGCTTCTGTCGCCACAATCTGCCTGCTGATGGCGCAATGCAAGGAAGATGCCTCGTGTTCACCATTTTCTCCAATCAATCGAAACCCAATCCCTGTGAAATGCTCAACGCTTCTTTGTAATCCGTTCTTTTGGCAGGCCAAATAAGACTCGAATGAATTAATCCCACCTCTACGTTGATACTAAAAAAAAAAATCAAAGGCATCAATTTTTCTCATGAATCGCCTCTTATAAAAAGGGGGATTTCTTGTGCTTTAATTTTGTTCACGTTATGCTCTGCATCTGTGGGACAAACGCCAACCGGGTAAGTTCCTCAATGGCAATCCCTTATCGTCTCCTAAACCCCTTTTCCAGAAATAATTAAAAAAAACAACTCCCATTCAGACATTGTCCCTTGCTTATTATCTGAATTGAGCAGGCTGAGGCTGAGGTTAACTCAATTTTTATTTCAATTATGAAGAACAGACCAACAAAATGCAGCACAAGTGGCAGAAGATATTCTCTATCTACACAACTTTCTACGTAGGATCAGAACAAGAAAACAGCCTTGGGTCTTGCTTAAAAGTTGGCCTGCTACTGGACTGGCTAGCCCCCTCCAACCTCTGAATACAGGGACGGAGCCAGAAAAAATTTTAGGAGGGGCTGAACTATAAGCTATATCGACATAACACCACTATGACCTCTTAAAATAGACAAATATAATAGTTGAGCCCCTCCTATTATACGTATTTGAGTATAAATTTTAAGGGAAATTCTGGTGGGGCTCTACGTATTTGGGAGCGGTAGGGGGGCTCGAGCCCCACCCGCCCCCCTCGCTGCCTCCGTCGCTGTCTGAATATATAAAACCTGACTGGCTGAGAGTCATAGATTTTTTTTTAATCATGGAATTCCGGAGGAGTTTGCTAAGCATCACACCATTCCCATCCCTTCACACAAACATGATGAGCAAAAATAAAATGGCGGATACCACGATAGTTTTCGTGAAAGACAGTATAAAGTGCAAATCTTGTTGCTAAACCTTCGTTGATTGGGGAAGAATTGAATTAGCTGGGTGTCCTTTCTCCTTCTTCCACATAGATAAAACCTGATGCGGTATACTCATGAGCTAGCTGATTTGGTACCATTGGAGGAAGCCTTACTATGCTACACTGCTTTAAGGCATGTACAACAGTGTAGACGGTTGTTGTATGTTAGTGCATATGCCGGGTCAAATACAGAGAGAAAAATAACAAGTTTGTATAATCGCATGTCTATCATGTTGCTTATAAAATAATTATTCATAAATTGGGTCCTAAATAATCGCGATGGCAAAAATAAAAGTGTGATCTTTATGTGCTATTTTGTTGCTTGTTTGGGTGAATACATGATTTATCCCTTTTTAAGATAATACAATGCCACAGGGACAGAAATGTAATATTTTTTATTTCATGTTGCCATGTCCCTTTAAATCAGATTAACGCCACCGTACTGGTATTTTAATTTGGATTGACCTGGTTGAAAAACGATGCAGTCAGGCAAGAGAGTCGATGCAGTATGATGGGCCTTGGGCCTTGGGCCAGACCATGTATGTATATACACTAATGACAAACGAGCCCAGTCAACCAATTACCATATTACCATATTCAAAATATGGACGTTGGGCCTACCGCCTACCCGACTGGCGACTGAGTATGGGCTGGATGTTCCTAAAAAAAAAGAGTATGGGCTGGATGTAGCAGTGTAGCACACATGTCTCATGTACGAATGTGTTCTGTCCTAAAAAAAAAAGTACGAATGTGTTCAGTTTTTCTCACTTCCATATCTCTACATGCCGACATGGTACTAACCGTCCCCTAAAAAATGACAACCAGTGTGCGCTAAAAGAAGTAACGGGAGAAAAACAAAGAAATTCCACTTCATTTGTCCATGCCACGTTGTATTCAAAATTCTGATGTGGGTAGTATATGTTGGTGAGTGAAGAAAGGAATTTGTAGACATCTTGCACTGGATACCTCGATAGATCTTTGTAGTTGCCGACATGTATGAAGAAAGGAATGTACCTTAATTATTCTGTGCAATGTATTATTTGCACGAATTGCGTGTTCCGTTGCGTCGACGACTGAAATTGCTATTGCCAACATGTCATCTTAATTTAGAGGTTCAACTTTTCAGTTTCACATATACTACTATATGCAAAAGAGCTGCAAAGGACATTGGAAATCAATAATATTTCTGGGGAATAAACACACGCGAACAACAACCCTACCCTATAAGCACCTCTGAGAGTTAAGTCGAGGACTCAAACCTTGGTGGACAGGCAAAAAACCTTACCAATATACTTAAAGCTGACAATTTATACATTACATATAATAATTGAGGTACATTTAACAAAAATATAGTCTCTTCCCCCCCAAAAAAGAAGACGATACACATTGAACTCGGAGAAGATATCGATGAGCACTGGCATCATCCTACGAAACCCAAAGGGATCAATATCGGTCCACGCACGGACAAATACAATTGAAGTTGAGAACAAATTAAAGCGAATGAAGGAACAGCGTCAATCATGCATAGCCAAAAGCTCCCCAGCTGCTAGCAGCTTTGATTGGAAGATCGACCGGCGGCCCTGGTGATGAACTGATGATGAACTAATATATCAATAGAAGTTGTTTGATCCCTGGTAGCAGAGCCCGGTGCTCCATCCTGCGGGTATGGCGTCGTCGACGACGATGGTCTGCTGCGGCTCGCTGTAGGTCGTCATCTTGACGACGAGGGCGTTGGCGTTTCCGAGCGCCCCAAAGACCTGGTACGTGATCCCCCAGTTGTGCGTGGCGTGCACGTAGTTGCAGTCGGGGTCCCCCGCCCTCTTGACGGCCAGCTCGGAGACGTCTCCGGCGCCGGCGACGTTCATGACGTAGACGAGCAGCCAGTAGTAGTTGCCCTGGAGGCAGAGCCTGACGCCGCCGGGCCTCTGGCAGGGGACGCGGCGGAACTGGACGGGGATGATGCCGGCGACGCGCTGGGCGAGGCGGTAGAAGGACGGCGGCGCCATGTCGAAGTGCTGCCGCGGCGGGTTGCACCAGCCGCCGTTGTCGCTGGGGAGGTACCAGTTGGGAGGGCAGAGGTTGGTGCCGGTGATGATCACCGACGGCGAGCCGGGGTTGCACCAGGGGGACTTGACGCACCGGAGCTCGTAGCACTGCCCGCACCCGTTGCCCTGGTTGAACAGCGGCGTGCTCAGCGCCGCCGTGTACGTCGAGTATAGAGATAGGATGTCGTTGCCGCCGAAACCGCAAGCGCCGCCTGCATATATGCATATATTGCATTATATATTTTTGTATATATACATCGATGCATTCTGATTAACGATGAGAACGAATAATAATGCATGTACCGAAGTCTGCTCCCAGGCCGGAGTCGTCGCCGTAGAAGGTGGCGCTGCCGTCCTTCCAGTCGGCCGTCTTGAAGGGCGCCGCCGGCTTGTAGTACGCGCTCGCCGCCTCTAGTGCCGCCGCCATGATCGTCAATGCCATGACGATCGCCGGAGTTCTCGCCATGGCGTCCGGCCGCTAGGATAGCCCTCTGCTTGATCGATGGATATAGCCGGATTGGATGATGCTGCGTGTGTGCCACTGCACCCTGATGTTTATAAGAGAGGCTGGATCATGCATTTAGCCGGTGCATATGTACGTGTTGGGTAGCACGTTGGCCGGTATGCTGTTGACACTTGCATCCCAGATGAGACTTGGGCGCACGACGATGTGTCCTCTTTATTTTATAAAGTTGTTGATTTGTTTTCTCATGTCTGCTCACCGATGACAAGCAGGTATAATGCCATCCACTACACATATCAGCGCAACATGCAAGGCACGCATGGGCCGGCCGGATAGATGTCTGCAGGTAGTCAGGTCGTCAGGTGTGTGTATTTCTCTTTCTGTGCTGCATTTTAATTCCCGATCGACCTTTCTGTTCCAAAGTCGCCATTATATTATTTCAATAGTTTGTTATTTTGCAAACCAGATTGGTCAAGTAGTTTTATTTGCATAGTTTGGATTCATTCACCAGCTGAGCTACCCATGGATCCAACTCGGCTATGGGCTCCCTGGTTTTGCATGGGCCGAATTGCCGAAATATGCCTCATGCAGCAATGTGTATGTCATTCTATTAGCCGTGGCTGATTCAACTATTTTTTTTAATCTCAAATGCGAAGCATATCTGCGTATCTTTAAGAAGATAGTTACATTATTTTTTACAATACGAAATATTGTGCCGCCTGCTCATCTTTCACTCGGGCCTTACATTGACTTGATTTTATGTTTGGGAGTACAACCCTAGAGCGGGGACCGGGGAAGGACTCTTAAGGTATACGGATTACTCACTCTAGATACTCGGGGTAGGCATAATTAACTGATAACCAAGCCAAAATACCTGAGATCAAAACAAAAAAACAACCAATCATAATTTGATCTCATGTTTTAAATAACCAAACTAAGTCTGGTTAGTTCGGTCTCTACCCTCGGGTAATCGAGAAAACCAAAGAACCCGTAAAAAGAGCAAAAAGCCCAGTAATACACTGTGGTACCAGCCCAATAAGCTGGCCCGACTAAGCAACTTAACCCTCACCCAACCCTCCACAGGTTTAGTTTTGTGGCAGATTGGCAGTATTGTATAAGTTTTAATACTTGGTTAGTTGTTTAACTATTTAGAAAACAACTAAATAAAAAGTAACCTCAACTAATAACCATAAAAGTTTTTGGAATAGTACAATATAATGTAAGAGTTTTCTAAGTAGTCCCACATGCGTCGCCGCAATGGGGTTACAATAGAGATGATGTGCTATTGGAAGCGGATAATTGGTTTTGCCCTAACTTCCCAGCTGCTTCATAATCTTTTTTTCCACAACGGGTCAAACCTCAGTTTCATTACCAAAAACAACAGAATTAAATCCAAGTTTGGTTAGCAGAAAGAAATAAACAAGCAACTAAGTCTATCACCACAATCTTTCTGCCATGCAGGGAAAAACACTCTCTAACTTGAATGAACATGAACAAGGACACTGCATTAAATGCAAAAACTTTGCTACAATAACAACTAGTACTTATTACAAAACAAATTTTTTAGGAGGATGAAAACATCATGTTTTCTTCCTAAGTCTTGGATGCCACCATTCGGTGGAATTGGCCGGCATCATTACTATTTGACTAGAGTAACATAGCACCACTCATGTGTCTTCATGTGTCACTTCGAGTGGATGGAAGTGAATTGCCACGTTCTCAAGGACTTCAACACCCTCTTCAAGCTTCTTCTAGTCTTTCCCTTAATGCAAGCCTACCCAATAAGATAGAAATGAACTTGCTGAACATACAATTTATGTTGGAAACCTTGATTATTTTTTCAAAGCAAACATTATTTGTTGTTCTCCACAAGGCCCAGCAGATAGCAGCAAGGCTGACCATGTGGAAATGTTTGCCTTGAGTGAGAAGCATCTTAATCAAAACCCAAATATTATCGATCAAATTTGGTCTACATTATCCCAAAACCTAGGCAATAAAACTCCAAACACATATTTTGTATGAAGTATTTAAAGAACAAATGTGTTGTTTCATTTCTTGAGATAGAAAGCACATTTTCCATCTACATATGCCAATTTCTTCTAAGCGGATAATCTTTTGTTAATATTACATTTTGATAGATCAACCAACAAGTATTTTGATCTGCTTCCCAGATCATTTTGTAAGGAAACTTTGTCCCCACAACATAAATCCAGGCCTGGTAGGTGGGCCCTCTACAAGGGGTAGGGTTATGCATGTCTTGGTAACAAATATTTCAATTCTTTCGCTATTTATAAGAGTTCTTTCAAATAATTTTTCTAAATAGATATATAGTAGTATATAATAGAAGGTCATATGCACTGGACAATCCTTTGTGTACATACAAATACAATATACTCCCTTTGAGTTATAAAGGAGTGTCATTTTAACTTAGGTTTGTTGCACGCAATCAACCATTTTAAATTTTGGTTGCAAACTGCATTCTATATGGTATGTAACCCTTTAAAAATAATATGATTGGATTTATCTCAATAAGTAATTTTATGAAGATACATTGTTGCTACAATTGATAAAAGAACAGTGAGTCAGCTAACCAGCCACCGGGCATCAATGGACAGATAGACAGTGATGTCCTAATGAACCTTCACATCACGCCCTCTAGGTTCTCCTGCGTCGGGCCTTGGGGGCCCACCTCGCTAGAAGCTGTCCACAAAGCTTTCTATCCACACAAAGATCCTTGCTGACTTTTCTTTGTTGCAGATTGTTCTCATTATATACGTTTATTGAGTGAAAACAAATTAATGGTGGGGATTATCCCAGGCTGGGATCAAACGTGGCTATATTGAGACCAATTAAATTGCTCCCACAAATAAACTAGTGAGCTTAGCTATTTTCTGCCTGGTATAGTGGTGTTTCTATCTTCTCTTGAAATAAATATATAATAATAGAGCTCCTGCCGTGTATCTAATAATAAAAAGTAAAAATTGGGTATATTGATAAAAGTAAGTCTACATATGAAATTTAAAGGCACGTCACTTGCATGAAAATAGTATTGTGCATAATGACCTGCAAAAGGATGTTGCCAACTTTTAACTAATCAGTCCGTATGAATATGGCTTTTATGTCGCAAGCACATAGGTTCGATTTGGCTTTGTTTGGCAGAGCTTAAGAGTAAGAATTTAAAGAGCTAGTCATCTCTAGCTCTAATTGTGGTGTTGTTATTCTATCATCACAGAAACAAGACATAATCGATCAGTTGTGGTGTTGTTATTCTATCATTATTACTTTGGACCTAGCGAGGAATCAGGTTGGTCTACATACCATATCATATTTAGGTGACCGATCATGGTACACAACAAAATCACAAAGAGATTTAATTTCTGGGATCAAATCTACATGGTGTTCAGAGGGGTACGGTGCACCCTGCATCGTGAACAATACATTCATTAACCAACGACACACAGTACTCTTGCATTGATATGTGTCACACTAGTTTAAGTGTGTAATGTGACCTGGTGTGCCACTGATCCTGTACGTGTTGAAGGCGACGTGAGCAAACAATTTAGCCACATGCGAAAACGTATTATATTGGGAGGCACAGGCAGGTCATTTCATACAGAGCCATCATCGTACGGCTGTGTAGGGCCGTTGATGCGCCCAGCTCCAACTAACTTGTGGTCGATCCATCCTGATGGGATATAATGTACATAAGCGCACGTGGAATTCACGTTTCAGAAGACAAGTGGTTGAGTAGCTGGCAAGTTTAACTTCCGAAAAACAAGAAACTGAAAATTTGTCCTGTCTTCTCTCTTCTTAATTAATATCACATATATCTATTTATTAGTTACATTTTTTCGATCATATCTACGTATTTAGTTACATGATAACCTTGTCCATCTATTACCTCCCAAAGAATTGGAACTAGTTTACTATGTCGCTCCTGGTTAGTACTAACTGTTTTCTTTTCACGCACTCCTTTTATTTGGACATGCATGTACTCATGCTATAGCTCTGATGCCGACAAGCACGAGATTTTGCCACACCGCTGGCCGGCCGCGCCTACTTCAATTCCAATGCTCTACACAGAGAATTGAATGAGGGCCGTGCAAGAGGCTAGGCTATAGCTTATTATTAGCTGTTTATAAATTGATGAAATATCGTTTATTTTGATGACCGATAATGATCCATCGCCTGCTTTGCTTGCATGCAGCTCATATAGTACACTGTTTACACTATATATACTTGGAAATGTGAAATATTGACAAATATGGCCAATATTTCATTTTTACTTTTCAGTTTTGTATTGTCTCTATAAGGTAACGTAGACATGCATACATGAAACATACTGTAGGCGGAGCAAAGTGTCGGCAGATGCTGTACTACTGCTGAACAAGCTTGCTAGGTCCGATCCATGCATATATTAATCCGGATTATCGGTCTCTCATGATGGCCTATTTGGTCGACACTTAATTTGCACTTTATTGTTATCTGTTACGTGATGCTTTCAACATTGCAGGGTAGGTTGATTTTCCTGTCACGCACGCGCCTACAGAAAATTTAGACATTGAAGCTAGCATCATCTCATTAGCCTGTTGCGTAGCGTTGATTGTTCTTCCATTCCTTGTGGTCCAAAGGTATCCAGAGGACGGGAATGACAAAGAGACCAAGAGAGCTAGCAATTGAAATTGTGTCGCAATCCAAGCTTGGACCACGAGGCAAGTTGCTTGTGCGAACAGGTCCACCGGAGGATCCATCGATTGATCGATGTGGAAGGTGAATAAATTCGGTGGAATACATATGTAGCACCCCAATCAAATATATGTAGACTTATTGCAATTTGCTTCGCACCTCGAAAAATTAATGCATTTTTATTTAATTAGTGTGCTTGCTTGGATATGTAACTACTATACTCTCTGTTTGATAAATTCATTAAGTTTGTTGGCAAAATTTGAAGCAAGTAGAGTGGGAAAACAGAGGGAGAGATAAGCTAGCTAGGTAGCATAGGATTTGCTGGGATGTGGAGATGATGTTGATCCATGCCCATGCATCCTAGGAGACCACTGAATAACTAGTGCTGGATAAAGCATAGGCCAACTTCCAAAGGCACCACTTGCAGCAAACAGATAGTTAGCAATAGGTTGTGAACGATATATTCCTGCGCGCGCTAGCCCCCACATATCCAATATTGTCGTAGTAGAAGTACTATTGAACCCCAACATGTACACCTGCCTCTCTCTCAAAACCCTACCTCTTCAAACTCTCTTCCATTTTAGGCGTATACGTGTTGCTATAATATACACACAGATCGATATAGATATGTACACACACACTTTTTAATTAGTAGTAGATACGTGTGTATATTTGTGGTAAGGGTTAATTAAGGATAGATGGCCATGAATATATAGTACGCTTGCAGCGAAGCATCATCTTTAATTTGCAAGTAGTAGTACTCATCAAGTTATATAGGATGGTGCATGATGGTCAATCTAGCTGCAAAAGCTAAGCATATATAGTGTACATACGTGTGTGTTACATCGCTAGCTAACTCTTGCTCCCCGGCCAGTTGGTATCGTCCATGGCCGTTCACCATCCGCACCTCCTCGACTTCCCGCCGCCTCCGAACACGGTGGCCATGGAGGCGCCCCCACCCTCCTCCTTCGACCACGGCCAGCATCTCCTCGCGCTCCATGTCGACGGCACCGACATGCCCGCCGCCGTAGGAGGAGGAGGAGGCATCATGTCTCACCGTGTCCTCGCCGGCGGCGACACTGCAGCAGCATGGCCTCAGGCCGCCGTCTCCCTCTCCTTGTACAACTTCAACAACACGGCGGGAGCGTCGTCGCCGTCGCCGCTGTTCGGCCATCATCAGCAGCAGCAAGAAGAGTTCGTCGTCATGCCTCCGGCGGCGGCGGTGTCGTCGCTGCTGGCGCCTAATAACCATCAGCATCATCAGCTGTCGCCGGCGTCGAGCTTGCAGCCGTTCCAGCTGAGGAGCTCCAAGTATCTGGGACCTGTGCAAGAATTGCTCAGTGAGTTCTGCAGCCTCCAAGGGGACTTGCACGCCATGAACAACGGCGGCGTCAGCAAGAGAGCTCCGAAAGCAGCAGGCAGGTGGGACGACGTGGAGCCGCCGTCGTCCTCCTCCTCTGGCCTCTGGGGCCATCCGTCTCTGAGCTCCATGGATCTCTTGGAGCTTGAGAGGAGGAAAGCCAGGCTCTTGTCCATGGTTGAAGAGGTAGGTCGTTGCTGGTGGTTGTGCATGGTTTTTTACTCTTATTACACATGACTATGCATCAGTTATATTCCTGTACTTGCTTCAATCCGTACCACTTGCTAGGTAATTAATTGTTACTTTACCATATGCATGCATATACATTTTTCTTTCAGTTCCAGCTAGCTTTTGAGTTATTTGGTTACTATAGTATCACTGTATATATCACTGTTGCCCTTTTAGGAGTTCTTGTTACGTTCCTCTGAAGGAATCCACAAACATGTCGACATTGGCAATAGTACGTGGAGGGACTAGTGACACTGCCACTACATATGTACTTTCAGAAACTTCTGTTCTCACTCGTATCACCTTTTCACCATATAGCTAGCTAGCTAGCTAGCTAGCTAGCTAGAGGCATCTTGCTACTAGACAAGACTAATAGCTAAGCTACCACTTAATTTACTTTATTATGGAAGTACCCTTAATAGCAAATTATTGTTATTAATTATTATCACTGCGTGTTACCAAGAAATCTAGCTGTCTCGATCTTGTTGCCAAGCACACATCATTTTCACTAGCAAAAGGAAACTGTGTTAATTTCTCGAGCATCCGAGTCCTAATAATTAACAAATTTTGCCGAGCCAACATATCGACCTGGTGTATATTTTATAAACAAATTAGCATTTTGATCAATGTTTATCGATCGATCCATCAGGTGGATAGGCGGTACCGTCGGTACCGGGAGCAGATGAGGTCGGTGGAGGTGTCGTTCGAGGCGGTGGCCGGAGTCGGGGCGGCGCAGCTGTACACGAGGCTGGCCCTGCGCGCCATGTCGCGGCACTTCCGGTGCCTGCGGGACGCGCTGGCGGAGCAGGTGCGCGCGCTCAGGAAAGCCATGGGGGAGAGCAGGGACGCCGCGGCCGGCGGCGCTGCGGCGGTCGGCGCCACCAAGGGGGACACGCCGCGGCTCAAGGTGCTGGACCAGTGCCTCCGGCAGCAGCGGGCGTTCCAGCAGCACCCCGGCAGCTGCATCGACAGCTACCCATGGCGGCCGCAGCGTGGCCTGCCGGAGCGCGCCGTCGCCGTCCTCCGCGCCTGGCTCTTTGAGCATTTCCTCCACCCGTACGACGGCGACCCCTGCTTGCTGCATCCGCATTCTATTCTTCATATCATTTCATTATTAACTACTGCGCTGTAAATTTAAATAAATGGACGTACAGGTACCCAAATGACGTGGACAAGCACATCCTGGCGCGCCAGACAGGGTTATCCAGAAGCCAGGTACGTACAGTTACTGATGGACAGCGCTTCCATGTTACATACGTACTATTTGTAAAACAGTACGTTGGTCTGCTACAAAATAAAGCTACGTACACATTAATTTGCTTCTTCACGTACACGATTGTTAGCTAATAGCTATAGAGCAATAATGCATACTAACATATATCCAACCACCGCGCCTGTATCTGTCTCCATATTTTATAAATGGACGTGTGGACTATCTACGAGGATCGATCGACGACGTCACTCGATCCACATCCTTGATTTAATACTTGATAGCATCAGCTATCAACTCCCAGCAATACAGTATATTGCACAATTTCATTTTGTTTTCATCATACATTGAAGAAAAGAGGAGCAGTCAAATATATATAATTAAAATTAATTTCTCTTACTTTTCAATTTGTTATATATGTAGGTTTCCAATTGGTTCATCAACGCAAGGGTGAGGCTGTGGAAGCCAATGATAGAGGACATGTACACGGAAGAAGTGAAGCAGCAATCAGATGATCAGTCGTCCACTCATCATCAAAAACATGCTAATAATAATAACGGCGGCAACGTAGGAATAATCGTCAAGCCTGAGCAGCAGAACACAACTAATACAGTAGTAGGAGGCAGCAGCGAGAGTCATCATTTCCGAGCTGCTAGTAGTGCTGGGAATAACCCTACCTCCATGATGTCATCATCCTCCATCGTGACTGACACTGACGGCGGTGAGCTGTTCAGCGGTGGTTATCCAGCAAGCATGCATGGATCAAGTCATCATCACGGTGCAGCAGTGTCGCTTACTCTAGGGCTCCAGCAGCAGCAGCAGCCGTTTGCGTTGCCGATGGCGGCAGCGATGCATCAGCGATCGCTGAGCATGCAGCTGCAAGCAGGTGATCAGGCGGAAGAGCCGGTGCTGCCGTACAGAGACCTCATGGGATCTCAGCTGCTGCATGATTTGCATTGGCAGGGTAGTAGCTAGTAGTATGTAGGTACATATATATATATATATATACATACATATATATATAAGATCTCGATCGCTCATGATCGATCGATCGAGATTATATATATCAATCAATTCAAGCAGGAACGAACTAGTACTATACTGCTAGCTGTTGGTCGAATCTGTCGAAGAAGGACTGGCCATTGGTCATGAAGGTGTAGTTGAGCTCCCCGAGGTTGGCCGTCTTCTGCCACATCTGGTCCTCCAGCATCTCGTCGGTGAGCCCGAACGCCCTGAGCTCGTCGGCGGTGTGGTGCACGAGGAGGCTGTACCGGCCCCCGTCGCCGGTCTGCATGACGATGGTCTCGCCGTTGCGGAGGTTGTTGAGCCCCTCGAACTGGCGGACGGTCCACTTGTACCAGCGCATGAGGAAGACGCGGAGGGTGAGGCCGTGCGAGACGATGACGACGTTCATGTTGGCCGTCGGCTCCCCCGACCCCGGCGGCTGGAAGCGGCCGATGTCGATGTCGGCGCGCAGGGTCTCCCGGAAGCCGGTGATGCGGTCGTAGACGTCCGCCGCCGACTCGCCGTTGGGGAAGCGGTAGAAGAAGCGCCCGTACCGCTGCCGCACCAGCTTCTGCACCCGCATCTGCTCGCGGTCCTGGAAGTTGCCTGCAATTCCTTAATTAATCATGTATGTAGATGAGAGGATAAGGTAGGCAAAGGAAAGAGGAAGGAAGAGCAATGGATGGATACCGACCGAAGTCCTGCTCGCGGATGCGCGGCTCCTCGCGGACGCCGGCGATGCGGTGGGGCTCGAAGGCGTGGCCGATGCCGCGGAGGGTCTCGAGGGTGCGGCGGTAGGGGGACACGTAGAAGTAGACCTTCCAGTCGTCGGCGGCGGAAGAGGATTCGAAGAGGTCGCGGAGGCGGCGGCCGCAGTCCTCGGCGTCGCGCCAGCCCTTGTCGGTGAGGCCGATGCGCGGGTCGGGGACGCGGGTGTAGGCGCCCTCGTCCACGTTGCCCTCGCTCTCGCCGTGACGGACCAGCACGATCCGCCGGGGCCGCGGCGGCGGAGGGCGGATCAGTCCGGCGGCCGCGGCCAGCTCCGGGAACAACAGCTGCTGCTGCTCCAGCATCGTGCGGCGGCGCGGGACGCCCAGCGTGTCCTCGCAGCAGCTGCACCGCAGCAGACGCGCTCGCCGCAGGGACGGCGGAGCCACGGCGGCGGCCCGCAGCGACGACGGGTGGCACCTGCTGCCGGGCGCCGCCGTAGCCATCGAACGGATGGATGGATGGATCGATCTGCAGCTAGCGAAAGATGGAGCGAGCTGTGTCTGCTATATGTGCAGTCCTAGGGAGCCCAATGGTTGCGGCCTGGTGCAATGTACGTACTATGTGTCATCATCTATCTATATAGGAGTATTACTCCATGAAGAAGAAGAAGAAGAAGATATACTATGGAGATCCATCGATTAGTATGCATGCATTGTGATGATGATGAGGCCGGGCGTTGGAAGGCAGCATATCCATCCATAATATATCGGAGTATGCTAATTTCTTGTCCTTGCACGTATGTATCAGTAAAGTGGTACCATCCACCCACACGGCACGCTGTCGCTGTGTTGCTTTCCTTTCCTCCTCGTCTATTCCCCACCTCCGATTTTGTGCCGTTGCCGGCCGCCATCTGTGACGTGACGTGTGGCGACACCTGCACCTGCACCTGCACTGCCAAAAAAAGGAGGAATATTCCATTGCAGCAACTGGAATGTTTGCCGCTCAGTCCCAATGGGCTGCTAAATGGGCCCCCGTGTCGTTTCCCTCTTGGCCCATGGTGACGATGCACATGCGCACGCGATGGCCACCACACCAAATTGAGCCCGTTTGGTTTTGGGCATTTTGCATCCCTCTTCAATACGGCCTTGCCACTGGCCAACAATTTATTTTCGAGTTCCATGGCCTTGCTTGTAAGACCACTATTAGTGGAGGTTTCATGAGAGTTTCGTAACATTAAATTTGCTTACGTAACACAAGAGAGGAGATAGAGTTTTATGGCATATGAGAGAAGTTTCAGCACCATAAAACTCTTTTAGCATGATTAACTAGTTTTTAGTTTAGATAACTACTCCCTCCTGTTTGGTAAAAGAAGTCCTTTTGGACAAGGTTTGAGTCAAACATTCGGAATATAAATCATGAATAACATTTAAGTGTTTGGAAATGTGAAAATTATATAAATAGATTGGTCTTGAAAATTACTTTCATAAAAATATACATATATAACTTTTCAAGAAATATTTTTATAGAAAAGAGAAGTCAAAGTTGTGCTTTGGTGACCGTGTCGCTGTCCTAAAGGACTTCCTTTACCAAACCGGAGGGGGTATGAACTGAGACTAGGCTAAGTACATAGAATCACTCTTGTATTTACTCTTTATCCTTTGGAGAGCATCAGAGCATACAAACAAAGGCTTTCACATACATATACAAATGGTTTTCCATTGGGCTTCAAATTAATGCCAAATACAGCTTGTTTGAAGCTACATAATTAGAATTTTTGACCAAACGGTCGTGACCGAGCTTTATAGATAAAGCAAGTCAAATACTGGAATTATCAGTTTACAATGAAGCACAAACCGCTAGGGGATACAACACCAGCCCCTCTGTAACGGGACCCTCTAGGCCACGCGTTAGAGACAGTGAGAGACTACTCTAGACGTATAAACTAAAAAGCCATGAAACTATTACATAACTGGATGGCTCAGACCTCCAGCGGGGTCTGTTGCCTCCATCACTATAACAACAGAAAGATCTCCAAACAACGCCTTCATGAAGATAAAGGCGCGCGCAAGCACCAACCTTAGGTTTTCACCTCAGAGATCTTCCACTGGTCGCCGCCAAACGAGATCCAGAAGGCAACACCTCAAGAGGGGAGTGCAAACACTGTTGCCCGACCCGAAGCAAGATCAAAGCTTACGCTCGAAGATCACACCCAACGAACCAAGAGCACCTGTTCCAACGACACTCGCATCCATGCGCAACCCAGACCTCGCAGACACCAAAGCTTCCACTAGGCTCCATATGCAACCGACAGCACCACCGATATCTCAGGGAGATTTGGTTCTCTCAATGATACGTCAAATCTGATGTCGCCCCGCATAGGACGGTGATGGACTTGAACAGATGGAGAATGAAATCATGAACCTAATGGGCAGACTTAGTACCGCAAAGGGAGCAGCTTCATTGGCGAGAGGCAAATCGGATGCGGCAGGGCCAAAGGTGGGCCCGCACCGCCACCGCTAGGCGCCACTGCCGCACCATCCCTGCCAGAGAAAGGACCTCTAGAAACGGCCGCGAGCGCAAACGTCGGGCCGTCGCCGGAGGCGCGCCGCCGTCGCCGTCCCCCAGCCACCCGCCAGAATCCCACACCGACAGGGAGGGGCGGGAGGCACGGCCAACGGCCCGAAGCCGTCCGCCCGCGTCGAGGAGGGCGCCGCCGCGCGGCGGCCGCCTTCCCCCGGGACGGAGCTTCGAGCGCCGGGAGCCCCGCGAGAGGAGAAGAAGGGAGGGCCCCGCCACGCTTTCCTCTTGGTGTGGGTGGGGTGGCGGCGTGGCGGACCTAGGGTCCCGTTCGTCGCCCTGGGAGGGCGAGGGCTTCCCCCCACGGGAGTCCTTCGTTGAGCGTGTATCACCAATTATTTCTTTTCCCATAGTCTTTGCTTGCAACTACATAGAGTTACCCTTGTATTTTTACTCTTTATCCTTTGGAGAGCAGCAGAGCATACAAAGGCTTTCACGTGCATATACAAAAGGTTTTCTATTGGGCTTCAAATTAAAGCCAAATACAGCTTATTTGAAGCTAGATAATTATAATTTTCACCGTACAAGTTCGGTTAGGTAAATCATACCTATCATTCCTGAAGTAACAAGAGTAATAGAAACACAAAAAAGGGCCCTCCGCATCCCGGGTTCCCAACCCCGAAAGAGAGAAAAATGAGAAGAGCAAATATCTTTAGCAAATTGCCCCAAATAGTACTACATACATATACTTACTCTTGTATTTACTTGCCCTAACCTACTCCATCAGCATCTACCATTTGTCACTTTGTTTTTGTCCTTTGGAGAGCACACAAACAAAGCTCCTTTCAGCTAAGCCCCCCTACGTTTGCTCAAAATCACACCAAACCAGAGGTGGCCTCGCCGGTTGAGGATTGATTGTTTCCAAAAAAGCCCAAAAGGAAGAAAGTATTTGCCTAGGACGACGGCAGTGGCAGTGGCAGGAGCAGCGGCGGCAGGAGCGGCGTCCGGCAGAGCGGGCAGGTTCGCTGGCCGTGCGCCGCCCAGCGGTCGAGGCACGCGCGGTGGAAGACGTGGCGGCAACCCCGCGCGCGGCGCACCTCGGCGGCGCCGTGGAAGTCGCCGAGGCAGACGCAGCACCCCGCCGGCAGCGCCTCCGCCGCTCCTCCTGATCCGGCGGTGGCGGCGGCGGAGAGCGAGTCGAAGCGCACAGCCGGGGAGTGCTCCTCGAGGCGTCGGGCAGCGGCGCCCTCGTCGTCGTCGCAGTGGTGGTGGTAGTGGTGGTCGGCGTCGGGCGGCGGCGCCCAGCTAGTGGCGTCGTCGATGTCGACGCCGGCGAGGCGGAGCAGCCATGAGGAGAGGCGGCGCAGGTGGGCGAGCAGGAAGAGCAAGTGCAGCAGCAGCTTGGGCACCTCCGAGTACCCCACGGGGAACCCCATCAACATCTATCGACTTGTTTCTAGCGCTAGCTCGATCGATCTCATTAGCTTGCTACTGCAACAAGGAACAAGGAGATGGATGGAGGTAGCTAGGAGGAGATCGATGGCGGGGGCTTTAAAAGGGAAGGGAAGGGAAGGGAAGCAAGCAGCTCGGCTGGGTCATGACAAGAAGACAAAGAAACAAGGGAGCAGGAGGCAGCGAGCAAACAGCTCATTAAAGTGAGAGAGGGCGCAGGATGGTTACAGAGATCCATCGATCGTACTACTACACATTTTTATACATCCACAACCTGCAGATGCATGACAGTATGTATGTACTATATATGGAGTATAAAACAATATATGGTATTTTCCATTTTGTTGTATGCATACCATATATAGTCTATATGGTTTGCAGTCACTGCTGTCAGGCCGTGGATCATTTATCTATCGTAGAATAGATAGAATTCAGTGTTTTGCTCCAGTAACAATGTTTGCATGATTGGGATTGGGGTTAGGGTCGTAGGGTAGGGTAGGGATGGGTGGGGAAGATCGAGCTCGATCTCACTATCTCTCTCACGATCAGCGGCAGTGATGGTTGTGCCTGCCGAGCAGGGCAGGTGCGCCTGTCTCAACTCTGAAAGATACATCCATCACTGTTCATCTTCCTTTATTTGCTTCAGCTAGCTATAGCTTCTCCATCGGAATGGATCACATCCATCAGTACTGTTCATCTTCCTTTATTTGCTTTTCTTTCAGCAGGCCGGAAAAGGAATGGATCGTCCATGTGTGATGTCTGTCGGTATGAACGGGGTCAGCTGACGGGTCGCTGCTGGTGGGACCACCATGTCTGCTCTGCTCCCACGCTAATTTGCACCTGGTTTCTTTTCGCAGGGGGCGTTAATTATGTCCCAGTTTCTTGTATACAAACTATCACATATACTCTATTCTTTGTATATAGTAATGTCTCGAGTTTTAGGGTTTTGTTTCTGATCCAACGTAACGCTACAGCGGTCCAACATATCATCTCTGCAAAGATCATCTCCGCTAAGGGCCACGCTCTTGTATGCACCCGCAGGTCAAACTGATCGACGGTGTTGTGTGTATTGGATTTAAATAGGTTTAGTCCATTTATTTTAAATTAAATTAATATAGACAATTAATGCTATGAGTCACAAAAATTGATTAATTTCATATGGTTAGTTGAGGCCTTGAGGGCCTCTTAATCAATTATTAGGTAGAGTTTGGGTACATCACTTGTGAAAGTTGGTAAAAGAAGAATGAACCGCCGTCGCGCTGGCTCACCATGCCGGACGTGACGCGGCAGTGGGGTGAAATAATTTTGTTGTTGATGAGAACAATGAGCGAGGTTGAATGGCTGGTAACTATAGACATAGTGCACGTCGTACCACGGCAACAGACAGGAGCAGGAGGAGAGGACGTGGCTTGCTGCGTGCCTTGCTGTTGCTGCCTGCATCCTGCCTCTGCATGTAGTACGAAAATATTCCCAGGGCATGGTCTCGTCACCCTCGATCGAACAATCACATGCAAAAGCATCACCACTGCCGGATCACACTATAGCAAAATTTAACTGATATTATTTAGACACGTGCTGGCGGTTGGATTAGCAGTAAGTCGGTACAGTGACGCGGTGGCCATAGCGCTGCAGCGGCGGTGCGAGCTTAGGTCAGTTGGAGAAGAGAAAGTTTTCGCGGGATGAGAGAAGTTTCATTCTTAATTGGCTAGCTACAAGAAGAAGAACAAAACAAAAGAGGGTTTCAAGTTGTGCTCATATGGTCCACACAAAAATTTAATTTTAGGATCTTGAATTTGTTTAACGTGGCCCTAAATCTATAAAGTTATATAGGTTGGCATGTATACATATGGCTGGGATGGTGTTCCTAAATTTACTAAAAAAATGTGCTTTTATAATATATCTACTGGCTTTCTCCATTTAAAATAGTAATAACATGTTAAAAAATTGTAAGTAACGGAGGGAGTAGTTACCTACTCTAGTGACGAAGAGACACATACAACAGTCCAAGACCAAATTGTAAGTACAAGTAGTAACATAACATATTAATGAATCGAGGTTGTTATATGACTGGCATCCCCATTGGTGCAGTGTCTCCTACACATACGGAGGGGACAAGAAGGAGACATGGCATGTGAATCTAATCAGCCGCACTAACCTAGATGCACGGATGGAACATATCCTATCAACTAAGTTTGTCGGGCATGACGACAATGCATCGATCAGAGACGTGATGAGATGTGTAAGTTTTATGCGATCGATCAGTTCGATCCTAGCATGAGGCCGTACGTGGTGGCTGGATCGGTCGGGATGCGTGGAATGGTCACCGACCCGGCATGCCATGTGGGTGCATCTGCTGATTATCGATCAACTTATATATATATATATATATATATTCTTAATTATATATATAATAAGGTGGCTGGATAATAGAGTACTACTAGCACCTCGTCAAGCTCTTGATAGAGCATGCCCTGTCTTTAATCGCGAGATAGCAAATAAAAGATACATATAGATGGTCGAAGACAAAAAGTAGTCCTCGCCTTCCAGCTGAATCTTGGTACTATATATATATATGACGAGTTTTATCTACCATCGCTTGTAGCTACCATCACCATCAATATACCATTGTATGTATGTCCACATGCTTATTTATCAGTTTGAGTATGTTCGTATACTAATCCTAAGATATTTTAAAGAAAATTGTATGAAAAAATTCAGAAGCAACCCTATTTTTTTTAATTTATCATGATTATAGCATTATACTAGTATATAAAATTAGTATATCCACATACTCAAGTACGCTTACATACTCAACCTACATACCACCCAGATAGTCTAGTATCATCATATACTACATGTACATACTCTTCGTTGGATCATACACGTCTTCTAACATGAGATACACAAGTGATGGTAGCTACCAGCGATGGTAGAAAGAAATTTTCCTATATATATATATATATAGGACAAGTTTTATCTGCCAGTGCTGGTAGCTACACTCATCTCCTATCGGGTTTGCATGCACCGCACCGCACGCTGGTGAGTCACGGGCGCACAGCAGGCGCTCAGCTAATATTTCGGAGGGGGCGCTGGCCGAACCCATGCATGCAAGATGCAACTACCAGATTGATTCTATTAATTCAAGGATAGAATAAAATAAATATTGAGTAGTGATACCCGCTAACGAAGCTACCGCACTGACACTCTCTATAGTTGCGGCGCACGTGCATAGAGCTGTTTTGAAATGCTGAGTCTATCTCTCCTAGATTTGCGAGACGTATGAAGAAAAGACCAGAACAATAGATGCATGTATGATGGAGTCTGTACTTGTATGACCGCATGCATGTATTCCGGATGTATAATATGTGCGACCAGGTGCTTTGCAAGTGTCTTATGCGACCTCTCAAATATCTTTGTGCTAGAGTGGATATTATTGTAGTATATGCACGCACACATACTTTTTGATTAAGCAGTTTGTGTATATATATCAGAGGAGTATCAATGCGCATACATCTTTCTGAGAGTATGGTGGATACACTACCAGAATGATCAACATCTGCACCGGGTGGGAAATGCCTTTAGCACCGGGTTTCCCACCCGGTGCAACTAATCCGAGGCTAAAGGGGTACCCCTTTAGCACCGGGTTGAATAACCGGTGCTAAAGGGTCCCTTTAGCACCGGGTGCAGCCACGACCCGGTGCTAAAGGGTCTGCCCCGCAGCGCCTTTAGCAGGGCCTTTAGCACCGGGTCGTGGCTGCACCCGGTGCTAAAGGGCCTGCCTTTAGCACCGGTTGCTGTCTGCAACCGGTGCTAAAGGCCCCGGATTTCTTTCTTTTTTGCTTTTTTCAGTAGCCATGCATGCACGTCTATATACGTGTATATACGTATATATTCTAATACATATATTCTAATGCGTATTCGGCCGACTTTATATTCATATTAGCTGACATTTCATCAAAATAGAGGACATATATATTACAAAAGTAGATATTCATGCATGTCAACTCGAGTTATATATATTTAAACTGTATTTTCTACTTAATTAAGATTGACGACTAGCTTGTTGGACTGTCCGGCACGTCCTCCAGTACTGGCGAGTGGAATTCTCCTCGGGGATTGACGACCTCGTCCCAGATCCATCCGACGAGTTGTTCTGCAATTGCGTCAATTCTTTCTAGCTCTAGGGACTCTTCCTTCAGGTTGAACATCTATAATTTATAAACAATTGAAAGATATTTAATCCGCCGAGTTGGAGACAATAATTGTGCACTTAATAATAATGGAAATGTGTTTATTATTACGTACCATAATATAGTGTTGTGTAAGCTCCTTGTTCCCTAAGGCATAGGTTAGCTCATCTCTGTCTCTATCAGCAACAAATTCTCCCCTCTCAGATGCCCTGAGGATATCGCGGAGACGCTGAGCTAGTTCTCGCAAGTCCTCGGGAAAAACTAAGGAGCCGTCGATTGGGTTTAGGGTGCCTCCATGACCATAGTACCAATGCTTGGTCCTTGTGGGCCAGTCATGTGTCGCTGGAGTGATGCCTCTAGCATATAGATCTTCTTCCATCTTCTCCCATTTAGCGATGCTTGCCTTGTAACCTCCCGAACCCATCTTATGAGAGTACTTCTTATTTGCGGCGTTTCCAGCGTTTCTAGCGCTAGCCGTTGCACCCTCTTCGGAGGTTTTGTACTCAAGGAATGCTTCCCACTCGTCATCAGTGATCTTCTTATACTTCTCAGGATCCGGGGCCTCTCCGGTTTTGAGAAAATGCGAGTACAACTTCTTCTTGAAATCCTGAAACAGAACTGCCATCTTCTTCATTGTCCAATCCCTCAGTTCTGCTTCATGAGTGCTAGGCCAGTCGAATACTGCCTTTAATTCCCTCCATAGCATCTCCTTCTCTGTATCGGGGAGCACGTACTCCTCAGTGGGGTCCGTGGACTTTCATTTTCTGATACTAATGGGCACATTGTCCCGTACAATTACCCCGCACTGAGATACAAATTTCTTGGCCACTTTTGGGGGCTCAACTGGCTCCCCGTCATCCTCCACTCGGGTGATGTGTAACTTGACATCCTTCAGCTTCTTCGTGGTCGATCGTTTTGATTTCTTAGCTCGACTTGTAGAAGCAGAGGTGGCCTACACAAATTACATATATACGAGATGATATAGAGATGGTATACATAATTGACATGTACAGTACAAATTTATGTTATCTATATACACACCTGACTAGACGAGGGCTCGTTACCGGCCCCTTCAATAGTGCTGCCCTGGACACGTTCGCCCTGGACATTTTCGGCCCCTTCAACATTTTCGTCCCTTCCAATGATCCCCAACACATCATCCATGGACATTGGTTGGGTTACAATAATGAAAAGTTGATTCGCAAAGAACGTGTCGTTGTCCTCTTGCATGGGTGGGACAGGGGTGTTGTTGTCCTCTTGCATGGGTGGGACGGGGTTATTGTTGTCTGTCATCTATAGAATTAAAAATAATTGATAAGAAATATATACGAAGCATACATATTTCCAATATTTCTAACATTTTCGCTAAGGGGGTCGGTGCGTGAAAAACGGATTCGCCAAGGGGTTCGGGTGCGCGGTGTGAATTGATTCGCTAAGGGTTCGGGTACGTGACGCGAACGGGTTCGCTAAGGGGGTCGGTGCGCGAAAAACGGATTCGCTAAGGGGTTCGGGTGCGCGGTGGGTTCGGGTACACCATAGAATTTCCGATAATAAACATTTTCGATAGTATACATTATACAAACATATAACATTTCCAATATACATTTAAATGAAGCACATATATTTCTAATATACATAGAATTAAAAATAATTGATAAGAAATATATACATTTAAATGAAGCACATATATTTCTAATATACATAGAATTTCCAATATACATTTAAATGAAGCATTTTCCAATATACATTTCAAACATATAACATTTCCAATATACATTTCAATGTAAATATCTCCAATACATTTAAATGAAGCATTACAGTGGTACTATGCGGCGGCACATAGGTTGATACCATACTCACTAAACTTCTACATTTTGTTTGAACTTGTTAGTATTTTGGTTCATCCTCTATATAAGTTGACAATGCTATTGCATATAAATTGATACAAAAAAACTACTATTTGTAAATCGAAGTAGTTGTCAAACTCAATCCCCAAAAACCCAACCTCCTTGATCCCCTGCATGAACTTCTCATCAAAACTCAGTCCGGAACATAGCATTCATGCATTGTCAACCTCCAAAACACACACAGGAACAGTGATTCATGCTAGAAAATCTGCTGGCAATGCACATACCGGTTGTTTAAGGGAGTGAGCTAATTATCCAAGTAATCTACCACGGTTTCTAGCAATTATGTCAATGAAACAAGAAGCAATCAAGCAGGCAGACACTTAGAAGATAACTTGGGAGATGCCGGCGCGGGGACGACGGGTGCGGGGACGACGGCGGCGGCAGGGACGACGGGCGGCGGCGGCGTGGGCGCGGGGACGACGGGCGCGGGGACGACGACGGCGGCGGGGACCACGGGTGACCACGGCCGGGCGGCGGGGACGACGGGCGCGGGGACGACGACGGCGGTGGGGACCACGGGCGGCGGCGGCTGAGGAGACGAGGCGCCAGCGGTTTCGATCTGTGAGATGAGGGCGAAGTGAGGGAGGAGAGAGAAGTCCCCGGCCTATATAGGTCCCCCGCCTTTAGCACCGGGTGCAGCCACGACCTGGTGCTAAAGGCCCTTTAGCACCGGGTCTGTACAGCACCCGGTGCTAAAGGCCCCCCCTTTAGCACCGGGTCTTCCCACCACCCGGTGCTAGAGGCCCTTTAGCACCGGGTCTTCTACACCCGGTGCTAAAGTCCATAACTGTGCGCCAGACGAAAATTGGTGGGGGCCTTTAGCACCGGGTGCAGCCACGACCCGGTGCTAAAGGCCCTTAAGCACCGGGTCTTCTACACCCGGTGCTAAAGGCCGTAACTGGCGCCAAACGAAAATTGGGGGCTTTTAGCACCGGATTTTAGATCAACCCGGTGCTAAAGGCCCTAAATTTTCGTTTGGCGCCAGTTTCCAAACCGGCCTTTAGCACCGGTGGCTACTATTTGGGAATCTTATAAATATAGTTTTTAATATATAGTTATTAATACTTGTTTTAATTAAGTTATTAATACCTATTAAAAATATATATTAAATAAGAAAATCTTATAAATTACTAGAAAATCAATATAAAATGCTAGAAAATCTTATAAATTACTAGAAAATCTTATAAATTAATAGAAAATCTTATAAATTAATAGAAAATCTTATAAATTACTAGAAAATCTTATAAATTACTAGAAAATCTTATAAATTACTAGAAAATCTTATAAATTACTAGAAAATCTTATAAATTACTAGAAAATCTTATAAATTACTAGAAAATCTTATAAATTACTAGAAAATCTTATAAATTACTAGAAAATCTTATAAATTACTAGAAAATCTTATAAATTACTAGAAAATCAATATAAAATGATAGAATTAATAAAAACAATCTTATAAATCAATAGAAAATCTTAGAACATAGGTGGAACATAAATGCAAATATAGTCATTACAAATTGTTGGAACATAGTGCAATTAAATTACATGGCATCATCATTTACTCGGACACTAATAAACTTCCTCTTTACAAATGTTCCTTGATTGTGATCACGCCGTAGATACGGTGTCTCCTCCGCCGCTAACAGGATGCTTGGGTGATCAGCCACTGAGAATGGAGGCCGGCCATCGAGCATATCATAATCTTCATCCGTCTTGTCCTCAACTCCTACGATTTTTCTCTTTCCAGGAAGAACTATATGACGCTTTGGCTCGTCTTGTGATGGGTCCAATTGCTTACCCCCACCTTTCTTATTCGCCCCTTTCTTCGGTCTGCTAGCCATGTCCTTCACATAAAAAACTTGTGTGACAGCTTTGTCCAGGACGAACGGTTCGTCTAGAAAGCCAATCTTGTTTAGATCCACTAACGTCATTCCAAAGCCAATCTTTGGTCTGGATTGATCACCTTCTGAGAAATTGCATTGAGGAATGCACATAGCTTCACAATGGCTTTCCGCACGTTAACTGGTAGCACACCCCTGAGTATGACGGGAAGCAGCTGTGTCATCAACACATGGCAGTCGTGAGACTTCAGGTTTGTGAACTTCTTCTCTTTCATATTTATTATTCCCTTAATATTGGAGGAGTAGCCAGACGGAACCTTGATACTGTTTAAGCATTCAAACATGCTTGCCTTCTCTTCTTTGCTGATAGTGAAGCTGGCAGGACGCAAGTACTGGTGTCCTTTGTCTCTCTTTTCTGGATGTAGATCAGTCCGTTGCTTCAATCGTTTAAGATCCTGACGTGCTTCCGGTGTATCTTTTGGCTTCCCATAAGTACCCAGGAAGCTTATCAAGTTTACGCAAAGATTCTTCGTCAGATGCATCACATCAATCGCGTTACGGACCTCTAAACGTTGCCAATAAGGTAGCTCCCAAAAGATAGACTTCTTCTTCCACATCGCGGCACGACCATCCTCGCCCGTCGGAGCAGCCTGGCTTCCGTCTCCCTTGCCAAACACCACGTGTAGGTCCTTCACCATATCAAATAGCTCTTCTCCACTCCGGTGTCTCGGCTTTGTACGGCGGTCAGCATTCCCGCCAAAATGTGCACATTTCTTTCGTAGCTCATGCTTCGCCGGAAGGAATCGACGGTGACCCATGTACAAAACTTTACGACAATGTTTCAAATACATGCTTTCGGTTTCCTCTATACAGTGAGTGCATGCTTTATATCCTTTGCTTGATTGTCCTGATAGGTTACTTAGTGCAGGCCAGTCGTTGATGCTTATGAAAAGCAGTGCTCGAAGGTCAATCTGCTCCTGCTTGTCCTCATCCCACATGCTAACACCTTCATTCTTCCACAGCTGCAAAAGTTCGTCAACCAATGGTCTTAGGTACACATCAATGTCGTTGCCAGGTTGCTTTGGGCCTTCGATGAGCACTGGCATCATAATGAACTTCCGCTTCATGCAGAGCCAGGGGGGTAGGTTGTAGATACAAACAGTCACGGGCCAAGTGCTATGACTACTGCTCATTTCTCCAAAAGGGTTCATGCCATCGGTACTTAAACCAAGCCTAACATTCCTCGCATCAGCATCAAACTCTGGGAATGCTCTGTCGATGTTCCTCCACTGGGATCCATCGGCGGGGTGTATCAACATGCCATCCTGCTTACGTTCTTCTTTGTGCCAGCGCATCAGTTTGGCATGGTCTTTGTTCCTGAACAAACGCTTCAGACGGGGTATCAGAGGGAAATACCACATCACCTTCGCAGGGATTTTTTTCTTAGAACGCTCTCCCCCAACATCACTAGGGTCGTCCCGCCTGATCTTGTATCGTTCGCAGGTGCAAACCGGACAACGATCCAAGTGTTCGTACTGTCCGCGATAGAGGATACAGTCATTAGGACACGCATGTATCTTCTGCACCTCCAAACCGAGAGGGCAAACAACACGTTTTGCTTGATACGTCGTCGATGGCAATTTGTTACCCTCTGGAAGAATCTTCTTTACGAGTTTCAGTAGCTCCTCGAAACCCTTATCAGTAACACCATTTGCTGCCTTCCACTGCAGAAGTTCAAGTGTGCTACCCAACTTCTTTAGCCCCTCTTTGCAATCTGGGTACAGGTCAGTCTTGTGGTCCTGCAACATGCGCTGTATCTTTTTCAGTTCCTTATCATTGCCGCAGTCTTTCTCGGCATCACGCAACATTTTCCCGAGTCCATCAGTAGGTTCATTTTCCTGAGCAACATCTTCCTGAGCATCGCCTTCCCGAGCAACATCTTCCTCATCGGCATCACTCATTGCAGCATATGCAAAGGAACCGTAGTATTGAGCCAATAATGGAATGTCGTCATCGGCCTCGTCTTCTTCATCTTCATCCATTAGAATTCCTCTTTCACCGTGCTTCGTCCAAACAGAATAATTCCTCATGAAACCGTGCCTCATCAAATGCACCTGAAGACAACCTCTTTGTTTGAACGATTGTATATTTTTACAATGGGTGCATGGGCAGAACATGAAACCGGACGACGTCCTGTTAGCCTCGGCGGCATCGAGAAACGCCCTAAGGCCATCACGGAACGCCTGAGCGTGGGGGTCCCCGTACATCCATTGTCTATTCATCTGCATTATTAACCAATAACAAATATACAATACAATTTAAAGATAAAAAAATTTAATATATAAATAAATACAAATTATAATATATATTCCATTATATAAATAAATTTCTAAAACTACATTACTATATTCATTAAATATAACATTACTATAAGCCTTATAAGATTTATAAGATTTATAAGATTTTCTATTAATTTATAAGATTTTCTAACATTTTATATTGATTTTCTAGTAATTTATAAGATTTTCTATTAATTTATAAGATTTTCTAGCATTTTATATTGATTTTCTAGTAATTTATAAGATTTTCTAGTAATTTATAAGATTTTCTAGTAATTCATAAGATTTTCTATTAATTTATAAGATTTTCTAGTATTTTATATTGATTTTCTAGTAATTTCTAAAACTACATTACTATAAGCCTTATAACTATTCACAAGTCATACAAAACAAAATACTAACTAGCTTGCCTTCTCTCTCCATTTAAAACACAACATGAACACTCTCTCCACCATGAACTCAAGCTCTCTCCTCTCTCTCCTCCAAGAACACAAGCTCTCTCTAGCTAGCTTTACTTTGATTCACAAATCCCTCTATTTCTAAATCATAGAAGGATTACAAGCTAAATAAAACATTAGAGAATGAAAGAGTGTACCTTGTAGTGCTCCTTAGATGAGTAGAATCTTCACAAATTTTGAAAAAAATTTGGGCAGCACCTCCCCTCCCACGGCCGAGCAGCATGAACACAGCGCCTAAGTGTTCAGCTGGCTCGGCCGGGGGAGGAAGAAGCCCCTATATTCAAAAGACATTAGCACCGGGTCGTGGCAAGACCCGGTGCTAATGTGCACCCTTTAGCACCGGGTGCAGCCAGCAACCGGTGCGAAATGGCCTCGGCACATTAGCAGCGGTTGCTAGCTGCACCCGGTGCTAATGGGGGCGCATTAGCACCGGGTCTTGCCACTGACCCGGTGCTAATGTCTTCGCCCTAACACCCCGCAGCGCCGCCCCCGCTCCTAGCCGTTGGACCCGGTGCTGAAGCCCCATCAGCACCGGGTCCAAAAATGGCCGAGGCGGAGGAGGCGGGCGGATGTGAAGGATTCTGGTAGTGATACGTACATGCCTAGATGATATACCGGAGAAGTATTAGTGCATATATACGACATCTTTCGTAGAGTATGGATACATACATGCCTCGATGGAGTAGTACGAGCATATATATACACACGTCTATAGGAGTATCAGTACATACACATTTATGGGAGTATGAGTGCATACACTAATTAATGTATTAATTTGGAGCACAAGCATGCGTACCATATGAGTATGCATAGATACGCATATACAAATAATGAGTAAGGAGTACGTACACTGTAAATTAATACGAGTAAATATATCCATTGGACAGCCAGCCAATATTTGCAAGTGATGCTGGCACGCAAGATCATCATCGACGGAGGCCATCGCCGGCACCGGACGGGACGCGAAGTTGCCATGGAACGCCTGAGGTTCACATGGTTTAGTATTGGCTCCACCGCTGCAGCAAAATCGATGGGAACAAGAACTCCCGATTTGCATTCTGCATGCAGCAAGGAGATTAGGTCAGGGTCAGGGGTAAAGAAATTGATTAAAACAGGAAGGATAGATGATGATTTGCGTCCAAGCTTATACCTTCTCTCCACTCATCGAGACCACTGGCTGCCTGGTTACGGCCCTGCGCGATGGTGATTTGCAAGAACAGATTAGAATCCATGCATGTCCGATGCAAGAAAAAAATAACGTGAGATCGATTCAACTCTTTCAAAAGTATCAGCTGATACGAGACATTGGTGTGGAAATCATACGGAAAGAGTCATATGCATATGCATATGCATGTATACTCTCCTCATTCGATGGCGTAAATCAACAGAGATCAGATTGTTCGTCAGCTGTTCGCCTGTCAACGGCAAACGCTATGGCAGGGGACAACGACGCGAGGGGAGAAACACCTTTCCAGATCAGAGGGTTTGATCGAAGCAGGAGTAAGATGCAACAACGAGATCGATGGGATCCACCGTCCACTGATCTGCATATGCTGTAGGGATACTAGAATTGAAGATTAAAAAATCGATCACGGTATCCACTGCTGAATGACGATGAATGAATTGGTGCATACGCATCAGACCCAGCTGTGCCGTGGCTGCTTACCGGAGAATATATAATAAAATCTTACCTACGATGCTGGCCGTGCCAAAGCCTATTCGTCCAGTCGCCAGGACGTCGCCGCCGCCGCTGCCTTCCGTCAGGTCCTTTCGGATGCCAGGTAGAAGAATGAGTACCGAAGAAAGTGGATCGGGAGATTTGATCATGGTTTAAATTATAAGGAAGATCGGGAGGAGGCCGGGGACAGCGGGTCTACCCGCTAAACAGAGGTGGGTTCGGTACCCGATAGGACGCACCGAGAAAAAAATAGTACGGGAAAGAGAGGAGGGTAGCTATCAGCGCGGGTAGAAAAGAATTTTTCTATATATATATATATATATAGACATGCATCACTAAGTGTTGTATAGACATGCACTATACTAAGAATTCTCGAGCGAATAGGGCATGTGCCAACGAGATTGGAAAAATGAATGTTACCTTAGGGGTAGTTTCAATTTCAAGTATGCTAGAGGAACAACTGGTTCTCTTAGTGTCATATATATGTTCAATTTGTAGGGAGGAAATTCGACTGTTTGGCCAAAATTAATTAAATTGTACAGTATACACTACTTGGAGCTTAGTTTGCCTGATATATAGTATACACACCGTGCATGCATTTGTGATAGCTAATAAATTGTTAAGCAGAAACACTCGTTGCTCCTGGGCGGCCGGGCGGTGAGGCGACATGCATCATCATAATCATATACTGTATATCACCGGCCAGCGGCGACTTGCCCATGCATGCATGCGTGTCGTTCAAAGTAGGAAATCGACATGTACGTCTTTGAATGAAGAAGCGCAAGGTAATTAATTAAGGTTGGCGGTGCCGGCCGGGTCTTCCATCTGTAGAGTAGATGATTAGGGAGTCCTGATCGTCATCAGTGCTCTGTACGTACAGTTGCTTGCTTTGCTAGCGATGTATGGACGGGGCTGATGATCGAGAGATCAACAAGAGAGCCCCTCGGCTGATGCCTGCTCAACAGTGTACACAGGCACTGCACATCGATGTCTACTCAGCCGAGGCATATCATATGCGGCAGATCATCAGAAAATAATAATGGCAGCTGGACAAAAAGATCCAGCGACATTGCCAACAAACGCATGCAAAAGAGTGAAAGACGAAAAAAAAAGTTTTGTTAACTAAAGGCCTAATAATATATACAAGAGAGCTTTACAATAATCCTCCGTAGGGAGGGTAAGCACTTAATTTGTCAGCTAGGGCATGGTCGATATATGCGCCCACAAGCTTTTTATCCTTGCTTTGCTTTCCATTCCATGTGCTCAATCTTTTTGCCGAGAGTGGTGCCTCCCCTTCTTCTAGCTTTGCCTAGCTAGGTCTGCCTCCAAACATGGGATAAGATATTGCTGTTGCAATACACAATCTCCACACCATGCAAGAATACGTACTGCAACAAGATACAAGTCATACAGTATATACTATATCGTAAGCGTCTGAATTGTGAATCCAACGATGCAGTGTAAAAATACGTAAGCTGTACACTCGCTGCTGTAAGCAGTGAAAGTACGTGACCATTGCCGGGCGCTCGCTGCATAAATGTCGATCTGTAGATGCAAGTGGATATTAACTTGCACTTACTAATTAAAACCACTGAAAATGACCATTGAGCAGGTCTGCAGATGCTCACTACACAATGCACTTCGTCCTGTCTGCAACTGCTAAAATATCAGACAACTTTGGTGGAAGAACTATGCTAGTCTAGATCTAATTGCGCTTGTCGGCGATGGACATCTCCCCATTTTATCCGGCCAGGTCAGTAATATATATAGCCACTTTCTGCAAGTCTAGTTGCAGCCAAGTGCAGTGCACCATGGCATGCTTTGAGCACCACGACAACCACTACATCTCTCCATTCCTCCATGCAGGCCGGAATGCAGCAATCGGAGCGGAGGTTTTGTTAGTTGCTTGTCTCTCAGATTCATCTTTATTATGTACGACCAGATCGATACCGGATCCGATCGGAGCGAGCATTCTTTCTTTTTCCTTGAGCAATTGGATCGTCGAAGCATTTTATTTTCATGAGCTTGACGAACCAGTGGCATCGATCCATCACTACCAGTGGCCAGTGATACTGATACCGATGGGCCACCAACGCAACAGGAGCGATGAGTATATACAGGTGAGGGTATGGTGATCACACAACTAAAGGTGCTGACCATGAATGAGGCGGAGAGCTTTCAAATATACGAGGTGATCCCCCCACTAATTCTCCGCCTTTTCCTTGGATTGGCTAGCGGTGCCTTTCTTTGATACGGACTAGTACTGCTTGCTCATCAGTGATACGAAAGGCGTCAAGTTTTTATGCTAGACAAGACTTTCAAATTAAACGCTCACTAAACATTGCAAACAATTGGGTCTAGCTCTTTCCTGGTGCTTCCAAGTAGTGCTGAGTGTTCCCTACCTTTTCCATTTTTCTTATATTTTTTCCTCCATCATGTTCCATCTACACTCTCAACTTCACGACAACGGAGACATTTGCCGGGTCAAAATATTTTGCCAACTTAGTAACTTTTCATGGTGCTGAAGAGAGAAATAATTGATGTCAATATGTACTGTTTAATGATTCTTCACTTTCACATTTGCACGCTGATATGATTCTGGATGTCTCTTATATGTGCCCTTTCTCCAGTTGAATATATGTATATGTGTTCTTTTATCAGTAACACCTTTGGCTTTTGGTTTCCGGTAAAAGGTAAATGCGCATATGCTGTCACATCTCTTTTATCAGAAGCACTACCAAGTAAAAGACCTATAAATAGTCCATGACAAGGGCATTGCTATGGCAATTCAGGTGAAGGGACCAAAAGGATTATTAGCACATCTGAAGCAGCAATGTGGGGGATGGCGCGCATCGATGAGTGGAAACCGGTGATCGCAATGCTAGTCTTTGACCTCATCTCTGCTGTGACAACAGCCTTGATCAAGAAGGCGCTGCAGGATGGTCTTGATCGTCTAGTACTCATCACGCTGCGGCAATTGGTGGCCACGGTCTTCCTTGCCCCGATCGCCTATTTCAAAGAACGGTAGAGAGATGTCACTTTTCAGCTAATGATCAGAGTTCAGAAAATAGGCTGTAAAATAGTGTGATGTTAATGCTGAATTCTCCCCCATTTTTGTCTTTTCAGGAGCACAAGGCCTAAGCTCACAATGGAGATCCTCGTGTACCTCTTCTTCAGTGCAGCGTTTGGGTACAGTCACAGATCACTTGGTCATACTAGATGATAGCTAATCTTTTCTGAATTATTCCGTTTGATTCATTTCTCTTTGTTTGTTCTGTCCAGCGCCGCTCTCTCTCAATACACCTTCTTCTACGGGCTGCAGTACACGACTGCAACGTTCGCCATAACTTTCACCAACATGGCTCCTGTGCTCACTTTCCTTATTGCAGTTTTGCTAAGGTGATCCAGCATCCAAAACTGTGTCATTTCCTGCACCTGGCCTTCCTGTGTTGACTGAAACCTTGGAATGCGTACTTCATTCAGGGTGGAGTCATTGAACATGAAGAACAAGGCAGGAGCTGCAAAGATCATCGGAACACTCATGTCGTTCGCTGGTGTCATGCTCCTTACCCTTTACAAGGGTGTGGCCTTGACACACCAAGTTGAGCCTTCAGAGAGCCCAGATCACCATGGGGCAGAGTCTGGCAAGAAGAGCTGGACCCTGGGCACTGTAGCGTTACTGGCAAACTGCCTCTGCTTCTCCTTCTGGCTTCTACTTCAGTCCAAGCTCACCAAGAAGTATCCGGCACTGTACTCCAGCACTGCTTACATGTTCCTGATCAGCTCCCTGCAAGGTGGGGGCCTGACGGCAGCGATACAAAGGCGAGCTTCAGTGTGGATTCTGACAAGGCCATTGGAGATCGCTACAGTGTTATATACAGTAAGATGACATTGTTTCCCTTGCCACTTTCTATTTTTATCTATACACTTCTTCTGTTCCTGTTGATACAACCCCCCCTTTAATCCTTGCTTGGGGAAGCCCTGATAGGCATGACAATAACAGTACTTCGATAAGTTGCAAAGTGGCTTTTTCAGATAAAGACGCTGCCCCAGAGGTCGTTATTAATGTTAAACAATGGAACCTTAAAAAAATGTTAAACAATGGAACCAAGACATCATTTTTGTGGAACAGGAAGAATCCTGAAGGCTGAAGCCAATCTAAAAAAAACTGTAGCTTTGACTATCAAAAAGTTGTTACTACAAAAAACTCAGCAGGCAATTCCTTAAAAGGCATACCCACCCACTAATTCTAATTCATATATTTATTATTATAGAGATGTATATCCTAACTACCCAATTAGTTGTTGTTTTCTTGTAACACAAAAAGCGACTGCGGTGTTTCCCTTCTCTCTGCATGGTATCAACTAAATTCAAATCAAGCTTTAACATTATCGCTCTTTTCATGAGGAATTACTAAATTTTGTACTAATGGTACCATGGTTTACATGTTTCTCTTGGTTCCTTTCGAGGACCATAATTCCCTTCATGAATCAAATATTCTACTTCTTTTTTATATATTTCAGGGAATTTTGGGTTCTGGAGTGGGCTACGTAGTGATGACATGGTGCGTTGAGAAGAGAGGGCCGGTGTTCACTTCAGCCTTCATTCCTATCATTCAGATCATGGTTGCCATGATCGATTTCTTCTTTCTTCATGAGAATCTCTATCTTGGAAGGTAAGCTTTGCCATACTCATCAGTTCAAGAAGCTGTGTTGGCTATATAAATTGTATACTACATACCACAAACAACAAGAAAGGGGGAGTATCATATCCATGAAGACTCATTAGTGTGCGAGATAACTGTATTATACATCACGTTGAAGTGATGACGGCTGAGTTTTTGGAATTCCAATGAATGGACCAAATTGCATCACTTTTTTTATTTTGTTGTTATTCTCATGCAGTGTGCTGGGATCCATACTCATGATTCTGGGGCTCTATATTCTGCTGTGGGGAAAGAAGAGGGATGCCTCGGAAGCATCGTCATCTGCCAACGAAGAGGAGGACAAGGAGAAGGAGGACAAGGAGAAGCAAGTCAAATCATGATGAATGAGGACCAAACCACAATACATACATATATTCTTTCTAAAACAAACCATGAGGACCAAAATACACAATTCTTGGATTGTGATACACGACGTACGGAATCCCCCTCGTTTTCAAATCAAAAGAAAAAACGTATGTACGGAGTTTCCTGCTTGCTCGACTCCTAGTTGGAAATATACTAAAAGGAATGGCATAATAATTCTGCCAGTATTTGTTTTCCCTTTGTGGACAAATTAAATCAGTACCTGTATTTTAGCATGTGTTTTGGCATGTGAAAGATGACAATCGACTCTAACCTAGTTTGCATAGTGTGTGTCTATCATGGAAATTTATCAATCTTTACACTCTCCAAGACTTGGTCTTAGGATCTTAAGAATGGAGGCATGTGTTACTCAAAGTTCGACACGTCAAAATGTCTTTTTTCTGCCACATTGAACACGAAAAAAGAAATGTTCTTCTCAGGACGGTAGTACACCATGCTCCTGTGAGGGCGGCGAATCAATGCTTTGGATTTGATTTGGACTTAAAGCAATCTATGCTAATGAAAGCATCGACAGTGGGCATTGGATTTTGGTGCTTTCTCATGGAAAGATGTTTTCCTACATGTTCTTAAATAGCCCCTAAATCGAAGGTCATGCTAATGTTTAGTGCGGAAACAGCATCCAATGCCCTACAGTTGAAGTGATTGATGCAGGATCACAAGTCACAGCCTGCTAGCCAAAACTGATAGAAAGATGTGGAGCTTTAAAATGTTCCGCTGCACAATGTAAAAAAGCTATTCTGTTCACTTGGTTGCGCAATTTGCCCAAACATCCAAATCTTCCAGATTGCAAATATTCTGAAGTCAGCAAACAAGCACCAGCCAATGCCCGCGCGCCTGTCCTCTCCCCAAAACCCTACCTAGTCACAATTCTTGGTCACGTGTTGCGAAAACGAAACAAGTCGGGAACATGCTGCTTCTTGCAGATGCCATCTCAGCACCTCAGCACCCCTATAAAACCATGACATAACCAGAACAAATTGCTCAGACAAAGCCATCAGATCGAAGTTATATATTATCTCAGGAATAGCGTGCAGTGGTTGACTGAGATGTGGAGTGCAGGATGCATGGAGCAGTGGATGCCGACGGCGGCAATGGTTGCCACCAACGTCGTGATTGCCATCATGACCGCTCTGATCAAGCAGGCACTGAACCAGGGCATGAACAGGCTGGTCCTCATCACTTTCCGGCAAATGGTGGCCACCGTCTTCCTTGGCCCCATTGCCTACTTCAAGGAAAGGTAGTGTCAAAAGTAACTGTTGAATGTTTCCTTGGTATTTCACTGTTGTTACCCTGCTTTTTCCTTGAGAATAAATACTGTTTTTTGCAGGAAGATGAGGCCAAAATTCACAACTGAAATCTTTATGTACATGTTCCTCAGTGGAATTCTTGGGTAAGCACTCCACTTGCACTGCACGCTGTTATTCAGCTTGATTTCATCAGTACTAGTCCTAGGCTAAATTGTTTCCTTTTGACTTGCATTGTGGCAGGCCGGTGCTTCTTCAGTACACATTGTTTGTCGGATTGGATTACACAACAGCAACATTTGCTGCAACTTTCTCCAATATGCTTCCAGTGGTTACTTTTCTGATATCACTTGCTTTCAGGTAAAAGTGAAACCAACTTCTTCTTTAAGCAGCCTGAAAGGCTTCTATCTTTATTTTGCAAAGTCTATTGTAACTTTGTAGTATCTATTTGTACCATTATCTAAAAAAAGAACTGTATCATAGAACCGGATGACTGTAAATGTTACCTACTAAGTAGTAGAGTACTATCACGGTCACACCACGGAACGAAAGAGAAGAGAAATTGATATAGTGCTAACGCTGCTGCTATGACATCGCAAAATCAACTAATAAAGCACCTAAAGAAAGTCCAACTTTGTTCCCCTAGAGAAGGTTATGGGTCCCAAAGCACATGCTACAATAAATGGTCTCCAGAACATTAGTTCATCAAATCATCACTCGCTTTAGGATCCTTTTAGCACTTTCCGTAAAATAGTCCCATTTCAATAGGCTGAAGTAAACAAACAATAATTGTTCAGGTTTGAAGCCCTGGAGGTGAGGAGCATGTCAGGGAGTGCCAAGATCTCAGGCACTCTTATCTCCCTCGGTGGTGCAATGATGCTCACTTTCTACAAGGGTTCAGCACTGACCCACACCACATCATCCATCAGTAGTCCAGCCTCCAGCAATGGCTACCGGCAAGCCGGAGAGCATGGCACGGTCCGGTGGGTGCTCGGCTCCGTCTCCATGATGGCAAACGTCGTCGGGTTCGCTCTGTGGCTGCTGCTGCAGAGGAAGTTCACCAAGAAGTACCCGGCCGTGTACTCGGCAACGGCGTTCATGTCGCTCTTCAGCTTCATTCAGGCAGGAGCTCTGACCCTGTCGATACAAAGGACCAGCATTGCAGTGTGGGCTCTCAAGGGGACAACAGAGATCGTCACCGTTGTCTACTGTGTAAGAACTGATGATCTCTCTTGCAGACACCATCTGTATACATACACATGCTGCTTCTGCTAGTTCATCAAATTAAGAACCTTAGGGCGCTGATGCATAGTGTTGTGATTTCAATTCAGGGTGTCGTGGCGTCTGGCATCGGGTACCTGCTGCTCACGTACTGCGTGGAGAAGAGAGGCCCTGTGTTCACTGCTGCCTTCAGCCCTCTGTCTCAGATGTTTGTTGCTGGCATCGATCTGTTCATCCTCCATGAACCTCTCTACCTTGGAAGGTCAATCACAGTGCTTCTCATCTGCTCGATCCCTCCCTGACTGCAGGCACATTTTTACATGCCAGTCAAGCCTTCAACTGCCTGCTTAATTAATCTCGATCACTGTTTTCTTGGTGTCGATCTTGCAGCGTGCTAGGGTCAGTGCTGGTGATTCTTGGACTGTACATGGTTCTGTGGGGCAAGAAAGAGGAAGCTGCTGCCAACGCTGTGGCTTCGGCGAAGCCGGTTCAGGCAGAGGTGGAACAGCAAGAGAAAGTGTGATTCTTTTTTACCATTGGCTAGCTGCATCTGAATCTGTACACTGCCAATGTCATAGCACGCCTGATGACAGTAACCTGAAGCTTGTGATAGATAGCGCATACGATCTCCAAGCCCTCACTGTTGTATACTAGCATAACCATATATTTATACATATAGAGACCATTTTGGAAGAAAAGATATGCACTTTTTGAAAAAAGAAAGAAGAAGAAAAAATCGTTCAAAAAAAGAAAGAAAGAAAAAGATATGCCGAAATGCTGTAACTTCCTCTTCGGTCCACAATGTTATTGTTCTTCCTTGCCAGAGTTCAGATTCCAGAGCAACACTGTCCACTACGTACTATCTGGTTCTTCCACGTGTAGCTGACAAGTGGGACCAGAGAATGAGACACCAATGAGATGACCCTCATGTTCAAGATTAGAAATGGATCACCATTCACTAGGTCTTGAATGGTTCAACTGTTGATCAGTATTAAGCTCTCTCTGTGCATCGGACACTTGTATCACCCTCTCCGTGAACAACTCCTCACCTCACGCATCTTGGTCACTATTCAGACCATAAAAGCCGCGCGCTTCCTTCCAATTGTACACAAGTTAAGCTATCAGGATCATTCATCCATCAATCCAAGCACGATGAAGAAGAAATTAAATCAGTCGCGCGCAATGCAAGAACACCACCACCGCTGCACCGCGGCCATGGCGGTCCTCCTCTTGGTCGCCGCCGCCGCCGTGGCGCCGTGCAGCAGCGCGGAGGCGTCGTCGCCGTCGCCGGTGGCCGTGAGCATCGAGGAGGCGTGCCGGAAGGCGGCGAGCCTGAACGCCGCCGGCGTGAGCTACGAGCACTGCGTGTCGTCGCTGGCGTCGGACGCGCGGAGCCGCGACGCGGCGGACCTGCACCAGCTGGCGGTGGCGGCGGCGCGGATGGCGGTGGAGCACGCGGCGACGACGGAGGCGAGGATGGAGGGGCTGAACGAGGTGGAGGAGTCGCCGCACGCGCGCGCCCGGCTGCACCACTGCCTGGAGCTCTACAACGCCGCCGCCGACGTGCTGCGCGACGCGCTCGACAACCTCCGCGCGCGCGTCTACGGCAAGGCCTCCCAGCAGCTGGCGGCGGCGCTCGGCGCCTCCGAGAGCTGCGAGGACGTGTGGAAGGGCGAGGAGAGGGTCCCCGTCGCCACCCACGACAGGGAGTACGGCCGCATGACCGCCGTCGCCATCGGACTCACCACCGGCATCGCCTGATCCATCCGTCTCGTCGGCGGCGGCTGCTGACAGCAAGTCATGCATCATAAGCTAGAAGAATTCCAAGTCTCATCATCTAGAAGAAGACATCTCCCATATGATCCTCTCTCCCAAATTAATTACATATGTGATCGATCTGGCATGCCGCACATCACCATAGATAATGGTTTTGTGGTGTTGCCGTGCATGGACGTACGTGTTTGATGTACTGAATGCTTATTTGTTTATTAGCTGTTGTTAATTCTTTTTTTCCCTACATGTCACTTCCCTTTTGATCATTGAGGAGGCCAAGAGCTGGACAATGGCAGGCTGCGCTGATTTGGGAGAATTTGCTCATGATAGCCATAGTGGTAGAGATAATATGGGTCGTCAGATAATGTTAATGTAAATTAGTGACTCATGTCTTGTTTGCCCCTAGAACACACTGCTTCTAGAGGTGGTGGTGATGTAACATTTTCTTCTCTCTTAACGAAAAACGTGTTCAGGCACGATCGCTAAAAAAAATGACGCGGGCGTTCCTCGGAGGTGTTAGGACAATTTAGAAATGGATCGGAATCATTGTTAGAATCGGGATATTAGGTACGATCATTTTTTTGGCTGACAGTATCAGGTCGTAGAAGGATTCTAGCATCGGAATCCTATCATATTATATAGAATACATGCTTTCGCGAGGTTTGAAATATATTATATAGATTCAAGCCTATAATACTATTTTAATTTTAATTTTAATTTCCTCACAAAAAGTAGTAATGTTTTTAATTAATTTAAATTCACTTATTGCATTTAGGTGGTATTATTGATATTATATTCAATGCAACTTAACTTTAATAATATTTTACTGTAGTATCGTAGGATCGTAGGATATGGATATCATGATTTTTTTATACAATATTGTGTGGAACCTTGGAATGTAATTTAAACATACCAAGTGAAATCAGTACCATTTTGTCCGTTTTCTATATAGTATATCCTAAGACTTTAGGATATGAAAGGATTTTAGGATAGATTAAGGATGCAAAGAAAAGGCTATCACGCCCCCTAGGTTGCATTGGGGTTATTGTGATGTCTTGATTATTGGTGGCTTGTTGGTGTCCCAATGCAATTAAGAGGCAATCTTTGCATGCCATATTGGAGAAGTAAGGTTAGTTTGGTTGGAGAGCGAGGTAGGATAGAACGGCTCCACTCTAAAATTTAAGAACGAGATGATTCTATGCTACATGTTTGGTTGGAGAGCGAGTTAGAGCAGAACGGCTCCATTTCTTGTTTGGTTGGAGTGACGAGCGTACTACTCCGTTAACCACCGTCACGTGGGACCCGCCTGTCAGTTACCATTTCTTCTTCCTCCTCTCTTTCTGTTCTTCCTCTCTCCCTCTGTCCTCCGATTCCCAGCGCCGCCGCCTCCCATCACGCCTCGCCGCGCGGCCGCCGTCGCCCGCCTCACCCGCGCTGCCGCGCACGTCCCGCCGCCGCTTGCCTCTCCGCGTCGCCGTCGCCCGCCTCGTCCGCGACGCCGCGCCCGTCCCTCCGCGCTCGCCTCACCGCGCGGCCGCCGTCGCCCGCCTCGCCGTGCCCGTCCTGCCGCCGCTCGCCCACCCGCCCGCCGCTTCGTCCGCCGCGCCGGCCGCTTGTCGTTTCATCCGCCGCGCCGGCCGCTCGTCGTTTCGTCCGCCGCGCCGGCCGATAAGGAAGGGGCTGGGGCGGGGAGGAGCAGGGGTCGGCGCGGGAGGGAGGGGGCAGGGGCGGCGAAGGGGGCCGTCTGCGGCGGGGGAGCCGGGGAGGGAAGGGGTAGGGCGGCGCACAGGGAAGGAGAGGGCAGCCCGCGTGAGATGGGGGGAGACGGAGAGGATTGGAGCGAACTCGTTCGATGTTTCTGGTGGAGCTCCGTTCCGGAGGTCATTCCGTTTTTCTCTTGGAACGGAACATTCCGGTACCGGCCGATACCGGTGTACCGTTCCGGACTTTATTATATTAAAAATATATGAATGTATATATACATAAATATTCATATAAATATATACTTACGGCATAATTATGCTTCATCACACTGACATTTTTAGTTTTTTACCAAACTCACATATTGAACGAGGCGTCATTTGGTTTTAGCCTGGTACCGAAATGAGCGGAACAGGCGTTTGACCCGGTATTGACCGGTATTGACCCGGTATTGACCGGAATTGACCGGTATTAATCGGTATTTGACCGGGATTGACCAGTATTGACCGGTATTTGACCCGGTACGGGATTTCAGCCCTTCTATACCGGTTTAGGCACCGGAACGGGGCATTCCGGCCATTCCGGCCGGTACCGGAATGGAATTTACAACTATGGGAGCGAGTCCGTTCGGGATATCAAGGGAATATTCCTTCTCTGGAACCGCTCCGCTCTTGAGTCCGTGAAGCAAACAAGGATGGAGCGGCACCGTTCTAGCCGGCTCCCGAACCAAAGGTACCCTAAATGAATTAGTGGAGAGATGTGCAATAATGACAAGAGTGTTTTAGGGTTGTCCTAACCCTCCATCTAAGATAGTTTCTGTGGCATTAAATGAACGATCACATACTATCTTTGTACTGTAATACAAGGCATCCTGACTTTAAGCTTTGTATCGTGAAATACAAGGCATTCTACGACCTGTTCGGCTGTCTGGTGCTGACTTATGCTGAGAGAAAAATACTGTTGGCTGGCTGCTGATAAGCCAATCGAACATGTCGTAAGTTTAATACAATAACCTATGTTATAGAACATTTTCTGGCAGTTAATATATTTTATTTTATTATTTGGGCATACAAATTATCGGGCTGGCTTGTTGAATGGGTAGCAGCCGGCCCGGCGGGCCACCACCGATCGAGAGAGCCTAACAAACAGAGGTAGATGGGCCGCACCAGCCCACCGACGGAAGCGAAACCATCCGCTCTGTCTGCCTCTTCTTCTTCCTCCTCGCAACCCCACCGTGCCGTGCCAACCCTCGACCAAAACCCTAGCCGCCGCCGCCGCTACTCCCACGGATGGCGAAGCGCCCGCGCCACGGCGGCGCTGGCCGTTCCTTCGAGTCGAGTCTCCGCGCCCGCATAATTAAGGACGGTCTCGCCGTCCCAGGCGCCTCCGCGGAGGACGTCGCTAACGCCCTCCGCATCCACTATCACGACTGCCGCCGGCAGAAACTCGACCCCTTTACCGCCTTCGTCCGCCGCGCCCTCTCCTCGATCCCCTCCCCCTCCTCTTCCGGCTCTGGCTCTGACGACGACGACGTCGAAGTCGATGGGTCCTCGGCCTCCCGCGGCCGCCACTGCCACCGCCGCCGCCACGATGCCCACGCCACCACCTCCTCATCCACCTCCGTCTCCGACGAGGCCGCCCACCCGCCGCCAGACCCCGCCCACGACGTCACCAAGTCCCTGCTCCGCTCCCAGTACATCTCTCAGTCGCAGACGTCCAAACGGAAGCCCGCCCCCAACCAGCAGCTGGAGATTGAGGTGACCGCGGAGAAGCCACGCCGCCTCATCACGTCCGATGGGGGCGCCGGCGGAGACGCTAAGCCGGAGGCCGAGGCCTCTGAAGGAATCGTCAGAGGGGACAAGGGGCTGAGGTTCGCCGACCTCGGAGGGATGGAGGCCGTGATAGAGGAGCTCATGATGGAAGTTGTGGTGCCCCTGTGCCATCCGGAGCTGCCGCACCGCCTTGGGGTTAGGCCTGTCGCTGGGATTCTGCTGCACGGACCGCCTGGTTGCGGGAAGACCACACTTGCACATGCCATTGCCAATGAGACTGGTGTGCCCTTCTACAAGATCTCGGCCCCGGAGGTCGTATCTGGAGTATCGGGTATGTTTCTGATCCCTTGAATCAAAATTGAAATGTTGAAAGGTCTGATGCATCAAATATGCTTTCTGATTCCTTAAATCAAAATTGAAATGGTGGGCATGCTTGGACAAATAAGTTTTAGCTGCTGATCATGTTTGATGCTACAAGGAATTAAAATGTGTGAAAAATGACTGTTAATCCTTGCTTGGCCAACACCACAGCTCCTATTGGTCTTCAATAGGTGCAAATACTCAAGTTTCTGTCATTTCTTGTTATTGCTGCAATATAAGCTGCAAACTGTATTTCACTTGCAAATTACAACGCAAATTTCTGCGACATGAATATGTACCCATATCCTTTGTTTGATTGGACATCATCAGTGAGGATGTCGAATTAATGTTAGTGTCACTTGTAAGATGTGTATTCAACATATTACTATGTGTTGTTGTGCCAAGATTGATAGCTTGCACAAGGGATGAGTTTTATTTATGCATTGTCAATAACCAGAACAGTATTTCTGTTACTAAGAAGGCACTACCACTTGATCAGTCATGAAATAAATCATACTAAATAAGTGCTGAAAGATTGAGATTTGATCAACAATTTTGAAAACACTTGGGATCAATCCAGCTTTGCACCCACCCTTATGGCTTAACCAACCAAAAAGAATATGTTTCCTTTCTGTGGTTTCCCTTTCATACCTTCATGCAGATAAATTCTCTGTCAGGAGTCATGCAGAAGCTCACATCATACTGCCTACGTTCTTGCAGGAGCTTCTGAGGAAAACATCAGAGGCTTGTTTCAGAAGGCCTATAGGACTGCTCCCTCGATTGTATTCATCGATGAGATAGATGCAATTGCATCCAAGAGGGAAAATCTGCAACGCGAGATGGAGCGACGGATAGTTACTCAATTAATGACTTGCATGGATCAATTCCACCAGAATGTTGGATCAGGCGGTGGTGATTTGGATGCAGAATCATCTGAAAAGAAGCCTGGCTATGTTATTGTCATTGGAGCCACGAATAGGCCTGATGCTGTGGATCAAGCTCTGCGACGGCCAGGAAGGTTTGATCGAGAGATATGTCTTGGTGTTCCAGATGAGAATGCGCGAAAACAGATATTGAAGATGCTTACTCAGAATCTCCGTCTTGAAGGCGAATTTGACTTGTTCAAGATAGCCAGGGCCACACCAGGTTTTGTTGGTGCTGACCTGAAGGCATTAGTGGATAAAGCAGGGAATCTAGCAATGAAGAGAATTATTGATGAAAGAAGAGCTCAGTACCGCCGTAATCATGATGGGAATAGCAATCATGACTGGTGGAGACAACCTTGGGAGGCAGACGAGGTAGACAGCCTGCATATTACCATGGATGACTTTGAGGTAAGGCTTTCTCCTTTTTAATGCACAGCACACATCTAATAATCCTCTGTTGGTTTAATCCAGTGGAAGTTATACATGGACTATAGTTCGATACATTGTCCACCTAAACGTTTGCATTTTGATACATGGGCATATTTTCCCCTCCCAGTTTTCTTCTGTTACTAGATTTTTATCAGATCCCCTTATGGTTTACCATTTTTAAATGTTTTCATTTCACTTGCTGAAGGAAGCAACAAAAATGGTTCAACCATCCTTGAGAAGAGAAGGATTTTCATCTGTTCCCGATCTCACATGGGATGATGTTGGAGGTCTTGATTCATTAAGGAAAGAGTTTGACCGCTGCATTATCCGATGTATCAAGCATCCTGAAGATTATGAGGTGAATACCGAATTGTACTGTCTGTCTGTCTTGTTTCTAGGCTTCTATTGAATATTGTGATTGCCACCTTAAAGTTAAGGGCACTTTGTTAATATGTCTAATATGTCCATAGACAGCCTTCGTGTTTACTTCTGTAATGCTTGTTAATGTCTACAAGTCCTTTTATTTAGTTTTATACATTCACTATTGTTTACACTTGGATTTCATGACCTTGTTGTTTGTTGCCTTTCAAGGTATTTGGAGTGAATATGCAAGCTGGCTTCCTGCTGTTTGGACCTCCTGGTTGTGGGAAAACACTAATAGCGAAAGCAGTGGCACATGAGGCAGGGGCTAGTTTTATTCATGTCAAGGTACTTGATGTTTGAATTTTCATATTTTCACTTCTTCCAAATAACACGGACTAGTGCTGAGATATTTCCTTCTCTGGTTCTTTAGGGGCCTGAGCTATTGAACAAGTATGTTGGGGAGAGTGAATCAGAAGTGAGAAAAATATTCTCTCGTGCACGCACTAATTCCCCGTGCATCCTCTTTTTTGATGAGGTAAGATATAGTACATTATGTTGAGGAGAACCTGGATCAATCACTTAAAACAAGTTTAGGGTGTTTGATATATTTACTAAGCAGTCGAGCAATTTCATTGTGTCAATAGGGGGTACTGTTTCTCTTGGTATGTGGCATTGAAGCTTTTTATTCCATATATGATGTGGCAGGTAGATGCTTTGACAACAAAAAGAGGGAAAGAGGGAGGATGGGTCGTTGAACGTCTCCTAAATCAGGTTTCAATATTCTTCATGTTTGTACACCTGCCTATTTAGAAAACAACATTCTCTAACCAATATTTTCCTATGCATTGCTTTTCTGTTCTGTGTTATTCTGATTCTTCCTTTTGCAGTTACTTATTGAACTTGATGGTGCTGATCAACGCCAAGGTGTCTATGTGATAGGAGCTACAAACAGGTAATTTTCTGCAGCTGAGGGCCCTACTTTTACATATTTATCCCTGAATATATGATTGATATCTGCAGCCCCTTTCTTGTGCAGAATTGATGTGATAGATGATGCTGTTTTACGGCCTGGTAGATTCGGGAAGAAACATTATGTACCTTTACCTGGTGCAGACGAGCGGGTCTCAATATTAAAAGCACATGCTCGAAGCAAGCCCATCTCGTCTGATGTCGATTTGAATGCACTGGCACATCGTGAGGAGTGCAACAATCTCACTGGTGCCGACCTAGCATCACTGGTAATGTCTGTGATATTTTATTGTAGTGTTGTTAACTTGTCCAAAAGGAGCACTAGTGCTTCAGTTTTCACACAACAGAATTCAGTTTGTTTTCCTAGTATGAGATTTTGCTTTGCTTGGCTTTGGGATGCGCAGATATCTATACTGAGAATGTGTGAATTTGACTAGCCAGTGCTCTTATGTTGGATGTCAAATTGACGATTTGAGAATGGGTGAAAAAATGGAACTAATGTGCTTCTTTCATCAGGTCAATGAAGCAGCGATGGCAGCATTAGAAGAGAGATTGGAATTCCTTGAGAATGGGACATCGTCAATGAGTTCCTCTTGTTTGATTGAGCTCTCACACTTTGAACGTGCTCTATCCAAGGTTAAGCCATCCGTATCTGAACAGGTATGGACAAATACTGATTCTGCAGGACAATAAGTCCTGATGTCAATTCTGAATTTTCTGGCTATGTGGTACCTATTTCACCCCTTAATTTGGTTGCAGCTAATTAAACATTATGAGGCATTGTCAAAGAGATACTCGTCAAACTGATGATCACCGTGACTCCATTTTGGTGTGTCTATGAGAACCTTGTGAAAAATGTATGTCCGTACCATGCTTTTCCGCGGTTCATTGGCGGTGTCACTACTCACGAAGATGGATGCAGGGAGGGCATCATCACCACTTCACCAGCATACCCATTTCTGAAGCGGATAAACCCGTGTTAACTTGAAGAATGAGATGAGTGCAGGCTCCTGCGAGATCTCGCGCAAATCAATTTTGATCTTGCTTATTTGTACCGGCTTGCCCTACGGGCAATTTTGTATGACCTTAAGATTGCATCTTACATGAATGCGTGAAATGAAATATAGCATATAAAAAAAGTTTACAGTATCTTGCTCAGCAGCTAGCTATTGCTGTGTGTTACTCCATTGGCCTCAGCAGTTTGAGCTTGAGTTTTGGTAGTCTCCAGTTTGTCCAACTCCGCCCAGACCTTTGGGTCTTGGTAATCCCTGATGACGAGACTGGCGCCGACAGCGGTGAGCTTGTCCTCCCTGCTCTCGTCGGCGATGGCGATCACCGGCATCCCGGCCGCGACGCCGGCCTGCACGCCGGTGGTTGAGTCCTCAAAGACGATGGCGTGCTCCGGCGAGGCGCCGAGCAGGTCAAGCGCCCTGAGGTAAGGGTCCGGGAAGGGCTTGGATCGGTCACACTCCTCGGCGGTGACGACGAGGTTGAAGAAGTCGGAGAGCCCCAGGATGGAGATCATGAGGTCGGCGTTGGCCCTGGGCGCGTTGGTGACGGCGGCGCGCTTGAGCCCGCGGTCGCCGGCCCAGCGGCAGAGCGCGGTGAGGCCAGCGATCTCCCTGAGCCCCTCGCCGGCGTACCTGGCGAAGAGCGCCTCCTTGTCGGCGAAGAAGGCGTCGAGCCTCGCCTTGTCCCAGTCCGGAAAGAGGAAGCGGCCGATCTGCTCGTTGCTCCGGCCGGCCATGTGCGCCATGCCGAACTCCTGCGTGATGGGGACGCCGCCGTTGTAGCCGACCTTGACGAGCATCTCGGAGACGGAACGGTAGTGGAAGGGGTCGGAGATCGCCATGGTGCCGTCGATGTCGAACAGCACCGCCTCCAGAGGAGCAACCCTGCCGATCGCACTGCAAACCAAACCATCTCAAGCATGTCAGTTTGTTTGGATTGTCTGGTTGCAGGCCAGTATTGCAGCCAGAGAGAAAAAAAGAGAGGATTTTGAAGGTGGATTTGGAGAAACTTGACTGAATTCGTGCACAGGGATAACCTACCTTTCCATGGCTTCGTCTCAAGAATGGCGAGCTTGAGTTTTTCGATTTTGATCACTGATGATGCTGCCTGGAGATTTTATAAGAAGAGGAGGAAGAGGGTTGGTTGGTGAGGATTCGTTCTTCGTTGGCGCGCGGTTGGTGGCACAACAGCACCGCCAGTCCTCATCTCATGCTACACACCTCCCCCAAGTCCAAAAAAAAAAGTCCCATAGTCCCATGCCATTTTGATTAATATTTTATCATCTCACCAGCCCCACCATTTCTTTTTCTTTTTGACCTGCCTGCTTTTTGTAAAGGCATTCATACTTTTTTTTTGACTCTGACTTCAGTATACACCTGCAGCACATTTTAATTAAAAGAAAAAAAAGGTAAACACGGTTTCCATAGCCACAGCTAGAATTAAAAACGAGATAAAACACTCATCTATTTGACAAATGAGAAGGGTTCACAAATCATTTCAACACAGTTTCCAGGAGTAAAAGGAAGGAAATAGGGTATTGCCATCCCATCTTTCTTCAGATCAACGCCAAGCCAAAGAGTACCCAAGCAACAAGTCAATATTCAGAGATGGTATGCAATAAGGCCCACCAGATCTGTCATTTTCATCACGGAAGTGAGTCCCACCGATCACACAATCATAACCACCCACGGTAAGATTTCCGAGTTCTTATTTGGTCTCAATTCACCAAGGGGAAAAAAAAATAGTACCAAACTAGAAGCTCAAAAATATACCCAGTTGAGCCCTTTGCCGTTTCTCCTCGGCTGCAGCTTAACTAAGAACAGAAATATAATCGGGGTAAATTTAATTTGCTAATAAATCTAATTAATTGTTTATAGTCATCTCAGCTCAAGCGCTGGCCTTCTTTAGCTTAGCTTCCTCCCTGTCGATCTCTTCAAGTGCAGCCCAGAGCTTGGGATCCTCGTAGTCCTTGATCAGCAAGCTGGCTCCTGCTTCCAGAAGGGATTTCTCAGGGTTCCTCGTGGCCACGGCAACGACAGGCATTCCTGCTGCAACACCAGCACGTATACCAGAAGCGGAATCCTGTAACAAAACTTTCTTGTTAGTGACAAGTACGAATCCAATCAGATCATACCACAAGAGCTCCAGCAGATTCAAAGCAACAGTGTCTGATTTACCTCAAAGATGAAGGTGTGTTCTGCAGACACCTGAAGCTCCTTGATGGCCTTCAGGTACGGGTATGGGGCAGGCTTTGGCTTCTCGCATTCGCCTCCGACAATAACGGCCTGGAAGAAGTCTGAGAGGCCAAGGAGTGAGATCATGAGCTCTGCGTTGATCCTAGGGGCGTTGGTCACTGCTGCACATTTGTAGCCATGGTCTTTGACCCACTGAACCACTTTCCCAAGGCCTTTTACAGGCTCCAAGCGCTCTTTTGCCAAACTGAAGAAAGGGGACAGCTAGAATATTCAGTGGCCCATCAATTTGTATACAAGTACCACTTCTCGAATATAGTAATGATAAAAGGGAAACAAGAAACATCACAATTCAGCAGTGAATGGATTTCATTTAGCAGCCTAGTCTATATAATACCCAATTCTGACATCACTCTTACTAGACATCATCTAGGAATATCAGTTCTATGCTACGCAAGAGAATTACTGCATTAAACTCTGAATCTTCAGTTAGCTTAAAGCTAGCTACTACTACTAGGAGTAGGAGCAATATGATAAGATGCACAATCGTGTACCTTCTGTATTTAGCTTCCTTGTCCTCGAGGAATTTTAAGCCCTTCTCAAGCTCCCAATCTGGGAATAAATTCTGAGCCGCTTCAACATCACTCCTTCCAGCAATATTTTTGATGAAGAACTCGTCATCTATCGGCACTCCGTTGTTGTACCCAATCTGTGTATGAGTAAAGCAGCCATTGGGTCAGTCAGCTCCATGATAAAAGTCAAGGGTAATAACATGAATGCAGTTTCAGAATATATCCATACCTCAAGAAGCATTTCTTGGAAAGCCACGTGATGGAGAGGATCTGAATCACACAGGGTTCCATCGATGTCAAATAGGACCGCCTGAACTGGAACAGTTGCTGCAAGAGGACTGCACAGCATCGACAGAATCGGTCACTCACCACTGACAAACTTGGAATTTGTCAGCAATAAAACTCAATCTGAAACTAATTTGCATCATTCGATGGCGCGGTGTTCAAGCCGCTCAACAGTTTCAGCAACAAATAAACAGTAGAAATTCAGTCTACTGTCGACACATATACAATCTCAAAACCTGCCCGGCCACAGTCGTCAAACACGGTTGTACAAAGGCATTCATCATATCCGTGTAAATGCATGCAATTTCCTGCACCGATTGAACGACCATGCAACAGTTTGCAGCCGTCAAACAGCCGATGGAAATTCTGCAAGCAGGCCGACACTTATACAGACGCAAGATGACAAATTGTCACTATCGAAGAACTGAGCTCCTAGTTTGGTATCCTTTTATGGACAGAAGAATCGTCGATCAGCTAAAACCTTACCAATTGCCTACCAATTGCCGGTGTCTGAGAGAGTACAGGTAATTCTCGTTTGGATTTTGGGAACTACCGTATCAGTCTAGTAGAAAACAGAACAATCGGGCTCCGCATGACGGATCGGAGACAGAGCAGATCGCGAATGAGAAAAAAAAAACCCAAGAAAGAGGAGGAGGAAGAGATGCCGTACCTGACGGTGGGATTGCCGTTGGGAACGGAAGCCGCCATGAGCGCGCGATCCTCGATCCACCAAGCAAACAGAGGGGGCGAGGAACCGATGGATGGATGCGAGGGCGAAGGAGATGAGCGGGAGGAGGGAGGAGGAAGAAGAAGATGAGGAGGTGGTTTCGCGAATCTGCTGCAGCCTCTCGTCTTTTACTCCCGTCAGTTTTTATACAAAAGTGGGGGTTCTCGTTGGATCCTGGGAATTTGGATCTCGTGACTGCCCCGTGGGCCCCACGTCCAGTCACACTTGTTCACCCATCCATCTGTTGCTTCCAATCGGACTACTACTACATTTTTTTTTTCTTTTTTCGTCAACGAACTGACTCAGCAAATGCAAAATAAATTCCTATTTTCTTTTTTCTGCTGTGATTCCTTCACAATACAGATCGATGCTGAAATAGGAAAGCATTTTTGTTTTTGTTGGGCCGTAGTTTGTTTCATTTGTTTTGCTTTTATCGGCCAACCGTCAGCCCACGTACATGTCCGTCCGGTAGCTGATAGACATGTGGCTGCCGTGCTCACACCAGCGGGCGGCGGACAGAAAGACGGCGCTGGAGATTAGGCGGATCGCGCCTCCATCTACCTCTATACCATCCCTGTTGTAGTTTGCGACTTCATCTCAAATTGATTTCTTTTTTTTTTGAAAGGGATACTTTATTAATTTTTCAGTTAGATACATCAAGTTGATCAGGGGCGAAGCTAGAGCAAGTTAGAGATGGGTGCCTTTATCTTATAGATGTGAAGATTTAATCTGTTTATATGGTGAAAAATTATTTTTACTAGTAGTGTTTCAAATTTCTTTGGGTGCCTGGGCACCCACAAGCCATAATGTGGCTTCGCCTTCAGGTGATACATCCACCTGAAAAGAAGATCTCGGCCTTTGTCGAAGTGACACACGGCCAAAAACAATAAAAACAAGTTCAACTCGAAACCTGGACTCTAATAGCCGCCGATCCTAAGACTAGTCTGCCACCCAAATGCCCGGGCAAAAATAACCTTGGACACTTGGGCCAAACACTGCGACGCCGCTACAAGACTGTCCCGCGACGACGGCGGTTGTAGGATAGACATGCGCGGAGCCAGTGCGACGTTGTGAAGATTACCTGCAAAAAGTTTGAAGATTTGTTATAAAAAACCGCTGCATTTCTGCATCGCCAGACTGCCCAACATAAGGCCGCCACGCCTACAAGCACCAGAGGTTTAAAATTTTGTGGGACTAAATTCAGCCAACCATTAAACATATTAGACACACTAGATGGTTTAGGTAATCCCATGCCGCATAGGCCGAAGCCCATACCATACGTGTGAATCTGCACTTGAAAAAAAGATGCTGAATTGACTCATTTTCATGACAGAAAACACATTGTTTGCTGCCATTCCAATTCCGTCTGGCAAGATTATCCTTAGTAAGGAAAACTCCTTTTTTAGGAACCATAGAAAAATTTTAATCTTTAGTGGAATTTTCAACTTTCATAGTTTTTTATTTGTGTTTGGGACATTTTGGTAAATTAGGGCCAGATAATGTGTTTTCACCGAGAAAACATCTGTCGAGACCAAACTCCATTTAAAGTCATCCCTTTCGTCGGTGAGATGTATATTTCCGAGCCTTGCCACTAGATTATTCCACATTATCAATTTAGGTCCGATCAAATTTCTTCGCCAGGATACATTGGGATCTCTGTACCCAAGTACTTCTGCCACATTATCCTGTTTTTTTCCTAGCTATATTATAAAGTTGAGGATATTGATCACGAAGAGGCCTGTTGCCTAACCATTTATCCTGCCTGAACCTTATCTGAGTCCCATCCTTGGTAGTGAAAGTTCCAAATTTGAGGAAATCATTTTTAACCTTGACGAGGCCGGCCTAGAAGTGTGAATCCTAGAATCATTTCTGCAGTACTCTCAAATCGCAGGTGTGGTGTGACGAGGGTATGGGAAATTTTAAGTGCTCCCATCCCCCGTGCTCTAGTTTTTTTTGTGTGGTTCTCTTATTGCAGTAGTGTCTCCTTTTTTCCCACACACTCAAAACTACCCCGCCTACGCTTTCTTCATCTAGCACATTAGTTCTGTTTTTCTCAATACATGTTGTAGTGGTATACCGACTTGTCTTGTTTGACCGGCTGATTATTTCGTTATCTCAGGTTAATTCAATTTCCAGTTCAGTTTGTCTCCTAAGCATTCATTTCCTTATTGTGAAATTTAGTTTTCTAATGTTTAATTTCTAGTGTCTGTGTTAAGTATAATTTCATTATTTTCATTCACAGGAGATAGAATATTTTCAGTTGCAAACATTCAGTTCAGTTTTCCATCTCCTTCTTGATTCATTATCTGTGTTCATTATTCCTTTCTTTCTAATTTTTCGCAGGATATTGGTCCTCTTCTTTGCAACTAGATCTTCAACATTAGATCCATTATAGATAATGAAGCTTAAGTACAGTATAGAAGTTCTCTTAGTTTTCTACATCATGTTTGGTAGTGTTGAACTCAGAAAATAGGTGAACCGTGTTCAGTCAGATAATGGGAAACATACTGATTGTTCATGCGATGTTTCTTTTTTATTTATGGTGGTTTTAATGGTAGAGAAAAACTGTTAGGAGAGTCGAGAGCCTATTGGGCCTTAGCCCATTAGGGATAACAGTACCAAATTGGAAGTCTATTGCTTAGGGTCAAGTAAGCTTCTCTATTTAAAGAGAGGAGATGTATCAATCTAATCAACTAAGAGATCAGAAGGAAACTCCCCCTCCTGCCGGCCGTGGCCCTTCTTCCTCAGCCTCCACCATGTGAACAGTACCGCGATACTGTAGCTCGCAGCAGATTCATAACAAATACATTCAGTTTTGCCAAGACCTTATCTCGTATCCTGTTCCTGTAAAGTCCTTTTTGAATGCTATGTCTCTTGTAATATTCGACAGTTACCATTTTCATTGGCATACATGTTGGTGTGTTAATCAGCAGGTATTCCACATCTCTGCCATTGTTTTTCCTACCTGCTATGCAAACGTTCCCAGCATTATTTTGCACATCCTTCCGCCGTCAGCAAAAATCCTTATCTTCTAGGATCAACCCAGTATACTTTAGTTTTTGCTGACACTATCAGCTAGGCACTAGAATGATCCTGCTTAAATGGAACTTCTATTTCTTGTATATCCTATTATTTACATTGTTCTCTTCCTATTCCCATTTGATTTTTCAACTGGACAGTTCATAGAAGCAAATAGCACTGGGAAAGCTCATTATTTTACTGACAGAAGGCACAGGTACAAATATAGTCTAAATGACTCAGTCCTGTTTTTCCAACTCTATCAACTATTTTTCATTCATTCAGTTTTGTGTTATTCTGTTTGTTCAATACCCAAGTAGCTACATGAACTAGGATGTGGCTAAATTATCTGCTACATTGGTTCTATCAATTATATGAACTGTCATTTTAATTCGTCCAGTTTTACCTACAAGATACATGAGTGTATTGTTTCTATCCGTTTCATTTTTTCAGTAATTAGGGCGATGTATTGTTTGACAGAATCTCATGTGAAGTAACATATTCAGTGCCGTTTTTCAGTTGATGGAAGAGGGGGAGCAATGTAAAATCCTGTTGCTACCTATCCTTTGAATCTGTGCTCTTGCTCTGGTGTTTAATTTGGATTCATCTAGAATCTTCACCTTGTAACAGAGTATACTGAACTTTATCCTCCGAGAGAACCTATTGATAAGAAGCTTTCATCCCTCATATCGTACAACGCCTTGATCTCTGATGCTGACAAGGGAAAGACGAAGAACAAGCTCATGATGGATGTGTGCACAAGCAAGGGAGGTGCCGGAGTGGTTTGGCATAAGGCAATTAATAATGCAAATATTTTTTTATAGGAAAAATAATCCCTCTCCAATTACATAAAGTCCAGTCCTATCCTAGCAGGAGCATATGCATTTCGGGATACGGTAGTGGAGACGATGTATCACTCACATATCCAGCACTTTGGATTTAAGGAAAACAAACAAATTAATCATGGCAAGCACAGTAGTACAAGCAAGCAAGCAAAGGCTAGTAGTAGCAAGTGAGGTCCAGCTCAGTGAAGAGCGTACTCCTACACTTGACTGGAAAGGGAGTCAACTGCTACTACTTTACTGCCGAGCATACAAAAAAAAAGAGTACTTAAGCTTAGTAGTGCTGATCAAAAAGTGATATTAGTAAGGGATGGTACTTACAATTCATATCATATTACTAAATTAATATAAATCAGATGACGAAATCAAAATCCAGTCAGCACAAGCATACACTAATATATTCTGCCAAATAATGCATTCCCAGTACTTGTCCGCCACTAAATGAATTAACTAATGTCTCGTATTACTAACAGTAACAGTTAGGGTCGGAATCAGCTGGCAGTAGTCGTCGTTGGCTAATTACGCTAGGTGATGATGATCCAAGCAACATATATGTATGATCCATCGATATAATTATATTAGCAGAGGCATGCAGAGCAATGCAGATGCAGATGCAGGCTGCAGCAAGTAGTAGTAGTAAGCTGAGAGCGAGGTGAGGAAATTAATCCTCTTGCCCTCGATGAGAAGTGCGAGGAAGCCGAGCAGGTCGGTGGCAAGCGCGACGCGGCTGACCAGGGTGCCGACGCTGAGGAGGACGACCTCCCCCGGCGGCGCGGAGGAGCCCGAGGAGCCTGGTGAGGACGCCGTGGTTGACGGCGGTGGCGGCGAGCGCGGCCAACGCCAGGGCCCGGCGGCGGCGGCTTCCCGGCGGGAGCAGCAGCGCGAGCGAGGCGGCGGCCGCCTGGGGCGCGCTGCACCAGAGCAGCGCGCGCAGCAGGGCGGCGGCCTCGGCGCGCGCGGGCCGGTAGCAGTGGGCGGTGGTGGCGTTGAGGGCCCGGAAGGCGACGCCGGCGTAGAGGAAGGCGTAGCAGAGCGCCCACTGGGCGGTGACGAGGTGGATGGCCGGGAAAGGGGGCAGCTTCTTGGCCTTGGACCCCGTCTTCTTCACCTTGCTGCGGGAGCCGCCCGCCATTGCTACCCTGCTAGCTCGTACGTTGTGGATCGATTCTTTGTATTGTTTCAGCGCAGATGGAGTAGCAAGATCTTTCGAAAAAAAAGAAGATGGAGTAGCAAGATCAGTAGCGGAAAGCATCAATCAACTCCAGTATAATTGTAGCTAGCTAGGTAGGGAAGAATTGAAGAATGAAATGAATGAAATAGAAAGACCTGGAGAAATTAATGAATGGCATGATGAGTTGGAAGGGGGCATGGAATGGAATGGGATGATGGTAGTGAGTAGTGACTCACCGGGATCGTGCTTGGCTTGAATCCTTTTGCTGAGCTCGATCGTAGTGAGCTGACGCCGGATCGGAGAGCGCGAGCGATCGATCGATGCCAGTTGCCAGGGGATGAGGAAGAACACCAAGAACAAGATGATGATAACTAGTAGCTATCTAGAGACGGAGAGAGATAGAAAGGACTACTAGCCAGAGAGACTGAAAAAGATCATAGCCGCGCCGGCCCACGGGCTACGGCAGAGCGTCATGTATATTGGTGGGCCATGCACGCATCGGCATCCGACACGTAGCCAGGACCAGGAGCGAGGCAGCCAGCCGGGAAACCTGTATGGCTGATGCGTGCACGACGGGAATCTTTCAGGAGTTTCAACCTTAAAATGCGATTTTCTCCTAAACCGTTAATCATTTTTCGAATCCGTTTAAACTATCATGTTATTTACAATTAATGCGACAGAATAAGATGAAATATGAGTATATTTTTATTTTATATGTGTGTTTTTTAGAATCAACACTTTTAATATACTATTTCAACATTTTCAATAACTATCTCAACATTTTCAACTTACTGCTTCAACATTTTCACACAAAATGTTGATCTAGTTTATACGAATTGTTGAATTAAGTTTGAGAAAAATGTTGAACCTAGTATATAAAAATGTTGACTGTATTAGTGTAACACTTTGAGCATGTTAGTTTAGTTTTGATGTGAAAAATGTTGAAATGGTATAATTGGAACATTGAACTGTTATTTTTGAAATATTGACTGTAACATCGTACCTCATATAACTACATATTTAGTAGTGATAATTGAGTATGTTCAAAAAATCAAAACGTGAGAAAAAAATCCGTTCAAAAAAGTCAAAGCACGGCAACGGCACGGTAACGGAAAAAAATCCTGCGTGCGTTTGTTGCTTGGACCGCTCTTTGTTCCTTCCGCGCGCGTTTGTGGGCTTTATTGGGCTGTAAGCTAACTAGCTTAAGGGTGTGTTTGGTTGGTGGGATGGGATGAGAAAATTAGGGATGGGATGATCCCATCCATCTTTTTGAGGTGTTTGGTTGGTGGGATGGTATTGACACTGAGGGAATATTCTTTCCAGATCCTGGATGACTCCATCCCTAAAAAACGAGCGGACGGGGTGGCAGCGTCAAAACGCGTGCGACGCCCGCTCGGTGCCCGTTACCTCCCCTCCTCCCCGTCTCGCGCTTCCCTTCCCTCTGGCTTACCGCTCGTCGCCTCTCCAGATCCACCGCCGACGCCGCGCCTCACCCCGCCGCCGCCGCGCCGTCTCTCCGCTCGCCGCCACGCCCTCCCTCCTCCCTCCGGCCGCCGCCACTGGATCCGATGCCGCCGCCAGTGGACGCCCCCACCAACGAGTGGATCTGACGCCGCCAGTGCTCGACGCCCCCACCAACGACGCCGCTGGTGCTCGACGCCCCCGCCAACGAAGAGGCCTTCACCGTTGTAGCTGTGCCGGTCGACACCATCGAAGGTAAACCCTAGCACACTTTTTCTCTGTAGTGTTTGCATGTTGGTAGGATCTGTAGTGTTGCCATATTGCTTGATCTATATTGAGTTGCCATGGAAGAACAAGAAATGCAACTATGGATCTGTAGTGTTTGCACATGATGCACTTTTTCTCTGTTGTTGTTGTGATGCACATGATGTAACTGATGGATGCTTGTTTTTTGACACAATGTGCTGTTTTGTGATTGTTATCTGTAGATGGACAAGATGACCAAGATTTTAATTTTTACTGCTGCTTCCCATATGTTGTTGTCGATGTTGGCCACGATTGTTCAGTCTAGGAAAAGAAAAAGGAGAGTAGTGAGAGAACCTATCACATATGGGCCAATTGCTGAAAGAGATAGGACCAGAATTGATTATCTAAATGATAAGATATGGAAAAATGATACAACTAGCATTAACATGCTTAGGCTAAGTAAAGCACGTTTCTTTCGGTTTTGTAAGATTTTTAGAGATCGTGCTTTGCTTGAAGACACGCTTCATGTGAGCATAGAAGAGCAAGTTGGTATGTTTCTAAATACAGTGGGACACAACCTTAGAAATAGAGTAGTTGGCGGCAATTTTGGTAGATCAGGTGAAACAGTGAGCCGTTATTTCAACAAAGTCCTCCATGTTGTTGGTGAGCTACGAGCTGAGCTTATTAGGCCACCTTCATTGGCCACTCCAACAAAAATTGAAGGGAACCCAAGGTGGGATCCTTATTTTAAGGTGGGATTTCAACACAATTCCTTTGCTGAATTTTAGATATGTAAGCCTTATGGTCCCAAATTACTTATTGTTTGTTTGAACATAACATAGGATTGCATTGGAGCTATTGATGGCACCCATGTACGAGCCTCAGTTCCAAAGGACTTGGAGCCTGCCTTTCGTGGTAGGAAGTCACATTGTACACAAAATGTAATGGCAGCCGTAGATTTTGATCTTCGGTTTACTTATGTTTTGGCTGGATGGGAGGGGACAGCACACGATGCTTTAGTGTTAAGGAATGCATTAGAACGTGAAAACGGCCTTCGTGTACCACAAGGTAACTGTAGATACATTCCATATCTCAATATACCATGTCATTTGTAGATCTTCGTATTGTGACACTTGTCCATCATAACATAGGAAAATTCTACCTAGTTGATGGAGGATATGGAGCAAAACCTGGATTTTTACCCCCATATAGGTCTGTCCGCTACCATTTGAATGAATGGGGGAATAATCCGGTGCAAAATGAGAAGGAGTTATTCAATCATAGGCACTCGGCGCTTCGTGTCACAGTAGAACGTGCATTTGGGGCACTGAAAAGGAGGTTTAAAATTCTTGATGATGCAAAGCCATTTTTTCCTTTCCCAACTCAAGTTGACATAGTTGTAGCTTGCTGCATTATTCATAATTGGATTATAGAAGACGGGGGTGATGATTTTATCATAGAAGAATTGGACAGTCCAAATTCTAGTGGTGCTGTCCATATCCCTGCAACAACACAAGCTAGTCAAGCAAGTGAGCATGCCTATATGGTAAATTTCAGGCAGCAGATTGCTGACAACATGTGGGCAGACCGTCAAAACCATCATGGCAACTAGTCAAGTAATTCCTGAGGGAACTTTGTAACTGGAAGTTTGTGTTTTTATTTCGTGAGGACCAATTTAATTTGCTGAATTCAGTGTGTAATCTACAATTTCTTTGTGTATGGACCAATTTCTTTGTGTATGGACCAAATAAATCAGTGTGTATGCTTCATTATTTGCTGAATTGAATACAATTTCTGTGCTGATAATTGTTTGTGTGATGATATATTTGTCATTTGGTAGCTGAAAACAATGTTGTCAATGTTGGAATTCTATTTTTGTCATTGTATAACAGGGAATGGCTGAATTAGAGGAAGTTGAGGGAGGGGTTGAGGGAGGGGGTCAGGCTACAATATGGTTTTCTGAAGCATCAACTTTCATGCTGGAGTTCTTAGCTACCTTGAAGTCTTCTGGAACCAAGACTTTGAAGAAGGTTCATTTGAATGATTGTTCTAAAGCTATTAATTCTCATTTCAATGCACAATACACTGGTGAAAATGTGAAGCACCATCTGAGGACATGGCAGCGGAAATTTTCTAAGATACAATTATTGAGGGGTGTTAGTGCTTTTGGTTGGGATGAAGATAATTGCATAATCACGGTAGATCCTGAGCATTATGCCAACCATGTTAAGGTACTTATATATCCATCAATGCTACCTGATTTTTTTGCTGAACTTTGATGCATTTCTTTGCTGAATTTATTTCATATATGGTCTTTTGTTTCATATCTTTGCTGAATTTAGTTTGTCTTCTTTTTCTTAGGACGCGAAGAAGAAGAGTGATGCTGAGTATTTAAACAAGCCTATTGAGAACTACAGACAGATGGTTGCAATTTTTGGAGACAAATTAGCTACTGGGAAGTTTGCAAAGGGATCAAGTGAGCCTTTAGGAACTACAGGCCCTATTGAACTAGATGATGAACCTGATGCACCATCTGCTACAGCCACTGCTACACCCACTGCTGTAGGAGGAACTGCTGATGCAAGTGAGTCCTCTGCCCCAAAGTCAACTAGAGTTAATGTAGATGCTGATGGAGCCACATCATCTGCACCTAAGCCTAAAAGAGGAAAGACAAATGACTCTGAAGAAGATGGTAATCTGGTTAAAGCTATAAAGGAAGTGGGTACACAACTTTCCAATGCAATAAGGGCTGCTGGAATGCCACAATTTCCTCCTGATTTGTATGCTACATTGAAGAGTCTTCCAGGGTTTGATGCCACCCATATAGCGTTCTACTATTCACATTTGGTTAGCAACCCTCTGATTGCATGGGCGTTTCATGAGCTGACTTTGGAGGACAAGCTTGTTTGGGTTTCAGCCTTCGTTGCTGAGAAATTTCCTGAAAATTGAGCAGCTTATGTGTGGGAAGTGTCAGAAGTGACACTTGTGATGCTTTATTTTGTGCCCAAGACCTCATATGTTATTTATGTAAGAAGTGACACTTGTGATGCTTATGTGTGAGAAGTGACACTTATGCATCTGTTTATCTACTTATGTGCACCATATATGTGCAAGACTTGATAATCATGTATGTGTCCAAGACTTGATAATTATGCATCGGTTCAAGACTTCATATATGTGTGTATGGCTTGCTTTTGCCACTGTTTGTATTGTTCACGCCATTTCTTTTGTCTTTGCTGCTTTACATGTCCATCATTAATTAGTAATATTGCTAATGTTTCATGTGAAAAATGAGGAGGGATTACTCTTTGTATGTCCATCATTTTTTATGTTTCATGGGCTGCCTTATGTGGTAACCTTACCAATTGAACAGGAGGTGAACATATCCTTTTTGTATACATTCATCCATCCAACCAAACAGTGGATGGGATGATCCCATCCCTGTTTCATCCCTCGAACCAAACAGAAATCATGGATGACACTATCCCTCGAACCAAACACGAACATGGATGAACTCATCCCTGGATAGCATGGATGGGATCGTCCCATCCAACCTTGACCCTCAACCAAACACACTCTAAAAAGTGCACGGAAGTCGTATAGGCTCCCCCGGCAGCCAGCAGCTAGTTGGGACAAGTAATGCTCTGAAGCTCTGCTTGCTTAACTTCAGTGTTGAGTTGAGCAGGGCACGACACTGTCGCTAGCTAGCTACGAAAATAATAAGGTCACCAGGGCCATACCTTAATTTGTATTAAAAGCTTGAAAATATAGCTATAGGCAGATTACTATATTTTGTCGATATAATCATATCATACACATTTAAGTTTCAGAAGTCACCCAGCTAGTGTATACTACCATATACCAGTAAGCTGTGGTGCATGTATATACCACCCACCGAGTGTGTACTACACCACCATCTTGGGCAGGCAGGTAGGCGGGTTGGTGTGTATTACTGCTACTCCTGTTAGTTAGTCAGAGCTAGGAATCATGTAGTCCGGCCACTACTCACTCACCAGTCGCCACCACTACTGTACATAGCAAACGTACTTTCACTTTCATATATCCCTACTACTCGATCCACATCCACACCAGCTAGCCGGCCGGCCGGAGTAGTACGTGTCGATCTACCAGGCCACACACCAACATTTGCTGATTTTTTTTTATTTCGCAAAAACAAAAACCACATCGATCTCCCTCCTTCCTTTAACTTTTTCCGTAGCTAGTACGTACATGCAGAGGCCAGAGGGTAATGTAGGCCGGTGCACGACAGAGCTAAAGGTGACACGTACACCATGCTACTGTACGTATGTGCAGTGTGTGGCACGTACTGCTTTGGATCATGATCGAGATATGATGCTGCCGCGTGAATCGTTTATTTAGCAAGATCTTTATTTTTTGCGTGGAGTATATTTGGCAAGATCTATCGATGTTCAAGTGTTGTTGTAACAAATCTTAAATCGTACTATGTATATTGTTTGTTTCTCAGATTAACAAAGGTATGATGTCAACAAACCAAAACAAATAAAATTCGATATAGAATCAGCAAACCTAAGAAAGGGGGCGAACTGAACTTGAACGCCTTGATCCAACACGCACTGTACGTGACAATGAGCAAAATGAACCAATCAAGGACGCTTAATTAAGGCCGGCGATCCAAATAAAGCACTAGTATATATGATGATGATGAGTAAAAACGGAACAATAATGGTGTGGTTGAGTTTTTCGACTATCTATATATATGCATGCATGTATATTTTTTCACGTACTAGCGTATATGTACACATCTTTGATTGGGCCGGTTTAATATGACAATGACCTAGACAAACGTATGGGCAAAAAAAAAAGGGGTCACGTTTGACGGCGAAAGCTCACTACATCGGTGTCACATACACTCTGCATCCTCGCCGATTTAGTAACAAGATAGTGCAAAGTGGCAGTAGGATATATAAGGTTTATCAGTTTTCTAGCAACACGTACGAATAATTTGCAGCATTATATATATATTATATATATTGACTGTGATGCCCGGCCGTTTCATCTGCACGCGCACATGCATGCATGCTCACGCAGCTCTACACACTCACAGAGAGTTGTTTGAAGTGGTTAATTATTAGTTGCACAAGTAGAACTGGTATTGTGTCTTTGAGACTCGCGTACTGTGTGCTTGTGGGAGACGTGAAACGTAACACGTACAAGCCTTCCTGCTAATCCATCAGATACATATGCTTGGATGTAATAAGACGATTGGTACGTACAAATACTACTGCTATACTGTCAACTTGTCACATTCCTAGTAAGCTAGATCGGCCACATGTGCATGTATGTCAACGACAAATGTTCAAATAAAGAAATGCTAGTTAGCTGGGGATCAGCACCACAATTAAGCATCTAGTATATCATCCATGCATGCCACATTTAGTTTCGTCAAGCGAATTGAAGCTGCATCAGAGATTAGCTGCACATATGCAACAGGATGATCAGTAAAAATACCAAGGTCATTTTTGTGCTGTTTTAGACATGAAAGAAAGATTATTAGAGTTGGATTTAACTTAATATCTATTTCCATTTAATAGCAGAAATTAAACCAAAACGAGACTCTCCAAAGCATATAAATCAAGAAAAACATCTAAATAGAGGAGAAAAATGTCAAAGCCATTGTTCTCATAAACTAGACAGTAGTAAGACAGGATCAACACAATGGGATTTGCTATTTTTATCACTTTTATACTATTTATGAAAATTATAGCAATTTTCAGCCCTACAAAAAGTATATGCAGCTAAGACACTGGTAAAAATGTACAAACAGTAAACTTTTTTTTTCTCGAACCCGCAGGAGAGCTGCGCGTCATTATATTAATAGGAAGAAAAATCAGACCGATTACATGCCGATGCCACGGCTTTGGTTAACAAAGTTGGATTTGTAATTTTTGGAGCAACATACAATTTATTATGCATGTTTCATCCCTAGAATAATTAAATCCATAGATGAAAATAAATAACAGTAGAATAGCGGTTTAAAATTTTTAGATCACAGAGGATCATCACAGGAACCCAACAAAACAATAAATAACATGCCTTAGGCTTGGCTAGTACAGCAGGCGGGTTGCGGTTGTCGGGCAGCACGGCGGCGGGCCTGGAGCCGCCGCCGTCTGAAGAAGAAACAGGCTTGACTAGTACCCAGCCGCGGATAGCCTCTGCGCGCTTCCTGAGCACCTTGATCGCCGACGCGAAGCGGTAGCAGGTGGGAAGCACCCGCACCTGCGCCGAGCAACGGAGCATCAGGCGCCGCCGTGCTTGCTGCTGCTCGGGCAAACAATGCGTGAATCGCTCCACGCAGTCCTCCATGTCGTGCAACAGCTCGCGCATCAGGCTATTGTACTTAATCGCAACAGCTGTGTGGCCAGCAGCAGTAGCAGCAGCAGCAGCAGCGTTGCCCCTCTCATCCTCCAAGGAGGCCGCGATCATGATGAGCTCGTCCTTGAGGAGCTCCGAGTCTACCCGGATCATGGTGAATGTCTCCACCAATCATATCAGATCAAAGAGCTTGGGAACGATGTTATTCAAGATGCCAGAAATCGCCACGGTCTCTAGTGATGTTGTAACCATCCTGATCGATCCTGCTGCTGTATCAGATCAAGATCATCGACGCCATCTGCTGCCGCGCTGCTGCTGCTAGCTACCTAACTCAAGATATATGTGTGTATATCATCGATCTAGCTAGCTGCCTTTTTTTGAGGCGGAAATTCTTCTTAAATGACACTGACCAGTGCGTGCTCGCTCCTGCGAACCCTTTTTTAACAAAGGAAAAGAAGAAGAAGCTCAAGGTAACGGCTAGGAGAGCGAGCCGTGTGTGTGCGTGTGTGGGGGCAATGCAGCAACAATGGAATTATGCATAAGGCTATTTCCAGTGGGGGTTTCATAAGAGTTTCATGGATATTAAATGAGGTGACAGATAAGTAATTGGGATGACATGACATGTTAATTATGAAGAGAGAGATGGAAAGAGTTTCATCCTGGTGGCACAGTTACCAAGCGTGGATGAGTCATAGAATTAAATGGTATAGAGTGTCTATGAAACAACAACATTAAACTATTGCATTGTAAGGATGATTTCAAACATAATTTTATTTTCTTCTCACTGATGAGGTCATCTTGGAAACAACAATATGAAGTCTCCATTGAGATTGGCCTAATCCGATCAGAAATCTTACTAATTAATTTTAGAGAGAGAAATAAATAAACATACATTGAGCTAGCTAGTAATAATATGTATGTTATTGTCCGTGTAGCTAGCTAGCCAGATAGATAGACATAAGAAGAACACAAAAGATACACCATTTCTATATGCTACTAATACCATGTTGCTTGCGCGATGTAAACCAAAGATGATTATGCATTCGGATCGTATTATATATATGCTCGATCTTGGACAACGTGCAGGACTGATTGTGCAATTCGACTGGATGGCACCACCGTACCAGGCCATGTGGCCAACCTCAGCAAGGCAGCAACAAACAGTACAAGCAGTGACTGATCGGCTACAATGAAATGAAATAAAATGAAAGCACCATAGTCAGGGAGTAGCTAGGGAGCAGTAACTTGATGGACGGGATGACTTATGGGCCAGCCGTTCATGACGCTACAGTGCATACAATTCCCTTGACGAGATAATAACTTGAGCAATGAAATCCGCCGGAAGGTGCCGGAGGAGTACTGCCGCAAACTGTAACCTTATTTTAATAAATAAAACTGCACTCTGAACGTGGAAGATCGATCTATACGAGTGACAATAATATTTCTTCGTCGTTTCTTCATGGCTGTGGTAGCATTCCATTTTAGGAAATTGTCGACCAACTCCGTCCGCACGCACTGTGTTTGGTTCTACACCCAACGCACCTCATGAGGATTTTATGTGCATTCAATTGTGTGTGACAATTCTCCAGCAAGTACATTCAATGTCATGTACTGTCTCATCATCATTTGAACATGACAAAATTAGTAACAAAACGTAACTTAAGGATGTTTGGATTTCCTCTACTAAACTTTAGTCCAGTCAACGTAACGATGTTAATTAGAAGTATTAAATATAAATTAATTTAAAAACTCACTATATATAAGTGAGGATTAATTTGTGAGACAAATCTAGTAAATCTAATTAATACATAATTAGATAATGTAATGCTATAGTAATCATATGATAATTATATACACAAATTATATGTTAATTAGGCTTGTTAGGTTCGTCTTGGAGAGTTGACATGGCTTATGTAATTAGTTTTATAATTAATTTATATTTAATACTTTGAATTGTTATTTATTAAAGGACTAGACTTTAGCCACTCGGATCAAACACCCCATTAGTAGTTCCAACGGCATGAGAACCAAAACGTAACTTAGTAGTTTCAATGAGAACTTGACAACATCAACATCACCATCAACAATATATATATAACACAATTCAATCACTTAGGCATGTCTTAACAGCGAGTAAACAACAACATATGCACATATAAACAATAATATCTTAGCAAGTAAATATCTATCTCAACAATAATATCTCAGCACATATTGACTGATATAAAAGCATACAACTATACAAGAATTACAATCTATCATGCAACAGAAGCATAAATACATATATGTCTGATGATGAAGCAAATAGATAAGCCGCAGAGGAGAATCCAGCAGCGGTGGACCGAGCTGGGTCGCCAGCAGCGGTGGTGCCTGCTGTCCGTGAACCGGCTGGGACAAAAAACAGTAAACGACTCGCCGTGCGGGACAAGTAGCAGTAACCCACGGTCTTGATTGCGCTGCAAACATTGTTGCCCTTTGCGCTTCTGCAGGATGAAGTCATGGTTGCTACCTGTGCTAGCACGTCTCTGGTGACGGAATTCAACAGGTAGCTTAGGAGTTGTTGATCCTTGCGCACCCAGAATCATACACGGGGACGGGGTTAGGGACCACCTCCTTCTTCTCTGTCTCGATGGTCTTGGGAGGCTCAGGGACTTTTCCTTCATGGATTCCGATGAGCTGTGCACCGCCACCCGGGACGATAGGGAGGAACTGAGCCTTCCATAGAACTTGCATTGTGGAACTGATCCTCTGCTGTGTGCTCATATGCATATGCTCGCAATAGCAATTGTTTTAACTTGTAAGCACGGCCATCTTCAGTGTAAATCCAGTACAACGCTTTCTTTCCCTGAATTTTTCTTTGACTTGAACTTGTAAGCATGGCCATCCTCAGTTGAAATCCAAAACAACGCTTGCCTTCCTTGGATTTCAGGTGCCGCTGCAACGGCTGTTTCTCCCAGCGTCAACTTGCTCTGCAACTGTCGCTTGGCCGCACGCCATGCTCTGCTTCTGCAGTTGTGCTCCTCTGCTCTTCCGCTGCCTCCTGTTTCAAAAAGATGCCCGCACCGAGATGTTGCCGACGTTGCGTCCATTTCTGCAGCAGGAGGAAAACGTTTACTTATATGAATAACAAAATTAATTATCTGAAAATAATATGAGTTTATACCCATTTAAAGGGGTTATACATGGTTACGGTTCCTCTCTAATTTTTACTTCCTCTGTCCCAAATTACTAACAAGGTCTGACCATTCATCTGATCTTATATTAAAAAAAGAGTTAAATGCATCATTAGTACACAAACTTGATAAGTGGGTGTATTTAGGTACACCATCTCTCTAATTGCTTATTTAGGAGCAACAACTTAGACACGTGTGTGCAAATAGGTCACCACATCGACACATAGCCAAAAAAATTGCCATGAAGGCAGCATCACAGCGATGTGTTAGCCATTTTTTTTGCAAAAGTCCTTACTCGTTACGCAATTTAGGTTAGTTTAGTAGTATCTTTTTAGATTTTGTTTGTAACATCTTATAGACAAGAATATTGTAAATTTTTTAAAATCTTATATTTTACGAAAAATATTTATTTTTGGTGAGGTGAAATTAAATAATATAACAAACAAGATATATATTTGACGTCGATTGTAGGCACCGTATAAGTGTAAAAATTTGACCTTTTGATTCGTAACTCGGTTTGCAGTCCCTGTCTCTAACAAAGTTTGAGTGATAATATAAATCCTCAAATTGTTGTATTGTTCTGACATATTGTTCATCATGTATTAGCATCATAAAAATTTGATGTTTATCAGAACTAGTATATGTCAAAATGAGTCCTAATAAATAATAAAATAACACCAAATGTATACATATGTTGTCTGCATGACGTTCTTTTGCCCATGTGTCATGTCGGTGACCTACTTGCACTCATATGCCAAGTTGTTGTTCCTAAATGAGCAATTAGAAAGATGATGTATCTAAACACACCCACTCGCCAAGTTGTTGATCCTAAATGTGCAATTAGAAAGATGATGTATCTAAACGCACCCACTCGCCAAGTTTATGTATTAATGGTGCATTTAACTCTTAAAAAACCATGTATCATCTATTTTATTTTGTTTGTGACTTACTTTGTCCTCAACGGTACTAGATACTTTAGACATGACATTTCTTCGCTCATTTATTACTATTCCACATGAAACTGTAGAAAAAAATACAACAAGTTAGTGTGTCAAATACATGAAACCTAACACCCAACACCTATATGATCAACTACTCCGTACATACTCTATGGTTGAATCAAGCGGGGATGTCCGTACAATTTTGTGACCAAATTAAAAAGGAAAAAAGGGGGGCCAACCGTACGCCACGCCGTGAGAGCACGGTATTTTGGAAGGAAAGGGTCGCTTTGTAATCATTGTGCCACTGTAGCATTTCGTTTGTATGTTTGAAAAACTATCTAAAAATTGATTAAGTGTGCTCAAAATGTTCGTCTCGTAGAGTACAACAAATCTGTGCGATTAGTTTTTAATTTTAGGAAGAAGTCCATTTTTGACCATCGAACTATTGACAAAGTTTGGTTTTGACCATTGAACTTCAAAACCAGGAATCTTTGGCCATCGAACTCTTAAAACCGTTCGTTTTTTGCCATCTGACGGTTTTGCATGGCGGTTTTGGTGACGTGGCTGCCACGTGGCAGCGGGCCCACATGTCAGCCACGTCTCTCTCCTCTCTCTTCTCTCCTCTCCTCTCTCTCCTCTCTCTTCGCGCCGTGGGGCCGGCGAGGCCAAGGATGCGCCGGCCAACGGCGGCGGTGTGCGAGCGTCTCGTCGGGGAGACCATCTCGAGAAGGTTCGCGTGTTCGCCACCGAGCGCGGCGTGCCCGTGGTCACAGCTTCTCCGAGGGATGCCTCCTGCTTGCGGACCGTCGCCTCGTCGTCGACGACGGGGGACAGAGGGCAGCGGCACATGATGGCGCCGGCCATGGGGCGCAAGGACGACGAGGGCGGGGCAGCCAACGCGGCGTGGATGGGCACGTGGGCAGGGCCGAAGCGCCGTGACCTCGGTGAGCGGCGGCCGGAGCAGCCAGCGCGCGGCGCAAGCAAGGCGGGAGCGTCAACCGCGGCGGCAGCGACTCCAGTGCTGCTGTCCGACGACCCTGATTTTGCTGCCTCGGACGCTGTGGCTGATTCTGATTGGGGCGAGCGGCCGTCGACGTCGCTGGAGGAGGAGAGCGTGGCTCAGGCGCCGCCATCCGCCGCCGCTCCCGTCCTCCGCTCGCTACTGCCTTGCGCCGCCCGCTCGCCGCCGACGCCGCTCGATCCATCCCCGCCGCGCGCTCGCCCCCGACCCGGCCCGATCCCGTGGGAGGAAGAGGAGGTGAGGAGAGGGCCGCCGCCGGCAACGAAGGGGAAAGGCGGGCGCAGGGCGCAGGGGATAGAGGAGAGGAGAGGAGAGGAGAGGGGAGAGACGTGGCTGACATGTGGGCCCTGCCGCCACGTGGCAGCCACGTCAGCAAAACCACCATGCAAAACCTCTGAATGGTAAAAAAAAACGAACGGTTTCAAGAGTTCGATGGCCAAAGATTCATGGTTTTGAAGTTCAATGGTCAAAACCAAACTTTGTCAATAGTTCGATGGCTAAAAATGGACTTCTTCCTTAATTTTATACAATTAGTACTCCATAGATGTTATAATATTTTAATGTTACGTGGAATCTTCTTTTTGCACGAAGTTGGAAGTTGCTTTCGACGGACGGGAATCTCCAACCAGCACCGTGGGAGAAAAATCCACAACCAGCACTGTGGCCATGTCATGACAACCAGCACTGAGAAGCCCAGGCGGCACTGGCAGGCAGGCTCCTCGATCGATCGGAGGTGAGAAGCCATGGCGGCACTGGCAGGCGGGCTCCTCGATCGATGAGGTGAGAAGCCCTGGCGGCACTGGCAGGCCGGCTCCTCGATCGATCTTCACTTCGGAGGGAGCTTGCTGCCTACCTCTGCTCTTCCTCGGTCGATTTCTGCTCATTATTAGGTACGTTCGTTACGGAAGCCAGCGTTGTTCATTCTTCCATCATATCTGTCGATCGAACTTGAATTAATTTTCGATATATAGTAAATTATTTTTTTATCACCGATTTCACCATGTGCTGGTGGGTATTTGGGTGGGTGTGAAACGGGAGATCCTGCTACATGCCTTGGAACTGAACTAGTGAACTAGACCTACTATTGTGAGGTCCTGTAGATTCATTTTTTTTCCTGCAGATTCATTTGCGCATGTGAATCAATGGGAGATATCAGGGATACATCTGTAGTGGATTTTACTTATAAAACCAGAAGTTGACCTAGCAATTCAACTTCTTCTAAAGAAGACAGAACTAAATCCTACCATCTTTATGCAAAATGTGGTGAAGAAAATTGGTAGAGGAAGAATCTGCTCTAGAAAAACTTATTCACATGACTAAGTATTTAACAACTAGATGAAAACTGAAGACTTTGTTAAGAAAATGTGCACAGCCACCATACCTTTAGGGCCAAGATTGTTCTTATGGCTGAATTCAATCAAGTCCGGCCTTCATGTGATTCACCACCTCCGATATCTGAAAAGGACAGATAGCCATCATGATACACACATATGTATGCACTGAATCGTAAAAGATACAAGGGGAACTCCAATTACCTGCAGGCAGCGTACATCTGTTAGAAAGCCCATGTTCATTTAAGGTGTGATGCTCTAGATTTTTTTGCTAGTTGCCGTGATGCCGTGACAAACCTAATAGTATAGAAGAAAAAGATCAGATAACTGAAAACAACTTTGTTCTGTAAACAATGGCGGCACAAACCCGACCTACACCATGTGCTCTTTGCAAATCCCTGCATCGGTGCTTGAATACATTGATAGAGCCTGAAGACATTGTTTATGGAGAGGATCAGACATTACTAGAAAAGGTAAAGCTTTGGCTGCTTGGACTAAAGTTGCAAAGCCTAAAAACAAAGGAAGACTTGGAGTGGTTAACTTGAGAGCACAGAACAATGCTTTACTGATTAAGCATCTGGACAAATTCTACAATAGGAAAGATATTCCATGGGTAAACATGATCTGGCACTCCTACTACACAAATGACCAAATTCCTCATGCAAGCACTGACAGAGGATCTTTCTGGTGGAGGGACTTACTCAAGCTCTGTGATCACTTCAGAGGGGTTGCAACCTGTCAAGTAGGGGATGGCACAACTGTCCTCTTCTGGCATGACATTTGGAATGGACACTGTCTCCAGCAAAAATTCCCAAGACTCTACACCCATGCCAAGGATGACAAAATTTCAGTAGCTGCCTTTCTCCGAAACAATGTCCTTAATGATCAGTTCTTTCTCCCCCTTTCTGAGGAAGCATATCAGGAATATCTGGAGCTCCAGGAAATAATCCAAGGTTTGCAAATCCAAGAGGATGGCAGGGATAAGTGGACATACATATGGGGGACTGATCAATATTCCTCCAAAAAATTCTACATATATCCATACAAGTATGTCCAGCCTCCACCCCCCTTCCTTTGGATATGGAACTCGAGATGCTCCAACAAACTGAGAATCTTTGCTTGGTTACTACTCATGGATAGATTGAATACCAGAAACATCCTCAGAAGAAAGAATTTTGTAATTCAAGGTTCAAACTACAACTGTGTGCTGTGCTCTAACAATGTTGAAGAAACTGCATACCACCTCTTCTTTGGATGTCCTTTCAGCAAGCAATGTTGGCAGCATGTTGGTCTCCAATGGAACCGTCTGCTGTCCTTCTATGACATGCTGTCAGCCTCAAGAAATAGCTTCCGCAAGCAGTTCTTCATGGAAGCTCTCATCATTTCAGCTTGGTGCATCTGGAAGCAAAGGAATGGCCTCATCTTTGATAGCAGGTCACCCACACTTGAAAACTGGAAGGCCAACTTTATTGATGAATGCCTTTTACAAGCACATAGATTCAAACCAGCTCTCAAGATGCCCTTCCTAGAATGGGTCAACTCTAGACGATAGTCTCTTCGCCTCTCACCTTCTGTATAGCTTTCTTTTAGTTTATATTTTGTCTTTTTAGCTCTAGTGCTCTGTAAGTATTGACTCTTCCTTTTTACTTTAATAAAATTTACAGCAGGGGCCTCCCCTGCTGTGTTTCGCTCAAAAAAAAAAATGGTGGCACAAACATTCCATCTACCATGCCAAAAAAGCACTACAAAAGGGATGTTAAGTATCGAAGATGAAATAGGCTCACTAACATGTTGCAAATAGTTTGTGCATCATTGTTTGATATCCCAGCCGGTCCACTTTCACTGACAGCAGCTTGGTATTTCTGGGCAACTTGAAGAAGATTATTAACCTGTGGTGCTTGTACTTTGTCTTTTTTTTCCCTCTTCTAATAAAAATTACGGCAAAAATCTTTGCCGTTCCGTTCAAAAAAATATCAGGGATACATCTTTTTTGGGTTGTTCCTCTCTGTTCAGTCTAATAAGGTACCAGGGATGCATCTTTCGCTCCATGTGAGATATCAGGGATGAATGTGAATCAATGGGAGGCCAATGCCATATTTGGAGCTGATGTGCAGAATCAGGGATGAATGGAAGTTTTCCTGATTTACTGACACTTTGGACCAATTATTTAAATGAGACATATGAGTTGCATTCGGTGGGCTTCTAGGACTGTAAATGAGATAGCAGCTTAAACTATAGCACTATAAACAATAGATCTTTGCACGTGTAATATTTTTCAGTGTCATACCAGTTTTCTTAATTTGTATGGTACATTCTGCAAATCGATAATGTTCCATGCTGCTAAAGGCTTAAGAAAATTAGACTGAACTGCAAATATTAAGTGTTTGATTATACTTTTCCCCAAATATCTGTTAGGTAGTTATTTACCAATTGTGTATTGTCTAATCGTAGTTCATATATACTCTCTTCGATAACCTATTGCCTTTCTAACTTTGAATGATTTTTTCTCTTTCATGCCTTTGGGTTTCAGATGAAGGTCAATTTCAGTACGCCTTGGGAATGGTGAATTTGAAGATCGCTTTGTAAAAAAGGATTTGGTGGTATAGGTGTGCGCCTTGGAAAGTGACACCATGTTTATAATCCGTTGTCCCTAGCTTACAGATCCTCCTGGAAATTATGAGCACATATAATCTGTTTTTTAGTACATCTATTGATATTAGTGTGGAGTGCCATATGTTGAGTGCAGGCAATAGAGATGAACATATAAAACTTCAGTTGAATAAAAATATACATTAGTTTTTGTCCTACGGAATTACGGATGGGCCTGGTTGCGCACCAGTTTTATTTTGTGGGATGATGTATGACTGATTATAATTTCTGATTACTGATAGGTTGTTTTAGTACTACATAACTAATATTGTCATTGATTGTCAGCTATCTACTTGCAAACATGTAAACTAGGTCTGGTGTTTTGTTACTATTATAGATATAAGTTGCAAATGAAAGTATTTCTGTAAACGTTGCTTAACGGGCGCGGCGACAGCGCCCCTGCCGTCCTAGTATATATGTACGTTCTTGGATCTTCACGAATCTAGCTAGCTAGCAAAATTGAAATACTAGGCCACACTAATTTTGCCCTTTGGATTAATTATTCTTTGTTCGTTCGTTCGTTCTCATCAGGAACGTACATACAATGGAGGAAGCAGCAGCATCAGCACCACCAGCGCCACCGATCTGTGTGGCGCACGGACCTTTGCGGTCCCTTCCTGCCAAGATGGAGCGATTACTTTCGCAACAAGACGGCGAGCTGCTGCTGCGCAAGGGAGACAAGAACAAGATCCGTCTCCTCAAGGACCATCTCCAACAAGTGATCGACAAGTATCTCCTGGAGCCGTCCGAGGTGGAGCACCCTGCGTCAACGGCCAGGCACTGGGTGAAGCAGGTGCGCGAGCTGTCGTACGACATCGACGACTTCCTTGACGAGCTGATGATCATCCCCGTCAAAGGCCGCTGGGTCGCCGACAAGGCCTCAGAGTTGAGCACGCGTCTTGAGGGGGCCATTCAGCGGCACAAGAACTACAATCTTGACAAGTGCGAGATGCGGCACGCAGCAGCAGCAGCAGCAGCAGATATTATTGAGCGCCCCCTCCCACCATTGTGTCATGTTGCTAGTATCAACAGCTCTGCCATGGAGAAGCTTGAGGGGTGGCTGATGACGACAGGCGGCGGATCAGCTGCAGATGATAACAACAAGCAGCTTACCGTGGCGTCGATTGTTGGATTTGGGGGTGCTGGTAAGACTACTCTTGCCAGAGAGCTGTACTGCAAGCTAGGACGGAGGTTCGAGTGCCGAGCTTTTTTGCGCTTGTCCCAGAAGCCTGGCATGAGGAGGCTTCTCACCAGCTTACTGTTGCAACTTCGGCCACACAAGCCCCCAGATGCGGCGGAGTCGCGTAATCTCATCACCGCAGTCAGATCGCACCTGCAACATAAGAAGTAAGGTTTTTCTGAACCCTTCCTTACGCTTATCACAGATGGAGTAGACAAGTATTTATTTCCAATTGTCAGGAGTATTTTCAACTGACTAGTGCAATATTTTTCAAATATCAGGAGTATTGTGCAATTGAGGATTATTTTTTTCAAAGGTGAAAGAGTAATTCATCTGAGAAGGATTTATTTTCCATATGTCAGTAGTGTCCTTCAAAGGCTAGGGGTATTTTCAACTGATTAGTGTAAATCTTAGTATCATAACAAGGAGTAAATGTTAGCTCACAACATTTTTAGACCCCCCAGATGATCTAGCTAATAAATTAGTATTGTGTTTGTCTACTTGCACTACCTGGTTAGTTTGTCTCAATGATCTTGATTCTGAACACAGTTATTATTCCACAAAGAATGACAGTTCGTTTTGCAGGTATTTCATTGTAATTGATGGTGTATGGGCTTCATCAACCTGGGATTTTGTCTATGATGCTTTGCCAGATGATAAATGCTGCAGTAGAGTACTAACAACAACAGAAATTGATGTGGTAGCTCAGCGATGCTCTGGTTATAATTCGAATCTTGTTTTTAAGATTGGACCACTCAGTGATGATGAATCGAGAGAATTATTTTTTAGTAGACTTCCTGTCAATCAATCTGAAAGTCGCGAGATCTTGAATGAGCCCTCATCATCAGAAATTATAAAAAGATGCGGTGGGTTTCCTCTAGCAATTGTTACCACTGCAAGTCTTTTAGCAAGGCAGCAGAATTGGATAGAACAGTATAGCTACATAAGGAGATCACTTAGCCCTAATCCATGGATAGATGATCCAACTACAGAAGGTGTGAATCACGCATTTGGCCTTTGTTACAACAACTTTCCTGATCATTTGAAGGCATGTCTGCTATATTTTAGTGCATATAATGAGGACCACGTAATCTGGAAATATGACTTGGTAAAGCAGTGGATAGCTGAAGGTTTTATCTGTGCGAAAGAAGGAGACGATGTGGAGAAAGTTGCAAGTAATTATTTTGATGAGCTTGTTGACACGGGGATGATCCAGCCTGTAGATGCCAAGCGCAATGGTGAAGTGCTGTCATGTACAATACACTACAAGATACTTCGTTTCATTAGGTACAAGTCCATTGAAGAGAATTTCATCACCGCAATTGATAGTTCTCAGACTAATATAGAGCTTGCTGACAAAGTCCGTCGGCTCTCTCTCCACTACGGCGATGCAGAAGATGCAGAATTGCCTGCAAAATTAAAACTATCTCAAGTTCGATCACTATTCTTTTTTGGACTCTTCAAGTGCTTACCTGCTATAGAGGAGTTCCGACTCCTTCGAGTGATGGTCCTTCACCTTTGGAGTGATCAGGATATCACAAGTTTTGACCTTGCTACACTCCGCAAATTGTTTGAACTGAGATATTTGGAGATAGCATGTAATGCTACTCTGAATCTACAATCCAGCCTGCAAGGTCTACAACATTTGGAGACACTAAAGATAGATTCAAGAGTCAATGAAGTTCCACCAGAAGTTTTCCAATTGCCAGGCCTGCTGCACCTCGGTCTTCCTGTTGACACAAACCTAATGACCCTATTGCACAATCCTAGCAGCAACTCATGTCTGCAGGATCTTCGTCTCACCTTTTCTACAATACCATGTGACAAGCTTGAGAAAAACATGGAATATTTGGCTTTGGTTCTCTCGGAACTCAAGAAACTCAAGTCTCTAACTCTGTCATCTGCATGTTCATCCAAGGCAAATACTCTGGAGATCAGTGCTTCAAGCAATTATATTTCCTGTGATGGCTTGAGCAGTGTGCCCTCCCCTCCAGCCCTTATTGAGAGGCTTGACTTGTCCCCGCGGTTTTGCATTTTTTCCAGCCTCCCCAGGTGGATTGGTGAGCTTGGTAACCTAAGCATTTTGAAAATTGCAGTAAGGCAGCTGTCAAGTGGTGATGTTGGTATCCTCAAACGACTGTGTGCCCTCGCTGCTCTCTCTCTGTATGTCCAGACTGCCCCTGAAGGAAGGATCACATTTGATGACAAGGGATTTCCAGTCCTCAAGTATTTCAAGTTCATTTGTACTTCAGCATGCGTGTGGTTTATGCAAGGAGCTATGCCTAATATCCGAAGGCTCAAGCTAGGTTTTGATGCTAGAACAGTACATCATTACAGGTTAATTGATGTTGGCTTCCAACACCGGACAGGCCTTGAAGAAATCTCTGCAAAAATCGGAGGTGTTGATGCTCAGTACGACAGAAATGCTGCACACTCTGCTTTGGAGGCCGCGTTCAGCCCTCGTACGGTCAACATTCAATGGGTGGAGTCAATCTTTGTTGGTACGGAAGCTCAAAGGACAAGACGCAGGAATCTAGGAAAATCAAACGTGATCACAGATGAAGGCTCTGATGACCCTTATTATCAAATTACTGTAGAGGGCTCCAGGGAACATACACAGAGCCCAGCTGATAGCAGGTAAACCTTTCAAGAATTTTAGAGCCCTTTCATTTTTGCATATGAGTTAACTAAAGTTTTAATGACGGGTCAATGGGTTCTGCCATTAGGTTTACTTTGTCTTTAGGATCCTCCTCACAGGTGCAGAGTTCAGGTAAATTCCATCCATCGAACCCAAAAGTATTGCATCTTAAACTTCTTGTGTTGTGAAGTGTTCCTTTCGTTCTCAGGGAAAGACTCAGATGAACACTATAGAGTTGGAGAAAAGGGCTCCAGGGAACATACACAGAGACCAGCTGATAGAAGGTAGACCCTTCAAGAATTTCAGAACTCTGATAAAATTTTACCTCATCCTCGTATAATATTTTTCCATGTCCTTTCATTTTGCATGTAAATACTAACTGATAGCAGGTAAACCTTTCAGAATTTCAGAACGCTGATAAAAATTACCTCATCCTCGATCCCCGAACTGCATCAGTATGTCTGACGGTTACGACGACGAGGTGTCCAAGGAGGTCGGCCGGGGAAGTCGATCTTCCAGCGAGCAAGCCTCGTCAGAACCATGATAGATCGAGGAGATGCTCTACCTCGTTGAAGGTTATTACGATCAATGTATGCATCGGCTGATCGGCATCCGACACGTAGCCAGGACCAGGAGGGAGGCAGCCAGCAGCCTAAAAGAGCAGTTAGTTAGGACAAGCAATGCTCTGAAGCTCTCTGCTTGCTTAACTTCAGTGTGTGTTGAGTTGAGCAGGGCACGACACTGTCGCTAGCTAGCTACGAAAATAATAATTAAGGTCACCAGGGCCATAAATTAATTTGTATTCAACACTTGAAAACATAGCTAGGCAGCTTGCGCAATATACAATATTTTGTCGATCTAATTATATCATACATTTCATTTTCAAAAGTTACCTACCTAGTATATACGAGTACCATATATATACCAGCAAGCGGTGGCGCTTGTATATACCACCCACCGAGTGTATGTATACTAGGCATGACCAAAAGCACCATCTTGGGCAGTCAGGCGGGTAGGAATATACAGTCACGAGAATGAGTCAATTCAACATCTTTTTTCGAATGTAGGTTCACACGGTTGGTATGGGCTTCGGTTTATGCGACTTGGGGTTTATCTAAACCAGATAGTGTGAATAATATGTTAAATGGTTGGCTCAATCTAGTTCCACCAAATGTTAAACCTCTGGTATTTGTAGGTGCGGCAGCCTTATGTTGGGTTGTCTGACGATGCAGAAATGCAGTGGTTTTTATAAAAAGACTTCAAATTTTTTGCAGGTCATTTTCACAACTTCGCATTGGCTCCGTACGTGGACTATTCTACAACCGCCGTCATCGCAGGACACTCTTGTAGCGGCGTCGCTTTACTTGGTCCAAGTGGCCAAGGCTATTTTTGCCCGTGCGTTTGGATGGCAGTCTAGTTTTAGGATTGACAGCTATTAGGGTCCAGGGTTTGTGATAAACATTTGTTCAGGCTGTGTGTCGTAATGGCAGAGGCCGAGAGTGTGTTTTCAGGTGGATATATCACGAATGTATCTAATTGAAAATTAATAAAGCATCCATTTTCCAAAAAAAATACACAGTCACCGCTGCCTCACACTCACCGGTCACCACCACTACACTGTAGTACTGTACATAGCAGTAACGTACTTCACACTAGTCACTAAGTCACTTTCATCCCAAGAAGCGCGCGGAACAATAATTGTGTGGTTGAGTTTTTCACCTATCTATGTACTCCCTCCGTTCCTATTTGTAGGTCGTTTTAGTTTTCTATGTACATAGTTTTTGCTAGTATTTAGATATAGTGTATGTCTAGATGCATAATAATATCTATGAACCTAGAAAAGCCAAAACCACTACAAATAGGAACGGAAGGAGTATGCCTGTACGTTTTTTCACCTACTAGTGCGCGTATATGTACACATCTAGCTTTTTTTTTAGAAAGATGTACACATCTAGCTAGGGAGCAATAGATTGGGCCGGTTTAAGATGACAATGACCTAGACAAACGCATGGGCCAAAAAAAAAGGGTCACGTTTGACGGCAAAAGCTCACTGGCTACATCGGTGTCACACTCTGGATCCTCACCGATTTAGTAACAAGATAGTGCAATGGAGATGCAGGCTGACGATAGAGTCCGGTGCCTCAGTTGAGCCGGCTTGCTAGCTCTTGGTATAACGTGGCCTTCCCACGTCACTACTATGGGTCACCACAGAAGTATTTCCAAGTTTTTCTATAGGGCCCACGTCAAAACCTTTTTTACTCGAAAAATCCATCCGCACCCATCTTCTCGCTCTTTGCTGCAGCAGCAGCACAGCATTGCCTACCTCGCCTAGTCGCCTGCGCCAGCCCAGCAGCGGCTTGCCTGCGTGCGCTGTGGGGGAGCCCACGCCACGCATAAGCACTTCGTCTCCGGTGCGTGCAGGAGCACCCGTCTTCGTCCTTCCGTCTCCCTGCCCCTCCCTCCCGCACCCGACGCCAAGGGGATGAAGAAAGGACGGAGCAAGAGAGAAACGAAGTGCTCCTATGGTGGTCTACCTCTTGATCCCACGCTAGCTACTGCCAAGCTTTTCTCCATTTCTTTCTCTTCCACGATATCAGGAATTCAACGTGGTTACCTACCTATGAGCTAGCTAAGATGTCTCCATGGGACGAGGCCTCGGGCTTCCCACCAACTTTCTAAAATTCTCTCTCCAAACTTCACTATTTACCTATCACATCAAATCTCTCTCCTCATATATGAAGCATTAAATATAGATAAATAAAAAAACTAAGTACATGATTTTGATGTACACGACGAGACGAATCTTTTGAGTCTAGTTAGGTCATGGTAGGACAACAATTACCACAAACAAACAAAAATTTACCCACCCATTTTTACAACTAAACACGCCCCTTGTTAGTACCAGTGGCTGGTACCACTGTTGCGTAATCATAGAACCATGGTGAATAAAACAATTCACCACTAAAAGAGATGTGGAACACAACTGTCCATTGACTTTTACGGTCAAACGTGAAAATGAATGATTTTTACTGTCGGGAGGGCTCGCCGAACCTTCGTCTGGAGCACCATTGCGGTGTTGAATTTTATTCAATATACAACGCGATAAATATATGTGCCCTAAATAAAGTTAACTTGAGACCTTAGATATGGGAGACTAATAAGTGAATGGATTTTAATAAATTATTATCTGGAGGTTCAACACCATTGAAATTATGTTGAATTGTTACATCACATCTGGTCTAGTCCAGTACCTAATTATATATATGTATATAAGTACACCAGATAGTTTCTTCCAGACAAAAAAAAAGTACACTACACAAGACATATGTTACTTAGTTGTGCAAAGAAGTGTTGTAGTATATAATTAACTTGCATACTAGCTGATCCAAACAATTTATATACTTATCATTTTGATCTTTTGATTTTTTTTCTATTACTTTGCTGGGTGCTTGGTTGTCATTGATGATCTGCAGCGATCTGAAATCTAATATGATATAGAAGGCGCCTTGGCTGAAATTCTTCATGGTAGATAGGGGCAGACCTGGACTTAGAATTTAGTGAGGGCCTTGTATCTAATGGGACTTCACAACCTCAGCAAAATGGGCCAAAGTACGGCCAAAGTCCACTGAAAAATAAAAGTTGAGGGGGGGACATATGCCCTCGCTATGCTCTTCTTGGGTCCGCCACTGATGATAGATCACATGAATTCAATCAGTAGCCAGATAATATTGGCCACAAGCGTTCAATCAGTCGCCGCCGCATGTAGCCGCGTGGAATAGAGTTTGCAGTCGAACGAATCGCACATCTGTCGTAGACTATGCTTTACAAGACACCTTGAGGAAATGTGACCGTCTGCCAATGACACTAGTTTTAGGGCGACAATTATTTATGTGCCAAGGGAGTAGGACAGAATCTGCATTAGCTTGAACTAGGATCGGGAGCCTTTAAAGGAGTGAACGCAGTGCTTATGTAGTGTTACGAAAGCCTACCAGATTATAGTCATATATTCTGCTTGCTTTATCGAAGCATTTTTCCCAAGGGCCATTGCATCAATAGGAAGAGCTTAATCAGAATATGGACAACTGAAGGATTGGTCACGGGAGGTGGCACCAATAGTGCAGAGCAGTTTGGTTGTGGCCGTTTTGATGAGTTGATTGACCGAAGCCTCATTGAGCTAGTGCTGATTGGAAATAATTTCAAGGTGAAGAGATGTTGCGTTTGTGGTGTCATGCTAGAGTTCATAATAAAGAAAAAACAGTCTTGATAAATTTTGTCACCCTTGTTCGTGAGAATGAGCTCCTCCATAACAAAGAAGGCGCCCATTCTATCCGGCGATTATGTGTTCAAGGTGGCACCATAGAAAGTGTAAGAGTTGCAGCATTAGTTCGATTCAACCATGTTAGGTCGTTGACAGTCCATGATGGTGAAAAGAGGCAGACCCAGAACAAAACTTGAGATGAGCCATGTATCAAGAAATCTTAAATTTTGAGCCTTGTAAATGGTGAAACAATCTTCATTACTTTTGTTTCAAATATCTGAGAGGGGGGCATGTGCCCTCACTGGGTTTCACTTGGTTCCGCCCCTGACGGTGAACATTTTCATTTCCAGAGCGGCCAGTTGGTGCTAGTTTTACATCTTGAAGGTTGCAAGGGCATTGACGAGCATACTCTTTTTTGCATATGCAACCTGATCTTGTTCAGGTACCTAAGCCTCAAGGGTAGCGACGTTAGCAGTATACCTAGAAAAATAGAAAAAGTGGAGTGTTTAGAGACGTTCGACATCCGAGAGACACAGATGAACAAGCTACCCATAGAAGTCATCTTGCTCGCTAGATTGGTTCACCTGTTTGGTCAGTTTCAGCTACCTCTAAAAATTGGAGATGACAAGAAAAGGAGTAAGCTACAGGAATTTTTCTTAGAGGAATGTGTACTGCAGACTCTGTAGGGCTTATCATCGATGACAACTCTAGTTTTGAAGAACTCATCATGATGATTCTAAACACCAGATTTTTTAAGAAGGTTAAGATATGATGCAAGCAACCCATCACTAATTTAGAAAACATAACTCACTCTCTCCAAAAGTGCTTCTCGAAATACAATGTTCTCGAGTCTCTATCAATCGACTTGGGTCATCAATCGATAGACTTGTTTGAGTTCGTATCACTAGAAGGTCCCTGCAAGCTGAGTTTCATAAAGCTGTGGGGAAGGTTAACCAGACTACCCAATTTCTTTACGTTGATCGACACTATCACAGAGCTGCCGCTATCCTTGGTTTGTGCATTCACGGTTAATCTATTATGCAATACAACTTCCCTCGGCAGTTGTACCTGAATCTGCTTGTTGAGGATTCTCGTGCATTTTAGGGTACCTGCATTACCGTGGAAAAAGGTGGGTTCCAAATTCTTCGACTGTGCTTCCAAGTCCCGGAGCTTCCAAAAGTGCATATCCACGGTAGAGGAATAAGCGTTGTAACATCTCTTTACCTATTGTGTCCAGGGCTAGCACTATGTAGTAAATTCAGTGGAATGCAGCATCTAAAGTATCTCAATGGTTGTACTACATCCTTCTATTGGTGACGAGAAATTGAAGGGCTGGAAGAAGGAAGCCGAGTTGCATGAAAATAGGCCAAAGGTGCATCAAGAAATTTTAAATTTTTGAAGCTTATAAATGCTGAAACATTCTTAATTATCGTTGTTAAAAAAATTGGGGGGGGGGCATGTGCCCTCACTGGGCTTCACTTGGGTCCGCCCCTGGCGTTGAACATTTTCATTTCCAGAGCGGCTAGTTGGTGCGAGTTTTATATCTTAAAGGTTCTAAGTGGGTTGACGAGCATACTCTTTTTTGGATATGCAACCTGATCTTGCTTAGGTACCTAAGCCTATGGGCAGTGAAGTTTGTCGTATACGCAGAAAAATAAAACAATTGGAGTGTTTAGAGACGTTGGACATTCGAGAGACACAGATGAACAAGCCGCACATAGAAGTCATCTTGCTCCCTAGATTGGTTCACCTGTTTAATTAGTTTCAGCTACCTCCAGAAATTGGAGATGACAAGAAGAGGAGTAAGGTGCAAGAATTCTTCTCAGAGGAATGTGTACCGCAGACTCTGCAGAGCTTGTTATCGATGACAACTCTAGTTTTGAACTCATCGTGATGATTCTAAACACCAGATTTCTGAAGAAGATTAAGATATGGTGCAAGCAACCCATCACTAATTCAGAAAACGCAACTCACTCTCTCCAAAAGTGCTTCTCGAAAGATAATGGTCTCGAGTCTTTATCAATCAACTTGGGTCATCAATCGATAGACTTGTTTGAGTCTGTATCACTAGAAGGTCCCTGCAATCTGGGTTCCATAAAGCTTCTTAGGCACCACTATCGACGCCGCCGCCGACATAGGTGCAGTTCCCTATGAGCCATGACGACGATGGGGAGCAGGGTGGTCCTGTGCGGGAGCAAATTAATGACTATGAAACAGGGGTGCCTCATGTTGCCCCTTAGGATTCCACTAGGGTTGCAATCTCACACTTGACTAGCCTTCCATCTACTTGACAAATTCTTTATGTTCTTAAATATAAAACGCTAAAAAATAAATTAGTTTATTTTTTAACTAAATAGTTTATTCTAAACTACATATATTTGAAAAGGGAGATAATATCGATCTGAAGAAGAGAAAGAAAACGTGACATGACATTGAAGGATCCAAAGGAAATGACATTCAAAAGGTTTAAAAAAACCGGTGCATGTGAGTGAAACTAGCATATAACTGTCTTATTAATATCAATGCCATTCAAACCGGTGCAGGTGAGAAACCGGCCGTGCTGCTAGGCTCCCTTGAAACGTCCTTCTTGGGGCCGAAGTGCATTGGACCAAAGTCAGAGCAATCAAACATGCAGCCCGATTGATCTTATTTCTCACGCATGCATAGTGCGCTAAATTATAAATACTATAGTCACCATCCTAACAGCTAGTAATCAGTACTTTCTCATTCTAAAATATAGCTTGTTTAGTTTATCGTAAGTTACAACTTTTTATAATTTTGACTAAGTTTGTAGCAACATCTAAAATGCCAAACAATTGCACTAAGAAAACATATTTTTATCATATCATTTTGATGTTGTAGAAGTTGGCCCATTTCTTTGTAAATTTATTCAAGTAAGATTAAGACAAAAATGGAAGCAATTTATATTTTGGAAAACAGAGGACGCGAGTCTGTTTCTTCCTACAGATATATTTACATAATTACATGTTGTAGCAATAAGCTGAGGCACGAAATTAAACCATGGAATGGAATGAAGACGGGTGTATCATATACAACGATCCTTGAGCTGACCGATATGACGCTGACAGGCTAGGATTGGATTCTGCCGCTCACAATTTGGCAGCAACGGTCGCCTCCCCTGCGAGGCGACTCGAGGGTCCCCCGACCCGCCGCCGGGAGAACCCCGCGCCCACCCACCTCCGGCCGCCGCCGCCGCCGGAGACGCCGCGGCGGCGCCGAAGCCGGCCCCCCGTCCGCACCCTCATCCCCCTCACAATCCCTCCCTTCCTAATCCTCTCTCTCCCTGCTCCTTCGGCGAAGCTCCTCCGCGTCCCGTCCGGAACCGACGGCCTCCGGCGCCGCCGGCCACGCACTGCACGGATCCGGCGGGCGCTAGCGTCACCGGCCATGCCCCACCCCCGGATCCGGCAGCCCCGGCCGCCGCCGGCCGCGCCCGCCCGGATCCGGCGGCCCCCGCCGCCGCCAGCCACGCCCTACCCGGATCCGGCGGCCCCAGCTGCTGGGAGCGCGTCTTCTCCTCCGCCGGCCGGGCGATGCAAGGGCGAACAAGGCTCCCCCAGATCTCGAGCTCTGCGCGGCCGCTGCGGCCAGCGACGGTGGCGACCGACTGCAGAAGCTCAAGCGGTGCTGACACGTCGGGGCAGTGATTTGGGGGCTGGCGTGCGCGTGCATCCACTTGCAGGTATTGCCGTATTCTGTGATGGAGCTTGGTGGTTCGCGGGCTGCTTGTTCTCGCCGCTGGCAGAACCGACATGGCCGTGTTGCGGGGTCTGGCGAGCTTTTGGCGAAAGCCATGCCCGACGTTTTGTCTGTGCAAAACGACGGCGACGTCTGCGGGCGTCGCTTACCTTCCTGGAGGCGTCGTCACCGCTGCTCACCCCTGCAAAAGGCCCTCTCCGGATGAAAACCCAGCTCTGGTCCTACCAGACCGGCGATGACAGCGTCGTAGACGTCGTATCCTACCTGTAGGCGTCGCCGTGGAGGCCCCTTGCCGGTTCAACGCCATGCTTCCTACAAAGTTCTTCGCTAACACTTCAAAATAGCCGGTGCGCTTGCTACCCCTTCTTTGGTGACGGTTCTGTGCAAGGCGGATACAAGTTATGGATTCTCATCGTGAGCCGTGTGGGTGTCCGCCATTGGGCGCCTCTGCTCCGTCGGCGTGCTTCTCGCCGGTGGCATCATCAAATTTTATGCTGGGTTTTCTGCTCTTCCACCATTCCCCTGTGAGGTTTCCTCCCCTTGCACGGCGTTGATGTTGGCGTGTGGAAAGCCCAGATGTGCTTTGAAAGGTGGTCTCATCGGCATCAAAAGGAAGATCGTCGTTTTTCGGTGAGCTAAGGCTTGCGTCACTCCTGCTGCCATTAGTCCCCACTTCGTTGGCCTGACCCTCAGATGGAGGGTGACAACGGAGCGGCGTAGCTACGAGGGGTGGTGTGGATGGGCAATGGCTGCTGGTGCATCGGACGAGTATGCTGTTTCCATTGGTGGCTCCCATTGACAATCGGTGGTCGTCTCTAGCTAGTGTTTTTAGCTGTCTTTTGAACTGAAGCCATGTTGTTTTCTCTGTCTTGTATCTTTGTGTTGGGTGATGTTGTTGTAAAATGCTGAACTTCATGTGTTGTAGCTCTTTGGCTTGCCACGAGCCTATCAATGGAATTCAGGTGGGAGCACCCCCCCCCCCCCCCCCCCCGTGACCGTAAAAAAAAACAATTTGGCGGCAACAGCATAGAAAAGAGTCGAGACGAGGAGAGATTCTGATTCTGACTGGCCTTGCTTGCACTGCATTGGTCTGGTCCCCGGCTGTATGCATCGTGGTCGTGGAATCCGAATCACAAGCTTTGCATTGCATTGTCCTCGCCCGCTGCTTCCTTTGGCGCGGCGCGGCCTTTATTTCTTTCTTTGGCAGTCCCGTCTGGCTTTTGGCCTTTGGCTGTTGGCTTTGCTTCTTCTGGAGGCCTCCCATTGCTTCTTCTCCTGTCCTCTGCTCCTCGATCACAGTACTGCATCGATCGCTAGCTTCTTCATCTCATTTCATTGCCAACACACAACCAACTACATACTGCTCTAGCTGCGATAAGCAACAAGCAAGCTCGATCGTTCGCCACAGCATCTATCCATCATCGTTGTTTCCCTCTGCTTGCCGGACGTCCAGCATCGATCTGCAGGTACTACGTATTCTTCTTCTTCTTCGCCCATGCATATGCATATGCTTTTCCTTCCAATTCTGACCTCAGGGCCTCCATGTAACTCCCTCCTTCTTCTTCTCCCTTTTCCATAGTATAGCGTCGCTTTTATTTCCTTCTCTTAGCTGCTCGATCGCCATAGCTTCATTCTCGGATATTCTTCTGCTCCAACAAATCCTTTTTTTTTGCGCTCGTCTTCTTTACGGATCGGATCGAGGGATATATTATCGAACAAATATACTCATATAGATGATAAACTCATAAGCAAACAAACCATGATATGATGCTCAGCCTTTTGCTAAAAAAAAGTTGGAATTTCTGCTCGTACATGACGTATTTCTAGTCTTCAAAGGGGAAAAAAAACAGATGACATTTCTAGATGGACCACGTCAGGTCACGCGTGCATACGTGTCATTTCAAGAAGCCTCTAGGTAGTACAAACCCACGCATCAGTTGGCAATACGTACCATTTTTCCTTTTCTTTGGAAGCTACTAATTGTTGATGGACCGATGGTGACAAGCAAGGTCTGTTGTAGAGCTGGTGATGTCCTTACGTGTAGTGTAGGCTACCTCATCCTACCAGAAACAAAATACCCTGTTTACGTATTTTGTCGCCGTGAGATGACGACAAAGGCGCCAAGCTCTACCTACGTGCAGTGCTTAATTGTTGTTTACGGAGTACTTAGTTCCAATCAATATATATATGTGTGTCTAGTCTGAATGTGTAAATGTTTTTATGCCTAACGCATGCAGATTCCCCTGTTGCACACAAAGGCACCGATTCAGTTGGAAATTTGAGCCGGGCGCGGATGGCAGATGCGATCAAGGTACCATCAATCACTACTACTTGCGGCTGCGGTTTCAAACAATAAGCTAGTTGCTGCGGTTCCAATCTGATACATCATAATTCTCACAATGTTACTTTCAAAAAAAAGATAATTCTCACAACGAAAGAAAATCACGAAGAAAGCTAAAAAAAATGTTGTTGCCTTTTCTACTGTAAAGAGAAATTACCCTAGTGTGGTGACCCAATACTGTAGCTTTTCTCTTACTACAATATAGTATCTCCCAAAAATAAAGTTGGTAGGTAATCATACATGTATTTCATCCAAGTTTGCTGATTATTAATATTTGGATGCAGAATGAAGTTGGATCATTTCCTCCTGGGAAGAAGATCACGGTTGTGTTTGTCATAGGTGTGCTGCCTGCACCTTTTTTTTAACATATATGTTAACAGCATAATACTGAACATATACCCTGCATCTTTTCTTTTAACGAAATAAACCCTGCATCTGAACATCTTGCGCACGCAGGTGGCCCTGGCAGTGGCAAGGGCACTCAGTGTTCTAAGATCGTCAACCACTTTGGCTTTACCCATCTCAGCGCTGGCGATCTTCTGCGTGAAGAAGCTAAATCTGACACCGAACAGGGGTAACGATCTAGTAGTAAACCGGTAGTCTTGATGCTGTTCAGATCACTCTGTGCCTACTGATCTGATTAGCACCTGTGTTGTGTGCTGTTAGCATCATCTTGGTATCTATGTCTTTCTGACTTTCTAACGTACGTACGTACGTGTCTATATTTCAATCAGTACTATGATAAAAGATATGATGCATGAAGGAAAGCTCGTGCCGTCAGAGCTCATCGTCAAGCTACTGTTGAAGGCCATGCTTCAAAGTGGGAATGATAAGTTTCTTGTTGATGGATTTCCTCGAAATGAAGAGAACCGCCAAGCATACGACAATATTGTAAGACTTTTTTTTCCTGCTTCTAAATGTCTGACTCTGATTTTGCACGAGTTCGTTTTGCTAGACATAGTACTCTGATTCTGTTATGTGTTCTTGTAACCAGATTAGCATTCAACCTGAGTTCGTACTGTTCATTGACTGCCCAAAGGAAGAGATGGAGCGCCGCATTCTAAACAGAAATCAGGTTTCGTTCTAGTGATCCCTTAGCACCAGGTTCTTAATATTGTCGCAATTGATTAATCCTTTGTTTTATTTGGTCGTCTCGTCTACAGGGAAGAGATGATGACAACATCGATACAATGAGGAGGCGGTTTGAAGTTTTCCAGGAGTCGACTCTACCTGTTGTTCAGTACTATGAGAAAAGGGGAAAGCTTCGAAGGGTACTTTTTTTTTCTAGAGGAAACGTAGTACACTATGCTTGAAGTTTATAATGTTGCAGAACATTTATGAGCTGTAACTAACCTAATCTCACTTAAGTAAAAAAATATTGTTTCCATATATATTTCCATTTATACTCTAGACATGTATATATAGGTCTTACAATAATTCTCTTTGGGATCCTTACTGCAGTAGGACTGAAAGTAGTAACCACAAACTTGACAGGCAGAAAATTACTAATACTACTGTCCACACATATTTCTTTATGCAGTGAAAATATTTACTACCTCAGATGTTTATCACAATGAATGATTTTGCTTAGAGATGAATAACAGCTTGGCATGTCGTATCTTCAGGTTGATGGTGCTAAATCCGCTGATGAAGTTTTCGAAGATGTGAAGGCCGTATTTGCACAACTGAACACACAGGTTAACATTCATGTTCCCTCTTCCAATTGCTTAATGCAACAAATTAAACATGGCACAACTATACTTGATTTTAGACCTTAGCTTTGTGTTGGATCCACTTGACTTGATGATATATAATGGATGGTTGCGAATTGTGATATGGTTTTAACTGTTTTTCCGTTTCGGTAGGCAAACCAAGGGAGCAGTGTGAGCAGATTGCAGAGCAATCCATTCAAACGATTCATTGACCTATTCTGTGGTAATTACTGAGACTACCAACAGCTGCTTCCTCCTAGAGCATTTAGCATAACTTATAATTGATGGCTTCTGATTGATTATATATCAGGTTGCTTTGGGAAGCAGGAGACCACAAGCTAACTAACTAATGGGATGGAAATGGAAGAGCGAATCCTTGCGTTGTCCGATTGATTATCAGGTTGCTTTGTGGTGGTGTATATCCTTGTTCAGTCCTCAAGGTTGGAGCGACACACAGAAAAGATGCATAAAATATTTGCTGTGGCTGAAGCGTGTGTGTTTCTACCTGGTTTGCATGTTGTGCGGATTTAGCTTTGTTGTGATCCATCCATTGCAAGAGAGTGTGTGTACTGTAAAAAACTAGAAATGAAAACCTTAACGCAAAAGAGAATGGCCTCTAGTTCATGTGATTAAGGTACTTGATTAATTGATCAATTACAAATGGGAGGGAGAAGAGGAAGGGTAGGAATGTTTGGCGGGCTCTGTTGCTGCTATTTGCAACTACTTGAGCCAAAGGCCAGCGATCCGGCCCACTTACTCCAGGGCCCATCCGCCGGCAGAGTCTGTAGCATAGGTAGTGAATTAATGATTGAGGTTGTCAGGGTCATTTCATATTTATCAATATAGTATGTGTGTAAACAGCGGCAGGCAGGTGGCCGAGATCCAAGCCTTTGACTAACTAGGATTTAGTTATTTTTTTAGGATATATACAAGGAAAACAGGTTTTTATTTAAACGATAAAATAGGCTATTCTTAAATCTTAATATGACAATAAGTAATCATTTGCATGGCAGCAGCCAAGATCTCTCTCTCTCTCTCTCTCCACCTTGCATGCTTGGCTGTTAAGTGAGGGAGAAGATATCCGGCCAAGATGTTTGTCATAGGCATATCTGACCCGGTCCGACACTAATGCGCAGGAACCTTTGTTTGGATATGCACCGTATTTACACTAATGCGCGTGAATCCTCCTGTTGGATATCGCATCCCCTACATATATCCACTACATTATATTAAGAGATTCTACTCATCGATCAAGAAGATATATATACACCTGATCTGCAACGCGGTATGTATCGATCTTCCTAGAGTAGGTAGTTAGTTACTTTGGCGTGCGTAGTACTGATGGCAACAGCAACATCGTCGGTGACGAGCTCTTCGTCGCTCGCCGCGGTGCTCCTCTGCGCGGCGGCGACCTTATTCTTCTTCGCCGCCGACGTGGCCGAGGCCGACGGCGGCGACCTGGTGTCCAAGACTTGCGCGAACGTGATGAGGAGCTACATGATGAACACAACGTACTGCGAGTCGATGCTCCGGCGGGACAAGCGGAGCGCGGTCGCCAAGCACCCGCGCGACCTAGTGCTGGTCGCCATGGACGTCCTGCAGAGCGGTGCCGCCGCCGCGGACGCCAAAGTCGACAGCGTCCTCCGCTCCGGCGGCGGCGCCGGTGGCAACGGCACGATGGAACTCTACCTCCGTTACTGCCGGCTGGACTACGCGACGCTAGCCCGGACCATCCCCGTGTGTCGTGCCATGGTCCAGGAGTACAAGCTAGCCCGGCGGCGCCGTCGCCGTCGCCGGCGGTCACCAGCTGGCCTCCAACGACTACTTGGGATGCGCAGATAGGATGGAGACCGCCACCAAGGTGTGTTGCATTGGGGGCACACCGTCGATCGCGAGGATGAGGCGGCCGAGGCAGTGTTAGACGACGTCTGGGAGGCCATGAGGAGGTGTTTCCTCGTTAGAGGCATTCTAGAGGACATGCTAGGAATTAATAGTGACATATATTTGAGGGTTAGATAGTACCGATGTACTATATGAATGAGTATTAATTAATGAATGAATAACTAATCCAGCTTGATCCTGTTTGGGAACACCAACGCTTAAATTATTAGGTAAGCTAAGATTTTCTCGCCGATTGTTTTTCGCTTCTTGTACAAATCTCTGAAGTGGCTAACACCAGAAGCGAAAAATAAACAGGACGTTTGGTGAGATTCTCGCTTATCCTTTCTCGTAGTTGATGGATCAAATATGAGAGAATTCCCTATATAGCACTGCCTAATATAAAAACTTTGGCTCCCTATACAGCACTGTCAAGTTTTGTTATGACACCGAAATTCATCTCCCGTTCCTTTCTTAGCACTTCCTTAAGTCTGCTAGTAATTTCCGTTAGAACTCCTCACAAGCAAATCACATTATTTTCTATGTGCACCAAAATTCCTCTGGGCATTTGATTCCGCCTGGACCAAAAAAATCTAGTACTCCATAAGCCTTGGATTGGTTAGAGGAGGAGGGAAAAAAATCTAGGAAGGAGAAGTACTCAAAGAGTGCATAGCTTTTCTGTATTTTTTCCGTCATAGGTGATGTAAGAAATGGCTCGATTTTTCTAACAGTTTACACAAATGTCCCTGACTCATTTTTTAACACAAAAAAGCTGCACATAGCAGTGCAGAAATGAGAGCAGGTAGACCAGTCAACAGCACATGTTGTCACTATAATCATTGCTAGAAAATTGTTTAGATTTTCTATGAATTGCACGGAAGAAACAAATGCCCGAATTACCGCTTATTTGTTACTCCCTCCATTTGCCTTTAAAAGCACGATTTAACTTGACACGTTCTTGTAAGTTATATTTTTTTATTTATATTATAGTTATAAACTTTTAATCATTGGAGAGTACTTTTGATTGATTGTGAATCTAACTATTCCAAATTCGCACTACAGAAGTGTCACACCCGGATTTACACAAAACCCGAATGCGGCCATATGTGTGCCCAGGAAGTCCACCGACACATATAGCGAACAAATATGGTAAAAATCAGAGTACAATGCTTCATTATTCAACATAAAGTAGCGATTACATCAGAGTTTGGCATAAATGAAATACATGGACAGCGGAAGACTAATACATCTCTCTAAGCGTAGCCGCAATCCCACAGGGACTCTGACTGGGGGAACGCCAACTCAGAAGTACGGCAGATCCTCCGGAAACTCCACCTCATAGTCAGCCTGACTCCAATCTGTTACCCGTCCGGGATTTTGCCCAAAAATGATGATAATAGCAAGTGTAAGTAACAGAATTACTTAGCAAGTATAGCACGGGTTATGAAGGCTCAAAAAGGCTAGACACTGGCTTAACTGCATTAGCACTTTTAGTTGGTTCGTTTTAACTTTATCCAAGTTACTACAAGTGAATGAGAACCCGGTTATAACCCAATTAATAGTGTAAGTGACATTAAACAGGAATGAATACCATATTCTAATCAAAAAGGATCCAGGCCGCTCGTGACCCTGAGCAAGGCTATCATGATAGATCGTACACTCTGCAGAGGTTTCGCCCTTTACCCACCAGTCGCGTAAAAGTTCAAAAGAACTTTGCACCCAACCACGCACATCAACACTTCCGAGGTGTGACTGCATAGGGACGCTACGAGGCTTTCACAAGACACCCTAACAAGTCAGTGGCCGCTGGAGTACTACAAAGTGGTGAGAACCTAGGCACCGAGATCGACGTACGCCCACGGAGTCCACCGTGAGGGGGTCGATGGCGTCCAGAGCGCGGGAATCCCTCCCATACTGCGCGACGTGCGGAGTCCTCAATCCGAGACTCCCGACACGGGACTGGGTCTAACGGGACCTAGCCGACGGGGCTACCGTCCTCGGTGGAATCCGAAATCACCCCGTGCTTTGCCTCCTACAACGCCGTAGGCCACTCGGTAACCACTGCCAAGCTAGAGACGTACAAGCTACTAGACCAAGACCAGAGCCCATATAGTTCCGGCGGTGGCGACAGGCTCCTGGGTTGCCGCTTTAAGAACCGGTCCTTATAGGGAGACACTAGAGCAAAGCACACAGCACATGCTCTAGCCCCCTAGTCCAAGTTGTTAAAAAGCAAGTTTTATTATTAATGTTGAAGTGGACCATTAAGTCAATATTAACAATTAAATAAAGGTGACAGTATTTGCGCCTAGCAAAATACTACCCAAGTGCAAAAACCCATAGGAAAAACAAGGACAGGGAAATAAATGCTAGGTACAACCTTAAAGGTAAACAGTATTAGACACATGCGTATGTAAAGAACAGTGAATTAAAAGTGGGATAGGTAGCAAGGATTGTCCGTGCTATAACTTGCCTTCCTCGGAGTAAGGCTGCTGCTGAAACTCCTGCTCCGGCACGTCCTCAACGTACTCGTAGTCCAACGCTACGGGCTCACCGACTGGACACGATCATCACGCACGCATCCAAAACAATCATTACATGCAAGCAATAGTAATTCTATTAGAAACAGTACACCAACAGTATAAACAGTACAAAAACAGGAGCTAGAAATATTCTACGCGTCGCTACGAACACAAGAGCGCGAAAATCACGCAAATCGGAGCCAAAACGTGAAAATTATAGCGTTTCTAAGGTTCGGGGGCTTGCTGGCAAAGTTTTAAAATTTCCAGGGGCCTAAACGAATAAAACAGGACCTATTTGCAATTATTTTCGAATTAGAATGGACCGCGGGTTAATTTCGGAGAAATTCAGGGGCTCTTTAACAAAAGTGCCAGCGCTGACCGGAGTTGACCGGTACGCGGCCGTTGGATCCAATCTGGACGGCCGAGATTTAAATAACGAAGGGGTACGCTGTGATCTAATCTCAGCCGTTGATTTGCGATCGGACGGCCAGGGCAAGGGCTCGCCGGAGGGGACGAATGGCGCGGCGGCGCTGAGTCGGCCGCGGCGGCGCTTCGCCGGAGCGAGGCCGGGATCGCGCTAGGGAGCTCAGTTCGGGACGGGATCGGGTCCTACGGCACCAGGAGAGGATGGCGAGTTCAACTAGAGTGTTAAAGTCGGGGTTTTAGGGCTGCGGGCGGCTGCCATCGGGAACAGGCGGCGATGGACGCCGGCGAGCTACGGGGGGGGTGCTAGGGTGCTCGGTTTCATCCAAACCTAGGTGCTAAAGTGCCAGGGGAGGGTGGCAAGCACTGCCAGAGGGTTCAAATCGTGGTGTGTGCGGTGAGGGTGGTGCTCGACGACGGCCGGCGGACGACCATCGACGCCGACCGAGGGGAAGCTAGCTACGATGCTCAGGAATTAAAATCGAGGGGATGGGGAGCTCCAGTACCTCGAGGGGAAACTCCTGGTGCGAGGAATCGGCCGGAGAAGGGCCGAGGCGGTGGGACGACGAGCAGCGGCGGAGAAAAAGCTCGGCGGCGCTCGGACGGCGGGGTCGGTGAAGGGGTTGCAGGGCTCGGGGACGAGCTTGGAGTGGCTCGGCGCGCTCCACGTGGCTCGGTGAAGATCCTCCAGGGGTCGGCCGGGGCGGAGGAGCACCGGAGCAGCGGGTTGACGGCGACCGGCGGTTCTCGGCTCGGCGGCTCGGGAGCGGCGCAATTGGGGGCGGTGGCGGCGCTAGGGCTGGGGCGAAGGGGGTGAGGTGCGGCGAGGCAGTGCCGCGGGCTAGATTAAGTAGGCTCGGGGCGGACGGCCTCGGCGTGCGGGCCCTGCCGCGGCAGAGCGCGCCATTACCGGCGAGCCGGAAAGGAAGGAGGGGAGGGAGGGGATGACAGGTGGGGCCGAGGGAGCAGCGAGAGAGAGAGAGCGCGCGCGGGGGCGGCTGGGCTGGAGGCGCGCTGCTGGGCCGCGGAGCTGGGCCGGCTCGGAGAGGAGGGGGAGATGGGCCGCGGAAAAAGAAAAGAAAAAGGGAAACCGGAGATGGGCCGGGCTGGAAAGAAACGGGCCTGGGAAAAGAATAGAGGGAGCAAAATTGGACTTGGGAAAAAGTTCAGGGAGCGAAATCGAACTTTGGGCTTAAAAACTTTTCTAGAGCTCCAAACAAGGTGATTCAAATTTAAATTTAAATAAATTTAAATTCTCGTTTGAATCACAGGCAATACAAAAATAAATGCACCAGCATGAATGCAACAATAAATGTTTCTATCACCTATATTTGATTTTAAATTTTAGAAAATTATTATTTAGCCTTAATAAAACAGGTGAAAGCATTAAATAATTCATTAATTGCCAAAAATTTTAAAATTGAGCATTTTGGGTGTTACAAACCTACCCCCCTTAAGATGAATCTCGTCCTCGAGATTCGGATGTAGAAGCGAAGAGCTGTGGGTACTCGGACTTGAGATCTTCTTCCCGTTCCCAAGTCGCTTCATCTTCTGAATGCCGGCTCCACTGCACCTTGCACATCCGGATGGTCTTGTTCCTCAGCACTCTCTCTGACACCTCCAGAATCCTGATCGGATACTCCTCATATGTGAGGTCCTCCTGAACATTCAACTCCTCAATCGGGATCTGCTCTTCTGGCACCCGCAAGCATTTCTTCAACTGGGACACATGGAACACATCATGTACTCCGGCTAGTCTCTCAGGCAGGTCTAGCCGATATGCCACTTCGCCCATCCGTTCCTGTATCCTGAATGGTCCAATGTAACGAGGTGCCAACTTGCCTTTGACATTGAACCGCTTTACACCTCTCATGGGTGACACCTTCAGGTACACAAAATCATCAACTCTGAAGCTGAGGTCCCTCCGTCTGACATCGGCATAACTCTTCTGTCGGGACTGGGCCACCTTCAGGTTCTCTCTGATCACCTGCACCTGCCGCTCTGCATCTCTGAGTATCTCCGGACCAAAGACCTGACTCTCTCCAGTCTGGTTCCAGAACAACGGGGTCCGGCACTTCCTGCCATACAATGCCTCGAACGGTGCCATCTGCAAACTCTTCTGATAGCTGTTATTGTAGGAGAACTCTGCATACGGCAAACTCTTATCCCAGCTGACACCATACTGCAATGCACAAGCTCTCAACATGTCCTCTAGTATCTGATTGGTCCGCTCTGTCTGACCATCTGTCTGCGGGTGATAAGCTGAGCTGAAGTGCAGCTTCGTGTCCATGGACTCATGCAACTTCCGCCAGAAGTGTGAGGTGAACTGAGTACCACGATCTGACACAATCTTCTTCGGCACCCCGTGTAAGCACACAATCCGCTCCATGTACAACTCTGCTAGTCTGGCGCCTGTGTAGGTGGTCTTCACTGGCAGAAAGTGAGCCACCTTGGTCAGACGATCAACAATCACCCAAATGGAGTCGAATCCTCTTTGAGTGCGGGGCAGTCCAGTGATGAAGTCCATGCCAACTTCTTCCCATTTCCACTCCGGAATCTTCAACGGCTGAAGCAATCCAGCTGGCCTCTGATGCTCTGCCTTGACTCGCTGACATGTGTCGCACAATGCCACGTGTGTCGCCACATCACGCTTCAATCCATACCACCAGAATCTCTCCTTGATGTCCTGATACATCTTAGTGCTGCCTGGGTGGATCGAATAAGCTGAGTCATGTGCCTCTCTCAGAATCATCTCCCTGATCTGCGCTATCTCTGGCACACATATCCTCTTTCCATGCCACAGGGTTCCCTGATCATCAACTCGGAATCCAGGGGCCTTTCCCAATGCAACATTCCCCACAATCTCTCGGATCTTCTCATCCTGCAGCTGACCTCTCCGGATCTCCTGCTCAAGTGTGGGCTCCACTGCCATCTCTGTGAGGCTGGTGACGAATCCCAGACTCATCCGCTCAAACTCTCGGCTGAGCTCCTCAGGTAAACAGTGTCCAGTGATTCTATTCACATAACTCCTCCTGCTCAGAGCATCTGCCACCAAGTTGGCCTTCCCTGGGTGATAGTGAATCTCCAGGTCATAATCCTTGATCAGCTCTAACCATCTGCGCTGTCTCATATTTAGATCTGACTGAGTGAAGACATACTTGAGGCTCTTATGATCAGTGTAGATGTCACATCTGTGTCCAATCAAGTAATGTCTCCAGATCTTCAGGGCATGTACAACAGCTGCCAACTCCAAGTCGTGCGTCGGATAGTTCTGCTCATGCTTCCTCAATTGCCTGGACGCATATGACACGACTCTGCCCTCCTGCATAAGGACGCAACCCAGTCCTAGACGGGATGCATCGCAGTAGATGGAGAAACTCTTAGCCAAATCTGGCAATACTAGCACTGGGGCTGTAGTCAACCTCTTCTTCAACTCTTCGAAGCTGACCTGGCATGCCTCTGTCCACACGAACGGGGCATTCTTCTCTAGCAAAGCAGTCAGCGGCTTAGCGATCTTGGAGAATCCTTCAATGAACCGTCTGTAATAACCGGCCATCCCAAGGAAACTCCTGATCTCGCTCACATCCCGTGGCGGATTCCAGCTCAACACATCGCTGACTTTCTTCGGATCAACCGCCACTCCTCCATTGGACAACACGTGTCCCAGAAATGCCACTTCCTTCAGCCAGAACTCACACTTGCTCAGCTTTGCATACAACTGATGTTCCCGGAGTCTCTGCAGCACCAATCTCAGATGTTCTTCATGCTCTTCCTCAGTCTTGGAGAAGATCAGGATGTCATCAATGAATACCACCACGAACTTGTCCAGATAATCCATGAACACGCTGTTCATCAGGTACATGAAGTATGCAGGAGCGTTGGTCAATCCAAAAGACATGACCAAGAACTCATACAACCCGTACCGAGTAGTGAAAGCGGTCTTCGGCACGTCTGACGGACGGATCCTCATCTGATAGTAACCCGAGCGAAGATCTATCTTGGAGAACACACAAGCTCCTCTCAGCTGATCGAACAGATCATCAATCCTCGGCAGCGGGTACTTGTTCTTGATGGTCACTTCGTTGAGGGCTCGATAGTCCACACACAACCTCTGCGAACCATCCTTCTTATCGACGAACAGTACTGGTGCTCCCCATGGTGAAGCACTCGGACGAATGTACCCCTTGGCTAACAATTCGTCCAACTCCTTCTTGAGCTGCTCCAGCTCTTTCGCCCCCATCCTATACGGCCTCTTGGCTATAGGTGCAGTGCCAGGTTTTAGTTCAATAACGAATTCAACATCTCGTTCTGGAGGCATACCTGGCAACTCGTCAGGGAACACATCCGGGAACTGGCTCACCACCCTGATATCTTCAATCAATGTCCCTTCAGCTTGATTTGCCTGGCCTTGCTCTGAGGAACTGGCTGCCTGGTACTCCACCTTGTCTCCGGACTCTGCTGTCAGCTGAATGGTCCTCGTAGCACACCTGATCACTGCATCATATCTGGTCATCCAGCTCATACCCAGGATCATATCAAATCCCAGGGTCTCCAAGACTATCGGGCGTGCCTCGAAATCTACCCCCCTTATGGTGAGGGTGATACTGGGGCAACGTAGAGTGGCGCGCTGCTCTCCCCCTGGTGAGCTCACTAACATAGCATTCTTCATAGGCAATAATGCTACCAAGTTCTTTTTTACAAAAGCAGCAGAAATGAAAGCATGCGAAGCTCCGGAATCAAATAAAACAGTGGCGGGGGTTGAATTGACGAGGAACGTACCCACGACCACATCTGTAGAGGCCTCCGCTGTCTCTGCACTGGTGTGGTTGACCTTGCCCCGAACAGGAATCTGCGGTGCACGACCTCCCTGCTGCTGACCCTGCTGCTGGCCAACTCTCTGAGTGCTGCCCTGCTGCCGCTGTCCGGCGGCGTTCTGAGTCTTCTTGGGACAGGCACTGGCGAAGTGTCCCTGCTCTCCACAGTGGTAGCACACTCTCGGTCCCACTGGCGTTGTGTTGACTGGGCTGATGCGCTGAGCTGGACTGGGCTGCACCTGGCTGCGCTGAACTGGACCCATCTGCGGCTGACCCTGAGGACGCTGCTGCTGTGGCGCCCGGGGAAACTGAGGACGCTGCTGCTGGTACTGGCCACGACTGAGCATGCCGGACTGGCCCTGGAAGCGCTGCTGGCCTCCCACCTGCTGACCCTGGGGAGGTGTGAAGCGTGGACGACTGCTGCTGCCCACCTGCTGTCCCTGAAGCTTCCTCTTCTTGTCCTCCATCTCACGACGCTTGTGCTCCAACATCAGAGCGCCGTCCACCAGCTCGTGAAAGGTCGGGAACTTGGTGCACATGAGCTGGTACTGGAGAGCATCCTGCAGACCATCACGGAACCTGGCCTGCTTCTTCTGATCAGTGGCCACGTCCTCTGGAGCGTAACGGGCCAACGAAACGAACTTGTCACGGTAAGCCGTGACACTCATCCCTTCCTGCTTCAGTGCCAGGAACTCCTTCTTCTTCAGGACCATCAAAGCCTCCGGCACGTGGTGTGCACGAAAGCTGCTGCAGAACTGCTGCCAAGTGATCTGAGTACCGGCCGGGCGTGAGGACTGGTATGAATCCCACCAATCCAACGCCGGCCCCTGAAGCTGCCCTCCGGCGTACAACACCTTCTCTCTGTCATCGCACTGGGCGATGTCCAACTGCCTCTCAACTGCCTTGAGCCAGTCATCTGCCTCAAGGGGGTCGCTGGCCTTGCTGAAAGTCGGCGGGCGTCCCTTCAGAAACTCGCCCCTCTTGTCTCTGGGCGGTGCAGCTGCCTGGGGGTGATGCTGGCCCTGCTGGATCAACCTCATGGTCTCTGCCATCTGCTGCATCATCTGAACTTGAGCATACATCAGCTGCTCAATGGTGGGGATCTGATGGTTCGGATTGATGTTCGGGGGTGGGTTCTGGTGCGGAGGCTGTCCGCCCGCATTGCCCCCGGGGTGAGCCATCTATAATCACAAGGGTTAGATATCAGGGGGTTAGTACGAGAGAAAATAAATAAACCCCTGCTATCTAAACAATAAAGTCCTTAAGCCTTATACCTATATCTAGATGGTTGCAGACAGGTGTCTACGCCCATCACAATCATTACAAAGAACCAAATCAAACATATGCATAATAACAATAAGTACAAGCAGGTAAAGGCATAAATTCACACAAGACTCGACTGTTAGATTTTTTTTAAAATTTTTAAAACATGGGGGGTCTCCTAGTAATTTGTCGACCGTACTATCTAGGCTGCGTTCCTACAGTCAGCACGGCTCTGATACCAATCTGTCACACCCGGATTTACACAAAACCCGAATGCGGCCATATGTGTGCCCAGGAAGTCCACCGACACATATAGCGAACAAATATGGTAAAAATCAGAGTACAATGCTTCATTATTCAACATAAAGTAGCGATTACATCAGAGTTTGGCATAAATGAAATACATGGACAGCGGAAGACTAATACATCTCTCTAAGCGTAGCCGCAATCCCACAGGGACTCTGACTGGGGGAACGCCAACTCAGAAGTACGGCAGATCCTCCGGAAACTCCACCTCATAGTCAGCCTGACTCCAATCTGTTACCCGTCCGGGATTTTGCCCAAAAATGATGATAATAGCAAGTGTAAGTAACAGAATTACTTAGCAAGTATAGCACGGGTTATGAAGGCTCAAAAAGGCTAGACACTGGCTTAACTGCATTAGCACTTTTAGTTGGTTCGTTTTAACTTTATCCAAGTTACTACAAGTGAATGAGAACCCGGTTATAACCCAATTAATAGTGTAAGTGACATTAAACAGGAATGAATACCATATTCTAATCAAAAAGGATCCAGGCCGCTCGTGACCCTGAGCAAGGCTATCATGATAGATCGTACACTCTGCAGAGGTTTCGCCCTTTACCCACCAGTCGCGTAAAAGTTCAAAAGAACTTTGCACCCAACCACGCACATCAACACTTCCGAGGTGTGACTGCATAGGGACGCTACGAGGCTTTCACAAGACACCCTAACAAGTCAGTGGCCGCTGGAGTACTACAAAGTGGTGAGAACCTAGGCACCGAGATCGACGTACGCCCACGGAGTCCACCGTGAGGGGGTCGATGGCGTCCAGAGCGCGGGAATCCCTCCCATACTGCGCGACGTGCGGAGTCCTCAATCCGAGACTCCCGACACGGGACTGGGTCTAACGGGACCTAGCCGACGGGGCTACCGTCCTCGGTGGAATCCGAAATCACCCCGTGCTTTGCCTCCTACAACGCCGTAGGCCACTCGGTAACCACTGCCAAGCTAGAGACGTACAAGCTACTAGACCAAGACCAGAGCCCATATAGTTCCGGCGGTGGCGACAGGCTCCTGGGTTGCCGCTTTAAGAACCGGTCCTTATAGGGAGACACTAGAGCAAAGCACACAGCACATGCTCTAGCCCCCTAGTCCAAGTTGCTAAAAAGCAAGTTTTATTATTAATGTTGAAGTGGACCATTAAGTCAATATTAACAATTAAATAAAGGTGACAGTATTTGCGCCTAGCAAAATACTACCCAAGTGCAAAAACCCATAGGAAAAACAAGGACAGGGAAATAAATGCTAGGTACAACCTTAAAGGTAAACAGTATTAGACACATGCGTATGTAAAGAACAGTGAATTAAAAGTGGGATAGGTAGCAAGGATTGTCCGTGCTATAACTTGCCTTCCTCGGAGTAAGGCTGCTGCTGAAACTCCTGCTCCGGCACGTCCTCAACGTACTCGTAGTCCAACGCTACGGGCTCACCGACTGGACACGATCATCACGCACGCATCCAAAACAATCATTACATGCAAGCAATAGTAATTCTATTAGAAACAGTACACCAACAGTATAAACAGTACAAAAACAGGAGCTAGAAATATTCTACGCGTCGCTACGAACACAAGAGCGCGAAAATCACGCAAATCGGAGCCAAAACGTGAAAATTATAGCGTTTCTAAGGTTCGGGGGCTTGCTGGCAAAGTTTTAAAATTTCCAGGGGCCTAAACGAATAAAACAGGACCTATTTGCAATTATTTTCGAATTAGAATGGACCGCGGGTTAATTTCGGAGAAATTCAGGGGCTCTTTAACAAAAGTGCCAGCGCTGACCGGAGTTGACCGGTACGCGGCCGTTGGATCCAATCTGGACGGCCGAGATTTAAATAACGAAGGGGTACGCTGTGATCTAATCTCAGCCGTTGATTTGCGATCGGACGGCCAGGGCAAGGGCTCGCCGGAGGGGACGAATGGCGCGGCGGCGCTGAGTCGGCCGCGGCGGCGCTTCGCCGGAGCGAGGCCGGGATCGCGCTAGGGAGCTCAGTTCGGGACGGGATCGGGTCCTACGGCACCAGGAGAGGATGGCGAGTTCAACTAGGGTGTTAAAGTCGGGGTTTTAGGGCTGCGGGCGGCTGCCATCGGGAACAGGCGGCGATGGACGCCGGCGAGCTACGGGGGGGGGGGGTGCTAGGGTGCTCGGTTTCATCCAAACCTAGGTGCTAAAGTGCCAGGGGAGGGTGGCAAGCACTGCCAGAGGGTTCAAATCGTGGTGTGTGCGGTGAGGGTGGTGCTCGACGACGGCCGGCGGACGACCATCGACGCCGACCGAGGGGAAGCTAGCTACGATGCTCAGGAGTTAAAATCGAGGGGATGGGGAGCTCCAGTACCTCGAGGGGAAACTCCTGGTGCGAGGAATCGGCCGGAGAAGGGCCGAGGCGGTGGGACGACGAGCAGCGGCGGAGAAAAAGCTCGGCGGCGCTCGGACGGCGGGGTCGGTGAAGGGGTTGCAGGGCTCGGGGACGAGCTTGGAGTGGCTCGGCGCGCTCCACGTGGCTCGGTGAAGATCCTCCAGGGGTCGGCCGGGGCGGAGGAGCACCGGAGCAGCGGGTTGACGGCGACCGGCGGTTCTCGGCTCGGCGGCTCGGGAGCGGCGCAATTGGGGGCGGTGGCGGCGCTAGGGCTGGGGCGAAGGGGGTGAGGTGCGGCGAGGCAGTGCCGCGGGCTAGATTAAGTAGGCTCGGGGCGGACGGCCTCGGCGTGCGGGCCCTGCCGCGGCAGAGCGCGCCATTACCGGCGAGCCGGAAAGGAAGGAGGGGAGGGAGGGGATGACAGGTGGGGCCGAGGGAGCAGCGAGAGAGAGAGAGCGCGCGCGGGGGCGGCTGGGCTGGAGGCGCGCTGCTGGGCCGCGGAGCTGGGCCGGCTCGGAGAGGAGGGGGAGATGGGCCGCGGAAAAAGAAAAGAAAAAGGGAAACCGGAGATGGGCCGGGCTGGAAAGAAACGGGCCTGGGAAAAGAATAGAGGGAGCAAAATTGGACTTGGGAAAAAGTTCAGGGAGCGAAATCGAACTTTGGGCTTAAAAACTTTTCTAGAGCTCCAAACAAGGTGATTCAAATTTAAATTTAAATAAATTTAAATTCTCGTTTGAATCACAGGCAATACAAAAATAAATGCACCAGCATGAATGCAACAATAAATGTTTCTATCACCTATATTTGATTTTAAATTTTAGAAAATTATTATTTAGCCTTAATAAAACAGGTGAAAGCATTAAATAATTCATTAATTGCCAAAAATTTTAAAATTGAGCATTTTGGGTGTTACAAGAAGTTAAAATCTATTGGTTAAATTATTGATAGAAGTTCTAAAGTTTGAACCTTGATGCATATATATATATATATATATATATATATATATATATATATATATATATATGCGCGCCTTATAAAAGTAAATGGAAAGAGTAATAATAAGAGGCAGACATATCCAACTACGGTTGACACTAATGCGTGTGAATCCTCTGATGGCAACCCTGGCTGCATGCTGATGCATTATATTCATCCATACAACTGCCACTAATTCAGGCAATCAGGCTACAGGACCATGTGCTCTGCAGCCAGCCAGAGATTGGAAATTTGGCATATCCGACTCCCGTCTGACACTAATGCTTGTGAATCCTCCGAATGGATATCGCCATGGCAACCCCGGCCAGCGGCCACTGCATCCAACATCCATCCATATGGCTGCACATTAATTGTTGAAGCTGATCTATCTATCTATCGATCTCAAGAATGTATATATATTTGGATTGGAAATTTGGCATATCGATCTGATCCGCATTATAAATCTACGGTTAGCCCCATCTCCATCCGCAGCCAGCCATAGATTAGCACTAGTGTGGATAGTGTATGCGTACTCGGATTGGCAGCAATTTGGCAATGACAAGCTCTTCCGCGCATGGCGTCGCGGTGCTCCTCTACACGGCCGCGGCGGCCTTCCTCTTCCTTGCCGCCCACGCAGCTCACGACATCAACCATCATCATAAGTACAAGGAGGACCTGGTGGCGCATCTTTGTGACGCCATGGAGATTCATGACTGGAGCCCTCTGCTGACCAGGAACTTCTGCGAGTCCACGCTCCGGTCGGACAAGCGGAGCATCGTGGCCAAGAACCCACGCCAAGTGGTGCTCGTCGCCATGGATCTCCTCGGGAGAGCCGCCTCCGCCGCGGACGCGACGACGTGCTGCGCTCCGGGGGCGGCTCCGGTCGCCATGGCCTACGGTACTGCCGGCTGGACTACGACGCCATGGCCCGCACCATCCCCGTGTGCCGCGCCCTTGTCCAGAATTTCAAGCCCCGGGTGATCCTCAACAGCGACAATGTCTACTCCGATTGCGCTGCTCGGCTAGGGAGCGCCGCCGCCGACTGCTGGGGCTACGTCTTGGACGACGATGAGGTGGCGAAGGTGGTGTCCAAGGAGGTTGGGGAAGTCTTCCAGCGAGCAAGCCTCGTCAGAGCCATGATCGAGGAGATGCTCTACCTCGTCGAAGGTTATTATGATCACTAGGACAGTCCTGTCCTGAATGAATGAATAACTAGTGCTTGAGCCATTCCTTTTTGTTTTATAACAGATGACAATCCGAGACATAACACGCTCTGCTCACAGTTAGACATCACAAAGCGTAGAACATTTTTCTCATATTATATAATCTTACCGTATTATTATTACTAATTAATTTTTAATTCTACTAGCAAATATACCGAACCTACCTAAAACCCACTGGTAGAGAATGGACATTTCATCCCCTACATTTGTCCCAATTGCGTTTTGGCCCGAGACAAAAGTAACTTTTAGTCCCGGTTCTTTTTTTTCCTGTTCACGTGTGGTGGCCTCCCTTAGGTTCAATAGTTTTCAACTAGTTTTTTGTGAGTTCATGGTGATTCAATACGTGGTTTTGTAGTTGAGGGAGCTTCGTGATAGTTGAGTAAGACAAGATATACTTTTTCTATTTTTTTTCGGCAGCGGGCTTGAGAAGGTAGCTTAACTAAGCAAGAACAAGAAGCGAGAAATTAAGTTGCGGCCCGCGATGACTTGTCCTAATCAAGCTAGAGAAGAATACATAACTTCATATCCAATACGACATTTACAAATTCGTATATTGCTAACACGTGCGGCGCACACGTACGTCTTTGTTAGTCTATATATAAAAGAATACAAAAACTAAGAGATACCGGCTGGCTGGCCTCGAGATAAAAACTAATGAGCAGAGCTCTAAATGAAATTAAATAACTTTTGGAGACAGGTAACATCTCCACTCTCCATCGCCATTGCCTTTGGTTTGATACGCCTTTCCTTTTTTCCCCATGTCGGCAATAGCTAATTAAGATGTTGGTGATGGCTGCTTCTCGGCCTGCTGCTCTGCTTTCTTCGTGCCGGCCGGCCGCCCGGTAAGCTATCTTGTTGGTCGCCTAGGAGCTGAGCAAGGACTAATCTAAATCTAATGCGTTGAGATTTGGTCTCGGGCTGACCACGACTCGCCGTCCCTTCCGTGGACCCAGGAGCCCTCGTGCTCATGGGCCTAGATAGCTACATGTGTCCTTGTGCCAACATATGAGCTGCTTATTCTTTGCTGATTAATGGTTAGTACATTGTTAGTCTCAGTGAGTCAGGTACGAACACGGCAAAGCTGCATGCCGACCTGCTTGCTACGTACCCTACTAGATCGAGATGCGACTAGCAGCTCTGCAAATCCTAGATGATTCTGTTTGTACCAATAATTCCTACGTACTATTCACCAAATCAAAAAATATTTGATTCTGATCTTTCTTTGTCTTCTGTTCAAAGGTAAACTATCCAATCCAAGACACGCCTTTTAACACTAAATGCAAGTCAAATTGATTATATTGTTTGAATTTTGAAACGTCATGCAAATATAACTGGAGGTAGTAGTAGACCCCTACCGCCAGGAAATTAACAGCACGCGTAATAAAGCAAGGCAATGTTCTCCATTGTCCCAATTAACTGATTGAAAGCACATCATATATATATCATCAAGACGAGGTAATTAATCGGTGTGGGCAACATCACATTATGTTGTTGTTGTTTTCGTTGTCGATCAACGCGTCGTCGGTGGTCAGTTTAATTTGCTGGTGGGGTAGCTGCTGCTGCATCGTGCGTTGCCCTGCTGCTTGGGGGACCGGCAGATCGACGACGACGTCGACGGGTGCACTCGATCTATTTGCAGCATTTGCTTGCGATGAGGCCGAGGAGACAGGGTCCGATATGATGGAGCTATGCCTCCAAATTAAAGGATCATAAGCCGGCCTCTCACATCGAACGAAAGATACCTCTTCCGACCCGGTTCGCACTGCACACGTACAGGTCACAATCGTCATTGTCACGTCTTAATTAATTCCTCTCTTTGTTCTGCTGCTTAGACCTTGTATATGTTGTGAGCAGGCGCCGCGGCCCATCTCCATCGTCTTGTGCTGTGTTTGAGTAGGATGACACGGACACAAGCACACCTCGATCGTCCTGGCCTTTTTTCACCAAAACCTGGTCTTCTTGCATGCATGTGTTTTTGGGTATATCGTCGTCAGAGGCTCAGAGCATATAGCGTGTTAGATTATTAGAATATGTCTCAATTATGCAGCAAAAATAAAATAAGCAAGAAGCTAGGGCGCTGATGCACCGCTAAAAGTACTGTATTTAAACCATACAGCACCAGAGCACACCGCAAGATGTGACTGAATGAACTCACTCGACATGCCGTGTACAACCTTTTTATTTTTCCTAGCTACTAACTTTTATTTGCAGCCATTTCATTTCAATCAAGTCCAAAGAGGCACCTTTCCGAGCAATTAATCTAAGTGGAGTACGTGTACGTGGCTTCATACTCGTTTGCCATTCTGCTAATAGCCTATACGTTTTGCTTTAGCCAGTTAACTACTAGGGAGAATGTTTCTGTCGGTGTTTATAGGGGCTAAAAGTTAATGGGCCGGCCGGGGTTCTTCGAGATATATCGGCCGGGACTATGATTTGATGGCATATATATCCCACTTTTCAGCTTCTGCCCACAGATTTATCTGCATGCTACTCACAAACTTTATGAGTGGTATTTTTTGACCGCAAGCACCGACGTTTAGAAATTTAAAAAAGGCATGTCCTCGTTGAATTACACATGAACATATACATCTCGGAATCGGATCCGGCAGAGTGTGAGCTAATAATTAAATAACCTTAGTAGCGTGCCGACACGAGACATCATGGCCATGAACGTGTATGCTGTTCTTCTACATTGCCCTTACGTAGGACTCTGACTGATGATGCGCCAAGAGTACGTCCGTCTCATCAAAATTTTTGTACATATATACACGTACTAAAGTCATCTCTTGCCATTGCCAGCCGTCAGTCGCACTTACTGATATTGGTGTACCTCGTTCCAAAAAAGATCAGAAAACAACAAGCAACCTTTCTCACAACAACGGATCCATCGTCTGCATATATATCCATCCCCTCGTGATTCCGGATCCGCGAGTCAAATTACTAAAAAGATCATGAAATCAATTCCACTCTATTTTTAAGAACGGATCGGTGGTAATCAAGAACAATTGGACGACATTTAGTTTAAGAACGATGCATGACAAATTAAATATAAAATGGATGTTAGTTGAATCCAGATTAATTTGCCGATGGTGACAATTATTACAAACGTAATGATGCTAGGTATTTTTTTATTGTTTAGGTACATAGATTTTAATATACACCTAAATATACACTATGTCTAGATACATTAGAAAAGCTTATGTAGAAAATTAATCTTTGCTATTTCTAGATACATAGTAAAAATTTTGTATCTAGAAAATTTGATCATGGTATGTCTAAATCCATGATAAGAACATATGGAGTATATTAATTACTTTCGTATAAGCCATGCAGGGTTGACCGCTTATCTACAAAGCATCATCCAAAATACGTCACACAAAAAAGGCGTCTATTATGCATATATAAAATCTGAAAAAGGCCAGGTCCAGGAAGGCTTCTCGGGGATTTCTCTTTACATATAATTAATCTTCTCTAAAAATATATCTTTGGTTTCAATTTACTTTCTAAAATCTATTAATATAATGATACGCAATTATCTTTCAAATTAGAGAAACTTAGGTATATGTATATGTACTAGTTATGGGAAAGCCAGCTCCGTTGTACTCATCCAATTGTCAAATTCTCCATCTACTTATGATTCTCTCACCTATTCATAATTTGCCATGCATGTAGTCGCGCGTGTAAGAGAGAAAATCCATGCCCATCAAGTTATTACTAATTTCTCTTTCTATTTATGTTGAGAAAACTTTCGCAAAAAAAAATTATGTTGAGAAAACACAAACTTAATTAAGTGACCGTTGCATATGTATATATACATAACAGAAGGAATAAAATATCTCTAGAGAGAGAAAAAGAAATTGATTGGCATGCATGTTTGTAAATAATCTTTAAATATTATTATTTCTAGATACATAGTTGTAACACCCAAAATACTCAAATTTAAAATTTTTGGCATTTAAGTAATTATTTAAAGCTTTCCTCTATTTATTATTCACTAAATAATAATTTTCTAAAATTTAAAATCGAATATAAGCGATAGAAACATTTATTGTTGCATTCATGCTGCTGCATTTATTTTTGTATTGCTTGTGATTCAAACAAGAATTTAAATATATTTAAATTCAAATTTGAATCACTTTGTTTGGAGCTCTAGAAAAGTGGTTAGGCCAATAGTTCGACTCTGCCCCCTGAACTCTTTTTTCCGGTTCGCTTTTGCCCCCTCTATTCTTCCCCAGGTCCGGCCCAATCCCCTTTTCTCTCCTTTTCCTTTCCCCGCGGCCCATCTACTTTTCCCCCTTCTCTTTTTCTCCTCCTCGGCCCAGCCAGCATCGCCGGCCCACTCCCGCCACTCCTCCCTCCCTCCAGCCACTGCCCGGCGGGGCCCACAGGACAGGCCGTTCTTCCTCCTCCCGCCCGAGCGCCGCTCACTCCGGCGTGATCCCCGCGCGCCGCTCCGGTCTGCCCCGCCCCACTTCCCGCGCCCAAGGATCGCCCCGAAGCTTCCCCGAAGGTCCCTGGCCCCCGCCCTTTCCTTCTCTGGCGCCCCCTTTCCCTCCTCGCGGCGCTCCATGCTTGGAAGGGGATTTCCAGAATGGAAGGCGACCGCCGCCGTTGCCGCCCCGATTCGCGCGGCTCGCACGCCAATGCCACCGTCTCCCAGAACTATAACCGTGCCCCGAGACCCCAAGCACCCACCAATCCCCGTTTCCAAGCGCCGAGCCTCCCCACCGTCTTCTTCCCCTCCGCCGGCGCCATTGCCGGCCATTGCACCGACTTGGTCGACGACGAGCGAAGCCAAGGCCGCTCCGAGCTTCCCCGTGCCAAGACGGAGCTTCACCGCCGTTTCGCATTGCCGACCCGCGGCTGGAGCACCCTCCCCGACGCGAAGCCGAGCGCCGCTGCCGTTCGAGCTCCGCCGGCCGCCGCGAATCCTCCCCTTCGTCGCCACTCCGTCCAATTGGACCACCCCATCATCTCCGTGCAGCGGTAACGACCCTCCCCGCCCACTCCTTGAGTTTGTTTCCGCCCCCGAGCGACACCGCGCACGCGCACATAGCCTGCTGCCCGCCGGCGAGCTTCTCCTGTCGCCACCACCCTCTAATCGACGACGAGAACACCTCCAGTGGACTCGCCGTGTTCCCCTGAGCACGTAGCACCCAACCCCGCCCCATTTGGTGGCCCCTAGCCCAAGATCCACCCCGCTCCGGCGAAGAGCCACCGCGGGAGCCGGCGGCGCCGCCGTCCCCGAGCTGTCGCCGGCCACCCTCACTCCTCGATCTCCTCTGGACCGTCGGATTTTAATCCAATGGCCCACGTACACCCCCCTCCAAGTCAAATCCCGAAATAACGGTCAACAGAGCCGGTTTTGCATAAGAGCCCCTCGGTTTTAGCCAAATTAACCCGCGGTCCTTTTTAATTCAAAAATAATTACATTTAGGTCCTGTTTTATTCGTTTTAGCCCCTGGAAATTTTAAAACTTTGCCAGCAAGCCCCCGAACCTTAGAAACGCTATAACTTTCACGTTTTAGCTCCGATTTGCGTGATTTTCGCGCTCATGTGTTCGTAGCGAAGCGTAGATTATTTCTAGCTCCTGTTTTTGTACTGTTTTCACTGTTTGGTGTACTGTTCTAATAGTATTACTTTTGTTTGTATGTAATGATTGCTTTGGATGCGTGCGTGATGATCGTGTCCAGTCGGTGAGCCCGTAGCGTTGGACTTCGAGTACATTGAGGACGTGCCGGAGCAGGATTTGCAGCAGCAGCCGTACTCCGAGGAAGGCAAGTTATAGCACGGACAATCCTTGCTACCTATCTCACTTTTAATACACTGTTCATTACATACGCATGTGTCTAATATTGTTTACCATTAAGGTTATTCCTAGCATTTATTTCCCTGTCCTTGTATTCCTATGGGTTTTTGCATATGGGTAGTATTTTGCTAGGCGCAGCTACTGTCACCATTATTTAACTGTTAAACTTGTATTAATGGTCCCCTTCAACGTAATGTTAAAACTTGCTTTTTAGCAACATGGATTAGGGAATTAGGGCATGTGCTGTGTGCTTTGCTCTAATGTCTCCCTCTAAGGACCGGTTCTTAAAGCGGCAACCCAGGAGCCTGTCGCCACCGCCGGAACTATAATGGCTCTGGTCTTGGTCAAGTAGCTTGTACGTCTCTAGCTTGGCAGTAGTTACCGAGGGGCCAACGGCGTTGTGGGAGGTACGGTGCTGGGTGTTCTCCGATTCCACCGAGGACGGTAGCCCCGTCGGCTAGGTCACGTTAGACCCAGTCCCGTGTAGGAGTCTCAGCGATTGAGAACTCTGCACGTTGCGCAGTATGGGTGCGATACCCGCGCTCCGGACGCCATCGACCCCCTCACGGTGTGACTCCGTGGGCGTACGTCGATCTCGGTGCCTAAGTTTTCACCGCCGTATAGTACTCCAGCGGCTACTGACTTGTTAGGGTGTCTTGTGAAAGCCTCGTAGCGTCCCTATGCAGTCACACCTCGGAAGTGTCGATGTGCGTGGTTGGGTGCAAAGTTCCTTTGAACTTTTACGCGACTGGTGGGTAAAGGGCGAAACCTCTGCAGAGTGTACGATCTATCATGATAGCCTTGCTCAGGGTCACGAGCGGCCTGGATCCTTTTTGATTAGAATATGGTATTTATTCATGCTTAAAGTCACTTACACTATTAATTGGGTAACAACCGGGTTCTCATTCACTTGTAGTAACTTGGATAAAGTTAAAACGAACCCACTAAAAGTGCTAATGCAGTTAAGCCAGTGTCTAGCCTTTTTGAGCCTTCATAACCCGTGCTATACTTGCTAAGTAATTTCCATTACTTACACTTGCTGTTATTACTATTTTTGGGCAAAATCCCGGACGGGTAACAGATTGGAGTCAGGTTGATTATGATGTGGAGTTTCCAGAGGATTTGCCGTACTTCTGAGCTCGCGTTCTCCCAGTCAGAGTCCCTGTGGGATTGCGGCTACGCTAGAGAGATGTATTAGTCTTCCGCTGTCCATGTTTTTATTTCTGAAGCACTCTGATGTAATCGCTACTAAATGATGAGAATAAAGCATTGTACTCTGATTTTTACCATATTTGTGCGCTATATGTGTCGGTGGACTTCCTGGGCACACATATGGCCACATTCGGGTTTTGGGTAAATCCGGGTGTGACAATAGTAAAAATTTTGTATCTAGAAAATTTGATTATGGTATGTCTAAATCCATGATAAGAACATATGGAGTATATTAATTACTTTCGTATAAGCCATGCAGGGTTGACCGCTTATCTACAAAGCATCATCCAAAATACGTCACAAAAAAAGGCGTCTATTATGCATATATAAAATCTGAAAAAGGCCAGGTCCAGGAAGGCTTCTCGGGGATTTCTCTTTACATATAATTAATCTTCTCTAAAAATATATCTTTGGTTTCAATTTACTTTCTAAAATCTATTAATATAATGATACGCAATTATCTTTCAAATTAGAGAAACTTAGGTATATGTATATGTACTAGTTATGGGAAAGCCAGCTCCGTTGTACTCATCCAATTGTCAAATTCTCCATCTACTTATGATTCTCTCACCTATTCATAATTTGCCATGCATGTAGTCGCGCGTGTAAGAGAGAAAATCCATGCCCATCAAGTTATTACTAATTTCTCTTTCTATTTATGTTGAGAAAACTTTCGCAAAAAAAAATTATGTTGAGAAAACACAAACTTAATTAAAGTGACCGTTGCATATGTATATATACATAACAGAAGAAATAAAATATCTCTAGAGAGAGAAAAAGAAATTGATTGGCATGCATGTTTGTAAATATTAGTAGGTGAAAAAAGGAGAAGACAAAGGCAATGCCTCCACGGCAGCAGAGCCAGTAACGCGAGCCTCGCCCTCCCTCCCTCACAGCTCACACCAGGCCGGCCAGTGCACCCCGCGCCGCGCCGCCTCCATTTCCCATTCTCCTCGATCCTCCACCTCCAGTCCTCTCGCCGTCGGCCGGCCGGGAAGAAATCAAAGATGGGCGGCCCTGCGCTCTGGGCCGCGGCGGCGGGCGTGCTGCTGCTCATCACCGGCGGCGCCGCCGTGGTCCTGGACGCCGCCGTGCGGGGTCTCCACGGGTGGTACAGGGAGGCGGCGCTGGGCGCGGCGAGGCGGGCGCGGCTGCCGCCGGGGGACATGGGCTGGCCCGTCGTCGGCGCCATGTGGGCCTTCCTCCGCGCCTTCAAGTCCGGCAACCCCGACGCCTTCATCGCCGATTTCTTCGCCCGACGGTCAGTCTCGTCTCGTCTCACTTGCACACGCCACTGCACTGCACCGCCTGCCCTCTCTCTCCTAGCTCGATGGATCCGCATCAATCTCAAAGCCGTAGATGCATGGGCCCACAGCACCCAGGGCGTGTGACAGTGATTAGTAACCGCTAGCTGCCGGTTAGCTGTAGCTGTTGTGTGGTAACTGAGATCGAGCGAGAGCAACGCATGCAAAAGCCGGCCTCTTCCTTTTCATAGTACACTTGAACGGTGCAGTACCGACGTGGACTTGTGGGCCCCATGGCACAGCATCTTCATCACATTTTGCTTTCCATTTCGCAAATGTCATCAAGCTTGCCGACCTCTTTGCATACTCCGTAGTACTCCATATACAGTGCAACACCAAGTGTTCTTGTCCGAATTAGCTATCACTACAAGATTTGCTACGTAGTGGACGGCATGCAACTAAGCCACGGTTTGGCTGCCAAGAATAAGAATGTCATGTAGGTTTTGCGGGGTTGCTTGGTATACAGATCGAGAGGAGGAAATAAAGCTGATTTCACTGCTGATCTTTGCAAATCTCTCTTTCTTTAAGCCTTAAAATCAATGCTCTGTATGTAGGTGCTGGGAAGATCTAGCTTGTCCTTGGAGATTTCCCTCCCTCTACTTCCAGTGCCCTATATATAGTGCAATAGAATGGAGATTGATATATGCTTTTAGAGTTTTATTTAGGTATACATCAAAAGATGCCCTCCTTTTCGGACGAAATGATATCAGTCTAGCATTTGCATATGCCATGCCCCGTGCATCATCCACGGACACACAGAGCACCGCCCAAGACTTTTCAACCCCTCCCCTGGGCTGGGCGTCTCGCACAAACACAAGTGCTGCTTGTTCAGACTTGCTTGGTCCAAGATGATCTCGATCTTCCTTTTCCTTCCAACCTGTTTCTGTTCGATCTCTGTCCTCTCTCCTTTCTGCCCCCAATTGTGCAGACTCCTTAGAACAAATTCAGTAGATACACACTTATATACGCTGATGAAACATGCTTTCAAAATCCCTTGAGTTTTGTCGTGATTTGGGACCGGATCAGGAAGAAGCAGCCAACCAATGTCCTTATGGGATGATGGAGGCTTGGCTTGCTGACTGACGCCATGATATGCTCCTTCATGCTACTCCTATCACCTACAGCAGTGACTCACTGTCCTCGTCTCTGTCAGGCTAAAATGCTGCAAGCTAAGAAATCAGCACCATCCACATCCACCAATGAGTCAGCAATATTTTTCTCTCAGCATAAATTAGCACCAGCCATCAGCCAAACGAACAGGGCGATCTTTTTATTTTTCAACTTGATGGTGATTTGCTAAGCACTACTTAATGTGCATGAGAATATGTTCTGCAGCCCTCTTTCAGTTTTAGGTAGTATCTATGTTCAGAAAAAAATAATGCTGATAATATTCTTCAGAGCCTAATACGTGTTGACTCGCTGCTTTGCAATCTGCGTGTATGTTGCGTTTTGCCCTGAGAGGCTCAAACTCAAAGAGTGTCCAAGTCCATTGCATAACTGAAGTTCCGTTCTGGAATTAATCATATCTCTTGTGCCGCTCAACTTAATAATCATTGACATCACAAAGTTCAGAAATTTGACCCCTTTTTTGCGCAATGCTACGAACTGAAAGAGTTGTCACTACCCCTGAAGCTATTGCTGTCACAGAATGAATAGTTGATCAATCTGACGATCGAGAGCACGGCGATTGTGCTGATGAACATATATAATATAATGGAATGCAGGTTCGGGCGCACTGGCGTGTACCGTACATTCATGTTCAGCAGCCCGACGGTGGTGGTGACGACGGCGGAGGCGTGCAAGCAGGTGCTCATGGACGACGCCGGCTTCGTGACCGGCTGGCCCAAGGCGACGGTGGCGCTGATCGGGCCCAAGTCCTTCGTGTCCATGCCCTACGACGACCACCGCCGCCTCCGCAAGCTCACCGCCGCGCCCATCAACGGCTTCGACGCGCTCACCTCCTATCTCCCCTTCATCGACCGCACCGTCAGGTCATCTCTCCGGTCCTGGGCGGCCGCCGGCGACGGCGAGGTGGAGTTCCTGACGGAGCTCCGCCGCATGACGTTCAAGATCATCGTGCAGATCTTCCTGGGCGGCGCCGGCGACGCCACCATGCGCGCGCTCGAGCGGAGCTACACGGACCTCAACTACGGGATGCGCGCCATGGCCATCAACCTCCCCGGCTTCGCGTACCGGAGGGCGCTCGCGGCGCGGCGGAGGCTTGTCGCCGTGCTGCAGGGCGTGCTGGACGAGCGGCGGGCGGCGGCGCCGGCCAAACGCGGCGGCGTGGACATGATGGACAGGCTGATCGAGGCGGAGGACGAGCACGGGCGGAGGCTGGACGACGATGAGATCATCGACATCCTCATCATGTACCTCAACGCCGGCCACGAGTCCTCCGGCCACATCACCATGTGGGCCACCGTGCTCCTGCAGGAGAACCCGGACATCTTCGCAAAGGCAAAGGTACTTCTTGGCTGACTACTGACTGGTTTTGCATAGTTATTATATAGTAGTCATGAAAAGATTGAATCTTTTTCAGTTCATTCATCGAACGAACTGTCTCAGATGATTGAGTCATCTTGTTGTATATTGCAGGCGGAGCAGGAGGCGATCATGAGGAGCATCCCGGAGACGCAGCAGGGGCTGACGCTCAGGGACTTCAGGAAGATGGAGTACCTCTCACAGGTAACAAAGGCAACGATCAGTTTCCATTGGCAATGCAACCAACACTGATCGAATATAACGAACACGTACGAATGAACTCTCTGTCTGTCTGAACAAATTAAGGTGATCGACGAGACGCTGCGGCTCGTCAACATCTCGTTCGTGTCCTTCCGTCAGGCGACCAAAGACGTGTTCGTGAACGGTGCGTGCGTACGTTTTGTAGCTGTAGTGTGATTGATGATTCTTGTGCTGAATCTGACTGACGTACTCCTGATAATCTGACTGACTGCTAATATAATAATAACATACAGGGTACCTGATCCCCAAAGGATGGAAGGTTCAGCTGTGGTACAGGAGCGTGCACATGGACCCTCAGGTTTACCCTGACCCCAACAACTTCAACCCTTCAAGATGGGAGGTATGTATTCTATGATGAAGAATTGAAGCTCAAATAATCTGCATACTAATGCATGATTCCTTTCCAGGGCCACTCGCCGAGAGCCGGCACATTCCTCCCCTTCGGTCTGGGCGCCAGGCTCTGCCCCGGCAACGACCTCGCCAAGCTGGAGATCTCCGTCTTCCTCCATCACTTCCTCCTCGGTTACAAGTGAGTTCGATCGTGTTTGCACTTGCAGTGGTTAATAATAATACATCTGAGAGATAAGTGTTATGCTAAGCTGAAGCTGCCTGCATTTTACTAAAACTGCAGGCTGACGAGGACAAACCCCAAGTGCCGGGTGCGGTACCTGCCCCACCCAAGGCCGGTGGACAACTGCTTGGCCAAGATCACCAAAGTCTCCGATTAGCTAGTACTAATAAATTCTCGTCAAATAAACCTGCCTGTTGGTGCCGATAAGGGCCAGACCATTGTCTGTATCTGTGAAAAAAATAAAGTATTACATGACAAATTGTATGCTTGAGCAATGTGCCTCTCTGTCTATCGTCACATATATTTGTTCGGCTAGCCTTTTTCGCAAATGTAGAGCTTTTTTGGGGGAAGAAGTTTTATTTTAAACCTAAAATGGGTGTAGATTATTCATTCTAAATGGGCCGGGTTGATTCTTAGTAGCATCTAATTAAATAATCTCTAGATTTCTAAAAGTTTTTATGTGCCGTGTTTTGTACGTATTGATTAGATGGGTAGGAAAAATCGGATGACATACAGGAGAATGGATGACTTGGTGTCCCGGGCTTGCGGCTGAGCAAGGACCCGTGCGTGTCGGCGCTAGCTCCGGTCGGACGAGCCCATCATGCATTTGATCGCCAATGGGTCTTGTTGGGCCGGCCCATGTGTATACAAAAAGGCCAACCCGCACAATCAAGAAAACTAATCTTGGATTTTTTCCAAAGGAGATTTTGGACTCTTGGATGGATGCCAGAGGATGTGGCATGATAATCTTGGCCAGCTAAAAACACACCAGAGTTTGGGGCAAAGTGAAACGAAAAGGGTGGCGAATTCACGAGGCCGTTTGGATTATGTTTGCCTCAAAAGAACACCAAAAAGTTGTTTAAAAAAACAAAAAACAAACAAAAAGCCCTTGGCTGATTCCTCCCCCAATTCATTCGCCCCTCCAGCTCTGCTGTGTCTCGTCACCGGCGGCCTCACCGCCGGAGACGGGAGGCAGCAATCCCTTCCGCCGTCGCCGCTGCTCCGCCTCCCGACGCTGCTTCCGGCCTCTCGCTGACACCCCCCTACCTCCGACCGCGCCTTCCACCGCCCCGTCGACCCCAAGCCTCTCAGATCCTCCTCCGGGAACGGGGCCGGCAGTCGATCAGCTCCCGACGACTCGGCGAGCGGCGGCGCCATTTGCTGCGTCTTCGCCCCGCCCTTGCCGGCGACGAGAACCCACCACCACCAGGTATTCCCGCCCCGCCCCGCCCCTTGTCTTCACTTGCTGTCGTGTTAGGCCGGCAAATGAGTTATCCTTGTGCAAGACAGTTAAATTGCCCCTTCTGGATTATGGTTCAGCTCGTGTATGTTTGTCTTTTTGAGTTCATGATCAGATACGACTCCCGATGTCACCTTCTTGCAACAATATGCCGTGCACAGATAGTAAATTCTGTAACCGTTCTGGGCACGGAGTCGTTACGCATTGGCTGTTGGGATTTGTTAGACCACATCAACTAGCATCTGTCGATGAAGCCAAAGCCACTTTAGCATGCTGTCGTATCAAGCTGACAAACAAATTATCCATGTACTAATCAGTTAAAATGTCCATTCTTGATTTTGATCAGGCTCGTATATTGTTTTTGTCTTGGACTTTCAGGATCAGATACGACATCTCATGCCTGCCATGAATTTACTTGTGCTAGAGTGCTAGACAGATAAAGGGCCCTTCTTGGTTTTGGTTGGTTCGTGTATTGCTTTTCTTTTGGAGTTTCAGGATCAAATACGTCACCTCGGATTTTTGGTTTTGGTTGTTTCATGTATTGCTTTTCATGTTCTCGCAACAATGTGTGGTGCAGAAATAGTAAAATTTGTACCTTCAGGGGCCTTTTTTCATGGCATGCCAAAATTGGAATCATTTGATTTTTGGTAGTTTCATGTAACTATGGATTCTAGCATGATGTAGTGATTGTAGTCTGGTCTTTGAACAGGAGCGAAATGGATGAGGTTGTCCCTGCTATGGCTACCGACCAAGCTTCAACTGATGCTGTTGCGGAGCAGCCTTTGAAAGTGTACATATGGGACATGGATGAGACACTTATTCTGCTCAAGTCGCTTCTGGATGGGTCGTATGCTGGGGCTTTCGACGGCCTCAAGGACCGCGAGAAAAGTGTTGAAATTGGAAGCGCTGGGAGAACCTCATTCTTGAACTCTGTGATGAGCACTTCTTTTATGAGGAGGTCAGTTGGCAACTAAACTCATACTGTCATATATGCTAGCTACCTACTAAATCATGAACAAATTCTATGTATGTTCCATTGTTTATATATATAAGAACCATGTAGCAAGTTGTACATAGATTTGTTAGGATGCCTAATATGTTGATTATGGAAATTCAAACTGTCCATTTGGACTTCCTGTTTGCTGACTAGGATGCCAATTTACTTATCCATATGACAGCTAGTTCTATTTGTCACATAGATGAAATTTTCTCTGACATTGTACTTCACATCATTTAGCTTGCCTGCTCAGCTATTGCCTATGGTTCTCTTCACTACTCTGCCTAACTCATTTAGCTGCTCAGTTTTGGACATGATGCTTTCTGTTTTATGCTCATCTCTCTTTTATTTCAACTGATCTGGTCATTTTCACACTAACACAGATCGAGAACTACAACGAACCCTATCTCAATGCTTTGAGTGAATATGATGATGGGAGAGACTTGGCCTCATATGATTTTGAGGTTGACAGTTTTAGTTCACCCTATGATGATGTGAACAAAAAGAAGCTTGCTTACAGGCAACGTGCTATAGGAGACAAATATGCAAAGGTGCCACATGAATTACCTTATCTTGCACTAATTCCTTTAAAGGTTTTGCTTCATAAGATTATTTAGCTTGGTTTCTGTTTTTTGCTTTATGGTGTCCATATTATTGCATTCCTATTTGATATGTGCATGAAAACCTTGCAATAGGAACTTTATGGATGTATTTAAGGTTGAACCTTCTAAATATGGTGGGTTGCAGTGCCCTGGTCTTGTAGTGAACTACTGTAACTCTCATTTCGTTTTCTTGAGAATGAAATTTACAGCCTATTTAGCTAGATGTGTGCCTACGGTAACAGTCTGTATTTTCTGTTGCAATATGTATGCACTTGTCTGTATACTTTAAAAAAGTTACCACTTACCACCACACTTGACATATGGGTTTGATGTGTAATCTTGTATCAAGGTGGAAGCAGGAAAATATGTATAAAAAAAAGTCTCCATCTTGTAGATTAGAGTAATAGGCAGCTGGATTTTATAGCTGGATCTCTTCTGCAATATTCACTGGGACAATATGAATTTTTGGAGGCCCTTCTGTAAAGAAGTTTTTGGTCTTAGGATAAGTTTCGTACTGGGATTTTTTAGATAAACATTATTATTAGATAAACACCTTTCTGTTGCTTTAGTATTGTTCTTATGTAGGCCTATTGATTTTGCAATCATAGTTCTATTACTGGGACATTTGTGATTGCTAAACTGGGCTGTTTCTGCAGGGTCTGGAAAAGATTTTTGACCAACACATGGTCAAAGTCTGGAATGATCTGTATAATTTGACAGACAAATATACTGATGGCTGGCTGTCTTCAGGTATTCTTATTTGCGCTAGTTTTTTTTGTTGATTATTTCGGGCTAGTGTTGAGACACTGACTTCATCTAATCTAGAAAAGATTACAATCGATAACGATCTGCCAGAGCCTAGTATTACATAATAATATGATATAAATATAACCCCCATTTGTTTTACAATGTGTCCAATTTACTGGAGATTGTCGCTTCCTTCAGTGAATTTAAGAATTTATTGGCTGTTTTTTCCATTAGTCTGGACACATGGAGGGTTCATTATATAGCCCCCATCTGTTTTACGCTATGGAGAGTTCTTTGTTCTTTGTATAAGAGTTGAATGCATTTTTCACCACCAATTCAGCATATCTACTGCTTTATAATAATCTAGTTCTTGCACTGGGGCGGGTTCTCCCCTATTACATTGGTCACAGCTTGCTCTCTAGTGGTACTTATTATCCTCTGCCGGCACTCTTGTTTGGCCAATAACATTTTCTGCAGTAATCAAAAGGTTGATCTAAAGACTGAACTATAAAGTATAAACTCAGTATGTCCTTGAGATCTGTCTGTGTTCATAAGCTTACTGAAATTCGTGGACTAGTAGGCGCACTTCAATTTATGTGCAGAAACAAGGAGAAACAGGACATTAGATGGTTAGAAAGGAGAAACTTTTACCTATTAAATATAGTTTTAATCTTATCATTTTCACTGCTAGTGTTAGATGCTTGAACGCTTTTCTCCTGTTATTATGCAGCTCATAAGCTATTGGAAGAAGCATTGAGCAAATCAGCAGCGGCACCTACTGCCAACTCTTCAAGCATCAATTGCATAGTTACATCAGGGTCGCTGATTCCAAGCCTTGCAAAATGTTTGCTGTATCGCCTGGATGATGTGGTCTCGGCTGAGAATGGTATGCCTCCTGTTCTGGAACATCCCTTTGAACATTTCCTTTCTGTTGTATATGGCACTTTGCAAGCAACAAATCTTACATGATGAGTGGATACGAATACAACACGTGTCTTCTCCAATTAATTAGTGATCTCTGGCTCCTTGTAGTTATAAAAACGTGGCACATGGCAGCTATTGTTACTAATCTATCCGCTGTGTATCAGATCATACATGGAATCTGTGAGATCAGGAGTAAATAAATACAAATACAGTTTTGGTACTAACAGTTTGCTTTCGTGTTGCAGTTTACAGCTCATGGGAAGTGGGGAAGCTGCAGTGCTTCAAATGGATCAAGGAACGTTTTGATGGTCCAAATGTGCGCTTCTGTGCAATTGGAGATGGGCACGAAGAGTGCAGCGCCGCACAGGTCATGAAGTGGCCATTTATCAAGATCGAGTTCCACCCTGATGCCCCTCACAGGTTCCCGGGCCTAGACATGCCCACAGTCCAGACGTACATGGATGTGATATACGAGTCATCAAGCAAGGATGGTTGACCAACCAACTCATGTTGGTTGGGTTTTTCTCCTCCGATCTCCAGCGCCGATGGAGGTCTGGTCAGACAAACATGTTGCTCCGATGGACATGTACCGGAGCATCAGTGCTGTAGTAGAAGAAGATGAAGGCACAAGTAATTATAAGTTGATGTTCGTCGATGTCACACCTTGGCATGGCTATTATTTCCGTCCTCCGCCTTCAAATGGTTTTGAGATGAACGTCTGGAGCTTGATTGTGATGAAAACCGGTGGTATGATGGAATGGAAGCATGAGTGTGTGATTCAACACGACGAGCTGCGTATCAGTGACATTGTCCCGTCTCCTCATGGACCATTGATGTTTCCAGTTATCAGCATGGAAGAGCCACACGTTGCGTATTTTGCTGTCGGAGAGCATGGATACCGTGTTAAAAAGGTGTGGCTAGTTCGAGTTGATTTGATTGGTAGGTCAGCAGAGTATGCATTTCCTTATCTCAAAGGGGAAGAGGACCTTCTTGGCGATGATGCTGACATGGCTAGAAAGAAGGTCTACTGTTTTGAGCCTTTCCTTCCGTGTGATGTCAATCTGTTCTCCCCACATGTGTAATTGCCCATCACTTATTTTTTCACTGGCAGCTCAATTGTTAGTCACTGTTGTATCATTTATATATACACATTAATTAAATTCAACTTTACTGTATTTTGTAAAGGCTGCGATAATCATCATCATACAAAACTATATTAGCGCTCCCCACTAAGGAATTCTCTCAATCCTCAGCGCGCCACGTCATCCTCCACTAAGCACCCTACCAACGCGCCACGTCATCCTCCACTAAGCACCCCGCCGAGATGCATTGATTGCTGATTGTTGCAGCGCGCCACGTCATCCTCCACTAAGCACCCCACCAAGATGTGTTGATTGCTAATTCTATATCTATATTAAACTATATACTTCTCGCATACGGTGCAGCCACATCATTTTAATTGTTTGCACCGTCCAATTCTATATCTATATTAAACTATATACTTCTCGCATGTGGTGCAGCCACATCATCTTAATTGTTTGCACCGTCCAATCTAAAAAAATTCTATATATCTATATTAAATTATATACTAGCACACCATTACAAAATATTGATTTCTATTTCTCTCAACATACAAGAATACGAAGAAATCATCTTAGTATTTCTGCTTTCAAATTTCACTTTATTATTTTTATTTTCAAATTTCACCAAAAGATCCCGCAGCAACGCGTGGGGTATCACCCAGTATATAGGATGGTAGCAACCATTTTCAAATAAGGCTGGTATAACAATGGTTGGGTCACACGTCATATGAGAGTGGAAGCCAAAAAGCACTAATGTTGGAGTTGAGAATAGAAAATTATGCAGCCTTAAAAAATGGGATAAGTCCCAGAAAATAAAGAGAAAACCTTTACTGAAGAAGCAAAAAAAATATGAATTAAGTTGCTCTTAGCTAGTTTTGTTCAACCTGAGCAACTTTACAGCTAAATAGATCTATCCCTATTATACATCATACAGTAGTACTCCTCCGTCCCATTATATTAGGTCCTGGAGGGTTCAAATTTTGTACCAAAATATAAGGTCTTGGAAGGATAGGACAAAACTATTTGGGGTTGGTGGGTAGGTGAAGAGTTGGTGGGTAGTGTAAAATGAGGGGTATAGAGGTCATCTCTCCTCCCTGTTATTTTTTGAGTTTGAATGCTTCGAGACCTTATATTTTGGAACGGAGGAGTATATTGAAAGAATCTAAGCATTAGCCAACACCAACTGTATTTTCTCCAATGAAATGATGCCGGAGAAACAGAAGGATACCTTTGTTTTCGCTGCCGCGCGATTCCATCGTCTTTAGTTTCTGTACGCTGGGGTGTCGCATGGTTCACACGTGTCTTCCTTAACCGTGACAAAGGTAAAGTGCTTGAATTTGGGGTTAGGCCGGCCTGTCTGGGCCCATGCATGCAGATATGCCAACCCTGTCGTCGTAGGCCGGCATCTCTCGCGTCCTCTCTAGAGGCAGCACGTGGCGCTACGTGTCACCCGAGCGCCTGCCCACGTGGAGGGGTCAACGCGTGTCTGATCGAGCTCCTAGCTTCTCCGATCTTCTTTAAATAGGGACGACGACGCCGCTTCACTTCACTTCACTAAGCTAGCTCACTGCTGTATACTATCATATCGATCAACAAGCGAATTGAATTAAGCAAGTCGACTACTACCGGGCTGATCGAAGGAAAAGGAACAGAGATCGAGAAGAAGGAAGAAGAGATCGTCGGCGGCGATAATATGCAGGCGGTGAAGCAGAAGGTGAAGGACACGGCGAGCTCGGCGAAGGCGAAGGCGAAGGAGAAGCAGGCCAAGGCGGAGGAGAAGGCCGAGGTGGCGACGGCGAGGTCCCACGTGGAGAGGGAGCTGGCCCACGAGCGCGGCAAGGCCAAGGTGGCGGCGGCCAAGATGGAGCTGCACCAGGAGAAGGCCCTCCACAGAGAGGAAGCCCTCCAGCACAGGATCAACAAGCACCATGCCCATGCCACCCATGGCGGCGGCCTCGGTGCTCCGGCCGCCGGGACCACCGCCACCGTGCCGCCGCCGGCTGGGCCGCTGCACCACAACCCGGCGGCTCCGGCGCCCAAGCACTACTACTAGCTAGTTGATCATATCGACCCACCGGCCTTTTCTCTTTGTTTTTTTTCCCTTTCCCCTTGTGTGTTTTCGTTGTAATATATAAACAATAAAGGGAATGAATAACAACTCTTGTTTTGTACTGTATTCCATCGTATTATATGTAATTAGGCGCTGCATCCCACTGAGCTATAATAGTAATAAGATGTACGTGTGCGCTTTTTTTTTTGAGAATTATGTATGTGTGCACTTGTGTTGTGGAGATCATCGCTGATCCATCAAGCAAGCTGCAAGCTGCCTTGCCCCTGTGATGTCTTACGTGGGCCGTGCCGTATCCAAACAGCAGGCCAGGAAATCACCCGCGCGGCCCGGCCCAAGCCCAACTCAAAAGCCTCAAGCGGTGAAGCGGCTCGTCGTCAACCAGCAGCCGTCAATTTTTTCTCAAAAAAAAAAGCAGCCGTCAATCGCCACCGCTCAACCCCGGCCGCCGCCGCCGCCGCCCCGCCCCATCGGGATGGGGGGAGGAGTGCCTGGACGCCGTCCTGCTGCCCCTGCCCACTACCAGCACGCGGGCAACGACACCAACGGCGCACGGATCCGTACGTTCCTCCCGCTCTCCTCTTTCCTGTGCTGTACACTAGTATGTCATTCGTTGAAATAATCTTATGTGTGTTGTGATACTTCGCATGACCATTTTTTTTTGGTTTGCTGTGATCAGGATGGGAGCTAGGGCTATGGAAATGAAGAAAGCTTATGCTACTCTGAGAGCTTTGCTTGATGTTTTGGAAATTCTTGTTGGGGAATCATCACTGAAAGACTTCATAGACAAATTCTAGAGGAGGTAATTCACTGCAAAACTTCTGACCACGCTAATGATTTTTCTCATTTTGCAACGATTCTTAAGAACCATTTTTGTGGTTTTGTTTGTGATTGTATAAAAGATGCAAGTAAAAGCCTGAAACAGTAGTACTTCACAAACTGATGAAAATTGTGGTGTACTAATGAACCGTTGCTTTTTTCTAATTATCTTTCTCAGATAAAAGAAAATTGAAAGATCTGATGCAGACCTGATATGTGAAATGTGAAATTATGCTGTACAATGCTGTAGCCAAGATGCACCATCATCTGTGGCAAATATTATTTCTGTTTTTCCCTGAGGTATGAATATGTGCAGTTTGGACAGTGACATGTGGTTTCCGATTACTGATTTCCGCTGCATTATGCTTTTAAACTCCATATACATTAGCATCAACTTCTCTTCTTTTCTTAAGATACTTGGCCCCTCTTGGGCTCTGAATTATTTGTCATTAAATCATGCTCCAATTTGATGTTGTCTTTATACTAATTGTCTAATTCAGTTGGATGACTGATAAGTCTGATTCATAGCTTTGCTTAGCTAGTTGCGAAACTACTAGCAAACAGACCCTGACCTCGACACCCTAGTGGACGTGAACCAGACCGCGTTCATCAAGAAACGCTCCATTCACGACAACTTCAAATTTGGGGAGTTGGCGGCAAAGACACTGCACAGGGGAAAGAAAGCCTCTCTTTTGATCAAACTCGATATTGGACAGCTTATTCAGAATGCCCAAGGACTCCGGCAAGGCGATCCTCTTTCCCCTATGCTCTTTATCCTGCTTATGGAAGTGCTCAACCGTATCTTCAAGCAAGCAGCTGCCCAGGGGGTCTTGGCTCCACCTGCAAGCCCAGGTATTCATCATCAGTGCTCTCTATATGCGGACGATGTCGTTTTGTTCGTGGCGCCAAAGACCCAGGACCTTGTGACTACCAAGGACATCATGGATTTCTTCGGAGCAGCTTCTGGGCTGCAAACCAATCTTCAGAAGAGCATGGTCGCCCCTATTGCGTGTTCTGAGCAGGAGATCAATTTGACCAGATCTCTTTTTCCTGCACAGATCGTTGAATTCCCAATTCAGTACCTCGGACTACCCCCTGTCTGTTGGAAGGTTGAGGAAATCGCATTTTCAGCCCCTGATTGACAAGGTTGGCGCCTCCTTGCCTGCCTGGAAGGCTTCCTTGATGAACAAAGCCGGCCGCTTGACCTATGTCAAATCTGTCATGTCTAGTCGCTGCATCCACACGATCATCTCACTGAAAATACCCGACTGGGTGTTTAAGGAAATCGACAAGAGAAGACGTGGCTTTCTTTGTGCAGGAAAGGAGAGAGCCTTGGGACCTGCTTGCATGGCCGACAGTCTGCAGGCCAACTGACTACGGGGGCCTCGGCGTTCCTGATCTCCGGCTCGCCGCCTATGCCTTGCGACTGAGATGGCTATGGCTGCAACGTGTTGACGGCTCCAGACCTTGGCGGCACCTTGAGCTAAGCTTTGGAGACGACCGGATCGTGCACGAAATGTTCCAAGCATCATTGGTGATCAGCGTTGGGGACGGCTGCTTGACCCTGTTCTGGAACGACAGATGGCTTGGACCCAACTCCCCCTGCGAGTTGGCACCTGACCTGTGCAAGCTTGTCAGGCCAAGCGTCAGGAGACGACGCACGATGAGTGAGGGGCTACAGGATCGACACTGGATGATGGACATCACCGGCGTCCTCACCCTGCCTGCGCTCGAGCAATACCTACATCTCTGGCCACTTGTCCAGGCGGTGCAGCTTCGCCAGGGGGTGGAGGACAACATAGCATGGCGATGGTGCCCATCTTCCACGTATTCGGCGCGATCAGCATACAAGGCCTTCTTCCATGGTTCGATCCTCTTCGCAGGAGCTCGACCTATTTAGAGGGCTTGGGCGCCATTGAAAGTGAAGTTCTTCACTTGGTTGGCTGTTCACGGTCGAATCTGGACCGCCGATCGACGAATAAGGCACGGCCTTCAAGCATCACCGGGTTGCACCCTCTGTGATCAAGAGCCGGAGTCTCCGGACCACCTGTTCGTGCACTGCAGCTACACAAAGCAGGTCTGGCATGCCATTCTCACCATACTTGCCCCCAACCTGGTACACCTCTAACCGGCTCGGGACGCAACAATACTCGACAGATGGCTTCAGCTCCGCGCAGGCAATAACCGGATCAAGCAGAAGGGTATTGACTCCACTTTCATGCTCTTGGTGTGGTGTCTCTGGAAGGAACGTAACCGTCGGGTTTTCGATGGTGAGAGGGGTTCTAACGAAGGCGACATGGTGCTCAAGGTTCTCCACGAGGGCCACCTTTGGTTGCTGGCCGGGGCTAAGCACCTTGGTGCACTGGGCTGGCCGGCGCCGGCAACTGTAGGTTCTAGGCAGGGTTTAGGGACATAGTTTCCCCCGTCTGTCTTTTTCGGTTGTTTGTTCTGACCGTATAGTCCCCCTAATTGTAATCGTGCCGGTGCGTGCGCCCGAGCGGCCCGCGTTGTAATTTCTAAACATTTTCTTCTTAATACAAAGATACACAGCTCTTCTGCGTGTTCTCGAAAAAAAGGATGATGATGTTTGGAACCATGTGAAAATTCCATAGTTACATTAGCGCAGCCTGCCTTTTGGGACAGAACCTGCTAGTTCTTCTGCTCTTTTAATTATGCAACTTATCATCTGATCCTGGAGTTTGATAAGAAATATCATTTTGTTCCTCTGATGTACTCCATATGACATATATTGCTAAATATGCATTGTTTTGGACATTAACATGGTCTCACTTTACAACGCATGAGAGATTAACAGTGTACAGTGATTGCCACAAAACCTGTCTTGTAAACTGTAACTGTAGCTGAATGTTTCAGAGTGACCTTGCCGACATTTTTCATCTATTCCTGTGTGGACTTTATTTAATCAAGCTTGTCTTAGAGCAAAAAAGAATGAATATGAACAGTCAACCTTTTTCTGTATATTACTTGGTCTGTAGACAAATTTATAAGAGGGACCTGTCAGTCTAGTAGTTCGGCTCCTATAATCTGCCTTAGTAGTGAACGAGTTATATGTTACCATTAATCAGTAATGCCTTGGTTGATTGCACTAGTGTAACCTGTAACATGTTGCTAGTAAACCTCATACACTTGCCATGCATATAATCCTTGTCAAATAGTTTTTTGTGCCCGTTTGTCAGTTAGTGTCCTCTTGCAGAAAATTGAGGAAATGGCTGTCACTAAAGTACTTTGCAAAGAAAGTTGTCGACGACAACTACATAAAATGGTTAGGTACTTGTGCAAGATTGTGGACCATATGACCAAAGTACTTAGTAGAGTACAGTACAGTAGAGGGGGGGGGGGGGGGGGGGCGTCTTATAAGTGGTGACTAAGAAGAGGAAAATCACGTTTGGTGTTCTCTATTTGGGGTGAATGTGTGAACATCTGTTTTCTTCCAGAATTTATGTGCTACATTTTCCATAATGCGAGTCCCATCCTGTCCAAGTCCAATCAGGTTCTGTTTATTTTCTTTTGGTGTAGTTTCAGGGTGAGTGCAGTTAGGAATGAGTTACCTTTATGAGGGTGGTCTTGTCAGTTTTGTTGAGGATGACTGATATGGTTAGATGCGCAGCAGCAAACATTTAACTTTGCTTTCTCCATGGCAAGTTTCTCCTTTGTCATTTTTAATTTCATGGTACTGTAAGAATACCTATTACATCTTTGCATATTTCTAGCCAAAGAAATCATGTTGTTAATTAATGATGAGTAATCAACCTTATTGCCGAGCTGCTTTTCTATCAAGAAAACTGGGTTCCTGGACATATAACCAACTTTGTTCTATAAGATTGATGGAAGTTTGCTATGTGCCAAAAATAGTTACTGAATATATATTCTTGCGTGTAGTTCCTCACTTCACAGTGGAAAAGTAGTTCATATGATTGAACACTATACTGTCCTTGAGTAACCAAATTCGCATTTTATGTCAAAACTTGAGTTTGCCTCCTTTTGTTATGTGGTTATATATATCTATATCAGGAAATAAGTCATCTGTATTTCTATAGCGATGTGCTGTTGTACAGCATTGCAGTAGTGCAGTTGTACAGTACTTGCTTTGGGTCTCCTTTCCAGGTTTATCATGTTAAGACTTTTATAACTCAGAAGTTCTAAATTATATGGTCAAACTCTAAGCTAATCTTTTCTACTGTTGTGTTTCAGCTTTTAATGCCACTCCCAAGAAGCCATCTGCTTTGTAGACTTTTGTTTGGTTTCCCTCAAGGCCTCCTCGGGGTTATTGCTGGGATTGCCCTACTTATTCTGCTCACATGGTTTACTGAATTATTTCAAGTGCACTTGCTTTTACAGCAACCGGTTGGTGCACTTTATGTGTAAGTATAATGACCTCTTTATTTCAATTTAGTGTTGTAAATAGCTTACATCAGAGTAGTGCTTAATCTAAGAAAAAAAAAGAGGAATAATAGAAGCACCAAAACTGAGTGAAATGGCTGGTGACTTATTTGGTGTCATTAGTTCGCTTACTGTCAGTGTAGTGAATCGACCATATTATTTGATTCACTGTAGCCTTTTGTACCTTGCATTCTTTTCAGTTAATTTTCCGTTTTTCATTCGGTTTCCAACTTCTGTTTTTCTTCCAAAAAGGAATACTGCTGATGTTCTAAGAATGTATTCCTGTTACATATCATTGTCTAAAAATCATTATACTTTTGTGATCAGCTTACTTAGCCTTCATCTGGGTTGACTATGCATGCTCTTGTGATGCATGGTTCCCACTTCCCGCTGGTATTGACATTTCAGCGACTCATCCTGTCCAATCAAGCTTTCAGCCGTGGCCTGCATCTTCTCCCTCATCCTGGCTGGAAACAAGGCGAATCACCAACATGCAAAGCCCCATCTCCACATCAATGGTATGTTTCATTGTACATTATTCCTAGGGTTAGTGAGGGTTGTTGCTTGCTTTGTTTTGACGAGTTAACAATAAGGGTTATTCGGTTTGAGCAGCAAACAGCCTATGTACATGCATGATTGCTGTCATTATATGGACACACCAATCATGTGGTGAAACAGGTAGGGCACGCGGTTTTTAGACGTGCCAACATTGTAACCTGATCGAGCATGTGAACGTGTCGAGTTGGCAGCGCTATTGTTGCAACTTGCTGGGTGAAGCTGGTGTAGTGTTACGTTGTCAAGCTTTGATCCAGCTCCATCGGTTGAGCTGGTGTGTCTAAATTATATGGTCCCTGTGCCATAACCAACAGGGCATGGCAATGTCACTTCATGCTGCTACTTTCTTTTTTCTCTCCCCTTTGGATTCGGTCAACCAATCTCTCGTGCAGTTGCCATCCATCATGCTTTAATCTGAACCTGTAAAACTGTTAGGGAGGGCCTGCAGATCAGTTGAAAGATCCATGTCGATCGGCATGCATGCGTGCGTGATGAACAAATAATTAAAACCTAAAGCGCGCTAGTGTATACCGTTATTTCCTCGTCCATATATCTTCATGGAGATGTACGGGTCCTGTTGAATTAAAAAGCTACTGTAGTACGGTAGTGCCTGCGTAGGTCCCAGGGTAACAGTATTGTCCTCGTGTATACTAGGTGACAAGATCCTGGTCCCAGAACCGTGACATGGGCGTCTTGTGCCCACACTAACAAGTACAGGCCGGGTCCAGTAATGCAATACCAATACCAATAGGGTTACATGTCAATGATGATATATGGCTTGTCCAAAGCCACATCTCGTCCTTCCTGCGTATGTACAGTGTACACCTCTCATTCTGATGGCTGATATGGCCCCTCATCCATATCAACCACCTTCTATTTAATCACCTTGCATTGGTGTAACCAAATGTGTTAATTAAGATGCTAAGTAGTTTTCTTTTTTTTTGAGCAAAAAGATGCCAAGTAGTAATACAGCTTAATTTGCACGTCACTGTTAGATTTACAACATTTGGGCCGTGTAACTTTTGTGAATGGGCGACTGTTATTCTTTAGAGTTTTCTCAAACAGCCAAGTTTTTCCAAGAGTTCTTTATCAAAGGTCAGTTGTTTTTTATGGTTGGGATTCTTGGTTGCTAATTTGTTTTCTCCATCGAGGATTGTCCGAATTAGACTACAAAAAACTAGCAGCCACTAAAGAAAAACCAAGAATAAAAATAACCATTCTTGACTATTTGAGAAAAAAAAAGTGCTCTGAAAATATTGAATATGCTGTATCTGTGCATCTTGCTAAAAGAGTTCATCAGTATATATAAAAGTATCTGCCGCATTGCTCGATTATTTGCCCTCGTTCTGGCTCATCGATCAGCATGCACGCCAGCAAGCTACTCCATGTCACCACATATGCTAGTTCCTAGCTAATAGATCAAGCACTGTTGAACTCAATGAGACAATCACTGAAGATTAAAACGGCCTAACCAGAAGCTGATTAAAAGTGAAATGCACGTCATGTTTGCGATGGTTTTGTCAGGTTCCGTACTGTCATCATTATATATATATCGCTACTTATATTAGCATTTTACATCATCCGTAGTATCACATATTACATTGTGGCTGTAATTTCTGCACATTGATAGATGATGCTTCTGCGCGCAAGCAACACATTGCCGATAAGGAACAACCGAACCTTTCTAACACTGTCACGTTTCATTACAAACTACCATGGACGATGGCATGCATCAACTGTATATATTTGTCCCATATATATCCGCCCACCGTTAGTCCGTTTGGTAAAATTTCTTCTGAATTACAAACACCTTTTCCTAGATAAAAGCTTATCTGATCTGACTAGCTATTTAATTTAACCACGTGAAGGATCAAATTGAAACATACCTTTTGTTTTCATCAAGGTCACGCACCTGTGATGGCTACCCTTTGTTCATCACGTCTTGCTATTTTACCTAATCATTTTACACCGTGCGGAGCAGAAACTCCTTTTCACTTTCTCTTCTGGCGACTAAAAAGCCTTCTTACGCGGATTATATCATGGCTGATGTGATTATTTTGCATTGATATATAGCAGTGGTACGTGTCCATATGCTTCTCTACTCCTCGAGATAAAACTTAATATAATAATAATGTGGTGGACAAATAAATAATCATTTTCAGAAAATTAAAATTCAAAAAGAGCTAGCTTTAGTTTAATTTGATTTAATTTAATTTAGTGGGATTAGGGAAAGGCAATCAATATAATGGAATTATTAAATATATATGGGCGTGCAGTATATATCACCTTTTGTATAGGATATATAAAGATCAAGGAAAAGCTGGCATTTTTCAATAGTATGCGTGTCATCGCATTTTATTTGCATTGGCTCCTTTTTTCTTTGTTGATGATGCAATAAGGTTGAGAGTGAGGTCGAGGAGGCTTTAGGTTGGAAAACAGCATTATTCTTGCGAAAGGTAGGTACGTGGTTGTTCCTTTCTAGGTCCATGCTGGTTTACCTACTGAATATCTTGGCATCCCTTGTGGGGCAAGGCTTTTTTGCTCCTGCTGCCCGGCCTGCTGCCACCACCCTGCCTCTTATCCTCCTCAACACCACTCATTTAATTTTGCATGACAAATAGGATTCATATGAAGCAAGGTCAACCTTTGTGATGCAGTAGTATAGTGTGTAATCTCGTGTGGATCAATTCAGTTTCCACTTTTCCAGGGTAACAGGTGAAACGTTTGTCTGATTGTTGGGCCGGCCGGGCGCAAAGTTCCTGGAAAAGACCACGTACGTGTGTTAACAACCTAGCTAGATTTCTGAGGAGCAGTTGCAGCGTGTGTGAATTGACCAATTTGAATTGTATGCTTTTGGTCAAATGATTAGTTTGTGACTCGCGTTAACAAGATCGCACTACATATATTCTGGTGTACTTTATTAGGTTCAGATGAACCGCACAAAATAAACCAATTGAGCCACGTTTACTTACTCATCAGAGACCATCAAGTAATGTTTTGTCAGCTATAGGCTATGTAGAAAGAAATTAGCCCCTAGGTTGGTAATAAACGTACTTGCATTGCCAGTCAACAAAGCAGTACTAGACGGTAACAATTGCGTGTTTAAGGCTGCATGCATCGATCGAGGAAGAATAAGATGATGTCACTGTTGCTAACTTGCATGATTGCTGGGAAGACCAAGTACTGGGTGGCATTCAGGGAATGGGAGTTCATCCAAATATAATCCAAGTCTCTACGTACTGCTGTCAGATACATATATCTTTCAGGTATAGATGGAGCCAAAGAAATGTTTCGCTACTTGCGCTAAACCAATCATGCATGTTTGTCATTTTGTCTAAACAAAAGTCACAGAATCTGCTGTGACCGATGCAATCCATGACATTTTGAAACTTTTTGAGGCCACAGCACGGCACAGAGCAAGCAAGTAGTTTCTTACTTTGATGGTTAGACTGGCTGGTCAAAACAAAACCTCGAGCTTGTCTGGTTGGTTATCCTACTATATGTCACAGAGGCGCGTTGTTTCCTCGCGAGTAGGAACCAGTTTGATCAGTCAGTTCGCCTTTTTCTCATTTCAAAAGCTGCATAATTTCAGGAAATGAATTCGCATTCGACGTAGCCAAAGTCTCTGTTTGACACATTGTAGCTAGTCAAGTTGACCATGCACCGCAGCCATCATATGATGGATATGAGTTCTCGATGATCTACTAATTCTTTTTCTCCGGGTAGGTAAATCTGTGGATGTCACCATATACTTGTGGACAGGATTGCATAGGTGGCATATGCCATGCCTGGCCTGCCAAGAATTCCTGAGATCCAGGTCTCATTCATCTTTTCATCAGGTGATGACTAGCTTATTGGAAACTTCCTCTACTGTAACTTTGCTTACTGGCTTCGTTCCCGCATATACAAAGTTTAGTTTAAAAATAATCTGAAGAGATAATATGAACAGACTAAAGCTAGATAGCTATAGCATCCTTCTTGATGCAATGTCACCTGGTGTATCTGATATAGTGATTTGTCTAACTCTAACTGCACCACTAATGTTGGCCTGTCAGATTGTATTGTTCCATCTGGATCGGATGCTATCTGTGTGGTATGTAGTGGATTTCGATCATGAGGTCTGAAACAACATGTTACACATGGTCAAGTAAACAGTAGTTAGAGTCACTATCCCCTGCTAAGACAAAAGTGACTGCTAGCTAAAGATAGATAGGCAAAAGATCGATGTAGCAGCATCTTGTCCTTACACTTATCTTTCCTTTACAAATTAAAGTAGCTTGGGGAGTACGTAGCGGTCCTGCAGTTGGTACCCAGTCCTATACAAAGCCAAGTCTAAACGGCATTGTAGCATATTAGCATGCGAAGAAGGGAAGCAAGTCACTGTAGATGGACTTGCTTTCGAAAGAGCCAAACATCGGACGGAACCTGAACCGTTCAACAATTAACCGTACGTGGGGGTCCCGTTTGTCCCTTGCCACACCATGGACATGTCAAAGTCTGATCGACATGATGCATGATTGGTAGATAGCGATCGTGACACATCACAAGCTAAATACTGAAGCATAAAAAACTCACCATAGGCAATACCATGCATTCGATCAGCTTTTCATTCTTAGCAAAAATTGTAAAAACTGTTACCAGGAGGGTAAAAACTTTACTTTTACTAGCTAGCTTAGCCTCTTTAATATATATTTATATATTGCCATGAAAAAAGTTTGAACGAAGGAGGTTAGGTTTCAGCATGATCGCTTTTTGTCAAACTGAAAAGCTTGCAAGCTTTTGGTGTCAAGACGGATTGCTAAAAGGTTTGCTCCAAGAAAGCTCTATATTTTGAGAGCATAAGCATAGAGAGAGGACGGGGAGACGATATGCAAGTGCAAGGTAGGACCGTCAATGGCTTGTGGTGTCGGGAAATGAGGCCTACCTACTGCTAACTAATTGTATGACTTATGTTCCCCAGCTGGGGCATGCATCGCATCGCAGCAGAGAGAGAAAAAGAAGCACCACATCGTTAAATTATATATTTTATTATTTGAACATGAAACATCACTGTTAGTAGCTGCTGCCGTTTTAACTAAAAGTACACTCAAGCAGCTGATGATATTTCCACTTCTCGCATTAGAAAGAAGGAATCTGGACAATAGTCCATGCACAAGCAAACAAAGACATGCCTGCATGAAAGCAGTCCAAGCATACCGGAGTTCGACATGCATATGCATGTCTCTCTTTAATTTGCTTTTCTCATTCTGTGTTCCAACCATGCATCCTTCGAACATAAGTTATTCATCTCCGTTATGAATTTTAATATAAAATACGGATCATCAATTGGCATTAGCTATCTATATATAGCAGCCAAATAATAATTTGAGTAATTTGATCATTTAGGAGTATTTATTAACCTAGCTAGCAAGTTAATTGTCACACCGGATTTACACAAAACCCGAATGTGGCCATATGTGTGCCCAGGAAGTCCACAGACACATATAGCGAACAAATATGGTAAAAATCAGAGTACAATGCTTCATTTATCAACATAAAGTAGCGGATACATCAGAGTTTTGCATAAATGAAATACATGGACAGCGGAAGACTAATACATCTCTCTAAGCGTAGCCGCAATCCCACAGGGACTCTGACTGGGGGAACGCCAACTCAGAAGTACGGCAAATCCTCCGGAAACTCCACCTCGTAATCAGCGTGACTCCAATCTGTTACCCGTCCGGGATTTTGCCCAAAAATAGTAATAGCAGCAAGTGTAAGTAATGGAAATTACTTAGCAAGTATAGCACGGGTTATGAAGGCTCAAAAAGCTAGACACTGGCTTAACTGCATTAGCACTTTTAGTTGGTTCGTTTTAACTTTATCCAAGTTACTACAAGTGAACGAGAACCCGGTTGTTAACCCAAATTAATAGTGTAAGTGTCATTAAAGCATGAATAAATACCATATTCTAATAAAAAAGGATCCAGGCCGCTCGTGACCCTGAGCAAGGCTATCATGATAGATCGTACACTCTGCAGAGGTTTCGCCCTTTACCAACCAGTCGCGTAAAAGTTCAAAGGAACTTTGCACCCAACCACGCACATCAACACTTCCGAGGTGTGACTGCATAGGGACGCTACGAGGCTTTCACAAGACACCCTAACAAGTCAGTAGCCGCTGGAGTACTATACGGCGGTGTAAACTTAGGCACCGAGATCGACGTACGCCCACGGAGTCACACCGTGAGGGGGTCGATGGCGTCCGGAGCGCGGGTATCGCACCCATACTGCGCAACGTGCAGAGTCCTTGTCACACCCCAAAATTTCCGAATTTTGGGATGTGAATTTTAACATAATTAAAATAATATTTTTCTCAATTTTCTAAAATTTTCTAAGATTTATGAAGTTTACAGGGAATTTAGTATAGGAAAAATATTATTCTCTAAAATAATTTTTGAATCAATGTAGGAGAAAATGTTTTTCCCGAATCTAGTAATTAATTTACCCTCTTGTTGTTAGTGCTCATAATTAATATAGGCAAAATAAATATTTTCCAAATTTAAAATCAAATATAGGTGATAGAAACATTTATTGTTGCATTCATGCTGCTGCATTTATTTTTGTATTGTTTGTGATTCAAACCAGAATTTAAATTTATTTAAATTCAAATTTGAATCACTTTGTTTGGAGCTCTAGAAAAGTTGTTAGGCTCGTAGTTCGGTTTCGCTCCCTGAAGTTTCCCCTGGTCCACTTTTCCTCCCTCTACTTTTCCTCTGACCCGGCCCAGAAGCTCACCGCGGCCCAGCTCCCTTTCTCCCTTCCCTTTTCTTTTTCCCCGAGCCGGCCCACCTCTCCGCACGGCCCAACAGCCAAGCCGGCCCAGCCGCAGCCGCTCGCCCCGCCCCTCCCTGAGTCACTGCCCCGCCGGGCCCACCCGTCAGCGCCATCCTCTTCCCCCTTCCTTTCCCCGCTCGCCCGCGCGCCGCACTCGCCGGCGAAATCCCCGCTGCGCCGCCGCCCCTGGGCCCGCACGCCTAGGTCGGGATTGAGCCTACAAATGTGGCCAGCCCCCTCCCCGATCCCATCTACCCATCGCCCCCTCTAGCGCCGCCTTCGCCACCCCCCTCGCGCAGCGCGCCGCCCGCCATTGCCGCCGCTCGGAGCGCGCCGTCGCCAGGCCGTTCCAACGCCGCGCCACCCCGGCTGTCACCCCCCATCGATCCGCCTGGAGGTAACGAAGCTCATCCCCCTGACCCCGGCTCGATTCCGCCCGCGCCCCTGACTAATTCCTTCGCTCCTCTCGCAGCGCCGCCGCGGCCGTCCGAACACCGCCGGCCGTCGTCCAGCTGCTCCGAAGCTTCCCCGGCCGATTCCGTGCGCCTGCGTCACCCTCAGAAGGTAACAAGTCCACCCACCATGTCAATTCTAGGCCCCGAGCACCGTAGCTTCGTTTCCCGCGCTCGCCGCCGTCGGTCCCCCGCCGCCCGATGTCGACCGGCCGCCACACTGCACCCCGCACGACTTTTTCACCCTCACCGTGCTCGCCATACACCCCTGTCGCTCCAGCGTCAAAAATCAGAACCAAGAGCCACCCAGGAACCCCCCTGCACACCTCACCGACGCTCACCGCCGCCGCCCGCCGCCGTCCGGCCGTCCCGCCGGCCAAGGGTCGACTTGATCACCCTGGATCGACTCACCATCCCGTCCTGAGTCCATAGGACCAACCCTCGTCGCAAACCGAGCCCCCTAGAGCGAGAAAACCTCATCTCCGGCGAACTTCGCCGTCGGCCAGGGCGGCGCCGCCGCAGCCCCTTCGTCCCCGGCGAGCCCCTCGATCAGAGCCGTCAGATCCAGATCCGACGGCCGAGATGCAAGTCAAATCCCCCGCGTACCGGTCAGCGCGGTCTTTTTGTTAAAGAGCCCCTGAATTTCTCCGAAATTAACCCGCGGTCCTTTTTAATTCAAAAGTAATTGCAAATAGGTCCTGTTTTATTCGTTTAGGCCCCTGGAAATTTTAAAACTTTGCCAGCAAGCCCCCGAATCTTAGAATCGCTATAACCTTCACGTTTTAGCTCCGATTTGCGTGATTTTCGCGCTCATGTGTTCGTAGCGACGCGTAGAATATTTCTAGCTCCTGTTTTTGTACTGTTTTTACTGTTTGGTGTACTGTTCTAATAGAATTACTTTTGCTTGCATGTGATGATTGTTTTGGAATGCGTGCGTGATGATCGTGTCCAGTCGGTGAGCCCGTAGCGTTGGACTACGAGTACGTTGAGGACGTGCCGGAGCAGGACTTTCAGCAGCAGCCTTACTCCGAGGAAGGCAAGTTATAGCACGGACAATCCTTGCTACCTATCTCACATTTAATACACTGTTCATTACATACACATGTGTCTAATATTGATTACCATTAAGGTTATTTCCTAGCATTTATTTCCCTGTCCTTGTATTCCTATGGGTTTATGCATTTGGGTAGTACTTTGCTAGGCGCAATTACTGTCACCTTTACTTAATTGTTAATATTGACTTAATGGTCCACTTCAACATTAATGTTAAAACTTGCTGTTTAGCAACTTGGATTAGGGAGCTAGTAGCATGTGCTGTGTGCTTTGCTCTAGTGTCTCCCTATAAGGACCGGTTCTTAAAGCGGCAACCCAGGAGCCTGTCGCCACCGCCGGAACTATATGGGCTCTGGTCTTGGTCTAGTAGCTTGTACGTCTCTAGCTTGGCAGTGGTTACCGAGTGGCCTACGGCGTTGTAGGAGGCAAAGCACGGGGTGATTTCGGATTCCACCGAGGACGGTAGCCCCGTCGGCTAGGTCCCGTTAGACCCAGTCCCGTGTCGGGAGTCTCGGATTGAGGACTCCGCACGTCGCGCAGTATGGGAGGGATTCCCGCGCTCTGGACGCCATCGACCCCCTCACGGTGGACTCCGTGGGCGTACGTCGATCTCGGTGCCTAGGTTCTCACCACTTTGTAGTACTCCAGCGGCCACTGACTTGTTAGGGTGTCTTGTGAAAGCCTCGTAGCGTCCCTATGCAGTCACACCTCGGAAGTGTTGATGTGCGTGGTTGGGTGCAAAGTTCTTTGAACTTTTACGCGACTGGTGGGTAAAGGGCGAAACCTCTGCAGAGTGTACGATCTATCATGATAGCCTTGCTCAGGGTCACGAGCGGCCTGGATCCTTTTTGATTAGAATATGGTATTTATTCCTGTTTAATGTCACTTACACCATTAATTGGGTTACAACTGGGATTCTCATTCACTTGTAGTAACTTGGATAAAGTTAAAACGAACCAACTAAAAGTGCTAATGCAGTTAAGCCAGTGTCGAGCCTTTTTGAGCCTTCATAACCCGTGCTATACTTGCTAAGTAATTCTGTTACTTACGCTTGCTATTATCATCATTTTTGGGCAAAATCCCGGACGGGTAACAGATTGGAGTCAGGCTGACTTTGAGGTGGAGTTTCCCGAGGACTTGCCGTACTTCTGAGTTGGCGTTCTCCCAGTCAGAGTCCCTGTGGGATTGCGGCTACGCTTAGAGAGATGTATTAGTCTTCCGCTGTCCATGTATTTCATTTATGCAAAAACTCTGATGTATCCGCTACTTTATGTTGAGAAATAAGCATTTTTACTCTGATTTTTGCCATATTTGTTCGCTATATGTGTTTGTGGACTTCCTGGGCACACATATGGCCACATTCGGGTTTTGAGTAAATCCGGGTGTGACAGATTGGTATCAGAGCCGTGCTGACTGTAGGAACGCAACCTAGATAGTACGGTTGACAAATTACTAGGAGACCCCCATGTTTTAAAAATTTTAAAATTTTAAAAAAATCTAACAGTCGAGTCTTGTGTGAATTTATGCCTTTACCTGCTTGTACTTATTGTTATTATGGATATGTTTGATTTGGTTCTTTGTAATGATTGTGATGGGCGTAGACACCAGTCTGCAACCATCTAGATGTTAGAATAAGGCTTAAGGACTTTAATGTTTAGATAGCAGGGGGCGTCTCTATGTTTCCCACGTACCTCCTTGATTCTCTTGCTATCTCCTCCTAATTAATCATCAAGAAGGAAGACAGAAGGTGATCACCGTAATTTCTGGAGTGGAGGCTCCGCGACCCTTATCAACACAAGAGGACGAAGAAACCCGATGGTTCAACTTCAGAAGAGCTCTCTTTCTCGAATCTTGTTGTCCCGTTCTCTGCCTTGTTCTTACTCTCTCCGAATCTCGAGGACGAGATTCAGTTTAAGGGGGGTAGCTTGTCACACCCCAAAATTTCCGAATTTTGGGATGTGAATTTTAACATAATTAAAATAATATTTTTCTCAATTTTCTAAAATTTTCTAAGATTTATGAAGTTTACAGGGAATTTAGTATAGGAAAAATATTATTCTCTAAAATAATTTTTGAATCAATGTAGGAGAAAATGTTTTTCCCGAATCTAGTAATTAATTTACCCTCTTGTTGTTAGTGCTCATAATTAATATAGGCAAAATAAATATTTTCCAAATTTAAAATCAAATATAGGTGATAGAAACATTTATTGTTGCATTCATGCTGCTGCATTTATTTTTGTATTGTTTGTGATTCAAACCAGAATTTAAATTTATTTAAATTCAAATTTGAATCACTTTGTTTGGAGCTCTAGAAAAGTTGTTAGGCTCGTAGTTCGGTTTCGCTCCCTGAAGTTTCCCCTGGTCCACTTTTCCTCCCTCTACTTTTCCTCTGACCCGGCCCAGAAGCTCACCGCGGCCCAGCTCCCTTTCTCCCTTCCCTTTTCTTTTTCCCCGAGCCGGCCCACCTCTCCGCACGGCCCAACAGCCAAGCCGGCCCAGCCGCAGCCGCTCGCCCCGCCCCTCCCTGAGTCACTGCCCCGCCGGGCCCACCCGTCAGCGCCATCCTCTTCCCCCTTCCTTTCCCCGCTCGCCCGCGCGCCGCACTCGCCGGCGAAATCCCCGCTGCGCCGCCGCCCCTGGGCCCGCACGCCTAGGTCGGGATTGAGCCTACAAATGTGGCCAGCCCCCTCCCCGATCCCATCTACCCATCGCCCCCTCTAGCGCCGCCTTCGCCACCCCCCTCGCGCAGCGCGCCGCCCGCCATTGCCGCCGCTCGGAGCGCGCCGTCGCCAGGCCGTTCCAACGCCGCGCCACCCCGGCTGTCACCCCCCATCGATCCGCCTGGAGGTAACGAAGCTCATCCCCCTGACCCCGGCTCGATTCCGCCCGCGCCCCTGACTAATTCCTTCGCTCCTCTCGCAGCGCCGCCGCGGCCGTCCGAACACCGCCGGCCGTCGTCCAGCTGCTCCGAAGCTTCCCCGGCCGATTCCGTGCGCCTGCGTCACCCTCAGAAGGTAACAAGTCCACCCACCATGTCAATTCTAGGCCCCGAGCACCGTAGCTTCGTTTCCCGCGCTCGCCGCCGTCGGTCCCCCGCCGCCCGATGTCGACCGGCCGCCACACTGCACCCCGCACGACTTTTTCACCCTCACCGTGCTCGCCATACACCCCTGTCGCTCCAGCGTCAAAAATCAGAACCAAGAGCCACCCAGGAACCCCCCTGCACACCTCACCGACGCTCACCGCCGCCGCCCGCCGCCGTCCGGCCGTCCCGCCGGCCAAGGGTCGACTTGATCACCCTGGATCGACTCACCATCCCGTCCTGAGTCCATAGGACCAACCCTCGTCGCAAACCGAGCCCCCTAGAGCGAGAAAACCTCATCTCCGGCGAACTTCGCCGTCGGCCAGGGCGGCGCCGCCGCAGCCCCTTCGTCCCCGGCGAGCCCCTCGATCAGAGCCGTCAGATCCAGATCCGACGGCCGAGATGCAAGTCAAATCCCCCGCGTACCGGTCAGCGCGGTCTTTTTGTTAAAGAGCCCCTGAATTTCTCCGAAATTAACCCGCGGTCCTTTTTAATTCAAAAGTAATTGCAAATAGGTCCTGTTTTATTCGTTTAGGCCCCTGGAAATTTTAAAACTTTGCCAGCAAGCCCCCGAATCTTAGAATCGCTATAACCTTCACGTTTTAGCTCCGATTTGCGTGATTTTCGCGCTCATGTGTTCGTAGCGACGCGTAGAATATTTCTAGCTCCTGTTTTTGTACTGTTTTTACTGTTTGGTGTACTGTTCTAATAGAATTACTTTTGCTTGCATGTGATGATTGTTTTGGAATGCGTGCGTGATGATCGTGTCCAGTCGGTGAGCCCGTAGCGTTGGACTACGAGTACGTTGAGGACGTGCCGGAGCAGGACTTTCAGCAGCAGCCTTACTCCGAGGAAGGCAAGTTATAGCACGGACAATCCTTGCTACCTATCTCACATTTAATACACTGTTCATTACATACACATGTGTCTAATATTGATTACCATTAAGGTTATTTCCTAGCATTTATTTCCCTGTCCTTGTATTCCTATGGGTTTATGCATTTGGGTAGTACTTTGCTAGGCGCAATTACTGTCACCTTTACTTAATTGTTAATATTGACTTAATGGTCCACTTCAACATTAATGTTAAAACTTGCTGTTTAGCAACTTGGATTAGGGAGCTAGTAGCATGTGCTGTGTGCTTTGCTCTAGTGTCTCCCTATAAGGACCGGTTCTTAAAGCGGCAACCCAGGAGCCTGTCGCCACCGCCGGAACTATATGGGCTCTGGTCTTGGTCTAGTAGCTTGTACGTCTCTAGCTTGGCAGTGGTTACCGAGTGGCCTACGGCGTTGTAGGAGGCAAAGCACGGGGTGATTTCGGATTCCACCGAGGACGGTAGCCCCGTCGGCTAGGTCCCGTTAGACCCAGTCCCGTGTCGGGAGTCTCGGATTGAGGACTCCGCACGTCGCGCAGTATGGGAGGGATTCCCGCGCTCTGGACGCCATCGACCCCCTCACGGTGGACTCCGTGGGCGTACGTCGATCTCGGTGCCTAGGTTCTCACCACTTTGTAGTACTCCAGCGGCCACTGACTTGTTAGGGTGTCTTGTGAAAGCCTCGTAGCGTCCCTATGCAGTCACACCTCGGAAGTGTTGATGTGCGTGGTTGGGTGCAAAGTTCTTTGAACTTTTACGCGACTGGTGGGTAAAGGGCGAAACCTCTGCAGAGTGTACGATCTATCATGATAGCCTTGCTCAGGGTCACGAGCGGCCTGGATCCTTTTTGATTAGAATATGGTATTTATTCCTGTTTAATGTCACTTACACCATTAATTGGGTTACAACTGGGATTCTCATTCACTTGTAGTAACTTGGATAAAGTTAAAACGAACCAACTAAAAGTGCTAATGCAGTTAAGCCAGTGTCGAGCCTTTTTGAGCCTTCATAACCCGTGCTATACTTGCTAAGTAATTCTGTTACTTACGCTTGCTATTATCATCATTTTTGGGCAAAATCCCGGACGGGTAACAGATTGGAGTCAGGCTGACTTTGAGGTGGAGTTTCCCGAGGACTTGCCGTACTTCTGAGTTGGCGTTCTCCCAGTCAGAGTCCCTGTGGGATTGCGGCTACGCTTAGAGAGATGTATTAGTCTTCCGCTGTCCATGTATTTCATTTATGCAAAAACTCTGATGTATCCGCTACTTTATGTTGAGAAATAAGCATTTTTACTCTGATTTTTGCCATATTTGTTCGCTATATGTGTTTGTGGACTTCCTGGGCACACATATGGCCACATTCGGGTTTTGAGTAAATCCGGGTGTGACAGTCCTCAATCGCTGAGACTCCTACACGGGACTGGGTCTAACGTGACCTAGCCGACGGGGCTACCGTCCTCGGTGGAATCGGAGAACACCCAGCACCGTACCTCCCACAACGCCGTTGGCCCCTCGGTAACTACTGCCAGGCTAGAGACGTACAAGCTACTTGACCAAGACCAGAGCCCATATAGTTCCGGCGGTGGCGACTGGCTCCTGGGTTGCCGCTTTAAGAACCGGTCCTTAGAGGGAGACACTAGAGCAAAGCACACAGCACATGCTCTAGCCCCCTAATCCAAGTTGCTAAAAAGCAAGTTTTATCATTAATGTTGAAGTGGACCATTAAGTCAATATTAACATTTAAGAAAAGGTGACAGTAGTTTCGCCTAGCAAGATTCTACCCATATGCAAAAACCCATAGGAATACAAGGACAGGGAAATAAATGCTAGGAAATAACCTTAAGGGTAAATAATATTAGACACATGCGTATGTAAAGAACAGTGTATTAAATGAGTGAGTAGGTAGCAAGGATTGTCCGTGCTATAACTTTCCTTCCTCGGAGTAAGGCTGCTGCTGAAAATCCTGCTCCGGCACGTCCTCAACGTACTCGTAGTCCAACGCTACGGGCTCACCGACTGGACACGATCAACACGCACGTATTCCAAAGCAATCATTACATGCAAACAATTTAAATCTATTAGAAACAGTACACCAAACAGTAAAAACAGTACAAAAACAGGAGCTAGAAATGTTCTACGCGTCGCTACGAACACATGAGCGCGAAAATCACGCAAATCGGAGCTAAAACGTGAAAGTTATAGCGTTTCTAAGATTCGGGGGCTTGCTGGCAAAGTTTTAAAATTTCCAGGGGCCTAAACGAATAAAACAGGACCTATTTGTAATTATCTTTGAATTAAAATGGACCGCGGGTTAATTTTAGGAAAACTCAGGGGCTCTTTAGCAAAATTCCCGGCGCTGACCGGTACGCTGCTGGTTGACTCGCGACGTGCCTCAACTTGGGCCGTCAGATCTAGATCGGGCGGCCCAAAACAGAACGGCTCGCCGGGGAAGACGAGCGCGCGGCGGCGCCGGCCCGGCCGACGGCGAACTTCGCCGGACTTGACAATAACTCGCGCTACGAGGCTCGGTTTTGAACAAGATCTAGTCCTACGGCTTCAGGGGATCAAGGCGAGTCGGCCAGGGGGGTTTAAGACGCGGGTTGGCCGGCGAGATGGCCGGACGGCTGTGCGCGGCGGAGCGGAGCTCCGGTGTGCAGCGGGGAAGGAGTTTCGGGGCGAGTTTGGTTCGGATTTTTGGCACTGGAGCTGCTGGGGACGATGGCGAGTGCAGCGAGGGTGACCTAGTGGTGTATCGCGCGGAGCAGCGCTCGAACGGCGATGGCCGGCGGGGGATCGCCGTCGGCGGCCGTGGAAAACCTAGCTACGGTGCTCGGGCATCAAAATTAAAGGGGTGGGGAGCTTTGATACCTCCAGGCGGTGCTCGTGGGGCGACCGAACGGGGCGGAGGAGCACCGGGGTGGCGGATTGTCAACGAGCGGCGGACGTCGGCCGTCGATGCGTGCCGGCGATGGCGCTCCGGTGCGCGGGAAGGGGCTCGGAGCAGCTTGGCGGGGTCCTCGTGGAGCGGCGAAACAGCTCCGAGGGTCGGCCGGGGCGGAACTGCACCGGGGCGGCTGGTCGACGTTCGGCCGGCGAGATTCGGCTCGGCGGCTCGGGAGCGGCGCGACTGGAGGGGGGTGGCGGCGCTAGGGTTGGTGCGAGGGGCGAGACGGGAGCGGAGCGGGGGCGCGGCGCTTGTTTAAGAAGGCACGGTGGCAGGGGCTTTGGTGTGCGGGCCGGCCGCGGTGAGCCGCGCCATTAGCGCGCGCTCGGAAGGAAAGGGAGCGAGGGAGAAGAAGGAAAGGGGAGGGGGTGCCGCTGACGCGTGGGGTCGGGGCGTCAGTGAAGGAGAGAGGGGGCGCGGGCGCGGGCGGTACTGGGCCGGAAGAAGACGGCCCAGGCGAGGGGGGGGAGGAAGGAAGAGGAAGGGGAGAGGGAAAGGAGGTGGGCCGCGCTGCTGGGCCGGACCGGGAAAACCGGGCCGGGGGAAAGAGAGAGAGAAAAGGAGCTGGGCCGGACTGGAAAGTGAGTAGAGGGAGGAAAAGTGGACCCGGGAAATAATTCAGGGAGCAAAAGCGAACTACGAGCCTAACAACTTTTCTAGAGCTCCAAACAAAGTGATTCAAATTTGAATTTAAATATTTTTAAATTCTCATTTGAATCACAAGCAATACAAAAATAAATGCAGCAGCATGAATGCAACAATAAATGTTTCTATCGCCTATATTTGATTTTAAATTTGTAAAAATTATTATTTAGCCTTTATAAAATTGGTGAAAGCATTAAATAATTAATTAATTGCCAAAAATTTTAAAATTGAGTATTTTGGGTGTTACATTAATTTTACAATATAATGGACAATTGAGCAGATTCATGCCATTTGGAGTTCTAGAAGATGGTTAGGGTAGCAATTTACCTTGTCACAGTTTCTCCACTCTCACAAGCTACCCGTCCTTCTCCAACCCCAACTAACTATTTTTTTAATCTTATACCGTTTACATGCCATCATATGTGTGTATCTACCCTGATCAGTGATGTGTGTGCTAGTCAATTCTCCTCAAACAAGTAACCTCGTTTTGAAAAGACCCAAGCCCATGCCGGGGATCGGAACCTACATATGCATGCAAGGGGGAGTGTTATCTCAAGGGTAGGACATGCATGCTGCCATGCTGGCGTGTACTACTGTTTGCTTCTCTATTGATTTCTGTTTACTTTACAACATATATGTATATATGTAGATATATATAATCATATAATTTAGCGAACGAAAAACATATATCGTAGCTAGCTTCTACCTTTAAACTGAATAAAGTACGTATTGCTTAGACTAAAACCCACCCACTCACATCTTGTTCATATTTACTTTACTATATATTAATTCAAGTGTCCAAAGATGATGTAATATTGAGTTAGACTAACAATTTTAGCAGCCATGCGTGTATATAGTCTTTTGTGTCGCCATTATGATATAAATGGGGTGATTGAAATGGTCCCGGCCTCCAGTGTAATAATGGAACAAATAGGTCAATTGGCCGGAATGGATGCCCGGGAGAAGCATTATAGACAGACAACACACCTAGTTTTTATCAAACATTGTGACAGGGCCAAATTTTAGCTTCAATCTCACAAAAGTAACATTAATAGCAACTCACGTGTCAACACGTATGCGCGTATGAATAATCGTCACACTTGGGTGTGGAAAATGAGAGAATTGTTTTAGTTTAATTATATGTCACAACCTAATCATTACACATATATCGTCCTCCTTGCAAAAGGGAAAACAAAGGGGGAAGACTAAGAAACAAATTGAAAACATTGAGAGTGAGTATACATATGCATGTCTTTAATTTGTGTCGTTCTTTCTCTGTACATCGCTAAAAGTGGCTAGTCAAACCACCTGTATGCTGTCCTATCAACAAACAATCTTCACATCTTCAAAGAAGTGTGCAACCAATCCAAAGAAACGGTCTCTCCGTCGATCATTAATTTGATTCTTCGATCATCTCCTAAACATGAAAGATATATATGTCATTTCGTTCTTCACTCGATCTCGCTCACAGCTGCTCATTATTCGAGTTGTTGTTCAACCAGGATAATTGCCTGCATGCACAAAAAATCAAGAAAATGGTGGCCGGGTTAGAGGAGGCAAGTAAACAACATGCATGCATGCATCATATACTACTAGTATTTGTATATTTAATTAGCATCAAACTTTTATTATTATTATAGCTACTAATCAATGACATGACAGCTAGCTATGTATATCCCTAAAATTGAAACTCTAATTAATATTAGTAGCTAAGAAAAAAAAACAAAAGGTTTGTTGATAAGGATAGGAGGTGCTACTCACTCTAGCATGTCCTTCCAACTGTCGGGGTTGCTGTTGAATTCGTCGTCGATGAGGTTCTCCAGCCCCTCGAACGGGCTCGACGCCGGCGTCATCTCCTCGCACGGCGACGGCGTGGTCGTGCCGCCGCCGGCGCCGGCATTGCCGCAGTCCTCCGCCGCTACCAAAGGTGGCGCCATCGCCGCCGTCATGCTGCTCCCGCTGGCCCCGCTGTGGGCGCCGAGCTCCGTCGAGCTGAGGCCGTCTCCGGCGAGAGCGCCGCCGCCTCTGAAGCTGTTGAGGAGCCCGGAGAAGGAGGAGATCGCCGCCGGTAGTGTCGTGGCCATCGGCACGCTGGTCAACGGCGGCAGGTTGAGCAGGCCGTCGTACTGCAACTGCTGGGCGGCGGCGGCCCTGCTGGTGGCCTGATGGTCAACGCCGCCGCCGGCGAGCTGCTGCTGGCTGATACCTCCAGCTCCAGCTCCATTGGTGGCGGCGAGGAGCGCCATGAGGCCGTCGACGGAGGGGGCGGCGGGAGGAGGAGGGGTGGCGAGGGCGCGGAGGAGGCCCTGGAGGAGCTGGTACTTGGCGGCGTCGGCCTGGAGGCGGAGGGCGTTGATGTCCCAGCAGGTGGCTTGGGTGAGGGCGCCGCCGCCGAGGTTGGAGAGGAGGTTGGGGATGCCGGCGAGGAGGTTGAGGTCGGTGCGGGGGCGGTGGGTGACGGGGTCGATGCCCATGCTCAGCAGCTTCTTGCGGAGGTGCGTGTTCCAGTAGTTCTTGATCTCGTTGTCCGTCCGGCCGGGGAGCTTGGTGGCGATGGAAGACCACCTGCCATGGAAGATGATCGATATATAGAGCTTATAATTAGTCGTCGTTGATCGAGCTAGGATATACTTATACACATATATATATGTACATGTATAAATATAGATATAGATATATAGATTGAAGTGGAACGTACTTGTTTCCGAGGATGGAGTGGAGGTGGATGATGAGCTTCTCCTCGTCTTCGGTGAATCTGCCGCGCTTGATGTCGGGGCGGAGGTAGTTGGTCCAGCGGAGGCGGCAGCTCTTGCCGCAGCGGTTGAGGCCGGCGAGCTTGGGGAGGCGGCGCCAGCTGCCATGGCCGTGCTCATTAATGTAGTCCACCAGCAGCTTGTCTTCCTCGGGAGTCCAGGGCCCCTTCTTCACGCCGGCGTCCTGGTCGCAGCACGGTGACCTCCCCATTTCTGCTTCTTCTTGCAGACGAGACGATCGAGCTAACTAGCTTAGCTTGCTTGCTTGGGAGAGCTAGATGTAGCTGCCTAATAAGCTAGGCTTAGGTTCTGGCCGGATGAGTTTTTTCTAGGTTATGAAGCAAGATGAGAGGCCTGTATGTATGTGGGATCCGTTGGGGTGGATAGCAGCAGGGGCCAGGGGGGTTTTATAGAGGTTTAGGTGGTGCATGCAAGGGCCATGGCGGCATATTGCTGCTGCTGCTGAGATGAGGCCGGGGCCCCCAAAAAGCAAGTCTTTGTGTGCGGGAGACGCAGCTTCCTCTCTCTCTTGGTTTCTCTCTCTATCTCTCAAAGCTGATGAGAGTGCTGACTTGTTGAGAGAGGTAGGAGTAGCTAGGAGCTTAATTAGTCTAAGACGTCGTGCAAGATGGAACCGATGCGATGCATGCAGATTGAGGGTGATTTATTAATGCATGTAGTTTAGTTAGATACGGCCCCTGTGTTTTTCTTGGGTTTAATTTGTGATGGTCCGTACTTGGCCCCACTATTTTCATATATATACTAGTAGATGATATATATATTGCCTCTGCGCAGACTGGCACCACCCCATGCAAGTGGCGTCCTGCATATATCACACTCTACGTAGGCAACAACAACCTAATTAATATTTTTCTATATATACTTCTCAAATTAAACTAGAAGCTTCCGTATGGACAAATATATATACTAGGACTACTCCATATATATATATATATATACACACACACATTTCATTGTGTGATATATGCCGTCTCTCTCTGCGTGTGGCACCGCCCATGCACTGCATCTCAAGAAAGCAGCATGTGTATGTATGTGTTATATTCCCTAGCTATACGTGTGTGGACAAGAAAAAGCTGATAGTTAATTTTTTCCAAAGAGAAATATACATGCATGCATATATGACTAAGGATTATTTTTAAATTTGTGTGCTACGTACGTAAACCTTATCCTATATACTATATATACATGTGCGTATGAGTGCCGGCGACACTGCATGTTTTATTTAATTTGAACACAACAATACAAACATCACTTATACACACACATGCATGTATGCTGCAACTGATTAAACTGATGATTATTCGTCGTATCAACTAATTAAACTGATGATTCGTCGTACAGTACAAGATACGCAAAATACAGAAGTATGTATATATACGTTTAATCATATATTATGGCAAAAAAAATTGTGAAATGACGGACCGATGGAACAGGAACGAGGGACGTGGACAGGGAGCAGAGGAGAGTTAGGTTCCACGTGGCAGGCAGGGTCCCCAACAAGGAGCACAGAAGAAGGAACTACCTGTTCCCTCCATCCCCTTGTCTGCAGGAAAGATCAAATCAAAGCAAAGCATTGTGTGTGTCACACGCACGCCAACGCGTGCAATTTTAGTTGGTAATCTCACTTTGATTTATACTTGCTCGGACATGACACACCAAAGCTACGGTTAGGGGTTTGGAGGCCGGCGGGCCCCACTCGGGCCTAGCCATATGTGTGGCCCACTTGGATTGTGTGCTCACCAGTGGCCCAACTGGCCTTCCTTTGCCAAGTGATCCATCGTGTCCTGCAGCTGATTAACCAAACTTTATTAAAATAAACAATTCAATTCATGCGTGTAGCCGTGCATATATGGTTGACCTGCACCATTATATTTTGGTCATCTATGACTTGTTTTGCACGGTGGGCATGTGTGTGGGAGTGAACATTCTAGTTAATTAGTGCAATACTGTTGCCCACAACATTCTAGTTGACCTTGGCCACCAGCACTTGGCATGCATGACTCACTAACAGATGGTTAGATTCGTCCCAAAATTCAGCATTGAATACCAACCATCTCCCCATTTCCTCTTGGAAACAATCGATGCATCTTTCATCAATGTTGTAGTGTTGGCAACAAGAACTCGTCAACTTATAGAGCATCAATCTTGTTCCTAGCACCATATATATCCTCTTTGGTCGAGACGTTTAACGTTTTTGTGTGGCCCTCACCCATGACATACTTTTTGACCGAGTACAAAATAACACAAAAAAGGCACAGCTTTGGCACAACGCTACATCTAAATTAAATTTTAGCATATGGTGTTTACTTTATTCTCATATTAGTTAGATTGCCTTCTGTCACGAAGCTGATTAGACAGTGTACTTATTCTAACAAATAACAATGGACAAGTGTCAAATTATCAGTGTGCTTCCCAGATCTGCAACACATGGCCACATCCCCTCCATTTTTTTGCCCACACGAATATGTGGGTCCACATCAAAATTGTTTGACATTTAGTACGTCTTCTTTTAGCTAGGACAAAAGTTGCGAACCATTAAGTATTAACCATGTAGATTATGTATATGCAATGTGGTAACTTAGGGTGCCCTAGTTAAAGCCTTTTTCAAAAAGATTAGTTGTGCAACTGGAGTGATCCTGTGGTCCAAGAAGTCCTGTGTACATGCATACCAGTTTGGTTGTGATTAGTAGGCAGAAATTCACAAGCCAAAAGGAATATTGATCAGAATCTTCAAGATGTACACATCAATATAGTGTAGTGCATCACTGAATGCAGGCATGTATAAGCAACAAGGAAGAATATATATAGTACTCAGGATATTGATTGCAGGATAGTGATAATACTTATAATTAAATCTTCAGCGATATAATCAGTTGGTATTAATTCCAGGTATCTTTGTGCAGGATATTCATTGCAAATAGAGTTCCCTATTATTAATCACTGTACTGAATTGTACCTATACTCTGGTAGTTTAGCTGCACATCATACAGTGTTTGACGGTTTTCGTTTTCTTTCCGTTGATATCAAATACTTTTACCTTTTGCTTCAATATTTTTGGTTACTGAAGAACCCCAAGAAATTCAACTGACGAACACAGTTAATGAGTTAATCTTTCACCAAACTCACAACTACTTTTCACTCACATTTTTACAGAGGAGAGATGGCGTGGTAAAATTGCATTCTTTAGGTTTGAATTAGTACAAATAGAAATACAATATATATACATACATCAGAATCAGAGGAAGCTTCCTGTCTACCCTGTATGCTGTTCTCATCCTTGACTAATACTGCTGATTTGAGTTCCAGCTGAGCAGAGGGACGCTCAGAATGGCGTGCCAGACCTTTTGAATGTTTCAACTGCAATGAAGATGAGAATTCAGAACAGAGTGCAAATTTCACTTGGACGAGCTGCCTACAGCCATATAAATATTGAATGTTGCATGGACCGTCCCCTTAACTTGATCCTGCACATCCGGATCGAACTGATAACCAGCCAGTACTGGAGCAGTTCTCATGTCATAAATATTGCTAAACCACAAGCAGAGCTCCATAAAGAAAATCTAGCATTGTACTATGCAGTATGCATTAGATGCAGATTATCCTTTGTATAAATTAACGAACCTAGACCGATGATACATCGGAAGAGAGACACACTTGCACCCAATACGATCCCTCCCTCTTATATATGACTTCATCATGACCAAACACCAATGTGGTTACAACCAAAACGGTTATGGTGGGTGGATGAGCGTGCACACATATGTACTTGTGTAGAAGTTTCAGATTGCATCCAGCAGGTTTCAGTCGGTGTGAACCAATCCTGCAGCCTATAATGTGATCTGTATGCTTGAATAATATATAGGTACATATATCAATAGATCTTGTACGTTCCATTATAAATATATCATGAGCATCACTATCACTGTCAAGAGGGGATATTAAACTTGCACTGGAGCATCTGTCCTGATTTCCATTAGCATTGCTGCAAGAAGCAGCATAGTTGGTCTGGCCTGCCTTCAACGACCTGATTTTTATTTGCCTGTCCCGTTTAACTAAGCTATATTATATGCTTTGTCGTGATTTTGGAATTGTGAATTGGTAAAGAGTGAACCCTGGGAGCCATGTTCAGAAGAATTTGCTCAATGTCAGCATGGGTGTAGCTTTTTGCAAAACAAAAGGAGCACTTTCCTTATTTGAGAAAGAAACATAATCTGGGAGAGTGTCTTCCAATATTCATATTATATTCTAAATGGATATATATTCATTAAATATTTACTTTTTTAATGATGATAGTAGATGTGGCAGATAAAAGCTTTGTTTTCATTTTTTGGTAGCTTCCGCAAGTAATCTAGCTCATGGATGAATTGGCAAGTATGCCACAGTAGAATTCAGATATAGAAGTACCTAGCTAGAGACCTAGATATTAGGACACAAAATAATAATGGCTGTCTTGATGTTGTTAGAGACGGCAGCATATACTTAATTATCAGCAACTTTGACGTAACAAATCCTGTTATAAAGTGTTATTGTTAGTGTAAAATCTATGCCTTAGTACACATACCTGCTGATAGATAGTGAAACAGCCTACATAATACTATAACACTACCTGCAAAATAATAAGATTGCAGACTCAAGAATGCAAGATAAACATTCATGCATCAGATGTCTATCATAAAATTTCTCTTATTTATGTTCATTCTGTCTGTGTGCATAAGCTTGGCAGTCTCAACTCTCGACAGAAGGGGTTACTTGTTCCCATAAGAAAATCCGATATCGACATCTTGTACTACCCTAGGTTCATCAATGAAACAATCGTTTTCAGCTCATCATTAATGTGTACCGCAGGAAGCAACGATGTTGCCAAATGCGACATAATAACTTTTCAATTATGCTATATATATCATACACCACTGTCAATTCCTATCTTTGTATCTTCTTTTCTGCTCTATCGTTGGGCAGATTATTTTTCTGGTTTCTAATCATAACCAAACGTACACAGAAACATAAACAAAGAAAAAGGTTTTACTGGATTTGGTAATAAAATTGGAGGGGGTTATTTGAGGAATCAATCACATAATAAGTTTGAAAAAAAATCAGCAGCGGTGATTATTATGACGTCTTTTTTTTTCTTCAGTTGCAAGAATTAGACAATCCAAGGCTGCATCTTGGAACCTGATCAAGTTGCGGTGAGTTTAGAAGCAAACACGGATCTGGTTTCCAAACAGTTCAGCCTAATCTAATGGCAACCAATGGAATCATGCCAGAAGATTCGTTGGATATGCAAACAGTTGCACAGCGTTTGGGGACCATTACCTTAATAAGGTTCTTATAGCCTAGTCTAATGGCGATCTTATATATAGAGTGACTTCTCACATCTTCCTTATGATGGGTGCATTGAGAGTTATGCTAGACCAACAGGGATACACACTAGTTAACTGCAACTTGATAGCATGTTATAATGTAGTAGTTAGTAAACAGAATCTGATAAAGAAATGGGACCAGATCTTTAGATGATCCAATTGTCCACCACGTCACCGTTAAGCAACCTGTAGCTAGTTGTTGCGATTTGGTGTGGCTTCTGTCAAAGTTTCTATGTAGATTTTCATCGGGTACATCACGTGTATCACCACGCATACATTTTACAATCCCAATTAGAGCATATACTTGCCATCTCTTAATGAAAATTAGGGCATATATTGATCAATTAGCCTTTGTTGTTTATTACTTGCAGAACAGCTTGCTTAAACAATAGTTGGAGGTTACAGTGTCCTATTGCAGACGTGTAGAAAGCCATCAATAGGATATGATAATATAGGAACCAGTCAGCAAAGACTGTTGGAGACTGAATTCCCTGTTCCGTTCCTTGATCTTCTCTTCGTGTTGACATCACCAGTTTCATAAATATGAACAGTTTGCTTGTTCAATGTATATGTTACTATAACTGTTTACATGCTTTCCTTTTCCCTCCGAAAGAAGATACTTATTGAAAAGATCTCGGGTTACAGGTAACTCGATCAAGATGCATTATTTGATTTGGATTAGATAGTTAGATACGGATCTTGTTGAATAGATAGTTGCATACTAAATAAAATCAATTTTGACTATAAGGGCAGATGCAGCCTCTTCAGATGTTCAACTTGCAACGCACTGGCTGTGGTCTCCGTGGTGTCACGGTGTAGTAATAAACCGACAAGTGCTGTGACCTGAAACCTCTGTAATCTTAGTGTTTACGACCATTTGTAATTGACGCATAATTTAAATTAGGTAGTTAGGAGAAGCCGGGGTCTGTTGCATGGGTGCATGCATCTGATGACTTCACCTTGCTGAAACCGGGGGCGCCAGGATGTTTGCGGCATCCGGTTGCAGCTTCGTCTATGTTCATGCGAAGCTAACAAGACTCTAGAATCCACAGTGACACATATTTTCCGTACGAGGTTTGGATTTCTCATTGTCGATTTACATCATCAGATAGCAATGCTATTTGGAAATTTTTCATGGAGCAGGTTCCCTCTGACAGACGGCGAGATGGACACACAACTCTGCTACTGCAACATTTTTCCCAAATGGACAACGAGATGTCCTTGATTCAGTAACACGGGTAAAACGTTGCAGGCCTAACTGTCTATGATTGAGTGATGCAAATTTCAGTGCAGAGCAATTCTCGTCTGTGCATGCCAAGTCAACATTGATGCTTGTGCGTGCAGATGAAGCAAAAAAAAAGGGCCTTCGGTGGTGGTGAGATTGATCGACCAGCCCTGAACTAATTTGTCAGGGAGCATGTCTGTACTATTGGCAGCAACAGTTGTTTAGAAATAGTGGCAGAGGAGGAATTCGGTCTGGTAGGAAACTGTTTGAATCCTGAACCCCTGTGTCTGTGTCCGTGCCTGAAAACAAGCACAAGCTACCTGATTCTCCTATTCCAAACTGGCAAGTAGCAACAATGTGAGTCTGAAATGGTCCTGCACAGCCTCTGAATATGGCAAAAGAATATATGCAAGTTGTGGTGCAGTATTTTATATGCCCTGTCTTGGGTTATTTGCACCAATGAAACTAATCATCTCTGCATAACAGTATTTTTCACTTGTCTTCTTATTGTCTTGCGTGCTAGTGAGATGATCGTGGCTTGTAACCACGAGATCAGGATACTATATATGGATGATAATTTAACAGTCGTACTCGTTGAAAAATATGAAAACCGGGATGATTTTCATTTGCTTGATGAAATAGAATTTTATTTTAGCTAAAAAACCCATCTGAGCTGCTAACTCTCCAAGGGACTGCTACAGATTATAATCTCCATATCCTAGGCAGCAGGTAGTAACTTCTTGTCCACCTTTGTTTGACCAAAATTTTTCCAGTTATGATATAAAAATATTAGTAGAAATATCATACCTTTTTTTATCACCGTGACTTTCTTCCATCTTTCTTAGAAGTCCAAGTAACCGGGAGGTTGTTACTTGCTGAGGCTGACACTTGGTTAATTGAATTTGTTATATGACTCTGAGTACTCAGCATGCTCAACCACGTGTGAGAAGATGAGAAGAAAACAATGAATCAAAGGCCATACCAATAAGAGACATGAAAAACTAACAAGATCAGCGGTTGACTTCAGAAAATAAAAACATCAACTGAATTGAACTGTATCCATCCAATTAACAATAATGTGGCTTCATAATATTTTTGCCCCGGATCCTAGTCGAGAGTTGAGATCATGTAATCCTACACGAATACATTAGATGTTTAACCAATTTAGCAAGCAGGAACCGTGGCATATGCATCACCGGTAACTTGCCATGTAATCTTGCCTCCTATGATATATAAAGAAGGGTCCCTGGCTCGGTAGAACGTTTGGAGGAGACAACAGACAATACAATATACAATCCTTGTACCAGACCCGGCGATGCCCGCGAATACTACTCTCTCTGTATGTGCTACTCACGCACTCACACCACTACACGCACCAACACACCTCGCACATACACAAACCTACACCTACACACAGCGTCGAAGACTGCATCCTTTCAGAGATCGCTGGAAACCGTCAGGCTCCAGCGCGCGACGAGGAGCGTCAACAAATCCCTCTGTGGCACCATACATGGAGAGACACGTCACCTGAAATTTATTTGGGGATAAACCCCGGTGAGAGACGGGAGCCGAGCCCAGGGTTCGAACTCGCGCCGCGTTCCTGCCTAGCGCGGTTCTCTTGTTCGTGTGTTTTGATCGTGTTCGCCGCATCTCCATCAAGACCAGTCTCGAATTCGGTGTATTCAGCGTTCAAGTCGGCCACGGCTGATCCGGTTCCGAAGTCGACGCGCATGCGAGGATCCCATCCGTACAAAGCTGCACACCGTTGCTCTGTCATGTTCAAGTCGACGTCGATCAAGCTCGTAAAAAAAGCCAAATCGCTGTTGCATTTATCCAGGCGTGGAAAGCTAACTCCGCTTAGGAATCAAGAAGATGTACGCGGGCCTTGCTGTACAAATATATCAGCACGTACTGCTATACTGCTACACCAACTCACCAACGACTACCCTCAAGCTATGATCACGATCAAGAAAAGAGCAACACGTACCGGGCCTTGCTGTACAAGACTAAAAGGACTCGGTCAAGTTGCTAACACCACCAACGGATATCAAGTTGCTGCATGCAAAGCTACTGAAGGGGTCCAAGATCTTTCCTTGACATACATACAAGATGTATGTGTGCACTACTACGTCAACTCATCGACGACGGCCTCGACTGTTCGGTTCGATTCGAAACCACTTGGAAACCTTTACGCAATATCAGGAACTAGTCAGGGACACGTCCCGACTAGTCGGCTTCATCGGCAACCACTTCATCGCGCGCGACGACTACTTCGACTACGGCGCAAATCAAGCTAAGTCATATTTAATAATTATTTTTTATAATAATTTTATCAAGTTGTTCCCTCGATAGAGGTCTATACCATCACCGGCTACTTTTTGGGTATGTCCCTCAACAAAAATAATTATTGAGGGCTACACTATCGCCGACTATGGAGCATACCGCGTTAACCTGTGTATTTGGTAAATCAAGTTACGCATGGCACTAGCCCGCAGACTTTGTGCATCGAACTACGTAGGGCTCTCGGAGGCTACGGAATTCTTCGCCCGCAGATGCTGAACCATTGTGTGACCTCTCCAACAGGAGAAAACGTCCTAACCGACTACTTTATTATTTCTCTCCACTCTTAACGACAAATGCCGCTCCGTAGCATGCACCTTAATTCGTGAAACTTCAGCTCCTTCACAACACCTATGCACCTATTGTGGACTGGTTAAGCGAGACCAGGTGTTTAAACGTAACAGGGGCTACTCGAGTGGTTACGAGTCTAATAAGAGCAACGAGCAGACAGCTTAAACATGCATTACAATATGTTATTATTTTGTCTTATGATTATTTATCGATCAATACTACCCATTCTATTTATTTAAATTGCAAGGTGACCAGCTAATTACTCACATCAGTCGGGACCTGGTGCCACCTCTGCTCTTCATGGCGTCACGACGCCACCCGAGTATTTAAACTAGTCGCTTAAGACTCGGGGGCTACCCAGCACATATCAAGACTTGAAGCTGAGTACTAGAACTAGTTAGTTCTCAAATGACGCGGCACTACAATGCCAGTCCAGTACTTTAACTAGTCGGTGTTTGCATTTTTCGACGACTCGACGACTAACCGAGCATGGGCACCGATCGGTACTTGGATATCTATACGGAAGCTACTTTGAAGATTATGTTCTTGACCCTCGGACCGAATGGAGAACCATTCGCTTCGAGGCTCAGGGGCTATACCTAAGAGGTATATATTGTTTTACCTATTGTTGATCATTTCAAGACAAAGACTCAAATATTTTTTCAAGACCCTCGACCTGATTATTCTAATCAGCTTGAGGCTCGGGGGCTAAGCATATATGTTTCATCTTCAATGAGCATATTTATTGAAGATATTTATGAAACTTTCCACGGCCTCTCAGTAACCACAAGCACTCAGCGAAAGACTAGAAGACTTCGAAGGAGGTGGTTGTTCGGCTATTAAGCGTTCGGGTGCTTGTAGGATATGCATCCCTTGGTACCCATCAAGAAAGAAGACCGAGTCCTAGTAGACCTACTCGGAGAACTACTCGTATGCTCTTACTAGGACTCACATTGTAACCGACTAGGAGACTTGTCATATAACCTTACCCTCTGAGATATATAAAGGAGAGCAGGGGTCTCTAGCTCGGTAGAACGTTTAGAGGAGGCAATAGACAATATAATATACAATCCCACATACATGACGTAGGGTATTACGCTACACTGGCAGTCCAAACTTGTCTAAATCCTTTTGTGTTGTGTCTTCACGTTAACCATTAAGTTTCAGGTCCGATAATGTCCACAAATACTACTCTCTGAGGTACCTTAGACAAGTACTCGGTCGTTAAACACAGATAGAAACAAAACAATTTTTTTAGGGTGCAGCCAATGAAGTCAATGGCATAGCTGAGAAGCATGGGAGTGGGAGAGCCATGAGCAGTGGCCATGACAGTAATGCTCACATCCAAGACTGACTAGCAACAGCGCGGCCTAGTTGTGGTACTGGGGCACACATAAGAACAACTAGAGCTTGAAATGCAGCTCAAGCTTGCTGTTCTTTCAAGCTCGAAAGGTCAGTGATGCACTTGATGGTGACTGGGGACATAGTACAGAGGGCCAAGCTAAATAGCTTTGTTGATTGTTGGTTAGGCCAATGGAGAAGAAGGACGATTGCTGATTTGTGGACACAATGACAAACTTTGTGGAGTAGCTTGCAACATCAGAGGCTGCTGATGGCATTTGTCCAGCACAGCCTCTGAATATGGCAAAAGAATATATGCTTGTTGTGCAGTATTTTATATGCCCTTGGACTATTTGCACCAACGAAAGTAATCATATCTGCATAACAGTATTTTTCACTTGTCTTCTTATTGTCTTGCGTGCTTTAGTGAGATGATTGTGGATTGTGTTGGCATGAATTCACGGCCAACAGAACGCAAACGCAGGAACCGGTCAGACCGGTTTCTGTAACCGGTCAGACCGGTTTGCCAGACAGGGCTGGCGGTAGACCTTCGAGCGTCGTCCGGGCAGGATCCCGTCGGGGCAACGCACGTAGGGTTGTCCTAGAGTCGGCAGGCCACCTAGGACGCCCTCAATCAACGTAGAGACGAAGGAGGAACAACAAATAGTAGATTGAAAAAGTAGGAAAAAGAGAAAAAAGTAAAAAGATAAAAGATAGATGTATTTGTTCGATTGGATCCCCTCAATCGGCCTTGGCCCTTTATATTTATAGGGTGGGATGGTCTTACCCTGTTTGAGTCGGTTACAATATGGGACAAAATAGAGTCCTAATCCTACTCAAATTACAGGACCAAACCGGTCAGACCGGATTGGAAAACCGGTCTGACCGGTCAGACCGGTTTTCCAGGTGCAGATCTTCCTGAAGCCATAACCCTCTCATCCGGAGTCCAAATTAGGTGTTCTACATATGCATCTTGATTGTCTCGACGAGAGCTACGCAATGGTGAAGTCCAATTTGTATTTTGACAATGTTTCCAAAACCGGTCTGACCGGTTTGCTGGCCTTTCAGACCGGTTTGCACCGCTGTGCCAATTTTAGTCGTCAACATATGCCCCCCTGTTTTTTGGCAAAGCTTGCGTGCCAAAAAATAAGCTTCTGGACCAAAATCATCTAAGGACGATGATGAAAAAATACACCGGCCATATATTAGTGCTAAGGGCGATAAACATTATCGGCCATAAACTTGTCTTTAACCTCAAGGAACGACTTGCTTTGGCCTCCATACCTGCTTGGTAGTTGCTAACCTTGTTGGCGTGACCTTTGCTTGTTGCTCCATTGATTCTTGCTTACGTATCCGCTGCAATCTTCTCTTTTGAGTATGAGACAAGCCTGAGGGACACCACCTCGGCTGTGAGTATCTTGAATCTCTCTTGATGTCCTTCTCATCTCCTTTAGAAATAGGTGTACTTCTGACCAGATTATTGTTAACAACAAACGGTCTTTGCGTTGAATCATAACTTTCATATGTAGGAGCATATTGAATCATATATGAACGCATATGTAAATTGCTATAATCTAAAGGTGAATAATAATAAGGATAGAACCAGGACCATGGTGAGGTCGGTCCAACATATGAACAAGGTGCAGCAGCATAATTTACTCGAGATCTGCAAGAACAAGATTCATTTTGATTTTCTGATGGAGGTTTTTATTTTTTACCTTTACTAGGCCGATTTCCTCGCTTTTGACTTGATCTCTTCTTCTTGTACTTGGCCAAAAGCTCCTCGAAGGTTAGCTTCACATTTTTCTTGATTTTGGGACACTCCCAGTTTTCCTGGAGAAACCGGTCAGACCAGTTTGAAGAACCGGTCAGACCGGTTTGCGTGTTGTCAGTCTTCTTTGTCTTTTGTTGCCCCCCAAGCACTTGAGGGACCTCCTTCTGCACCTTTATCACTTTTGGATCAGCAAGCTTGTCATCTCCAATGATTACATTTTTTCCAACGGCTTTTTCGGCTTGATGTGGCCGAATTAGCACTTTAGGATTTCGTAACTCAATGGTATTCATAGGAAAAGGATTAGTGTCAACTCGCATAGGATGAAATGTCAAACGACCTTCATTAATGGCCGATTGCTCTTGCTGCCGAAATACATTGCAATCATTCGTTGCATGAGAATAAGAATTATGAAATTTACAATAAGCACGTTTTTTCAACTCTTCTAATGGCGGCATAGTATGAGTTATTCTAATTTTTCCTGCTTTTAGCAATTCATCGAAAATTCTATCACACTTAGCCACATCAAAAGTATATTTAACTTCCTCTTGCCGATTCTTGCGGACCGGCTTTAGAGACTCGCAAGTGCTAGGCTTATCTTTAGTTGACCATACAAATTCAGCACTAAAAACATCATTACTTTCATCGTCCGAATTATCAGATGCATAATATACAAGACGATTACTTTTATCATTAGTTTTTTGTGAACTCTTAGATTCTTTAAGTCGGTTTTCATTAGCTAGAGCTTTTTGCAACAACCTACTTACATCTAGAAATTCTTGACCATCTAGCTTATCTCTATGAATATCAAGCAAACCAGCATAAGCAAGATCAGCTAGATCTCTATCTGAAATTTTTAGACTATAGCATCGGTTTCTATTGTCTCTAAATCTTCTAATATATTCAGAAACAGATTCATTAGATTTTTGCTTAACCGATACAAGATTTGACAATTTTAACTCAGTTTCACCATTAAAGAAATAATCATGGAATTTTTCTTCTATGTTAGCGAAAGAATAAACTGAGTTGGGTGGCAAAGAAATAAACCAATTAAATGCAGCACCCGATAGAGATAAAGGAAATAATCTCATTTTACAAATATCTTTAGAAGCAGCTTCACCACATTGTATAGTAAATTGGCCTATGTGCTCTAAAGTACTTCTACCATCATCCCCACTGAATTTAGTAAACTCTGGTATTTTAAAGCCTGGTGGGTATGCGACATATTCATAATTCTCAGGATATGGTCTTTGATACGACCGATTCTTAGTTTTAGGCTCTATACCAAAAGTTTGTCTAAACATTTCGAGCATCTCCTCTCTAAATCCCTCCATCCCCGGAACGGTTCTAGGTCTAGCAGATCCAGAATGTGGTACTCGATTTATAGTGGGCTGTGGTGTGCTATATGTTGCTGTTTGATTCGGCAATGCGTTAGGAACATGATGCAACGAACTAAAAGAAACACATGCACCTATAGATGGTTCATAATACACGGATGTATGTGGTGTCATAGCATTAGTAGCAATCATCGTACTCCCTCCACCAGCCGAAGTACCAATGGTAGTTCGGCTATGTATGTGGTTGATTGGTGATGAACCAATGGGAGCCTTTGGAATATGCAAATTTGATAAATCCTCTAGTGCACTATCTATACAATTTTCGGTATTAGAAGTAGAACCATTAACATCCTTACCAGAAAATTGTTTATTAATTTTGGATTCTATGTTTTCAAAACGAGAATTAATCATTGATTCAAACTTTCCATTCATAGCATCAAATTTATTATTAAAGCTCGCACTAACAACTCCATCAATAAAATTTGCAATTTCTGAATTAATTTCAGGAGAAGCATTGGATTGTACCTTTAGCGCGGGAATATCAATGACAACATCCTTGTCTTTCTTGACGTTCCCTTGTCGATCCATGGAGAAGTGCGATATGTATTGCTTCACGGCTTCTTCTTCCAACTCTTGGATCTCCCGCTCTTTATGCTCACGGATCTTTCTTCGGATTTCCGCAAGCGCTTTCTGCTCCTCAGCTGCCGTTTGATCAACGTTCGGCCTTTGAATGTTTGCAGCATCGACATCAGCAGGTTTAGGTAATTTACCGGCCATGGCAGCCGATTGATTTACCTAAGGATCGATAAAACGGTTTGAGCAACCAGAGATTCTGGGTTCGATCCCCAGCGGAGTCGCCAAATCTATTGGCACGAATTCGCGGCCATCAGAACGAAAACGCAGGAACCGATCAGACCGGTTTCTGTAACCGGTCAGACCGGTTTGCCAGACAGGGCTGGCGGTAGACCTTCGAGCGTCGTCCGGGCAGGATCCCGTCGGGGCAACGCACGTAGGGTTGTCCTAGAGTCGGCAGGCCACCTAGGATGCCCTCAATCGACGTAGAGACGAAGGAGGAATAGCAAATAGTAGATTGGAAAAGTAGGGAAAAGAGAAAAAAGTAAAAAGATAAAAGATAGATGTATTTGTTCGATTGGATCCCCTCAATCGGCCTTGGCCCTTTATATTTATAGGGTGGGATGGTCTTACCCCGTTTGAGTCGGTTACAATATGGGACAAAATAGAGTCCTAATCCTACTCAAATTACAGGTCCAAACCGGTCAGACCGGTTTTTCCAGGTGCAGATCTTCCTGAAGCCATAACTCTCTCATCCGGAGTCCAAATTAGGTGTTCTACATATGCATCTTGATCGTCTCGACGAGAGCTACGCAATGGTGAAGTCAAATTTGTAGTTTGATAATGTTTCCAAAACCGGTCTGACCGGTTTGCTGGCCTTTCAGACTGGTTTGCACCGCTGTGCCAATTTTGGTCGTCAACAGATTGTAACCACAAGATTAGGAGGATACTATATATGGATGATAATTTAATGGTCGTACTCGTTGAAAAACGTGGAGACCGAGATGATTTGCATTTGCTTGATGAAATAGAATTTCCCTTTATCTAAAAAAACCATCCGAGCTGCTAACTCCCCAAGGGACTACTACAGATTATAATCCCCATATCCTAGGCAGCAGGTAGTAACTTCTTGTCCACCTTTGTTTGACCAAACTTTTTCCAGTTATGATATAAAACATATTAGTAGAAATATCATACCTTTTTTTTATCACCGTGACTTTCTTCCATCCTTCTTAAAAGTCCAAGTAACCGGGAGGTCGTTACTTGCCGAGGGTGACACTTAGTTACTTAATGGAGAAGAAGGACCATTGCTGATTTGTGGACACAATGACAAACTTTGTGGAGTAGCTTGCAACATCAGAGGCTGCTGATGGCATTTGTCCAGCACAGCCTCTGAATATGGCAAAAGAATATATGCTTGTTGTGCAGTATTTTATATGCCCTTGGATTATTTGCACCAACGAAAGTAATCATCTCTGCATAACAGTATTTTTCACTTGTCTTCTTATTGTCTTGCGTGCTTTAGTGAGATGATTGTGGATTGTAACCACAAGATTAGGAGGATACTATATATGGATGATAATTTAATGGTCGTACTCGTTGAAAAACGTGGAGATCGAGATGATTTGCATTTGCTTGATGAAATAGAATTTCCCTTTATCTAAAAAAACCATCCGAGCTGCTAACTCCCCAAGGGACTACTACAGATTATAATCCCCATATCCTAGGCAGCAGGTAGTAACTTCTTGTCCACCTTTGTTTGACCAAACTTTTTCCAGTTATGATATAAAACATATTAGTAGAAATATCATACCTTTTTTTTATCACCGTGACTTTCTTCCATCCTTCTTAAAAGTCCAAGTAACCGGGAGGTCGTTACTTGCCGAGGGTGACACTTAGTTACTTAATTGAATTTGTTATATAACCGTTAGTACTCAGCATGCTCAATCACGTGTCAGAAGATGAGGAGAAAACAATGAATCACAGGCCATACCAATAAGAGACATGAATAACTAACAAGATCAGCGGTTGACTACAGAAAATAAAAACATCAACAACTGAATTGAACTGTATCCATCCAATGAACAATAATGTGGCTTCATAATATTTTTTCCCCCGTATCCTGGTCGAGAGTTGAGACCATGCAATCCTACACGAATACATTAGATGTTTAACCAATCTAGCAAGCAGGAACAAAACACTTTTTTAGGGGTGCAGCCAATGAAGTCAATGGCATAGCTGAGAAGCATGGGGATGGGAGAGCCATGAGCAGTGGCCATGACAGTGATGCGCACATCCAAGACTGACTAGCAACAGCGCGGCCTAGTTGTGGTTCCTACTGGGCCACACATAAGAATAAAGCTTGAAATGTAGCTCAAGCTTGCTGTTATTTCAAGTTCGAAAGGTCAGTGATGCACTCGATACGGTTAGTGACCTGATGGTGACTGGGGACATCGTACAGAGGGCCAAGCTAAAATAGCTTGTTGATTGGTTGGTTAGACCAATGGAGAAGAAGGACGATTGCTGATTTGGGGACACAATGACAAACTTTGTGGAGTAGATTGCAACATCAGAGGCTGCTGATGGCATTTGTGTAGCTTCGCAAGCGATGTTTCGAAAGCTGACCATGACGAGTCTGAGACACATTGAGTCTGTGTCTCTGAAAGCTTGATACTATGAATTTATTACTGTCCTCTTGGATCTCTTCTATGGCCAAGAATCTTGGGGGGTGGCTTTTCTGGTAAAACTGAACCAGAAAAAAAGAAGGGTGAAAAAAATACGTTTCTGGACACCAAAAGAAGGGTAAAAAAATACGTTTCTGGTAAAACTGAACACCAAAAAAAAAGACGCCGTTGCCGGGGATCGAACCCGGGTCACCCGCGTGACAGGCGGGAATACTCACCACTATACTACAACGACCTTGTTGCGAAGGGTACATTCAGGTCTAATATAAAGTGTCAGAATGCTGCATCCATTCGTCTAACTTAGCCCCATGCTTTGAAGATTGAATTGACGTTCATGAATCCCAATAGAATGGCGATTGGGCAGAATTTGTTGAAACAAACACCACCACGTTGTTATTCGAGTATCGTTCGACCAATTTCATCAAAAGCTCATTAAAATTACAGTAAGAACCAGTCCAAACATGGATTCATATAAGCCACCGGAATACATTGGTATCACCATCATAATTTCCTGTTCTACGAAAACAAAATTCCCTGCAGTACGAAACTTAACACATGGGAACAGCGAACTCATGAACACATGGCAGGAGGCCTGATCTGTTCTATATCTATGTTTTATATCCACCAATCATACAACATATCGAGGGGAAGAAGGCAGTAACTCCCCGCCAAACAATCATTGGATGGGTGTATACGAGTGACCCCCAGAAGAAGCCCCAGAACCCTTTTGCTGCTCCTCAGCGGCCATCTTCTCCTTGGTCATTGTCCCGACGTCTGTGGCGGCTTTCGCGACCTTGTTGAACGCGTTCGTGACCCACGAAGCGCCAGTGAAGACGTACCTGTTCTTCATGATGGCGGACCCAGCACTGCTCACCTTCTGCTCAGCAGCAGCAAACGCGGACTTGGTCTTGTCAGACACCTGGAACTTCTGGTCCATCTCCTTCACCTTCCCGCTCACCATGGAAGTGCCTGTGGTGATCTTGTCACTCAGGCCAATTTTCTTGTCAATGGAGGCCACCTTTGCACCGGCTGTGGATGTGAAACCATGCTTCTCGTCGAATGCTTTGGCTTTGCCAACAGCATCTTTGCCAAGGACGAAACCCTTAGCAAGCATAGTGCTGACAACATCCTCAGCCTTGTGGACAACGTTGTTGTCTCCACCAACTGGAACTCTAGTTCCACTCTGAGAACAGAATATAATGGTCAATACAAGTTATCTATGAATTTTTTAACGGGCAAATGTGCTGCAATTGTGCCTATTCTAATCGCTAAAACAAAGAATGTCTTTTGTCGCTAAGAGTGCAATTCTGGGCAAACCATGAAACTAGCTCTGGTATACGAAAACTGCATAGATAATTCTCAAAAGTGGGAGCTACTGGATTCCAAATAGAATAACATATGCAATTCACCATTATACTTCGTCTGAGCCTCTGAGGGGAGTTAATTCTTAGAAAAAATGAATGAATTCTAGTCTGATGCCTAATTGGTATCCCTTCAAATTTACCTAACAGAAGTGCAGACATCAACTATTGGAATGTAAATGAAAATGTCACAGGCTCAGCATGCCAATCAGAACCTGCGATGGAAGTCACACCTATTGTTTCATTTTTAGTTATGAAGCAGACATGAACCAATGACACTACATACAACATAATACAGTAGTGTGGTTTTGATGAAGTTGAAGAAAAAAAGACTCAGTTATCCACACATAAATACTTGCATAATTGCAAACTATGTTCAGTGCAGGATACAGCCTAACATAACCAATGTAACGCTGAGAGGGAAAGAGAGGTGCATAAAAACTTGAACATATCATACCATTGGTGGAGCAGAGGCAGTTGGGGGTGGCTGATATTCTGGAGCAGGTGCAATGATGACAGAAAGATCAACTATTGTGGCACCCTGTGACAATGAAGTATAATGGAATTAATGTTAGGATTCTACAAGCATTAAAACAATATATTGAGGACAACAAATTTCTATGCAAAAATGCAAATGCTGCTAAAAAGGACTTGCTTTCTTTTAGGCAAAAAAAACATTGATTTAACTTTCTTTGGTGGGAAAGCATGTAGTGGTAGCTAAACCATCATCAGCAAAGGGATTTCAAATTCAGGAATGGTGACAGAAACTGGATTAAGGGAAACAAAGCACATGTCAAAATGGAGATAATATCAGTTAGATTTTAAGTTACTTCTTCAATAGCATCTGAAATATTAGACAGCAAGACTTCATATATACATGTTACATATTACAACAAAGAAAATAGAAGTTTAACTAAAGCAAAAGGAGTGGAGTGAACAATAGAGACAAAGTGGAAATAGGAGATGTAATTGTTCCAAGGCCTTCAATTACTCACCGAAAGAAGAAGTGCAGTCTCTGCACCTTGTGCATCTTTGAAAGTCACATATGCAACTTGAGACCACTCATCACCACTGGCAAGGGAAAAAAAAGAGAAATAGGGAAATAAGCTAATGAGCATGCTAGTTTTTAAAGGCCTATATGGACATGAAAAGAGAAGGTCCATCGTTGGATAAACTTTGCAAATTTTACAAACCTTTGCATCTCCACATGTTCAATATCTCCTGAAAAGGAAAAGAACTCCTTAATGTCTTGTACAGTTGCACTAAGTGAGACATTGGTGACCTTCACTGTCCTTACCTGTAGCAAATAAAACATTAGCATGACTTTTGCAAGGAGCATTGATGAATATGGAGCAGGGAATCAACAATAATAATGGAGATAAATGCATATTGTTTCCCGTGACATATTGACTTATCTGTAATTTAAGCTTGAGAGGTTTTTTTCACTCGCATATATGCAAACCATACCAGACATTTGAAAATCAGATGATAAGCATTAAACGGAATAAGCAGAGGAGCTTATGTAATTCAAAAATGTTTCTTGTTCTAGCATGGCAGCATTAAACGGAATAAGCAGAGGAGCTTATGTAATTCAAAAATGTTTCTTGTTCTAGCATGGTAGCATTAAACGGAATAAGCAGAGGAGCTTATGTAATTCAAAAACGTTTCTTGTTCTAGCATGGCAGACGAGCTTAGTAAATATTTAAATACTCTTCAAGATCATGAGCTAGGTAAATCAAGTATGCCGTCTTATGCCGCATAAAGCACTCATCAACTTTTTTTAACTATTGAACATGGTGCCCAACAAAACACAATGATGATCCAAGCATACTGCCCTAACTTTTGCAGGCTTATAATGGCACGACGTATCGATGTCTAATGCTAGCATAAACTGCCAACTTTCCCTCACATGGATACAGATTGTTTCATCAAGCAATCTGGCATCATTAATCCCAATGAAGCGGTACGGAGCATAAGCATTAGGTGATCCAGAATCCACACCACAAAGTCATTCAGTCAAGGCGTAAATAAAGACCTCGGAGCTTGCAAGCCAAAATTCCTATTGAATAGCCTACCCACCTTCTCGGAATGCTTTTGCAATCGCACAAACTAGTACTCAATCAAAAGCAAGACCTATAACCTGTTAGGCTGTTACAAATCATCACGCGTGCATGGGCCTCAACTAGTACACTGGTAAGCCCGCTTGCAGTGATCAGAGATTGCAAGCCAAAAAAGTTCCTATTGAATAGCCTACCGACCTTGTCGGAAGGCTTTTGCAATTGCACAAACTAGTAGTAGATCGAAAGCAAGCCCTGTAACTTGTTACAAATCATCATTCATGGACATCAACTAGTACACTAGCAAGCCCACTTGCAGTAATCCTCTCAACCAATCAATCAATCCTACAAACATTTGACACCTACGAACGAACCCGGTCACCTAAAGTTGAACCCGGTCACCTAAAGTTGCAAAGAGAGGTGGGCACGCACGCACGCGCGCGCACGCTCTCCCTTGCTCATCCGTTTCCAGTTGCAGGGATTTCCGCACGGGGGTTGTTAACTTACGAGTGCCTACGCCGCAATCACAACTCACGCCCCAGATCCGACCAAACCCTAGCCCCCTAACCGGCAGCGAAGCTTACCCCCCAGCAAACTGCGCCCGCGAAGCAACAACGAACTCAGCCCACCAGCCAACGAGGTAGGTGGGAGGCGATTGACCTGGGGGACAACAAACTCATGGACGCGCGCTGCCTTGCCCCCGACGCTCCCGCTCTAGCACGGCCGGATCCAGAGGGAGTCACCAGGGCGGCAACCAACCAAAAGAGATTTGACGAGTGAGAGGGAGAGAGGGGAGGAAGGAGAGGACGCGCGTGGCTCACCGGAGCTGTCACTGGGACCTCCGCCGCCATCGCCGCCGCCGTCGCCGTGGGTGGGGAGGAAGCCTGTTTAGACGGTGATTAATAATAAGTCTGCTAATGGAGGGTTAAGACTACTGGGGGGAGAGACCGGAAGCGAATGGACGGGACCCTGAAGACTAGTAGTAGTAGACGACTTGGGTGTTAAGGCAAGCAGAAACGCCAAAGAAAGAGGCCAAAGCCCGGAAGCCTCGCTTCCAATCCAAAAAGCAAAAAGGAACATTCCACTACTTACTATGTAGAAATATCTTTTCCTACGTGGAAATTTTATTTCTGCCATTTCTATATATACAAGGAAAAGCAGACAGGGTCGTAGCACTGCCAAAATGTTGATGGGTCCAAGTATGTCAGCTAATCGGTTAGGGACATCGTATGATCTTCGGTTGCTCTCGGCATATTTGTCTTCCTAGGCCAATACCTTTGTATTTCTAGATTATTAAGCGCGTGGCGAATTCGGCAACTATGGTTGCCGGGTCAATAAATTCATCTGATTTCAAACTATAATATTATAAAATTTACAACTCTACAAGCTTCCTTGGACGCCAAGAATCAAGTAGTATGGTCGCCTATAAAAAAAAAAGGAAAAAGTCCAATTTACTACCTCCATGTATTGGCTAGGTCCAAATAACCCCTAATGTATTAAATGGTCTATTTAACCCCCTCATTTTGGAAAATCAGATCTGAAAGTGTATCTAGGCCCCTTGTGGGTTTTGGTGATTGAGTGACACAAACAATTAAAGGAGGTTGTTGAGCTTTGGATAGATATTATTGTCAATGATAAAGTCAAGCTTATGTCATCCAAAGCATGCAAAAGTAAAGATACGACAAGTAAAGGTTGAAGTAAGCAAAAGAGACAAAGAGGTATTACAAGGAAAGTCAAGATAGGAATTTATGTGGTAACAATATTGATATGAAAGCAAATGTTCAAGCAAAGAACATGGATTTCAAAGTGGTACTCATGATGATGCAAAGCAAAGCTAAACTTAAAGTGGCGAGATAGGATGAAAGGATCAAGCTAGATGGCGAGTGACGAGGTACTAAGCAAAGAGAAGGGCAAGTTGGTCTTGTAGCCGATGGACTTTGCTGGAGTGAAGTCTAGCATCATGGTTTGATTTCTAGGCATTAATCAAGCCTCATCTAGTGAATCAATGCAATGCATCTAATCATTGTTTAATCTTATGATAAAGTGGCTTATGAATGAGTAATGGATTCTTGATCATAACACTTGAATATTCTAAGCCTCTAGCTCAAGTTGGATGTGCTCAAGAGATAAGAAAGGTTGCACCCTCATGAAGCGAGAATTGAAGAAAAGTGGTAAGGCTCAAGTTATTCAATCTCAAGTGGTTGAACTAGATTTTATCTTTGATCTTGAGTATAGGTATGTCGTACTATCAAGAGGGATGCAACGTTGATAGCTTTGTCTATGTCTCGGTGCTCAAAGTGATCTATCCAAGTGCTAACATAAGAGAAACTCCTATCACAACACTTGCACTAGGTAGGTCTGTAGCTTAATTTCAGGTGGGATGGGTAGCCCTCTGAATAAGCTATAGAGTCCAAGATCACCGAAATCGGACATCGGAGTAAAAAGTTATGACTATTTTAGTTGGGCACTTTCTGGAATTTCCGGGCTGGCGGAAATTTCCGGTCTGGGCGACGGAAATTTCCGGTGATGGCGGAAATTTCCGGTACGGGCTGATATTTCCGTTCCTAGATGGATATTTCCGGCAAATGCGATGGAAATTTCCGGTCTGGGCGGAAATTTCCGGTCCAGACTAACCTGAGACACAACGGCTAGTTTTTGGGGGTCCTCTATATATACCCCCACACTCATTTCGGTTGGGGCTGCTGGTTCCTCTCACGAAGCACGTATTCTACAGCCAAGATTTGCTCTCCCCTCTCTCTATTTGCTTGAGATTTGAGAAGAGAAGTGAGTTAGGGTTGAGAGAAGAGATTGAAGACTTGAAAGCTTCATTCCATCCTTGAGCACTTGAGTTCATAGCAAGTAATCTTCGAAGTGTTTGTTACTCTTGGGGATTCATCCCCTAGACGACTAGGTGTCGCCGAGGGCATCCAAGCCAAGCTTGTGGATTCGCCTCGGAAGTTTGTATCACCCATCCTTCGTGGATTTGCTAGTAAGTGCACTTAGCTCCTTCGTGGTGACTAAGTGGAGGAAAGTGGCTTGGTGTGTATAAGCCCGCCTTTCGTAGGCCCTCAACGGAGACGTAGAATTAATCGTGTCTTTGTGACAGCCTTAGTGGCGGCGGTGAATTCGAACTTCGGATTAAATCTTGTGTCTCTGTGTGTTCTTGTGTTCATATTGTTGTTCTTGTTGATATTGAGCAATTCGACCCGATCTATCTTCTTGTGAGCTTTTGGTTGCAGGTGGTTGGTTAGAAAGCTTCTACATATCCCAAGTAACCTCTTGCAACTCATCGTTTTGATTAGAATTTTATAGGAGCATCTACATCTAAGTTCGTTTTCGTGGTTGTCTGAAATTACTGTAGCACCGGAAATTTTCGATAGAAATTTCCGATAAACTGATTCCGCTGCAAGTTGTGCTAAATTTTTCAGCAATCGCCTATTCACCCCCCCTCTAGGCGACATCAAGATCCTTTCAAGATCATAACACACCTTTAACAGAATTTTATAACATGTACAGACCTTCAAAACACAGAAATCTGCCATATTATTAGCCAGATCCTTCTTGTTCATGACCTCTTGTCAATAACTCTTACCTGTTACTGCTAGTGGGTAGGGAAATTTTGTTGTGAAAAAAAATTCAATTCACGATCACGTGTCTAATAGTGACTTATACATTTCATAACATGTACACGATACCTTTGTATGGATAGTCGTTACATATGTGCAGGCAACATCTCGTCAACTTTGTGCAGCATAAAGAAATAAAAATTCTTGTTACAAGGCTATTTGGACTTGCAAAATGGTGTAAAAGGTGTGTTATGATCTGATTTTGCAAAATGAGGGGGTTAAATGGACCATTTAATACATTAGGAGGTTATTTAGACTTAACCTATATATGGAGGTAGTAAATTGGACTTTTTTCTAAAAAAAAGTGCTGTAAAGTTTGGGGAAATGAATGAATAGAAGTTGCTTGTATCTCTTTTAGACTATCTCCAACAAGAGATACCCAAAAACGAGACCTATATCCCCAAAAGGGTCTTGTACAGTGAAAAACCAACCCACCCAAATCTTATCTTCTCCAACAGTAGAGAGGCAAAAGGAGACCCAAATCCATCTCCTCTACGCGCGCCGGCGACGAGGAGCTCCGGTCGGGGCTCTCCCTCTCGCCGCCAGGCCGCCCCGCCCTCCCTCCGCAGGGCGCCCCGGAGCACCACCGCCGAGCTTCCTCCTCCTCCCCGCCGTCGCGGCCATGGCGGCCGCGCCGCCGCCCCAGAGCCCCGCCTCCGGCCGCGGAGCCGCCGCCTCCTCCCCGGAGCCCCGCCGCCGGCCGCGACCTCCTCCTCCTCCACGCCAGTCATGGCCTCCTCCGCCCCGGCCTCACCCTCCTCCTCCTCCCGATCATGGCGGCCGCGGCATGCTACTCCCTCCTCCTCCCGGCCATGGCGGCCGTGGCCTGCTCCTCCTCCTCCTCCCGGCCATGGCGGCCGCCGGGAAGCAGCTCCCTCGCGCAGCGGCCCGCGGAGCTCCCAACGCCGGCCATGGAGGAGCTCGATGCGGCGACCTCGCCAGCCATGGGGAGCTCGACTCACCGGCCATGGAGGCTCCATGGGTCGACGAGCGGCAGCGGTGCGTCCTCCTCCCGCGCGGACGAGCGGCTTCGGCTCGGACGAGCGACGGCAGCGGCGGATTCGGACGCGTAGAAGATGGGTCGAAGAGAGAGAACGAGCTATCTTTGCGTCGCGGTGAGAGGGATACGCAAAATGGGTATCCGGGTCTTCTGTTGGAGACCGTTTTTGGTACCTAAAACTAATGTGCGCGACCCAAGATAGGTATGGGTCGCCGGATAGATCCTCTCTTGGAGATAGTCTTAGTTTACAAGAAAATGGACGCGATTTACTGAAAAGAAGCAGAGGTTGACTTGATCCATGGAACACTGAAGAGATTCCAGAGATCTGGAAAATAGGAAATAAGAGTCTGACAGAACAGAACCAGGGTTTGAACTTTGACTTCATGCTGCACCCTGAAGAAAGTTCTGAATAACATGAAGTCAAAGTCCTCCATCTGAGAGCTCTTCAGGGATCTCTCCAATGAGAAGCATACATCTTCCTCGTGGTAAACGTAGAATTCAGACAGAGAGCGCATACTGCTCTTCACGACGCATTTGATTTGCTACCTGATGTTCTGATCTAAGCTATTCCAAACAAACCAACCAACCAAATAAGGCGATCATGATACTAATTTGCACCCAATTTTAGACACCCAGCAGATTCAGATTGCAACAGTAGTTTGGGACATTGGGTTATAGGGTTGCTAACGGCTGCACAAATCAGCATCCACATCAGCTGAATGCTTTTTGCAGGGACGATGAGACGGCAGAGAATGAACAGAGCAAGCAAGCAAAACACCCAAAAGCTCCTGAAGAATGGCTCCTCATCTCCTCTGCTCTGCTGACGCACGCGACGATTCATCCTACATTTCTACTGTCCTTGTACGTAGTACCAAACCGCAGTAGCCGCGGGTTGTATTTGTATCTAATCTAGTCGACGATGACGAGGGGCTCGTCGGCGGTGGCCCCCTTGGAGGTGATCTCCTCCGGCAGGCCGCCGCGGAGCACCTGCACCCGGAACACCACCTTCCCCTGAGTTCCGGCGGTGGGCGACGTGACGATCTCGAAGACGCAGGCGTCCCCGACCCGCAGGCGGTTGTCGACGGCGAAGTCCCTCCACGCGGCGTCGATCTTCTTGCACTTGAGCTCGCCGCAGTAGCTCGCCGCCCACGACCGGCCGCGGCAGAGGAGCTCCGCCGGGACGCGCGCCTCCGGGAGGTGCCGGTGCAGGCGATCCGGGATGACCTGAGAGAATTGCCGGCCGGGTCAGTCGAGGCGACCCTTCTTCTTCTTCTTCTCCCACGGTGACCTCTGCTGCGGGCACGGTGTACCTACCAGCTGGAACTGCTTCTGGACTTGGTTCTTGGACATGACGGTGGTGAAGAAGGGGTGCTCGCCGGAAAGCGGGGTGATCTCCCAGTCCTCTGAAGCCAGCGGCGGCAACGCCGGCGAGCGCTCCTCCTCCTCCTCGCGGGGCTCCACCTTTGGCTTGATGATGGCCGGATCCGGGTGCTGCTGCTGCCGCCGCCGCCTCCTCCGTGGAAACCCAGGGGTCTCCATCTCACAAAGCTGCACTGGGATTAGCTTCCCGTGCTTCAAATCACGACATGCGCAAAAGATTGTAGGATTCATTATTATAAAAAAATAAAATAAAATAAGAAAAAAGATTGCAGGACTCAGATGCAGCAGTACCTGAGCAGGGAGAGGGTGAGGTTCCTGCTTGTCCTTGGGCACGGAGCAGACAGCAAAGCCGAAGGCCTCATGACCCTTCTTCTTCTACACCATCCATCATAAAGACAACCAATCACTGGACAAGAATTAAATTGCAATTGCTCAGAGAGGATTGTGAATCCCCAATACCCACCCTGCTTTTACGCAGGGTAGGAGATAGCTCTGCTCTGGATTACCTACAACACAAACTGTCATTGCAACCGGGCCCTCAAGGCAAGGCCGAAATGTTTCCAAAGCATCAACACATTTCATTCGCATCAAACTTACATATTCGCAAGCCCATCGCATAAGCCTAATCTCACGAGGATTCCAGTTCTCCCCCAACGTTTTATTTTCACAAGAAAGTATGACTCGAGAATTATTCTACAAAATCCCACAGAATGGTTTGCCGAGAGATTAATCGCCCGCCCAGAATTTTGTACACGGGGATTACCAATACAGAACCCCCTCCAAAAAAATCATACAGCCTATTGTATTGTAACCTAGTATTGTGCGTCAAAGCAAGGGGGGATCTTGGGTTTCATGAGCATATTCAGTTTGCGACGACAGGGAGGGAACAGCGTGGCACGGCAGCTGGGATTTTCAGAGATCGGAGATGCGTTTCCCATGGATGAACTCGATCACTTTGGTGAGTGCCACGGCCAGTGCTGCTGTCACGGAGACCAGGTTGTCCAGAAACTCTTCTGGTGTTGGCTTGTCCCCATCCACGATATCAGTCACGGCTTTCACAAAGATTGCTGGAGTTGAGAACATGTCTGCAACGTATGCCACTGCTGCTCCCTGTAAAGGTAAACAGGGCAAAGTTAAAATACTTTCAGGATTTAAAAACTGGAACACGATGTTACCAGGTGAAGAGGAAGCAGGCAAAGTAGATACAAAAGGCAAAATAGTGGCCTGCTGCACTGCATACCAAACACCAGTCACCAGTGCACTTAACGCAATTGCTCCATGGCATGCTGATTACTAAACTCTACATCAATGTATTAACTTCAAAATATCTCAGCTAAAAAACTAAACCCGTTGGCCATGACTGCCTACTTCAACCAGAAAGTACCACAGATGCAAGGTTTGTACAAATGGCCCTAGAATAAAAATGAAGCATGCTTTCAACAGAGGAAACTAGGCTTGCATAGCTCCATTTCTTGGCTGTGTGCCTGTATTCATAAGCTGATTGCTTGAGAACAAGTGCATACCTCCATATCCTTGATTGTAGCATCAGTGCTCAGTATCGCCGCCTCGTCCTCAGGAGACATATCCAGAGAATCCCCAGTCGACAACTTGCCAAGCTGAAATGAAGAAAACATTAAGATAATAAGTACTATAAGGCTGCCCATAGATTGATACAACCTCACAAGTTCACCCAATGGAACTACAAAATTATCGCAGAAACTATACCCACTAAAAGGAAGCTGCAAGAGCCATGCATCTCTAAGCACAACATGAAAGAAAATAACTCGTCAGTTTGGCAACATGACTCACCTTGAAATTGAGTTCCTTCAAGATATTAGGGGCTTCAAAAGTTTTGCGTGCTCCCACTCCATACATGTCAAAAACCTATGCATATGCACCAACAGGTCCATATTAATATGACTAAAATTTTAAGAGATGACAAAAGAACAAAACAGCTAAAGAAGAGGTCACATTAAAATAAAAAAGTAATATATATTTATGGCCATAATCTGAGCAAGCGGTATACATGATAGATCGAAAAGTAATTAATCATGATGGTGCAGCAGAGCAAGGAACCCCAACAGGTTGTATCAAACAAGATCAGATCGACAATATTTGTTGGATCAAACTAGTCACGTATTGTTTGCCACATAAACAAATTGCTCATCTCTAAGAAAAAAATGGATGTAACCCCAGCACAACAGTACCACATATATAATAGATGCAAGACAATACTCACAGGTATCGGTATCCTCCTGTCATGGAATGCAACATCTGATGCTAGGAAGACATCTTTAATGTTTGCTCCTTTGGCCTACACACAGGAAAACCAATCTTCAATCAGAGTATAAAACCATAAAAGGCAACATCGGCAAAGTTTCAGTATATACCTTGAAGCCACCAGCAGTGCCAGCATTAATGATAAGGTCTGGCTTCAATGCTTGAATGGACGCATAAGTCACAAGAGCTGCCGATACTGTACCAACACTGTCAACTCCTGCAAGGACACAGCTATTGGTAAGAAATGAAATCCATTGACACAGAACAACAGAGTTGCCTAAAGAAAATTGGGTTACATGGACTAAAGAAAGGAAGACATACCCGGAACTTACCATGAACAACATCCTTTCCAGGCATCACAAGGTCAATGTGGAGGTCATTGTAGTTGCCATAGAACCTAGTCCACGTGGCACCTTTAGGAAATCTGTGAGATAAAATATAACCAAAAGTAACATGATGTTAGCCTCAGGATATCATTCAGGCAGTATGTACTGTGATAACAGATGCCATTCTAATTCCCCACCACAGAATGGCATAGTTACTTTAGTAAAGCCAGGCAACAGCCATACGATTGTTGACACCCAATTTATGTACCGCAACTTAACATGGGAACTGTAAGAACTGGAGTGCTACAAGTATGAACAGAATACAGAGCACAAAATGCATAAAGCTAGAGAGCATTCTACTAGTAATATTCTGATAGCTCAAGCAACGGTCTGCACTCTTGCACAGAATGGCATAGCTGCTACTAGCCCTGTAGTGAACCATGCTGAATGAACAAAGGCACTTAATCGATAAATACTATCTTCATCGCTCATTCAGTCAATGCAACAATCTGCTCGCATCCAGAAATCCAAATCGAAGCCAGAGATACTAGTAAAGTCCTATCATATTCAGGATGCAGCAAAAGGGGCAAAACAATATAAAAAAATTCGTGAAATCGCACTCATATCGATGTACGCAGATGACTGAATAAAATAAAACCAAAAGAGGGGGAGAAGAGAAGGGCGTCACCGACATGGAGTCCCGGGCAGGCATCTGCACGAGCTTAAACTGGTTCACCAGCGGCATGGCCTCCTTCTCCATAGCTGCAACGAATCCCGAGCAGAAGCCAACAAGCGCGGAAGTGAGCGAAGCGAGGAACGGACACTGAGCAGCTGCCGTAGGAAAGGAAAGGGGACGAAGCGGCGGCGAGGGGAGGGGACGGATCGGCTTACCCATGACGATGAGGACCTTGGAGATGGCGCCGGCCCCAGCGGCGGTGGCGGCATCCGACTGCTCGGACGGCGGCGCCATGGCCGGGATCGTAAACCCTAGCGGTGGGGCTGCGTCGGGTGGTGGTGGCTGACGGGTGGGGCTCGAGCCGGTTCGTCTATAGAAGAAGCAGACGGGGTGGTGGTCGGCTGGTGGGGTCCAACTCCGACGCGGCCGGCCTGACTGGCGCCGCCACCAGCCTCACTCGCCTGGATTCGACCAAAAAAGTCATGTCCTCCTGCAAGCGGCATGGAAAATGCCTGTTGTGAAACTTTGAAGGGAAAAAAAAAGTTGCTCTCCAAGGGTCATTCGAGTACCGTTGTCTTTGAACAAAATATGAAAAACATACTATGGAGCGTGTGATGAGTCCCCGACAGAGATCGTCATGGAGTATGTTACGAATTCCCCTACAGAGATTGTCATGAAACGTACGATGAGTTCCCCAACAAAGATCGCCATGGTTGCTTTTTATATCTATATGGGCATGTCTGGAACATTAGATTTAATCTAACGAGTACAAATATAGAAACTTAATGGACCAAATATATTCTAATGTTATCTAGATGGGCAGCCAATATTTTTTTTCATTGGTAGTTATATTATACCTTAGTAAGATAGAAGCCGAAATTGGCATGTAATGTTATCCAGATGGGCTACCGATGTTTTTTTAATTAAAAGTTATATAATAACTAAAATTACTATAAGTAAACCAAAAATCTAGGTCATAAATTCTATCTCCGGTTCTTAATAGCCTAATTTTATTTAATTATTTCGACTAGTACTAGTCTTGTTGTGAAATTAAATAATATAAAACCTAATTATTATCAGAGAGATTTAGTAATAAAAAAACAAGGCAAAGTCCAATATTAAAAAGTTGAGTAAAACCATAGCAGGAGGTATTATAATAACCTAGGTGGACCTTCCTCCACTCATTTCCTTGCATTTTTTCCAACAAAATTCCAGGCTCCCACCTTCATTGTTCTGGTATAAGAAAATATTTTTTGATGGATGAATTAAATGTTTCATGTAGAATTACGGGAAGCAAGGTAGGAGTAAAGGTTGGTCCCAAAGGCCGCATAAAAGTTGGCATAGTAAATGTTCGCACCCAAAATTGGCAGTTGCCTATCACGTCGAGGGCAATCGGTCAGACTGGTTCTGGAAAGCGGTCAGACCGGTTTCCCTGTAGCCGATCTGGCAACGGCCGAAACTGGTCTGACCGGTTTCTCTATCCGGTCTGACCGGTTTACTCCGAATTGGAGTAGAATTAGGAGTCCTGATCGTTTTTCAAATTGTAAAAGGATTCCTTGCGGGGCAAGACCTCCCCACCCTATAAATATAAAGAGCCGTGGCCGATTGAGAGCTATCATCCAATCGATCAAATACTATTTTTTTACTTTTATCTCCAAACCCTAGCTTTTCCAACCCCTTTGATTTCCTTGTTTGTCTCGACGGCGTTCAAGGAGGTTCTGAGTGGCCTGACCGATTTCAGAGCAACCCTAGACGCGCCATCTCCGACGGGGTCCCTCCCAAGGTGGTGATTCTAGGTTTTTTCCCGAAGCCCTAGCAAATCCGATCTGACCGGATCCCTAAACCGGTCTGACCGATTTGGGCTGAGGCTGCGGCAAGTGCGAAGTTTCTGGTGTTGCGCGATCCGGCGCTCGTGTGTGTTGACCAGAAAGCGTCAACATACTTTTGGCGACTCCGCTGGGGAACAAATTAGAAGATCTGGTTTTAAAAACCGTTCGATCTAACCCCAGTCAAGATGGGAGCTCGGTGTGATCTTGATATGGATAACATCATCACGGCTTCGTTGGAAGATCTTACTCCGGAGGAGCAGAAAAAGTTCATGGCAAGGTGGCAAGATTGAAAGAATTTGAGCTGCCGGCGATCAAATTAAACGACAATCAAGTTGAGGTAATACCCACTGTAAGTAAAACCCCAAAAGCTCCTTCTACTACAGCTCCTCAAAATAGTGTAGAGGGTGATGAATTACTCGCCTCATATATTGCTCGTTTAGAACGATTAGAGGATCTTGAGAAAGATAAGACTGCTGCTTGCTTTAACAATAATGAAACTAGTAGTAGCGTTCCTAAAATTAATGCTAGTGGGGTAGTTTTTCCTAGCTTGTCACCCATACCTAATGTTAACACTGAAAAATATATATATGGTATGCCACCTGAATTTGCTGTTGGTCAATCCCTGTCGTTCCAATCGACTGGGCCAAACGTGGCCAAACCGGTCAGACCGGATCAGGGAACCGGTCTGACCAACGCGCTTGAATTAGTGCATGAGCAACCTATGCCGATTTCTGTTTTGCCTGATTCAATGGTTTATGCTCACACTAATACTTTGGGTACTGCCAAGCCTCAATTTAGTACAACAATTAACACATCTGCTCAAAGAAATATTATACCTGATGATGTGTTTGAGAGTTATAGGCTAGCTCAAGCTAAGATTGCTCCCTACTTAAATAAGATGAATTTGGAGAGTGTGCAACCACAACAGCCAAATAATCCTAACTGGGCTGAATTTAATAAATTTAGAGAAGATTTGACTAATGTGGTAAAAACTAAACTTGGTGTTGATATTGGTAACACAAATTTGTATCAAAAATCATATGATGCTGAGTTTGATAATTTTCCTCTTCCACGTGGTTGGCGTATGCCTGATTTAATTAAATTTAGCGGAGATGATGACCGAACCACGTGGGAACATATTAGTCAATACATAGCTCAACTGGGAGAAGCGGGTACATATAATGCTCTTAAAGTGCGTTTATTCTCTTTATCTTTGACTGGTACCGCTTTTGCTTGGTTTTCTTCGCTTGCTCCTGGTTCTATTATATCTTGGGATATGTTAGAGCGTAAATTTCATGATCACTTTTATAGTGGGAGCTTGCAATTGAAATTGACGGACTTGACATCGGTTAGGCAAAGTAGAGATGAAACTGTTTCTGCTTACATTAAGAGATTTAAAGAAACTAAAAACCGTTGTTTCAATTTGTCAATCACTGATATGGACCTTGCTGATATTTGCTTAAAGGGTTTAAGGTCGTCCATAAGAGATAGAATAGAGGGTTCTGATTTTCTTTCGGTTGCACAAGTTCAAATTAGAGCTTTAGTTGTTGAAAACCGAATGAATAAGGAAAAAGAAAGAGATACTTCTAGACCATGTCGTTCCAATGTTCATATGATTGATTACGGATCTGATAGTTCAAGCGATAGTGATAATGAAGTGCTTGCTGCTGAATTTGTATGGCCCTCTAAAGAAAAAACTTACTCTTGTACTGAAAGTGCATCTAGGCATTTAATCTATTTTGGTGATTAATGGCAATAGAAATTTGGATATGATGCTTTGCATGAGCTGTGCAGGAATGAAATGAAATAAAAAGGAGAAAATGCTAAAGGAAGGACCCCAACGCTCATTCATATGGTGGAGGACTCAATTGGTGGATTTAAATTTAATTTTCCGTTTGAAATTGAGTACAGGACCACCGTACTATCAAGGGGGACGTAGTTGATAAATTCTAGATGCTAAAAGTGCTTTGCTCGAGATGACAAACTCTTAAGAGACACAAAAATCTTCACAAATACCTTTTTCTGCTCGGCCGGAACTTGGGCCGGAAGATCCGACCGGAAGTTCCGGGCGGCTCGGTCTTGAATTTTCCCTGGCCGGAAGATCCGGCCGTGGCTTTGGAAGATGCATGACTTAGCCGTTTTTCGAGCTCACGAGTGTCCTGTTGCAAGTTCCGACCCTAGGCCGGAAGATCCGACCGGAAGTTTCGGCCGGCTCTGTCTTGGTTTTCTCCGGGCCGGAAGTTCCGGGGTCCCCCGGAAGATCCGACATACAGTCGGAAGATCCGGCCCCTGGAACTTTTCTGGAGTTTTCCTAACACGCATCTGTTGTTTGTCGGAAGATCCGACTAAGTGTCGGAAGATCCGGTACCTCTTCGCAGAGCACATAACGGTCATATTTTGGGGGGTTGGTATAAATACCCCACACCCCCCCTCATTCATGAGTTGCTGCACACACGACCTAACACAAGACAAGAGCATTCACTCTCCTCCTCAAATCCCCTCCCAAGCTTGATTCTTGCCAAGATTCACCTAGGGTTTGAGTGAGAGAGAAGACTAGAAGTGAGAACTCCCCTTGTTCATCTCGTGAAGCACTTCGAGCAACTTGAGTTCATTGATTCACGTTTGTTACTCTTGGAGCTTGCTCCTAGACGGTTAGAGGTGCCGGTGAACTCCCATTCTCTTGTGGTTTGAGTCCCGGAAGTTTGTATTACCCTCTCTCTTCGTGGGAGCACATAGTAAGTAACTCAATCCTCCTTTGTGGTTGATTGGGAGAGACTTGGGGTTAGTGTGACAGCCCGGCTCTTTGTGAGCATCTCAACGGAGACGTAGCTCCTTTGTGGAGTGAACTTCGGTAGAAAATCCTTTGTCTCCACATTTGCTCTTGATCTTATTGTTTCCACAACTTGATTTGTCCCGATCTACTTATTTGTGGCTATACTCTGTTATTGATCATATATAGAAGGTTCCTTACTTCATTTGTGAGCTTTGTATTCAAGTGGAATTGTCAAAAGGTCATTAGATTTCAAATCTCGAAGTACACTTGAATTGCCTGTCGGAAGATCCGGCTCTTCATCGGATCTTCCGGTATTCTGTTCCAGTCGGAAGATCTTGTACAGTGTCGGATCTTCCTGGCCGGAAGATCCGAGACTGTGTCGGATCATCCGACTTACTGACAGTTTTCGGAGGATTTTGCAGGAATTTTTTTTTAAACAGGCCTATTCACCCCCCCCTCTAGGCCTAGTGTTGGTCCTTTCAATTGGTATCAGAGCCTAATCCCTTGTTTAGGCTTAACCGCTAAGGGAAAAACACTATGGCCGGTACGGGAGATGGATCCGAGATGGCTTCCGCTCACAAAGATAAACATCCGACGCCCGTTGAGTCAAGCTCAAGCGATGATGAATTCAACATTAGCGATGTTGATGAGAGCTTGGATGAACAAGAAAAGAAGAAGCAAAGAAGGGAGAAGATAAGGAAGAAGATTAAGGAGAAGGCCGAAAGAAAGGCGCAAAAGCTTCTCAAGAAGAAGATACGAGAAAGAGACGCTCTCGACGGACTTCACTCGGTGTCTTATCGATATGAGACATCTTCTTCTAACAAATCTTTCGACCCTTCTAGTCTTAATTTCTCATCCGTTCCAATGGGCAAAGTCCCCAAATTCAATGGGATTGACTATGCCCGGTGGAGCAATGATATGAAAGTTTACTTGCATGGTCTTCATCCATCTCTGTGGACTATTGTGAAAATAGGTGTCGACAAGAGTGCAACGCCAAGTCGAGAACAAGAGTATGACATCTTCCGCAACTCTCAAGCCGTGACCGTGCTTAGGAGTGCTCTAAGCTCCTATGAGTACAACAAGATTAGAGGAATCGATAGTGCCAAGGAGCTATGGGACACTCTTCAAATGGCGCATGAAGGATCGGATGAAGTCAAGGAAGGCAAGGTAGATCTTTTACAAGGAGAACTAGAAGCTTTTGTCATGAAAAAGGATGAGACTTTGCAAGAGATGTATGATCGATTGAAGCTCCTTGTCACCGAAATTAGAATGCTTGGAAGCAATGGTTGGGGCGAGAGCAAGGTCACAAAGAAATTGCTTAGAGCATACGCACCCAAGAACCCAATGCTTGCCACAATGATTAGAGAAAGTGACAAGTTCAAGACAATGGTGCCAATGGAGCTATTCAACAAGTTGCAATATCATGAGATGAATAGCTTGGATGTGACAAGGTCAATCCAACAAACCGAAGTCAAGACCATAGCTCTCAAGGCCGAACCAAGCAAGAAAGTTGAGTCAAATGAGAAGACCTCAACTTCCAAGAAGAATGAAGACTCAAACGACCATGAGAGCACCGATGAAGAAACCGCTATGATGGTTAGGAACTTCAAGAGATTCATGAAGACAAAAGGTGAAAAGAAGAGCTTCTCTCAACGAAGATGCTATGAGTGTGGGGAGAAAGGTCACTACATTGCCGATTGTCCTCGCAAGAAGAATGACAAGGATGACAAGAAGTTCAAGGACAAGACCGGTGACAAAGACAAGAAATACAAGGAGAAGAGTCGAGAGTACAAGAAAAAATTTGGAAGCGCCCACGTCGGTGAAGGTTGGGATTCATCAAGTGATGACTCCAATGATGAAGGAATGGCCACATGTGCCATCCAAGCTCCTACATCAACTCCTCGACTCTTTAACAACATCGATGAGAGCGACGACGAAGCTCCCATGTGCCTCATGGCTCAAGGGACTAAGGTATTTGACACCACACCACCTCTCTCACCCACTCTCTTGTCATCTAGAAACATTGAAAATGATCTAGATAATGAAGAAGCCGAACATGAGAAAAACATGATAAAGAAGTTCGGCAAAGATGGCTACAAATTTATTAAAAAACTAATAGAGAAAGTTGAGAAAAGAGAGGAGTCTCTTGATAGGCAAGAAGAATTGCTCATCCTTGAGAAGGAGAGAAACCTTGTCCTAGAAGAGGCTCTAGTTGAGGAGAAACTCAAGGTTGAGAAGTTGGCTTGTGAGTTATCTCATGCCAATGACTCACGGGAGAAGATGTCAAAGGAACTGTCTTTGACAAATGACTCTCTAACTAACCTAAAGAGTGCTAAAAGTGAGCTTCAAGGAAGGCATTCAAGCCTAGAGATCAAATATAAAGATCTAGAAGCCAATTTTAGCTCACTTTGGGAAAGTACCAAGAACAACTCTAAAACAACTCTTGACTCAAGTGTCTCTACTAGTGAAGGTTGCTCAAGATGTTATAAAATTGATGTGGATACTTGTGCAACTAACATTTCTAAGCTAGAGGAGAAAGTCAAGGCTAAAGATGCCCAAATCCAAAAGTTGACCAATGCCATTGGCCAAGACCAAGGTAAGGGCAAAAGTGTATTCGAGACCCACCCAGCATATAAAGCCGGTAGATATGGTACTATCAAGGATGGGATTGGATACACTCGAGGTGGAAAGGCCAATGGGACAAAGAAGATAAGAGGTCGTGATGTGACATTGTTCACCAAGGGGACCAATCTAGGTGAACTAATGGATGCGGCTCATGGGGTGGTAAGATCCATGGAGCCCTTGCCAATGGCAAAAGCATCTAGTCAAGATGTCAAGATCAAAACCAAGAAGGAAGAGAGGGTCATTGAGCACAAGCCGTCGCCAAACTACTCCATCGACTATATGGTCACTTGGGACCAAAATGGAAAGATGGTGGTAAAGTATATAGGTGCTCATACTAGGAAGATGATGAGAAGTGTGTAGGTGCCTAAAATGTCAAAAGCTAACACTCAAGGACCCAACCACTTTTGGGTACCTAAGTCCAAGGCTTAAACTTGTTTTGTAGGCATATTCCTCCGGTGGACCTTCGTGGTTGTTGGATAGTGGATGTTCAAATCATATGACCGGAGAAAAGAATATGTTTGCAAAGCTACAAGAGTATGACTCACCCGTTGAGAAGATCACATTTGGTGACAACAATCATGGTGATGTCATAGGCCAAGGTGAAATAGCTATCTCACAAGACTCGTCTCTTTCCAATGTTTATCTTGTTGATTCATTGGGATACAACTTGTTGTCGGTCTCACAACTTTGTGAGAAGGGCTACAATTGTCTCTTTACTAATGAGGGTGTGAGCATTCTAAGAAGGGAGGATTCCTCTATTGCTTTTACGGGTCGACTCAAGGGAAAGCTTTACTTAGTTGATTTCACAACTAGTAAAGTGGAACCGAAGACTTGTTTAGTGGCAAAATCTAGCTTGGGTTGGCTTTGGCATCGCCGGCTAGCTCATGTTGGGATGAGGAACTTGGCCAAACTTCAAAAGGATGAACACATTTTAGGACTAACACATGTTGTGTTTGAGAAAGATAGATTGTGTAGTGCTTGTCAAGCCGGGAAGCAAGTTGGTGCTCCACACCCACCCAAAAATATTTTGACTAGCTCAAGACCACTCAAGTTGCTTCACATGGATTTATTTGGACCGGTTGCATATGTTAGCATTGGCGGGAACAAGTATGGACTTGTCATTGTAGATGACTTTTCTCGCTTCACATGGGTTTTCTTTTTACAAGACAAGAGTGAAGCTCAAACAATCATCAAGAGATTCATTAAAAGAGATCAAAATGAGTTTGAGTTGAAGATCAAGCATATAAGAAGTGACAATGGGACGGAGTTCAAGAACACCAATGTTGAAGAGTTTCTTGATGAAGAAGGAATCAAGCATGAGCTCTCCGCGCCATACACACCTCAACAAAATGGCATTGTTGAGAGGAAGAACCGGACTTTGATTGAAATGGCACGGACCATGCTTGATGAGTACAAGACCCCGGATAACTTTTGGGCCGAGGCGGTTAGCACGGCTTGCCATGCCACTAACCGTCTCTATCTTCAAAAGTATTTGAACAAGACTCCATATGAGATACTAACCGGTAACAAACCAAAGGTGCACTACTTTCGAGTCTTTGGTTGCAAATGTTACATTCTTAACAAGAAAACCAAAAGCTCAAAGTTTGCACCTAAGGTTGACGAAGGCTTTCTACTTGGTTATGGTACTAACGAACACGCCTACCGTGTTTTCAACAAAACCACCGGTTGCGTTGAGATCACGGTAGACGTAAAATTTGATGAATCAAACGGCTCTCAAGTAGAGCAAGTTGTAAATGACCTTGTAGATGAAGTCCCGCCAAGTCAAGCCATCAAGAACTTGAGTTTAGGGGAAGTGAAGCCTCAAGAGTTTCCAAATGAAGATGAAGAACAAGACCAAGATCCGGAAATCATGTTCAACATCGATCCATCACCATCAACAAGAGTTGAACCACCAAGCTCATCACAAGATCAAGTCCAAGATCATGGTGACGATCATGACCATGGCAATGATCAAGGGGGAGCTCAAGGTGAAGATGCTCAAGATGTTGAGTCACATCATGAAGAAGATGATGATGGACCCATCCAACGTCAATCAACATTCTCACATCCAAGAGTTCACCAAAGTGTTCAACGGGATCATCCCGTTGACAACATTCTAGGGAGCATCCAAAGAGGGGTAACCACTCGTTCACGTTTAGCAAATTTTTGTGGATTTTACTCGTTTGTCTCCTCTTTGGAACCTCTCAAGGTAGAAGAAGCTCTTGGAGATGCGGATTGGGTTATTGCAATGCAAGAAGAGTTGAACAACTTCACAAGAAATGAAGTATGGGAGTTGGTCCCAAGACCCAAGCAAAATGTGATTGGCACCAAGTGGGTTTTCCGGAACAAACAAGATGAAAATGGCATTGTCACAAGAAACAAGGCTAGGTTGGTTGCTCAAGGCTTCACTCAAATTGAAGGGCTTGATTTTGGTGAGACATATGCTCCGGTGGCAAGGCTTGAGTCAATTCGTATCCTTTTGGCCTATGCATCTCATCACAACTTCAAGTTGTATCAAATGGATGTGAAGAGTGCATTTTTGAATGGGCCTCTTGGGGAGCTAGTATATGTGGAGCAACCACCGGGATTTGAAGACCCCAAGCACCCCGACTACGTCTACAAATTCCATAAGGCGCTCTATGGGCTTAAGCAAGCACCTAGAGCATGGTATGAATGCCTTAAGGATTTTCTTCTCAAGAATGGCTTTGTAATGGGCAAAGCCGATTCTACTCTCTTCACTAGGAAAATAGACAAAGATTTGTTTGTTTGTCAAATTTATGTTGATGATATAATCTTTGGTTCTACTAATGAAAAATTTTGTGAAGAGTATAGTAGGATAATGACCAAGAGATTTGAGATGTCAATGATGGGGGAATTGAAGTTCTTTCTCGGTTTTCAAATCAAGCAATTAAAGCATGGCACGTTCATATGTCAAACCAAATATACAAGTGATATGCTCAAGAAGTTTGACATGGCCAATGCTAAGCCCATCAAGACCCTGTTGACACCAAAAATTGGCACCAGGAAGAGGTTGACATGTGGGCCGGATTCATTGAAGAGATACCATTCGGCAAAGGAGTTTTTCCCCAGAAGCATTCGGCAAAGACGTTCTGCGGTCGGGAACGCATCGTCATTTGGCAAGAGAACTGTTCCGCAAAAGGCATTCGGGAGTGCGTGATGACGTGGATCAAGTATAAGGAAAAGGCTGGTTTGACTTGGAATGCAAGACGGATACGGTACCCCGGCGTTTATCTTTTTTAGGAAATAAATAATGTAATCGTAATCGATTAGGAGTCGTGTCGAGAACCTGGGTATAAATATAAACCCATGGTAATTGTAAAAGCATCGTTCAATCAATCATACAACAAACCGGCCCCGTGCCAACTTCGAGTCCTTTAGTCGAGTCGTCGAGTTCTTCGAGAGGAATCATCGATCCGTCGACCTCCGTAAGTACCGGCAACCCTGCACCATGCCTAGTATCATGCGGTGGATTTAGGCTTTGGTTCAGGAAGGTTCCATTGTTAGATCATGAGCCATGCGGTGGGCTAAGTTTTAGCTTGGAACAAGTTATCGGCTCTATTGGATTTTGGCAAGATCTAGTAGATTCATTAAGTTACCGTGTTGCTCTGGATTTTACCTTTGTGTTTAATTCATTACAGCACTCTTTTGCCCAGTCTAGGTTGATTAGATTCGGTTCTAGCTCATAATGCACTGCGTTTCCATAGCCGAATTCGAAGTCGATCTAGATTGCCACGTGTCGCGGGTTCAAGCTCGTTGGTCTTGTGTAGATCTTGACAGAACCGGGTATCATGCGGTAGATGCAGGTTTTTGGGTCGTCTTAGAGCTAATCATCCGGTGGATTAGAATTCGATTCGATCTGATAGATCTATCATCATCAACGAAGCATGTTCCTTCTTCACGGAACCCGATTCGGCTATATAGCTGTATTCGGCAGTATCGCCACGAGTGAAACGTGCTCACGGTTTTGTTTTAAATAAAGAATGCTTTTAGCCTTCCATGATTAGAGTGTATCATGCGGTGGATTGGTCTATTCTTGGTTGGTGGTGTGATTCTAAGCAAGTCGTATCATGCGGTGGATTAACTTGCTTGTTTTCATGCTTGACGGGTTGAAAGTGCCTAGACATGCGGTAGACTAGCGCTTTTAATCTATGCATTCTTGTTTATTATGAAATTATGGTCATGCTTTCGCCCTTTTATTTATCTATCATGCCCTGTTCCTCGTTAATCGGTGACGAATACGCGTTACAATGTTTATTCAGTCAAATACCGATCTTTCGTCATGCTCACGTCACGCATTCGGCAGTGCGCTTCCTGCGTGCTTTTTGCCGATCGCCCTACCGATCTTTCGTCATGCTTACGTCACGCATTCGGCAGTGCGCTTCCTGCACGTTTTGCCGATTGCCGAATGATGCCTTGACTGCTGACAGATAGCTTCTCTGTAGCTATATGTCGTTCGAAGCTGGCTCCGTAGCCGCAAATATGGAACTGTCTGGTATCACCCGGCACGTTCCAGGTGTTATCTAAACATCCTTTCTCCCTTTGTCAGTTTCAGGAAAATTGACTGGCACGCTTCCGGATTCGAAAGCCCGGGCCACGTGTGAAGCCAGCTAATTCGGCTTGCTGTGTGCTTGGCGTGAGGTGCGGATTTTACGTCAACACACTTTTTGGCACGCCCAGTGGGACACACAAGCTTCGAAGATGCCTGAATTAAAAGACATTTTGGATGTCACTTTTGAAGAATTGTCTGATGAACATCAACAAATGGTGAAGACTGCTGCAGATCAGTTCATCAAGAAATGCTTGCTATCTTTTGCTAAGAACAGGAGTGGTGCACCGTTTCTCAAGTCAGATCTATCAAGAGTTCTTTTGCCGGGACAATCTGATCTTACTGAAGATGAAGAAAGAGAGAAGTTCTCTAGCTTGTTGTACAAGGCTTTAGGAGAAACAATGACCAATCATAATGCTGCATTCTTGAACAGCTTTCGGCTCATACTGATCAACATCTTTGGTCAACACGTGGATAAGCCTTTTGAGCAAGCGCATGGACAAATTGATGGCCCGACGTATTTCAATGTTCAAGCGTCGGTTCCAAAACGTCATGGTAAAGGTACTGAAGAAACTGAAGCTTCTGGAACCAAAGACGCGAATGGACAGCCGATTCAGCAAGAGCTTCAGCATGCATTGCCGAAACCTCGTACATATGGTGATATGGCATTCGGCACCATGGGAAATCCACCTGCTTCTGCTTACAAGATATCCCCTCTGAACAACAGGCTGCAAAGAGATGTGTATGGGAACGGATATTCAGAATTCATGGATTACAATGCTATCAACGCTCTCCCGAATCCCGGGTATGTTGGTGCTACAGGGATGCCTGTTGGGAGACCAGGGAATCAAGATACCAATATTGACCTCATGGTGCAAAAAATGACCGATGTATTGCAAAATCAATTCGGTCTGAAGCCTAAAAATCAGGGGTACATGTACTCGTCTCCTTTCCCAGAATGGTACCAAAGGGTATCATTGCCGAATAGAGTCAAGGTGCCTACAGAGTTTACTAAGTTCTCAGGACAAGACGATACTAGCACTGTAGAACATGTAGCTCGATATCTGATGCAGCTTGGAGAAGCTTCAGCAGATGAAGCTTTCAGAATCAGATACTTTCCTTTGTCACTGACGGGTCCAGCTTTTACATGGTTTGCTTCTTTGCCGGCTCAGTCAATTTGTACTTGGAAAGACCTGGAGCAGAAATTCCATGCTCATTACTACATTGGCAGTACCGAGAAGAAGTTGGTTGATTTGACCAGCTTAAGGCAGAGGAATAATGAGACACCTACAGAGTTCCTCAGGAGATTTAGGGAAACAAAGAGCATGTGTTTTTCTCTGAACATACCTGATGACCAGCTAGCTGGTATGGCAGTAGCTGGCATGCTGCCTGCCATTCGGGAAAAGCTATTCGGGATGGAGTTTGATGATCTGGGCCAGTTGTCACACAGATTGGCCTTAATGAGTAACCAGGCATATGGTTTCAAGAAAGATGCCAGATTTGCTAAAAATAATGATGTGGCTGACATCTATAACCAATTCCTTGAAAGAGCAGATCAAGAAGATGAGTATGAAGATAGCGAGGAGATAGCCGCAGCAGAGATAGTGTGGGGCAAAGAACCAGTCATGGTGAATCAGAGGTGGATCAAACAGAATAAGGGCACCTATGATTTTGATGTAACTAAAGCAGATAAACTGTTTGACTATCTTGTAAAAGAAGGCCGGATCAAGCTACCAGAGGGGCATTCTATGCTTCGGCCTGATGGAGTGAAAGATAAAAGGTACTGCGGATTCCATGATAGAAATTCTCATTCCATCAATGAATGCAGGGTTTTTAGAGTGAGGATTCAGAAAGCTATCCAAGAAGGGCATCTGAAATTTGACAATAAGATGAAGTTGGACAATAACCCGTTTCCTCAGAACATGATTGGGTTCTCAATCAATATGGTGAACGTTGCCGAATCTGGAGAAAAGGGAAAGATGAGAGTCCTAACGTCGAAGAAAGCGAAGCAGAATGGCTCAGTCGATCCTAATCGGCAAATCACGATCGAACAGATTCGCGAGGAAAAGCCTCGCTTCCCGAATAGCCGATTAGAAATTGGAAAATCTTCTAAACCCAGAGTCACATCGCGCATTCTCCTCAATAAGTGGCAGCGTCAGCAAGAGAAAGAGCACTACCAGAGACGTGAGTACGCGGAGGAGAAGAGGAGGTGCGAAGAAAAAAGGTATGAAGAAGAACAAGAGGAATATGTCCGAGAACAAGAACGTGCACATTGGAGTTGTGTCTTCTTCAGACACTGTTGGAACGAGGGTTTAAAGTTGCCCACGTGGAATAATTGTCCTGAATGCAATAATGGATATGTCGAACATAGGCAAAATGTTGCCAGTCGCCGATCCGTCCACGAAAGAATTGGAAGGATTCATCCTAGTGATGATCGGCGTCTAAAAATACATAAGAGTGATGATCAACCAAGGAAAAGACATGCTGATCGTAGATGGATTGATCATGAAGAAGAAGATCGTGAGTATGTGTGGCAGAAAGGACAGTGGTGTCCGCCTGGTTTAAGAAGGAGCCAGAAGAGAAGAGTCCAACGCCTGAGGAATCAAGAGTTGAAGCAAGCAGGAACCAGGTTGAGATCGATATGGCGTCCAAAAGACAAACCCGACGAATCGGGTCATTCGGCTCCTACATGCATGGTATGTTTCTTGCCGAATGAATTCATGGCTCCAGCTAATCAAATTGTACAGGAAGAGATATTGTCAGAAGTGGATGAAGCCGAGCAATGCGGGTTAATGGCACAATTGATATTGAATAAGCAAGCTATTTTCGAGAAGCCAGTCCAGAATCGGCACATGAAGCCACTGTACTTAAGAGGATATGTCAACGGAAAGCCACTGACGAAGATGTTTGTTGATGGTGGAGCTGCTGTTAATGTGATGCCATACAATACATTCAGGAAACTTGGCATGAGCCCTGGAGATTTAACGCCAACGAACATAGTTTTGAATGATTTTGCTGGAAATCCTTCGGACACTAAAGGATGTGTACATGTAGATCTGATGATTGGGTCTAAGATTCTGCTTACAACCTTCTTTGTTATTGAAGGCAAAGGGGCATACAGCTTGTTACTTGGAAGGGATTGGATCCATGCGAATTGCTGTATTCCATCTACTATGCATCAGCAACTTATTCAGTGGATAGATGATGAAGTGGAAATTGTCCCGGCAGATGATTCAATTAGCATGGCTAATGTGGAACCAGCCTTCTGGGAATATCAAGGCATAGATTGTTTCTCAGGTAAGGACTGAGGAGAAGGTCCTGTTGAGCCAGTCAGCAGTGATCAGCAGCCGATCAAAGCAGTCGGCTCTTTTAGTAATTTTTAATGGATAATCCAATCGATGGGACTGACGGGAAGCTAGGACATGGATTTGTGTCGGCTGATAAATTAGAAGAAGTGGACATTGGAGATGGTGACAAACCAAGGCCGATATTCATCAGCGCTAGCTTGAATTCGGTTTTCAGGGAGAAGTTGATTGAGTTGTTAAAAGAATACAAAGATTGCTTTGCTTGGGATTATTCGGAGATGCCTGGTTTAGATCGTTCCATTGTTGAGCATCGATTGCCGATCAAGCCTGGTTATAAACCTTACAAGCAACCACCCCGGAAAATCTACAAAGATGAAGTGTTGGCCGATGTAAAGAAAGAAGTGGAAAGATTGATAGCAGCAAATTTTATTCGGCCATGCAGATATGCAGAATGGATCTCTAATATTGTTCCTGTGTACAAGAAAAATGGGAAGATGAGAGTTTGCATAGACTTTAGAGATCTGAACAGAGCTACACCCATGGATGGATATCCGATGCCTATTGCTGATTCGTTGGTTGATGCTGCTGCTGGATATAAAGTAATTAGTTTCATGGATGGTAATGCAGGGTACAATCAAATTTTTATGGCATTGGAAGATATAGCAAAAACAGCTTTCAGATGTCCAGGACATATAGGGTTGTTTGAATGGGTTGTCATGACGTTTGGTTTGAAGAATGCTGGTGCAACTTATCAGAGAGCCATGAATTATATTTTTCATGAGTTGATCGGCAAAATTGTGGAAATATATATCGACGATGTTGTGATTAAATCATTAGATCATGAAGCACATTTGGCCGACATAAGGAAAACTCTAGAATGCACTAGGAAACATGGGCTCAAGATGAATCCAAATAAATGTACTTTTGGAGTTTCGGCAGGAGAATTCCTGGGATTTCTAGTGCATGAAGCAGGAATAGGAGTTGGCAAGAAAAGTATGAAAGCCATTGATGAAGTTGTTCCTCCAACTAATCTTAAGGAATTACAGTCATTACTTGGTAAGATCAATTTTGTAAGAAGATTCATATCAAACTTATCACAGAAGGTGTTGCCTTTCTCTTCACTGCTGAAAGTCAAGAAGGATCAGAAGTTTGTATGGGGTGACGAACAACAAAAGGCTTTCGATGAAATCAAGGAATACATGAAAGAACCACCAGTATTGGTACCTCCACAGCTAAACAAGCCTTTTAAGTTGTACGTGGCGGCCGATACCCAAACTATTGGATCGGCCCTCATACAAGAATTTGGGGGAAAGGAAAGAGTGGTTGCATACCTTAGCCGAAAATTGCTTGATCCCGAAACAAGGTATTCGGCTACCGAGAAACTTTGTTTATGTGTTTACTACTCCTGTACAAAATTTCGGCACTACTTGCTGCATGCCGAATGCATTGTGTATTCGAAATTTGATGTGATAAAGCACATGTTGTCTATGCCAATTTTGAACGGAAGGATTGGCAAATGGATTTTAGCTTTGTCTGAATTTGAGTTAAGGTTTGAATCGGCAAAGGCTGTTAAGGGACAGATTATTGCTGACTTCATTACTGAGCATCGCGATTCATCAATTAATTTGCTTGAAATTACTCCTTGGGTATTATTCTTCGATGGATCTTCATGTGACAAAGGTGGTGGAATAGGTATTTTGTTAATTTCGCCAAGAGGAGAGGTATTTGAATTTGCTATTCCTATTCAACCTACTGTCACTAATAATCAAGCCGAGTATGAGGTAGTGCTCAGAGGACTCCAATACTTGAGAGAAGCGAAAGCCATTGCAGTTGAAATTTTTGGAGATTCAGAATTAGTCATAAAGCAACTAAATGGCGAGTATGAGTGCAGAAACGATGTCTTAAGGAATTACTATGAGGAATGCAAGCAAATCTTAAAGGAGTTTCAGTCAGTAATTCTACGGCATGTTCCTAGGAAAGACAATGAAGAGGCGAACAGATTAGCTCAAAGTGCTTCAGGTTATAAAGAGCTTCAAGAAGTTTTTGCTAATGATGAATATGCTTTCGGGAGTAATCTGGTGGAAGGTGATTGGAGAAAAGAAATTGTTGATTATCTGGAGAATCCATCCCGAAAGGTTTCTAGAAAGCTCAGGTATAAAGCTTTAAAGTTTGTTCTTCTTGATGATAATTTATATTATAAATCCTTGGATGGGGTTCTGTTACATTGCTTGAATCAAGAAGAAGCAAAAAGGCTGATAAATGAAGTGCATGATGGGCTGTGTGGAGCACATCAATCGGCGTACCGAATGAAGTGGGTTATTAGGAGAACTGGGTACTATTGGCCCACAATGCTAAAAGATTGCTTTGAATATTATAAGGGATGCCAAGATTGCCAGAGATTTGGAAACATTCAGAGAGTTCCAGCATCAGTTCTGAATCCTATTATCAAGCCATGGCCATTCAGAGGATGGGGAATAGATTTGATTGGCCAGATAAATCCTCCATCTAGCAAGGGGCATAAGTTTGTGCTTTTGGCGACCGATTATTTTACTAAGTGGGTTGAGGCGATTCCATTAAAGAAGGTGACATCAGAGTATATGGTTGAATTTGTTAAAGAACATATCATTTACAGATTTGGGATTCCTCAAACAATCACCACAGATCAAGGGACTCAATTTACATCTTCAGAGTTCAGAGATTTTGCTGAAAGTATGGGCATCAAATTGTTAAATTCTTCTCCTTATTATGCCCAAGCTAATGGTCAGGCAGAGGCTTCTAACAAGATTATGATTAAAATTATACAGAAGAAGATTGATCAGAAGCCCAGAAAGTGGCATTCGGTACTCAATGAAGCCTTATGGGCTTACCGAATGGCTCCACATGGGGCTACACAGATGTCTCCTTATGAGTTGGTGTATGGGCATCATGCTATTTTGCCTTGGGAGATACAATTAGACTCAAGGAGAATAAAGTTGCAAAAAGATTTAAGTTCTAAAGATTATAATGATTTAATGATGGACGAATTAGAAGATTTGCATATGATTCGTCTCAGAGCCTTGGAAAATGTTGAGAAAAATAAAATGCGAGTTGCTAAATATTACAACAAGAAGGTAAAGGTCAAGCAATTTGCAGAAGGAGATTTGGTTTGGAAAGCAATATTGCCGATTGGAACTAAATACAGTGCATTCGGTAAGTGGTCCCCGAACTGGGAAGGTCCTTTCAGAGTGGTCAGATGCGTGCCTGGAAATGCATATATCCTGAAAACTTTACTAGGAGAGGAGTTTACTGCTGCTATCAATGGGAGATACTTGAAGGAATATTATCCTAGTATTGAGATTGATCGCTGATTGAAATATTCAATGTCAGAACAACTGAAACAGCCGGCATTCGGGAAGGAGCCGTCTTCAGAACGAAATATTGACAAAAGAAGGAATGGCCAATACCAAAGTGTATTGCCCTTAGTACAAATATTTTGCATCATGAGTTTGACCAAGTTATCACAAAAAGGATTGCAAAAGATGAATTTTATTGCCGAAATTCCATGATCCCTAGTACAAACTAATGGAACAACTTGTTCAGAACAGACTGAGGATGAATGGAATCGGCAATGGCAGCGCCATGAGCATCAAGGCTATCTATGGAGGCCTCAATGTCGTCGATCTCCTCCGGGTTGCCATTGGCGAAGCCGGTCGGTAGCCTGGAGTAGTCGGTGCCGGTGTGCGTCGACATGGCGACTAGACCTGCGGCAGTGCCCAGACGGATGCCGTGCGAGGCCACCTCATCGATACGGCCCGCCATTGCACCAAGGCGAGCTTCTGGCGTGTCCCCAGGAGCATTCACCTTGTTTGTCAAAGACTCGACCAATGTCTTTAGCCGATCGAGTTCGGCATCGCGATCTGTAGGATTACGAAGCAACGACGGGTTAGTCCAAAATCAGATTGAAGTTAAGCGAACCGAAGAAATTACCGTCGATGGTCTCGAGCAGTTGCTTGCGCTGGTGTTGCCACTCCAGATCTGCGATCCCGGCTTGTTTGGAGACGACCTCCAGCTCATGCCGAGTATCATCACGTTCCTGCTTGAATCGGCGGGCATCGCTATCTGAGTAGCGCAGATCCCAGTCGGGCCTGGAGGATCGGCTAGATGACTCCGAAGAATCATCTGCTGCAGCCGGAGCCGCAGGCGGGGCAGTGACAGGGTTCCATTGAATGAGCCTGAAAGCACAAGGGAAGTTGGAAATAAGGCGAAATCTGGAGGAAAGGATAAGGAGTGGCAAGCAGTCATCACCTCCGACGAGCGCCGGTACGGCTCCCTTCGGCTTCGTCGACGGCCGGGCGTCTTCTGTTGTTGGACATCAGGATTTCTTGAAGGTTACTGTGCTGGAAGAGGAAAAGACTCAGGCTAGCGGAAAGCTCGAGTTGAAAGATTTGACGGAAGATTAGGAGCGCTCAAGGTTCTTATTTATGGGACTAACAAAGAGATCGTGGCCGAGGATTAGAGTGCATATTCCGAAGAGTGCGGAAGGTGGAAAGGATTTTCCAACCGGTCGGTCCCCATGTCGTTTGAGATTCTTATCGAGTCGTATTCGGCTTTGACTGGATGAGATTCGGCTATATCGCAGTTGAAGCGTTTTCGGGTCTGACGCTATTATGGCCAGCTTTGCCGAATGAGTTATCCACAATGGAGAGAAACGGAGTTGAGGAATGACAAAGTTGCAAGATTGATACAGCATTCGGCTATTGACTGTTTGTTACAATTACAAACCCAAGTACTTTGAGATTACATTTTTAGCATCTGATATCATATTGCTAATACTCTCTAATAAGTTTTTGTCAGCTTCTTGGGTTCTAGCCAGAGCAGCAAGCTTTGCCTTGAGTTGTTTGTCTTCGTTTAGAGCTGCTGAAGCTTCCTTTCGCATCTTCTCTGTTAACTTGGGAAGCTCGACTATCTTCTTCTTATCAGCTTCAATTTCGGCCGATAGATCTTTCAATTCGGCTTCAAGTGCAGCTTTTCTGACCTCCTTCATTTCAAGTTCAGATTCCAATTTGGCCAGTAATTCCTTGCTGTTCTGAGCTTGAGTATGCAGGTCTTTCACAGATTGTTTGGTTGTGGATCTCCTCTGTTCCAGAACTGGTTGAGAAGATTGGTTTTTCAGAGCCTGCTTTACTGAAGCGTATTGTTGATCCAAATGAGAAACTGGTTCCAAGGAGATTTTGATATCATCAGGAAGTTCTTGGTCAATGGATTCCAGTGCATCCCTTAAAAGATCAGCATCTTTGACTTGATCTTGGATACTCTTGTGCAGCAAAGCAAGGATATCTTTCAGCTTTGCTTGATTTTCTTCTGACAGAGCTTGGCCAGAAGATGTTTCTTCCCCTTGTTCGGCAACCAAGTCATCCTCAGCAAAAGAATAGCTGGATGATGAAATGGGTTTCTCCTGAAAGATGGTTCTTGCCGAATTAGTAATAATCTGCTGAATAAAAGAGTAGAGAAAGTTAAACGATTATGTTTACCTCGTTCCTGACTTCCTGAATGGGAGGAGGAAGCCTTTCAGGCTCAATTGGAGGATTCTGTGTATCTTGCTGAGGAGAAACTGGAAGACTTCTTGGTGGAGATAACGCTGTTGATTGGGGAAGAAGTTGCAAAGCTAGAGACGAGTCATGGTGAGAAGGGGAGCTTTCCAAGATTGGATCCATTGAGGATTGTTCTGCAGTTAACAAGGGATGAGTGCTGATGAAAGAAAAGTTGAGAAGATAAGTGGTAGAATTTTACCAGTCAATGAAGCATCGGCAGGATCTGCACTGATTGCTGGTTGCTGTGCTCTGGCCTGAAACCAAGGAAAAATGAAGCTGAGTAAAATACCAATGGCGTTGTGGTCAAAGAAAGAAGGCTCTGACCCTATTAACCTTTTTGCTGCTTGTTCTTTTCTTCTTTACAACTGAGGGGGCAGTTAGAGAAAGGGTTTTCCTTTTGACAGATGATGGTCTAGTAAGTATTGGGTCTAGAGAAGCCTGTCTAGCCATCAGCTGAGCCAAAGTGGGAGATTGGTGCCCCAAAGCAGATATTGGGCCTGCAGCTTTGTACAAAATCGCCCTGGCAAGAGGGACAGGTGTTATATCCTGCAAAATGACAGAATCAGAGTCAATTGGGGTTAATATTATTGAGACAGATGAAGGGATAAACATATTACCTCTGCAGTTGGCTGATAATCAGGCATTAATTCAAGGCAGAAGGGATGGATTGGCATGTTGAAGATATGATCATGGAGTTCTTGCCACCAGAGAGTAAAAGAAGGATGGGCAGATGTTATTGGCACAAAAGGCTCAGGTGCATAGATGGTTCCACAGCATTTATAAGTGAAAATCCTTCTTGTCTCTATGGAATCTTTGACAATCTCCCTAGGCTTGAGAAATTCATGAAGAAACAGCCTTGGGGCACTTGGCCACATCCCAACTGTCTAGCCATCACGTTTGGCTGATAATATTCATAAGTGCTTTGAACCAGTCTCCCTCCGCAGAATTCGGCTGGCAGGATGCAGGGCTGGATGAAGGCATTGAAAATCGCTATAGATTGTACATCAGTGCATCCAGTTTCGAAGCTGAATTCGCAAGGGAGAGTAAGGTTGTCATTGTCCAAATATGGGAACCAAAGAGGGTGAGCAAAGCCTCTGAAGAAGAGCTCAAACAGTTCACCAATGTTCTTGTTAATAGATACAGTGGAGGCAGCTTCTCCATAGGTTTGACAACCTTTGGTTCTCCTGGTTTCTCCTTCTTTGTAATTGATTGAAGGGAAGTCTCGGCTGTTGAGGTCGATAGCGACGATTTGATGCATGTACAACTGCAGCCACATTTGGACAAACCACCAAGGGCCATTGACACAGGGGATTTTCTTGCTGGTATGCATCAGGTGGGTGGTTTGATTGAGCATGTGGTATACGCTTCCCAGAAGGTATTTCCCAAGTGGAATGAGTTTTCCAGCAGCCAGCTCTTCAGCCATTACGATATGGTTCAGAGTTGGCTCATTGGCTTTGCCACAAAAGACTGATCTGCATAGCCACATATTCAGGAAGGCTCTGTATTCAACATCGGTCAGAGGACCATCAGACATATGGTTTTGGATGTATTTCTTGTATCCAACCCCTGTTTTTACTCCTGTCTGCTTGGAGGAACCTTTGTGGTCATATGGATATACAGTTCCTGTAACATTCAGGCCGGTCATCATGTAGACATCGGCCAAAGTAGGAGACATTGGGCCATGGCCGAAGAGAAAAGCATTTGCACCATTGGACCAAAAATGGCAAGCTGCAATCAGAAGATTCTCGTTCTTTGGTGTTTCGGCCAATGACAGCTCCAGGCAATGAGAAATACGCAGATGGTCCCAGTTCTGTGTTTGGGGGCTTTTGTCATCAGATATCCTTTTATACCAATTTCTCCAGCCAGCAATTGGGGGCAAAGGCCAGTTCTTGAAGGTGTCCTGCCACTCATGAGGTTTTGTCAATGAAATCTTGAAAGGGACCCTCTGAGATTCGACCGCGATAATTTCGGAAGGATCTGAATCCCCTACAGGACCGAGGAAATAGGATGGAGCTTTTTCCTCAACAGGGATGAGGATTTCGGCAGCTAAGGCCTATCAAGAATGGAAGGGGATGAGAAGAAATTTAAGATGCAAATCAAAAGAAGAATGCCGAATGTGCTTGAGGGGATTGAAGCTTACCTGGAGAGCAAAATCTTGGTTCGCCATTTGAAGATTGAATCTTGGGAGTCGATGACCTAAGGTTCAGATCCGGGTGAAAGCTCTGAAGATTCAAAAGGAGAAGCGGGTGCCGAACAGAACTAACTTGGGAATATTGAGTGCTTCTGGTCAATTCCGAGATAAAGTTATCTTTTATCCCGAAATTGAAGGGGCATGTGTTGACACCAAAAATTGGCACCAGGAAGAGGTTGACATGTGGGCCGGATTCATTGAAGAGATACCATTCGGCAAAGAAGTTTTTCCCCAGAAGCATTCGGCAAAGACGTTCTGCGGTCGGGAACGCATCGTCATTTGGCAAGAGAACTGTTCCGCAAAAGGCATTCGGGAGTGCGTGATGACGTGGATCAAGTATAAGGAAAAGGCTGGTTTGACTTGGAATGCAAGACGGATACGGTACCCCGGCGTTTATCTTTTTTAGGAAATAAATAATGTAATCGTAATCGATTAGGAGTCGTGTCGAGAACCTGGGTATAAATATAAACCCATGGTAATTGTAAAAGCATCGTTCAATCAATCATACAACAAACCGGCCCCGTGCCAACTTCGAGTCCTTTAGTCGAGTCGTCGAGTTCTTCGAGAGGAATCATCGATCCGTCGACCTCCGTAAGTACCGGCAACCCTGCACCATGCCTAGTATCATGCGGTGGATTTAGGCTTTGGTTCAGGAAGGTTCCATTGTTAGATCATGAGCCATGCGGTGGGCTAAGTTTTAGCTTGGAACAAGTTATCGGCTCTATTGGATTTTGGCAAGATCTAGTAGATTCATTAAGTTACCGTGTTGCTCTGGATTTTACCTTTGTGTTTAATTCATTACAGCACTCTTTTGCCCAGTCTAGGTTGATTAGATTCGGTTCTAGCTCATAATGCACTGCGTTTCCATAGCCGAATTCGAAGTCGATCTAGATTGCCACGTGTCGCGGGTTCAAGCTCGTTGGTCTTGTGTAGATCTTGACAGAACCGGGTATCATGCGGCAGATGCAGGTTTTTGGGTCGTCTTAGAGCTAATCATCCGGTGGATTAGAATTCGATTCGATCTGATAGATCTATCATCATCAACGAAGCATGTTCCTTCTTCACGGAACCCGATTCGGCTATATAGCTGTATTCGGCAGTATCGCCACGAGTGAAACGTGCTCACGGTTTTGTTTTAAATAAAGAATGCTTTTAGCCTTCCATGATTAGAGTGTATCATGCGGTGGATTGGTCTATTCTTGGTTGGTGGTGTGATTCTAAGCAAGTCGTATCATGCGGTGGATTAACTTGCTTGTTTTCATGCTTGACGGGTTGAAAGTGCCTAGACATGCGGTAGACTAGCGCTTTTAATCTATGCATTCTTGTTTATTATGAAATTATGGTCATGCTTTCACCCTTTTATTTATCTATCATGCCCTGTTCCTCGTTAATCGGTGACGAATACGCGTTATAATGTTTATTCAGTCAAATACCGATCTTTCGTCATGCTCACGTCACGCATTCGGCAGTGCGCTTCCTGCGTGCTTTTTGCCGATCGCCCTACCGATCTTTCGTCATGCTTACGTCACGCATTCGGCAGTGCGCTTCCTGCACGTTTTGCCGATTGCCGAATGATGCCTTGACTGCTGACAGATAGCTTCTCTGTAGCTATATGTCGTTCGAAGCTGGCTCCGTAGCCGCAAATATGGAACTGTCTGGTATCACCCGGCACGTTCCAGGTGTTATCTAAACATCCTTTCTCCCTTTGTCAGTTTCAGGAAAATTGACTGGCACGCTTCCGGATTCGAAAGCCCGGGCCACGTGTGAAGCCAGCTAATTCGGCTTGCTGTGTGCTTGGCGTGAGGTGCGGATTTTACGTCAACAGACCCCTATGCCGGTGAATGGCCATCTTGATCTAAATGAAGAAGGCAAGTCCGTCGATCAAAAGGTATATCGCTCCATGATTGGTTCCTTGCTTTACCTTTGTGCATCTAGGCCGGATATTATGCTTAGTGTGTGCATGTGTGCAAGATTTCAAGCCAATCCTAAGGAATGTCATCTAATGGCTGTTAAGAGAATTTTTAGATATTTAGTGCATACTCCAAACCTTGGCTTGTGGTATCCCAAGGGCTCCACTTTTGATCTACTTGGCTACTCCGATTCGGATTATGCCAGTTGCAAAGTAGATCGGAAGAGTACAACGGGGACTTGCCAATTTCTTGGTAGGTCTTTGGTGTCATGGAGCTCTAAGAAACAAAATTCCGTTGCGCTATCCACCGCCGAGGCCGAGTATGTTGCAGCCGGTGCTTGTTGTGCTCAACTACTTTGGATGAGGCAAACCTTGAGTGACTTTGGTTGTGAGTTCAAAAATATCCCACTCTTATGTGACAATGAGAGTGCCATAAAACTAGCAAACAACCCCGTTCAACACTCAAGAACCAAGCACATAGACATTAGACATCACTTCCTTAGAGACCATGAAGCCAAAGGAGATATCGCCCTATGCCATGTTGGAACCGAAAAACAATTGGCCGATATCTTCACCAAGCCTCTTGATGAGCAAAGGTTTTGTTCCTTGAGGAGTGAGCTAAATATCTTGGATTCTCGTAACTTGGCTTGACTTGTTGCATACACAATTGATTGATGCCTAGACTAGAAGAAAAATGATTTTATTCTATTTTTTTATTGTGTGAGTTTTTTTCAAAATTTTGATCTTACGATCGTTGGATCTTTTCTTGTTTCAAGTTGATCATGGTTATGTGTTGATTGTTTGTTGCTGATCAACTTTGGGACAAGTTTCTTACATGTTCATAAGCTAGTTCTCTCAAAATCGTCAATCAAATGTCGTCATGAAAGATCTTTTTTGGGACACATCTTCTCTGGACCGGATCTTCCGACGGACCCCCGGAACTTACCCCTGGAAGTTCCGGGCGGCTCTGTCTTCCTTCGCTCTGTCTGAAAATCTTCCGGATCTTCCGATCAGGCCGGATCTTCCGATAACGTGTCGGATCTTCCGGACCTGGGAGCTCTCGGAACTTCTGGTGCTGATCTCACTGGTTCTGTCTCTATCGGATCTTCCGACACCGTGTCGGATCATCCGGGTCGTGCGTGATATATATATATACTGAGACGAACCGTTACCTCTCCCATTCTTTCTTTCTTCCTCCACCAACGCCTCCTCTCTCCCTCACTCCACCCCATCCGGCGTTTTGAAGATTGGACCGTGGTTTTCTTCATCAAGTGACATCTTTTGATTCCCCCAACACTCCAAGACTCCATTCCCCTCGGATCTTCCGGAGTTTTCGCGGGAAATCTCAACGGTATTGATTCAAAATTCCCATCGCCCGATCTCTCAATGTAGGAAGTTCTAGTGGTTTTCCCTTGGTGAATCATCTCATATACATGCCTAGAATGCTTCCCTATGATCTCGTGTCGTTTGGTGGGCCAAATCTTCGGTTCCTAAGTTTTTAGGGTTTGGCCCGACTCTGTCGGATCATCCGACTATGGGCCGGAAGATCCGGACCCCGGATCTTCCGACGCAGTGCCGGAAGATCCGACCGAGTCGAGTTCTGTCCTATCAACTCGGTTACCAATCTTTGATCCTTTCTCTAAATTTATCCTTGCATATCTTGTCAGATGGTTAAAGAGAAGGTCACACAGAAGAAGAGCACCTTTTTGACTGTGCGCCCAAGTACCGGTCGCACCAAAAGCTCCTTTCACCCACCTAGTGGTTCGTCCTCTGAGTCGGACACCAGCTCAGATGGGGGCATTAGAGAAGTTGGCAAAGGGAAGCGCTCAGAGAAACAGACATCCTCTCGCTCTGTTCGAGGAAGAGCCCAGTCAAGTGGGCAAGGGCGCAAAATTCCTCCTCGTCCCAGAGTCAAGAGAGCTGGCCAAGAAGAAGGACCAGGGACACAGTATAATGATGATATTGACATATCCTTTCTTGCTCAGAATTTCATAAGCACTGCCATTCCTTTCCGTCACTCACAAGATAGTCCCTTGGTCAATTTCAAGTTAGCCAAAAACAGCATGAAGCCTCTAAGGTTCAGTGAACATGAGGATCCAAGGAGCATTCGATACAAACTCTTCAAAGGTGATCCTCGATTTTTGCTTCCACACCAGGCTGATTGGTATGAGTCTGTGATCCTAAAGATGACTCGGATTTGCACTCCAATGTATTGGGTTGACTGGAAATATCTGAGGAACTTCCCACCACCGCTCAAGCCTGTTGTTGAGGATGTATACAAGCGATGTGTGGAGATGGATATGGACAAGTTGATGGCATTTGAGTGTCCATACAATGAAGAAGTCATTGCCCAGTTTTATGCTACTCTATGGGTTGATGAGGAAAGATATGAGATGCACTGGACTCTGTGTGGGAAACGTCTTTCCATCTCTTTGCATGATTTTGCCGGTTTGTTTGACCTTGCTGAGGAGACTGCTTATGCTCATACTAGCAATGATCGTAGCAAGGTTGATCTTCATCTTGGGAGAATACTTGATGACACCAAGTTGGCATTCATGTATGATCATGCTTATGGAGAGGTGGTGTATGGGAAGTACAAGGGTCTTTCTCCGTTCTACAAGTTGCTAAATCAACTCTTTCGAGGGACCATGTACCCTAGAGCAGGAGATGCTGACAACATCTCAAAGAGGGCAAAGAACTTACTTTTTCAAATGGCCCCCGGGAAGCCCAAGTTCAAAGTGTTCAACTTCATTTGGAATGAAATCATCTACTGCTCTCATGATGCTTCTAGTGGCTGTCACTATGCTCCTTACATTTTTCATATGATCAAGTATGTGACTGGGATCAACATTTTGACTGACAAGCTTCATCTCCCATACAAATCTCCTCCGGGCAAGATTACACAGCTTCTCAAGATCAAGTCCAAGGCATATCAGGGTGCTCCAACCCCGTCCTCTCAAGGTGCCTCATCTTCCCAAGCTCCTCCATCACATGCTCCTGCTTCATCTAGTGGCCCCTCTATTACTCCCAAAGGCAAGATGAGTAAGATTGACTTTCTGCTCCAAGGCATGTTCTCTTGCTTCAACATGTGCAAATATCAAGTCAAGAAGTCTCATGAGCGTGAGCAACGCGCCGAGTATGATAGATACATGGCGGATAAGCGCCACAAAGAGCTTCTTGAAAAGTTAAACATGCCACATTCTCCTGTTCATCAACTCAGGGAAGTCACTCCTCCACCTCCCTTTGCAAATCCTTGGGAGGACTACTCACAGGAATATGTCTTTGGTGCCTCTCAACAACAAGGACAAGGTGAGGAGGAGATAGTAGAAGAAGAAGAAGAAGAAGGAGAAGAAGAGGAAGAAACTGAGCAGGATGAGGAGTATGAAAGTGAGTCAGAGACGGATGATGATCGTCGCAAGGGCAAGGCAGCCGCAGCAGCCGATGACGATGACGATGACGATGACGATGGTGGTGACGACGACGACGAGTAGCTCCCTTTTTGGTCTTTGATGACAAAGGGGGAGTGAATTTGGCCAATCTTCATCTATCGTTATCTAGCTTCTATTCATGTTTTAGCTTGTGAACTTGTGAGAACTTGAACTTGTGTTATGTGTGGTGTGCCAAGTGAGACTTTTATTTGTAAGACTTAATTTGGTTATTGCTAGTGTGATGTTCTATTCGCTATCTATTTCATTGTGAGATGCTTATGATTGATGTTATGTTATTTCTTACTCTATTGTTGTGTATATCTTGTCATATGCATCACGTTGATTTCATCACACCAAGCACTTTTATGCAATTCTATTTTGAGAGACTCTTGCAAAATATGTGCACAAAAATTTGAGACTATTTAAGTTAAACTTGCACATATTTAGGGGGAGCCTCTCCAAAATATTGGTTGCAAAACATGAATTTTATTCCCATCTTGTGGACCCAAATTTGTATTGTCATCAATCACCAAAAAGGGGGAGATTGAAAGTGCATCTAGGCATTTAATCTATTTTGGTGATTAATGGCAATAGAAATTTGGATATGATGCTTTGCATGAGCTGTGCAGGAATAAAATGAAATAAAAAGGAGAAAATGCTAAAGGAAGGACCCCAACGCTCATTCATATGGTGGAGGACTCAATTGGTGGATTTAAATTTAATTTTCCGTTTGAAATTGAGTATAGGACCACCGTACTATCAAGGGGGGCGTAGTTGATAAATTCTAGATGCTAAAAGTGCTTTGCTCGAGATGACAAACTCTTAAGAGACACAAAAATCTTCACAAATACCTTTTTCTGCTCGGCCGGAACTTGGGCCGGAAGATCCGACCGGAAGTTCCGGGCGGCTCGGTCTTGAATTTTCCCTGGCCGGAAGATCCGGCCGTGGCTTCGGAAGATGCATGACTTAGCCGTTTTTCGAGCTCACGAGTGTCCTGTTGCAAGTTCCGACCCTAGGCCGGAAGATCCGACCGGAAGTTCCGGCCGGCTCTGTCTTGGTTTTCTCCGGGCCGGAAGTTCCGGGGTCCCCCGGAAGATCCGACATACAGTCGGAAGATCCGGCCCCTGGAACTTTTCTGGAGTTTTCCTAACACGTATCTGTTGTTTGTCGGAAGATCCGACTAAGTGTCGGAAGATCCGGTACCTCTTCGCAGAGCACATAACGGTCATATTTTGGGGGGTTGGTATAAATACCCCACACCCCCCCTCATTCATGAGTTGCTGCACACACGACCTAACACAAGACAAGAGCATTCACTCTCCTCCTCAAATCCCCTCCCAAGCTTGATTCTTGCCAAGATTCACCTAGGGTTTGAGTGAGAGAGAAGACTAGAAGTGAGAACTCCCCTTGTTCATCTCGTGAAGCACTTCGAGCAACTTGAGTTCATTGATTCACGTTTGTTACTCTTGGAGCTTGCTCCTAGACGGTTAGAGGTGCCGGTGAACTCCCATTCTCTTGTGGTTTGAGTCCCGGAAGTTTGTATTACCCTCTCTCTTCGTGGGAGCACATAGTAAGTAACTCAATCCTCCTTTGTGGTTGATTGGGAGAGACTTGGGGTTAGTGTGACAGCCCGGCTCTTTGTGAGCATCTCAACGGAGACGTAGCTCCTTTGTGGAGTGAACTTCGGTAGAAAATCCTTTGTCTCCACATTTGCTCTTGATCTTATTGTTTCCACAACTTGATTTGTCCCGATCTACTTATTTGTGGCTATACTCTGTTATTGATCATATATAGAAGGTTCCTTACTTCATTTGTGAGCTTTGTATTCAAGTGGAATTGTCAAAAGGTCATTAGATTTCAAATCTCGAAGTACACTTGAATTGCCTGTCGGAAGATCCGGCTCTTCATCGGATCTTCCGGTATTCTGTTCCAGTCGGAAGATCTTGTACAGTGTCGGATCTTCCTGGCCGGAAGATCCGAGACTGTGTCGGATCATCCGACTTACTGACAGTTTTCAGAGGATTTTGCAGGAATTTTTTTTTAAATAGGCCTATTCACCCCCCCCTCTAGGCCTAGTGTTGGTCCTTTCAATTGGTATCAGAGCCTAATCCCTTGTTTAGGCTTAACCGCTAAGGGAAAAACACTATGGCCGGTACGGGAGATGGATCCGAGATGGCTTCCGCTCACAAAGATAAACATCCGACACCCGTTGAGTCAAGCTCAAGCGATGATGAATTCAACATTAGCGATGTTGATGAGAGCTTGGATGAACAAGAAAAGAAGAAGCAAAGAAGGGAGAAGATAAGGAAGAAGATTAAGGAGAAGGCCGAAAGAAAGGCGCAAAAGCTTCTCAAGAAGAAGATACGAGAAAGAGACGCTCTCGACGGACTTCACTCGGTGTCTTATCGATATGAGACATCTTCTTCTAACAAATCTTTCGACCCTTCTAGTCTTAATTTCTCATCCGTTCCAATGGGCAAAGTCCCCAAATTCAATGGGATTGACTATGCCCGGTGGAGCAATGATATGAAAGTTTACTTGCATGGTCTTCATCCATCTCTTTGGACTATTGTGAAAATAGGTGTCGACAAGAGTGCAACGCCAAGTCGAGAACAAGAGTATGACATCTTCCGCAACTCTCAAGCCGTGACCGTGCTTAGGAGTGCTCTAAGCTCCTATGAGTACAACAAGATTAGAGGAATCGATAGTGCCAAGGAGCTATGGGACACTCTTCAAATGGCGCATGAAGGATCGGATGAAGTCAAGGAAGGCAAGGTAGATCTTTTACAAGGAGAACTAGAAGCTTTTGTCATGAAAAAGGATGAGACTTTGCAAGAGATGTATGATCGATTGAAGCTCCTTGTCACCGAAATTAGAATGCTTGGAAGCAATGATTGGGGCGAGAGCAAGGTCACAAAGAAATTGCTTAGAGCATACGCACCCAAGAACCCAATGCTTGCCACAATGATTAGAGAAAGTGACAAGTTCAAGACAATGGTGCCAATGGAGCTATTCAACAAGTTGCAATATCATGAGATGAATAGCTTGGATGTGACAAGGTCAATCCAACAAACCGAAGTCAAGACCATAGCTCTCAAGGCCGAACCAAGCAAGAAAGTTGAGTCAAATGAGAAGACCTCAACTTCCAAGAAGAATGAAGACTCAAACGACCATGAGAGCACCGATGAAGAAACCGCTATGATGGTTAGGAACTTCAAGAGATTCATGAAGACAAAAGGTGAAAAGAAGAGCTTCTCTCAACGAAGATGCTATGAGTGTGGGGAGAAAGGTCACTACATTGCCGATTGTCCTCGCAAGAAGAATGACAAGGATGACAAGAAGTTCAAGGACAAGACCGGTGACAAAGACAAGAAATACAAGGAGAAGAGTCGAGAGTACAAGAAAAAATTTGGAAGCGCCCACGTCGGTGAAGGTTGGGATTCATCAAGTGATGACTCCAATGATGAAGGAATGGCCACATGTGCCATCCAAGCTCCTACATCAACTCCTCGACTCTTTAACAACATCGATGAGAGCGACGACGAAGCTCCCATGTGCCTCATGGCTCAAGGGACTAAGGTATTTGACACCACACCACCTCTCTCACCCACTCTCTTGTCATCTAGAAACATTGAAAATGATCTAGATAATGAAGAAGCCGAACATGAGAAAAACATGATAAAGAAGTTCGGCAAAGATGGCTACAAATTTATTAAAAAACTAATAGAGAAAGTTGAGAAAAGAGAGGAGTCTCTTGATAGGCAAGAAGAATTGCTCATCCTTGAGAAGGAGAGAAACCTTGTCCTAGAAGAGGCTCTAGTTGAGGAGAAACTCAAGGTTGAGAAGTTGGCTTGTGAGTTATCTCATGCCAATGACTCACGGGAGAAGATGTCAAAGGAACTGTCTTTGACAAATGACTCTCTAACTAACCTAAAGAGTGCTAAAAGTGAGCTTCAAGAAAGGCATTCAAGCCTAGAGATCAAATATAAAGATCTAGAAGCCAATTTTAGCTCACTTTGGGAAAGTACCAAGAACAACTCTAAAACAACTCTTGACTCAAGTGTCTCTACTAGTGAAGGTTGCTCAAGATGTTATAAAATTGATGTGGATACTTGTGCAACTAACATTTCTAAGCTAGAGGAGAAAGTCAAGGCTAAAGATGCCCAAATCCAAAAGTTGACCAATGCCATTGGCCAAGACCAAGGTAAGGGCAAAAGTGTATTCGAGACCCACCCGACATATAAAGCCGGTAGATATGGTACTATCAAGGATGGGCTTGGATACACTCGAGGTGGAAAGGCCAATGGGACAAAGAAGATAAGAGGTCGTGATGTGACATTGTTCACCAAGGGGACCAATCTAGGTGAACTAATGGATGCGGCTCATGGGGTGGTAAGATCCATGGAGCCCTTGCCAATGGCAAAAGCATCTAGTCAAGATGTCAAGATCAAAACCAAGAAGGAAGAGAGGGTCATTGAGCACAAGCCGTCGCCAAACTACTCCATCGACTATATGGTCACTTGGGACCAAAATGGAAAGATGGTGGTAAAGTATATAGGTGCTCATACTAGGAAGATGATGAGAAGTGTGTAGGTGCCTAAAATGTCAAAAGCTAACACTCAAGGACCCAACCACTTTTGGGTACCTAAGTCCAAGGCTTAAACTTGTTTTGTAGGCATATTCCTCCGGTGGACCTTCGTGGTTGTTGGATAGTGGATGTTCAAATCATATGACCGGAGAAAAGAATATGTTTGCAAAGCTACAAGAGTATGACTCACCCGTTGAGAAGATCACATTTGGTGACAACAATCATGGTGATGTCATAGGCCAAGGTGAAATAGCTATCTCACAAGACTCGTCTCTTTCCAATGTTTATCTTGTTGATTCATTGGGATACAACTTGTTGTCGGTCTCACAACTTTGTGAGAAGGGCTACAATTGTCTCTTTACTAATGAGGGTGTGAGCATTCTAAGAAGGGAGGATTCCTCTATTGCTTTTACGGGTCGACTCAAGGGAAAGCTTTACTTAGTTGATTTCACAACTAGTAAAGTGGAACCGAAGACTTGTTTAGTGGCAAAATCTAGCTTGGGTTGGCTTTGGCATCGCCGGCTAGCTCATGTTGGGATGAGGAACTTGGCCAAACTTCAAAAGGATGAACACATTTTAGGACTAACACATGTTGTGTTTGAGAAAGATAGATTGTGTAGTGCTTGTCAAGCCGGGAAGCAAGTTGGTGCTCCACACCCACCCAAAAATATTTTGACTAGCTCAAGACCACTCAAGTTGCTTCACATGGATTTATTTGGACCGGTTGCATATGTTAGCATTGGCGGGAACAAGTATGGACTTGTCATTGTAGATGACTTTTCTCGCTTCACATGGGTTTTCTTTTTACAAGACAAGAGTGAAGCTCAAACAATCATCAAGAGATTCATTAAAAGAGATCAAAATGAGTTTGAGTTGAAGATCAAGCATATAAGAAGTGACAATGGGACGGAGTTCAAGAACACCAATGTTGAAGAGTTTCTTGATGAAGAAGGAATCAAGCATGAGCTCTCCGCGCCATACACACCTCAACAAAATGGCATTGTTGAGAGGAAGAACCGGACTTTGATTGAAATGGCACGGACCATGCTTGATGAGTACAAGACCCCGGATAACTTTTGGGCCGAGGCGGTTAGCACGGCTTGCCATGCCACTAACCGTCTCTATCTTCAAAAGTATTTGAACAAGACTCCATATGAGATACTAACCGGTAACAAACCAAAGGTGCACTACTTTCGAGTCTTTGGTTGCAAATGTTACATTCTTAACAAGAAAACCAAAAGCTCAAAGTTTGCACCTAAGGTTGACGAAGGCTTTCTACTTGGTTATGGTACTAACGAACACGCCTACCGTGTTTTCAACAAAACCACCGGTTGCGTTGAGATCACGGTAGACGTAAAATTTGATGAATCAAACGGCTCTCAAGTAGAGCAAGTTGTAAATGACCTTGTAGATGAAGTCCCGCCAAGTCAAGCCATCAAGAACTTGAGTTTAGGGGAAGTGAAGCCTCAAGAGTTTCCAAATGAAGATGAAGAACAAGACCAAGATCCGGAAATCATGTTCAACATCGATCCATCACCATCAACAAGAGTTGAACCACCAAGCTCATCACAAGATCAAGTCCAAGATCATGGTGACGATCATGACCATGGCAATGATCAAGGGGGAGCTCAAGGTGAAGATGCTCAAGATGTTGAGTCACATCATGAAGAAGATGATGATGGACCCATCCAACGTCAATCAACATTCTCACATCCAAGAGTTCACCAAAGTGTTCAACGGGATCATCCCGTTGACAACATTCTAGGGAGCATCCAAAGAGGGGTAACCACTCGTTCACGTTTAGCAAATTTTTGTGGATTTTACTCGTTTGTCTCCTCTTTGGAACCTCTCAAGGTAGAAGAAGCTCTTGGAGATGCGGATTGGGTTATTGCAATGCAAGAAGAGTTGAACAACTTCACAAGAAATGAAGTATGGGAGTTGGTCCCAAGACCCAAGCAAAATGTGATTGGCACCAAGTGGGTTTTCCGGAACAAACAAGATGAAAATGGCATTGTCACAAGAAACAAGGCTAGGTTGGTTGCTCAAGGCTTCACTCAAATTGAAGGGCTTGATTTTGGTGAGACATATGCTCCGGTGGCAAGGCTTGAGTCAATTCGTATCCGTTTTGCCTATGCATCTCATCACAACTTCAAGTTGTATCAAATGGATGTGAAGAGTGCATTTTTGAATGGGCCTCTTGGGGAGCTAGTATATGTGGAGCAACCACCGGGATTTGAAGACCCCAAGCACCCCGACTACGTCTACAAATTCCATAAGGCGCTCTATGGGCTTAAGCAAGCACCTAGAGCATGGTATGAATGCCTTAAGGATTTTCTTCTCAAGAATGGCTTTGTAATGGGCAAAGCCGATTCTACTCTCTTCACTAGGAAAATAGACAAAGATTTGTTTGTTTGTCAAATTTATGTTGATGATATAATCTTTGGTTCTACTAATGAAAAATTTTGTGAAGAGTATAGTAGGATAATGACCAAGAGATTTGAGATGTCAATGATGGGGGAATTGAAGTTCTTTCTCGGATTTCAAATCAAGCAATTGAAGCATGGCACGTTCATATGTCAAACCAAATATACAAGTGATATGCTCAAGAAGTTTGACATGGCCAATGCTAAGCCCATCAAGACCCCTATGCCGGTGAATGGCCATCTTGATCTAAATGAAGAAGGCAAGTCCGTCGATCAAAAGGTATATTGCTCCATGATTGGTTCCTTGCTTTACCTTTGTGCATCTAGGCCGGATATTATGCTTAGTGTGTGCATGTGTGCAAGATTTCAAGCCAATCCTAAGGAATGTCATCTAATGGCTGTTAAGAGAATTTTTAGATATTTAGTGCATACTCCAAACCTTGGCTTGTGGTATCCCAAGGGCTCCACTTTTGATCTACTTGGCTACTCCGATTCGGATTATGCCGGTTGCAAAGTAGATCGGAAGAGTACAACGGGGACTTGCCAATTTCTTGGTAGGTCTTTGGTGTCATGGAGCTCTAAGAAACAAAATTCCGTTGCGCTATCCACCGCCGAGGCCGAGTATGTTGCAGCCGGTGCTTGTTGTGCTCAACTACTTTGGATGAGGCAAACCTTGAGTGACTTTGGTTGTGAGTTCAAAAATATCCCACTCTTATGTGACAATGAGAGTGCCATAAAACTAGCAAACAACCCCGTTCAACACTCAAGAACCAAGCACATAGACATTAGACATCACTTCCTTAGAGACCATGAAGCCAAAGGAGATATCGCCCTATGCCATGTTGGAACCGAAAAACAATTGGCCGATATCTTCACCAAGCCTCTTGATGAGCAAAGGTTTTGTTCCTTGAGGAGTGAGCTAAATATCTTGGATTCTCGTAACTTGGCTTGACTTGTTGCATACACAATTGATTGATGCCTAGACTAGAAGAAAAATGATTTTATTCTATTTTTTTATTGTGTGAGTTTTTTTCAAAATTTTGATCTTACGATCGTTGGATCTTTTCTTGTTTCAAGTTGATCATGGTTATGTGTTGATTGTTTGTTGCTGATCAACTTTGGGACAAGTTTCTTACATGTTCATAAGCTAGTTCTCTCAAAATCGTCAATCAAATGTCGTCATGAAAGATCTTTTTTGGGACACATCTTCTCTGGACCGGATCTTCCGACGGACCCCCGGAACTTACCCCTGGAAGTTCCGGGCGGCTCTGTCTTCCTTCGCTCTGTCTGAAAATCTTCCGGATCTTCCGATCAGGCCGGATCTTCCGATAACGTGTCGGATCTTCCGGACCTGGGAGCTCTCGGAACTTCTGGTGCTGATCTCACTGGTTCTGTCTCTATCGGATCTTCCGACACCGTGTCGGATCATCCGGGTCGTGCGTGATATATATATACTGAGACGAACCGTTACCTCTCCCATTCTTTCTTTCTTCCTCCACCAACGCCTCCTCTCTCCCTCACTCCACCCCATCCGGCGTTTTGAAGATTGGACCGTGGTTTTCTTCATCAAGTGACATCTTTTGATTCCCCCAACACTCCAAGACTCCATTCCCCTCGGATCTTCCGGAGTTTTCGCGGGAAATCTCAACGGTATTGATTCAAAATTCCCATCGCCCGATCTCTCAATGTAGGAAGTTCTAGTGGTTTTCCCTTGGTGAATCATCTCATATACATGCCTAGAATGCTTCCCTATGATCTCGTGTCGTTTGGTGGGCCAAATCTTCGGTTCCTAAGTTTTTAGGGTTTGGCCCGACTCTGTCGGATCATCCGACTATGGGCCGGAAGATCCGGACCCCGGATCTTCCGACGCAGTGCCGGAAGATCCGACCGAGTCGAGTTCTGTCCTATCAACTCGGTTACCAATCTTTGATCTTTTCTCTAAATTTATCCTTGCATATCTTGTCAGATGGTTAAAGAGAAGGTCACACAGAAGAAGAGCACCTTTTTGACTGTGCGCCCAAGTACCGGTCGCACCAAAAGCTCCTTTCACCCACCTAGTGGTTCGTCCTCTGAGTCGGACACCAGCTCAGATGGGGGCATTAGAGAAGTTGGCAAAGGGAAGCGCTCAGAGAAACAGACATCCTCTCGCTCTGTTCGAGGAAGAGCCCAGTCAAGTGGGCAAGGGCGCAAAATTCCTCCTCGTCCCAGAGTCAAGAGAGCTGGCCAAGAAGAAGGACCAGGGACACAGTATAATGATGATATTGACATATCCTTTCTTGCTCAGAATTTCATAAGCACTGCCATTCCTTTCCGTCACTCACAAGATAGTCCCTTGGTCAATTTCAAGTTAGCCAAAAACAGCATGAAGCCTCTAAGGTTCAGTGAACATGAGGATCCAAGGAGCATTCGATACAAACTCTTCAAAGGTGATCCTCGATTTTTGCTTCCACACCAGGCTGATTGGTATGAGTCTGTGATCCTAAAGATGACTCGGATTTGCACTCCAATGTATTGGGTTGACTGGAAATATCTGAGGAACTTCCCACTACCGCTCAAGCCTGTTGTTGAGGATGTATACAAGCGATGTGTGGAGATGGATATGGACAAGTTGATGGCATTTGAGTGTCCATACAATGAAGAAGTCATTGCCCAGTTTTATGCTACTCTATGGGTTGATGAGGAAAGATATGAGATGCACTGGACTCTGTGTGGGAAACGTCTTTCCATCTCTTTGCATGATTTTGCCGGTTTGTTTGACCTTGCTGAGGAGACTGCTTATGCTCATACTAGCAATGATCGTAGCAAGGTTGATCTTCATCTTGGGAGAATACTTGATGACACCAAGTTGGCATTCATGTATGATCATGCTTATGGAGAGGTGGTGTATGGGAAGTACAAGGGTCTTTCTCCGTTCTACAAGTTGCTAAATCAACTCTTTCGAGGGACCATGTACCCTAGAGCAGGAGATGCTGACAACATCTCAAAGAGGGCAAAGAACTTACTTTTTCAAATGGCCCCCGGGAAGCCCAAGTTCAAAGTGTTCAACTTCATTTGGAATGAAATCATCTACTGCTCTCATGATGCTTCTAGTGGCTGTCACTATGCTCCTTACATTTTTCATATGATCAAGTATGTGACTGGGATCAACATTTTGATTGACAAGCTTCATCTCCCATACAAATCTCCTCCGGGCAAGATTACACAGCTTCTCAAGATCAAGTCCAAGGCATATCAGGGTGCTCCAACCCCGTCCTCTCAAGGTGCCTCATCTTCCCAAGCTCCTCCATCACATGCTCCTGCTTCATCTAGTGGCCCCTCTATTACTCCCAAAGGCAAGATGAGTAAGATTGACTTTCTGCTCCAAGGCATGTTCTCTTGCTTCAACATGTGCAAATATCAAGTCAAGAAGTCTCATGAGCGTGAGCAACGCGCCGAGTATGATAGATACATGGCGGATAAGCGCCACAAAGAGCTTCTTGAAAAGTTAAACATGCCACATTCTCCTGTTCATCAACTCAGGGAAGTCACTCCTCCACCTCCCTTTGCAAATCCTTGGGAGGACTACTCACAGGAATATGTCTTTGGTGCCTCTCAACAACAAGGACAAGGTGAGGAGGAGATAGTAGAAGAAGAAGAAGAAGAAGGAGAAGAAGAGGAAGAAACTGAGCAGGATGAGGAGTATGAAAGTGAGTCAGAGACGGATGATGATCGTCGCAAGGGCAAGGCAGCCGCAGCAGCCGATGACGATGACGATGACGATGACGATGGTGGTGACGACGACGACGAGTAGCTCCCTTTTTGGTCTTTGATGACAAAGGGGGAGTGAATTTGGCCAATCTTCATCTATCGTTATCTAGCTTCTATTCATGTTTTAGCTTGTGAACTTGTGAGAACTTGAACTTGTGTTATGTGTGGTGTGCCAAGTGAGACTTTTATTTGTAAGACTTAATTTGGTTATTGCTAGTGTGATGTTCTATTCGCTATCTATTTCATTGTGAGATGCTTATGATTGATGTTATGTTATTTCTTACTCTATTGTTGTGTATATCTTGTCATATGCATCACGTTGATTTCATCACACCAAGCACTTTTATGCAATTCTATTTTGAGAGACTCTTGCAAAATATGTGCACAAAAATTTGAGACTATTTAAGTTAAACTTGCACATATTTAGGGGGAGCCTCTCCAAAATATTGGTTGCAAAACATGAATTTTATTCCCATCTTGTGGACCCAAATTTGTATTGTCATCAATCACCAAAAAGGGGGAGATTGAAAGTGCATCTAGGCATTTAATCTATTTTGGTGATTAATGGCAATAGAAATTTGGATATGATGCTTTGCATGAGCTGTGCAGGAATAAAATGAAATAAAAAGGAGAAAATGCTAAAGGAAGGACCCCAACGCTCATTCATATGGTGGAGGACTCAATTGGTGGATTTAAATTTAATTTTCCGTTTGAAATTGAGTATAGGACCACCGTACTATCAAGGGGGGCGTAGTTGATAAATTCTAGATGCTAAAAGTGCTTTGCTCGAGATGACAAACTCTTAAGAGACACAAAAATCTTCACAAATACCTTTTTCTGCTCGGCCGGAACTTGGGCCGGAAGATCCGACCGGAAGTTCCGGGCGGCTCGGTCTTGAATTTTCCCTGGCCGGAAGATCCGGCCGTGGCTTCGGAAGATGCATGACTTAGCCGTTTTTCGAGCTCACGAGTGTCCTGTTGCAAGTTCCGACCCTAGGCCGGAAGATCCGACCGGAAGTTCCGGCCGGCTCTGTCTTGGTTTTCTCCGGGCCGGAAGTTCCGGGGTCCCCCGGAAGATCCGACATACAGTCGGAAGATCCGGCCGCTGGAACTTTTCTGGAGTTTTCCTAACACGTATCTGTTGTTTGTCGGAAGATCCGACTAAGTGTCGGAAGATCCGGTACCTCTTCGCAGAGCACATAACGGTCATATTTTGGGGGGTTGGTATAAATACCCCACACCCCCCTGTAACACCCAAATTAATCAAATTTAAAATTTTTGGCATTTAATTAATTATTTAATGCTCTCACCTATTTTATAAAGGCTAAATAATAATTTTCTAAAATTTAAAATCAAATATAAGTGATAGAAACATTTATTGTTGCATTCATGCTGCTGCATTTATTTTTGTATTGCTTGTGATTCAAACAAGAATTTAAATATATTTAAATTCAAATTTGAATCACTTTGTTTGGAGCTCTAGAAAAGTTGTTAGGCCCATAGTTCGGTTTTGCTCCCTGGACTCTTTCCCTGGTCCACTTTCTCCCCCTTTTCTTCTTTTCTGGTTCGGCCCAGCTCCTTCCCTTTTCTCGCTTTCGGCCCGCTCAACCAAGTCCATCTTCCCCCCCCCCCTCCTTTTCTTCTCTCGCGGCCCAGCCACTCCCCTCGGCCCACCCGGCCCAGCCAAGCCAGCCCGCTCCGCGCACTCTTCTCTCTCTCTCTCTCTCTCTGCCTGCTCGCTCGGTCCCACGAGTCAGGCGCCGACGTCAGCGCTGACGCCACCTTCTTCTTCCTCCCCCCCTCCCCTTTCCTTCCCGGCGACCGTGAATGGCGCGCTGGCCGCGGATTGCGCACGCCGAGGCCCACCACCCGCCCACCGAGCCTTCTTAACTCGGCCTGCGCCGCGCTCCGCTCCCATCTCGCCCACCGCCCCGACCCTAGCTCCGCCACAGCCCCAGTCGAGCCGCTCCCGACGCCGCCGAGCCGTACTCCGCCGCTCGCCGTCGTCCTCGCGTTCCGGAGCCCCTCCACCCCGACCGGGCCACGGAGCAGCTCCGACGCGCTGCCAGGAGCCCGCCGAGCCACTCCAGGCTCGCCCTCGCGTTGCGCAGCTCCATCCCCGACGCGACCCCGACGCCACCGACCGCCGCCGCCGTCGACCCGTCGCTCCGCTCCTTCTCCGACCGATTCATCGCGTCCAGAGCATCCCCGCGAGGTACTGAAGCTCCCCAGCCCTTCAATTTTGAGCTTTAGCGCACCGTAGTTCGTTCCCCGCGTTCGCTGTCGTCGGCCGACCGCCGGCCGTCGTCGTCCGGCCGCTGCACCGCACCAAGTCCGCTTTGCACGACCTCTATGCACATGTTAGGTCCTCCAGTAGCTCCAGAGCCCAGAAATCGACCCAATCACTCCCCAGAAACCACTCCCCGCAACTCACCGGAGCACTTCTCCGCCGAGCACCGCCGTCCGGCCGCCCCGCCGGCCAACCCACGTCATGAACCCCCCAGGTCGTTTCGCCATCCTCCCCTGAACCCGTAGGACCAAGTAGCGTCGAGTTTGGTGGCCTGTAGCTCGAGATTCCCCCGATTCCGGCGAGCTTCGCCGGCGGCCCGAGCGGCGCCGCCGCGGCCCCTTCTTCCCCGGCGAGCCCGAGCACCAGCGCCGTCCGATCTGGATCCGACGGCCGAGATGCGGGTCAAACCCCCCGCGTAACGGTCAGCGCTGGCAATCTTTCTAAAGAGCCCCTGGACTTTCGGGAAATTAACCCGCGGTCCATTTTAATTCAAAAATAATTACAAATAGGTCCTGTTTTATTTAATTAGGCCCCTGGAAATTTTAAAACTTTGCCAGCAAGCCCCCGAATCTTAGAAACGCTATAACTTTCACGTTTTAGCTCCGATTTGCGTGATTTTCGCGCTCATGTGTTCGTAGCGAAGCGTAGATTATTTCTAGCTCCTGTTTTTGTACTGTTTTTACTGTTTGGTGTACTGTTCTAATAGAATTACTTTTGCTTGCATGTGATGATTATTTTGGAATGCATGCGTGATGTTCGTGTCCAGTCGGTGAGCCCGTAGCGTTGGACTTCGAGTACGTTGAGGACGTGCCGGAGCAGGAGTTTCAGCAGCAGCCTTACTCCGAGGAAGGCAAGTTATAGCACGGACAATCCTTGCTACCTACTCACTTTTAATACACTGTTCATTACATACGCATGTGTCTAATATTGTTTACCATTAAGGTTATTTCCTAGCATTTATTTCCCTGTCCTTGTATTCCTATGGGTTTTTGCATATGGGTAGCATTTTGCTAGGTGCAACTACTGTCACCTTTACTTAATTGTTAATATTGACTTAATGGTCCACTTCAACATTAATGATAAAACTTGCTTTTTTAGCAACTTGGACTAGGGGGCTAGAGCATGTGCTGTGTGCTTTGCTCTAGTGTCTCCCTATAAGGACCGGTTCTTAAAGCGGCAACCCAGGAGCCTGTCACCACCGCCGGAACTATATGGGCTCTGGTCTTGGTCAAGTAGCTTGTACGGCTCTAGCTTGATAGTGGTTACCGAGGGGCCAGCGGCGTTGTGGGAGGCAAGGCACGGGGTGTTTTCCCGATTCCACCGAGGACGGTAGCCCCGTCGGCTAGGTCTCGTTAGACCCAGTCCCGTGTTGGGAGTCTCAGCGATTGAGGACTCCGCACGTTGCGCATTGTTGGGGTGGATACCCGCGCTCTGGACGCCATCGACCCCCTCATGGTGTGACTCCGTGGGCGTACGTCGATCTCGGTGCCTAAGGACTCACCACCTTGTATTACTGCAGCGGCTACTATCTCGTTAGGGTGTCTTGTGAAAGCCTCGTAGCGTCCCTATGCAGTCACACCTCAGTAGTGTTGATGTGCGTGGTTGGGTGCAAAGTTCTTTTGAACTTTTACGCGACCGGTGGGTAAAGGGCGAAACCTCTGCAGAGTGTACGATCTATCATGATAGCCTTGCTCAGGGTCACGAGCGGCCTGGATCCTTTATGATTAGAATATGGTATTTATTCCTGTTTAATGCCACTTACACTATTTAATTGGGTTACAACCGGGTTCTCATTCACTTGTAGTAACTTGGATAAAGTTAAAACGAACCAACTAAAAGTGCTAATGCAGTTAAGCCAGTGTCTAGCCTTTTGAGCCTTCATAACCCGTGCTATACTTGCTAAGTAATTTCCATTACTTACACTTGCTGTTATTACTATTTTTGGGCAAAATCCCGGATGGGTAACAGATTGGAGTCAGGCTGATTATGCTGTGGAGTTTCCAGAGGACTTGCCGTACTTCTGAGTTGGCGTTCTCCCAGTCAGAGTCCCTGTGGGATTGCGGCTACGCTTAGAGAGATGTATTAGTCTTCCGCTGTCCATGTATTTCATTTATGCAAAACTCTGATGTATTCGCTACTTTATGATGAGAAATAAGCATTGTACTCTGATTTTTACCATATTTGTTCGCTATATGTGTCTGTGGACTTCCTGGGCACACATATGGCCACAGTCGGGTTTTGAGTAAATCCGGGTGTGACACCCCCCCCCCTCATTCATGAGTTGCTGCACACACGACCTAACACAAGACAAGAGCATTCACTCTCCTCCTCAAATCCCCTCCCAAGCTTGATTCTTGCCAAGATTCACCTAGGGTTTGAGTGAGAGAGAAGACTAGAAGTGAGAACTCCCCTTGTTCATCTCGTGAAGCACTTCGAGCAACTTGAGTTCATTGATTCACATTTGTTACTCTTGGAGCTTGCTCCTAGACGGTTAGAGGTGCCGGTGAACTCCCATTCTCTTGTGGTTTGAGTCCCGGAAGTTTGTATTACCCTCTCTCTTCGTGGGAGCACATAGTAAGTAACTCAATCCTCCTTTGTGGTTGATTGGGAGAGACTTGGGGTTAGTGTGACAGCCCGGCTCTTTGTGAGCATCTCAACGGAGACGTAGCTCCTTTGTGGAGTGAACTTCGGTAGAAAATCCTTTGTCTCCACATTTGCTCTTGATCTTATTGTTTCCACAACTTGATTTGTCCCGATCTACTTATTTGTGGCTATACTCTGCTATTGATCATATATAGAAGGTTCCTTACTTCATTTGTGAGCTTTGTATTCAAGTGGAATTGTCAAAAGGTCATTAGATTTCAAATCTCGAAGTACACTTGAATTGCCTGTCGGAAGATCCGGCTCTTCATCGGATCTTCCGGTATTCTGTTCCAGTCGGAAGATCCTGTACAGTGTCGGATCTTCCTGGCCGGAAGATCCGAGACTGTGTCGGATCATCCGACTTACTGACAGTTTTCGGAGGATTTTGCAGGAATTTTTTTTTAAACAGGCCTATTCACCCCCCTCTAGGCCTAGTGTTGGTCCTTTCATGTACATCACTTAAGCCGGCTAGCAAAGGTCGGCAAGAAGAAGTTAAGTTTACGTTTGATGTTTCAAAGTGCGATCGTATCTTTGATGAATTGCTTAAGTCTGGAAATATTAAATTATCTCATAAATTGCCTCCACTTGACGAATTGAAAAGGCGTGCATATTGCAAGTTTCATAATACTTATTGTCATGCCGCTAATGATTGCAATGAGTTTCGTCGACAGGTTCAATCGGCCATAAATGAAGGTCGTTTGACATTTCATGAGATGCAAGTGGACAAAACTCCTTTCCCTGTTAATACTATGGATTTACAGCAGCCCAAGGTCTTGGTTCGGCCTCATCAAGCCGAAGCAACCAAAGGGAAGAATGTTGTGATTGGTGAAGATAAACCCGATTTGAGGGGAAAAGAGTTGACTCGAGAAGTTACATACGAGAAAACTCCAGATGGCAGGGAGACATTCAAAGTTACTGTGAGAGCCTCTGGACATGGGGGGCAAGGGTCGTCCGTTCCCACCGAGCAAAGACCGTTTGAGCCTGTTCAGGCCAAACCGGTCAGACCGGTTGGGGAAAGCGGTCAGACCGGTTTTCCCCGGGGCCGTCCAAAAATGATTAAACCAAGCCGTCCGGAGATTGGAAACTGGAAACTCAATATTACAAAGAATCAGGGGAGTACTCTTAAGCCAAAGGTCACCTTTGATATGCTATTTGACCAGTACTCCAAGCAAAAGGCCGTTACAAGCGATCGGCCGGAAAAAAAGAGAATGAGATCACCTCCACGCCAAGAAGAACCTTTTCAAACGAAAAAGAACTTTACTCCGCGGTGGGGGGTGTCAAGTTCATATCCACCTCGTCCAGTTTATGATAACAATGGAGTAATGTGGGTGCCGTATTAGCAGCCCTTCCAGACTGGATGGGGAGGACCGCGAGGGCCAGCATTGGACAGAATCTCAAGGCCTGGACAAGACCGTTTGGTACCTCACCAATCTGGTCAGGGTCGCCAGACCCAACCGGTCAAACCGGTTTTACAAACCGGTCAGACCGGTTTCCCTAGGAAACCGGCAACACCTCCTGTGAAGCAAGTGTACAAGCCGAAACAGAAGGAGGAGGTGCATAAGATGGATGTTGACCCAGAGAGGACTACAAATCAAGATGTTATTCAGATTGGGTTGATGAACGTTCCCCTTTGAGACAATGGCAAAGGACCGATTGTCATAGACGATAAGGTTGAGACACCTATCCAGAGGGGATCTGTTTCTGTTAATGATCATGAGGTCAGTGGAAGTGGTTCTAACTCCAAGTGCTTCTTGCCAAGATGGTGTCCTCCCGGTTTATCTCATACTCAAAGGAGGAAGCTTCAGCGCTTGAGGTTTCGGGAGATGAAGGAGAAGGAGCTAGAAAAGCAGAAAGACGAAGCATTCAACAAGTACAGGCCCATGATTCCACAGGGGAAAGAATGGAGGGCCAAGATCAGCTCCCAGACAGAACCGGTCAGACCGGTTGAGGAGTCGGTCAGACCGGTTGAACCGGTCAGACCGGTTGCTGAAAGCGGTCAGACCGCTTTGCCCGATGCGCCACCCGGTTTTTCTTCTCCCGCTCCTATGGTTTGTGATGACAAGTTATTATCGGTATCCGCTCCAGAGGACGATGAAGAGCTTGTTGATTATGGTTCTTCTCCTGAACGCATGGATCTTGAACTTAATGTGATTCATATGTCTATGGACGGTTACATGTTATCAGAGGAAGACATTGCTCATCTTGATTTCGGGCCGAAGAAAGCTATTTTCCAGAAGCCTAAAGCTACTGAAAATCATCTGAAGGCTTTGTACATGAAGGGTCATATCAATGGGAAGCCTATCTCTCGCATGCTAGTGGACGGAGGGGCAATAGTCAACTTGATGTCGTATTCTTTGTTCAAGAAGCTGGGAGGTTCAGATGAGGAGCTGATCAAGACCAACATGACTGTCAGCGGTGTTGGAGGAGGTGAACCTATGAGCGCCAAGGGAGTTGCTTCTATGGAGCTTACTATTGGAAGCAAGACGTTGGCTACTGCGTTCTTCGTCGCTGAGACACAAGGTAACTACAGTTTAATCCTTGGTCGTGATTGGATTCATGCAAACCAGTGTGTGCCTTCTACTTTGCATCAGTTTTTAATTCAATGGATAGATGATGAAGTAGAGGTCGTTCATGGAGATACGTCGGCTTGTGTTGCAGTGGCCGATAGTTCTACTATGGATGGTCATGAGAATCTTAAGTGCTTATCTGGTTTAGATTTATCTGATTGTGAGATCATTGGTTGCACTAAAGATGGCTTTGCTACTGCTGTTATGAAGCCGATCGGAGATCTGGCTATACCATCTCTTATGATTTGATGGATCTGAATCTAGAGTGGTTACAGCAGAGGCGTGAGCACTATCGGGCGCATAAGAACGATATGTGCGAGGCTATCGAAGATTTTGATAATTTGAGCAAGTTAGGATAAGGGTTTACATCGGCTGGTCCTCTAGAGGAGGTAGATATTGGTGATGGCACTGTACCTAGGCCGACATTTGTAAACAAGAACCTTGATCCTTTGTTTAAAATTGAGTTAATAAAGTTATTAAAGGAATATGTTGATTGTTTTGCATGGAGTTACAATGAAATGCCTGGTTTAAGTCGTGATCTAGTTGAACATCGTTTACCTATTAAACCTGGTTTTAGGCCTTTTAAACAATCTCGCAGAAACTTTAATCCTGATATTTATGACCGGGTGAAAGAAGAAATCAATCGGTTGTTAGATGCTAAATTTATTAGGCCTTGTCGATATGCTAATTGGATCTCTAACATTGTGCCTGTTGAGAAAAAAGGAAAAAAAAGCTTCGTGTTTGTATTGATTTTAGAGATCTCAATAGAGCTACTCCTAAAGACGAATATCCTATGCCTATAGCCGATTTTCTTGTTAATGCTGCATCTGGACATAGAATTCTTAGTTTTCTTGATGGTAATGCTGGTTATAATCAAATATTTATGGCCGAAGAGGATATAGCCAAAACGGCCTTTCTATGTCCGGGTTTTGTTGGTCTATTTGAGTGGGTAGTAATGACTTTTGGTTTGAAGAATGCTGGTGCCACATATCAGAGGGCTATGAATTTGATTTTTCATGACTTACTTGGCATTATAGTAGAGGTTTATATCGATGATATTGTTGTCAAATCGGCTGGAGTAGATTCTCATTTAGCTGATTTAAGACTTGCATTTGAAAGAATGCGTCGATATAAATTGAAGATTAATCCACTCAAATGTGCTTTTGGTGTATCGGCTGGAAAGTTCTTAGGGTTTATTGTGCATGAAAAAGGCATAGAGATAGATCCTACAAAGATTGAAGCTATTAAGAATGTAGAGGCTCCTACTTGCAAGAAAGATTTGCAAAAGTTTTTGGGCAAAGTAAATTACTTGAGGAGAGTCATCTGTAATTTGTCCGGGAAGGTGAACGTCTTTACTCCTTTACTTCGGTTGAAGAATGACATTGATTTTACTTGGGGGGCAAAACAACAAGAGGCCTTTGATAAGATTAAGCAATATTTATCTTCGCCGCCCGTCCTTCAAGCGCCCAAAAGTGGGGGTTCCGTTCAAGTTGTATGTAGCAGCTGAGAAAGATGTCATTGGAGGTGTTTTGACTCAAGAAACCGAAGGAAAGGAATTTGTTGTTGCATATGAAAGTAGAAGATTATTGGATGCCGAAACGAGGTACACTTTTATTGAAAAGTTATGCTTATCATTATATCATACTTGCACCAAGTTAAGGCATTATCTTTTACCAAGTACTTGTGTAGTAGCATGTCAAACCGATATAATTAAATACATGTTGCATAAACCAATTTTAAGTGGTAGAGTCGGCAAGTGGGCTTATGCTTTAGTTGAATATGATTTGCATTGTGAGCCATTAACTGCGATGAAAGGACAAATAGTAGCCGACTTTATTGTTGAACATAGAGTGGATAAGCAACTTGATTTGAATATCGGTTATGCTACTTTTACTCCATGGAAATTGCATTTTGATGGATCGGTTTGCAAAAGTGGTTGTGGTGTTGGAATTGTTATTATTTCTCCACATGGGGCTGTTTTTGAAGCACTTAACCAATTAAATCATGAGTGTACTAATAACCAAGTCGAGTATGAGGCTCTTCTATTCGGATTGGGAATTTTGCATGACATGGGAGTGAAGCATGTAGAAGCTTATGGCGATTCTTTACTGGTGGTACAGCAAGTTTCTAAGGTATGTCAATGTTTAGATGGATTTTTGAATGCCTATCTTGATAGATGCTTTGATATTATATCTTGCTTAGATGAATTTGTAATCCGTCATGTACCACGAGAAAGAAATCCAAAGGCGAATGCTCTGGCTCAACAAGCATCTGGTTATAATGTTCAGAAAAGAAATTTTCAAGAACGAAGACCGATGTTTTTAAAAGCCGAGTGCGCTATTCTGGAGGAACCGGTTGCACCGCTTCCTCAAACTGGTCTGACTGGTTTAACCGGTCTGACCGCTTTAGAAAACCGGTCGGACCGGTTTCCTGAGACTGAGTCTACTTCGGCTATTGTTTCCCATAAAGACGAAGTGGATGATTGGAGAAAGCCTCTGGTTGATTATTTGCAAAATCCTAGCAGTTCAGTTGATAGAAAAATCCGACGATGGGCTCTTAAATTTGTTCTAGATGGTGATGAATTATATCGTCGGACCATTGATGATTTGCTTCTAAAATGTTTGGGTCCTGACCAAGCTAGGCTAGCTATGGCAGAGGTTCATGAAGGATTTTGTGGTACTCATCAATCGGCTCCCAAGATGAAGTGGCTCCTTAAGCGAGCTTGTTTCTATTGGCCCAATATGATAGCTGATTGCTTTAAGTATTACAAAGGTTGCGAAGAATGTCAAAAGCATGGGGATGTTCAGTTGGTGCCTGCTGCGTTGATGCATCCAATTATTAAGCCTTGGCCTTTCCGAGGATGGGGTTTAGATTTTGTTGGCAAGATTCATCCTCCTTCGTCGAAGGGTCATTGTTTTGTGATTGTGGCAACTGATTATTTTACCAAATGGACGGAAGCAGTTCCTTTGAAGAATATGACACATAGAGAAGTGATTGAGTTTGTTAGAGAACATATTATACATAGGTTTGGTATTCCGCAAACTTTGACTACGGATCAAGGAACTTCGTTCATATCTAAAGAGGTGCGTGAATTTGTCAATTCCTATGGTATTAAACTTCTTAATTCATCTCCATATTATGCTTAAGCCAATGGTCAAGCTGAGTCTAGCAACAAGATTTTGATAAATCTCATCAAGAAGAAGGTAGAAGATCATCCTAAAAGATGGCATGAGGTATTATCTGAAGCTTTATGGGCTCATCGTATTTCTAGACATGGTGCTACTAAAGTTACTCCTTTTGAGCTTGTGTATGGTCAAGAAGCCGTTTTGCCTATAGAGGTGAATCTTGGCGCATATAGGCTTACAAAGCAAAATAATCTAGATGTTGATACATATTATGCTTTGATGATGGATAATATTGACGAAGTGACCGACAAGCGATTGGAGGCTTTAGAAGAGATTGAAAAAGATAAAAGGCGAGTGGCGAGGGCATACAATAAGAAAGTGAAGTCCAAATCTTTTCAGGTAGGTGACTTGGTTTGGAAAACAATTTTGCCTATTGGATTGAAAAGCAACAAGTTTGGCAAGTGGTCTCCAAGTTGGGAGGGTCCTTTTAAGATTGTGAAGGTTTGTTCAGGAAATTCTTATATGGTAGAAACCTTGCAAGGACAACAGCTGCCTAGAGCTCTCAATGAGAGATACTTGAAGAAATTTTATCCAAGTGTTTGGCAAGGTGCTTAATAGGATATGGCCGATTTATGTTTGAAATCGTCCTTAGGATAAAAATGGCCCGTGAATTCTGTGACATCGACCTTAGCATATTTTCTAGTGCATAAAATTTACTAGAAAACAGGGGGGCATATGTTCGCACCCAAAATTGGCAGTTGCCTATCAGGTCGAGGGCAATCGGTCAGACCGGTTCTGGAAAGCAGTCAGACCGGTTTCCCTGTAGCCGATCTGGCAACGGCCGAAACCGGTCTGACCGGTTTCTCTATCCGGTCTGACCGGTTTACTCCGAATTGGAGTAGAATTAGGAGTCCTGATCGTTTTCCAAATTGTAAAAGGATTCCGTGGCCGATTGAGAGCTATCATCCAATCGATCAAATACTATTTTTCTACTTTTATCTCCAAACCCTAGCTTTTCCAACCCCTTTGCTTTCCTTGTTTGTCTCGACGGCGTTCAAGGAGGTTCTGAGTGGCCTGACCGATTTCAGAGCAACCCTAGACGCACCATCTCCGACGGGGTCCCTCCCGAGGTGGTGATTCTAGGTTTTTTCCCGAAGCCCTAGCAAATCCGGTCTGACCGGATCCCTAAACCGGTCTGACCGGTTTGGGCTGAGGCTGCGGCAAGTGCGAAGTTTCTGGTGTTGCGCGATCCGGCGCTCATGTGTGTTGACCAAAAAGCGTCAACAGTAAATATTGCGCTGACATATTTATCCTCTCTACGCTACGGCGTCGTCCTCATTTCTAGCAAAGGAATTATCCGACATTGCCCAAAGCTAGCTTAGGATTGGATTGGAAGACAAATGATCCAACAGAAAGAAGCTCGATCATGGAGGTGGGCCAAGAAATGATCGAACAGCACAGAGATAAGCTTATTCGATCGAGTGCCGGGCCTCCTTCCTCTTCCCGGCCCTCGAGGTGGCGGTGGGCTCAGGGAACTGGGCCTTCACTTGGCGCGGCCCAAACCAATGCTCCCGCTCCGGCCCCGCCGGGTCCGATCCCAGCCGCATAGACGCCATCCAACGGCTGAAAACCACTCCGGCTCGGACGGCAAATGAGATACCGTCCACCCCCTTGGTCGGTGCCGGCGCCGGTGATCGAGGAGAGAGCGCCGCCGTCCATATGGATACCGCGCGTCCCGGCCGGCGTGCTGCTGCTAGCCTCCGCCGCTAGACGGAGGCTAGACGGCGAGCATTCCGGCCTCGCGTTCGTGGTGGCGCGCGCGTGCTCTGCAACCGCCGGGAAGCGCGCCGCCGCCGCGGCAGCTCTCCGGCGAGGCAAGAAAGCAACGAGGGATCAATCGGAACGGAGGAGCTCCGGCGGGCGAGGTTGCAGCAAGCACATACGTCGAGGACGCGATCGAGCGCTAGCTCCCCGTCGGCTCCGCTCCTTGTACAATCTGCTTCGTTTCGGTTCTACACTACACACCACATGATGAAGGTAGGACGATGCAAGATCGACGATCACCATCTCCTGTCCTGGTTGCTGTACTTTTGATGCAGTACAAGGCTCAGTGGAATCGATTTTAATCATTTTTAATTTAGAAAGGAATATTATCCTATTGTACTACTGCGTATTTGAATATGAGGTGGACCTCACGTTATCACACTGCAGCAAAACAAAAGGTTACGTGGCAGTGAAATAAATTTTCAAGCCTCTTGTACACTGCGGCTGCCCTTTGTACACGAGGGCTTGATAAGGTTTTGTTGGTCAGCAGCTGTCCTCTTCACGGAGACAGATTGCATTGTATACTCCCTCCGTCCCACAATACAAGCATTTTTCGATTTTCGTGTATCACATTTTAATATCCGTCTTATTCAAATTTTTTATGAATATATTATTTATTTTGCTATGACTTGTTTTATCATTAGGTATATTTCAAGTGTGACTTATTTGTTTTATATTTTTATAAATTTTTTTGAATAAGACGGAAACGTGAAAGTCAACGAATACTTATATTTCGGGACGGAGGGAGTAATATTTTTTTTGGTGAGACCTATGAAGCACGTTTTTACCTAAACACAAGGACCATTATTCTATTATATGGATTATATTAGAGTTATTATTTACAGCCCCTATGTGATCCATACAGGCATTGGGTCCGTCATTTGCTTCCACTTGTAAACTAATGAAGCACGCAGAGCACGCCCCTCACACCCACCAACCCTCTTCTTCCTCTGCCGTCCCCCGGTACCGACCCGCGCGACGACACAGATTGGATTGTTCCCCTTGTTGCCTAATCCTCGACTTCGACCCTGCCAGCCTTTAAAAGCTCGCTTGCTCACAATAGCACACAGCAGAGCAGGCAGACAATATTAACAAGCTCGCTCCAGCCATAGCCATGGCGCCCTTGTCGCTGCAGCAGGTCCTCCTGCTCTGCCTCTCTCTGCTGCTCGGGCTCTCGGCCTCGGCCGCGGCCTTGCCAGCGATGGAGCGTGTGCGCTTGCAGGTGGACAGGGTCAACCGGCGAGGCCCCTCCCTCGGCCTCGTCATGTCCTACGTGGACGAGGACACCGCGCTGCAGGCCTCCGGCTACTTCAAGCCCTGGCGCCCCCTCCCTTTCATTGACCTCTACGGTAAACTGTCATTCTCTCGATCCCTGAAATCCCTCCTGCCCTGTCATTCTCTTCCCAGTTCACTTTTCTGTTTCCAACCAGCACCTGCCAACAGGACAAACAACACACAAATAATCAGAGGATTTCATACGAGTGGTTTACCAACATTTGAGGATAGTAAGCAAAAATTTTCAAAACCTACTTCAAGGTCAAAGCTCTGCAAATTAGCTTCATTTGCACTAAATTGAATTAAAGGCCAAAAGTTACTTAAAGATGACACGCTTTCAGATTATATGTACAATTTCCCTGTTCTCGGACAGAAGCATAAACTAAACTGATGAGAACCTGGCATTAGCAGAATATAATTGGGGGACTCATGGGCTCATCAAAATAACATACTATTTGCCATCAGACAGAAAACAAATATATAAATTGTTGTCACTAGCTTAAGTACTGTGTTCACTTCCAAATCATAAGGCAATGTTCCACTTAGTCATTGAGTGTGTATTTATATCCTATTGATCTTCCAGAAATGCATACAGTAAAATCTGACCTACTAGGATGTTTCAGGACGAAGGTTTCACATTGGCAGCGTTCGAGGTGTGAATGTTATCTACGCATTGACAGGACAACGCAGGGTACTCAAATTAAAACAGGCTCACATTTACACTTTGCATTTTTATACCTTCATGCTCACCTATTAGCACTACCTCTTTGGTTTTCCAGTTGAACGCAGCTGTCACTGTACAGACCCTCATCGATGTCTTTACTGTGTCTGGCATCGTTCATTATGGCACAGCAGGGAGTTCTAATGATTCCATGTCATTCGGCGACGTCAGTGTCCCCAAGCTTGTTGCTTACACAGGCGCCTGGACGTGGAAGGTACCCATCCAACTGGATTCACCTTCTTTAACCCACCTCAAGATCTGATGCTGCACCTGCACATATATAGATGAAATGTTATTGGAATCTAATCAAATCTCAATCCATACTCTAGTGAGAGAAAAATAACTGTGACCACTAACACAAAATGTCATGGAGATTTTGTGTGCTACATTAATCAAATCAAAACAAATCCCATCGGTTACAAGCTGGCAAAATCTCCATGAAGAATAGAATATAATTTTTAAATACAATTACAATCTCGAAGTAGTTTTTGCACAGTTCAGCAGACTCAGCCCCTTAGCATGATTTCTGGTATTCTGATTATTGCAGAAGTTCAAATCACCAAAAGAGTCATCAGCAGAACTAAGCTTCGGAGAATATAACGTCCCAAATGGGGGAGGGAACTTGCTAGGATCCCTGAAATTCAGAAATGAGGAGCTATACTCTGTGGGTAAGCCTATGGAAGAAGTTTTTTGGCTACCTGTAGATTCAGCATGGTTCAAAATTGCAGAACAACTCAAGGTGGGCGTTGCATAATGCATCAGTAGCATAACTGTATAACCAATATATTTTTGCGCATGACTAATCGCAACCTTACTAAATGTGAAATTTCTCCAGGTCAAACTTGAAAGATGTAATAACACTTTCTGCTTACCGACAGCTCCAAAAGTTGTCTATGGGCTTAAAGGAGCATCAGCGGACATGTTTCTTGACAATGCAGAATACAGGAAGTTCCTTTTCAGAGAATTTAAGGTGTCAACAGTAGATGAGGAGAGCGCAGCAGTGGTGATGGTGAGTTCTAATATACCATGTCTCTTAGATTTCAATTATATGCTTGCCAATATTTGCAGTAGAACATTCAAAGACAATCATGTTAACTTAAGATAGCTCTACAATTAAAAGGATTACCTTGTTAATTCAACAGACAACTACATCTCCTGGTGTACCTGTGATTGTATTCCGGGGCGTATCTGATTTGGCTGGCGGGGAACCAACATGGTCGTCAACAAGCCTGATGAACCTGGCATCTATTAATGCACTAAAAGTGGCAGTGGAGTTCATCGCTACAGTTGGCAAGCAGAAGTCAACAGTATCAGTACAAAGGAGTAATAACTGAAGAAAGGATGTCTGCCACGCTCATAATCCATTCCTACTCCGAAAGAGTTCTACAACAACAATTGGAAGTTCTCAGAATGATATCAAATCTTGAGGTTTCAAGTCATATGTCCTCTCCAATAAACAGATTAAATGCTTGGAATGTATAACCACACTGTAGCCACATCACTGGCCATAAATTTTTTTGGTGTTACTTTGGGATACTGCCGGAATAAAAAGGTGTTATTTTTTGGATAATGCTGGACCAAAATGGTGAGTTGTAGCCACGCCTATGTAATATTGTTTCATTTTTATAAAAAAAAATCATCAACTTGGTCATCCCAGACACAATCCACAATCTCACCCACCAGAAAAATGGAAGATTCATTTATTCAGTTATCAGTACTTACCCATCATGTACATTTAGTTTCAGACAAGACATGAAGATGAATAGCAATGCCCTCAGTAGACAATAGCTTCAATGTGCACTACTTTTGTATTCAGGTAAAAAGAAAAAATAATTTTATAATGTATTAAAGATGAACTTAAACAAACTGAAACCTAAAGCTCTGGAGTCTGCAGTAGGTTCCCTGAAATGGCATAGTGATATAATGCGCTACTGAATACTTCACTAGCTCAGCCAAGAAGCATCACCGCAAAAGGCAGCTGCAGCGCCTATAACAAAGCATGGTATACACTCATTAGGATTTCACTGGCAATCCTAAATGTCTGACCATCACAATATCAAATACTGTGATCGAAACATGATGTGTTCCACAGATTGAAGAGTCAGCTTTACCTGTTAGTCTATTTTGTATTCTTATCTGTAAACCAGCTCCGTGAAGTTCCTAATCTGAAAATGCATGCTCAGATTACCTTGAACACTCACTACCAATAGTCCCCACATGAACATTTACCATCCTTGAAGTGGTGAAACCGTTGGATGTCTCTCATGATTATTTCCCGTCCTGTCACTAGAGATATTAACTTGGTCGCATTATGACAGTCATTACAAACTCGAAGGTTCTTCTTTATCTGAATTGTTGTGCCAGGGACTGTGCGAATGAGCCCATACGCAACTGCGAGCCTCTCACTGTGCGTATTGAGCAGCTGTGCCTTAACATCATCTTCCACATCATGTATTGAATCAGTGTCAGGCACATAGCCCACAGCTTTGATCTCTTCTATGAGCTTAGCCAGCCTTGCATATATTTCCTTTGCTTGCTGGTGATTTGTGCTTCCAGAGTAGAAGGTATGGACCTCATTTTTTAGCTGAATAATACTCCACCCAGGAGTCTTCTGGAGGCCTTTCTTCTCCATAGCAGTCCTCACCCGTGCAACATCCTTCCACTTTGAAGCATTTGCATAAATGTTTGCCAAAAGGACATGATACACCCCCTCCTCTGGCCCCAGCTCAAAGATTCTCTGTGCTGCTGCTTCTGCCAATTCCACATTTTTGTGCAGCTTGCAAGCACCTAACATTGCACCATACACACTAATGCCAGGTTCTATAGGCATGTTTTGGATGAAAGACCAAGCTTCGTCTAGCTTACCAGCTCGTCCAAGAAGATCCACCATGGTACCATAGTGCTCCATTCCAGGTTGAAGCCCATAGTCCTCCTTCATGCTAGCAAAATATTTCCGCCCTTCGTCAACCAAACCAGCATGACTGCAAGCCGCAAGGACCGAGAGGAATGTTGTCTCATTGGGCAAACTGCCAGCGGCCTTCATCTCTTCAAATAGCTCAACAGCAACCTTGCCAAAACCATGTGAGCCATAACCATGAATCATTGCATTCCAGGTGATAACATGCCTCTCCCTTGCAGAATCGAAGAGCCTTCTGGCTATAGCGACACGCCCACATTTCGAGTACATGTCAACAAGGGCTGTGAGGACATAGATGTCCTGGTCTAGGTGGTGCCTGATAGAATATCCATGGATCCATCTTGCCTGCAGAGGATCTGAAATCTCCGCAACGGCAGGAATCACACTGACAAGAGTGAACGAATCAGGTTTCACATTTTCTGACTGCATCCTAGAGAAAAGCCTCACTGCGTCCTCAGCGCATCCATTCTGTGTGAAGCCGAGGATCATGGCGTTCCAGGAGATCCGTGTCTTTTTGTTGCCCACCTCATTGAACACCTGGGCAGCAAGGTCAGTCCTCTTGCACTTGGAGTACGTGGTGATGAGGGCGTTCATCACCGACACATTGGACTTCAGGCCAATCCTCACAAGTAATTCATGGACATGCCTCGCCTCATCAAGAAGCCCAAGCTCCCCACACGCTTGCAGCGATGCCAGTATGGACACGTCGGTCACATCCACACCATCCTTGACCATCCTCTTGAATAAAGTCAGAGCCTCCGTGGAATTCCTGTTCTGGGCGTACCCATCAATCATGGCGTTCCAAGACACGGAGTTCTTGACCGGCATCCAATCAAAGACCGCCCTCGCTGCCTCGACCGCACCGCACTTGCAGTACGTGTCAAGGATCGCCGTGGAGACATTCACGAGCTCATCAAATCCGCCACGGAGCGCGAACGCGTGGACCTGTCTGCACGCGCCGAGCGCCCGGGCGTTGGCGCAGGCCGGCAGCAGGGACACGAGCGTGACGGAGTCGGGCCGCTCCCCGTCCTCCTCCTGCATCCGTACGACCATCTCCATGGCGGCCTCGGGGAGGCCGTTCCGCGCGTACCCGGCGACGAGCGCGTTCCATGCGACGCGGTCCCTGGCGGGCATCCGGTCGAACACCCTGCGCGCGTCGGCGGGGCGGCGGCACTTGGCGTACATGTTGGCGAGCGCGGTGGCGGCGAGGGACTCGGAGGCGAGCCCCCGCGCGGCGAGCTGCGCGTGGACGGCGCGGCCCGTGGCGAGGTCGGCGCGCGCCGCGCAGAGCTTGAGGAGCGCGGTGAAGGTGCGGAGGACGGGGCGCGCGGCCGCGGGGGCGGAGGTGCAGGAAGGGGAGGGCATGGAGGCGAAGGCGGCGAGCGCGCCCGGCAGGTCGGAGCGCGCCGCCGCCGCCTTGAGGCGCGCGTGGGGGTCGGCGGCATGGGAGGGGGTGGGAGGAGACGGCGGGAGGGAGGCGGTGGCGCGACAGCACAGCACCATCGGATACGGGGAAGGTGAACTGGCGCTGCCTGCCGACGCCGAGACGCCGCGCCACCCAAAAATTGGCGGGCGGGCCATGAGATCTGGAACACACGGCCCAACTGGTAGATGAATGAATCTACTACGGCCCAACTATTCTAGTAATCTGCTTCATAATATATAATCATATCCCTGGTGAACTTGCAAATGCAGCAGTATATATATATGCTGCACGTCACTTGATTACTGTAGCTTCCCCTAAAAAACTCTGATTGCTGTCGCTATATCCTGTAGTTGTCAGGAATGGCACTTCTGCAAGTCCTTCAGCTTCTTGAGTTCAGTTTCGTCCCCTCCGGCGAGCAGAGCAAGTCAGTTAACGAGCTCCTATACACCCTTCAGCCTGGCTGTGTGCGATTGCAAAGGCAGAAAACATTTCCATTATGGAGGGATTGAAATGATGCATATATAAGTAAAAGATAAAGACAAAGCGTTAAGTGTGTCAAATGTATACTTTAAAACTAATCAGTTGTATACCAAATTCTTTTGTCATGTACTCTACAACGTTATTTAAGATATCGGCTTGGTAAAGCGACTACGGAGTTATTGATATGCTTCTCTTGTTTTTTATCCAAAGAATTGTTTCTCCAGATTTAGTGTCATAAGCTTCCTCGGCTTGTTGCTGTAAAATATATCATTTTTCTCTTGATGTATGCATATTCACATGCGTAAAGCAATGATTTTTGTTCCAAAGCTATTTAGGTTAATGGTCAATATGTACATGTTGCATGTGAATGTGCTATCAGTTGTGATATTCGCCCAGGCTCGAGTATTTCTTGGTCCGGCACTACCACTAACCAACGTTAAGCTCCAGAGACTCTTGGACGTACATGTCTATGATGGTCGCTAGTGCTACGTATCAACGACGGTTTCTTCCCTAATGTCTCCTATTCCCACCATGCACTCTATGAACTTGTTTTTTTTTTCAACTCACTGATGTCTTCTTTCACTGGTAGCAACATCTTCAGGAGAGTGTATTCTACAATGGTTTCAACAAAGGTGAATGGACAAACTAATGGATTTTGCAGCCTATTCAGCAGAGTGTATATATAGACACACATAATGGAAAACGCTATTTAATTTACACGTGAAGGTTGGTGGGCTATTATTAATCTTTTTGGATAGAGAGAGTCTCAATCTCGCTAGGGCAATGTGTGATATGTTTTTAAAATTTTCTTCTGCCTTCAGCTCTAGACTGTTCAGCTCCTGTCTTATTTTTTTCCCCGGTTATCATCTGCTTTTCACTTCAATATTTCTAACCTATGACATCCAGGTTTTATTTTTTCTCTCTACTTTTACAGAATATGGTTTTGCCAATGTTCTGTGTGTTTCAGACACAAATGTGCTTGATACTTGATAGATTGGTTTGGTTTGAATGTATGTCCAAAAAATATATAGATAGATGTAACAGAAAAGCTTACCCGTTCAAGTTCTTACTAGCAGAGGCGGAGCTGCGACTAGGGCCGCCCAGGCCGCGGTCCAGCAATCTGCCGTCTTGCTCTTGCCTCCTGCCCCCGACGAGTCCCCGACCCCGACCCCGACGAGTCCGCCCTCCTGCCGACGCTTCCTGCGCCGCGCGCTGCACCCGGAGGCGGGAGGCCGACTACCGGCTGCCGTGGCTCGCCGCGCGCTCAGGTTGGTGAGCTCCCTCGAGGCCGACTACGCCTTCGACGGCCAGCGCTTCGACCGCCATGTTCCGCCTCGCCAGCGGTGCCGACGCCGTGGGCGTCATGCTCGGGAGCGACGGCGCAGAGCGACAATGGGGTGTTCAACATCGAGGCGGCGCTCTCCGGCGAGGTGAAGTACCAGCTGCAAGTTGGTTAATCTTGGACGCCTTTCTGATTGATTGTAATTTGGTCATGGGTGACCCAACAGCCTCCTGTACCCTGCTTTCGGTCATGGGGTGGAACCTCTGCAATCCAAGTTCTGGGCAACGGGAGATTCAGATTGTGAGAACTTGTGCAATCCAAAAGCAAACGTCGTGGCCGGAAGGAGTTTTGACTGTAGAATTGGGCCCTAGTCTTGGCCAAAAGCTGGCTCCGCCACTGCTTACCAGATCGAATCACATTCTCCAAAATATTTAACCTATAAAACTTTGCTGTCAAACTTGATGTACACTGTAAGGGCAATTACAGCTTATAAATTCAAATATATGTGGCCGTGTCGAAATACAGAAATGGAAGGATATAACTATATATTTCACAGATTCTCCTTTGAGGACTGAGACGATACTCTCCGGCAGGCCAAGAACGAGCGTGCAGATGCTCCTGCCGTCCTGCGCCATGGAAGTCCAGACTATCGTGTCCATAGATTGTACACACAAAAAACACTGGCTACAGGTTGCACCCAGTACGGTATTGCGGTTGAATTATGAATTATCTTGAGGATCAAGGAACTCCGGAACACTACTGAAAATGTCGGAGGAACCAGTTCTGCAAATTGGAACATCCAACTAGCTTTTGCGGATTGTATTGACAAGCCTCCTCTGAAACTGCCAACTAGCTCAGTTGATCAGTAGCTGCTTCATTCCTAGTGTCTCATATTCCCTCTTACTCCTTACACGACGTTTTCGTTTATTTTCTTCTATCAGCATCTCTTCAATCTTTGCAGTTGATATTTAACATAAAAGGATGATGTGATGTCACAGTGCAGATGAATCAAATACTAAAGGAGCTATATTCACTTGCTCAGGTGAATATATCGAGAGAGTAATAATACCTACTTATGTGTGTAGATTCGTCTCATAGAGGAAGGTTGGTGAACTGTTTATTTTTCAAATCAATTTCACGATACGCCTCCAGTGAAAATGGATCCAATACATATATGCCTCTCGGCGGTGGACCCAATACATATTTCCCTATTTGCCACATCCCAGTCTCCTATGCTTTGTTCTTTTCTAATGCATGATTTGCCTCAACTGAAGAAAAAGATGTAGTGACAACTACATACGGAGGGACCAAAACAGTACACTTGTTAATAAAGTGCCATCTCGGGTATCCTTGGACATTTAACTCGATAGTTTCATTCATGATATATTTCGGATCGATGCATCTAACTCAATAGTTTGATGATATAATTCTCTCTTTATGTGAATTAATTTTTAGCGCTAAAAATGCACTTTGGTGCTTATACGCACGCATTGGCAGACCCAGCAGGGTAGCACGGTAGTCCCAGGACTACCCAAATTCCTGATGACCAATGTAACAAATCACTGTACCGGGAACTGTAGCATACTGCCCAGCACTGTTCCTACACTGTGTGCTTACCCAAACAAATGATTCTAGGTCCGCCACTGTACGCACGTACCTGTGCAAAATGTATATGAAAGTTCCAAATCACCCCATAAGTTTGGCCTGAATACAAACAGCAATAACCCTCTGAACAACTTTGGGTACGGTTCGAGCTGAGCTTCCCCGACGAGCATAGCGCCATGAGCCCATGAACGTACAGTACAGCTTCTACATAGGAGAGCACCAGCCACTCTGTCCGTGCTCTCTTTCTTCCTTGACGAGCTCCGCCGATGCAAGCCCGTGATGCGATACCCGGACAATAATACCATATACATCTACTGACGCGGACAGATGTTTTTCCAATTATCAAAAAAAATCTACTGCTGTAGACGAGCAGGAACAGTGGTATATGAAGGAGTATTTGGCAATGTGGTAGCATAGTTCCTGACAGGTCCTATTCTCATGAAGCTCTTTAGTTGCTCCATCATTTCTACGGGTTATTACTATCTCTTAATTTCATCTCCTTGGCAGTCCACCACCATTAGCGAGAATGCATATAATAATGGTTTCTTTTTCTGGTTAAACGATTGCGTTGGTTTTGGTTCCTAGAAACGGAGGATAGCAAGAGGTACCGGTGGTCTAGCGATTTATTTTAAGCAGTGAACCGTTTCCCCCTTGCATGGTTTTATTGCTTGGCGTGATTGGACGTGTGGGCCGGAGCTATCGTCAATTTAACTTTGCACATGCATTCTAACAGACGACGCAAAAAATTACGCCAAACAAATAAATACAGTATAAATCATACTCCAAATAGTACGGAGTAACATTGGGTCGTGTCTGTACGAGCTGAGCTTTATTACTTGGTAGAATGGTATGTGGCAATTTGACAATGTGGATTACAGTATAGACATATTCAATCATGGAGATCCTTAATATACATGGAGTTGTATGAGGCGGTGTGTTCTGTTCTTTCCCTTTCATCAGAAAACGAGAGAAATTCCCTGCTTTGGGCTACAAATCATCGTGGATGTTTGTTTGGGATCACCACCGCCCTTAGGCCTAAGAGCAACTCCAACGGTTTCCCTTTCCTCTTTTTCTTGATATAGGGGAATTTCCTTTCAAATTTTTAGGATAATGGGGAGAGTTACTTCAGCAGATCCCCTTTCCTCATTCCCCTTTCCTTTTTCCTGACAAGTGGGCCCCACGAACCAGTGTCTAATCCTCTTCATTTCCTTTCCTATCTCTGTACGACGGACGCGGGCGGCAGCGGCCGCCGGCGCGCGGGCGAGCGTCAAGTGACCGGCGCGACGCAGGCGAGCAGCAGGTGGGTGCGTCGCCGCCGGAACCCGGACGCTGCGTGCGGCGCGCGGCCTGAAGCGCGCGCGGGCGCGTGGCCGGGCGGTGCGGCTCGCCGGCGCATGGCCCGGAGCGGCTCGCGGGCACGTGGCGGGGCGGCGCGGCTCGCCGGCGCCGCTGTAGCCGCGGAGGAACGCGAGGAAGAGGCGGTGGCCCGCGAGTTGGTGCTGGCGGCCGTGGGCTTGGCGTGCTGGTGGTCCGACGTCGTGAGGAGGAAGAGGACGATCGCGGCGATGAGCAGCGCCGTGGCGGAGATGGCGACCTCGGCGTCCACAGCAACGGCAGGAGCAGGCCCAGCGCCCACGACACGCACTGCCCCATCGCCGCCACGCACTACCGCACCCGCAGCATCGGCACGGGCTGGAGCGCTCGCGGGCACTTGGTCGGGCGGCGCAGCTCGCCGGAGCGCGGCTGGAGCGGCTCGTAGGCGCGTGGCCAGGCGCCGCAGCTCGACGACGGCAAGGTCCGGCACGCGGCTGGGCGCGGCTCGCCGGCGGGTCGTGGGCGGCCGACGGGGACGAGGCAGGAAGGGCAGGTGGGAGATAGAGAGAGGAGAAGAGGAAGGAAAGGGGACGGAGAAAAGGATAGAGTTGATTGAGAAAAGAAAGGGGAGAGGAAGGGTGATAAAGGGGACTAAGAAAAAATAAAGGGAAAGTGGATTGTGAAAAGGATCTGTTGGAGCTCTATTTTTTGGTCTCAATCTTCTTTAACCAGAAATATAGAGAAAGAGGAGAGGGAAAGGGCAACCGTTGAAGTTGCTCTTAGCGCTGGAAACAGTGCCAGCATGTGTCCTGACAGCTGCCGTTCTCATCCAAAGCTAGCTCTTAGCTCCACCGTCATGTTATTCTCTCTTTCCAATCCGTTGTCCATCGTGGATGGGTACATCTTTCTTGCTCCGCGATTGCGTTGGTTCCTTAGCAGAGGAGAGCAAGAAGGTTTCTAGTGATTTATTTTAAACATTGAATCCTTTCCACTTGGTTCTATTGGTTGCTGATTATATTGGAAGGTAGACCGGAGCAGCAATTTTATTTTACATGCTCTCAACTAACAGATGACACAAAAATCTACGCCAAACAAATAAATCACACTCCAAATAGTACCCAGAAACATTGAGTACTAATATGTTGTGACTGTACAGGCAGGCTTTACTGCTACTATTAGAAATCACATAAAAGAACCAATATATTTCCTGCTAGCTCCATCATTTCTACAGCTTACTGTCTCTTTCCTACATGAGTAGACCTTCTTGGTTCTTGATCTCTATAACTGTGGCAGGATAAACAGGAGCAAGAAACCGGTGCATTTGTGGATCTAAATAGGAACGAGCAGTACTTGTTTTTAAAACTCTGAAACAGAGGGCCAAAAAACAGAGGAGCGAGCTGAGAAACATGGAGCTCTAATGTCAGTTTTTGAAACTCTGAAGGCTGCAATTGTCACCTACCTATCATCATTGATCGAAGGCTACAAACCTCATGGTTTGACAAATTAAAATGACAAGTATTATAAAATGTTACTAAGGTATTCGTGAGGGAGATTGCAGATGTGAAATAGGATAAAATAAGAGGTAATCTGTTGGCACCGACGTACTGGATCAATACACGTCCTACCTATCTTTCAGCCTCGCTCAACTCGATGTCGTTCCAGCAGATGTCTTCTGCCCGCTCAACGATCGACTTGACGATAGCTCAGCGAGTTCGAAACAGATCGACCGCGACTTCTTTGCAATGGATGTTCAACCAAACTGTTGACACGGGATTGCGCCAACACACTCACCGCTGCCTTGATCGAAACCGGTCAGACCTCTTTTGGCAGGCGACGGTGAAAACCTAAAATCTCTAGCTCGGGAGGGACCCCGTCGGAGCTCGAGAGTCTAGGGTGGTTCTAGGGTCGGCAGGCCACCTAGAACGCCCTCAAACGTCGTTGAAACGAGGGAAGAACAGCAAGTATGAGGTTTGGAAGAGTTAGGGTTTGGAGATAAAAGTAATGCGAAACATAAAAGGATAAAGTGTTTTTGATCGATTGGATAATTCTCAATCGGCCTTGGCCCTTTATATTTATAGGGTGGGATGGTCTTACCCCGTTGAGTCGGTTACAATATGGTATAAAACTCAGAGTCCTAAACCTACTCAAATTCAGATCCAAACCGGTCTGTCAGACCGGTTTTTCCCAGGTGCAGAATCTTCCCAAAGTCATAACTCTCTCACGCGGAGTCCAAAATAGGCGTTCCACATATGCATCTTGATTGTCTCGACGAGAGCTACGCAATGGTGAAGTCCAATTTGCATTTTGACAATGTTTACTAAACCGGTCTGACCGGTTTGCACAGCCGTGCCAATTTTGGTCGTCAACATATGCCCCCCTGTTTTTTGGCAAAGCTTGCGTGCTAAAAAATAACCTTCTGGACCAAAATTATCTAAGGACGAGGATGAACAATACACCGGCCATATATTAGCACTATAGGCGATAAACATATTATCGGCCATACCTTGCTCTAATTCAAGTTGATGATGAAACAACTTGTTTTGGCTTCCATACCTGCTTGATTGTTGCTGATCTTGCTGGTACCACCTTTGTAAGCTGCTCCATTGATTCTTGTTTACACATTGACTGCTTCTGATGTTCTAATGATGGCTTTACATCCTTGACTTTGTTCTGAAGCTTCTTTCGTTTCTGAGCAGCCCCTTTCTTTTTATACTTGGCCAAGAGCTCTTCAAAGCTCGGCCTCACTTTGTTTTTGAAGTTCCCATGTTGACCGGTCAGACCGGTTCTATAACCGGTTAGACCGGTTTGTGTAGAACCGGTGTTTTTCTCCTGTCTTGCTCCTGTTTTCCCAGGTGCAGAATCTTCCCGAAGTCATAATTCTCTCACTCGGAGTCCAAAATAGTCGTTCCACATATGCATCTTGATCGTCTCGACGAGAGCTACGCAATGGTGAAGTCCAATTTGCATTTTGACAATGTTTACTAAACCAGTCTGACCGGTTTGTACATACCGGTCAGACCGGTTTGCACAGCCGTGCCAATTTTGGTCGTCAACACAAACATATTAGCCCTGTTATGACTACAAAGACCCGTAGCTGCTTCTTTCCCTATGTCTCCTACTCCCATCAAAGCACACTCTCTCTTGTCTCTTTACACATTTTATTTTCTTCACTCGCCAACAGCTATTGTCTTGGCCTGGCCATCTTTAACCAGAGGAATAGAAAGTTATAACGTGGATGAGATTCTCAACAATGAAGCATGCATGCTGCTTTATTATAATTTGCAGCTCTTTTGATATTAAATTGATGAGATATTAAATTGAAACGATCTGTATAGTACTCCGTATAAACCATATATACCCTCTTTTTATTCAAGGTTGTTGCAGCTGATCGAGTGAACGCAACGAGCGAGGCTATCTAAGCCGTGTACTGAGAGTTGGTGAGCTAGCAATACATGATAAAATGCAGAAGGCTATCTAGCTTGCTTGTGTCGCCGCATTGACTACTCCATGCATAATAGTACCTCCAAGCTAGAACATATATTGAGAACTCCAAATCACACCCTTTCCACTTGGTTTAATTGCTTGGTGATTATATTGGTAGGTAATTGGAGCATCAATTTTATTTTACATATGCTCTCACCTAGCTAACAGATGACACAAAAATTTATGCCAAATAAATAAATCACACCCAAATAGTACACAGAAATATTGAGTAGTACGTAATATGTCGTGTGTACAGGCTTTAGTACTCATATTAGAGATCAGATCACACAGGATGGCGGTCGCCTCCGATCCATCATTTCTACAGCGTACTGTCTCTTTGCTATACATGAGTAGTTCTTGGCTTCTTGGTTATTGCTCTCTATGATTGTGGTGGGCCAAACAAAGGAGCAATAAACTGGTGGATCTAAATTCTAAATAGGAACGGACAGTATCTGTTTTTGAAACTCTGTTACAGAGGAGCAAGAAATTAACAGAGGAGCTGATCTACTGCCGGTTGTTCAAACTCTAAAAGATGGAACATATATATTAACTGAGGAAAAATGATTAATCGATTCCACGGAGCCTTGTACTGCATCAAAAGTACAGCAACCAGGACAGGAGATGGTGATCGTCGATCTTGCATCGTCCTACCTTCAGCATGTGGTGTGTAGTGTAGAACCGAAACGAAGCAGATTGTACAAGGAGCGGAGCCGACGGGGAGCTAGCGCTCGATCGCGTCCTCGACGTATGTGCTTGCTGCAACCTCGCCCGCCGGAGCTCCTCGCCGGAGAGCTGCCGCGGCGGCGGCGCGCGCTTCCCGGCGGTTGCAGAGCACGCGCGCGCGCCACTACGAACGCGAGGCCGGAATGCTCGCCGTGTAGCCGGCCCTGTTAGACCTCGACCCGGCGGTGTACGCAGGTGACGAGGTCTCGAGCTCGACGGAGAACGAGCGCGCAGAAGAACGCACACACGCGAACACTTGGAGCACGGGAGTTTTTTTTTTGGCGCTGCGAACGACTTAGCAGCTTTTCTGTTTTTTTCATTCTCCTTTTATTGAAAGGGAATTACAACATGCAACAGCTCACGGTGGAGCGCAACTATCGCTGAACGAACGCGTCTATCCCCACGTTCACGACGATGCGGTCTCCACGGATCGCCCAGAGTCATGCAGAGCTATCCTCGGCATGCCTTCCTACGCACACGGCTTGCCACAACCTGGAGCTCGTGCGCATGCAAAGACTAAATCAAACATGCTGATACTACCTGTTCATGCGCAAGGGATTAACTAACAGGCCCGGCGCGGCGCATCACGGAACTGGCCTGCCTGATCAGCGGCGGATTCCAGCAGCAGCACGCCGGCCGGGACGCGTGGTATGGTATGGACGGCGGCGCTCTCTCCTCGATCACCGGCCGCGCGCCGCCTCGCCTCGCCGCGCCACGGCGCCGGCAACCCGACCAAGGGGGTGGACGGTATCTCATTTACCGTCCGGGCTGGAGTTAATTTCAGCCGTAGGATGGAGTCTATGCGGCTCGGATCGGACCTGGCGGGGTCGGAGCAGGAGCGTTGGTTTGGGCCGCGCCAACTGAAGGCCCAGTTCTATCAGTCCATCACCTCACTGATAAGGCCCGTAGCCTGGCCGTGCCGCAGCGTTGCCTCCAGCCCATTAAGCTTATTAGAGCATGCGTCCCGGAGCTACGACGGATGTTGGCCCAGTAATTTGGGTGATCCAATTTATGTCTCTCGGCGGTAACCTCCTCAGGCCCTCTGCTGGCGCATGGTAATTAAGCGTGCCTGCCAAACAATTTGCATGCAGCCTATAAGCGTGTGATGCCATATGCCAAAACTCCAATCATCTGAGCAATTAATTATTTAACGATTCATTGAAATTCGTTTTGTTTGATGCAGCAGAATCATGACAAATCGCAAAGAAAAAAAAACACAACCATTCTTTTAAGAGAAGCTGGCGCTCTATGTATTGGCACACAAGATGAAGAACAGGGAAAACAAAACAAGAATTGAATGCGGAACAGCTCTCCTGAACAGAATCGAGGAAAACCCAACACCATTGCTTGATGAACATATAGCATTTGAATCGGGGATGTCCGCTATCTGATTGTTAATCCTGAACGTGGAACAGCTTTCTCAACAACGGGAACCTCTGGTTTCTTAGTGGCTAATAATAATTTGGCAGGCAGAATCGCAGATCGTAACCATCCTTGACAGATAGCAGGGGTGGGCTCTTTCGTTACCAAAGCAGTAGTAGCATCCTAGGCAGTGCATTCCTCATATCCAAAATATGCCAATTCACAAGCATGGAAATGCATGCTTTTGCAGATTCTATTGACAACCCTGCTCCATCTGAGACTGCCAACTAGCTCAGTTGATCAGTAGCTGCTTCATTCCCAGTGTCTCCTATTCCCTCTTACTCCTTACACAATGTTTTCGTTTATTTTCTTCTATCAACATCTCTTCAACCTTTGCAGTTGATATTTAACATAAAAGGATGTGATTTCACAGTGCAGTTGAATCAAATAATAAAGGAGCTATTCACTTGCTCAGGTGAATATATAGAGAGAGTAATACTTACATAGATGAAGGTTGGTGAACTATTTATTTTTCAAATCAATTTCACGATACGCCTCCAGTGATCCAATACATATATGCCTCCCGGCGGTGTCTCCCCAGGCTCTGGCCACTGAGAATTAACAAGCTATCCAAGGCTTTATGATTTTGCTCTTCAGCGCCGTCTTCGGGGAAAAGCTCATAATGTCTCCTCTTGCTTCCCTCATCACTGCCTGTCCGGCCGCCGGCATATGCTGTTCAATTATTATATCCAGTATATATACTATTTCTTCATTCTTACGATTCTGTACTAGTATGTGGTGATGAGCTTCTGCTGTCCACACACACGTCTTGCACAGAAGAGACTGCTAGTTCATCAAATAGACTATTGTATGCAAAGGGCTACATGTTGTGATCGACCTTTTTTTTCAGAAAATTAGCAAACTTATATATGCTTATTAATTGGAGCTTCTTTGATATATGCTGGTGGCCACGGTAGTTTGTATTGTATACCCGTATGCTAGATGCGTCGTCATTGGTAGACTCGCTCCGAGGTCACACCCCCTGCTGCGCGCATCATCAGTCAGCCTCCTCTCGCCCCCTTCTAATCATCATGTGCACAATAGATGATCATAAAACTGAAAAACAGTATTAGCTATTGGGAGTAGAGCAGGAAGGCTGACAGTTTGGTCCAAGGGCACCTGTTTCTTTCTCGATGTCTCCTATTCCCAGCATATATACTCAGATATATGCCCAACGTGTGGAGGATTTTGTTGGGAGTGTTCCTTGTCTTGGTCACAAGATATATATATATATATAGTACTTTGTAGAGGGCACCAGGGCAGTGACATATATACAATCTTTTTGGGCAAAGGCTGTCATCCTATTTCATTACCAATTCCTGGTGTGATCCTACTTCATCGTAACACTAAAGTTACCGTCCTCCTCATCCACTTGACTTGGGCCCTGGTGGAGATCAGATCAGGTCAGCGCCTACAACATCGAGTCTGCACGCGCGGCGCCACACCATATATAATACAATGCTCTATTGCTCGAAGTTCCAAACTTTTACATTCCCGGTTAGTTCGCACCATGTCAATTGCATAACCGATAGCTTAACTTTTTGAAAACTTAGCCGTTTCTCCATGCCGGCGGCGACAGTGCAGGCGCGTCGTCGAAGTTCTTGTTCGTCAAGGTCGGGTAGTTCTACCGTGTGGATGGCCTGTTCAGTATTCAGCTCAGAGCGGAGGAGGCATTGGATGGCGTAACAGTTCGAATGTTGGTTGGCAGGCTGTATCTGCACCAGGTCTGCGTGCTGTTGCCTTGGAAGAAGCATCAATGGTAGTCGGTGTCCAACGTTTTCAGTTATTTGTAAGGTCTGACAAATGTGTTATAGCGATCTTGTTGGTCGCGTAGGACTACTAGAGCCCCTTGATGAGATGTAATTTTCATGTTAGTTTTTTTGGCTATAGCCGCTTTGGTCAAGGCCGGATAATATATTTTTCATTATCTAAAAACCTTTTTTTTATATAGCTTAACTAACTATTAAACCCCAAAAGACAGGGAGCTCTCTCGTTCGTTCCTCCACCGCGACGAAGAGGAGTTGGGCCGGGCCTGATGGGGGACTTCAGCCTGCCGCGCCGGAGCACGTGCCAACCCATATGGCCCGCCAGATAAGAGAGGGTTTCCCTAAAAAAAAAGAGAGGGAGAGGGACACGAGCCGACCGTTAGTGGACCCGACCCAGGCTTCACGAATCGCGGCCGGGAATGCGCGCGACCCATGTTCCGTGGTGGGCCCCGCTACACGCTGCGGCGGCGGCGACCCGTGCCCGCGGTGCGGGAATCCTATAGCTTCCGGAAACTATTTTAGTTCCGGGGTGTATAAGATTCGTGCCAGTTGTTTGGAACGGCTCAGATTTGTGCGGGCGTGGGTGGACGCGGTATAGTAAGCGGATACTAGTCCATCGAGATGATACGTGGCAGCTTCTTGCTGGATGCTGTAGGGGAGGACGTGAGTGAGTTTTAAGATTCAAATGCATTTATCTCTTGAACCGTTTATTTGTTTTCGAAACGGTTTAAACCATATTATTCTTGAGAATTAATGCAACAAAATAAGATCTCATATGTATATGTTATACTTACTTTTTTATTGTTTTAAAAAAATCAACATTCGAAAAGTACTGATTTAACATTTTAGTATACATGTTCAACACTAACGATATACTGTTTCAACTTTTTCATCTAAAATGTTGAATTAGTTTATTAGAATTGTTAAGTTAAGTCTGAAACAATATTGAATCTAGTATTTTTAAAATGTTGATTACATTTACATTAGTTTGTTTGTACTGACATCTTAGGCGGATATTTGAAAACATTAAAGTTGAAATTGTTTATGTCTATTGTTAAATAAAATTTAAACATATGTTAAATTAGTAGTTTGAAATATTGACTATATTCACTCAGAAAAAGCTAAAGAAAATTAGAGAAAGTCACGACGTGCATGAATTTGAGTACGGAAGAAAGATTCCCACGTCAATAACAGAGAACCAAATAAAATGGAGAGACGGGTCGCGAGGAATAGACGTAGTTGCTAATTGGGTTTAATGGGCTTTAAAGCCAACTTGCTTATGTAGCTTCCGTTCGCTACATAGGAGCCCCCGCCCGTGGTGTGGGTGGGGTCCACGCGTCCGTTGGTGCGGTCGGCCGGGTCAGAGAATGAAGTGAAATCTCTGTTTTTCAGTTCGTGTTACTTTTTTTTTTGTAAATCAACTCGTGTTCTCATAATTCCAAAAAAAACTCGTGTGTCCCATGCAACGTAAACAAATCATATTATGCAATCAATCAAAAGTACAACAACGCGACGACGCTGGGTCCGGTCGTTTTCCTCTCCGGCCTGCCGGTCGTTCATTCTTCGGCATGCTCACGTACCTACGTGATGCATACATGCATGCATGTACCGACCGTGTGATCCACCGATCTATGCACGGGGCATGTTAAGAGCTTACTCCTGACATGCAGAGTTCACCGTCACATGTTCCCCGTATTCCGACGTGTGGGTTCTTCTATTGGCACACCAAACACAAACTCGACAAACTACTTTGATTCGGCCATCAAGTGTATCGCACGTTGAACAACGCTGTATTATTCTGCATTCATTTCAAATTACTATTACGTCGACCATATATCCATCTTATTTTAAAAACTACTTCCTCCGTTTCAAATTATAAGTCGTTTTGGCAAATCTAGATTCACAGTTAGTAGTATGTATCTACATATATATATACTTATGTCTAGATACATACTACTAACTATGAATCTAGATTTGCCAAAACGACCAATAATTTGAAACGGATGGAGTATATCAGTATTATTTATTTTGTTTTGACTTACTTTATTCTCAAAGATACTTTAAGTATTACTTAATTTTTTGATATTTTTGGACACTGTATTTCACTCTTGCACTAATTATGTAAATATTTTTTATACAAGCAATTGTACATTAGTTGGTGAAGTGGCAAAAGCCTATAATGGATATTTAAGGGTAGTTTGGAACACTCTTGCCGCTCGCCTGGCCTCCACTGGCAAGGCAAGGGTAGCCAGATCGGCTCGCAGCAAAAATTTTGACAGACAGCACAGATAAAGGGGGTGTTGCCTGTATATAAGATCCAAACACAACCAACTTTGCTCAGCTGGGAAAGGCAAGGGCTGTCAAGCGAACCAAACTGCCCCTTAATAGCAGGGGCGGACCTAGGAACAAAATTGACTGAGGGCACACTTAGCATGGTTATCAAGTTATATTCATCTTTCTTGGTGTATGAGGGGCACAATACTCATTTGAGAGGGGGCATCCATGGTAAAAAACAGTCAACAATCACTGTTAGCAACTTTTGAGTGGCGGCCTGTGCCCTCACTCAGCATAATGTAGGTCCGCCCCTGCTTAATAGTTCCTATGTCTTGCCCTTGAACTGGCAAAGATAATTCTTTCCTCTCGTACATGACCCAACGATATATGATGCGCTGCCATATGGCAACAACGAAGCAACCGGATATATTGAAACGGCTATTAAAAAAATTGATTTTACATGTTGCACTACAGCTAGCTAATTAATAACAAGTTCTTCCACTGACTCCTCTATCATCCACATCTCCAGCACATGCACAACCGTGATGACATCATTTGCCGTAGCGTGTCAAGCGTCTAGTTTAGTTTTTTTTTCGCGAAGAAGACTTTAGTTTTTCTTCTTCAAGGATTAATTCTGTTTTAATCAAATAATTAGTTCCTTGCTACACATGCCCTGATCCATGCATGTCCGGTCACAAAACGATCGAATGCAGTTTTGGATCGCATCATCTCCGCCGCCACCAGTTATACCACACAACTGGTGTATACTTTGACCACTTGTTTCTACTGGATGGGACAGGGAGAGGCTAAAATAATTTTCAATTTTTTATTTCTTTTTTCCCTTTTTTACATAATAGTTTTCATTTTTGTTAGCCCCTGAAAGGCTGAAACCGGTAAAATCTCAAAAATGTTAAGGTCTCCTTTGAAATGCTGTTTTTTTTTCTTTCCTGTGTTTTTTTCTGTTTCCTATGAAATTACTTTGCTATTTCTGTCAAATTCCAACGTTTCAAAGGAGGTCTTTTGTAATAGGGAAATACTGCTTTTGTTTTTATCCCTAGTTTCTAATACTACTACCAAAAAATGACTTAGGAAAAATATACAAGAACAAATCAAAGCTAGGTCAGTTGATGGTGGAACCTGCCAATCAAAGTAGTCCTCGGCTTAGCACAATGTCATATTTTTATTTATTTATTTTAGGCATATTTTCATTAGTTTATTTTAGGATTTAATGGCCGCTATTCTTTCAGTGGTAGATGATGTGTCTGTCGATTCTGAGGTGCCTGTGATGACTTCATCAATCTCGAATATGCTCATAGGGTAAGGTTTGCTACATATACTCATAAGGGTTAGTGTACGTACGTTCTGAGCATCTGTATACTAGTCTTTCGCGGAAAAAAATATAAGTGTAATGTTTCAAAAATGCATATCTTTAGTAGCACACTAGTTATTATAGAGTTAAATGCATCATTAGTACACAAACTTGGCAAGTGGGTGCATTTAGGTACACCATCTCTTTAATTGCTCATTTAGGAGCAACAACTTGACACGTGGGTGCAAATAGGTCACCACGACGACACATAGCCAAAAAAATTGCCATGAAGGCAGCATTGCAGCGATGTGTTAGCCATTTTTTTAACCGAAGTTGGGAGGGGAAGCCCCTACCTATTTTTTTATATTTTTTTATTCCAAACCCAATTATTCGCTCCCACAGGGAGTCGAACTTGGGTCTGCTGGGTGCTACTCAGGCTCTCTAACCATTAGGCTAGAGGCTCTTTCACTATGTTAGCCCTTTCACTGTGTTAGATATTTTTTTTTTGCAAAAGTCCTTACTCGTGACGCAATTTAGGTTAGTTTAGTAGTATCTTTTTAGATTTTGTTTGTAACATATTATAGACAAGAATATCGTAAATTTTTTAAAATCTTATATTTTACGAAAAATATTTATTTTTGGTGAGGTGAAATAAAATAATATAACAAACAAGATATATATTTGGCGTTGATTGTAGGCACCGTATAAGTGCAAAAATTTGACCTTTTGATTCGTAACTCGGTTTGCAGTCCCTGCCTCTAACAAAGTTTGAGTGGTAATATAAATCCTCAAATTGTTGTATTATTCTGACATATTGTTCATCCTGTATTAGCATCATAAAAATTTGATGTTTATCAGAACTAGTATATGTCAAAATGAGTCCTAATAAATAATAAAATAACACCAAATGTATACATATGTTGTCAACATGACGTTTTTTTTGCCCATGTGTCATGTCGGTGACCTATTTGCACCAATATGCCAAGTTGTTGCTCCTAAATGAGCAATTAGAAAGATGATGTATCTAAACGCACCCACTCGCCAAGTTTGTGTATTAATGATGCATTTAACTCGTTATTATATGATACTGATTTTGTTGCTACAAAAATTATAGGGTAGAAAGAACTACAAGTATGTCAAAAAAAACTAGCTTTAGAGGCCATGCCTAATCAGATCATGCCTGTATTTTAGGGCCAAGGGATCGAGCATCACCTATCCAGCGGGTGGTTTCAACTTTGAAGCCATCATTGTTGAGACGGTGGCGTGGTGGATGCTGGCATGAAAAGACGTTATTATGCACATGCATGTGTGAAAGTAGTACCTCCATTGACCATGTTACTCTGATCATGAGCTTAATTAGCTTGTTTAACCATTTGTTTACTACGTACTACTTTAATTATTACGACCGGCAAATAGGACATAATGGCTGTGTTTAGTTCCTGAAAAAAGTAAAAAGAAGTGGTGAAAAAGTCACATCGAACACTGTAGCAATACTTTTCGTTTGTTTGTGGTAAATATTGTTCTATCACGATCTAACTAGGCTCAAAAGATTCGTCTCGTCGTGTTCATCAAAATCATGCAACTAGTTTTTAGTTATTTATCCACGTTTAGTGTTCCATGCATGAGAAGAGAAATTTGATGTGATTTTACGTGATAGGTGAATAGTAAAGTTTGGAGAGATAACGTTTGGGAATTAAACACAGCCATTCTAGCGGTGGTATCAACTGACTATGATGGGGCAACCCAACACGTACGGCGTTGGTCGTAGTAAAAATACTCCTTTTTTGCCCATGAAACCACACGTACCGTCTGTGTCTGGAGTAGACAATACTCCAGTGTGCTACGGAGTACACCACACCGGCCAGTAGCGATAGAGTAGTAGTTGTGCACAATTGACTGTACTTTTTAGATGGACTTCTTTTTATTTGTTGCTGCACGTTTTACACATCATGTTATAATATACATAGTCCTTCATTTTTTTTTGCATATAAAAGGGTAATGAAAGGAGGCCTCCTAGTTTAGTTCTACGCACTACTAGAAGCCGTTTTTTCCCTGTGTGTCGGGTATATTTTCTGACGGTATCGCGATGGCACACAGGGAAATAGGAAATTATTCTGTCGGCCATGGTGTACCACACAAAATAATAAACTGCGGCACACAGGGTAATATGAAGCTAGCTTTTGCCGCCAACATTTCGTTGGTGCCGCCAAGTTGCCCGCCAATATTTTGCTAAAGCGACAAATTTGGCGCCGTTGGCTTCTTTACAAAGCGAAAGAAGAAACTCCCGCGCCTAAATACCCCCAGAGACTCCCAGCCGGCCTTATCCTGTCTCTATTCTCTTCCCCACCCCCTCCAACTCCTCTCCTGTTCCTCGACCGACGCCACCAGAGGGGCGGCGAGGCCGTCCCATCTCCTTCCTCTCCGGCGGAGCTCTCTCCCTGCCTGCCGTCTCTCGCCCTGCCCGTCGCCTCTCACCCTGCTGACCGCCTCTCGCCGTCAAGGCCTGACACAGACCCATCTAGGGTTTCGAGGGCCCCAAGGACGAGCTGGCCAGGCGCTGCTTCCTCGACGACGGGGCTCCAGACTGCTGAATACGACGCCCCCAAGGTCCAGCGTCCCATCCCTTGACCAACTCTGAGCCCTCCATTCAATCTCGCTGGAGAGGACAACATCCACAGGTACTGCAGAAATAACTCCATGCCATGCGCCATTTTTTGCATTCTGGTCCAATGTTTGTTCGATGGCCTTGATATCCTTATGTTGTGGTGCAAGGATTTTGCCTCTTGCAGGGTACCTCCAACCCCGAGCCCGTGAAGGCCGTCATTGGATCTGCATGTCAGCTGACCAAAGGTTTCAGATTTTTAATCCTTTGTGTACTGAAGTCAATTCTGTAATACTTGAGATGTTGTATATTTTTTTCCTGAATGTCTGAAGTAAACGTTTTTGGGGGATGATATGTGACCTACATTATCGCCATAGTTGCTACTTGTGATTGCTGTTCTTTTTCTGGTTGTTTATTAAATTTTGCAATAACCAATATTGATACAAATCCTTGCTCAGATTTAGTTATTTTAGGATCTGGTTGTGTCTATATATTAAAGTTTGTTTAGGATTTGATTTTTGAGACTGATTTGATTTACCATGCCATTTTCTATTAATTGTATTGACAACTGAAGTTCGTTTGATGATTGTTGGAACTTTATTAGTTGCCCTGTGTGGTTATCCCTGTGAAAATGCTAGTGTACTACTTGCACAACATACTGATTTGTGTAAGCTTCACTACAACTGACAATGAATTATTTATTGGCTGCAGGTTAAATTGCTGTTGCAGTGAACCAGCTGATTACACTGTAGGAGGGTTGAATTGATCCGTGTCTCAAGGTAAAGCTCTTCTTTATGGTATACTGATTATAAACTATGGTTCGTTATTTTTGTAAGCATTTGTCTTCTGTTATGGAATGATAGGACAAGCTTGGCTTTATGTTTGAAATACAGAGATAATTGAAATATCACGAACATGGATGTATAGTGGTTGGCAGCGTGGTAAAGCTCCCTCTAATGAATGGGTTGATGAAACGACTGAATTCTTGAATTTTGCATTCTCTGCATTTGGTGTGGCTGAAAATGATAGCATTAAGTGTCCCTGTGCCATGTGTCGGAACTACTTTAGACACAAAAGGCATACTATAGAGCTTCACTTGTGCAAAAATGGTTTTAAAGAGGGTTACGAAATATGGACAGAACATGGTGAGGATATCGCTAGTCACGATAATGGCAGCCATGCAGCCAATGATGAGGGTTTAACCGAAGTTGATAATATGGATCGTATGCTATATGATTTGGCTGGTGAGTGTCCACCGACGCTGGATGATAAGCCAACATCCTCTACCCAAGCCTTTTATAGAATGGTTGCTAGTGCAGATGAAAAGGCTCTGAAATGATGTTCATCTTTATGTTGATTATTGACCATTAGTTCAGAATTTCAGATTTTTATTTGATTCCCTGATGTAAATGTCTTCTGTTCTGATTTTTTTGTATGCAGGATAAAACTTCTTAATTCACTCATGTTCTAACATTTTCATTCCTTGATGCAGATGGTGAGTAGCTTTCGTCACAGCCGCAATGGTCATTCAAAGAGGGGCACTTCTCATACAAACTCATGTGATGGTGCCTCTCAAAGGACAACTGTTGAAGGTTCCTCCCGAAGGAGTAAAGAGACAAGACCTGTCAATAAGCTGCAGCTAGCTAAGCAAAGAGGGAGGAAGCAGGGGTGCCTAACAAAGCTAAAGATGCCAGTGCGTGGCCGTAAGGTGCTGCTTGAACCACTTGGTGACATGTGAGTACAAAAATGTCTTCACATTAATGCATCTTACTTTTTTACATGTGTTATCCTTTAATAACAGCCGGCGAGCTGCATATTTTATTGTGTTATAGGCAATTTGAGTATCTTGATCGTCGTGGGGAAAATTATAAGTACACTTCTCAACTTGGGGTCATTATCAAGAGAGAATACCCAGGCTTGGTGCAGGACAAGGATCAGCATGGTGTAGTCCTTAGGACCCGTGCGGCATTAGATTGTTTGAGTTTGTTTGAACTTGCGCTTTGACTTATCTTTTCACATGCAACGTTTATTTGAGGTCAATGGAGGAAAAGAGGAAGAAGCTGATCGTGTTCTTGAAACTTATTTAAAGAAAAGGGTGAAGGACATGATGTACCAAGCTCGAGTAGATGCTGTGAAGGTGTACTACAAGAGGAAGCTGGGCCAGAAGATAGATGACAAGCTTGCACGGCCTATAGAGCTTAAATATGGAGAATATTTGGATGGCAAACTGAAGTGGTGCAGTACTGATGTATGGCCTAAGCTTTGTCGTCATTGGTGCTCGGAAGATTTTTTTAAAAAGCGAAAGAGAGGGCAGCAATCTCGCTTTTCTTCTGATGATATTGCTCAAAATCATGGGGGATCTAGACCATTTGGGGAGACAAGACAAGTTCTGGTATGGGTTCTTTTCTGTATGGAATTTGTAAAGTTGTTCAGGATTTCATGGATCACTCAATTACATATTCCCTATTGCAGGGTGACAAATTTGGCCCTGAGTTTGCAACTGTGATTAACACATACTCATAAATGAAATCTGGTATACGAAATGTGGATGAAAATGGCCGAACTGGTCAAATGGTTAGCCGCAAAGCTCAAAAGATTGTGGTATGTTTCTAATCCTTACTACACATCATTTCATATGCATCCAAGAGTATAGGATGAGTATACTATAAAATCTAATCCTTTCATTATAGGATGAGTATACTGCAAAATTATATGCTGCACATCCAGAAAATTCTGGACAGGAAGAGTTGGATGCAAAAGTGCTATATGATGTTTCTGGTGGAATGCGCCATGGACGTGTAGCCATTGGAAATGGTGCTGTTAGAAAGGCTGATGTTTTGTCTGCTGTCAAGGAAAAATCTGTTGCACCATCAAAGTCAGTGTCTTATCGACGCATGGCCAAAGAAAATCGACGGTTGCGCCATGCAAATAGGTGCTTACATGAGCGTGTTGACCAGCTGGGTGAACTGACCAATGACTTGATATTGGTACATATCTAATTTCATTTTGAACTCCAGTAACTTATGACATGAACATCCTATCCTATTAGTCATCTTAACCATGGTATTTCCTTGCTTGCAGAATCTTTACAGTGATTTAGGGAAGGAAGTTCCAGCAAGTCTAAAAAGCCGCCTTGCAGCACTGACAGCAAATGTAAGTATGCTAGTGACTTGGTGCTCACATATTTGAATCCACCATTAACTATTATGAAGAGGGATAAGATGTTTTCTAGCCAATTGAACTAGACAACTGATATATTTTCATGTCAAAATGACAACACGAAGTGCAGCAGTGAGGAAGTGGCCTCATGTTGAGGGTTACTGTAGTTTGCAACTTTTCATCTTAGTTTAACTCTGATGGTAAGCAATAGTGTCCTACCCCTTGTGCCAAACAAAGTACAGTTCCTGCACCTGTCTAGTTGTGACATAAATACTATTGCCATTGACAGTTTGAGTGCTTCATGTATGGTGCTGGTAGGGTCTTAGAAAAGTTTAGTTAACCAGTATGAAATTCTATAATATAATTGATTATTTACATGATATTGATTAATTTCTGCAGTTACCCACTAGTTCATCCCATGTTGACGATGAGGACACAGAAGGCGAGGACATGGAAGAAAGTGACAGAGATGAGGACTTGGATGGGGAGGACATGGATGGAATAGAAAATAACTTGGATGGCGAGGACGATGGAAAGGATTGGAACGGCCTGGACATAGATGAGGTAATGGAGGGGCAATATTGGGGTGGCGAAAACATTGGCAGCAACAATGGTGGGCAATCCTATTCTGATGACATATGGTAAGCATGGTTGTTGACAAACATAGTGCTAGACTGCCAGCTAACTTTTGTCTTTTGAACATATGGCTGTTGTCTTTGGAACACCATATGGCTCTTGGGTGACTTCACTTATCAGTAGTAGAATGATAATGGACTTGTGTGCTCTGTGAGAGCAAAGACAATTTAAGAACCGGTTGATTAGAGCTTTGTAATCTGGTTGGATTCTAGCTTTGTAATATGGTTGAATTCTAGCTTTGTAATGTGGTTGAACCTATGTGTGTAATGTGAACTATACTATTGTTACCCTTGAGCTTGAACCTGAAATGCATCCTTTGTGTTTGACATGATTAAACTGTCGATACCAACTGACAGGAAATAACTATTTTTCTGTCGGTAAGCCATATTTTTTCTGTCAATTCCTACCTCTCAGAGAAAGAACCGATAACTTTGACGATTGACTTACAGGGAAATAAACTTTTTCTCTGTCGGACAATACACAGGGTAAATAATTACCTTGTCGGTTTCTGGAATTGAGGAGGTTCAATTACCTTGACGGTCACCCGTCAAAAAAATACCGACAGAAAAATATTTCCTGTCGGTCAACCGACAGGCAATTTTATTTTCTCTGTCATTTTATCCCTGTCGGTATTTGCCTGTCGGTTAACCGACAGAGATGATTTTCCTGTGGGTTTTAGACTATTTCTCTGACGGTTTGTGGCACACAGGGAAAAAGTGGTTTCCAGGAGTGACGTATGTATATACTAGAGTGGCTTGTAAAAATGAGTTTTGCAACAACAACAAATTTAAAAGGCTTGTAAAAATGAGACCTTTAGAAAGGCAAATAATTATTAGGAGAGTAAGAAGTTCTATACTCGGGTTCCATGTGGTTTTCAGTAGTGATCAGTAGTACTAGCATATATAGTATATGTAGTTGTGGTACCAATCATCTAGCTAGAACGGCTACATTTGTATCGTAAGATGTTTTACTTCTGAAAACCCACCGTTGGAGAGACTGCGATTATTAGATGGACAATTGGACAGGGCCGGGGATGAATGGATCAATGGATGTTGACATGGGGGGCCAGGATATCCAAGGTACGCCAGGACAAGAGGTTAGGCTATTCGCACTCGTCGTACTTCAAACACCTACTCTAAAGGGAATATTCCGTCCTACTCATCAAGATTTTACAGTACAGTTTTAATTTATCCGCACCCGTCATACCCTGTATCACATACTTCATACCAACTACCAAACAATCGGACCCACATGTCATACTCTCTTTATTTATTTATTTATTACCCCCTCTTTCTCTCTCCACTGCTCCCTTCCCTCCTGCTCCCTACGCCGACGCCCCTCCTCTCCCTCTCCTCCGCATCCCCCTCCTCCTCCGGCCGGCACCCCTCCTCTCCCTCTCCTCCGCCTCTCGCACCCCCTCTGGTGGCGCGCGATACGGCGGCGGCTGCAGCACCGCGCGGGGCAGCGCGGCGCGGCGGGCGCAGGGCCGGCGCGGGGGCAGCGTGGCGTGGTGGCCGAGGCGAGCTCCGGCAGGTGCGGGTGGAGGCGGAGCTCGTTGATGTGCTCGCGGCGGGCCCCTGCTCATCGCCCGGAGCTCCTGTTCGGCCGCCGCCCCTGCTCCCGCGGCGGCGAGCCCGAGGAGGAGCGCCGCGGCGGCCATGGCGAGGAGGAAGAGCTCCACGGCCATGGCGGAGCGGCCGTGCGGCGCGGGCGGCTGCGTCACGAGCGAGCGGCGGCAAGCGGCGCGTCGGGCGGCGGCGGGGGCGGGCTATGAGCTGGGAGGCGGCGGGTTGCTCGCCGGGCGGCGGCGGCCGGCGCGCGGCTGCGGACGGCCAGCCGGCGGCGGGAGCAGACGGCAAGAGGGCGGCCAGCGCTCGGCGGCCGACCGGCGGGTCTCGGCCTGGCGCGGCGACGGCGCGGAGACGGACGCGCCGGCCGGAGCGGGTCGGTGCTGGCCGGCACGAGGTCGGCGAGGGGAGCGGGAGCGCCGGCTCCAGCTCCGGCGCGCTCCGTCGCCTCCGGCCTCGCCCCCTCCCCGGCCCCTTCCGTCGCCGCCACTCTCCCTCTCCTTCTTCCTCTCTCCGGCGACGGGCGGCCGGCGGTGGGTGGCCGGCGCGCGGCACCACACGGCGGCGGCAGCCGACAGGCGCGTGGGCCATGGTCGAGGCAGTCGAAGTCGTTGCCGGGCTCGAAGAACGACGGCACGGAGTCGCCCCGGGGCGGAGGAGCCGAGGCCGCGGCGGCCGGGCGGTGCGGTACCCCTCCCTCTCCTCCGGCGCCGGCAGCCTCCTGCTCCCAGGCGGTTGGGACGGCGCGCCGGGGCCGTGGGCCCCACGCCACGGTGGCTGGTAGCGCACGCACGCTACCACGCCATTCCTGGCGTACGCCGGCCGAAACGCAGTGATTCCGTTCGCTTTTCAGTAGGCCGCTGCAGTCGATTTTTTCGCTTGCGTACACGCTAAATACTGTAGCGTTTCCTTTTCAGTACGCGGGTGCAAACAACCTTACATGCATGAATGCAGCTGCTGGGCACTCCGAGAAACTGAGCAAATGATCCACATATGCATCAGTACAGTATGTGTGTGGTCCATGCATTATATGTGCATCCATCAACCATGGACATGAATTGGATCATATTCTGATAAAGTTTTCTTTCAAAAAAAATTCTGATAAAGTAACCAAATACAAATAGCCCCTGCCCCCCCTGCCCGCGGTCTTCACTCAAAATCAAATCATATGACTACACCCTGGTCTGGTGAGGGTTAGGAGTGGTAGCAACAGTGTCTGTGTCGCTTGTTCTTGCTCTGGTCTGGTGCCGGGGAGCAAAAACGAACATCATTTCATGGCGGTGTTCACTTCCCTTCAAATCCAAAATTTCCTCCAAACTTTCTCTCTCTAAACTTCACTATTCACTATCACATCAAATCTCTCTCCTCATGTATGGAGCATTAAATGTAAGTAAATAAAAACTAAGTACATGATTTTGATGTACACGACGAGACAAATCTTTTGAGACTAGTTAGGTCATGGTAGGACAATGATTACCACAAACAAACGAAAAATGCTACAATACGCTACAGTGTTCGATGTGACATTTTCATCCAAATTCATATTCTCTTTTCAGGGAAGTGAACACCGCCCATATAGATATATGTTCCCAGCTTGTTGCAACTGATGGATAGCAGCCTAGTGCCATTTGTTGCCTGGTGCAGTGCAACGCCAAACTGAACCGGCCTTAAAATTGAACTGTGTCCATCGGTCGGCCGAACACCAATGAGCCAGCTTCTATCTGATGGTGACGGTGCCAGCAGTACAAATAAACTCATCTCATCAGCTGCATGCTGCTCTACAGCTACAAACAAAGGCCGCCGCGTCATCTGCTGCTTATCTGGTATCATACGGATCCGATCGTGACATATTGTAGACCGCCGGATGGTTACCAAAATACTTCTAGCATAGTACTTCTCCTGCCGATCTCAACATTTGTTTATTTTTCTGTCTTTTATATGCTTCACTGCATGTTTCCATTTTCCTCCTCTTCTTCTCCCCCCTAAGCACGAGACTACTTCTAATGGCTGTGTTTAGTTCCAAAAACTCCACCAAAAATTCCACTATGCAAAAAGTCTCATCACATCACATAAAATCTCTCTCCTAATGCATGAAGCATTAAATGTAGGTAAATAAAAAAACTAAGTACATGGTTTTGATGTACACGATGAGACGAATCTTTTGAGCCTAGTTAGGTCATGGTAGGACAACAATTGCCACAAACAAACGAAAAGTGCTACAGTGTCCGATTTGACTCGATGTGACTTTTCGACCACACTTTTCATGGAACTAAACACAGCCAATGTAACTCTTTTTCTTGAGATATAATACTTCTAATGTAACTTTTGGAGAAATCCATCATCAACCAACTAATCTCTCAAGTTCACGTACGTAGGCCCAAAAAGAAAATCCACATTGGCTGTGTTTAGTTGTAAAAAGAGGGATGGAAGTTTGGTGAAAATGTCACATCGGACACTGTAGCACTTTTCATTTGTTTATGGTAAACATTGTCCTACCATGACCTAACTAGACTCAAAAGATTCGTCTCGTCGTGTACATCAAAACCATGTAATTAGTTTTTTTATTTAACCACGTTTAGTGTTCCATGCACGAGGAGAGAGATTTGATATGATAGGTGAATAGTGAAGTTTGGAGAGAGAATTTTAGGAATTTTGGTGATATGACGTGGAACTAAACCCAGCCATTGACCACCAAGAAATACGTCACCTGATGCCAATGTTTCCAGCAACCTTTCATGTTCTCAGCACAACATATACTGTAGAAACAAACAAAAAAAAACTAAACAAAGAAGGGAAACATGCTTGGCAGATGGAGCAGGCGCGTTCACCGGCATCAGAGGTGACCGCCGCCGCTGCACCAGCTGGCGGCTCTCGACAGGCTTGGAACGCGCTCCCGTTCCGTTGCTTGCACAGCTTTTCTTTTCCCAAGCACACACCGCAGGAGAGGGAGCCGGGGTCTTCAAAAAGTTACTCCCAAATACACTACGTACAAAAAAGATTCCCATCAAATCAAAATATCATAACATGCATGAAGTACTAAATATAGATAAAATAAAAAACTAATTGCACAGTTTTGTTGTACTCCGCGAGACGAACATTTTGAGCCTAATTAATCAATTTGTGGACAATTTTTTGCACATACAAACGAAAATGCTACAATGACACAATGATTACGAAGAGACATCCAACTCCTAAATTCAACCTCCAATTTTAACGTCTAAACACCACCCTAAACACCACCCAAAAGAAGCTTTAAGCACAAGCTTTACATATAAACAAATAAAAAATCTACCAAATAAAAAAGCAATCAGGCCGTCGTACCCCTTTTGTTTGAAATTTTTTGGCACCGCCTCCTCGTCTGCACAATCCCATGTGATGCAAGCGATTGGATGCGTGTTTCTCCCCCCATCTCCTCCGCGTCCCTCGTGTCTACTACTCCGTACTCGTTCTTCTTCCTGCCTGCACCCGGCCTGCTGCTTCCTGTGGACTTCGTCTCCTTTCTTCCCCACTCCGAGCTTACCAAATCCCCACTACTACTAGTACTCCCCTTCCCCCTTCGCTCCGTCCCCTCATTGCCACCGCCGGCCTATCCCCTCCTCTCCCCTTCAGTTCTTCAGACAAGTTCATTCAAGGAGGAGGAGGGGAAGGAGAAGAAGGAGCGCACGCGCCGCCATTACTCTTTCTTCCTCCGCGTTTGATTCGGAGTCGAATGGTAAGAATCCGCTGGCGCCTCTTCCGCTCTCGCATCCGAATCTGTGGGCTTGTGGGTGTCTGGTTCTCGATTTGTTCTTGCGTGCCCGTGCGAGTGTTGTTTGGATTGGGTAATCGCTTGCGGTAGTTTTTTCGATTCAAGGTGAGATTTTTTTGGGGGTGTTCGTCGACTTTCTTGCTTCGGATTGCGCACAGCGCGGAGACGCTTTTTGTCGTCAGATTTGTGCGGCCCCGTCATTCCTGTGTGTCGTTTCGCTGCCCAAGTTTGAATCTTTGACCCGGGATTCCGCCCGGATTTCTCGATCCCTGTCTGATCTGCTGCTTTCTACACTACTCTACTAGGGAAACTTTTCATCTTTCACCGAAATCTTCCGTTTTTACTTCGCACACGCGTGTGAAAAGGATTTCTCTTTCTCAATTTCTGACGCTTCCTTCCTCTGATTTATCTGTTCCTGTTCGCGCAGATCAACCACTGACCGATCCGTAGCTCCACTCCCTGAAACGGACGCCATGGCCTCCAACGGCGGCGGCGGCGGCGGCCTCCGTCACAGCAACAGCAGCCGCCTCTCGCGCATGTCCTACTCCGGCGAGGACGGCCGCGGCGCCCAGGCCCCCGGCGCCGACCGCCCCATGGTCACCTTCGCCCGCCGCACCCACTCCGGCCGCTACGTCAGCTACTCCCGCGACGACCTCGACAGCGAGCTCGGCGGCAGCGGCGAGTTCTCCCCCGACCACCAGGAGTTCCACAGCTACCACGTCCACATCCCGGCCACCCCCGACAACCAGCCCATGGACCCCGCCATCTCCGCCCGCGTCGAGGAGCAGTACGTCTCCAACTCCCTCTTCACCGGCGGCTTCAACAGCGTCACCCGCGCCCACCTCATGGACAAGGTCATCGAGTCTGAGGCCAGCCACCCGCAGATGGCCGGCGCCAAGGGCTCCTCCTGCGCCATCAACGGGTGCGACGCCAAGGTCATGAGCGACGAGCGCGGCGAGGACATCCTCCCCTGCGAGTGCGACTTCAAGATCTGCGCCGAGTGCTTCGGCGACGCCGTCAAGAACGGCGGCGGCGTCTGCCCAGGCTGCAAGGAGCCCTACAAGAACACGGAGCTGGAGGATGTCGTCGGTGGCGCTGCCGGGGCAAGGGCCACGCTCTCGCTGCCGCCCCCGCCCGGTGCTGGTGGCGCCGCCGCGTCCAGGATGGAGAGGCGGCTGTCGATAATGCGGTCGCAGAAGGCTATGACCAGGAGCCAGACCGGGGACTGGGATCACAACCGCTGGCTCTTTGAGACGAAAGGGACATATGGGTATGGCAATGCCATATGGCCCAAGGAGAATGAGGTGGAGAGTGGTGGTGGCGGCGGAGGCGGGCTAGGTGGAGCCGATGGCCAGCCATCTGAGTTCACCACCAAGCCATGGAGGCCGCTCACTCGGAAGCTTTCCATCCCTGCTGGCATCCTTAGCCCATACAGGTAGGCATCTTGATTTTGGGTTCATGTGCACGTAGAACACTATTTTGATCATCAGATTTGAAATCCATTGTTCTGTCTGTGATCCACTTGATTTTATTTATGTTCAAATTATACTAATCTGATTCTGAGTCAAACTTTGGTTAGACCTGGATGTGTAGATTAGTCCCAACTGTTCAATAAACTAGGGCGGTTAGTTGAGCTGTTAGATACTTAGATCCGTGCTGCTTCGTCAGATCTCTTACAATCTTCCAAACATATGAACTTAATGATCAGTACTATATTGAATTTTGTATGCTTTTGTTGTTGAAATTGCTGAATGCTCCCCAACTTATGCCCTTTGATGTCGTCAACTTGTACAGCTAGTTCAGACATCCTAACGCAATAGATAGATACTTGCTTTGCCACATGTATTCCCATTGAGTTCTGCCATAGATACAAAATTGTTTCATAACGATGTTGTGTATATTAACCTTGTTTTGTTGCTTCCTGCAGGCTTCTCATTCTTATCCGTATGGCCGTCCTCGGGCTGTTCCTTACATGGAGAATTAGGCACAAGAATGAGGATGCAATATGGCTGTGGGGCATGTCTGTTGTTTGCGAACTCTGGTTTGGCTTTTCATGGCTACTCGATCAGTTGCCAAAGCTGTGCCCTGTGAACCGAGCTACTGACCTTGCTGTCCTCAAAGACAAGTTTGAGACCCTGACGCCATCGAACCCTACTGGACGATCAGATCTACCAGGGCTTGACATCTTTGTGTCCACTGCTGATCCAGAGAAAGAACCTCCATTGGTCACGGCAAACACTATCCTCTCCATCCTTGCTGCTGACTACCCTGTGGAGAAGCTTTCCTGCTATGTTTCTGATGATGGAGGGGCTCTGCTGACATTTGAAGCCATGGCTGAAGCTGCTAGCTTTGCCAACATGTGGGTTCCTTTCTGTCGCAAGCACAACATTGAGCCTCGCAATCCTGAGAGTTACTTTAACCTGAAGAAGGATCCATACAAGAACAAGGTCCGTCAGGATTTTGTCAAGGACAGAAGGAGGGTTAAGAGGGAGTATGATGAGTTCAAGGTCAGGATCAATGGGCTGCCTGACTCAATCCGCCGCCGCTCTGATGCTTACCATGCCAGGGAGGAAATCAAAGCCATGAAAAGGCAGCGAGAGGCTGCTCTTGATGACGTAGTGGAGCCTGTTAAGATCCCTAAAGCTACCTGGATGGCTGATGGCACACATTGGCCTGGTACCTGGATTCAGCCTTCTGCTGAGCATACCCGTGGTGACCATGCTGGAATAATTCAGGTATACATATTCTCTTTTACTAATTCTGTTCTGTAGCTTCTATACATAAAGGTAGTCGGCAAGGGAAAAAGGCACCCAACTGACCACTGCTGCTCTGTGCTCCAGGTTATGCTGAAACCTCCTAGTGATGATCCCTTATATGGCAGCACTGGTGAAGAAGGCAGACCTCTTGATTTCACTGAGGTTGACATCCGTTTGCCAATGTTGGTCTACGTGTCCCGAGAGAAGCGCCCTGGTTATGACCACAACAAGAAGGCTGGTGCAATGAACGCCCTAGTTCGTTCATCTGCTGTGATGTCAAATGGCCCCTTCATCCTTAACCTTGACTGTGACCACTATGTTTACAACTCCCAAGCTTTCCGTGAAGGCATGTGCTTCATGATGGACCGTGGTGGTGACCGTATTGGTTATGTCCAGTTCCCGCAGCGGTTTGAGGGAATTGATCCATCAGATCGGTATGCCAACCATAACACAGTCTTCTTTGATGTCAACATGCGTGCTCTGGATGGTATCATGGGACCAGTCTATGTGGGCACTGGCTGTCTCTTCCGCCGTGTTGCTCTCTATGGATTTGACCCTCCACGCACCAAGGAGCATGGTGGCTGCTGCAGCTGTTGCTTCCCTCAGAGGCGCAAGATCAAAGCTTCAGCTGCCCAACCAGAAGAGACCCGGGCACTGCGGATGGCCGACTTTGATGAGGATGAAATGAACATGTCATCATTCCCCAAGAAGTTTGGTAACTCGAACTTCCTCATCAACTCTATTCCAATTGCTGAATTCCAAGGGCGCCCGCTAGCAGATCATCCTGGTGTCAAGAACGGCCGCCCTCCGGGTGCTCTCACTGTCCCCCGGGACCTTCTTGATGCCTCCACAGTCGCTGAAGCCATCAGTGTCATTTCATGCTGGTATGAAGACAAGACCGAGTGGGGCCACCGTGTTGGTTGGATCTATGGTTCAGTCACAGAGGATGTGGTCACTGGGTACCGGATGCACAACCGTGGATGGAAATCAGTGTACTGTGTAACCAAGCGAGATGCCTTCCGTGGTACTGCACCCATCAATCTCACTGACCGTCTCCACCAGGTGCTCCGATGGGCTACTGGTTCAGTGGAAATCTTCTTCTCCCGCAACAATGCACTGCTCGCAAGCCGCAAGATGAAGTTCCTTCAGAGGATTGCATACCTGAATGTTGGCATCTACCCATTCACATCCATCTTCCTCATTGTCTACTGCTTCCTGCCGGCGCTGTCCCTCTTCTCTGGACAGTTCATCGTGAAGACGCTCAACGTGGCCTTCCTGACCTACCTGCTTGTCATCTCACTGACACTGTGCATGCTGGCGGTGCTGGAGATCAAGTGGTCTGGGATCAGCCTGGAGGAATGGTGGCGTAACGAGCAATTCTGGCTGATCGGAGGAACGAGCGCTCACCTGGCCGCTGTGCTGCAGGGGCTCCTGAAGGTGATTGCCGGAATCGAGATCTCCTTCACGCTGACGTCGAAGTCAGGTGGCGACGACGTGGATGATGAGTTTGCGGACCTGTACATCGTGAAGTGGACGTCACTGATGATCCCGCCGATCGTGATCATGATGGTGAACCTGATCGCCATCGCGGTGGGGTTCAGCCGGACCATCTACAGTGAGATCCCGCAGTGGAGCAAGCTCCTGGGCGGGGTGTTCTTCAGCTTCTGGGTGCTGGCCCATCTGTACCCCTTCGCCAAGGGGCTGATGGGGCGGAGGGGTCGGACGCCGACCATTGTCTTCGTCTGGGCCGGCCTCCTGTCCATCACCATCTCGCTGCTGTGGGTAGCTATCAACCCACCGTCGCAGAACTCCCAGATCGGTGGATCGTTCACGTTCCCGTGAGCGCTCCTCGTGCCAGATTATCCTCACATGGAAGGGAGTTCTGTGTGCAGAAATGGCTAGGCGTATCTGTTAAAATTGATATATACCAGTTATTATAATAGTTCTTTCGTTCTTTTGATTTTGTTCTGTTACAATATGAGAGTTGGTTCTGTTGGACCATGAAATGAGTACAAATTTTTCAAGTTTTAGGAGCTTCGATTCTCAGTCTTGCTTGCCTGTCTGTTTTAGATGCACTGATGACATGTCTGTGCTGAATTGGCTTCTCTGAATTGGGCGTCATCGGCAGGGACAGGTTCAGAAATCTTTCATTCTCGGTTCTCTCTGAAATGGCGTGTGCTGCGTACTGGGATGCATAAGGACAGAGTGAAAGCGAGGCGACACTTGCTTGTGTGATGCTTACATTACTAGACTTGTGGCATTGCTGGGTCTGCAAGAATTTTAATTGGCTCTCAACCCTCGCTCTTCCACACGGATTTTTGGTGGAATCGTGTAGTGCACCGGCATGGAGAAGTGGTCAGAGCTCGTGCTGTTTCTTTTGTTTCTAATATGACCCATTCAGATTCAAAGCCTCTCCTTTTTGTTCCTCGTGATTTGGTACGAGCTAGCGATTGATGAAGTCCTGTTCGCTTGAATTATCAGTTACCAGTCAGCAGTGTTTTTCTCTCAGCAAAAACCAGCACCAGCCACCAACTAACCAGCAGTGTTTTTTTCTCAACAAAAACCAGCACCAGGCAACCGAAAAGAGAGGGCGGAAGAGGTTACGACAGGGACATTGACATGGCAGGTAGAAGTTGCCGCGCTCACAGCGACTGCTTTATATTTCTGAGAAGGAAAAACAGCGACACGCTGACGTTGTTGGTAGATGCAAGGGGGGGGGGGGCACCACAAGACTTGTTAACACACTTTGATGGTCAACGGATTCTCATTTTTTTTCATTTTCCTTCTCTCTGCATTTTTCCTCTTCGTATTACATGAGATTTTTTTTTGGAGCAAGTCTATTACTTGAGATGATTTTTTTTTTGAGATCAGTCTATTACCTGAGATGTGAGATGAAGAGATCGAGGAACGGATTGATTCTACGGGATCCATGAAAAACGAACATAACGGCCCAGTCTACAGTTGGGCTTAAAGTGCAATGACTCGTTGGACCTTCTTTGGGCCCGTTGGCTAATGACAAGTGGCCCCAAGGCCGCTCGCAGCAACTGCCATCATCCTCTCCTACCCCGAGTCTTGCAGGCAGGCAGCAACTCGAGTGGAGACCCATCGGCCATCGCCTCGCCTCGCCGTCCTTCCGGCCGCCGCCGCGGCACCCATCCCCCACCTCTCTTCGCTTTCTCGCCGGTGAGTAGGGAACCCTAACCCGGCTGGCTCTCTCGCGTAGATCTCTATCCTCCCGTTAGCGCCAGGTACGGCGACCCATCAGATCTGGGCCTTTTCCTTCCTCTCCCCCGTCATCAAAGGAAGGACGACGCGGCAACTCTTTCCGCTTCGCTGCGGGGATCGAGGCCGCGTTCGCTGTCCGGTTTAGAACCCGCTGCGGATGTAGTTTAGTTTGGACCCTGCCGTCTCGCGTGATCTACTAGTACTGTGTGATGCAGGGCCAGATCCCCATGTCCTGCGAAAAATCTATGGCGGTTGTGGCGCGCTTCCACTCATGCTGAGTTGCGCAGTGCCCGTTTATGCTATGCTCCACTGTCAATTTCCTCGAGAACAAGCTCAGGATTTTGATAAACCCTTGCACGATCTGGGAAATACAAAACAGGCTTGGCAGTTTGAGTACAGCACATTTTGAACCCTGCATTCTCCCCAGTCACTGCATGCTTTCGATGCTCGTGTGCTAGTAGCTCTCAGAGATTCTTTTTTTTTAAACATTTCAGTCCATCCTGTTTCCTGCAGTCCAGGCAATCTGATCTAACTATACCTTGCTCCCTTTCTGGTTAGCTTCAAGAGGAAGAGCCGCAAGGTTTTTCAAGATGCCGAGGGCCACGAGCGACGCAAAGCTTCTGCTCCAGTCCCTGAACAAGGCGTATGCTGCCACGCCGATACATCTTAGGGTTGCCTCATTTGACCTCCACTTTCACCTCCAGTTCTCAGTTGTTATTAGCTTGCTCATCACCCTTTTAACTCCTCGTGCTCACTAACATGTCTGCAGATCATTGACCTGTATGTGTTTTGTGCTGTCGCTACTGCCGTGATCCAGGTAACTTGTAATATTTCTGTCTTTGCTGTCAATATCTAGTTCAATTATATTTGGAGCCTCAAAATGGATGCTCAAAAATTTTACATCAACTGTAGTACCTGGAGATGTTTCCTCTTGTGGATTCTCACATCTAGATAGTGTAATAATCTGTGGCTGGTGATATTTGAAAAATTTTATCTGATCAACTTATAGTGTATACAATCTTGTATCAAGAGATATTTCCTGTTGTGGATCTTCACTATCTAGATAGTGTTTGAAAATTTTACCTGATGAACGCATAGTGTGCACTATCTGATATCTAAAAAATGTTTCTTGTCATTGGAACTTATGCAGACTGTATGTTTCTTAAACTTTTTTTACTGTTTAAATGAACTTATTAGCTGTCATTTTCCGAATCTAGAATTTATATTTACCTCAATCAAGGTTCTTAGGTTAATTACAAATTTTCTTTATGCACTTGTTTTACCAACCGAATATTTTTATTTATTTTGCAACTCTTCTCTTCAGTCGTTTCTACAAAATGATTTCTGAGACTTAGCACTATGCTGTCTTGTGTGGCTAAAACAGGTTGGATACATGGGATTAGTTGGATCATTCCCTTTCAACTCCTTCCTCTCGGGTGTCCTTTCATGCATTGGAACTGCAGTACTTGCTGGTAGGAACTCCTTAGCCCTTGTCAGCTCCAGCTACCCTTTTCTTTTTACCTTGGTTACATAATAATAGATGACTATGCCCTCCATTTCATTTTCTATGAGCCAAACCTCATAATCTTCCACCAACAATTAGCTAGATATGATATAAACTGTCATAAAAAAATGAATCATTTGATAACTTATGTTATAGTTTCTGGTAGAGATCTAGTTACTCTTAACCTTGGGTGCATAGCAGATAACTGTAACCTTTTACTTCTTTCTTTTTTTCAGTTTGCCTCCGTATTCAAGTGAACAAAGATAACAAGGAATTCAAGGTAACTTCACTTACACAGTCATCTGCTATGATATTGCATATGAAATCATTTTCTCAAAAGAACATTTTCTGCAGGACCTCGCCCCAGAGAGGGCTTTTGCTGACTTCGTTCTGTGCAATCTGGTGCTCCACCTGGTGATCATGAACTTCCTTGGATAAGCAACTGCCGTACCAAGTGGTCAAGATTTTGTAGCCCCAGATTGTTTTCTTGTAACTGTGTCGTATTGTTTGGAAGTTGGAACCATCATAATGTCCGATATCCATATGAGCTCTTGAAAATTACATCTGGAAGGCAAGAATTGTTAAATGAACCACTACTCCATTTGCCCTGAGTTTGTCTTTACTTTGGCTGATCCGGTGTTAGAAATGTAATACTGTGAGTACTTGCTTAATTTGAGGAAGTGGAAACAGCTATAGTACTTTATTACTTGTGAAGTTCGTTGATGGAGAGCTGATGTTTTCCCTCATGGAATCGCGCTATTTGAACGGACATTTTAGTTTCCCCTAATTGCAACGTGCGATGTACAGTATCTGTTAACTTATTTGAGCGGTGGATGTATGAATATTATGGGGATGCAGAGGTTGTGCCGTCATGGGCGTTGCGGAAATATCACATAAACCGAGTAGCTGGGAGATAAATGATCAATGATCATATAAACCACTTAACAAAGGCCGAAATGCATTGTCGCGTTTGCATGAACCGAGTAGGCTGCATAACAGGACGATGCTTTTATTAGGATTAGAGTATTATTATCGTTAAGTTTACTGCACGATTAGCCGCGCTCGTGCTTTAGCGCGCGGGCTTCTTCCCGGGCAGGCAGCGGCCTTCTTCCCTGGCGCCGGCGCCACTGGGTTAGGGTTCGGGGTTAGGGGCCCGGGGCTGCCGAGATCCGGAGTTCACCGGTGGACCTAGAAGGAGGGGTTGGGGGCGGCGGCCGGCCCGGAGGTGGCGTCGGTCTCCAGGCGGAGGGCCGGGCGGCGATGGCGCCGCCGGCCGGGCGGTGGAGGAACCCCGGTGGGCGGTGCCGGCGGCGGGGGCGGAGGCAGCGATGGAGGAGACCGGTGGCCGATGGGTTAGCGTCGACCGCGGTGGTGGGCGGTGGCGGAGGCCGTGGCGGCGGGGGCGGGGGCGGCGGTCGAGGAGACCGGTGGCCGACGGGTTAGCGTCGACCGCAGTGGTGGGCGGCGGCGGAGGCCGTCGGAGCCGGAGGAGGAGGAGGCGGCGGGGCCTTCCGGCGACGGCGGTGGAGGGTCGCGCGCGATAGCGCCGTCCATTATTGTATATTAGGACAAAGTGTAGACGCAGCCTTGTTGCTGATTGTGGAAACTCTACTGATTGTGTTCTAGTCATGTTGCTTCACCTGTTCATCATGAACTTATTGGATAAACATGCTGTTGGCTGTTGCCAATGTCTCACCCTCGGTCAGGATTTCTTCATCTTTGTCACTGACAATCCGACCCAATTTGTGGGTCCCAACTCCAGCGACGAAGGCCATTCTCCCCCGGAAAAGACAACCCTACCCTTCACTCCAGATAAGGCGAGGGTCGTCGTTTCAGGTTACCATTGAAATTCCTCCAATCATTTTTTTTATCCAAATCGGGGATACTTCCCCGGCTAACCGAAACATCACCGCCGGCGGGCGACCCCGTCCGTCCTCTTTCGCCGCCACCGCCGCTGGTTCCAGGAAGGCAGGATTATGCCCCACCTCCACCGCTGCCCCCAGCTTCCTCTACCACCGCCGCGGCCCGCCGTCTGCCGCCAGTTGGCCACCGTCTCCTCGCCGGGCCTCAGGAGCCCCGTCACCACCTTCTCCGTCTCCGGGGTTCGCGTTCGAGGCCCTCTCCGGCGTTGGGTTGCGGTGGTTAGGGGAGCGGTGCGTGAAGGACAACAGGGGCGCGTGGGTGATGATGGTGATGACGCGGAGGAGGAGGACCTGGGGGAGGCGCTGGAGAGGACGCGGGAGCTCGTGGAGTGCGCCATGTTCGCGGCCGTTGCTGGGCTCGCCTACTTCCTCAGCAATTCCCTAGCCATCGAGGTTCTGATTCCTTCCTTCTGCTCCCTAATATTTTTCTTGTTATAATAGCAAATGGAGTACCTTGCCAGCCATTCGGTACACTCAGACTGAAACGAAATATTCAATGAGAATTGAGGGGTTTGCTTTTCTGTGATTACAATGTTGGTGTTCTTCATGCTTAGCTTTGCTAAGAAGCGTTCGTCCAACAAATGTTGCTGCCGTGCTGGCACATAGGTCCAGCATGCCCTCTATAGTTGTTGTTTAAGATTCCATAAGAAACCTTCTCATGGGTTTGGGTTAACTGATTTAATGTCTAATGACCGGCATATTCAGTTAGAATTCAAGCTGGGTTAGAGTTACAATACAACTTTTCTGAATGGCCTCACTGTTTTCAGAAATTGGGATTAGATTCATGTCGATTTCCAAATATACAAACTGGGAAATGGAAACATCTAACCAAATGTATGGTTTTACTCAGCTGTTTGATTACAAATTTTAACCTATACAAGCAAGTTTTGTGTGAAACTATCGGTGTAGGCATTGCGATGACATCTGCAAGCCATGGGTCTTTATGTTTAACAATGCAGAGTCTATTGCAATGCTCTGAAGCAAAATTATTCTTTTGGTTTTTGCTGGTGCAGAATTACTTCAGTTGCTTTTTTCCATTGCCGATTGTCATCTCCTCCTTAAGGTGGGGACTTGAAGCCGGCAGGAAAACTGTGGTAAGTCCAATTAAATTGTTCACTTAATTTATTCTTTTGCCAAATTTATATATCTGTTTCTTGAAATGCCTCACCAGGTGGCTACTGTCTTGTTGCTATTCACATTATCTGGCCCTGTAAAAGCAGCAACTTATCTGGTACGTAAAACCTTCCTTATGGTATAATTAGAACTGATGTTGCCACACTTTTTTTTTACTAAGATGACTAACCTTAGTCTTGCCACACTTTTGTGGCTAGAAAAATGAGCACCTAACCTTAGGAAAAGTTAGGCAAGACTATTGTCATATTACCTTAAAGTTACCATTCTGTTCAAGGAGAACAATTAAACAACGCTGATTACGGAAAAAAAATTGTTTTCTGTAAAAGATCTCCTAGATTAAGACGTTTCAAGCAGCAACAGTTGGGTTTATCTATGATCTAGCGGAAGTATCTCTTGTATTATTCTGGTCATGGTTTTGTAGATGAATTTATCAATGTTCTCCTTGATATATGTTGCATTTTAACCACTTATATGTGAGAGATTTAAAAAATGTAATGATTCTGCATTCAGGTTTAATTGCACTTTTATTCCCCTAACATATTCCTTGCCCTTTTGTGCAGCTTATGCATGGAGTAGTTGGTCTCATCATGGGTACTGTTTGGAGGTGAGAAGTACAACGGTTATACATTAAAGCTTCTGCTTTCAGCAGCAATATCTACTTACAGATTTGTGCACTGCGTGCAAGTGATAACTTTCTTTCCTCTCTCGTCAGATTGGAGACCAATTGGATTGTTTCCATCATCCTCTGCTCCATTGTAAATTCTCCTATCTTTGTTTTAGTTATGATGTTGACCCATACAGATTATACATGGTATCTTCTTAAACATGAGCTATGGGTCTGACCCTGAAGCCTCACTATGTATACAGAGTTATTCAGGCATAAATTTACAGTTCTACATGTGATTAAATCAAAATTGAAGTAATCAACGTCATATATAAAAGTAAAGGGGTGAGTATAGGGGACACAACTCTGTATTGTAAGATTTTAGGAATTTAATGATCCTTTGAGGCAAGTTTAAGGACCGCATGGATTTTACTCTTTACACCATAACTAACCTTATAGTTCTCATCAAGTGAAGTTACCAGCTTCCTTTTTTCTTGACTTCTTTTGTTATATGAGAATATGAACAAGTTAAACGTCAACATTGTGTAAGAGCCATGCTGGCCTGGTGGGAACTGATAATAGATGCTGGTACAAAAGTTCATGTGTCAGTAAAGGAGAAGGGGTAATCCATTGATCAAAATTATATCAACATTGTTGAGCACTGTAGAAATAAACTGCTACTTTTTTTAAAAGAGTAAGAAATAAGCTAATATTACCATTTAGTTTTCCTTACTAGTTTCATAAGATCGAGGTCTGAATTTCTTAGGAAATTTAGTCAAGTGATCTCTGAAGTTGCATTGATCGATGTTGTTGTTTTACTGCATGGAACAAACTGAGTCTAATGTTACAATTTATTGTGTTGTAGACCCGTGCCCTGGGAGCTTGTGGTTATGTGCTGGTGTCATCGTTTCTAATAAGAGAGAATATTCTTGCATTGGTACCTGTACTCCCATTTTTTTCCTACATTAATAAGAGTGGATGGTAGAAAAAGAATTGGTTTACTCAGTAACTTGTACTCAACAGATAACGGTCAATATCCATGCTTCCTTGACATATATCCTGGCGGCCGCTGGTGTGAACATAATTCCTTCCATGGATGCAATATATGTACTCTTTGGGACACTGGTAATTCCTGACCTGATAAGCTGGGCTTATTAAAGAAGTTGTTTTCCAATTTTAACTTTTCCTTCTTCTATTGCAGCTTCTATTTAATTGTGCATTCTTCGTCTTCCTCCTGCATGTATTGTACACTGTATTCCTGACAAAGCTTGGGATAAAGCCGTCACTGAGGCCACCAAGATGGCTGGACAAAGCAATACTATGAATTTATTAGGAGTAGAAGGCCATTTTAGTGACAGAGCATGTTAGATGAGCTTCTTGTTTAACCTTCTGGGTACATGATTCTTGTTTGCCCCTACATATACTTGATTAGATCTGTATGTAGCCATAGAATTACATGTATGGCATTTCATATGCTTGGAGTCAGATCAGAGTTGCCAACCAAAATTTTCTCTGACGCTGATACAAACTCATTGATTGTATTGACTGATTTCTCTACCTGATTCAGCTGCAAAGAGCTGTTGTTACTTGCAATTGTTGTTTTCTGATAGGAGAAACACAAGTTGGTCGCAACTCGCAAGCATGGCTTGCTTTGTTCCAACTAAGATGATGCATTTCGTCACGAGTTCTGAACTTTGTGGATGACTTGCGGTTGTCGTACTCGTACACGCGCAATGATCTCGGCCCATGCGTTGAGGAATTCCCAGAGGGCGGCGCCGTCGGAGAGGGCGTGGTTGTACGACGTCGGTGAGCTCGGTTACCTGGACGACGACGTGCCCGCCGTAGTTGATGGCACCGTCAAGCGGGAAGAAGCAGCGGTGACAGCAGGATCGAAATCAGAGCCTGAGCTCGTACAGTGTAAAGAGAGGCAACCCATGATAAGATCTAGAAAAAGCAACAGCATAATACGAGAGTTGGTGATATAGGGTGCTAGAAATGAAACCGCTATTTCTGCTTGGAGCGGCTGCTACACGTTGATCGTCGTGCCTATGCAAAGATGATATGGTCTTTGGGAAAAAAAATAAAACCCTTCTTTATTATAGGTTATCTACTCAATTATACATCGGTTGAAGATATAGACTCTGGTATTACGGTAACTTCTTCATCAATCTCAAGATATATCGATGGTTTCAATAAAAAAGAAGAAACCATGTGCTGTTATTCGATGGTGACCATGTGGTGTTAATAGTACATTATTCAGCGCCAGTCTTGGAAGATATAATCGCATTTTAATGTATGCTTGCTTGTTCTGTTGTGAAGCATGGATCAGCAGGCCTACCATCTGCGTTGAAAAGTATCTTATTAAGCGCTGGTCCTAGAAAATATTATCACATTACAGTGAAGCATAAATCAGGATGCCTACAACTAGCAATAAACTGAGCTTTTGTTATTTTCGACAGCTTGTGAGAGCCGCTCTACTGTAGCGGCTTTTCCCAAAGCTCAACAAGCTAGAATGCTGAATACTCCTAAATTCAAATTGCATGTTCAACAGATTGCATTATTCTAAATTCCCAGACTTGCATGTGCATGCAGTGCATGAATGCTGAAAACGGGTTACAAAATTCCATTGTCAGGCAGCTGGCTTCTGGGCCGCCCACAACTCCTCGTCCTGCTCCAGCGCCGCCATGTGCTCCGGCGTCAGCGCCACCTCGGCGTCGATGCCGCCGCCGCCATCCCGCCCCGGGAACAGCGTCACCTTCCCGTCGTAATTGTTGGCACCGCCGCTCCGCGCCGCCACCGGCTTCCCCCACCCAAAGTCGCAGCCGTACATGTCGAACCGCGGCGAGTTCGAGAGCACCACGCCGCCGGCGTCGGCCAGCCTCAGCATCGCCAGCGTCGGCTCCGCCGCCCACGCCGCCACGCGCGCCCGGATGGCCGTATCCGTGTGCGCCGCCACCGCGCGCCCCACCGCCGCCGCCGCCCACCCGTGCCCGCGCGCCAGCAGCTCCGCCGCGCCCGCCGCCTCCGCCGGGATGGCGTACACGGCGTTGCCGAAGTACTCCGCCGGCAGCGGCGGCCGGAGCCGCCCGCGGTTGTCGATGGCGAACCGGCACACCGTCTCCTGGTCGGGGTCGCCGCCGTGCCGCCGGGCGCGGGCGATGCACCGCCATAGGAGCGAGCTCAGAGCCTGGAACTTGGTCACGGCCGCCGCGCCTGGACGTAGTCGGCGTTGAGCATGCACAGGTCCCAGGCGGCAAGCGGGATGAGCTCGCGAGGCCGGGGCGGCGGCGCCACCGTGCGCCGAGACACCACGCTCACTGCCGACGCCATGGCTCGTCGTGTTTGCTGACAAGCAGCCGTGTTTGCTGGATGGAGTTTTGGAGCTTGGACTTGGAGTGATCGATTCACGTACAGCAATATGGTCAGATGGATACTGGGAGTCTGGGACGGTGTCCATGTACAGCAATATTTGACCATAAAAAATTTCGCTGGGAGTTAGATGCAGAGATTCACATTGCCCATGTGATCCAGTTACATTTGCATGACAGTATTGACTTACCATCATCATTTGCTTTGCTGACTCCTCAGCATCATGACTTCACTTGGAGTAGGATACAGAATCATGACTTCACTTGGAGTAGGATACAGAATATGCTTTCTTGTTAAACCAGACTAGTGTTTAGTCCACCGTCAGTACAGAAGCATCAGTCCAGCCATTTCATACATTGTGGGTGGAAGGAACACTGACACTCCTACAAGCGTCATGCTCTCTAATCAGTAAACATCTACTTGAAGAAGGGTCACAAATATGGAGCAACGTCCGACTAGAGTTTGCAAAAGCAGATGCATCCTCGCCACCACATCACATGGCAGACCAAACCTACAACCTTCCTCCACAATTTCTATTCTATATATGCACAGCCGTAACAACTAAAACACTTCCAACCTGTGTCATCAGGTCATTACCGAGCTTCAACATGCAGGCAATGATGCAGCAATCCCAGGAGGAAGCGCCCAGAAAGGTCTGCTTTTCACCAGAACTCCTGATAATCCATGCCCTTCATGCATCTTTGACTCCGGTTGGTTAGCCTGTGGGTCACTTCAGGAAATCTTTACAACGAGTCCGGAAGAGAAACAGTACAAAACTTGCCTCCAGTAAAGAAGAATTCTAAATGCAGCGATAATCGGATTGTTTTCCCATCTTCCTAAAAAGATCCAGTCAGCTCTCTTGCAGAACCAGTTCTACTGGATCAAAATAACTCCAAATATAATTGACTGGGCCAAGAATTTCATGCGTGACCATTGATGAACAAGCATCAAAACTGCAGCAGCTGAAGGGGTTCTATTGGCCCTGACATCCAGTCACAAGTCCAGGTACATTTGTACAACAGTATTGCTGCCCTGTTATCAAAAGATTTCATTGCTAACTCCAGACCAACCTGCATGACAAGAAAAACAGTAGCCCTGCTGTCCTGCTCAAACACCTGAACAGAATCTGGATACAAAAGGGAAGAAAAGCCTGTTTGGAAAAATACACGACGTACTAATATCTCGGAACCAGAGAAGTGTTTACTCTACCATCAATACCAAAAGATCATTCATTTCAATGATTTCATACATAGTGGGCGCAGAATTGAATACTCAAAACATTCTACAAGTATCATGATGCTATTTAAGCACCTACCTGAAGAAGAATCATAAATATGGAGTAATGCTCAGCTAGAGTTGGCAAAGCAGATGCATCCTCACACCATCTTACATGGCATCCCAAACCAACAGCCTCCCTCAGCAAGTATGCTATGCACAGTCAATCCTATCAACTAGAAGGACTTCCAACCTTTGTCTTCAGCATCAGGTCAGTTCCGTGGCTCAACACGCAGCAACTCAGGAGGCAAGGATGCAGGATCAAGTTCCCAGCAATCCCCAGGAGGCAAAGCTGATTCCTCACCCTTGGACACCTTCCTTGACGGTATCTGATGCGAAAGTGCCCCAAGATCACCCTTTTGAAGGGAGCGCACAGCATGGGCACCGACATCCCGGCGTGTGAAGATGCTCCTGAAACCTTTCACCTTCTCCAGATAGCCGAAGCTAGCACCATACTGCTCACTGTAGCCACTGAGGAAGACCACAATTTCATATCTTCCCCTCCCTGTGCTGCCCTCATCACCATGGAATGCCCAAACCGAGGCCTTCCTGGGGTAAACCCAGTACAACTCCCTCGCCACCCTCTCGCAGGCAAGAAGGTGGGAGAAGACATTGACTGAATGCACAGTCTCTGCTCTCCCAACCTTGAACTGCCCACATGGCTTCCCCTCCTCACCGTCCAGCCACCGTATCTGCGTGCGGAATTGGCTGCCTCGCAGCACTCCCTCCACCAATGCGTAGTGGCGCGGCATGCCATCATCATCACCGTACAAAGCCCAGAGCTGGCCTCTCTTGAAGCACCGCTCGCTGCGGTCGGCATCGAAGTTGTAGAAGTCAGAATCCACCACAGCCATCAGGTCGGAATGATTGTTCTCCGCCTCAACCTCCTCGCCGTCCTCTTCCTCCATCTCCTCTCTGGAAGCGCTCCTGGGAGCCTTTGCCCCTCTCTTCTTCACGAGCTGGAGCTGCATCTCGGCGAGCGTCATCTCCAGCCTCTCGGTCTTGGGCTTCTTCGACGGCGGCGGCGCAGGCGCACGGGGTTGCTCTTCCGGCGGAGGAGGCACCTCGGTGGCGAGGAAGCTCCGGCGGCAGGAGGGGCAGGTGAGGCGGTACCCCACATACTTGCGCTCGAACTCGTGGAGGAGGCGGCAGCCGGCGCAGGCCGTCCAGAAGGTGGCCAGGGCGGGGGCCGGGGCGGCGAGCGCCTCGTAGGCCTCCGCGGCGCGGCCGAGCGCCTCCTCGGCGGCCGCGGCGACGGCGGGGGAGGCGTCGGGGTGGACGCGGAGGGATTTGACGAGGGACTTGAAGTGGCGGCGGAGGGCGGAGGCGGAGAGCGGCGAGGCGGAGTCGTCGTCGGGGAGGAGGAGGACGGCGTGGTGGGAGGAGGCATCGGCGACGAGGACGTTGGCGGCGGTGGCGAGTACGGCGGCGCGCGGGGAAGCCGGGTCGAGGAGGGCGGCGCGGCGGGCGTGCTTGCGGGCGGCGCGGAGGCGGCCCGCGGAGAGCTCGGACTCGGCGAGAGCCAGGAGGCGCTCGGCCTCGGCCTCGGCTTCGGGCTCCGGTGCCGCGCCGGCGGGCGTGAGGGGAGGGTCGCCGGCCATCGGTGGGTGGGGATCGCCGGCGGGGGTTTGCGGTGTGGTTCAGTGAGGGGAGAAGGAAAGAGGAAGAATGGGCTGTCAGGGTGTTGGGCCGGATGAACAAAAGTTTAAGTTGTTTAGCGAGACTCTTGGAGTTGCTCTAAGAAATGGGTGCGCGTTTCAAAAAGGCAAAAAGACAATATTGTGATTCCTCCACTGCCAAGTGCAACCAACATTTTCTTTTCCGCCCAAGAAATGAAAATATCTTGGCTTGATTCGTAAATGGAACATGACAGCATGTATGAGCATCCAAAAAGAATTATATAAATGCACTGCTGTGTGGGGTTTAACATATCTGTCAAGTTTTACCATTTTATACAGTGGCAACTTAACAGTACTCAAGGTTGTTTAGCTGATCAGGACTTTGCACTACACAAAAAAGTCTGCTTCGATTTCATTGCAACTTGTACAGGAATTCTAAGGTAAAACGTGTAGACTCATACATTTTTCTTCAGGGACCGTGTACTATCAAAATTTCTTTTAAGAAAAAGTATAAATGCAGTATAGCCTCACTGAAAGTTCTGGCTTTTGTGCAATTTGAACTTGTCCGCCTCTGCCCATCACTGGATCTGGGTGAAAACCACTTCCGTTCAGTCACCACAGATAAAGTCTGGCGAACACAGGGAAGAAAAGCATGACTCAACAGCCCTGCAGGATCACAGCAAAGGTTTACACATGGGGTGAATGCAAGTCCCGTGATGACAATGTGAGGCTGGAAGACAAGCACTCACTTACATCCACAATCTTCATGTAGCCGTTTGTGTCCTGAGCAGGTTCTGCATGTGCAGACGTGTAAAGCAGCCATTGGAAATACAACCACCAGGAGGAAGGAGCTTCTGCCCTCACACCTAGCTGCTTGTCAAATGATCAGGCCACTCAGAATAGTTTCCTCAGGGCATCATGTCTTGCACTGTGCTGCTGCCCTGCGCCTTACTAGTAAGGTAAGAAAGGCTTTTTGCCACAGACAGACACGATTTCGAGCAGACAGGCAGGCATGGCAGATTATGCCATCTCCAATAAAAATCGCTTGAAGCTATGTGGTGACCGTGAGACAATGCAACCGATCATCTCTGCATCCAACAAAGATGCGTCCACCAACCATCAAGGGTGATGAAAATATGTCACCTGGAAGATCAATTGATGCCAGTCCTTGGACCAATTCATCATATTTAACACCTTTGCCAGCTTGCTCTTGCTTAGCATCTGCTCTAATCCTGATAACATGGACCTTTCCGGAACTAGTGCAGACACAAGCAAATCTGAAAAGAAAAGGCAGACATGTCATTTTCCTTTACATTGAATAGCTAAGCTAATGACTAGACTACCAGTAAGTTCAGTACCTCTCAGATGGTCCAGATGACTCTGATATTAACAACTCATCAACATAAACAGATGCAGTAATTGGATCCCCAACATTGTATACCCAAAGAAGGGCACCAGAAGCCTGCAACAATAAGGTGTAAATGAAAAAACACTTCGCACCCAATGGATCTACTTTTTATGGTAAAAAAGTAGGGAAACCCCCTACTGTATAAGGAATGATTTGTTAGCCACTAAATTAAAATGTACTCAGTATAAGGAAATCAAACTTACAATATTGAAAGAGTATAAACTGCCATCACGGGAAGGTATAAGCACCTGCCAGTGAAATGATGCAAAATATTTGCTTAGTTTCATTCAAACTGGGAACACATAACATTATCAATGTAGCAAAGCTCAAGCCAGTAATGCTAAAACAGATCTTTTTAAAGCTTACAACATGAATAATGTACACTCAAGGATGAAAGACTTATATGAACATAGGACAAAAGATCCACACTATACATGCAGTGATAATATAAACAGAGACACACCTGATACGGGAGGGTGGACGACAAACATGCACCAGCAAAAATAGGACCACCAACAGTTGCCTGGATTTTTAACAGCTAGTTATGACTTTGGACACAAATAAATATGTAGAAACTGCACAGCACAAGAAAATCAGAAGAAATGTGGCAAGAATGGATGGATGTTTTGTTTTTTCTCTTTTCTCGTTGAAACCATGTGATATAGGACCAAACTAGGGCACATTGTAAGCTTCGATAGCATGGTTTTCTTAGTCAACTATACATATGTGTTTCCTCTGGCTACAAAAACACAGCAAGGTATGGTAAGAAAACCTACCTTCCAAATAGCAGTGCCTTGTGAGTTCATTGCAATAACTAGGCCATTCACCAAGCAACAAATAACTGCATGTTGCATGTGTAGTAATCAGCACTAAAGTGACATGTCTTTATACAGAAGAAAAAAGTACATAGCACATCCTACGCTGGCTCAGGCCGATGTGAGGTATGAAAAAATGGCATCTATATTCAAATATTGATACAATATTAAAGAAAAGATGCAACACGTTTACATAGAAGCTGATTTAATATTTTGCAATTGGAGACTGCACCCTACAAGCATGAGCTTGACACCTTAAATGTGATGGCATATAACCAGTGGATGATGTTTGATCAGCACAGAGTTGCCTAGAACATTCAATGCAAGATAGTTCTTATTGACGCTAAGGCATTGCACACTAATGACTTATTTTTTGTGAAGTAAAATATAAGAGTGTGTGTGGACATATTCTAGGATATCAATGTCAAATGTTTGCTGAATACCTTTTCCACTTTGATGATCTATGGCGAGAGAACCAAAAATTGGCGCACCAGCGTCGTATTGCCAAACCATCCTGAATGATGGTTCCTGCTCCACAAAAACAAATCAGTGAAGACTCTAAACATTCAATGTTGAAAGAAATGTATTTGTTGGTATTATCAAGTTTTGCTGAAGAGTGAAGAAATCCCATGGAACATACAACATAGAACATACTAATGAGAAGAGGGGAAAATACGTGTACTTTTGTCATATAAAGTTGCAAGAGTAGATCTAAATCACCTCAAATGATACTGCAGTCACAAGGCCACTTGTAGATGCGGTATAGATTATGTTCTGTGCCTGCAAGGAGGCAATAGATAACACAAGATTAATAGAGCTCATCTGCGTGTTCGATAAATATGCTTACTGTGAAGTGTGAACCGGTAATAATACCATATCTATCACGGGAGAACCATAAATGCTTCCACCACAACAAATTTTGTAACTGCAGCTATGATCTTTGTAATTTAATGCATATAAGTAATGGTCATAGGAGCCACACCTGCAAAATACACACAGAGCAGTTATTAAAAATTAGCTGCAGAATTAGAGGTATCTTCACATTTCATGCTACACATGCCTGAGAAGAGGTCAAAGTGGATAGACCATTGTTGTCCACTGAAAACTAGACTTTCTACTGTGCAAATATATATGTTTTAACCAAAAGGTATATAACATAGAATAGAAGGGAAAACACGATGAATACTCGTGCATAGTGGATGAAAATGAAAGGAAAAGGTTACAGAAGTACCATATTAAGTTCCTCGTCCCGTCCACAACTGGTTGCATTTTTACCTGAAAATATTTCCCTAATTTGAGACATAAGATGATAACAGTATGGTTCATTGTAGAAATGAACATGTTTAAGGTATTCTTCTATGTAATCACCTTAACTTATGTCAAAATAGTCATTACATACTTTCATAGCACGTCAACTGTGTGATAAACACACTAGAACTCAAACATTTTACAGTAGCTGGAGAACTGTAACCTTTCCAACATCCCAACATGAACATAAATGAATGAATCTCTATGAAAAAAAAAGAAAAGCAAGTACCTCCCCATCAGTTTGAAAGATCCAAGATATTTCTCCCGTAGACATATCAAGGAAGTAAATTTTTCCTTTATAACATCCAACAACAACCTGTACAGAATATATGCATGAACTAACTGTCAGAACGCTTGATAAATTGGTTTTTTTTGGGTGGGTGTGTGGGTGGATGGGGAGTAAAGTTTAAGAGACTGTTACCTCTGAGAAATCACCAGTTATGGTGGCAGAACACTCAATACGACCTTCCAATTTGACACTCCACCTCACTGAACCACTGTAAAACAAATTTGAACCAAGTTCTAACAAAAGTCAGTATTAACATGCCAGATGGAACTAATTTTGTCACAAAATCAAATTTATTTGAAACAAATAACTGGTAGCATAGGCTAAAAGAAAGAAAGGCTTTAGAGCACATGAGGTGCATTAGATCCTAATTATTAGAAACATAAATTTCATGTAACGAGCAATGCTCACCTACAAGCATCAATGCAGAGAAAAAAGTGTGAATGAGAACCAATTAAAATGTTCATCATCCCATTGTCCATGACAAGCAAAGGTGAGGCATCTACACATGAATCCAGAGGAATGTCCCAAAGTTTCATGAGGTAACCTCTTTTGTTGTATAAAACAGACGTGCAAATATCTTCAAGTTGTGGCATCCCTTCATAACCATGCATAAGTCTATTGCAACGGCTAAAAGACCACTTCTTTTGTAAACAAAAATGTAGTATCCATGGTGACGATGGACTGTCACTGAGAATTCCATCATTTGAGCATGTATCTGAGCATAAGTTTTCCGCCTGGCATCTATCATAGGTCATATTTTTATTAAGCTGGTCAACTGTTTCTTTTACATGATTCCCCGCAAAGTGATCGTGTATGCCCTCTTCATTTATCTTCCCTTTGCCATGAAAGTTGTTATCCAAATTTGCAGAAACTGAATCAAAGGAGCCTGATATGCTTGCAGATACTTTCAGCCTCTTCCTTTTGTGAAACTCATGAGTAGGAGAAACTAAACGACTGCTCTCCACAAGTAAAGCATGCAGAAGCTTAGAAGGGGTGGTATAGATATAAAGTAGTCTCATGTCGATCGCCAACTTGTGAGCCACATGCGCAGCAGAAATTGAGCTACCGCCCAAGGCAAAGAAATCATCATGCTCGGAAACTTCATCAACAAGCAGGGCATCAGAAAATGCCTATTTCAATTATGAATTATATGTCAATAACTCATGAATAAATAATATACATAAAAATAATTACTGAAATAAACATGAACAGTAAATTTCTCAGTAGAAAGGGTAAGAACAAAATGTAGCAACAGTAATTAATGATAAGGACACACCTTTTTGATAACTTGCATTTGAGCATCAACTGGACTAATTTCTGATTCAATTTCACTAGGTTCCACTTCATACTGCAAGCTAGATAACTTTGCATAGTCAATCTTTCCTGACAAATTCAAAGGTAATGATTTCATGGGGATAAAAAGCCTTGGAACCATAGCCAGTGGAAGCTTCATGATGAGCCAACTTCGTAGTGGTGCCATGATATCTTGAGAAGAATTTAATTGACTATAACGCTGAGTACATTCCGGAAATTCTTTGTTATTCTTCAGCACCAGGTATGCCTTGAAATCCACAGATCCATCACCTTGAAAAGTAACAGCGGCATTACTGACATCAGGGTGTTCCCTTAAGGTGGATTCTACCTCCTCCAGTGAGAAACGCTGCCCATAAATTTTAACAGTACGGTCCTTTCTCCCAAGGAAAATAAGTTCACCAGTCTTCAGGCGTCGAGCAAAGTCACCTGTTTTGTAGTGTGCTAAAATTCCTTTGTCGTCAGGGTAGTTAATTGTCATGGGATCAGCTAAATATCCACTAAACAAGCATGCCCCGCTGACAGAGATTTCACCTTCGTCTGCCAGTCCATCTTTGTTGACAAGGGAAACCTCACAATTTGAAATAGGAAATCCAATCGGTACACTGTTTAATTCTTCTCGCTCCAAAATTGTTGGCAAATCTTTGCAATCAAAGAATGTACAGTCACCAGAAACCTGAAACATAAGTGTCTATATTTATTGAAAATTAGATAATAGTATTTCTAATGAAAATATTATAATTGGATTACTTGGCCAACCCAGACATGTTCTCACATTAGAATATTAGTGGTCAACTTGGAAAATGGATGCATGTTGTACAAAATAACACAGATGTGTATATGTAGGGGGTAAACAGCAGTATAGAACAAAATTTATGGCTAATAAATGCAGTAAAACCAAACAACTAACCAAAGCATTCCTGGTCATAAGACTAACATTACAAGAAGGTACTGCAAAAAACTTTTTCATCAACAATGATGTTGAGAAAATCTAGGCACAATAACATACCAGCAAAAAAAAACGCTCAAACCCATCTGAAATAATAGAATAGCATCACCTCAGTTGTTCCATACAGATTTATGATAGTACTCTCTGGCAGAACTTCATACACCCTCTTCCACAACAAGACAGACAGAAGTTCCCCGCTAAATATTAGGATCTTAAGTGGGTTACAGCCACCAGAAAGTTTCTCCGCCAGGGTAGGTAGTAGTATCTTCATAAGTGAGGGAACCAAAGTCATCCTTGATATCCGGTAAACCTAAGTTGAACGATTAAGATGAAAGTACAATGTCAATGCGATGCCAGAATGAATAAAGGGATTATTGAGCATTGTACTCCCTCCAGTTACAAATAACTGATTCTAGGTATCAACACAACACGGCCTAGAAAATACAACTTTGAAAAGGTATTTATGAAACTATTTTCCGAGACAAATTCCAGTCGTATCATTTCAAACATCCGAAGTCAACACATAAAAAGTAATCTGTGGTAAAAAATAACAATAGCTATATTATCAAAGTACCTGTGAAAGACTATCCCTCTGCACATGTCAAAGATAAGCAGGTAAGCTAAAAACTGGGTGAAACATTTTGTAATAAACCTAACTGGCATGGAAAGCAGTTTTTCCTTGCTACCAGAATAAGCGGTATTAGCATTTCATTATTGGCAAAGATCCATGCAACCTTAATCAAGTTGGCCAAGGATGCTGGGTTAGCTCTCCACTCACTGGGAGGAGGAATAACAAGTGTTGTGCAAGTCAACACCGCAGAAAGGAACTCCTGTAGATGGTCAACAAAGCTGATAGATGTCTTAAACAACAACACATCATCTGACAGCAAATGATTCCTTCTTTGCATCCACAAAAAGCGATTGAGAAGACCTATGGCATGGTAGCAAAACAAACAAGTGCATAAGGTGGCTGCCCAAACTGAACCTAGAAGTACAATCTGAAACAGCAAATGACAAGGCCATGGCAAACAAATAAAACCTATACTCTGAGACATACAGCTTTCCCGGTGGTCACCATATTCTAAATTTCTTATACTAAGATTTGCATATCTGTGATTGCTCCAACTAGACAATAGGGTAGAACTTCCTTAGTAGAAATGACTGGACAATACATCACACTACCATAAGACGATCATAACTGTAAGCAAACAGTAGACTAATTTTTCCAAGGTTAACACTTAACCAATTAGAAACATGCTGAGCCCTATCCATTCGCAATGCCAAAGTCAGAACAACGAGAAAGAAAAGGGACTGTTCATCAACATATGCGCTCACATAGCTCAAGCAACCAAGCTACAACAAGGGCACAGCATACCTTTCTCGGTACCGCAAACGCCCTTGGGTTTCCCAGTGGAACCAGATGTGAACATCACATAGCAGAACTTGCGGGGGCTTTCGCTTTCACATGGCCAGGCAAGCTCCTCTCCACCATACACACCATCATTTTCGTCTTGAAACCATTGCCGGATGTCACCGCCCAAGTGGAGAACAGGGCAAGGGCTGCTCTGAAACACAGGTGCTCCCTGTGCCCCGACTGACGACACGACGAGGGCCGCGTTGGCCGCCGAGATGGACGACGAGACCCTCTCCTCCGGCCACGCCGGGTCCAGCGGCAGGAACGCCTCGCCGCACCTGAGCACCGCGAGGACGGCGGCGACGTACTCCACCGACGGCGAGGCGTACACGCCGACAACCCTCGGCACCGCGGCGGCGCCACGAGGTCCTAGGGTTCGTTCCGGATTCGTTAGGATCGGGAAGGAACGAACAAGCAGCACAAAGGACCGAGCGGGCACCGCGGATTGACAGACGCACCTGGGCGCTCGCGGGGGTCGGTGGGAGGTCCGGCGAGCGCGGCGGCGATGCGGCGGGACAGCGAGGCGACGGCGGTGAGGAGGTCCCCGCAGGTGAAGCGGCGCTCCTCGCCGTCGCCGCCGGAGGCCGGCGCGTGGATGACGGCGAGGCGGTCGGGGCCCCGCCGAGCGGCGCGATCGAACGCGTGCGAGATGCAGCACAGCTCCGCCTCCGCCTCCGCCATTCCACAGCTGAGCTGAGCGATTGGAGAGCTGGAGTGGAGCCGATTCGAAAATGGCAGCTGCGTCAGTGGAGACAAATCAATTACGCGCGCCTCTCCCGGCCTCTGCTGCTTCTCTGCTTGCAAAAATACGCCTCCCAGTTCGGTTCGCGTAGCACTGATTCCTCGTGTGGAGAATACGCCTTCTGTACGGATTGGCGTAATGGCGGGCGCCGCAGGCCATGGACAAGCTGATTAGCTGAAGGAGCTTTGGCTGCTCAACTCCTGACGGCTGATACCAGTAACCTCTAGTATAGCCTTGCTTAATGCCAGTTGTCAGTTGCCAGTCAAACTGCACTCAACTGTTTCGCTTGTTCTGTAACATGCTGATAATTCAGACTACGTCTGGTCATCTACTAGCTACGAAAAATCCTCTGAATTCTGCACATTATCTTTTGAGCACAATGCATCGATAACTGATGGCAGCAAAACAAATTCAGAATACAGCCGAAGAACATTGTGTGCTGGATTATCACTTTTAAGTTATAGACACAGGCAGATGGGATGGAGGATTGGGTCATTGGAGATGCTCGCAAAGCATATTACCCAGAACAGACAGTTTTACAGATGCTCATCAAACAAAGGAACATAGAGTGATTGGTCAACAAACACAAGCATGTCAAAATGCTTTTTATTATACTAGAACAAACTTACAAAGATCAAGAGGTTCCATCGTTCTCCATCCTGGCCCGCTTACACGGGAAGGATGGAGACAACTTTCATCTTCCTGACTCAAATTAACAACTGCACACGAAAAATCAAATTTAACCACAGTACCTCCCCTACATGTAGTACATTACCGATTACTCAACACTGCGCAGCAACCAACAATGATGAAAATACGAAAACCATGTCAATATCGTGCCATGGCATGCCACCTGTGGAGCAACATCAGCAGTTCAGTTCTTGGAGTTGTTGCGTGCGATCTTGAACCACTCGGTGTGGAAAGAACCCGGCATGTCGACCCTCTCGTAGGTGTGAGCTCCAAAGTAGTCCCTCTGCGCCTGCACTAGGTTGGCAGGCAACCTGTCCCTCCTGTAGGAGTCGAAGTAGGCCAGGCTAGCGGACATGCCCGGGGTGCTGACGCCATTGTTGATAGCGAGGCAGACAACCCTGCGCCACGCCGCTTGCCTGTCCATAATCTCTTGGGCGAACTCAGGGTCCACGAGGAGGTTGGCCAGGTCAGCGTTCCTATCGTAGGCCTTCTTGATGCGGTCAAGGAAGATGGCGCGGATGATGCACCCTCCCTTCCAGATCCTCGCTAGCTCACCAAGGTTGAGGCCCCATCCTTTCTCTGAGCTCTTGGCCTTGATGATGTTCATGCCCTGAGCATAGCTGCAGATCTTGGAGGCATAGAGGGCTTGCCTGACGTCATCGATCAGCTGTGCCTTGTCCACTGGTAGGCCAGTGGAGTAGTCACCTTGGAAGATTTTGGAAGCCTCAACACGCTCGTCCTTCAGCCCACTCAAGAACCTAGAGTCCAAGGATGCCTCGATTGTAGGAGCAGCCACAGAGAGTTCAGCAGCCTGCTGCACTGTCCATTTCCCAGTTCCTTTCATCCCAGTCTTGTCCAGAACTTTGTCGACCAAGTAGCCATCACCCTGGTCGTCCTTGATGCCAAATATGTCGGCTGTGATCTCAATCAAGAAACTGAGGAGCTCACCCTGGTTCCATTCAGAGAACACCTGGTGCAGCTCACTGTTGGTGAGCTTACCGACTGACTTGAGAACATCATATGCCTCAGCAATCAGCTGCATATCACCATATTCAATCCCATTGTGAACCATCTTGACAAAGTTGCCTGATCCACCTTTGCCAACATACGTCACACATGGGCCGCTGTCAGGGACCTGAGCAGCCACCTTGAGAAGAATATCTTCGATGTTCTTGTATGCCTCAAATGAGCCTCCAGGCATCAAGGACGGTCCATTGCGGGCACCCTCCTCTCCTCCAGATACACCCATGCCAAGATAGAGGAGGCCACGCTCCTCCATTGCCTTCTCCCTCCTCTCTGTGTTCTCATACCACTCATTTCCTCCATCAATGATACAGTCACCCTGCTCCAAGTGAGCTGCTAGGGTTGCAATGGTCTGGTCAACTGGTGCACCAGCCTTGACAAGCATGATGACAACACGTGGCTTCTGAATGGAGTTCACAAAGGATGCAGGGTCATGGAAACCGTACACGGGCAGGTTTCCTTCTGCCTTGGCACGCTGCACGGTCTCATCAACCTTTGAGGTCGTCCTGTTGTAGACAGAGATGGGGAAGCCTTTCTCTGCGATGTTGAGGGCAAGGTTCTGCCCCATGACCGCAAGGCCAGCAAGACCAATTCTTGTGAGCGCCATCTCCTACATGAAAAAAAATTCAGTAAACACATCAAGTACTGTAACATCTAATTTATGCAGATCTGACGCAAAAGGTCAGGGGAAAAATCATTTGAATCTTTGGAAATCTGGTAATGTTGAATGTACATATAAATGACAAGGAAGCATGACATACAAATTTGCTGGAAACAAAATACTGAGAAACCAAGACAAAAGGAAAACAAAATGAAAGATAGGCACCATGACATTTTAAACAGGTGCATTTTGTTTTTTTTTTCTTTTAATCTTAAGCATGTGAAACAGTTGTGTTGCCAAATTTACAGCCTGCATTCTTATGTATGTATGAATTTATCGCCAGGTAAACGAAGTGTACATTTTAATTTCTACCAACCCACATTCAAATGACAAGAAACTGGTAAGATGTTGAGCCTAAATATATCAATGAGGTAGATACATAAAGGAAGAAATGGATCCTGCAGTCACCTCTCAGTTACAGGCTACATAGGAGTGCAGAACCCCGCAAAATGGACAATCAGGCACATAATATCATTTGAATTCCACCAAACATATACAATTCCATATGATTATGCATGTGTGCTTGTGTTATCTACAAATACTAGAAAATCCATGGCATCATTCACAGGCACACATAACAAATGTGGAGCGAGCGTCTGCGCCTTGTTTGACCAAATGAATAGAGGGTACGGAAAGTGAAAACATTTTGCAGTGGGGGAAACTAAATAATACTTAAACACTAACATGTGGTTCGGAAGATTGATTATAATACTCGATCTCAAACATGTGCATCTGCAGATTCGCAAGCGGTATCGATGTGAACACAAATCGCACCGACAGGGTGGTAGCGGTAGGTGAGGTCAAGAAGTGTAGAACCTAGACTAAGCTGCTACTAATAATTGATGGAACGAAAAGGTTTGGTACAATTAAGTTGCATTCGAGGAGAAGAGGTAACGCGTCCCTGTCGGCTAGGTGAGTTGATGAATTATGTTTGGGTGGATCCGGACCGCAGCAGAGTAGCTCGGCGATCGGAACTAGCACCGGGCATCTACTAACAACTATCGCTAATTCGATATGAGCTCGTAGATTCTACTGAAGAAAAAGAAAGAATACCCCATGAACAGGACATAGCTATCGGCATCAAGGCTCCCACACAAGAGGAAGGATCGAGCCGAGCGAGCACCATCTTCTTCTCTTCCCGGAGGAGAAGGAAAAATTGAGCGCCGCTAGGGAGAGCTAAGTCGGGGGCGGCAGCGAGAAGTCGGGTCGATCGAACAGGCGATAGGAAAGGCAGTAGAAGATTTCGCATCATAGATAGATAGATCGGGTGGGGGTCCGGAGCCTCACCTCACCTCACCTCACTTCACCTGCCGCCTCCCTCGTTTGATCCGCACCTTCCTTCCTCTCCGCGCTCGGCTCGCCGGTGTGAATCGCGCTGCCTGTCTTGCGGATGCGGAGGAAGGGAGAGAATGCCAAGGCCACCACACCAGTTGCGCACGCACCACCTACCTCCTTCCACCTGCGGTGCGGTGCGGTGGCTTAAATAGCTAGCGCGGAAATATCTATCGGCTATTCTCCCTTCCCTTTCATCGAACAGGAGAATAGCCGCCGCCGCCGCCCGCGTGCGTGGTGGTGTGGGGTGGAGACAACAAGTGGAGTCGACGCAGCCGGCGGCCCGGCCCGTGATGGGTTGGTGGGTGAGTCAGACAGACGGGGGCCCACCTGACCTTCCCAATCCCATTCCCACTTGCCAGTGCGCGCGCAACGGGGGCATCATCTTCCGCTTTCAGATCCGATCCGATCCCTTGGGCTTTCCCATGCCGTCACCATGAGCTCAGTCAGGCCCGTATCATCGTACTACGACCTAGTACTATCAGCTTTGCACCGACCGACGTGTTTATCGATCGATCGTTATTAGTACAGTAGAATGAAAGAAACATAATGTTCCCAAAAAGAAAAGAATCATCCCAACACAACTAAATTGAGAGGTCCAAGAGCTGGTAAAATTTTACCAACCCCAAAGAAACACGTAGGTCTACCATGGCTCGTGTCAACCTGCCGATATTTGGGCCCTGACGCTGAGCGGTCATACGTTTGAAAAGTAACGTTGACAAGTTAAAAAAAAGTAACGTTGAGCGTGAAACTGCTGAACAGGGGGACACGATTCACATTCACATGGCTCACGCGTCACGCTCCGGTATCCTTAATGGGGTGTGTTTAGTTCCAAAAGGAGAAAGAGAAAGTTTGGTGAAAATATCACATCGGACACTGTAGAGCACTGTAGCACTTTTCGTTTGTTTATGGTAATCGTTGTCCTACCATGACCTAACTAGGCTCAAAAGATTCGTCTCGTCGTGTACATCAAAACCTTTTTATTTACCTATATTTAATGCTTCATGCACGAGGAGAGAGATTTAATGTGATAGGTGAGTAGTGAAGTTTGGAGAGAGAATTTTAGAAAGTTTGTGGGAACTGCCAGGGATATTTAACTTTTTACCATTATAACGGATGACGCCTCCTCAGATATCATCCCAACCAATGACACTACACTTTTACCACGTAACGAAGAAACGTGCTAAAAAACACCATATTTGCACCCGTGGCAGGACAAGTCAGCACTACACATCGGATCGGAGCCAAGTGTGCACGCCAAATGACCACCCATGCCCCTGCCCCCCTCGTCTCCTTGGCTCTCGTCTTCTTCCTTTCCCACCCCAACCATCCGCCGCCGCCGCCGCTCGCCGCCACACAGAGGAAAGAGGCTGGACATGGACGAGAGATGCAACCGTGGCCGCGGCGCCGGCGCGGGAGCGGCGAAGGGAGGAGGAGACGGGGCAGGCTCCTCGAGCATCGATGGGAACACCAGTAGCGCGAACGCGCGCACGAGCTCGAGCACCGCTGGCGCGAGGGGGAGCGGGGGCGTGGCGGAGGGGCGCGGGAGCACCCCAAGGTCGGCGGCCACCATCAACATCAGCCAGGCGGACAGGATCACCCTGGCCGGCGTGCTCCGTCCGGACGACCGCCGAGTACGCGAGGCAGGCAGCGGAGGACGTGACGGGATCCATGGCGCAGCAGGAGAGCGACACGGCGAAGGACGCGACCGGCGGCGTGGCGCAGAGGATGAGGGACGCGACGCCGGCAACGTCGGCCTAGGAGAGCTCGTCGGAGGATAGGAACCGCACCCGCAGCTCCCGCGATGCGTCGTTGCGCGAGACGGAGACCACCTGGAACTCCGAGGAGTCTCCACCCGTACCCGACGGCGCCGGGACGGAGACGCAGCGGCGGAACACCAGGTCCGCGACGGCGAGCTCCACGGGACGCCGCGGACGACGACGACGGATGATGGGGGAGAGAGGGGCAGGAAGTGGAACTGGCCGCGGCGGCGGTTGGGGAACAGGAGCAGGCAGCTGAGGAGGCACGGGCAGGAGGAGGGGTGGCGGCGGTGGAAGCGACGAAGGACGGCGGCCGGTTTGATGGATGATGTCCGGCGGCGGCGGGGCCAGGGGCGGCGGTGCCCGAAGTTGCGGCGGCGAGGCTGGGGCGGCGGATTCAGAGCTGAGGCGGCGGGGCCGGGGGCAGTGGGGCCGGGGCGGCGGCAGCGGCGCACAGACGAGCATAGCACAGACGGGGAGGTTGAAGACGAGCTGACGTGTGGGTCCCACGTGTAAGCTATGGTAGAGAGAGAGGAGAGGAAGGGAACAAAAGGGCACGAGGGACATTTTACACCCCCGCATGCACCAAATCCAGCGTGGACAGCTCACTTGCCCTGCCACGCGTGCAAATATGGTGTTTTTTAGCACGTTTCTCTGTTACGTGGTAAAAGTATAGCGTCATTGGTTATGATGATATCTGAGGATGCGCCATCCGTTATAATGGTAAAAAGTTAAATATCCCGAACTGCCACGGAGGAACGGTAAAAGTTGCCATAGGACATGACGCTTACGTAATTACGTTGTAGGGCCCTCCTACCCCTACAAGGACGGTACGTACGGTACATCTATGGGACTGATCACGTGACGTGAGCGAGGAAACAGATGCCGTTTGGAGGATTCCCATCCCATTTGCTGCTCCTCCTGCTGACTCCACGAATTACTGAGCGCGTACTACGTCCTTGCTACAGTGGTCTCTGGACACATACAATTACTGTGCTGAGTAGAGGGCCGGTCACATTTTAGTATTTTTTTAACCTTTCACTGCGGAGGAGAGGAAGCATCGGAACAAACCCAAAAAAGTTCACTGAAAAAAGGTCCCATTTCCTTCTGTTCTGTTATGTTTGGCAACAAAAGCGAATCGCAGACCTTTTGCAGATTTGGATGGGAATGGGATGCCGCACGCGTGCAAGCACCGCAGCGCACAAACGCAATTCTCAAGCACAATCCAAAACGTCAGTTCCCTTCTCTTTCCTGGGTCTTCTTTAGTTTCAAAAAAACATCTCCTAAATTCACTGTGTAAAAAGAAAATTCTTCATCACATCAAAATGTCATAACATGCATGGAGTACTAAATATAGATGAAATAAAAAACTAATTGTACAGTTTTGTTGTACTCTGCGAGACGAACATTTTGAGCCTAATTAATCAATTTTTGGACAATTTTTCGCACGTACAAACGAATGCTACAGTGACGCAATGATTACGAAGACACCCAAACTCCCAAATTCAATCTCCCAAATTCAACGTATAAACACACCCCTGATCTGCTTTCAAGCACAATCCAAGACGGACTTTCGAGCATTTGCGTTTCTTTTCCCTTTCTCTTTTTCTTTTCCAAGGCAGTTTCCATTTTCCAACCGCTGCTATACTACTGGAGAAAAACAATGTACCAGGCCGAAAAGCCATTTTGCCGTTGCTCTCATCTCACGCGCGCTCTCTGTATCAGCGGTCGTCGTCGTCGTCTCCTCCTTCCCTCCGCCGCACCAGCCAGCACCTCCGTTCCCACCATCATCGTCATCCACCCCCGGTCAAACTACCCCAGAGAAAAAGTTGCGCCTTCACCACCACCACCACCACTCACAGTCGACGACCCGTCCAAATATTCTCCTTTTCCTTGCTAGGTAGGACAGGGCCTTCTGCGCTCTGCTTGCTTGGTCCGAGACTCCGAGCCTGCGGTTTCCCACACCGGCTGCTTGGTTCTCCATTTCCATCCATCTCTCGGCGTTCAAAGATTTCTAATTTCTTGTTGCCGTCTTGACTGACCCGACGACGACCTGGTGGTGGGAGTCGTTGGCTGGGTGGGGGTGGGAGCGGGAGCCAGCGCCACCGAGGGACCGCCGCTGGTGGAGTGGAGAGGTTTCGTTGCCTTTCTTCTCTTTGACCCGGCTTCTCCGTTGCCCACTTCAGTTGAGGCGGCGCTCCTGTCCTGGGGATGGAGTAGGACCGAGGACTACCACCGCGCGCACGGAAGGTGTTCGACGGATTGCTCGCTCCACAGACGGGCGGGCGGACCATGGCGGGCGCCGCGCCGGCCGGCGGGGCCGACTGGGAGGAACTCGTGCGCCGGATGTTCCCGCCGGGGACCACCATCCCGGAGCCCCCCGCGAACCTCGACTACTCCATCGCGCTCGAGTACGACGGCCCGCCGGTCTCCTACGAGCTCCCCAGGATCGACCCCGTCAACATCCCCGCCATACCCACCGCCGAGGCGGCCTCCGGCCCGCTCGGCCTCGCCAACGGCGCCGTCCCCGTCGCGCCCGTCGTCGGCCCCGTCCGTGCCCGCGCCAACCCGCCGCCGGCGTCCCGGGCCGCTCAGCCACAGCCTCCGCCTCCGCGCGCGCAGCAGCACCAGGCGGTGGCCGCGCAGGCCAGGGGCAGCTCGGCGTCGGCCGATTCGGCGGCAGCGGCGCGGAATGAGGAGTACTCCGACGACGACGACGAGGACTCCCGCTCGGCGAGGAGCTTGCAGTCGCGGGGGCACCACAAGCCTGCGGCGAGGCCTGCTGCGGCGACGGCGGCGGAGGGGAGGCGGGCTCAGGTGGTCACCTTCGGGGTGGCCGAGGACAGCAAGTACGACGAGAGCAAGGACTTCGACGAGGCCTCCGAGCAGTACGTCGCGGTGACGAGGGCGGAGAGGAAGGGGAGGACGTGCCACCGCTGCGGCAAGAGCAAGTGGGAGAGCAAGGAGGCGTGCGTCGTCTGCGACGCCAGGTACTGCAGCCACTGCCTGCTCAGGGCCATGGGGTCGATGCCGGAGGGCCGCAAGTGCATCACCTGCATTGGCCAGCCCATCGACGAGTCCAAGCGCTCCAAGCTCGGGAAGGGCTCCAGGATACTGTCGCGGTTGCTGAGCCCCTTGGAGGTGAAGCAGATCCTCAAGGTCGAGAAGGAGTGCCACGCCAACCAGCTCCGGCCTGAGCAGCTCATTGTCAATGGATTCCCGCTTGACGACGAGGAGATGGAGGACTTGCTTAGCTGCCAACGGCCTCCTGGAAATCTCAAGCCTGGAAGGTATTGGTATGACAAGGAGTCAGGATTGTGGGGAAAGGTAACTCTACTCTTGTTGGCACTACACACTACTCCATTGGTGCAATGCAACCTCATCAGCTTGTGCTAAACAACGTTCTATTTCGACTGATATATAGGAAGGTGAAAAGCCGGACAGGGTTGTTAGCACTAACCTCAACTTTAATGGAAAGCTTCAGCCAGATGCAAGTAATGGCACAGCTCAGGTCTTTATTAATGGACGGGAAATTACCAAGATTGAACTGAGAATTCTAAAGGTATATCATCAATGTCTGCATTAACCCCTTGTTGGTTTACCACAGTACTATATAATTGTGAATTGCTATTGAATCCTCTGTTTGGGTTGACCTCGATTTCTCAGATTGCAAAAGTTCAGTGCCCCCGTGATACTCACTTTTGGGTTTACCATGACGGCGGCTATGAGGAAGAAGGCCAAAACAATATCAAAGGGAAAATATGGGAGTCAGTATGTATCTTGGTCGAACATTCCTTTTTTGTTCTCTAAAATCAACATGTCTTGTCGTTTCCTCATTTTTAATCCTATTTTTGACAGCCTTTGACACGTTTGGCGTGCGCCTTGGTTTCACTACCCGTGCCTCCTTTAAACTCTGATTTGCCAAAAGATGAAAATCATTATTCATCAAGAAGTGTCCCTAATTACTTAGACCACAAAAGAGTTCAGAAACTTCTTATTCTCGGATCACCTGGAGCTGGAACAAGCACCATATTTAAACAGGTCTGAACAATTTTCGCAGTTCATAAATCATAATGCTTTCAGTTTCGGTTTATGTTCCTGTGGGATGGACTGCAACTTTATCAACTAGACAACTATAAAACAACTAGACAACTATAAAACTCGGCTTAAAAATAATTGTTAAATACATTTCTTATTTACCCCCTTGTTTTTGTAAGATAGAAACATTTCTTTCGAAGTGTCAGTTTGTGTGCTAAGGGCATATGTAAGCAGCTAGTTCTGATATATTTCAATGTGTCTAGTCTAGTCCATTCATCATAGGTATTGCATTTAATCAATAATATGCATTAAAGTCTCTATGGGGCACCATGCAAGAAGTTGATTCACTTGAGTAAACTTCAATGGCCGTCGACCTTATTCTTTATCTTGTATGCATTTGCATGACATTTTGTTTTATCAAACAGGCTAAATTATTGTACGGCTCTAGATTTACTCATGAAGAACTTGAGAGTATCAAACTAATGATCCAAAGCAACATGTTTAAGTACCTGGGGATTCTGCTTGAGGGCCGCGAGCGCTTTGAGGAAGAGGCTTTGGCTGTAACAAATCAGACAGGCTCAGAGGATGAAGATCCTGAACAAGGTATCAGGACAGCTTATGCTTGTTCCACTAATTTTTCAGGAGCATATGCAGTCTGCTGAAGTTCGTCTTTTTGATGCAGATGAAAATAAACTCGCTAGTTCAAATTCTTGCATATACTCAATAAATGCAAAGCTAAAGAAGTTCTCTGATTGGCTTCTGGACATCATAGCAATGGGAGACCTAGATGCATTCTTCCCTGCAGCTACACGTGAATATGCTCCAGTTGTTGATGAGCTGTGGAATGATCCTGCCATACAAGCAACATATAAAAGAAAGGATGAATTGCATTTCCTACCTGATGCTGCCGAGTATTTCTTGAAGAGGGTATAAATTAATTATCATTGCTAAATTAAATTAAGGCAGTTAATTTTGTTGTTCAAAATATGCTTCAAATACTGAGCTAGCCTTAATTTAACGTGTTCACAAATCACAACTTACATTTTATAGATTACACTAGATTAGGACACCCATTAATTATATTTATTCCTGATTAGCCAAAAAAAAAACTCGACCTGTGGGGGGTAAGTCAGAATATATAATTTTTCTTTGAATTTTGAGAAAAAAAATGGAACTGTATAGTCTGCAGGTAGTTAATCATGTAAGGAGGTTTTGTGCTTAGGAATTTACCAGCTGTTGTTCTTTTGCAAAGAATGGTTTTAGCTAGTTACATGAGCTGATCTGTCCATTCTATGACAAAATCCATGCAGGCTATAGAAGTATCAAGTAATGAATACGAGCCTTCAGAGAAAGATGTAATATATGCTGAAGGAGTAACACAAGGGAATGGATTATCCTTTATGGATTTCACCCTGGATGACCGCAGCCCTATATCAGAATCCTTTGGTGACAATCATGAGCAATACTCGCAACCAGTAAACAAGTAAAGTCTATCTTCATGCTCTGCATTGAAACAGGGCTTCTTTCCTGCAATTAGCTTTCCACTTTTCCTTCTGATGTTTTGGTACTGTAAATTCATAGCTTTTGCAACTTTTTTTGGCAAACTCTTATAGCATAGCATGTATGTTGCATTTTTCTTCTGTTCTGCTGGTGAATTCCTTCTCCTGTGAAACTAAGTCCTAGAAATCTTAGTTGTCTCATCTGCTTTTATATTTTTTCAGATACCAGCTGATTAGAGTAAGCGCTAAAGGCATGAACGAGGGCTGCAAGTGGGTGGAAATGTTTGAGGATGTACGCATGGTGATCTTCTCCATAGCGCTCAGCGACTATGATCAGCTTGCAGTCCCTGGAAGCGGTGGCAGCAGGTCCCTTGTGAATAAGATGATTCAAAGCAGGGATTTATTCGAGGCAACAATCAGGTACATCAGCCTTATCATTTTCACTTGCCAAATAGTTTGTAATTCATCAACTCCTCCAGAATTTGAAGACATAGTTTAGGCGAGGTTGGTTGGTCATGTTCCTAGTTCCAACTGAAAGTAATAATGATTTGGCAAGCTTCATACCACATAAGCTGATGCTACCTAATATCGCATCAAGAGGGCACTGTTGCACATCTAATTTGTTTCTTCAGATGAGTTGCTTGAGCTCTGTTTCACACATTTGCGGTGCGCAGGCAGGCTTGCTTCCGCGACACGCCGTTCGTGCTGGTGCTGAACAAGTACGACCTGTTCGAGGAGAAGATCGGTCGGTCGCCGCTGTCGTCGTGCGAGTGGTTCGAAGACTTCTGCCCGCTCCGGACGAACCACAACAACCAGTCGCTGGCGCAGCAGGCCTTCTACTACGTGGCCATCAAGTTCAAGGACCTCTACGCCGCCGCCACCGGCCGGAAGCTCTTCGTGTGGCAGGCGCGCGCCCGCGACAGGCCCACCGTCGACGAGGCCTTCCGCTACATCCGGGAGGTGCTCCGGTGGGAGGACGAGCGCGACGCCGCCGGATACTGCCCGGAGGAGTCATTCTACAGCACCACCGAGCTCAGCTCCTCCCGCCTCATCGTAGCCGCAGAGTAACATTAGCTGTGGTCAATTTGCATTACAGCAAAAATTACTAGTGATTGTATAGTGTGTGTAGTTGATGATGAGTATGATGTAATTTGCAGCCTTGTGAAACAGGTGCCCTCTGTTCTTCGTATATCAATTTTTGTTGCATTGACATTTTTGTACTACTAATTTTCCGAACAAATCAAATATAGTGGAGAAGTCGATGAGCTTCAGAATTTCGGACTGTGGTGTAGTAGTCTGGTGCTAGTAGTAGTGTTGCTGATGCTTCCTGCCATTGCTGAATTCGTGGTGTCCTGAGAGACTGACTGGTGGGCCCCACTGGGTCCCTACCTGTAGCTAAGGAGGAAATGGGAAAAAAAATCTAACCAGCCTTATCTGTTTCGTCTTCCCTTCCCGCCCGCGTCCATGGCTGCTGCTCCTCACACTCCCATGGCCGCCGCAGCCACCGCTGCCTCCGCGGCCGTACCCATCACATCCTCCTCCTCTTCCTCTTACGATGATGACGACGGCGGCGCATCCTCCTCCTCCTGGTCGCTCTCCTCCCCGGCGCGCCGCCAGCCGTACCGGCGCCTCCTCCACGACGAGGCGCAGCGCCTCCGCCGCGCGCGCCGGAGCCAGGGCCCCGGCGCCGACACGCCGCGGTGGGTGCGCCGCACCACGGACCAGATGGCCCGGTACGTCGAGGACGATCGCGCCGGGCACGTCTACGGCCGCCACGTGGTCGCCGCCGTCCGCGCCGTGCGCGCCATGGCGTCGCGCCCCTCCGCGGACATGCGCCTGGCCATGGCGTCGTTCGTCACCAAGCTCACCTTCCGCGAGATGTGCGTCGTCCTCCGCGAGCAGCGCGGCTGGCGCCAGGCCCGCGACTTCTTCGCATGGATGAAGCTCCAGGTGATCACAAATTCACAATTCACAGTTCACACACACGCTTCCATTGCCAATTTGCATCTGCACATCATCTCAAACTTGGAAGCTTCCTGCTTTCTCAGCTTTTCCTATACTAGAAATCTAAAATATTGCATCATTTTTGTCTGTATTCTTGGCAATTTTATCTCATTTTGAAGTGATTTGTGTCTGACCACCCGAGCTTCTTGATCCATACAGCTGTGCTATGAACCAAGCGTTGTAGCCTACACAATTCTTCTGAGGTTGTATGGTCGGGTTGGGAAGATCAAGCTGGCTGAAGAGACGTTTCTTGAGATGCTTGTGGTTGGCTGTGAGCCAGATGCAGTGGCATGCGGGACCCTCTTGTGCGCATACGCCAGGTGGGGGCGGCACAAGGACATGATGCTGTTCTACTCGGCGGTGCGCAGGCGTGACATAGTTCCCCCAATTTCGGTCTACAATTACATGATCTCATCTTTGCAGAAGCAGAAGCTGCACGGCAAAGTTGTCCATGTATGGAAGCAGATGCTGGAAGCCGGTGTCGCGCCGAATCAGTTCACGTATACAGTTGTCATCAGCTCCCATGCCAAGGAAGATCTCTTGGAGGAGGCCATGGATGTACTTGGTCAGATGAGGCGGTATCGATTTGTTCCGGAGGAGGCAACTTATAGCCTTTTGATCAGCTTGAGCTCCAAACATGGCAAAGGGGAACAGGCTCTGCAGCTTTTTGAAGAGATGAGGGCTCACGGAATTTCCCCCAGTAACTACACATGTGCATCTCTCTTGGCACTGTATTATAAGAATGAGGACTACTCAAAGGCACTTTCTCTTTTCTCTGAGATGGAAAATAACAAGATTGTTCCTGATGAAGTTATCTATGGAATTCTTATTAGGATATATGGTAAGCTTGGGCTTTATGAGGACGCACTGCACACATTTGCGGAAATTGAGAAGGCAGATCTTCTGAGCGACGAGCAGACTTATGTGGCCATGGCTCAAGTTCACATGAATGTTGGACATTACGATAGAGCACTGGAGGTCTTAGAATCTATGGGGACGAGGAATGTGAAGCCTTCGCACTTTTCTTACAGTGCTCTTCTCCGATGTTATGTTGCAAAGGAAGACATGGCTGCTGCAGAAGATAGCTTCAGATCTCTCTCCAAATATGGCCTCCCTGACGTGTTTTGCTGTAACGACCTTCTCAGGCTGTATATCAGACTGGGCCATCTAGAAAAGGCCAGGGCACTAGTACTGAAGATGAGGGAGGATAATTTCCAGCTTGATGAGGACCTTTGTATGACAGTGATGGAACTTTATTGCAAAACGAATATGATTGACGACGCAGAGAAATTATTCAAAGAAATTCGCAGAAATGGAAAACCCATGAAAATTCCAACGATGGTTTCGCTTATAGAGATGTATGCTACAAACAGAACCAGGGCTGTTCAGAAAGAACAGAGCCTGTCAAAAACGCTAGATGAAGCTGATAGTTCAGCAGCTAGCATGGCATTGAAATCCTTGTTGGACATGCCTGGGGGCTTGTTCAGCGTGTCCCAACTGATCAGCAAATTGGCCAGGGAAGGTGAGCAAGCTATGAGCCACACAGAACATGGCACTCTTGCCTAAACATAACAATCTCTCACAGCTATCTATACATGTATTCTGCTGCAGGGAGTACAGATGAGGCAAAATTCATTTATGACCAGCTGTTTGAAATGGGAATCAAGCCTGATGATTCTTCAATTGCCACTTTGATTGTCCAATATGGCCAGACAAAGCAGTTAGAGCAAGCACAAGAACTGTTCGAGTCCGCATCGTTATCATCTCCAGAAGGAGCACATGTCTACAATGCCATGGTTGATGCATTCTGTAAATGTGGCAAAACTGAGGACGCATATAATCTTTTCAAGGAAATGGTTGATCAACGAAATGATAGAGATGTTGTGACAGTTAGCATTCTTGTTACTCACCTGACTAAACATGGTAATGGTTTTTTTTATTTCTGTACTTGTTCTATCACTTTATTCAGCTGCTCCTGCTATATAACTCATTCTTGTTAAATGGCCATGGTCACTCCAGGGAAATTTCAAGAGGTCGAAAACATCATACATGGCTGTTTCCGCGATGAAGTTCAGCTCGACACTGTCTTGTACAATACTTTCATCAAGTCGATGCTTGAGTCAGGTCTGGTTAACATATTCTCCTATTCATCAGACAGGCAATCAAATCTTTTGGTTGCAGGGTGCCATAGGCCATAGCTGATTGCTGCAGTTTTAGTTTCCAAGCAGGTAAACTGCATTCAGCCGTCAGCATCTATGACCGCATGGTGTCCTCTGGCATTTCTCGGTCCATGCAGACATTCAATATAATGATAAGGTAGATAAGTGTTCTGAAAATAGCCCTGTAAAATGGGAGTCAAACGGCACAATTGCATTCTTTTTCTTGAAATATTCTTGGGAGCACCACGTCATCACTCATTAGCTTCAGTCTTCTCATTCAGTGTTTATGGCAAAGGAGGAAAGCTGGACAAGGCTGTTGAAATGTTTGCCACTGCCCAGGAGCTAGGCTTGCCGATTGATGAAAAGATATACACAAACATGCTTAGCTTGTATGGAAAATCCGGTCAGGTTCTTCTGCCCCTTTAAACAAATCAATTAAAACCTTCGCTTTGATTTGTTTTGCTCACAACTTCTGTTTCCTTCTATCCAGTTCTAAACCTACGATTTTTCATATTTTCAGGTAGGCATCAGGAAGCGTCTTTACTGTTCAAAAGAATGAAGGAAGATGGTATCATGCCTGCGAAGGTATTCTTGTATTTGGTATAGAGTATCTTCAGAAGTTTCCTTTAGGCACATGGAATGCCATGGTTCTCTGCCTTAAACAATAAAGCTGAACTGGACCAAACTTTCAATGTGCAGATCAGCTTCAATTCAATGATCAACGCCTATGGCACCTCTGGATTGTACAGTGAGGCAAAGAGTATATTCCAGGAGATGCAGGGCAGTGGTCATGCTCCCGATTCGCTCTCCTATCTCGCTCTGATCAGAGCATATACGGAGGGTAAACGCTACATGGAAGCGGAGGAAACCATCCAGATGATGCTGAACAGCAACATAACCCCGTCCTGCCCTCACTTCAGCCACCTGATTTTCGCCTTTCTAAAGGAAGGACAGATCAGTGATGCCCAGAGGATCTTCAACCGAATCAAGGAGATGGGTGTGGCTCCTGATCTGGCCTGCTGCAGGACCATGATGAGGGTATATTTGGAGCATGGTCTCATCGACGAGGGCATATCTCTCTTTGAGACGACACGTGGATCTCTGAAACCTGATAGCTTCATTTTGAGCGCTGCATTTCATCTGTATGAGCATGCAGGCAGGGAGTCTGAAGCCGGGGATGTTCTGGATGCCATAGGTGTTAGTGGTACCTCTTTCCTGAGGAACCTGAAGGTTGGATCGAAGCTTAGATAAACCTGTGCATATGCATCCTAAACCTAGAATAGTTTTTCTTTCCCTTTTCCTTTAGAAGAACAATACGCACCTCCAAGCTTGCATCTGCTTCAGAATTCAGAACACATAGAACAGGTTGCTACGGAATCAGAATGAACGCTGTGAGTCATGACCGCTGTTTAGTAACTATAACAGCCTTTTTGTGTTTATGCCTCTTTGGTGATAAACCTGATAGTTTATTTCTTGATGACTTACTAATATTTGGTGATGGTTTTGATCATCACAGAAAGCCGATGAAGAAGATTTGCATGGATCTCCCTTTTCTCCTTTCATGACAGATTAGCACTGGCAATTTGGTGTACAATATGTTTGGAAAAGGCTACGTTTTGCATACCTGCTTGGCTGTTTCATTGACCAAATGGCTTCTTCTAGAGCTTCATTGGGATTGCACTTTTGATTTGGTCCGAGTCTACGAGATACAACCAATGTACAATATTTGAAATGCCCTATTTCCTACTGTTCCTTGTACGAATTAGTTTGTCACAAAATTTCATATGAAGATTGGTTTTAAACGTTAATTGCTCAAGAGGAATTTTGTTTTAATTTGCCGTAGAAATGCACAAGCACGGACCTATTCTAACTAAGTTGTCATATGTATTCTAACCAATGAGAACTAAGCTGGCATATATTGCCGCCAATCAAGATTATAGTAGTTGACAGTTGCTGAATTTCACACCTATGCTTTAGGGTAGTTGAGCAATCAAATCACACGGTTGGCGATCCTTGGGTTTGACATCCAAGTTTCGGGTTTTGTTGATAACAACTTGTTTTGGTTTCCTCTAAAATCTTAAATCATTTGAACATGCATTGTTCTATAAAGTAAGTGGCGTAGCATAGCATGAGGATAGTCTGAGTCATTTCCAGACTGAACAAACACTGCAAGCACAAGTTGTGGAGAGTATAGTAATATATAACAATGTAGAGCAATCACAGTTGGTTTGGTCAACAACACAGTATATGATTGATTCTGAAATGTGTAACTCATGAGCTATATGAGGCAAGGGATGCATGAATGGAATCATATATATATATATTCTCATACAATCATGGTGGTACCTATTGATTCAAGCAGGCGCAAATGTGAGTCAAATTCAAAGGCAGTTAACCTTGGCACGGTAAATTAGGAGATATCTGGTTGAGATATGGATCAAATAAGTTACTTTAGGAATTTGTTATTTAGTATGCATAAAATTGTTTAATATTTCACTATTTCACCTCATACAGCTTCAAGCAAGTACACCAGGCGATTGACCCACTTCCAACTCAGACCAGGGAATTCAATGTGCGTACCCGCACATCCTCCAATAATCTTGATATAATGTGATGATCACTAAACATCTCAGACAAGGAAATTGAGTTCACGAGCAGCCAATTGAGCATATGGAGGTTGCTCCATTCACTTGGTGGGTCCAGATCAACGTTGTACGATGAGGTGAGAATCACACCGCCGCTGATTACACGAGTACGTAGCAGCGGTGTGCGGCCAAATCACACCGCCGCCTAGGCAATCCGCCCTCCGCCGTAGCAGACCCTTGGCCCTGGAGGCCTGGCCGGTGGCCGCAACCCGCGCCGGCCGCCGGCGCCCTCCGAGGTCGTCTCCGACGCAGCTTTGAGCCCGGGAAGTAAGGACGCGGTTCATGCTTTTGATCTCGACCGTGGGATACGAATTGAACGCATCGGGGAGGTCCGGGGTGGACGGTAAATGAAATACCGACCACCCCCAATTCCTCTGGCCGCGGCGCCGCTCGAGCGAACAGTGTCGCCGGCGGCATGGATGCCGCAGCTCGCGTGCAACCACGGCTGCTCCGGCGCGATGGATAGAGAAGTCGAGTACGCCGACGTTCAATATGGAGCCATGGAGGGCCGAGGGCCCCACGGTGAGCCGCGGACGGTGGTGCAGGAAGGTTCAAGTCGCTAGCATGGCGCTTAAGTTTTTCTTGGCCACTCTCTGCTTCAGAGCTGTTTGCCGTTTCCCCACACTCCATGTCAGGTATAAGTCATGGAACGCATGATATCGATGACATATTATTGTTTGGTTCTTTCTTTCAAAAAAAATTATTGCTTGGTTCTTCCGCTCTGGTATCTGCTTTTGTGATTCCTTATGTCAGCACTGTATAATTGAATCTGTATTTTGACGTACTGGTTACCAATGGAAACAAACGTGCCAATGTCTCCGTCCAAACTGAAACTTTTTCAGTACTACAGGGTTTAGTGGAGTTTCAGTGAATAGGCTTCTCCAGATATGCACAAGGAGCTTCAGCAAATCTGTCTGATCGCTCAGATTGTGCACGGCATGTCGTTCAAGCGCAGTTAGGCACCAGCGACTAAAATCAGCATTAGTAAGTCAGATGCAGTCAATAAGCTTACTGAATCAGCCGGATTCCTAGCTCTGATACACAACAGCTGAAAGAATTGCAATTCTCGTTTTACCTCGGCTACCCATAATCTTTATACAAGTACTATGCTGATGGTTTATAGTCCTTAAGCACTCAAAACTCAACAATGTAACACATAGTCATTTACAAATTAAACAGTGGTGGGCATGACATATAAATGCTTTTAAACTTGCTTTATACAGGAAATATCCGATGTGAACCCCAAAGTAAGATTTTCTTTCTCCTAAATTTATTAGCGAATTTTTGAAGGAAAAGACCCCATGTCAATTAAATGATTTCAATCCATGAAGAACACATATACATTCTTCTTTTTTTGGAACAATTTATGTACACATTCGCTCTCGGACAAACAAACAACTACTGCTCCATGTGTCTTGCCAGTGGTTGCACAGCCGCCAATATCAAGAAGGTGTCGGAGGATGCAAACATGAGACAAGACATATGTATTGGTAAAGATGTGCATCAGTTTCCTCTAAGACCTCAACCCATTTGGCAAGACATAACATGAGCTTAATGAAGTACGTAACACAGTAAAGGCATAGCCCTTATGACCAATTCCAACCACAAGCAGCCATGTAAAGGTGCAGGGGTATATATGAGTCAGGAGAACAGAGACAGGACTTGGTTAGATCAACATATGGTTTGGGTGCTGAGAGTTTTTAGAGGAAGATAGGTGGGCACTAACATTAACGGCTGACCAGTTCATACATATCGAGTGCGTATCTATGGTAAACGAATCAAACGTATTTCTAATTCAGATGAAGCTCCTCCAATGGTTTACCGTCTTTTGGAACACTGAATAGTAAAGACAGAACATGCATTGTCAGAGAAACAGATCGAGCATTTCCAAATCGAAGCAGTGGCGGTGGTGACTCGTTGAAGAACGCCTGCCCTCTCTCGCTCATGTTGCGCAAACGAACTGCACCGTCAAGCACGCCGCGGCAGGGGACGGCAGACCTGATAGCCGGTTTCCGAAGATGCTATTCACCGGAGCAGCCGCATCTCGACGTCGCGTCCTTGCCGGTGACTTCCGGGCATGCCGCGGCGCTCCGATAGCTAGCATGCATCGGGTGTTTCATGCTTGATCCCGTTCCCGGCCTGGCAACCTGACTTCCTTCGTATCGACTCCCCTCCCCTGCTTCAACTCCTGCTCGCCGGCCAGCAGTCCAGCACAGCGTGCACCCGCTGGCGTGATTCTGAAGGTGAAATGGATCCAAATTAACCAGTAAGCCTTTTCCTCAACCAGCACATATAATTTAAAAGGAACACCTTTTCTAGATGATTTGAACACAGGAGTTGAAGACAAATAATATTTAATCTTCTCAAAAGTTTACTAACACTTTGTCTCTAAGTGAATTCAGGTTTATCTATCAACAAAAAAATATGAGTAAAAGCATTGACATTCCCAGACAACATACAAATATACCCTCTCAAATAATTCAACTTGCCTAAGGATTTCAGTTGATTAGTCCGTTGAGTATTGTGCTAAAGCAGCATTGTGATAATGCTCCACCATTTGACCATAAGAGAGCACCATGCTCCCTCCCTTCTATCTATCAAGTCACTCGTGTTCCTAGAGCTTTCTTTCTTTGTTTTGTATGTAAATTGTCTGATGGAAGTCACTCGTGTTCCTGGAGCTTTCTTTCTTTGTTTTGTATGTAAATTGTCTGATGGAGATTGATGGACTAAATTTTATTGACGAAAATGTTATCATCGGTAATCATGCCTTTCAGTTTCCTCTACAAGCTCAACTCATTTGGCAAGCTGCCACATTATTTTTTACAGATAGTGTGGAAACAAAGTTCCAGTTGTGTACACAGCCGATCAGCTGCACAACATACATATAGTGAACAACCCTTTGTAACTGGCTACAATCAAAAGTGATGTAACAGTCCTAGGATTACATAAGAGACATTAGAGGAGAGATCAAGACTTACTTCCGATCAAGAACGTGGTTTGTGTGACTCTCATAGGTGAGCAGTACCATTAGCTGTCTCCTTTTGAAAGACGAGGTGAGAAGTGCGTGAAGTAGTTCACACGTTTATACATGTAGTGAGGTTGATGCAGTTAATCGGCGACTAAAGTATTCAGAATAAACTAGATCTGTAGCTCAGGGCCGTGTTTCTTTAGGGGTGGAAATATTTTTCCACCCCTTTGACCAATAGTTAAGGGTATTAAATAAAGTCAGTTTAAAAAATCACCTTCACAACATTGGACTATTTCGCGAGACCTATCTAATGAGGCATTTGACCGCACGTTTAAAGAATGCTTACTGTAGCATTACTGTAGCAAAATATGGATTAATTAGGCTCATTAGATTCGTCGCGCAAAGTTGCACTCATCCCTAAAAGAGTTTTGTAAATAGACTTCATTTAGTACTCCATGCATATAAGATTCTCTTTGGAATTTTTTTTCCAAGTTGGAAAGAAACACGGCCCTGAATAATCGTTTGTCATTTTGGCTCAACTAGTGACAAGTGAATCTACTTTAAAAAATCCAGCGCAGGCGATGTCCCGAAATTTGTACAGATCGATCGATGCCTTTGAAATACAGGGAAAAAAACAAAAAATAGAGTATGTATCGGCATAGCGGGGAGGACCGGAGTTGTGTATAAGTGGCATGGCAGTGATTTGTTCATCTCGATATTGAGCACTGGTTCATGCTACATTGTACTTGTTTATCTCTTAAGCATGCACCCGGCCAGTGATTTGTGTTTTCACAATTCAAATAGTTGTAGTTGCTTTCCTTGCGTGTTTTCAATGCTTTCATGATCAGTAACAGAGTTGATGCCAAGAGTTACTCCGATTTCGATTTTGCAACCTGGTCGATTATTAGTTCTGATTTGCCGAGCAGAGATATTCTGGAGGAGGCGCGGAAGATCGATCGAGCCCTACCGCTACCGGTTTGACGTCGGCCGCCAGCCAGCTAGCGGAAGAACACAGGCAATGTCGATCGACCAAACGAATTAATTAACGAATAGTTTCAGGTGATGAAAACACTGTGCTCTCAATTAATTAACGAATAGTTTCAGGGTGTATGCAGAAGCGGAGGGTGCTCAGGTAATCAGGTTCCTCCACGGGCGGGCTGTAGCTTCGTTGAGGGGTTTGCGGGCTGACAGATATGGACAAGGAGCTTCAGTAAATCTCTCAGATCGCTCAGATTGTGCAGTTAAAAACGAATTAAGTCTTACTGATTCAAGTGCATGCAGCGACGCGACGTTAGATCACACAAATCCCCTCATTTTCATTTTTTCAACTAAAACAAAAGAAAATAAAAAATTATGAGTATTGCTTCGAAAAAAAATTATTAGTATATGCACGTGTGTTTCTTGACTTCTTCATCAGCGGCGGAGCTCGATGAAGAAAACAGGAGGGGCGCTCAGTATGGCCTGCACGGCACTCCGCCACTGTTCTTGGTATATAAGATAGATAGTAAGTAATAATAACTAGTCACAGTGTGAAGTAGCATCGAATCAGCATAGCTCTGATGGCCAACTGCAATCACAAGTGGCGTGAAAGGTGTAGAGTTAGATCAACATGGTTTATGTGATTCTGAAACAGTGAAACGTGTGCTCATGGAAAGTAACGTTAACTGTCTGCTTTTGAAGCCAGAGGTGTATCAAGAAATTAACCCGTTTATAGCGTGCAGTTAGGCACCGAGTAAGTCGTATGGACTTAAGCTTAGTGATGAGATGGATTCCTAGATCAGATAGAGAACGACGGAAAGAATTGATACTTGTTTTAGCCGGCTACACATAATCTTTATAAAGTACTCTGCTGATAGTTTATATCATCCTTAAGCATCAAAGTCTCATATCAATGTCACGGAACAGAGAGATGGTGTGCATGACTTGTAAATGCTGTTAAACTTGCTTTCTAAAGAGAATATGCCGGGACAGTCCATGCGAGCCTAGAAGATGTTTTCTTGCCGTGAAAGTAGTAAATTTTTGAAGGAAAAGACCTCGTATCCCTTAAATGATTTCAGTTCATTAAAAACATGGATACATTTCTTTTTGAAATAATAAGTGTACACATTCTCTCTCGGACAACGTTTATACATGTCTTGCCGGTGGTTGCACATGCTGCAACGTCAAGAAGGCCCCGGAGGGTGAATACATGAGAATGATGGCTTCTGTGCATGGAGACATTGGTAAAGATGCACATCAGTTTCCTCTAAGAGCTCAACCCATTTCACAAGACATGGCATGAGTTTAGTGAAGCATGTAGCATAGTAAAGGCATAGCGCTATGAGACAGGCCAACTACAAGCCGTGTAAAAGGTGCAGGGTATATATGAGACAGGAGAGCAAAGATCAACAACATATGGTTTGGGTGACTTCAGAGGAAGATAGGTGCGTAACTCATGAGCACTAACGGCTGACCCGCTCATACATGTCAGGTGCCCATCTAACTATGTTAAATGAATCGGACGGATTTCCAGTGCAGATAATCTTCAGAGAGGTACATTCAGATGAAGCTCCTGCGACGGTTTACCTGAATGAGAAATGAAAAATAGCCAGATAACTTGCTGGAGACATGGATACCCTACAAAGATTTTACCATATGTATTGTACAGATCTGAAGCCACTAGTTACAAACAAAAAATAAACGTGGCTAGATGGATCCTAATTATCAGGATTAGACAGGTAAGGAACAGGTTTTATACTTTTATCCAAATACCTTGTTTCAATTCAAATTTTTCTTCAAAATCGCCTAAATCCATCTCTATATTCAGAAGATGGTGATATTTAGGGTGCCCTAGAGTACATGTAATTGAAACGTGAAACAAAGGTAAAAAAGTGTTATCTAAATTGCAAAAATGCCCAATAAGTTCTCAAATACGTGTTCTCACACCATTCACAAATCATGGCATACAGAAAAACATTTCATCAATTTTCTGCTCAAAAGCGCCACCTAACATAAAAAGGAATATTTTATCCTAGCCACATTAGTTGTGGGGCACACATCTTACTGAATCTAATCCATAAGGTCCATCTATTCTAGGGTTCTTCCGTGTACTGTACGTGTACAGTTAGCAGAACTCAGTAAAACTTTACACTTACATAATTTGCAATTTGCTCGGTTGGTTTATATTAAGAAACCGAAGCAAGGCAAGGCACTGAAATGCCAAATGAACCAAGTAAAAAGAAACCTGCACCCGCCCGGAGGAGGACTGCGTTTACGTCCCCACCTCCTTTGACCTGCAGCAGGAGGTTCAAGAATGGGAGGGCACAGCGCTGGTTGTCAAGGCTATGAGCGCGCCGGCAGATACGGGCATCAAGGAGATCGAGGCGGTGGTCCTCGACGAGCTGCAGCTGCACCAGGGGGACGTGATGGTGACCCGTCACCAGCCCGAGCCTTTCCTGATCAAGTTCGTCCACCGTCGACACGCTGAGGATGCGCTGCAGCTGCCGTACATTCGGCACCACAGCATCACCATCAACGTCCGCCCATGGCGGAGCCTGGCTTCAGCGCTGGGTGCGTCCCTCCTCTTCCGCGTGCGCCTTTGCCTGGAGGGGATCCCGCCGCACGCGTGGATGCCGGAGATCGTGGAGAAGCTCATCGGCCCCACGTGCTCGCTCGAATGCATCGACACCAACCTCTTGCATCCCGACGACACGCGCACCGTCGACATTTGGGCCTGGACGCCCAACCCGAGCCTGATCCCCAAGCGGATGTGGCTCGTCTTCACCCACCGCTCCAAGGACGAGATCTCCTCCGTGTTCGTCTCGGAAACCCCACCGGAGCGCTGGCAGCGGGGGATCAAGCACCCTGTCCTCCTCCACCTCGAGTGGATCTACGACTACACGGCGGCCTCCTCTGACCCCTTCGGATGTGCAACGGCGGTGCCGGAGCCTGAGAAGAGGAGGCTTCCCTGGCAAAGGGGGCCATGGACGGTAACGAGGCGCCCACGCCTGCTTTCCCACCTTTCAATGTGCCTCCGGCTTATGTGGACAGGATGAGGACGGTGGGCAGCGGCAGCGGCGTGGGCCGGCGAACGACGGACACTCCTTGGGTGGACCGGCGTTCTGCTCACGAACGCGAACGCGACCGTGACGTTGCTGCCCGTGACAGCAGCCGCCGGGACGAGCGGCAGACGGAGCGGGCGCAGGAGAAGCAAGCTGACCGCCACAAGACCCAGCGAGGGGGCCGCTACAACAACGACCACCCACGCTGGAACGTGTGGCGGCGTGAACGCGACGACGACGATGACGGCGCTGGGCGCGGTCACCACAGCGCGAGCCTGTTCGGGGCACGATCCGCTGACAAGGAGCCGGTGCGGCGTGAGCGAGATCGCTCCCCACCCCGTCAGCACTGGGGTGGCGGCTACGGGGGCCGTCGCAGGGAGATGGAGGTCCTGGAGGAAGACGAGGCGCGGATGGCCTGCCTGACCAAGCTCCCAGCGATGCACGGGCTCCAGGGGCAAAGCGACGCACAGCTGAGGCTTCTCTTCATGGCGCAGGCCACCACCCTCCAGGACGTCGCCAAGACCCTCACGCGCATGCGCAACCTGAAGATGAGCTACGAGACTGTGGTCCCTGCCATGGAAGATTACTTGCTCAAAGCAGGGGCGCTCGCTGACAAGCTGGGAATGACAGGCACTTCCCCAACGGCTGGGGTGAATGAGGCCTGGTCCGATGCTCCTGAGGTCCTGCCATCTCCTCTTCTTAGTTCTACACAGCCTGCATATGTTGTTCCTGTGCATTCCGTCTTCGCACGAATTACAGCTGACCTGCAGGTGCCGAAGCCTCCCACTGCGACTGCGACTACTGCGACCATTGAGATGGTCGAAGCGGCCCTGCAGCAAATGGAGCTTGCCCTGTCTCCGGCGGACCCAGAGCTGTCTGATCTGCCTCCTCCCCACCAGGAAGCTGTGGAGGCCTTCTTCACCACGCCAGAAACGCCAGCGCTTCCACAGCTCCCGCCCGCTAGGGTGGCTCGACCGCGGCCGCGCAAAGTCTACGACATGAGCAATGTGCGCCGCAGCGCACGCATTGCCAAGCGCCCGGTGCTGCCTGCAGAGACGAAGGCCAAACTCAACCTCTGTCGCCGTCTGGGCTTCATTGATGAAGATGAACAAGCGATTGCTCAAGTGCTGGATAACTTTGTGGCAGCGTCCAATGGACCGCTGCCGGAGTTCATCATTGGGGGACTCACCGCCCTGTTCGGCCTCAACGACGAACTTGCCTGCCTGTTGGATGACGCAATGATGGAGCTGATTGGCCAGGGCGTCCAGGATCTCCAAGAGGAGGTGGTCGGCTAGTTACTAGTCCATGACCACACCAAGCATCGTCTCTGCATAATGTGTGTTTGTCTAATGTTAATCATCGTTCGCCGTCTGCGGATGGCCGTTGTGGGTAGCTGGCTCTGTACTGTGTTCACCGCCTGCGAGCGGCCAGTGTATGTTTGCCGTCTACGTATGGCTACTCTGTTTGTCGTCGAACCTGCTGTTCCAGTGAATCAAAGAACCGGCTGCTGTTGTGTCTACTGTCCGTCAGAAAATTGGCCGAATCAAAACACCGGCTGCTGTTTTCTCCACCTTTCTTCACAAGTTCTGCTGCATGCTTCTTCGAACCAATGTACTGATTGCTGTTTGTCTCTGCTCTACAACTGTATTTCTTCAGAGGTCAGCTGCTGCTCGCCTCCAAGTTGTTGCTGCACGTCTCCAGTTCAGACGTCCCCAGCCTCTGAGCTGCTTCTTTGTGGTGTCGCCTGCAGGCCTCCCCTATCTGCGTTAAACCGATGGTCGGCAGGCCAGTGTCATCGACCAGGCCAATGCGCCAAATTTGAGCCACACCTTCTGCCACCATGAGTACATCAAACCTGCAAGCAATTTGTTGGAACGTGAGTGGATTAAATAGTGTGGCCAGGTGCTGCACAGTAAATGAGATGATAAGAGACACCCCTTGCACCCTGGCTTGCCTCCAGGAAACTAAGCTAGAGCGCATCGATAATCAACTTGCAGCCTTTCTAGGGGGATACAAATTGCGAAGCTACGCCCATAAGCCTGCTAATAGCACTAGGGGAGGTATTCTCCTCCTCTGGAACGACGATGCTCTCAAGCTCGAGAACATAATTATTCGGCGCTTCTCGATCTCCGCGACGGTCCTACTAGCCGGTTCAACCACCGCTTTCCTACTAACAGTGGTATATGGCCCCTCGAGCGATACACAGAAGCCGGCCTTCCTCGCTGAAATGAGGCGTATTAAACCGGAAGACAATGACCCCTGGCTCATGATGGGGGATTTTAACTTGATCTACAAGGCCCAGGACAAAAATAACCGAAACCTGAACCTTCCTAGAATGCGGCAATTCCGATCAGCCATCAGTTTCTGCGGCCTCAAGGAAATACGTCTCCAAAACCGCAAATTCATGTGGAGTAACGAACGTCGGCGACCAACACTCGTCAAACTCGATAGAGTCTTCTGCAATGAGGAATGGGAGATAGCTTTCGACGACTATGGCCTGTTGGCCCTAGCGTCGTCCATGTCAGACCATTGTCCGCTGCTGCTGACCAGCCTCACCGGCCCACGACGGCCGCGACCTTTCAGATTCGAGAATTTCTGGACAAAGATACCAGGCTTCAAAGAAGAGGTGGAACGAACTTGGAACAGGCCGACAAGTTATACGCAGCCAATCAGCATCTTGCACCACAAGCTGGCTGTGATCTCCAAACATTTGCGGAGGTGGAGTACAAATATTGTCTCAGACGCGAAACTCAAAATGCAAATGGCCAATGTGGTTATCCAACATCTTGACATCGCCCAGGAAAATAGAGAGCTTTCAGACGCGGAATTTAATCTACGCAAAGGGCTAAAAAGGCGAGTCCTAGGACTGGCAGTCATAGAAAGGGCCAGGAAACGACAAGCATCTAGAGTCGTCAATCTGCGGGAAGGGATGCTAATACAAGATTCTTCCACCTAAAGGCCAATGCTAGGAGAAGGAAAAACCACATACAACAGCTCCAGCAAGAAGGGGGATGGGCGGTATCCCATGAAGACAAAGAGAAGGCCATCTTCGACCACTTCTCTCAGTTTCTGAGCCGGCCAGGGGCCCGAAGGATTGACTTCGACTGGGATACACTCAATATCAGACGCTTCCCCCTTGATCACCTTGATAGATCCTTCACTGAGCAGGAGGTGTGGACCGCTATTACGCAGATCCTACCCTCAGGGAGAAAGTAAAGGTCCTTCCCCCTTTGGAAGGCTGTGGGCGAGGAGGGATTCGAACCCCCGACACCGTGGTTCGTAGCCACGTGCTCTAATCCTCTGAGCTACAGGCCCACCCCGTCTCCACTGGATCTCTTCCCGGGGGTACCCCCCAAAAGGAACCTTCTTCTCCTCAGCCATTTCATTTCGGGTTAAGAAGATGGGAAAGCCTATTACGCAGATGCCGCCTGACAAGGCATCGGGACCGGATGGGTTCACCGGTGCTTTCTACCGCGCTTGCTGGCCCATCATCAAATTCGACCTCATGCAGGCCCTCAACTCAGTGTACAACCTCAGATGCCTCAACTTTGACCTACTCAACACGGCGAACATTGTACTCATCCCAAAGAAGGAGGGTGCGGAGAAAATTGCTGACTATCGCCCCATCAGCCTAATCCACAGCGTAGCAAAGCTCCTCACCAAAATACTTGCACTTCGCCTTGCCCCGGTAATGCAACAGATCATCTCCGCAACCCAAAGCGCCTTCATCCGCGGAAGAAGTATACATGACAATTTCATGTATGTGCGAGGCATGTCACGCCGATTCCACCGATCCCGAACCCCAATGCTTTTGATGAAGTTGGATATCTCCAAGGCGTTCGATTCTGTCCGCTGGGACTACCTTCTGGCTCTGCTTACCAGAATAGGCTTCCCTCCACGCTGGCGTGACTGGTTGGCTGCCTTGCTGACTACCTCCACCTCGCGGGTGTTGCTGAACGGTATCCCAGGAGACCCGATACCCCATGGCAGGGGACTACGCCAGGGTGATCCCCTCTCACCGCTACTTTTCATCCTGGCCATCGACCCTCTCCAAAAGCTACTCCACCTAGCCACAAAAGCGGGCATTCTCAGCAAAATAGGCCGCAGTGAAGCAAAAATTAGGATCTCGCTGTATGCGGACGATGCCGTGATTTTCATCCGGCCAGATAAGGTAGAAGTGCAGGCCTTCTCAAGACTACTGAGTTTATTTGGGGAAGTTACAGGGCTGATAACTAACCCCCAAAAGTCTTCGGTAATACCGATCCAGTGCCATGGTGTCGATCTAGATGACGTGTTGGTTGCATTCCCTGCACAGAAAGGCTGCTTCCCAGTCAAATATCTGGGCCTACCACTCTCTGTCACCCGGCTCAAAAAGGTGGATTTCCAGCCAATTCTAGACAAGGCGATTGGAAGCCTCTCCAAATGGAAAGGGAAGAACCTCACCCAGGCGGGCAGACTGACTTTAGCTAAAACAGTACTCACATCGCAGCCAGTTTACCTGTTAACGGCCTTGAGAGCGCCAACTGAAATTCTTGAAGAAATTGACAAGCACAGGAAGCGATTCTTCTGGGCCGGTGATGAGGAACTCACAGGTGGCAAGTGCAAGGTAAATTGGCCCACCGTCGGACGGCCAACGGAACTAGGAGGCCTCGGCATGCTCAACCTGCAGCTTTTTGCTCGGGCGCTACGACTACGATGGCTGTGGCAAGAATGGAATGGACCGGCAAAGCCATGGATGGGGCTCGGCAGCCCATGCAATGATGTCGACAAGCTTCTCTTCGCTGCTGCCACCCGGATTACGATTGGGAATGGAAATCGAGCGTCCTTTTGGAACACGTCCTGGGCTAACGGGCAACTACCGAGAGACATAGCACCGCTGATATACGCCTCCTCACACAAAAAGAATATCTCGGTCCGGGATGCCCTAGCTAACAACCAGTGGGTCCGGGACCTTAACCTCCATAGCGTGCTATCAGTGACACACCTACAACAATTTGTTGAACTATGGCCACATGCTCAGGCGCTGCAGTTGAATGAGGATGAGGATATTTGCTCCTGGAAGCTAAACGTTTCTGGCACATACTCGGCGTCCGACGCTTACCGAGCTCAGTTCATAGGACATACGGAGTGCCACTTTTGGCCAATTATCTGGAATGTTTGGGCACCACTGAAGTGTAAGCTATTCGCATGGTTGGTCTCCCGCAATAGAGTGTGGACGTCGGATCGACTACAAGCAAGAGGCTGGCCAAGAAACCCCTGCTGTCTCCTATGCCATCGAGAACCTGAAACGGCCCTTCATATACTGATTGATTGTCGATTCTACAAGCGAATCTGGTCTCTCATCGCTGACTGGCTAGCGTTGCCACAGCTTGCCCCCACCCCCCCTAATTGGCCTGCGTACGACACGGTAGCTTCCTGGTGGGCCACAATCGCCTCCCTGCCGGGTATCCCCAAGAAGGCCATACGATCCTTAATCCTTCTCGTGTGCTGGGAGCTTTGGAAGGAGCGAAACATGCGTACTTTTCAGCGCAAAGGACAGCCTGCGACCAGTCTGTATCAAAAAATAAAGGAAGAAGCAAGAACCTGGGGAGTCGCCGGGGCCAAAGCCCTCCGAGTTTTTATCCCCGATACGGGTTGATGTAGTCTCTTTGTACAGTCTTTCTACTTTCTTTTTGCTCCTTGGTTGACCACCCGTAAGGGTGATCTTCTGTAAACTCTCTTCTATGTTAATAGAGCGGCCCAATCTGGGTCACGTTCGTTCAAAAAAAAAGTAAAAAGAAACTAGGACCTGATGCCACAGAGGAGTCTCGCAATAGTGACTACAAGATATTAGCATATTCCACAGGTATCTGAACTCCCAATACCCTCCAATTGATATGAATTGGAATTTGATGCAACATGCAGAACAAAAGATTTGATCTCCATATATGACATAGGTTCTCAGTTGTATTGCCTACTTGCCTAGTATTCTACACAAATACCACAAAAAAAATTAAAAAAATAACAGAGAAGCCAGGGTTGTTCAAAAGGCACAAATCCATGGTAACATGCCAAAACGAATACAATAAGTTCTTTTTTGTTTCTGAATTTAAGGATAGCCGAGGCCTAGGATCAGTTTATAAAGTTGATTATACAGCGATGATAATCCAGAGTTAAGCCCAATCCAGAATTCCAGGCTAGTGATCACACGGAATTTCTATTCGAGATCAGTAGTCAGCATCAAATCCAGTTGTTTTATGTAGCCACATTAGTTGTGACGCATAATCCCATTAAAATCTACTCGATCAGGTTCACATTCTAGGGTTCGTCCGTCCCATAAATTTACACCAAAATCCAAGTAAACCTAACCGTAGTAGCACGATTCAAGATCGCACCACAACAAGAAATGCGCGACGCAATTTCTCGGCTTGGTTTAAGAAATCTAATGACTAAAGAGAAGAGACGGGTGCGCGATGTGAACCGAGCAAAAAGAAAAGGAACAGAAAGGAAGCTGGGGCTTAGGTGCCAGGGGGTGAGAGTGAGAGTGCAGGCCTTGATAGGAAGCAGGCGTCAATCGGAGATGACAGTGGGTGGCGGTGGTTCCGACGCCTTCGCCGGCGACGAGATCGCCTCCCCTTACTCCGCTTCCCTCTTCCAGAACTGCTGCTTCTTCTTATGTTCTCTGTTTCTTCTACCCTTTTTATATTCTGTTGTGGGGCCAAATTAGGTTTTTGTGAACATGGGTCGTAGAAGCTTCCAAGTAGGCAAGCCCAAATGAAGCTTACAACTGGGGCCCAACAGCTATTTCTCATTTTAGTTCAGTTTCAACTTTCAAGTGGTGCATGCCAGCAGGATATTTGAACTTGGTTGTTTTCCCCGAGATTTCAATTTGACCTTTGAAATTAGACATCAATTATTATTGTTTTACAAGCTGCTCGCATCAGTTTCAATTCCAGTTTGTCGGAGTGGCATCAGTTAGAAATTAAATCTTTGGTTCTTGAAAATCAAACATTTCGCACTCCTAAAAATCTAAATTCCAGATTTTTGAAAGAAAGGACAAGATGAAAAGAACGCTGATCGATGAGTATACTTATGGACATGGTGAATTTGCTACATATTTCGAAAGCATACATCAAGATTTTATTCAAGCACACATATTGCAGATAATAGTAAATAAAGCACATGACAATCCCACAAAAACAAAGCCTCTGTAGCAGTGATTACAGCTAATTCACGTCAAATTCGTATGAAATGTTTTCATGTGCTAATTCAGATAGGGAAAAGGGCTCGACCAAACAAGTTCAAAACCACCGCAAAAGACTCGGTAGCAGTGATTACAGGTAAAATCCCATCGGTGAAATGAAAAGCCTGCGAATGCTAAATGACTTCTAAGTACTAAATATGCAAAAGCAAAAGTCTGTTATCTGAAGAACTTGAAGGCCCAATTTCAGTAACGGAACAGCACGCTTATGACCGGGCATCGATCACTGGCCGTCTGAGAAGAGCATGCTTGGATACACCCAGAATGGCTGCAGTTGTCTGTGCCAGCTACTCTTGAAAACAAGGTCAGGGTCAGTGGAATCATCCCACACGGCATCTGCATCATTTCCCAGCCCATGCAAGCTCCAGGGCTGAGTGTCATGGGCATAATACAAGCAGTTGCTCCTACCACTCCATCGTCCTGGGCTTGTGCAAGAAAACGCCGGGCTCCTCGCATCAGCCCCAATAAAGAGCGTGTGGTTCTCAAGTTTCACCATCTCCACCGAAGTTGCAGGTTCTCTAGACATGTCCAGACGGAAGGCTTTGTAGAGTACAGGTGCACCAAACAAGAAGCAGATGCAATGGTCAACAATCAGAAGCATGTCGCCACATACCACCAGCCATGGCCTTGGAAATGGGCATTCATCCATGTCATCCCACCACACAGTTTTAATCTCCTGCAGGCCAAGCTGGGGGGCCAAGGACAGAGTGTAGAGCCTGTGACAGAAGTCCATTGCAATGAACTGGCCATTGAACTCCACAATCTGCTCGATCCCTGAATGATTGAGCCGTAGTTACGACCAGGAATCACTTCCAACCAGCCAGTCCAGAAGGGAGAACTTAAAGATGTACTGGTTGGATGCTGCGCAAACAAGGAGGTGTGAGCCATGCGATGTGAGAGGAGCTGTCAGCACGCCAGAGTAGAAATAAGTGTAGTCGTCAAACGGGAGCTTTGGTGGTAAAACTTTGGCACCAGTAAACACATCGACGACAAGACAATTTTTGCCACCACCACAAATCAGCTGGCCATAGGAAGAGCCAACAAAGCACAACTTCTCAAACGTCTCTTCAGGAATCTGACAGCGAAGGGTGCTTTTCAAGTTGGCTAGATCAAGGACCTGGCATGTGCGGAGCTCATGACCATCATCACTTCTGGTAGGGAAATGAGGAGCACAGACACTGATGTGGGGTCGGACGAGGAGAGGTGGGAGCAAGGTGCACAATGTGGATTTGGATGGGTGCGAGGAGAAGGCGGCGCACCACGAGCGGCAGGTGCCGGCAAAGGCGAGGATCTCAAGGAAGGAACCCAATAGAGGAATGATTGATTGGAGTAGGCCTTCTGGGAGATCTGCCCAGCCTTGAAGCCCGCACGCAGCAAGGGTTGTAGTGGAGGCACAGGCACCGGAGATTTTGCTGGGGCTTTGCATGATGTCACTCTGCAAAAATGTGAAAGATAACAACAAGTTTGAAGTATCACCTGAATGAGAAATGAAAAATAGCCAGATAACTTGCTGGAGACATGGATACCCTACAAAAATTTTAGCATATGTATTGTACAGATCTGAAGCCACTAGTTGCAAACAAAAAATAAACATGGCTAGATGGATCCTAATTTTCAGGATAAGACAGGTAAAGAACAGGTTTTATACTTTTATCCAAATACCTTGTTTCAATCCAAACATTTCTTCAAAATCGTCTAAACCCATCTCTATTTTCATAAGATGGTGATATTTAGGGTGCCCTAGAGTACATGTAATTAAAACATGAAACAAAGGTAAAAAGTGTTATCTAAATTGCAAAAATGCCCAATCAAGTGCTCAAATACGTGTTCTTACACCATTCACAAATCAAGCATGGCATACAGAAAAACATTTCGATTTTCTGCTCAAAAGCACCACCTAACATAAAAATGTAAAATTTTATCCTAGCTACGTTAGTTGTGGGGCACACATCTTACTGAATCTAATCGATAAGGTCTATCTATTCTAGGGTTCTTCCGTAACTGTATGTGTATAGCTAGCACTTAGCAGAACTCTACGCAATTTGCAATTTGCTGGCTTGGTTTATATTAAGAAACCGAAGCAAGGCAAGGCACTGACATGCCAAATGAACAAAGTAAAAAGAAACTAGGACCTTGATGCCACAGAGGAGTCTCGCAATACTGACTACAAGATATTAGCATATTCCACAGGTATCTGAACTTGCAATACACTCCAATTGATATGAATTGGAATTAGCATATTCCACGAGTATCTGAACTCGCAATACACTCCAATTGATATGAATTGGAATTTTGATGCAATTTGCAGAACAAAAGATTTGTTCTCCAGATATGCCATAGGTTCTCAGTTGTATTGCCTACTTCCCTAGTATTCTACATAAATGCCACATAAAAAAAGAAAGAGAAGCCAGGGTTTTTTTTCGAACTACGCAGGAGAGCTGCGTGTCATTTCATTAAAATAGAAGAAATAAAAGAAAAGTACACGGACAGAACCACACACCCAAACACCTACTCTAAACTTGACGTGCCACAACAGAAAGGGCCAGGGTTCAAAAGGCACAAATCCATGGTAACATGCCAAAACGAATACAGCAATGATAATCCAAAGCTAAGCCAAATCAAGGATTCCAGGCTAACACCTAGTGGTCACACGGAGAACCACCAGACTACTAATAATAGTGATAAGAATTAACAAAACGTAACCAGTGAATTGATACCTTTTCCGTTTTCAGATCAGCAGTGGCAAAAAAAATGTAATTTCTTTTCGAGATCAGCACTCAGCATCAAAGCCGGTTCTTTTATGTAGCCACATTAGTTGTGACGCATAATCCAAAATCTACTCGATCAGGTTCACATTCTAGGGTTCGTCCGTCCCGTAAATTTACACCAAAATCCAAGGAAACCGTAGTAGCACGATTCAAGATCGCACCACAACAAGAAATCCGCGAAGCAATTTCTCGGCTTGGTTTAAGAAATCTAATGACTAAGAGAGGAGACCGGTGCGCGGTGTGAACCGAGCAAAAAGAAAAAAAAGAAGAAAAGGAACAGAAAGGAAGCTGGGGCTTAGGTGCCGGGGGTGAGAGTGAGAGTGCAGACCTTGATAGGAAGCAGGCGTCAATCGGAAATGACAGTGGGTGGCGGTGGTTCCGACGCCTTCGCCGGCGACGACGACGGGATCGCCTCCCCTTCCTCCGCTTCCCTTCTGGAAGAACCGCTGCTTCTTCTTCTCGCTCTCGCCCTTCTGTTATGTTCTCTGTTTCCTCTTCTCTTTGTTATGTTCTCTGTTGTGGGCCAAATTTGGCTTTTGTGAACATGGGTTGTAGCAGCTTACAAGTAGACAGGCCCAAATGAAGCTTACAACTTGGGGCCAACAGCTATTTCTCATTTTGGTTCAGTTTTAACTTTCAAGTGGTGCGTGTCAGCAGGAAATTTGAACTTTATTGTTTTCCCGAGATTTCAAATTGACCGTTGAAATTAGACATCAATTATTGTTTTACATGCATCTGAAATTGCTCGCATCAGTTTCAACCCCAGTTTGTCGGAGTGGCTTCAGTGAGAAATTAAATCTTTGGTTCTTGAAAATCAAACATTTCGCACTCCTCTAAAAATCCCTCTGTAGCAGTGATTACAACTAATTCACGTCAAATGCATATGAAATGTTTTCATGTGCTAATTCAGATAGGGAAAAGGCTCGACCGAACAAGTTCAAAACCACCGCAAAAGGCTCTGCAGTGATTACAGTTAAAATCCCTACGGTGAAATGAAAAGCCTGCAAATGCTAAATGACTTCTAAGTACTAAATATGCAAAAGCAAAAGTCTGTTATCTGAAGAACTTGAAGGCCCAATTTCAGTAACACAGCTTATGGCTGCATTTGCTGCAGCCGGGCATCGATCACTGGCCATCTGAGAAGAGCATGCTCGGATACACCCAGAATGGCTGCAGTTGTCTGTACCAGTTCCTCTTGAAAACAAGGTCAGGGTCAGTGGAATCATCCCACACTGCATCTGCAGCATTTCCCAGCCCGTGCAAGCTCCAGGGCTGAGTGTCATGGGCATAGTACAAGCGGTTGCTCCTACCACTCCATCGTCCTGGGCTTGTGCAAGAAAATGCCGGGCTCCTCACATCAGCCCCAATAAAGAGTGTGTGGTTCTCAAGTTTCACCACCTCCACCCAGGTTGCAGGTTCTCTAGACATGTCCAGACGGTAGGCTTTGTATTGTACAGGTGCACCAAACAAGAGACTGATGTAATGGTCAACAATCAGAAGCATGTCGCCACGTACCACCAGCCATGGCCTTAGAAATGGGCATTCATCCATGTCATCCCACCACACAGTTTTAATCTCCTGCAGGCCAAGCTGGGGGGCCAAGGACAGAGTGTGGAGCCTGTAGCGGAAGTCCATTGCAATGAATTGTCCATTGAACTCCACAATCTGCTCGATCCGTGAATCATTGAGCTGGAGCTCCGACCAGGAATCACTGCCAACCAGCCAATCAAGCAGAGAGCGTTGAGTGCAGTCCTGGTTGGATTCTACGCAAACAAGGAGGTGTGAATCTGGTGATGCAATGGGAGCTGTCAGCATGCCAGAGTTGAAATAAGTGTCCTCGCTGAATGGGAGTTGTGGTGGTGAGACTTTGGCGCCAGTGAGCACATCGACAACAAGACAATTTCTACCCCTACCACAAATCAGCTGGCCATAGGAAGAGCCTGCAAAGCACAGCTTATGAAATGTCTCTTGAGGAATCTGGCAGCGAAGGGGGGTGTTTGGGTTGGCCGGATCAATGAATGGCATGTGCGTAGCTTGCGACCATCATCACCTTTGGAAGGGAGATGAGGAGCTGGCACACGGATATTGGGTCGGATGAGGAGAGGCGGGAGCAAGGCACAGAATGTGGATTTGGAAGGGTATGAAGAGAAGGCGGCACGCCAAGAGCAGCAGGTACCGGCAAAGGCAAGGAGGTCGAGGAAGGAACCCAACAGAGGAATGATGGACTGGAGCAGGCCTTCAGGGATATCTGCCCACCCTTGAATCCCACACACAGTGGGGGTTGATGTGGTGGAGGCAGAGGTGTCAGAGATTTTGCTAAGGCTTTGCATGATGACAGTATCTGCAAGAAAGTAAAATTCCATGAAAAAATCAGAAGCATGAATTGAATACGAAATTTAGGCAGCTAACTTCCAAGAGACTTGTTATGTGATGTACAGATTTGAAACCACCTGTTAAGCTGTCATACTCTATTACAAATAAGGAATTCATTGCGTCTGGACAGATCCTAATGTCAGTATACGATGGTTAGACACATGAAAAACAGTTTCTTTTTCATACAAATGTCTAATTCCAATTTAAATTTTTACTGCCTAAACCTATGTCTTATTTTCACAACATGATATATAGGGTTCCCAACAGTACACATAATTGACACGTGAGGTGAAAACTGTTGTATTAATGCATACATGCCCAATCGATTCCTGAAAATTGTCTTTTTATTTGTACTACCATTCGCATGTCGACAATGGCACTCAGAAATATAATCTAAAATTTGCTCCAAACCACCGCCTGTCATAAAAGTGGGGTCTTTCATCCAAGGCACATTAGTCCTGCATACATCTGTTTGAATATTGATCTATCATGTCCATCTATTCTATGGTTCTTCTCTATACCATACAATTACAACAAGAATGCAGTGGAAATTAACCATACAAACTCAATCCCACCATAAGAACAAGAACAATTGTGTGACATGATTTGTTTTCTTGATTTTAATTAAGAAACCAACACTTCAGAGCAGACACCGTCATGCAAAATGAACCAAGTATAAAAGAATCTAGACATCTAGGGTGCCTACTTGATATTAGTATATGCCGTGTGCCACAGGTATCTGAAACCACAATACACACTAATACAAAATTGGAATTTTGATAGAATACACAGGACAATGAAGTGCCCAGTTTTACTAACTACTTGCCTGGTAGCCTACACAAATGCCATATTAAATATAATAAGCAACATTGTCCAAATGGCATAAATGATAAATGCCCAGTAATGTGCCAGAACGAATACTAAAATGTTTTTTTTCTGAATTCAAGGAGATGCAAGTCTACTATTATTTCTTAAAGGGGACTGTGGAAATGAAAATCCCAAGTTAAGCGCCATCCAGAAAGCTAAAGCATCTAGTCACTACATGAAAAGGTACCACAAACTTCTTCATAATAAAAGAATTGGATCCTCACTAAAATTAGGCCAAAACGAAACACTAATGCATTGCTATCTCTTCTTCTTGGCAGACCAACAGGTGAGATAACACATAACAGCAAAATTTCTGTTGGCACATCACACACCATCAAAATTGGTTTCTTTATTGTAGCCACATCAGTAGAAAGGCGGAAGATGCGCATAATTACGTTTCAATCACTTGATCACTGATCAATCAGGTACATCGATTCTAGGGTTATTCTTTTCCGTACATCTTACAAATACCCACCAAAAACCAAAATCCAAAGGGAACCTAACCGTAACGGGTCGATTCGACATAATACCCACAAGAACAAATGCATTTTGCCGGATTTAGTTTACGACACCGAAGGATAAGGAGAAGAAACAGAGGTGCGAAATGGACCGAGAAAAAGAAAGAAACTAGGGTTTAGGTGCCAGCGGAGAGGGGGGGGGGCGCAGACCTTGCAGGCGAAGCAGGCGGCGCCGGCGTGGGGCGGTGGCAGGTGCCTACGTCTTCGCCGGCGATGTCGGCGGGCGAGTCCGTTTCGGCTTCGAGAACCGCAGCTTCCTCTCGTTCCCCACTTGCCACCGCTCTCAGCTTTTTTTTTTAGGAACTCCACCGCTCTCAGCTGCTTTTTTTTTTTTGAGGGAAACCACTCTCGGCTGCTGCTGTTTGTAAATGCTCTCCGTTGTGGGCTAAGTTTGGGCCTTATGGGTCTAGAGACCATTGTACTTTTCGAGCAGGAAGGCCCACAAGCCCAACAACTAACACTTCCGTGCCTCTGGAAGAAAAAACCAAACACGAGAGATTTTTTTTCTCTCCTTTTCTTGTTGAGCAACCAAGAAAAACGGGATTTCTAAATTTCTCTCGGATGATTTTGTAGTGTCCTTTCAATCCAAAAACCAGTTCCATTTGAGTTGAGTCAACATAAATCTATTTTGTTCGCAAAAATCAAATCTGTTTGGAGCGTGGGCCCATTCTTAATTAATCTTCAAGAGCTTGTCCTGTTCGCTTGGCTTATCAGCCACCAGCTAGTAGTGTTTTTCTCTCAGCAAATATTAGCACCAGTCACCCGCCGCCAACCAGCCAGCAGTATTTTTCTCTCAGCAAAAATCAGCACCAACCACCAGCCAACCGAACAGGCCGAGACTATATTTATTTTTAACGCTGTGGTGCTGCTGACTAAGTACTCAATTCAGCTTGGATATTCTTCAGGGTGGTGGCAAACGGAATGGAAGGACACAAAACGAAAAAATCTGTTAAAGAAACAAGTTATTTGAAAAAAAAGGGTTGTGGATGCATGTGAAGCCTTTCGCTCGATCACGTTTGTCCCGTGCCTATCTCCCTCCTTTTATATATATATCCATCCAATTCCAATCCACACGTTTTATTTTTCAAGTGGTAGTTGCTTTTTTTACCAAGATCAACCTGCTTTTACAGAAAGCACATAGATGGTAGAAGGTTTTGTATTGGGAATGTCACGCTTAGTGGGTTACCTCGGCTCCACTGTATATCAAAACGTGTTGGAATTTCACCGCTTGACAGTATGAGAAAGGAGGCGGCTAGGCTCCCGGCCCATGGCAAATCCGCTGTCTGTTGATTTGAGGGTGTGAAAGGGAAGATTGAGCTGGTGTGTGGCGCGCGGTTTCGTTCGTTGGAAGCATGCATAATGGAGATTTCCCACCGATGACTGACGCACACAATCTATATACATATCGGTTGCACTATCCCCCGGACGTCCAATTCGGAAGTAAAAATCAGACGGGTGACGTGGCAAAACGTGAGCCAAGCATTCAAAATAGAAGGGAGAAAAGAGGGTGACGTGGCGCAACAAGAGCCAAGAATTCAAAACATAGGGAAAAAGAGGGTGATGTGGCGCAACCACAGCCAGGTATTCATAACCAACGGTACTGTAGCATGCAAAAAAACCCACCGCAACATGACATGATGGTGCATGAAACATGTAAAAGTTTTTTGCAACATTCAAAAATAGAGTATGCAACATCAAACAATAGTATCTGCAACATGAATAGTCAACGTTTGCAACATTAAAACGGTGTGCTCACAACACAGCCACGCACGGCAGCAGACAAAAAATTCCCAATGAAAATGCAACATGCATGCAAAACATATGCAACATTCCAGATCTATTTTTGTAACATTCACATAAAAACAGTTGCAACATCCTTCTGAATGTCTGAAACACGTGAAACATACTATTGCAACATGTAGCGAAACCCTAGAACATTTCAGATCTAGTTTTGCAACATTTTCATCAAAGAGTTGCAACATCCATCTAGAATATCCGAAACACACGGAATATGCTCTTGCAACATGGAACGAAACCCTAGCAAAAAAATGAAAACCACAGGAGAAGGAGGAGGAGGATGGCAAAAGCAGAGAGCGTCGCGCGCGGAGGAGATGGCCGCCGGCGAGGGGGCCTGCGGAGTATGGCCGGTGCGCCACCTCCTCCCCTACCTCGTGCACGCGTCATCCACGATGCGGCGGCGGATCCGCCGCATCCATGACCGGCTCGGGCGGACGGCAGTAGAAAAAGCTGGGTGTGGTGGCCATGGCGGCCCACGGCCCTCCCCTTCCTCCTCCGGCAGGCTTGGCGGCGCCGGCTTCTCCGCCTCCACTGGCTGCTGCCACTCCCTCTCCTCTCCATGGCTGCCCCTGCCTCGTGCAGCGCCACCAACCCTGGAGGAGCGGCAGGAGGACGGCCGCGGCGGCGCCGTCGTGTGGAGGAGCGAGAGGGGCGGCGCCGGCGCGTGGAGGAACAGGGTGGGGCAGCACCGGCGGCGGCGTGGGAGCGATGCGGAGGCAGGGCCGGGATCGAGCAAAAACGACGCGCGATGCATACGGCAGTCGTCTCCTTTCTTTGGATTGGATATATGCAATGGAACCATCACACAAGCACATATATATATATATGCTGAATGTTTACACCTCGATCTCCTGCTCTCCATATATCCATCATCACCTGCATTCACATGCATCTGAACTGTAGCTATATATATGTAGCTGGCAGCGACATGGATGCATGCCAAATTGCCAACCAGAGCCAGAGCGATGGCATGGCATGACATATGTATGTGATTGTGATGTGACCATCATGATCCTGACTCCCTGAGCTAGGAATGGCTCGACCACGCACATGTACGTATTTTACTAAGATAGCTCGACGATGATATGAGGCCTTGTACGTGGCACACAACCACTAGTGCAAGCAATGCGCCAACGCATGTAAGGAGGAGCGAGGCCGGTGTCCCGTCACGTCCAAGCAACAGAGCCGATGGATCCAACACATATATGTATATACTGTGTAGTTTGTTGGCCGGCCGGCTTGTACGTCCTTCTTAGCTAGCGTCTGGCCGATCGATCCTCGAGCAACACCAGTACACTACATAGGGCCAGAGGGTCGATCAGAGGCGGGCCGGTCGGAGACCTCCAGGCTCCAGCTACGTACCTAGCAGCTATCAGCTAGCACAAGATCGATGATGCTGACGACAACACCTCCTCCTCTAGTTCTTCCTCCTCCGTACGCGGAGATGGTGTGCAGGTGGTGCGTGTTCATCGCCGGCGCCGTCGCCCTCGGCCGCCGCTACCTCCTCCCTGCCATCCGCACCTTCTCCCAGTCCCACCTGGTATATGCTAACCAATAATTCATCCATCCCATTCCGATTCCAACATCTTCCTCGATCTTAGCTTCTAGCTACCTATAGCTCTAGCTCATCTCGCCCTCCCGCAGGAAGCTCTCGACGGACCCACGCCCGCCGAGCTCGCCGAGGCGGCCGCCCTCCGCCGCCGCCCATTCCACCTGCTGGTAACCATCCATTTCTTCCATCATCTATCACATACTAGTATATATACTAGCTCTACTACTACATGATTCCTTACCCGCCGCCGCGCCGGCGCATCTACGCATATCACGCAGCGCCCGCGCTGCCTGACGCCGGCGGAGGCCGCCGAGGCGCCCGCGCTCCGCCGCCGCCGCCTCTGGTGCGCCGTGGCGGGAGCGGCGCAGGGGGCACTGGTGCTGGCGCTGGGTCGTCGGCAGGTCATGTCCTTCCAGGCGCAACAGGCGTTCGCCGTTGGCGCGCTCGCGGCCACCGCCGCCACCCTGCTGATGGAGCTCAGGCTGGTGGAGGTCGGGCTCGCCGCCGCGGGGCTGCGCCGCTTCGCCTTCGCCCGCGCCATTGTCGCCGTCCTCCGCGCACTCGTCCGTGCCGCCGCCATCGTCGGATTCGCCGCTGCAGTCTGGGTGCCCGACGAGTGAGATCACCAGTAGCCTAGCTATCCAGTAGCTACAAGAAGCTAGCTACCTACTCGATGATCGATCTGCAGCATGGAATTCATGCGTGTTATTAGTTGTTTACGGGACCCCTGATCGATCGATCATCAGATTTCGTCGTTCCAGTTAATTAGGTACAAATGGAGCAAAGCGTTCTGCTCATATCAGTCCATGTCAGCAATAGGATATAGATCTGCAGTAAGGGGCCGGCCGGGTTATGTAGAAAGTAGATGAATTCAGCATTAGCTATATGATATAAGCAGCGTGCATGAGTTTCATGGATCATCACAAATCCGATTGATGAGGGAGAATTGAGCATTATCTCTTGGTTGCGTGTGGTGGACGTTGTGCGGTGAAACCACTTTTACTTTTAATGTATCTTAAAAATGTCACATGTACGTACATTAGTCTCATAGCTAGATTTTTCCTTTCCCACCATATGTAAGGAGTGGTCGCTTGTGTGGACGGTGGTCCCATGGCTGGACTTTTCCTTTCCTACCATGTGCAAGGATTGAGGAGTGATCCTAAAAGTTAATGTATGGTTGGATCTTTTATGGACTAAGATTTCTTTTCGAAACTTTATGTATATTTTACTTTAAAAGAATCTACGTATGCATAAAGACATTACTTTACGCAATTTCCATACTTTTTCAACAATGATTCCAAAGCTTTTATTGGTCGACAAAATATGGTCTGCAAAGTTTGTTTATACACATCTTCAAAGTTGGAACATATAATGTTTTATGAATTAAATGTGACTGAACCACAAGCATGAATTTTATAAATATATGTAAGATCTTGGTATGTGATTTTTTATTATTTTTTCAAAAATTGAACACAAAGTTTCGGACACGCATTCAAATCAAGGTTTTAAATAGCGGGCTAAGGCATTTAGCGGCAGAGCTTCTAAAATAGCTAATAGCTGGCTAAATGGAGCTATAGCGGTAAATAGCGGCTAAATTACACATAGAAGAAAATAGCGGCGTTCTTCCAAATCAGCTATAGCTGGAGATAGCGGAGGCTATAGCCGGCTATTTAAAACCTTGATTCAAATATAAAGAAAGACGAAAAAGTACACTGCGGTACGGTGTGTGAGCCTAAAGTGGTTTGAGCCACACTGCAAGCTAAAGAGTTCGCTTTTAAAGAAAAAGAGTTAGGTGACTTTTTTAAAAAAAAACTTGAAGTTTGGAGACTTTAATAAATTATAGCAGAGTATTATACTAGTATAACGCAACCATGGAAACAATTAAACATGCTGACAAATAAAGACCATGATGCTGAGTTCCCCTGCACGTTTTCCTCATAAGATAACAACGTACTGTACGCCGACCTGGATCAGGTGATTAGGTGATCGGACGGACGACAGGGAGCTACGTTCGCACTACTATTGGTCAATCACAAACCGCGTCGATCTTACGTCCGTGTCTAGCTGCTAGTAGCTACTCTCGCTCGCTCACCTGCGTTGCACTGCACTGTACGTAGACACTGACACTGTAGTATTAAATCTCTTCCATTTCCATCCATCTCCTTCAATTCACATCCCCTCGAAACCCAGTGTGACAGTGTTGCACTTGCACCGGCTCGCCGTCCATCGGACACGCGAAGATCCAAGCGCCTAGCTCTCCGGCCTCCAGCCGGTGAGTCTGATCTGATAATCGAGTTCTCATCAATTTAATTCACCTCTTCCCCTTGTTAATCTAATTAGCTATAGCAATCGGATGATCTCGAGTACAAATTCTTCAATTAAGCTTCGATCTGGATTTTATTTCTAGCAACACGTACTGTGTAGACCGTATCTGGAAATCAGACTGTTTAATTTTTTTTGGTTGGGAGAGCAACTTCTTTTCTTTGTATCTTGTGCTGAAATAAAGAGTATATCCTCCCAAAAGCATGGACATTTACTAGTTAATTAGTTCTTGTTCTTGTTCTTCATCTCCAGCTGCCACCTTGCCTCCATGGACGACGCCAAGCTGAAGAATCCTCCGCTGTTGCCGGTGTCCTCCATGGAGGACAAGAAGCAGCAGGCCGTCCCGGCGCCGTCGACCCCGCCGGCGGACCAGAGGAAGAAGAAGCCGCCGCCGCAGCCGCGTTTCCCGGCGCTCTACTCTGTCAGCTGGTGCGCGCTCTCCGCCGCGTGCGCCTTCGCCGTCTTCGCCGCCTACGCCACCGCCCGCCTCGCCATGTGCAGCGCCGCCGCCGACGACCGGGCGGCGGCGGCGTGGTGGTGCCGCGGGCTGGCCTGCGCCGCCGCCGACCGGGCGCGAGCCGTGCTGCTGCCACGGCTCGTGTGGTGCGCCGCGCTCCAGGCCGCCGCCGCCGGAGCCGCTGGGCCCTGGCCTTGGTCGCGTTCGCCGCCACCGCCGGCAACCACTCCAGGTTCGCCGCCCTCATCAACCTCATCATGGGCACCACCGCTGCAGACCCCATCGGAATGCTCTGGGTGCTCGCCGGCGGCGCGTACCTGCTCTTTGGCCCTGTGTTCGCCATGCTCGGCTTCGGAGCGCTGGTCATGGAGTACTTAGAAGAGTACCATGTACGTCGACCATAATAATGTGCTGCAGCGTTCTGACTGGAGCTAGCTAGTTAGCTGATAGCAGCGCTCGTTTTCCTTTCTCAGCGGGTTGTGGGATGCATGTAAGGGAGTGTGTTCTCCAAGTTGCATGGTTAATTAGATATTCTGTTCACTAAGAACAAAGTCTCTCTTTAAACTTCATGCCTATACAAACATTGAGTGATGAGGGTGGACAATGTACAACGCTTCTCAACTATACAAACGTTCATGTCTACACAAACTTTTATATACACCATGTTCGAGTGTGTATAAGGCTTTTTATTTGAATATCCAATTTGAACCATGGGATAATATGTTTTTTCTTTGTATGTGCAACTTGAAAGTTACGAACATATAAAAGAATATAAAAGAGTTCTATGGTATACTATGACTTTGTAACTGACGCTTCTCGATGGACATTTTCTTCTCTCTTGGTATGCATGATGAAAGCAACATTTTCTTTGTCCCACCCACTTTTGAGGGTGCATTCATGATGTGTGGAGAGTGACCTCATAGACCATTATTGTTGTACTTTTACTTTTCCACTAACTTCAAAGGGTTCATACACGCAGTGTGGTCCCAAAAGTGTATGCATGGTTAGATCTTCTAAGTATCAAGATTTTTTAAAAGAACTTCATGTGTGTAAAACATTGATTTCTTAACTATGATTCAAAAAGTTTTCAATTAGGGGTTAGATCTTCTAGGTATCAAGATTTTTTTTAAGAACTATCAATTTCTTTGTCCCACACCCACCTTTGAGGGGGCATTCAAAAAGTTTTCAATTAGTGTCACCTTGGTGCCCCCTCGAACATGTGTAGAATCCCATCACATGGCAGTAGGATGGGGAACGAAGTCAGGGGTTAGAGGTATCCCGTGGCAAATTTTGCAGCCTGTTGATATGAGAGTGTAAGGGGGAAGATATGCACTATGGTTTAGCATGCACAAAGCACAATGGAGATCCCCACCGATGGCTCACATATGTGCAGATATGTAGTTCAGATGGGAAGAAATCTGCAGAAGAGGGAGAGGCAGAGTGAGATTGAGATGGAAAGATAGAGAGGAGAGGACTTAAAACAAGAATGAGGAAAAGATAAAACACGAATGTGTGATCGATCGAGCCTAATGTAGACCTCGCTACTACACCTGCAAACTATCGACATTTCCCTTTACACAAGAGATTAGTAGAGATTTTTTAAACAGACTTGTAGTCAGGAGGTTTAGTGTGTGTGCGTGTGCCAAAATGGGTTCAATTAAGTGTGTCGTTGTCATAGCAATGCTTTGTGTGAAAATGGGTTGTGTCATTTTAAGGGAGAATTCATGATGCGTCGAGAGTAGCCCTATGGTTGAACTTTTTCTTTCTCACCGGCTTCTAAGGGTGCATGTGAGTTATGAGGAGGGTAGTTCCAAAAGTTAATGAATGGTTGGATTTTCTATGTACCAAGTTTATTTTAAAGAAAACTTCATATAAAAACATTGATGCACACAATATACAATGTTTAACTATGGCTTAAAGATTTTTCATTGGTGTACAAAAGTTTCATATATGTTTCGAAAGCCATGGGGATGCTATGTTTTTTCTTTGTATACGCAACTTGGAGGTTAGGAACATATAAAACAGCCCTATGGTGTATTATAGCTTTGGAACTTACGCTTCTCGATGGATATTTCCTCTCTCTTGGTATGCATGCATGATGAAAGCAACTTTTTCTTTGTCCCACCCAAGGGGCATTCATGATGTGTGGAGACTGGAGAGTGGCCTCATGGACCATGTTGTACTTTACTTTTCCACTGAAGTCTAAGGGTTCATACGCGCAATGCGGTCCCAAAAGTGTATGCATGGTTAGATCTTTTGGATATCAAGATTTTTTTTAAAAAAAAAACTTCATGTGTGTAAAACATTGATTTAAGCAATGCAATTCTTGAATATGATTAAAAAAGTTTTCAATTAGTGTACGGAGTTTCATATATATGTTTCAAAAGTGTGCTATGGTTTATATATGCAGTTTGAAAGTTGGAAAAAACATTTACAAAGATTTTTCAAAAAAGGGGGAAAGTGGCCGGCCTGCTCCTTGGCGGTCACATGGCAGTACAATGGGGGAAGAAGTCAGGGGCTAGGTATCCCCTGGCAAATTTTATTTACTGCCTGTTGATATGAGAGTGTGAGGGGGGGGAGAGATGCCCTATGGTTTAGCATGCACAAAGCACAATGGAGATCTCCACTGATGGCTCACATATGTGCAGAGATGTAGTTTAGATGGGAAGAAATCTGCAGAAGAGGGACAGACAGAGTGAGATTGAGATGGAAAGATAGAGAAGAGAGGACTTAAAACAGACTTGTAGTCAGGAGGTTTAGTGTGTGCGCGTGTGCCAAAATGGGTTCAATTAAGTGTGTCGTCGTCATAGCAATGCTTTGTGCGAAAATGGGTTGTGTGATTGTGTCATTGTGTGGCGTGGTTCAATTCCCATGAACCCTAGGCCACAGCTGCTTGATGGATACTAGCTACATGCTTTGCTTCAGCTTTAAGAGCTTGGCGACGTGTCCACCGATTGCTGGTGGAGAAGGGAGGGGGTCCCACTAGGTCACGGGCTGTGGGTGTGGAGCCCACGTACTGTGGCCTCTGCTAGCTCCCCCAGCTCAGCTCCTTTAAGCTTGTGGCTTGTGCCCCCACGCGTCTCTGCCTCGATCTTCTTCCTCGCCGAGCTTGCTTTCCTCACTCAGACAGTCTCGTCCCTCCCTGCTACACCGGCTAGCGTCCTGCCGGCTGGTCGTATGTCGTGAAGATTCCCGTCGTCGCAGCCCGCCACCGGTAAGTTTATCGGAACTTCATCGCTCTCCATTTCTCCAAGCGAGTCGCTTCATATTCATTCCCTAGCTAGCTATCTGAAACTAACAAATAAATTGATAAAGCTGCTGCATTTCTTCATGTGTCCGCTCCAGGCACCAAGCAGCTGGTAGCTGCTCCTGCACTCCTGCTTTCTAGCATGGATAGATCCATGGGCGAGATGAAGGCGATGATGATGAAGAAGAAGAACCCGCCGCTGCCGCCGTTTTGTTCGGTCAATGCCGTCTGCGTCTGGGCGCTCATCAGCGCCTGCACCGTGGCCGGCGCGATCGTCTACGACGCCGCGCACTACGGCGACCCCGACCCGCCGCCGCCGCCGGCCTCGAGCTCGAGGTGGGAGACGCGCATCCCGCTGACGGAGGCGCAGACGCTGGCGGCGGCCGCCATCCAGGCCGGGATGCTGTGGCTCAGCGCCCCGCAGGCGACGGCCGCGGCGGCGGCGCTGGTGCTCTCGTCGGACCCCCGCCGCCGCCGCGCGCTCGCCTCCGTCGCCCTCGCCGCCGCCGCCGGGACCCACTTCATGTGGGCCATGCTGATGGGCATCCTCTTCGTCGCGGCTCCGGGGAACTACAACGTCATCCTCGACAGTCATCCTCGACACCGTGAGCCTCGTCTTCATCGGGGGTGTTTTCGATATCATCGCATTCCTGACCCTCCTCTCATCGTCGGATGATAATTAAAGAGGAGTAGATCACCCATATACCGATCTGGATATATGGAGCTCCATCCATGGCGGCGGCGCAGCGCGCTTATGGTTGTTGATCCGTCATCAGCTAGCTTAACAAAATAATTAATTACTAGTACTTGATTAGTGCCTGCTTGCTTGCTGACAGAGACATGATGTGAGGTATTGATGACGAGAAATTGAGTAGTCGTAGCTACAATGTTTAGCTGCTTTCACTTGAGAAATTGATTTTGTCTAGCTGCTTTCACTTTTCATAGGTAACATGTTGTCTTCCATATATCCCGTGTGCAATCTTCATTATTTTTAGATCCGGGTTGTGTAAATGATCGTCAATTTGAGAACAATCCAAGGGTTATTCAGTACACTTATGTACATCTAGGTTTGGCTTCTGCACAATTGTCTACATATATACCATAGCAAGGCATGTGGTAATTTCCAGGAAATTAGCTTTCCTGTTGCCTTTGGACGTAGTATAGTATATTGGTACACTTGCATTTGCTCTATGCATGTGAATATGTGATCGATGCACATGCATCAAAAGTGTCGGAGCGATGTGATTGCATGCATTGCACGGATATGGTAATAGGATAGGGTGAAGGTACATTGCAATGTTTTGTGCAGAAATGGGTTCAAATGTGTGGTGGTTTTTCCACTACGCCTTCATGCTTTGAATACCAGCATGCACGTATACATATGGAGTGAGAGGAATTAGTTAATCCTTACAACTTAATTCAACACTAGTAACTCTGGTATGTAGTGGAAGAATTTTTCTCCCTTCTTTCTTGACGAGCGACTAAGAGTACTACTCTTTTATATGGAAAAAGTAATATTATTTACAACTTCAGTAAAAAATTAACATCTGAAATATTTGTAATTATAACTCCAATTTTATCGTGGTTAGTTTAAATCTATATTTTCAGTTGCGGATAACCTCTCGTTTTGAAATTGTCTGCCCCATTCTTTTTTATACATACTCCGGCGCTTTAAGCTCACATTAGACAAAAAAAGGAAAGAAAGAAAAAATCTGACAGCAGGAAAGAAAGATTTTCTGCTTATAAATCTTTTTGTCTACCAAGATTTTTTTTTAAAAATAATTCATGTGTGTAACTGGTAGCTAGATTTCAATGCATTTGAAAGAAGTCTTTTTTTTAAGTAACACTATAACCAAAAACATGCGATATAAGTCCTTTGGGTTTACTCGTACACAGAGAGAGCGCTACTGGTCAATCACAAACCGTGTCGGTCTTTAGCTACCCTCTCTCACCTGCACTGCGGACTGCAGTAGGTGTAGGATCGGACAGCCCTTTCATCATTGCAAACCTGGCTACTGTGACATGGCGCAGGCAAAGATATGATCTAGCTTACGCCTATCTAGCTCCATTCCAGCTGGTGATTCTGAGTCATTATCTGTCGTGGATTCGCTCCCATCGCGACGCCGCCGGAAGGCAAGAGGCCAGGAAGACGCGTAAGTCATCGTCTCCGTTTTCCTTTCTCAGCGCGGGTACGTTGTGGGATGATGCATGTAAGGGAGTGTTCTCCAAAAGTTGCATGGTTAAATTAGATATTCTGTTAACTAAGAACAAATTAAAGTCTCTCTTTAAATTTCATGCCTATACAAACATTGAGTGATGAGTGGACAATGTACAACGCTTCTCAACTATACAAACGTTCATGTCTACACAAAACTTTTATATACTCCATGTTCCGAGTGTGTATAAGGAAGAATTCATGATGCGTAGAGAGTTGCCCCATGGTTGCACTTTTTCTTTCCCACCGGCTTCTAAGGGTGCATGTGAGTTATGAGAAGAGTGGTCCCAAAAGTTAATGGATGGTTAGATCTTATGTGTACGTAATTTCTTTTAAAGAAAACTTCCTATGTATAAAAACATTGATGTACACAATATACAATGTTTTAATATGGCTTAAAGATTTTTCATTGGTGTACAAAAGTTTCATATATATGTCTCGAAAGCCATAGGGATGGTATGTTTTTTCTTTGTATATGCAACTTAGAAGTTAGGAACATATAAAAGAGCTCTATGATGTACTATAGCTTTAGAATTCACGCTTCTCGATGGATACTTTCTTCTCTCTCTTGGTATGTATGATGAAAGCAATTCTTTCTCTGTCCCACCCACCTTTGAGGGGGCATTCATGATGTGTGGAGAGTGGCCTTATGGGTCATTGTTGTACTTTTACTTTTTCACTAGTTTCTAAGTTCTAAGGATTCATACACGCAGTGTGGTCCCAAAGGTGTATGCATGGTTAGATCTTTTGGGTATCAAGATTTTTTTTAAAAAAAAAACTTCATGTGTGTAAAACATTGATTTAAACAATATATGCAATTCTTAAATATGATTAAAAAAATTCAATTAGCGTACGGAGTTTCGTATATATGTTTCAAAAGTGCGCTATGGTTTATATACGCGGCATGAAAGTTGGAAAAATATTTAGAAAGATTTTCAAAAAAAGGGGGGGAAAGTAGTGGCCTGCTCCTTGATGGATACTACATGCTTCGCTTCAGCTTTAAGCTGCTTCCTTGTGGCTACGTGTGGACTGATTGCTGGTGGAGGCCTCTGCCTCTTATTCTTCTTCCTCGCAGAGCTTGCTCTCTCCTCTTGCTTTGCTCACTCAGACAGTCCCTCCCTGCTACATACACCGTCCAGTCATGACAACCTTTTGAACGTACGGTGGTGACTTCGTCCTGATCTGTTTTTTTCTTTTACAAATTAAGGGCGCCCTATATACTAGGGCAAGGGATAAAGCATCTCCTCTCCAGTGTGTAGATATCATGAGACATCTGAAATGCACAAAAGGACGGGATTAGGGAGAAGACCGTATATATAGCGTATGTATACTTCCTCTAGGTATGTACAACTATAGCTAGGTTGTTGCTTTTACGCTTGCTGCGTACAGGGACTGGGAAAATAGATAGAAGCATGGAAACACACTCATCAACTGATCTGATACATACACTGTAGTATAAGTCGTAACCCTTAGTCATGACCACCTTTTGAACGGCCGGCCGGTTGGCAAGCTCAGCTCGCGGTGGATAGAAAGCTGAACCGCCCCCAGCGTCTGTTTGGCCAAGATAGAGATAGACAGAGCAGTAGTGCTGCTGCACTCGTGTGCAAAGATAGAAATTTCACAACACCCGGCCGGTCATCATGTGATGTCGTTTAGCATTTCTTGGACCGAATGGCAGACAACATAGACAGAGCAGTAGGGGAGTGTTTTACCTTTTTTTTTTGAGGACAAGGGGAGTGTTTTACCTGCCAATCCTCGCAGTCCCTCCTCGCCGCCGGTGAGTGTCCTACGGCCGCCCGGCGTATAATTAATGTGTTAGTTCGGAAATCAATTGTTGGAACTAACAAAGCTGCTGCTGTGTATTTCTTTCAATCCTGTCGTCATAGCTACCTTGCTTGGGGATCCATGGGGGAGAACCGGAGAAGGTGAAGCAGCCGCCGCTGCCGGTGTCCATGGAGGACACGAAGAAGAAGATCAGCAGCAGCAAGCGTGTCCCTCCGTTCCCGGCGGTCAACTTCGCCTGCCTGTGGGCCCTCCTCACCGCCGGCGCCATGGCCGGCACCTCCGTCTACAACCTCGCCCACCAGAGCGACCCTGCCCCCGCCGAGGTAATTCATTCATTCATCCATCCTCGATCTCCTGCTCTTCGAGATCCATACATATATTATATATACATATATGATATATATGCAGCCTGCCATCCCATCGCCACGGATGACGAGCATCAAGCTGACGGGCACGGCGGCCGTGGAGGCGAGCACCATCCAGGGCGGCCAGCTGTGGTGCAGCGCGCCCCAGGCCGCCGCCGCGGCTACGGCGCTGCTGCTCCCGTCGGCGCGCCGCCACCGGAGCCGCCGCGCCATGGCCTTCGTCGCGCTCGCCGCCACCGCCGCCAACCACTACATGTACGCCAGGCTCCTCGGCTTCCTCTTCGTGCCGGCGCCGGGGAACGCCACCCTCGCCGTCGAGACCGTCGCCGTCTTCGTCGCCGGAGTGTTCGACGTGCTCTGCTTCCTGGACCTCCTCCTCATCGGAGAAGACGACGAAGACACAGAGCCAGAGGAGTAATTAAGCAAGGTCTGATGGTCTCGATCCAAGCTGGGAGCTCGATCAGCTCCATGGATCATCACCTTATTATTAGTAAATGCGAATATTTAACTATAGTCCTATAGATAACCGTCATTGCTTGCTCATGACATAAACGAGCCAGGTACTGATGCATAGTATATGAGTAGAGTGTACTAGTAATATATGGAGAGGTGCAGACGTGCAGTGGTGTGACTGTGATTGATCGTGTGACGTCATGTGATGTCGTGCGACTGCTATGCTATATTGCCTTCAATAATTAATTGTATCTGCAATCTTCATTATTAGTCATGTATCAGAATGGATTACCGGTTGACTTTGACTAGCTAGCTAGATGCATGCAGCGCATTACCGGTTTTGAATGACAAGCACTGCGTGGTCGGTACTTATTGGAAGCATGTACACGATTTGACTAATTATTATTGCATTGGTTGAATGAACAAAGTTTGACATTTTTCAAATCAAAATACTTACATGAGTTCCATAAGCAGATGAGAGAGCAAGGTAAGAATGAAAAGTGAACAAATGTAATGTATATCATTTCCCTTATTACTACGGTGGTTTATATTATAAAAGGATCATCACCTACCCTTTTCCTTTTGAACGAATGTCTGTGTAGTGGCAGGTGATAAAACGACAGACAAGTGAATGCCATGTCGTTTGCATTTCTTGGACCTGAGCTTGAATATATACCTGATCATCGATTGAGACGTGCGGCATGGACTAAACTAGAGGCAAGGTAAAAACTTTGGAGCTATATATATGACATTGCACAGACATGGTAGGATAGGCTAAAGCCCATAGCAAAAGTGTTTTTGCCAAAATGGGTTACTATGGTGGTTGTCGTTACTATGGTGTTTTTGCCTAATAGTAACATTTGTAGGAACTATGTGTTGTCATGTGTGTGGATATATAGATCTGGTAGCGTCTGGGTTTGGTAACATGCATGAACAGTTTATTTTTCTACAGCCGTTGATCTAAGCTCGCGGTGGATTTACCTGACAAAGGGACAGGGCGCTGAGCTGAATCGCCCCCCATCTTCATTTTTTGGTAAACATAGACACAGAGCAGTCAGTAGCTGGGTTAGTTCTCTATAGGAGTAAATATTTTTCTAGTAGAAAATTTTCAAAGCTAGAATTTCATACAGTATCTTTCTTGCAAAGTATATGCAGTGTCAATTGCTAGAAAAAAACAACAACGTTCTTGAAAATCATCCTTTTGAACACGAATTCAGTGATACCTTTAAACACATTATGATTTGACTAATTATTAGTTCAAAGAATAAAGTTCGACCTTTTTAAATCAAAATACATCTTACATTGACTCGATTTGGGCTGAGGGAGCATTCTCCTCTAAACTAGCTGTATTATTTTTCTCTTAATTATATATTCGGTCAGTAAAGCTTACTATGCTGGTTTATATATTATACAAGTATATCACATTTACCATCTGAACAAATGGTTGTGTACTGGAAAGGTGATCTAACCATGGGCTAAGTGAATGTTATGTCGTTTTGCTTTTCTTGGACCTCAACTTGAATACTTTATCATTGATTGAGACGTGGGGCCTGGGCTAGATTGGAGAGAACGAGAGAGGGGAGGTAAAACTTTGGAGCAATATAGTACAACATTTCACAGTAGGATAGGGTAAAGCCCATGACAAAGTGTGTTTTTTCCAAAATGGGTTAGTATATGCTGGTTTTTATTCATTTGCACAAAGCTTTTGGATTGGCCACCTAGCAGCTTTGAGTTATATATATATGTTCTTGCTTTTGAAAGGGAAGTCATTCAGAGTCCGTTCATCTGTTGGGGGTTGTTTGGGGTGGGCTCTCCGCTGTCCAACAACCTCAGAGAGGGTGATGCGGCAGCAAGCCGGTCCAATGGTGGTGAAAAGTAAGTGGTAGTGTGTGACTAGCGGTTAGCCTATTGAAGTGTCAGGACCAAGAACTAGCAAAGGACCACCATGGGAGTGGTTGCGGCTGCAACTACAACAACGAGGACAATATACCAGAGGCAAGCAAGATGTCGGTGGAGGTGCATGAGTGCCACCAAAGCTGGACGGACGGGTGGCACCAGGGGGGGGGGGGGGGGGGGGTGGGTAAGTGCTGACTGCTGAGGAAGAAAGTAAGGAGGGGCTCGCTAATAGGTCGTGTTGAGGATGCGGGTAAGAGTTGGGCCTAGTCGGGGAATGGACAAGGAGCGGGGTCAAGAGGAGTTAGTGTGGTATACTTCAATCGAGTGAGTTGATTTGAGTTGTTTCTTTTTAGATCCAAAGATAGAGAATTTAGGCCGTGTTTAGATGCCGAATACGGCGTCCCAATTCGGGAATGCGCCGACTCACGCGCGTCAGTCGACGCACTGTAGCATTTCGTTTGTATGTGTGAAAAAATATCCAAAAATTTATTAATTAGGCTCACAAAGTTCGTCTCGTAGAGTACAACAAAACTGTGTAATTAGTTTTTGATGTCATCTATATTTAGTACTTCATACATGTTATGATATTTTGATGTGATGGGGAATCTTCTTTTTGTATAGTAAATTTGGGAGTAACTTTTTGGAACTCAACAAGGCCTTAGTTGCTAAAAAAATCCCAAATGTAGTATAGATGAAACTTTTAATACATGAATGTTCTACTTATCTCAAAAAAAGTTTCTGGTAACCAAAATCATGAATACAAGCAGGAGCACCTTAACAAAATCAGAAGGAAAAAGTCCAAATTACTACCCTCAAGTATGGACTAAGTCCGGATAACCCCTAAAGTATGTTTTGGTCCGTTTTACACCCTCAACTATCTCAATCGGTACAATTCTCGACGAATTATGTCGAGCACGTCTAACTGGGGATACCCCAGGGAGTAGATTTGTGTGGGTCTCGCCGAGTTCTAGGAACGAAAGTATACGGACAACACAATTTAGACAGGTTCGGGCCGCGAATAGCGTAATACCCTACGTCCTGTGTGCTTGAATGTATTGCACGTGTGGTTGTCTCATGTTTTGAGGGGGTCCCTGCCCCGCCTTATATGGTCCGGGAGGCAGGGTTACAAGTCGGTTTGTATAGTCCTAGTCGTATACAACATGGATAACTACAACAGAGTACTTTGGTGAGTTTCCTATTAGTACACGACTAGTTATTCCAATCTACTACGCCGTCTTGCACCATAGCCGACTGGTTTGGAGTAGTCGGATCAGACTCTCTCTGCCGAGTAGTTTAATCCTCTGGATAAGTGGCCCTAGGGATCCTGGTCCCACAAGCCCCCGAGCATCTTGCGCCTTCGCTTCAAGTCTTGAATTTGTCTTCAAGTAATTAGAGCTAAGCTCAAGACGCTCAAGCCTTCTCTGACGAGTAGTTTACATTGGAGTGCATCTGTTGATTGTTGATGCACCCAATGGGTGTAGCCCCTGAGCCCCCGAGTACTCTTGAAGTAGTCGGAGGTTCAAAAGCAATCTTCTTATCTTCATCTCGAGTAGTTCAACGGTGTGCGCCGAATAGGTGATCATTTTTGAGAGGAGCGACAAGTACCGGGGGAGTAGTCAAGTATGTCTTGAGTTGTTCGAAGGCTTGATTTGCTTTGTCAGTCCAGGTAAACTTGTCTTGTTTCTTGAGTAGCTTGAAGAAAGGGAGACCCTTCTCCCCGAGCCTTGAAATAAATCTATTAAGCGCTGCAATGCACCCGGTAAGCTTCTGTACTTCCTTGATGCTTGAAGGAGCTTCCATGTTGAGGATGGTTGTGATCTTGGAAGGATTTGCTTCGATGCCTCGGTGGCTTACAATGAATCCGAGTAGTTTGCCAATGGGAACACCAAAAACGCATTTAGTTGGATTGAGCTTCCATCGATACGTTCTGAGGTTGTCGATTGTCTCCTGCAGATCGGTAATGAAATTCTCCGGTTCTCGTGTCTTGATCACAACGTCATCAACATATGCCTCTACATTCTTGCCAATCTGGGAGGAGAGGCAGTTTTGTATGGCTCGTTGGTACGTGGCTCCGGCATTCTTCAACCCAAAGGACATGGTGGTGTAGCAAAAAGCGCCAAAGGGGGTAATGAAAGAAGTCTTGATTTGATCATCTTCGTTCAGTGCTATCTGGTGATAGCCTGAATAACAGTCGAGGAAACAGAGTAGCGCGCATCCAGCTGTAGAGTCCACGACTTGATCAATGCGTGGTAAACCCATGGGATCTGGGGGACAATGCTTGTTGAGGTCCGTGTAGTCGACACACATGCGCCACTCATTGTTGTTCTTTTTCCTGACCAGGACTGGGTTGGCCAACCACTCTGGATGAAAGACTTCTTTGATGAAGCCAGCTGCGAGTAGTTTAGCTATCTCAGCCTTGATTGCGTTGCGTCGTTCTTGATCGAAGCGTCGTAATCGCTGCCTCTTGGGCTTTGCGTCTTTCTGAACGTTAAGATTGTGCTCGGCAAGCTCCCTAGGAACACCAGGCATATCAGATGGTTTCCAAGCAAACATATCTTTATTAGCACGAAGGAACTTGACGAGCGCGTCTTCCTATTTACAATCTAAGCCTGCCCCTATGACGGCTGTTTTGGACGAGTCGCCCGTCTCAAGGTCTACAGTCTTGAGCTGCACTTCTTCAGAGAGCTTGAAACTCGTATGCGTAGGTTTCTTGGTGGGAACGTCTGATTCTTGCTCTGTGGATTTCTTGGCCAAGGCGAGTACTTCCATCATCTGAGTTGGGACTTGAGCAGCCGCAGCAAACTCTACTGCCTCTACATCGCAGTCATGGGAAATCTTGAGGTCTCCCTTGAGGGAAAGGACTCCATTGGGAGCTGGCATCTTGAGGACGAGGTAGACATAATGTGGGATTGCCATGAACTTCGCGAGGGCTGGTCGCCCGAGAATCGCGTGGTATGAGGTCTCAAAATCTGCCACCTCAAACTTGATGTACTCGGCCCTGAAGTTGGCCGCCATGCCAAAGGTGACTGGCAACGTGACTTGTCCTAAGGGAATTGTAGCTTTGCCTGGGACGATGCCATAGAATGGAGATTCCATGGGCTTCAGGTACTTGGTGATGTCAAGCCCCATCTTTGTAAATGTTTTGGCAAAGATGATGTTGAGCCCGCTGCCTCCGTCGATGAGTACTTTGGTCAGTCTGGCTTGTGCCACGACTTGGTTGAGTACTAGGGGGTATTTGCCTGGATTGGCAAAATTGGTCCACTGGTCGGCCCTGGAGAAAGTAATGGGAACCTCAGACCACTTGAGGTATGTGGGAGTAGCTGGTTCTATTGCCATGATCTCACGGAGAGATAGCTTCTTGGCGCGCTTTGACTGAGTAAGGCTTTCTCCACTGAACAATACTGCAACGACGTTGTCCACTTGAGGGAAGCCATTGTCTTGGTCATCATTGTCACCGTCTTTCTTCTTATTCGTTGGATTCTTTTTCTCAGGCAACTCCCGCTTGTCGAACTCTTTCTTGATGTGGATGCATTGAGCCATCGTATGTTTGCCGTGCGGATGATATGGACAAGGGATATTCATGACTTTATCCAGGTCAAGGGTGCTTTTCTTCCGCGTGGAGCGCTCAACTGCTGCGACCGTGTTGTCTGGCTTGCGCTTGTTGCGGTTGAAATCACGCCTGTTGTTGTTGTTACGGCGCTCGGGACTACTCTTGTCTTGGTTGTTTCCACCATTGGAGTTGTTGTCCTTGCGCTTGTCGAATCGTTCGCGTTCTCGATCGTCTTGATCTGCCTAATCTGCAGCCATGCTCCTGAGTTCCGCAATGGTTTCTGGGCGTCGTCTTCCAAACTCGCGATGCAATTCACGCGCCCATAGACCGTCGTGAAAACAGTCGATGATCTCTCTGCCTGACACGTCTACGATCGTGGCTCGTTTCTCGAAGAATCTCTTGATGTATTTGCGCAGGGTTTCACCTTTCTCCTGCTTGCAAGATGCTAATTCAAATCGGGTTCCGGGCCGTGCACAGGTTCCCTGAAAGTTAGCAGTGAACTTGCGCGTGAGTTGTTCCCAGGTGTCGATGGATCCAGGGCGGAGGCCCTCGAGCCATGTTAGTGGAGCGGTATCCATCATGATTGGGAAGTATCTGACTTTGACGTCATTGCTGTCGCCCGCCATGGTGATTGCCGTCGAGTAGACTCGCAACCATTGTTCTGGGTCTTGTTTGCCTGTGAACTTCTCTATTCCAGTCGTCTTGAACTTCTGAGGCAACAGGACCTTCTTGATGCGGCTGGAGAAAGCTGGAAATCCATCATATTTGTCGGATGGAGATTGCTGTCTTCTTCCGCGGTAGCCGTCGTCCTCGTCATCGTTTCGGCGGTTCAAGTGGTGGCTTGGGGAACCACTTGGTTCAGGGTCTTGACGACCTCGGCCGCCTTGATAGTTGCGGTCACGACCACGTGGGGGGCAATCGCCATGGCCATCGTCGCCCGAGGGGTCATTGTCTGGCTGATTGTCTCTGCCACGGCCGTGTGATCGACGATCTCGATCACGATTGGTGTCACGTGGTGGGTTTTGTTCCCGGTTATGTGAAGGCTGCTCTTGATCAGCTGGGATTGGGCCGTAGAGTTGTTCAAATTCAGCTCGTCGACGAATCTCGGAAGTTATGCGATTGGCTCTGCTGGTGTCGATTTGGGAGCGGGCATCTCGGTTGGTGTTGATCGTGTTCCGGAGATCGCCAGCCGCAGGGTTGGTTCTGTTTCCTCCTTGGGGAGCCGGTGCAGTGCCTCGGATCACGATTTGCCCTGCGTTTCCCTGTGGGGCACGGCTTGGGTGAGGGGATGATACGGAGCGGCTGCCTTGAGTTCTTTGGTCTTGAGTCCTCTGGACCATTCCTGGCCCACCTTCGGGTTGGGGCTGGGCCGCGGCTAGCAAGGTGAGTACTTGTTGTAGCTGCGGTGTGCTAGGCATAGCTTTGACAATTTCAGCAGCCACGGTAAGATTGGTTGGTGCGTCGGGTAGGACGGGTTGATCCCCGACCATCTGGAAATCATTATCGAGGTTTCGTGTAGCGGCGGCGCGCCTAGCTGCATTGACGCGCCTTTGCCTGCGCTTCACGTTCCTCGATCGCCGGGACGTCCTCTGTTGATCAGTCTCATTGGGTACAGTCGGCTCTTCGTCGGAGATATCGCCCATAAGCTCTCGCTCGTATTGATCTCCTTGTCCTGGTGCGCCTGCCATGTAAACTTGCCTGCTTGGATCGCACAGTTGTAGGCTCAAAGCACCAGAGAAGTTATCCCCCGTTGAGTCGGAAGAAGAGGTGATCGAAGCGGTCTTGCCATCTTGATAGGGTAGATCCTCCAGTATTGCGGCACTTAGTCTCGACTCGTTGCTCGAACAGGAATCAACAGGGATTGCGCCTGGCCAGTGAACAAGGAGTCCTCCTGGCGAGTTGGTCACGACAAGTCCTGAGGGGAGCCGAACGATTGGTTGCTCGAGGGTAACGTCAGACTTGTAGTAAGTGCTGCAGTTGAATCGTGCAACGTTGTCTGGGGAGTTGCTTAGTAAGAGCGTAAAATTGTCTTCGTCTTCGTCCTCTGATGGTCCAGAGACCAACTCAGAGGCCTTACAACGATTCACGATCTGGCTAGGCGATAAGCTTGTCTTGTCGCCCTGCTTCGCGATGTACATCTGTTGATATACAGCCGCGGAGTTGGAGAGGCCGAACGGGAATCGATCTGGGTGGTTTTCCGATGGCATAGCCAGCTCGGAATCCCTGACTCTTTCCATGTTTGGAACATAGTTGTACCCAGTCTTGACTAGGAGAGTCCCGTTCGGAGTTCGAGTCGTTGTCGAAGTCGAACTTGGTGTTGAAGTAGGGGTTGATGAACTCGTCGAGATCTGATTCTCGGCGAGGTCTTGACGCGGCTCCAGTGGAGATGCCGGCATCGAGTAGGGCCCCGGTCGATCTGCTAGGAACGACTCGAAACCGAGCTTGCCATCAGAGACGAAGGTCCATGAGCCGATGAAGAACTTCGCGCCTTCCTCGATGCCGCTTGCTCTGAAAGTTGATCCCATCGCGCCTAATGTCGAGCTTCGGCGAGCGCCCCCCACGGTGGACGCCAAGTGTCGACGAATTATGTCGAGCACGTCTAACTGGGGATACCCCAGGGAGTAGATTTGTGTGGGTCTCGCCGAGTTCTAGGAACGAAAGTACACGAACAACACAATTTAGACAGGTTCGGGCCGTGAATAGCGTAATACCCTACGTCCTGTGTGCTTGAATGTATTGCACGTGTGATTGTCTCATGTTTTGAGGGGGTCCCTGCCCCGCCTTATATGGTCCGGTAGGCAGGGTTACAAGTCGGTTTGTACAGTCCTAGTCGTATACAACATGGATAACTACAACAGAGTACTTTGGAGAGTTTCCTATTAGTACACGACTAGTTATTCCAATCTACTACGCCGTTTTGCACCATAGCCGACTGGTTTGCAGTAGTCGGATCAGACTCTCTCTGCCGAGTAGTTTAATCCTCTGGATAAGTGGCCCTAGGGATCCTGGTCCCACAACAATATACCCCTTTATAAGATTTGTCTTTATTATTTCTCCATACGCAAGTGGTGTTTTAAGTTAAAATTTGGTGGGATGATAGAGACCCACATATAGTATTTTTCAAAAATATAATATGAATTTTTCGTCATCATTTCTCGTAAAATTTAGTTTGATATAGTTAATTTATTATTATATAACATAGTCTTTCAAAATAATAATGAAAAAATTCATAACATATTTTCTAAATATAATTTATTATCTGCTCTATTATACCACAAAATTTTAATTCAAAATAACATGTGTACATGGAGAAACAAAAAAAGAAATATTACAAAGGGGTAAACTGGACCGATTGAGATAGTTGGGGTGTAAAACTGACCAAAACATACTTTAAGGGGTTACCCGGACTTTGTCCATACTTGAGGGTAGTAATTTGAACTTTTTCCAAATCAGAATACAGATTTGCCCCCCAATCACAACTATCTCATTTTTCACCGGTAGAGCAGTAGATTATCGACCTTAACAACGTAGAGCAGTAGATTATCGACCTTAACAACAATTTGACTATACATCACTATGTTATTATTTTGACTAATTGCATGCATGCCACTAATCCTGTTTGCATTTGTACATGTGAATTTGATTTTGCATGCCCAACCTCCCTTAAGCACCACGTATAACAAAAGCCCAGCTACATGTTTTACTGTTCTAATTGAGGGCTCGTTTGGTTTTGGCCAGACGCTGTCCATCCAACAATTGGCGTGCTAATGCACAAGCGGACGATTTTGATGCTAGCAGTTAGCAAAAAAAATGAACTAGACTGATGTTGTGGGCACTTTGGCGCGACAACGCGCTAGCTGCGAACCAAGAAATGGCCAAATGCATTGGGGCGCACCCGTGATTGGCAGGGCTGACTTTGGCAATAATCCAAATGCGCACTGAAAACATCATCTGCATTATTTTTCATTTTTCCTGCATTCATCAATTTCAAGTTGATTTCAGCAATTTACACTTGCTTTATGTGCTTCCATCCTAATCCGGTGACTCTTCTTTGCAGATGGAAATGTATGGGGATGGTTTCACTTGTTACTCTTCTGTTTTTACGCTCACCAAATCTATTTCTTTCGTGCCACGATTGGTTAAAAAGAAAATCTTAAATATATTAGAGTACTATGGAACTAATTTGTCAAGACCATTGACATCCAACAATGAGTACGGGCATTGTTGAGTTCATATTGTGGTATCCTCCAACATCTGAAGAGAAATGGCATTGGTGGGAAATTCAAAGTGTCATAATAAACAAAGGCATAAGGTGTACAAAATTCACCTACCAACCATTGGTATATATACTGTTCTTATGCTGGGCTCCAACGGAAAATAGGTATCCAGCCATTTCACTTCCAGGAGACAAATAGTGTGAGCTTATCATTTCATAACCATGACAGGATAAATGGCTCTCATGCAGGTTGGTTGCAGGAGAAACAGAGAGCATCTGCTTTTTGGGTGTTTGGTTGGCTCTTTATATATCTCTGTACTTTTTTTTTGCAGGTTGACCACCAACCACATGCAGTTGATCGAGCATGTCCTCCTACCACCCAGTGTTTGGTTCCTAAACTTTGAACCTGAGATCAAAGCATGCACTGAAGAAGAAAGATTGGAGCATGAATCAACAAGAAGCAGCAGCTTGGCTGAGGCTTACAGAATTCAGAGCTAGTCGTCGGACAGCACAAGCTTTGCATTTACTTAGTGTCCTGAAGCTATGATGCGATGCTATGCTCTATTAGATTCTCTGCCTTTTGGCACCAAAAAATCAAGATTAAAGAGCACTTCCACTCTGAAAAATTAAGCAATTGAACCCAGAAGTTGTATTGCCATATGCAATCGATAGAGACCTATATATCCACTCTGCCAGAAGTTGTTTTGCCGCGTGCAAGGACGAAGGATGGATCGGAGCTCGCCGGAGGAAATAAGAGGAGACGTCGACGACGAGAGGGAGCGCTCGATTCTTGTCGCTACACGACGCACGCGGCGGCGGCTTCTCGATCGATCGCCATGGCGCCCCGCTAATTCCGATCCATGCATCTCCCCTGCTTTTATTCTCGACCGCAAGATCTTGATCGGACGGTTCTGAGGCACCCAGGGGTGGACGGTAAATGAAATACCGACCACTCCCTGCCTCGTCGCCGGAGCGCAGGAAGACGGCGAGGGAAGCACGGGGCTGAGGAAGGAAGGAGCACGCCGTTCATGCGGCGCTAGAAACCGCAGACGCTCGTGCAGTGCCGCCGCCGTGGTCGGTGCCGACGTTGGCGCGCGACGATGTGGAGCGGCGCGCCGAGCTTCAGGGTGCTTGCCATGGCGTCTGAGAGCTTTTCTTGGTCTCCTCTGTTTCAGATTGTCTGTTGCAGGGGGAAGTCGTCACGGCGCAATTTGGCGTTCTCGATCGATTGGCCTCCTCTAGTGTAGTCCGCCATGGCCACGGTGGCAAAGAAGATGTAGATGTGTGTGTTAACAACGAACGCGCTGGAGAGGATGCAATGCCGATCGAGTTGTCCACAGGCAGGTAAGGTTTGGCACTGCCGGCGACGGGCAGAGACGTACCGATGGCGCCTCAAACACAAGTCGGAGCCAGAGCTCAGCAACGTCGATGGCCTCTCGTCCGATCCGTCGTCTCGCTGTAACTAATTTCACATATGATGGGAATGGCAAGATGCCCTGAAAGAGAGCACATATGATGCTACCTAGCTCATGCTACTTCCATTTCTTTTTTGGCGAAATAGCCGATTTTGTCCCTCAACTATTGCCCGAGGCTCACTTTGATCCTTAAACTACCGAAACAGCCATTATAGTCCTTAAACTTTCATAAACGACTCAATTCCGTCCTTGTGCTGACATGGCTTCCACGTTAGCTCGCCTCGTCATCGCCCTGTCATCTAGGATTATGATTGGGATTTTAATTTTTCTTCGTCTCGTCCCCAACTAGTACTGAAGGATGGATATCCATAAAGGACCAAGTGAAGATCATTGTTACTAAAATTTGATTGTAACAGAATTCGTATCAGATGTAGAAAATGTTGTACTGATAATGGTGATTGGGCGATGATGAGGCGATGATAAATCAAAAACTAGCTGATTGAGCAATGACGAGGCAAGCCACATCAGCGAAAGGACGAAATTGAGCCGATTGTGAAAATTTAAGGGCTATAACGGCTGTTTTGGAAGTTTAGGGACGAGAATGAGCCTCGGGCGATAGTTTGAGGACGAACACGGCTATTACGCCTTCTTTTTTCTAACAGATAGTATACGATTGGTGTGAGTCGCACCTGTGACGTACTAATCACCACAGACATAGTCGCACCTGTTTTCATTTTCGATCTGCACAGTGATCCGCCGTAGATTGAAAAAAAAGACAACCAAAGAACATAAATAAATTGACTAAACTAAAATAACAGTGTTGATGGTCTTAACTACCCAAGGCAAAACTAGCCCCAGCTATGCCATATATAGAAAAAAAATAGATGTGAATCTCAATAAAATTAAACAAGAGATGATCCTTGGATTAATCTAACTTTAACTTCTAGAGACAAGATTTAAACATGAGATGATCCTTGGATTAATCTAACTTTAACTTCCAGAGACAAGATTTAAACCGCGGGAGAAGGTATCGATTGGCGCCGGTGGTGCGTCCCGGTCACCGTCGACGATCGCTTCTTCCCACCTCTCCTAATTCGTACTCATGGGCACCAAACATATTTACATCATTATTGGTGGTGAGAATAGTTCATCCTATTCTATTCATTCTCTTTTGATAAACATATTTATAAATAAAAGATTTTCACAGATGATATACCAATTTAAATTCCTCAACAGTCCCGTTGCGATTCGAAAAGATGATTAAAATCACAACGGCTAGCATGAGAAACATTTTTTCTGCTAAAAAAAATGAAGATGAGCATATAGTTACTATGATTTTCAACTTGATAATGTGGTCTCTTCCAATGTCTCATAAGGGATATTTTGTTCCCTTATAAAATGAAGATGAGGATAAAGTCATAGTAAAGGAAAGGTAGAGATGTAGTTGCGCCATATTAGAGAGTATCTTCCTCTTCTACCAATCTCCCTTATAAACATATATAATCTTCTCCAACCTGAATGGACATGCATGATATTCCCATTTTTTCATCAAACAACTGGCGTGACCTTCGTTCTTTATTTGTCATTTCATTACCATGACAATGTATAGCCAGGTAACTAAAGGAACAATACTTACCCACGAAAAAAAATAGCGGCACTATAGCGCCAAACCAGAACCAACGCGAAGCTATTGTGCCTTTTCACGCTATTGGCGCTATAGCCGATATAGCGCGCTAAAGCGCCGCTATAGCTATTTAGGGGCATAGCGCGCTAAATCTGGCGCTATTTCCACTTTTCCCAAATATGGTGAATTCGGCCCAGACGGAGAAGATGACAATGATATTGATATGCTATCTGATTCTGAGGCTGAAGCTGAACCATACAATCCATACTAGATCATTGCTTTGCTCCTTAAGTCCTTAGTCCTTAGTCTTGGCTGCCAATGTGGAATTGACAAATTATAGCTCTTTTGCTTTGTTGTGAACTTGTGATCGTGATGTGAATTGTGAACTTAAGTCCTTAGTCTTTTGTTTATGTTGGATTATTGCCCGTGCAATATTGGGTTATAATCACTTGATTATCAGTTATCACTTTGTCAGATATTCTTATATTAAATTATAAATTTATGATCATGTTTTTGGAAACAAATAGCGCGCTATAGCGGCGCTATAGCGTGAGCAGTGATCTGCCGCTATAGCGCGGCAATAGCGCCGCTATAGCGGCCGCAATAGCGGCATAGCGTCCAGAAAATGGGAAACGCTAAATTCAATAGCGCGCCATTTAAAACCTTGATACTTACCCTCTCTCGTCGTCTCACAGCCACAAGCCCACATTACAAGACACACCACACACCACCTAGCCAATAAGTGTGGCACCGTGCAGTGCCACGCGTGGCTATAAAAATAAGTCATATATGAAAGTTTAGGGGTGTAAGTTCTTTTTCAAAAAGAAAAAGTCTTAGTCTCTATTATTATCAAAGATAAAGTTTTGGGCTTAACCATGCCTCATAAGTGTAAGGCCCAAGGCCAAGCACAAGGACTAAAAACCAGCCCACCCAGCATCCCGGATAGATTGACTTGTGTATGCAAAACTGCGGATAGATTGACTTGTGAGAGAAAATTTCAATGGATGCCTATTGCCTATGCAAAACTGCGATGACAGATTAGAAACTAGGTAACTGTGTCAGAAGAGTTTCATGGTGATGAAACTCCTCTCACATCCCATGAAACTCTTCACTCTCCCTCCTCTGCCACATCAGCACATTTAATGTCGTGAAACTCTCATAAAACCCCCACTGAGCTGCTCCATAGATCATGAACCAAGGAGAAACGAAACCCGCTTGGCCCAGCAACCCACTACTCTAGGGTGCCACGCGGGCCAACGAATTCCCCAGTGCAGGCCTCGTCGACAACCCACTACTTCAGGCATGGTCGGTAAATGAAATATCAACCACCCTGACCCTCCCATTCCGCAGTGCTCGCCGCGGCGTCGCGCTCCCCGCTCGGCGCCGCCGATGGCCGCGACGTGACCGCACCCTCCCTAAGCCAATCACCGCGGCCTTCGTCCTCCGCCGGCGCACTTTACCGCGCTCATCCACTTGCCGCATTGCTCTCCGCGGCGCCGGCGGCGTTCGACACCTTCCCGCGCCGTCCTTTGATCCCGTTCATGTCCGCGCGCGGCCAGCGGCGCCGGAGATGACGACACTGCCTGACTGCCCTGCCCCTTCGAGCGCATTTCCTCGCCCCGCAGCTCTGCCACGTCGAGCCTTGGACGGCGGGCCTCAACTCAATGATGCATGCTCACCGCGCCGTGCGTGGCCTGCTGCTGCAAAAGAAAGTCGGTATATCACTGCCATTGCCATTGAGGTGAGATACGTTCCGATGTTTATGTTTAGACGGCAAGGCATCTCAAGCTGATCCTGGGTTCTCAATGCATGAAATTAAACATCAGCAGCAATGACGTGGCTGTCAGTCTCCTGGTATCAGACATCAGCAGCAATGAAGCATGCACTGAAGAAGAAAGATTGGAGCATGAATCCTTGGAAATGGGTAGTTCAGCCGTTCTGGTAGGAAATCAACAAGAAGCAGCAGCTCAGCTGAGGCTTACAGAATTCAGAGCTAGTCGGACAGCACAAGCTTTACATTTACTTATAGTCTCTTGAAGGTAGGATGCGATGCTATGTTCTCTTAGATTCTCTGCCTTTTGGCAACAAATAAAATAAGATTAAAGAGCACTTCCAGACTGAAAAATTAGGCAATTGAACCCAGAAGATGAATTACCATGCAATCGAGAGAGACCTATATATCCACTGCCATTCACGTGGATCAACAATTGAACCCAAAAGGTCAGAATGATAGGCATTTGAGTCTGAAGACGGTGACGACGCCATAAATCAGTCTGCCGCGTGCAAGGACGAAGGAGACAAGCTGCACACTGATCCACGATAGATTGTTCAGAAAAAGACAACCAAAGAACATAAATAAATTGACTAAACTAAAATAACGGTGTTGATGATCTTAAACTGTACCCAAGGCAAAACTAGCTCCAGCCATGGCATATATAGAAAAAAAAAGTTAGATGTGAATCTCAATGAAACTAAACAAGAGATGTTCCTTGGATTAATCTAACTTTAGCTTCCAGAGACAAGTTTTAAACCGCGGGAGAAGTATCGATTGGGCGCAAGCACAGAGTAGTAGCAAGAGTCTTCCCACGCCCTCGCGTAGGTGGATCCCTCACCACGCCGACGATCGCTTCTTCCCACCTCTCCTAATTCCTACTTATGGGCACCAAACATATTTACATCATCATTGGTGGTGAGAATAGTTCATCCTACTCCCTTCATTCTCTTTTGATAAACATATTTTAAAATATAAGATTTTCACAGATGATATACCAATTTGATTTTCTCATATGGCCCGTTGCGGCTCGGAACCATGATTAAGATTACAACGGCTAGTATGAGAAACATTTTTTCCGTTAAAAATATGAAGATGAGGATATAGTCACTATGACTTTCAGCTTGATATTGTGGTCTCATCCAATGTCTCATAAGGGATATTTTGTTCTGCTGAAAAAAATGAAGACAAGGATAAAGCCATACTAAAGGAAAGGTACGAGATGTAGTTGCGTCATAGTAGAGAGCATCTTCCTCTTCTACCAACCGCCCTTATATACATATATAATCCTTCTCCAACCTGAATGGACATGCATGATATTCCCATTTCTTCATCAAACAACCAGCATGATGTTCGTTCTTTATTTGTCATTTCATTACCATGACAGTGTATAGCCAGGTAACTAAAGGAACAATAGTTACTCTCTCTCGTCGTCTCACGGCCACAAGCCTAATATACAAGACACATCAAACACCACCTAGCCAATAAGTGTGGCATGGTGCAGTGCCACGCCTGAGTAGAAAAAATAAGTCAGAAAAGTTTTAAGGGTATCAGTTCTTTTTTAAAATATAAAATTAAAGTTTTGGGCTCAATTCTATCAAAGATAAAGTTTTGTGCTCAACGCATGCCTCATAAGTTTAAGGCCCAAGGCCAAGCACAAGGACTAAAAACCAGCCCACCCAGCATCCCGCATAGATTTACTTGTGAGAGAAAATTTCCTTGGGTGTCTATGCAAAACTGCGATGATAGATTAGACATTAGAGTGCAGAATAATATTACGAGCTGCTCCGGTGACATATGCTTTAATGCAAACTGGTAATCCCAGTATTTCCTTTGCTTTATATATAAAGCTGGCTTCGGCCTTTGGAGGAGGATATTACGAGCTGCTCTGGTGACCAATAGCTCACCCGATCATGAAGCAAGGAGAAACGAAACCCGGTTGGCCCAGCAACCCGCTGCTCTGGGATGCCACGCGGGCCAATGAATTCCCCAGCGCAGGCCTCGTCGACAATAACAAAAGAAGGATGGACTAAAGAATCTGGGCCTCCGCTTGGCCCAGCAACGCTGGCATGCCCCCACTCTCAACTAATTGAATCGTGACCGCAGCCTCCAGATCCAACGGTATGAAATACTTCAAGCCTGGTCGGTAAATGAAATACCGACCACCCTGACCCTCCCATTCCGCCGTGCTCGCCGCTCAGCACCGCCGGCGGCCGCGACGTCACCGCACCCTCCCTAAGCCAATCTCCGCGGCCTTCGTCCTCCGCCGGCGCACTTTACCGCGCTCCTCCACTTGCCGCATTGCTCTCCACGGCGCCGGCGGCGATCGACACCTTCCCGTGCCGCCCTTCGATCCCGTTCATGTCCGCGCGCGGAAGAAAGATTGGAGCCTGAATCCTTGGAAATGGGGTAGTTCAGCCGTTCTTGTAGGAAATCAACAAGAAGAAGTAGCTTGGCTGAGGCTTACAGAATTCAGAGCTAGTCGGACAGCACAAGCTTTACATTTACTTAGTGTCCTGAAGCTAGGATGCGATGCTATGTTCTCTTAGATTCTCTGCCTTTGGGCTTTTGGCAACAAAAATCAAGATTAAAGAGCACTTCCAGACTGAAAATCTGAACAATTGAACCCAGAAGTTGTATTGCCATTGCATTCATGTGGATCAACAATTGAACCCAAAGGGCCATAATGATTGGCATTTGAGTCTGAAGACGGGGACGAGACGCCATAAATCAGTCTGTGCATGGTAGAGAGCTGCAAGGACGAAGGAGACAAGCTGCTTTGCGGTCAGATGGATCAGAGCTCGCCACCGGAGGCAACACAAGAGGAGACGACGAGAGGGAGCGCTCGATTCTTGTCACTACACGACGCGGCGGCGGCGGCGGCTTCTCGATCGATCGCCATGGCGTCTTGGCTTTTCTTACCCATCGCGTTCGTGCGGATCCGAGTCTCCCCTGCTTTTAATCTCGACCCCAAGATCTGGATCGGAAGGCTCTCGGGTTACCCAGGGGTGGACGGTAAATGAAATACCGACCACCCCCTGTCTCGTCGCCGGAGCGCAGGAAGACGGCGAGGGAATTGAAGCACGGAGGGGAGCGGGCTCGCCGTTCATTGGTGCCGCTCCGGTGTCCTTGGTGGGTGGCGACGTTGATATATATGCCGCGCGCCGAGCTTCAGGGTGGCTTAATTGCCATGGCCTCTGGGCTTTTCTTCTGAGGTCTCCTCTGTTTCAGATTGCCGGTTGCAGGGGCGAGTCATGAGTCAATTTGGCGTTCCCGATTGGCCTCCGGCCTCTAGTGTATTCGGCCATGGCCACGGTGGCCAAGAAGAGGATGTAATAATGTCGAGTTCAGGTTTGCAGGCCGGGACTGCCGGCGACGTACTGGTGCCTCAAACACAAGTCGGAGCCACAGGTAGCTCAGCAACGTCGATGGCCTCTCGTCCGATCCGTCGTCGTCTCCCTGTAACTAACGAGCAAAAGGACATTTCACGTTAATTTGGATGGGAAAGGCGAGATGCCCCGAAAGAGAGCACATGCATGATGCTAGCTCATGCTACTTCCATTTCCTTTCTATAAGAGATAGTATAACGATTGGCGTGAGTCGCAGCTGTGACCAGATTCCTTCACAGCACAGACATTAGATCAAGCCGCTCAATATCAACAAACGGGAGCCTGCTTTCATTTTCGATCTGCACAGTGATCCGCTATAGATTGTTCAGAAAAAGACAATCAAAGAACATAAATAAATTGACTAAACTAAAATAACAGTGTTGATGATCTTAACTACCCAAGCCAAAACTAGCTCCAGCCATAGCATATACAGAAAAAAAAAGTTAGATGTGAATATCAATCAAACTAAACAAGAGATGATCCTTGGATTAATCTAACTTTAGCTTCCAGAGACAAGATTTAAACCGGGGGAGAAGGTATCGATTGGCCACAAACATAGAGTAGTAGAAATAGTCTTCCGACGCCGTCGCGGTGGTAGTAATCAGCAGCCCCGTGACGATCGCTTCTTCCCGCCACTCCTAATTCCTACTTATGTGAACCAAACATATTTACATCATCATTGGTAGTGAGAATAGTTCGTCCTACTCACTTCATTCTCTTTTGATAAACATATTTATAAATATAAGATTTTCACAGATGATATACCAAGTTGAATTCCGCAGCAGGCTAGTTGCAGCTCGGAACTATGATTAAAATCACAACGGCTAGCATGAGAAACATCTTTTCTCCTAGACAAATGAAGATGAGCATATAGTTACTATGACTTTCAACTTGATAATATGGTCTCTTCCAATGTCTCATAAGGGATATTTTCTTCCGCTAAAAAATGAAGATAAGGAGAAAGTCATAGTAAAGGAAAGGTACGAGATGGAGTTTCCCAGAGCATCTTCCTGTTGTACCAACCGCCATTATATACATATATAATCTGCTCCAACCTGAATGGACATGCATGATATTCCCATCTTTTTCATCAAACAACTAGCGTGATCTTCGTTCTTTATTTGTCATTTCATTACCATGACAATGTATAGCCAGGTAGCTAAAGGAACAATAGTTACCCCTCTCTCTCTCGTCTCACGGCCACAAGCCCAGGTAACTAATCGGACGTGCACAAGCTAATAAATCCTTCTATAATGAGAGTCCCAGAGTCCCCCGTGGTCACACCAGACAAGGGTCCGTTTGTCCCTGTCGTCCCTTCCAAAAACCAGCAGATGAATCAGTTCATTTTCATAGCCGAGTCCCAATCCAACTAACCACTTGCTCTTCCGACATGATCTCGTGCAAAGTTTTTCTTCTTATTAGAAGTCCGCTGCGGTCAAAACTTATCTACCATTCCAGCGGCAGCAGCAACATGAAACCGATGGGAGGAAGGACTAAAGTACGGCCACACTTTAGTTGATGAGCTGGAAAACCAAATAATTGTCTACAGTACTGGCGTCAAAAGCGATCTACTATGTCTAGCAGCAACAGCGCACCGTCCATCATCTTCATGGATGAGATCACGCCATAGCCGGCCCCTAATAGTGATACGAGGTAGAGCACCGTGTGATCTTGTAGATCGAGCAGCTCACGCTCATGGACGGGCTCCGATCCAGCAACGCAAGCAGGCTGTAGTCATCAGCATGCGGTTCAGGGGAACTATTGTAGTGGAGTTGGGGACATATCAAGGGCTACGAACGCCACTGTGCATTGGGCGGCTGTCCCAATTGGAAAGATGATGTCATGAAGAAAACAGAAGTATTGGTAGGACGCATGTGTAGACAAGACCTGCTAGACAATTAATGAACGTTCGGTGTGTATGGCAACAAGAGAATTTATACAGTTGGCCAGTCGCACACATCAATCTTTGTTGACTTTGGATATCGTTGAATGATACACTACTTCATAGAGAGATGGCCAAACAATCCCCCCCTCGCGTCGCCCTCGTGCGGCGACTCGGGCGGACCCAAACCCTAGCCGCCGAAACCTCTCCCCGCCGTCCTCCGCCGTCGGGCCACCGCCGGAGGGAGAACCGGAAGTCCGCGCGGCTCCCTAGGAAGGCGGTGGCACGGCTTCTCCTTCCTTCCTCCGGGGACGACGGCGGGCGCGGCCGTCCCGGCCTCTGGAGTCTCCGCCGGCGCCGGTGGCCTCTTCCTCGGCGGCGGCGGCTGACCACGGATTCGGGCTGCCCTCGTCCGGATCCGGTGGTTCTGCGTCGGGGGAAGCGCGGGAGCTCTGCTGTGTGGAGGGGGGCGGAGGTGGACGGGGGTGGCTACAGTGGCGTCTGGCGGCGGTTAGGGGCCGGTGACGGGTCCTGGCCTGCTGCGTCCGGCAGTGCCGCGGCCAGCGGCGCCTGGGTCGGGCGGTCGGTTGCGGCCGGATCTGCGGGTTTGGCGGCGACATTCCAAGCGGCGGGGTTGTCTGTTATGCCTTCTACGGGTCTTGGCCCGGCGGTATGCTCTTCCTCTTGCTCGTCGGTGACTTTGGTTTAGCGCCGCCGTGGTGGTGGGGCTGGGGGGCTATTGGAGCAGGCTGGGGCGCCGTGGTGGTGCTGCGGTCTGCACCGGGCTTGTTCCGGTACTGGCGATGGAGATAGGGGAGGAGCGGGCCACTGTCTTGCTCATGGCGGGCGACAGGCATGGTGCTAGTCGGGCAAACGCCTTCACTGACTTCGGTTGGTGGCCATGGTGGCGGCGGCCTTGGGGCGTCGCTTTTCCCGTTGGGGTACCATGGAGAGGCATCATGTTCTCTGTCGAGCGGGGCTGCCCCTCTGGAGATCGGGGAGTGTCCGTGTTTCCATCCTCCCACTTCGGTTGTCTGTCACTATGAGTTCGCGATTGGCACCTCTGCTTCGTCGCCGCACTCCTTGTTGGTGGTACCATCAAATCATATGCCGGGTGTGAGCCCGGATAAGCTGCGAAAGGTGTTCCTATCAGCTCGAACGGAGGTCGGTGTTTTCAGCTAGTCTTGGTCTGGATGTTTCTCCCACTCTAAGTCCCCCTCCGTTGGACAGCCTTCATGAGGCAGCGGTGTGGCGTAGCTACGAGGGGTGGTGTCGAAAGGGAAAGGCTCGGGTGAAGCTGGCAAGTATGTTGCTCGGTGGCGATGCTTACATATGACAGCAGGTCTCTTTTTGGCTGTGTGAGCCATATGTTGTGTGGGAGTTGTTTTTCTTCAAGCGTGACCTCCTTCTATAGTTTTCTTGTCCATATGTTGCATTGTGCCTGCAACTTCTTTGTAATCTGTGGTTTTCGCCACCTCAATTAATGGAAAGTTCAGGTCGGCCTCTGGCCTACCGTAGTGTTCTCCAAAAAAAAAAGATACACTACTTCATAGAGATAGAAATAAACCGCACTGCACACCAACATAACATGCAATAGACAAGTTTGGCGATTTTGTTTCGATTTTCTTTTACTCGTACAATTTACCCGTAGCAACGTACATGTACTTTTACTAGTATATTCCTAGAATGGACTAGTTATGAATCCATAAAACCCTCAAAAATACATAACATTGACGCTACAGATCAAATTGTTGACTTGGTTCCTGAGAGGAATCCCTAAAACTCTAATAAATGAGCATTATGAACAGGGGCACCTAATATAAATGTGTTGGTTAAGCTAGTGGTAAAAGGAGACATAATATTTAGTTGGATTGGTGAGTAATATAAACAGGGGCACAGTGTGAACCATGTAGATAAATGAAGTGCATGGTACATGTTTTCTCTTTCGAAATTTGAGCTCGGTGACCATCATTTTGGTTTCCTCCAATGCTTCGGAGCTACTACTACTCGATGTACAAAACTTTGCTCGCATGGCTAAAAGGAGTAACTTTTTTAGTGTCATACATGTCGTAGGCCCATATATATAGCCTTTACTACCCGATCATTTTGTTAACTTCATATATTCGAGCTACCTTATAAGCACACAATTGTTGTAGCAAGTCATCTAAAAACCATTTATTTATCATATTTTTAACATGAGCCTTTTTTAACATGCATACTGAAATGATCAAAGGTCCCAAAATTGGTATAATGGAAAATGAGAAAGGCATGAAATGTACATATGGCAATTATGTAATGCAATGGTTCAGTAAGTTCCATAATTTTTTACAGCTACAAGAAGTGTTAGGCACGGGAGGAAAAAAGGGGGTCACAACTGAGTAAACGAGATGAAAAGAGAGATAATACAAAGTAGTTAGGAATGTGTTTATGAGTATTCAGCAATGACCCACCAAGGCTAGCAGCTAGCTGAGCTGAGACTTAGATGATGGCGAGCATGTTTCACTTGGTGGATATATGACCCCCAACCCAACCCAACCCAACGCTAGTAGCCTATTATAGCCGCCGCCTTGCAGTAGTTAAGGGTCTGATTGGTTGCCAGCACAAGGGCAAGCCTGGCTAAGACTTGTGCATGGCCAGCCCAAGCCAGGCCCCCATAAGCCAACCTGCCCGTAATTGGTTGCCATGATATCTCTAAGCCTGCATTGGTTAAATCTTGATTGGTAGGCTGCATTGCTGCGGTAGAATCACCTAACTTATGGAAGGGTAAGCTTTAGCTCCTTACCTCCCCTTCATCCCGTCATCTTCTTCCTTCGATCCCCCGACCTCTACTCACCGCTCGATGCCCCGCCCCACCTCCGCCGCACACCACCGTCGTCCGGCGCGTCGTCCCACCTCCGCTGCATGCCACCGCCCGGCGCGCCGCTCCACAACCGCCCCACACTGCCGCCCGGCACGCCGTCCCATCTATGCCGCACGCCACCCCATGGAGCACATTGCCCCATCTCTGCCGCACATCACCACACGGAGCACGCTCCCCAGCTCCACCGCGGCTTCGGCTCGAAGCGCCTCCCACCGCGGACCGCCCGGACGAGTATTGATTCGATTCGGAGGCGGAGGGCCATGACGTCCGGCCACCATCGATCTGGTGTTCTTGGTTGTCTCGGCGAGCGCGCAAGAAAGCACGAAGTAGGCGAGGACGCGGAAGGAGCGCGCGAGCTGCGCGGTGTAGGCGAGGCGGTGAGGGTGAGGGAGACCTGGACCTATGCGTCGAAGGTCCGCGGGCAGGGCGCCGCGCTGCCGGAGGTAGAGGAGGGGAGGAAGCGGGCGGAGGGGGAGTGGTCGAGCGCCGGTGCCCCGAGCTCCAATGGCTCTCGGCCATGGCGGTGCCCCCACTTCGTCGGGCTCACCCCGCTGCAGCGCATCGACGTCAGTCTCCGCATCGCGCTCTCCGTCGTCGCCATGGCCGGCGCCGCGCTCACCGAGAAGAGGATCCCACCGAGCCGAGCCGGAGGAGTAAGACGGCACTGTGGCGGGCGGCGAGGACCAACGGCGGCGGCGACGGAGCGAGGTCTGGGGAGGTGGAGTGGGGCCGCTGCCGCCGAGGGGAAGCAAGTCTGGGGAGCGGGCGGGCATCGGCACTCCGGCGGCGAGGAGAGGGCGATGCGGAGGTGACCCCCACGGAGGTGACTGAAACCCGCACATGGGCCTTGTGCAGGCCGCACAAGGTGGAAACGCAACTCCCTTGCGTTTCCAGCTTATGCAGGCCGTACAGGCCTTTTGGCCCCCTGGAGCCAGGCTAAGAGCCCATCCAGGCAACCAATCAGCCCATTCTTGGCTTATAGAAGCCTGGATAGCCCCTAGTGCAGGCAACCAATCAGCCCCTAACCGGCTACTATGCAGGTTTCTCGATCCATGCTGTCACGATCAGGGGCAACGGCGTGGCTCCAGTCACGATCTACTGTTGTCAGATGTACATCCAGTCAGAAACAGAGGGGAAAGTCGCAGCATCTAAATTTCAGTGCTTCGATGTTTCAACCTATAACCTGGGGAGAATTAACGATGACATACCGGTAGTATTTAACAGTCCTATACTCTGACACGCAGGGTCGTATCATTGGTGGTGAAGATAGCTCATCCTACTCCATTCATTCTCTTTTGATAAACATATTTCTAATTATAAGATTTTCACGTATGATAGACCAATCAGAGTTCCGCAGCAGACGTGTTGCATCTCGGAACGATGATTAAAATCACAATGGCTAACATAGGAAACATTTTTTCCACTAAGTAAATTAAGACGAGGATAAAGTCACTCTCACTCTGAACTTGATAATGTGGTCTCTTCCAATGTCTCATAAGAGATATTTTGTTCCACCAAAAAATGAAGATGAAGATAAAGTCATAGTAAAGGAAAGTTTATTTTTTTGAGGGCATAGTAAAGGAAAGGTATGAGTTGTAGCTGCGCCATATCGAAGAGCATCTTCATCTTCTACCAACCACCCTATATAGATATATAATCTTCTCCAACCGGAATGGACATGCATGATATTCCCATTTCATCTGACAATTAGCGTGATCTTTGTTCTTTATTTATCATTTCATTACCATGACAATATATATAGCCAAGCCAGGTTTTAAATAGCGCGCTATAGCGTGCTAATTGAAACGTCGCGACACAATTGCACTTTTTTGCGCTATTTACGCTATTCGCGCTATAGCGCGCTACAGCACCGCTATCCTGTAATAGCACCATAGCGCGCTATTCTGGCGCTATTGTCATTTGATTAGGCCGGCCCATATGTTGATCAAAAAAAAGAAAAAAGAAAACAACCTGGCCCAAACTCTACCCTATCTGGTGCTTTTATGCCTTCGTGGATGTATGGCTATATGCTTTTATGGCTATGGATTGTATTTGTATGCACTATGAACTCATGGATATATCATATATATATATATATATATATATATATATATATATGAATATAACATGTTTTTATGTTTCCTGTATTTTTGAAACAAATAGCGCGCTATAGCGGCACTATAGCGGCAGCAGCAGCATGGCGCTACGGTGCATAGCCGCCGCTATAGCGCGGCCATAGCGGCGCTATAGCGTCCAATAGCGCCCAGAAATGGCTGACGCTATTTTTCATAGCGCGCTATTTAAAACGTGGTAGCCAAGTAATAATAAAAGGAACAATCGTTACCATCTCTTGTCGTCCCACGGTGCAAGGCCAGCCCTGTTTAGTTACCGTAAACTTTCTAAAATTATCTCTCCAAACTTCAATATTCACCTATATCATATCAAACCACATCAAATCTCTCTCCTCATACATAGAGCATTAAATATAGATAAATAAAAAAAACTAAGTACATGATTTCGATGTACACAACGATACGAATCTTTTGAGCCTAGTTATGTCATGGTAGGACAACGATTACCACAAACAAACGAAAAATACTACAGTGCACTATAGTGTTGGATGTGACTTTTCGATCAAATTTCACCCACCCCTTTTTACAACTGAACACACCCCATGCAAGAAGCATCACACAGTTACACATCACCAACTGCAGTGACACACGTGAGTAGAAAATAAGTCAGGAGAGTTTAGGGGTTTCAGTTATTTTTTTTCAACAAAAAAAGAAAATTTGGGCTCAATTATTTTAAAAGATAAAGTTTTAGGCTCAACGCGTGGCTCATAAGTTTAAGGCCTAAGGCCAATCACATGGACTAAAACTAGCCCAGTCAGCATCCCCCATAGATTGACTTATGGTCTTCTCGCCGACGAGCCCGAGGGGCGAGGGCGCCGCCGCCGCCGCCGACTCATCCGGTACTCGCGCGACAGAGACCATGGCCGGTCGCCGCCGCCGCAGCGGACGAGCACGTCCGGCGGCGCCGTCACCATCGCCAGACGAACCAGCAACGCAGGATCCCGCCACTCTCAGGTCCGCGCGCCGTCTATTTCCCAAACCCACGATCGATTTATGTCTCTCCTACCTGTTATTGCTCACTCGGTCTAGTAACAGAGTGAAAATGTTAAACCACTGACACTGATACGACCGCGCATAGAACAGATGTGATTAGTTGTGGCGTTGCTTATGCACGAGTTTGTTTGCCGAGTTCGGCCTTCAGCGTAGCTTATGGCACCTTGGGATCGAAATACTCAGTTTAATGGTGGAGCTGATTGTTCAAAGCAATCTACAGAATAGGGGGGAATATAAAGTTCTGCATGACATAATGGTTGGGCTATTATTCTGATTCATGCACTTCGTGTGTTGTCAAACCGTTGGTTTTCTGTTGCTTCACGCTGTCATCTTGAGAATAGAAGCAGCCAATTCGATTGCCCCTTTGGCATTATTCTGAAAATATTTTTTTAGCGAACGCTCCTGAACGTGTATTTCATTAAGAGGAAGCTATTCTGAAAATATCACTATTAGCTAGATTTGCTAAGGTATTCAGAAATATTGGCATTCTGCTGTAGCCTATAGGTCGTTCTGGTTTTTAATTGAAGTTCAGTATGTCCATATACATTTCTAAAAGATTTATTATAGTGGTCTCTGCGTTCTTGCTTCTGATAAATTTGTATTGAATTCATTGTGTGTTTGATAGGGAAGTTGATGTTGCAAGAAAACCTTCCAAGAAGCCCTACCACGCCTCAAGCTCTACCGGTACATCCTCTGTCACATCCGGCCATGCATGAAGTTTGGGCAGATCTCCTGGACTGCCTGCTTCACCAAATAATCGCTCTCCTTAGCTCAATCAGTGACCTCCTTGATTTCAGTGGCACCTGCTGCTCTTGGCACGCTGCATTTTCGTCCTTTCCATCTAATACGTTGAGCTTGAACGTCCCACCTCTCTACCTGCAACCACATACCCGCTATCCTCGTCGCAAGCGCAGGCACGCCGTGTATAATCTTTTATACAATTGTGAATGGCAGCTCACTGATCCTGTAAAGAGATCGTCCTTCCATCGTTGTTCCCCACCTCGAAACCATCTAAGGCGCATGAATTATTTGGGTTGCTCATATGGTCATCTCATCTTCTCCAATTCGGATAACTGCCTCCTTGTTGATGTTTTTCGTGGCACTGCCCTGGAACCTCCCAGACTCAAATCCACTGTCAACCACTACATCTACTATGGAATCTTTAATGCTCCCATCAACTCATCTGACTCATATCTCCTCCTTTATCTCGTTCATCCATGTTCCAGTGGCATGTTGGATCTAGCTCTTGGTTGGAGCACTCTGTTGGTGCTGCACCTATCATTCAGATTGTGTTTTTCAAAGGAGAGATGTATGCCTTGCATGAATGGGGCGGGATCTACACCATAAGCATGGCGCCTGAGGTCAGAGTGCAGGAAGATGAAATTGAATGGGAAGAACTCTGGGGAGAAGATAACTTGCACAATATAGCATCTTGGTTGGTGGTCTGTGATGACATGCTTCTCTTGGTTGACCTCTACAGGAACATTGATAACTTTAACAAGCCCGGCATCGCCTCTGCCACTTTCAGAGTCTTTCGACTTGATTTCTCTGGCGAACAGGCTCGATGGGTGAAGGTGGAGAATTTGGGAAACCGCGTTATATTTGTAAGCTTTGACATGAGTAACCCGGCATTCTGCTGCACAAGCCCTGAAAGATGGGGAGGAAAGAGTAACAGCATCTACGTTGCCACCCAGTCTGAAGATTCTGATGAACCTTGGACCGTGGTTGAGCTTGGTCGGTCAGCACCTTGCAAAACATGGAGGTGTGGTAAGTATCCCGATGGTCCTTACAAAAGACCGGATAACCTCTGGGTACTCCCTAGCCTGGTTTATGATGTTGGCCACTGACAATCTCTGCTTGAATTATGGTGAGTCTTAGCCATCCCTTTCCATCGCTGCTTTTATATGATTTATTTATTACTAACCGGGTCCTTAATTTTGCTGTATGGTTTCTTGACTTGGCATTCGATGCACTCGTGTGCAGGTAAGTTAATTAAGCTACACGTACAGGCATGCAATTGATTAGCCAAGCCATGACCTGCTAGTCCTTTCTGGGGTGAACAAGCAGGCTGAAGTTGTCACTTGCCTGACAAGCGGGCATGCTACTGAGACTTATACTGCGACCATTTTTTTTTCTGAACATATATGGCAGTATCCTAGAATATTGTTACGCATGATGATATCTCACTTTCTTGTGAGTTGTGACCTGCTGAACTGCCCGTGCACTCTTCTTTTGTGAACGATTATATCTGTTTTTTCTTATTAGAGTTAAATGCGTGTTCTTCAAAGGGGAGATGTTTGACATAATCTGTCTTGACTCTTGAGGCTGCACACCGTTCGCTTGGTACCTAACCTCGCATGCGGAAAGTAGATATATGAATAGAGGTACATATCATAGTATTCGTGTTGTTTTATATATGTATCACAAAACCGAATTTTTGGCTCACATCTTGTAGTACTAGCTTACGTATTTTAGATTTGCAAGTTTTGTTTCGAGAGGGGATTATTTTTGAAAATCAATAATACGTATGCAGCTATTTTGATACGGCGATGAAACATGCTGGCTGTAGCCAAATGAAACGGTGACGTGGTTTACACATTAGCTGACCGACGTTTCAAACAGATAGATTTGCAATTTTTTCTGTCAAACGATTATTTTGAAAAAAAATATATAAAAATGTTGATCTCCACTTCCAAACTGTCCAGCAACTTTCTGGCCGGCGGCCCACCCCACCGTCGATGGCCCACAGCTGGTCCTAATGTAAGGCCCGGCCCACGAACATGGGCTAAACCAGCCCAGCATTCCGCTTAATATTGGAGCCCAGCCTTCCTCACCGTCACACACACACAGCCGCGGCGCCGCCGCCGACTCATCGCGGCTGCCGGCAGAGACCATGGCCGGCCGCCGCCGCCGCCGCCGCAGCGTACGAGCCCGTCCGGCGTTGCTCCCATCGCCAGACGAATCCGAAGAACTGCAGGATCCGGGCACTCTCAGGTGCGTCGAACTCTCCGTTTCTCAAACCCTTCATCCATTTACATGTTTATCTTATGTCCTAATTTTCTCCTATTAATGCAAAAAGTCCTAGATCGCTTTGCCTCTGCGATCCTTCAATTTGTTTTCCTCCCTTCGGTTGGATGGCGCTAAAAAAATTTGGACCTGTCACTGCTCACTCGGTCTAGTAATGGAGTGAAAATGTTAAACCACTGATACGATCGCACAAAGGACATAGTTTGTTGTGTTGCTACATTCTAGTTGGCGAGTTCAGCATAGCTTATGACACTTAATATTGAAACACTTAGTTTTATGTTTCATAAAAAAAATTTAGTTCTATGGTTCAGCTGATTATTCAATCTGATCGACGGAAAAGGAGTGGAATATAAATTTCCACATGACATAATGAATGGGCAATTATTATGTTTCCTGCACTTTGTGTGTTGTCAAAACCTTTTATTTTCTGTTGCTTCATGCTTTCATATTATTGATACATGCAGCCAATTCAATTCCCCCTTTGCCATGATTCTGAAAATATCACTGTCGGATAGATTTGCTAAGCTACTCAGTGATATTAGCATGCTGCTGCAGCCTGCAGGAATAACCAAGCTGTAGTCTGTAGGTGGTTTTGTGGTGTGGCTTACTCGTATTAAAGTTCAGTTTGTTCATATGAATCCTGAGCTGGAAAAAAATACAGTTCAACAAATGAAAACCGTTGTTTCCTTCAGTGTATAGCAAGATCTTGTTGCATTTCTAAAACGTTTATTATAGTGTCTCTGCGTTCTTGGTTCTGACAAATTTGTATTGAATTCATTGTGTGTTTGACAGGGAAGTTGCTGTTGCAAGAAGGCCTTCCAAGAAGCCCTGCCACGCCTCAAGCTCTACCAGTACATCCCCTGTCACATACGGCCCTGATGGTTGGGCAGATCTCCTGGACTGCCTGCTTCACCAAATAATCGCTCTCTTTAGCTCATTTAGTGATCTCCTTGCTTTTAGTGGCACCTGCCGCTTTTGGCGCGCTGCACTCTCGTCCTTTCCATCTAAATTGAGCTTCAACATTCCACCTCTCTACCTACAACCACATATCCATTATCCTCATCGCAATCATAGTTGCGTCGCGTATAATCTTCTATACAATTGCGAGTGGCAGCTCACTGATCCTGCAAAGAGATCCTCTTCCCGTCGCTGTTCACCGCCTCGAAACCATCCAAGCCACATGCACTATTTGGGCTGCTCATATGGTCATTTTATCTTCTGCAATTCAGGTCACTACCTCCTTGTGGATGTTTTTGGCGGTACTACTGTGAGGCCTCCCAGACTCAAACCCATCAGCAGCAACAAGATCTACTACGGAACCCTTGATGGTCCCATCAACTCACCCAACTCGTATCTCCTCCTCTGCTCAGAATCATCCATTTTCCAGTGGAAAGTTGGATCTAACTCTTGGTTGGAGCACCAGTGCCACATTGGTGACTATCCCATCAATCAAATTGTGTTCTTCAAAGGTGAGTTGTATGCCATGGACTGCTTTGACGGGCTCCAAACCATACGCTTGGTGCCTCAGCTCAGCGTTCAAGCCGTAAAAGTTGACTGGGGAGAACACTGGGGAGAACCTATGATCCACAATCCGATGGATTGGTTCGTGGTCTGTGATGACAAGCTTCTCTTAGTTGACCTCTGCACGCGCAATGTTCACTCGCCTGACGTCACTGCTTCCTTCAGAGTCTTCCACCTCGATTTCTCTGTTGTACCGGCTAAGTGTGTGGAGGTGGAGAATCTGGGAAACCATGCTATCTTCTTAAGCTTCGATGTGAGGAACAGGGTGCTGTCTTGCACGAACCCTGAAAGATGGGGAGGAAAGAGTAACCGTATCTATGTTGCCACCCAGTCTGAAGATTCCGATGAAGCTTGGACCGTGGTCAAGATTGGTCAGGCAGTGCCTTGCAGAACTTGGAGGTGCGTTGGGTATCCAGAATATAATGGCAAACGGCCCTGGGCGCCCGATGGTGATGGCAAACGGCCAGAAAACCTCTGGGTGCTCCCAAGCCTGGTTTATGATGTTGGGCATTGACCAGCTCTGCTTGAGCTTTGGTGAGACTTGACCCGGTCCCTTTCCATTGCTGCCTTTGTTTGTTTTACTAACCGGGTCCTTCTACTGCAATGATTTCATGACTTGGCATTCACTGTCCTCATGTACAGGTAAATTAAGCTGCACAGGCATGCAATTGATCGAGAGGCCAAGCTAGGCCTAGTCCTTTCTCTGGTGAACAATTGAAGGCTGAAGTAGTCGTTCGCCTGACGGGGTTATTTTAGAATATACATACATATATGGCTCAAGTATTGCTCATGTTCTCCACTTTGGCATTTCCTGATGTAATCACTTGAACTATCCATGCCTCTACTTCTGTGTCGAGTTGCATAACTATTCTTTCTGCTTTTCGAACTAGTAGATAGAGTTCAAAAGCCCCTGAGTATGAAGTGTCCTGTGACTTATTATCTTTTTTTTACATTATAAAAAATGTTCATCAAAATTTAGCGCATTACTGATGGTTGGTGCCGGAGCAGCAGGCCAGTGATCGGGTCATTTTGTTTCGTTGATGGTGGGTGGCCTGCTGCCTGCAGTTGAATAAATTTGCATGGGGTCATATTTGACAAAAAAAAATATCATCTTGACACATCCTTGTTGCTTGAGATCTAACTGAATGATGTGCTGGGAGTAAAGCTGTTCTTCACGTTCTGTAACTGTGTTGAAATGTTCTGAACGATTGCCTGTTAACGATTGCCTAAACAGGCCATGGACCGGGCCCTCTTTCTTTGGGCCTACGAGCCCACGCCTCCTTGCTTGGGCTCATGGGCTAGACGCACTGGCCCAAGATTTCACACCGCTTCCACACAGTTCCCCCACCTTGTCGGCCTCTTTTCATTTCCTCGGCTTTCGTCTCTCTCTCCGGCGTCTCCGCTCCCCGCGCCGCCGCCGGCCGACCAACTCATCGTCCGATTCGGGCGGCGCGGTAGGCGGAGGGATGGACGGGAGCTCCCGCCGGTGTGTGACACGGGCCCGGCCGGCGCAGGCGGAAGATGAACCCGCTCCGCAGGAACGCGGCACTCTCAGGTCCCTTTTCTAAACTAACCCTTGTTCCATGCTCCTGCTTGTTTCCCTCTGCAGTCCAATTCTGTTTGTTTGCGATCTACTAATGCATCAAACAATACTACTGCCCTCGTGCCGGTGTGATCTGTAGTCGCACTTGCGATGCGGCCCTGAACAGAGAAGGAAGTATACTAGGAGAAGAATGCGAATATAAGTATATGACTGTTTTTTGGATAGGGAATTGGTGGGGTTTTTGCATCGCTGGTTGCTTAGTTGATTGGCGTGTGTAGATTAGGTAGCTTACTGCACTCTGGAATTGGGGGATACTTACTTTTATGGTATAACTGAATGTGCAGAAATGGTCTGTGGAATAGGGGGTGGAGAATTAAACCATTCACATACTCATATCTCTGCACGTCACTTGTCTTACTAACGATGGAGTGTGTTCTTGGGCTTCTTTTGTTATGATTTACTTCTAGGATCTGTTTTTGTTGTTTAATACTAGAATATTTCAAGGATACATGCCGCAAGTTACCCCTCTCTCATGTTACAGCCCTTATTGCAAGTTATGATAACCTCAGTTATTCGAGTTTACATGTTGATGTGCACCTTGTGCTATATGAATGGTTCCTGCTAAGTGAAACAAAGTCCTAGTTTGCCTCGGTGTATAGGAAGAGTCTGTTGCATTTCTCCTTACTGTCGCCATTTTTTCAGCCGAATTCTTGCTTCTGATCCAGTTGTGCTTGAATTCTCTGTTTGACAGGGAAGTTGCTGTTGTGGAAAGGCCCTCCAAGAAAACCTGCCACACCTCAGACTCTACCTCCCTTGCTACATCCGGCCCCGTTGTCTGGGCAGATCTCCTGGAAAGCTTGCTTCATGAAATAATTTCTCGCCTTAGCTCGTTCCATGATCTCCTTGCTTTTACTAGCACCTGCCGATCTTGGCGTGATGCATTCTCTTCCTTCCCATCTGAATTTAGCTTCAACATCCCACCTCTTCTCTACCTGCATCCAGCTACTTCTTTGCTTCGTCCCCATGGGCCAATATGTGCTATTTGGCATCTCACTGATCTTGCAAAGCCAACCACCTCCCTTAAGTTGTCAGCGCTAAATAACCCTATTGATCAAATGCGCTATTTGGGCTGCTCATATGGTCATCTTATCTTCTCCGATTCGGAGCATTGCCTCCTTGTTGATGCATATAGTGGTGCTACCGTGTCGTCTCCCAACTTCAAATTCAGTGGCAACCATGAGATCTACATTGGAATACTTGTAGCTCCCATTAACTCACCTGGCTCGCAGCTTCTCCTTTGGTCGAGATCATCCATGTTCCAGTGGCAGGTTGGAACCGACTCTTGGTCGCAGCACCCCCTTGATGGTGAACGGATCCTTCAGATTGTGTTTTTCGAAGGGGAGATGTTTGGCATGGACTGTCTTGTGAGGCTGCACACCATTCGCTTGGCACCTGATCTTAGCATGCAGGAAGTAGATGTTGCCTGGGGTGAGGACAAGGCTGTGAGCATGAATTTCAAGCCATGGTTGGTGGTCTGTGGGGACATGCTTCTCTTGGTTGACCTCACAAAAGGCACTGATGACAGGGTTGGCTTCACAGGCACCTTCTTTGTTTTTCGCTTCGACTTCTCTGTTGTACCTGCTAAGTTGATGAAGGTAGAGAATTTGAGAAACCACGCCCTCTTTGTTAGCTGTGATAGGAGGAGCCCGACATTTTCTTGCATGAGCCCTGAAAGATGGGGAGGAAAGGGTAATCATATCTATATTGCCGTCAACTCTGAAGATTCTCAACCTTGGACTGCAGTAGAGATCGGTCAGGAAACACCTTTTACATGTACCCCAGGGCACATCTCATCACTTGGTGTCCAATACAATCAACCACGAAACCTCTGGGCACCTCTTAAGAATCCAGGTACCATCTGGCCGTTTTATGACCCATTCAGTCAGTGCTCACTTGGATCGAGACATGGCAGGCAGATTACAGACCAGGCAACGATCTCAGCCCCAATGCCTGAGAGCGCTGCCTGTTCCAGGCAGCTTTGTCCGGCTCCCATCGAAACAAGCCCTCAATCAGAAAGGCTCTGGGTGCTCCCTAGCCTGGTTTATAATGTTGGCGGGTGACCATCTTTGTTTCATGTGGAGTTTGGGCAAGAGTCTCAACCAAGTCCTTTCCATCGCTGTCTTTATATGATGTAATCCTTTACCTGTCATGGTTTCTTTGACTTCGTGTTTGGCATACTCGCACTCAATTAAGTTAAGCTGTACTGTCATTAAGTTGGTTGCCTAGCCCTAAAGTTTTCTGTGATGAACAGTTGAATGCTGAAATTGCACAATGGTACTATTTACTCCAAAACTTATGTCGGTATCCTTGAATATTGCGCATGATGTCATTTTCTGTATTGTGCTGAACTGGGTTTTCCTGGAACGAATTGTGCCTGTTAATGCCATGCTTACTGTGAAGTGACATGTTATTCGACATTGCTTTAGAAAAGGGAATTTTTCCAAATATGTACTGGTTCTTTTCGTTTGGTTTGTTGGATGGAGCCGACCTGTCCGTCGTCGAGCGGTTCATTCCGTAGGTACAAATGCGCCTGATTCGCGGATGGAGCCGTTGCTTAAGTACATATAATAATAAGTTGGCCCAACAACTCACCTAGGCTTAGCCCAATCCTCGGGGCCCCAGCTCGTTCAGCCGGCCCAAATCAGCCCAACAAACAATTCGCCTAGTTTGGACCCACCAGTCAGTCTCAGCTCCGGTCCATTTCCATTCACCATCGACCACCGCTCCGCCGCTTCCGCTCTCCTCGCCGCCGACTCGTAATCCCACCATGGCCGGCCGCCGAGGACGCCGCCGCCGCCGCGGCGGACATCTCCGACAGCAAGGGTCGCCGCCGCTGGCGCCTCCGCCAGAAGATCCCTCGCCGCTGGAACCCACCACTCTCAGTCTCAGGTCCGCGCGCGCTCCATTACCCTAACCCTCGTTCCATGCCTCTGTTTGCTTTCCTTCGATACAGTCTCGATTCGTTATGGGTGTAGAAATAGTCTCACGAATCGTGGCCTCGGAGTTGGTTCCGTCTGCTGTTGGGTCATGGATGGATTCGTACATGATCATGCGCTCCTGATGCTGCCTAAATAAAATTGCTCACTGAAACCAGATTTTGCTTGCCTATTGTTTATTGCCAACTGATTAAGCACTTCATTTGTATTCACATGAAAACTACTACATTTATGTGGCCTACACAACTACAAGCTTTTGCTAAATGTTTCTTGTGTACCGGGTCAATTCATTCTGGCCTCTCATAAGAGATCCCTACCAAAGTTCAGATAAGTTACTGCTAGGTAATGCCCCCTTTTCTAATAGCACAAGGATGCACCAACAGCTCAGAGAATTAAACTATTAAGATATGAACAATTCTTGGCTCAAAATAATCGCATGCTGTTGTATTTGCCCTTGTAAAAAAAAAGGTGGATTTCAGTTGCTCATTTCAGTTGCTTCTGATCCATTTGTCTTGAATTCGTTGTGGTTGACAGGGAAGTTGCTGCTGCAGAAAGGTCCTCCAAGAAAGCCTGCTATGCCTCAACCTCTACCTCCTATTCCATGTCTGGCCCTGATGTTTGGGCAGATCTCCTGGACTGCCTGCTTCTCCAAATAATTGGCCTCCTTAGCTCATTTCATGACCTCCTTGGTTTTATTGGTACCTGCCGCTCTTGGCGCGCTGCATTCTCTTCCCTCCCACCTGCATTTAGCTTCAACATCCCACCTCTCCACTTTCAACCAGTTGATTGTAATGCTCATCCGAATCGCATTTGCGTCAAGCACAGCCTTTTATGCAATATCAAGTGGCACCTTGTTGATCCTGCAAAGCAAACCTCCTCCCTTGGTTGTTCAGCGCCCCAAAACCTTCGTGTCCGCGTGCGATATTTGGGCTGCTCATATGGTTATCTTATCTTCTCCAATTTGGAGCAATGCATCCTTGTTGATGTGTACATTGGTGCTACTTTGAAGCCTCCCAAACTCAAATCCACTGGCAACCATGGTATCCACTATGGATTCCTTGTAGCTCCCATCAACTCATCCAATTCACATCTCATCTGTTTCTCGAGATCATCCATGTTCCAGTGGCAGGTCGGATCAAACTCTTGGTCAGAGCACCCTCTTGATGGCGAACACATCCTTCAGATAGTGTCCTTCAAAGGTAACATGTTTGCCATGGACTTGCTTGGGAGGCTCCACAGAATACACCTGGTTCCTCAGCTCAACATGCAGGAAGTAGCAGCTATGTGGGGAGAGGACATGGTTGTTGGCCTGAGTTATAAGCAGTGGTTGGTGGCTTGTGGTGACATGCTTCTCTTGGTTGACTTCTCAGTAAGCATCGAACCTGTTTCTGGCTTCTCTGGCACCTTTAAAGTCTTCTGCCTCGATTTTTCAGTTGAACCAGCTAAGTGGGTAAAAGTGGACAATTTGGGAAACAATGCTCTCTTTGTTAGCATTGATAGGAGGAATCCAACATTTTCATGCATGAGCCCTGAAAGATGGGGAGGAAAAAGCAACTGTATTTATGTCGCCGGCATGTCTACGGGTTCTAATGAACCTTGGACTGTGGTTGAGCTTGGCCAGGCGGCGCTTGGCCCAGAGTTGTGTGAGTTGTGTGCTGGTAGCCATTGCCAGCAACCACAAAATTTTTGGGTGCTCCCCAGTTTTGTTTATGGCGTTGGGCGGTGACCAATCTTTGTTTTCCTTGGAGTTTTGGCTTTGTTGGGAACCCATTTCCTTTGGTGTCCTAATATGATGTATTAACAGGGTCTGTGGCTTTGTGGCTTTTGACTTGGTATTCAATGTACTCATGTACAAATTATGCTGTATTGTCATGAAATTGGGGCATCCCTACTTTATGTGGTGAACAAGTTAAAACCTGAGGTTTTATTCATTTAATTTATTGTGATTTGCACACCAGATATTCAACTAGTACGTAGGTGCAGGAGTGCGCATGCTACGATTTCATTAGACTGCGACGATTATTCTGGAATGTAGGGCACTACCCTGAAACGTTGCTCCGTGATCTACATTTCCTGCCATGCTTCCGCTGGACTGATTGTGCACTCTTTCTTTTTGCGTTATTTTGCATCTGATGTCTCCCAGGCTTGTATGAATTCTGTCCAGTTTTCTTGCAGAGGTTGAACTTGATACTATGTTTTCTATTGCTGTTAAGCGCCCTATGATCAATACTGTGCATCCTAAAAGAAAGTGTTCATCACACTGTAGTGGGCTGGCTAGTCATCTAGTTAGTTTCTGTCTTGGGCTCTTGGCTAGAGCTGTTGCGGAAAATGATGTTGGCGTCTGGAACATCAAGCCATCAGCAGCTTTTGCCTTTAGGGGGGACGATCAAACTCATGTTGGAGGATTTGATAAAAGTGGTGAAGATTTGAGACGTGGGGAGTAAAAATGCTGTAGTACTGGAAAAATGCTGAGCAATAACCCCATGTTGCTGAATTATACCATGCAACTTAATAGTTCCAGTGTATAGTACTGGAAAATTACCAGATGAGTATGCTCATCACCTAGCTACATCATACAAAGTTACAAACATACGAAATATAAATACTACTTTATTAGCTGCACTTTTCACTAACAGCCGAGCTGAATGGTTCTTTGTTGCCCATCAGTCTTCATCTTCCGTGCGTGTGCGTGCCTTCTTGTTCTTCCGGCTGAAAACGTAGGCTTCGTCAAGGACCTTTGTAGTCGCTTTGTTACCATTCGGTGAAAGAAGCTGGAATACGAGGCCCTTCCTGGTCTGTGCTGACTGGCCCTGTGTAATTAGAGCAGTTGAGATTACTGTCTGGGCAAAGAAAAAAAATGCATGAGTTGCTGACCGATCTGCCACTTACATCATCATTTGGTGGCTCACAAACCGTGTCCCCGTTGTACCAGCGCATGCAGTTGATGGATTGGATCCCAGAATTGAGGCTGCACATGCAGTTGTAAATATAAATATAAATATAAATATGATTGTGTTTCTTTCTTCTGAGATGAAGTGAAATTAGTTGGGATTTAGTGACTGTAACAGTGTAACTAATGAATGTATGTAACTTACTACTTTACTGATGGGTACTTCATCCCTCGGCCCAGCATCAACTTGGGGGTCCAGCTGCCTCGGCCCATGCAGGGGTTCCCGGTAGCCCTGCGCATGCAGTAAACCACATGGGGCAGCATCCCTTTTGGTGCAGAACCCTGGCCTTATCCAGGGGGTGCTGCTCACTTTGATCCATGATCGAAATGATCTTACTGGTTAAATCGAAAGCGTAGCATGACCACACACTGTCACCTCTGCATGCTAGGGTTAGCACCTGCAAATGACAATGCAAGCAGATTGTTGTGTGTGATATGATGTGATGTGGGCTTGGAAGCAAATAAAATTAAAGGCCTAGCGTATGAGTTTATTAGCAGGTAAGAGTGCCTGATCATAATTAAGCAGGTGGTTAGCTCTTACAATTGTGCATCTCTTTAAGACATGAGGTGGTGTCATTGAAACAAACAGTTTTTGTACAAGGTATCCATGCAAGAATTCCCGTTTGCAATGTTGACCTGTGAAGGGATAGATGAAGAATCATGCAAGAACCCAAAAAAAAAAAGAGGCCTGCTTCATCATCATTGAGGAGAGACGTAGTGTCTCCCTGGAAAATTGGTCTTGCAACTAGCCATGGTTCAGCCTCCAGTTCTCTGAGCAGACGAACCAATGCATCTGTCATCTCTAGATCAAGTGGAGCTTGCCAGAGTAGCCTGGACCTGATGTCGAATCCGGTGAGCTTTATCTCCGTGCATCCTTTAAGGTGAACCCACACGCTGACATTTGTTGTTAATGGTACATTAGCACAAACAAGTAAGCATCCTACTGTATATCATTTTCAGAAAGAGCAATCTGCAGGGTAATTGCTGACGACTCAAATTATTTGGTTTATCTTGCATTATTGCTTACCAGGACATGATATCTTCTGGTGCGTCCCTTGTTGATCCAACTACACACCACGTTAGCCCTATTCTTTACTTCCTGCTGGTGACGCCTGGTGGCGCACGCACTGTTGCCACATTGCATCCTTTTCTTCCCAGATGTTGGCTGATCATCGCCTGAATCATCACCAAGCCTCTCCGTTATAGGCCCATACTTTGCACACTGCACACCAATGCTAGATGGCAGGATGTGCATTCTTGGAAGTATTGTCACCATCTCTGGTTTGCTTGTTCCCTTCCAAAGGTTGGATAGAACCCGAGCTGCATCGATTGCATCCCTGTCCTCGGCCCAATCGATGGGTACCACTGGGCTGCTGCTTGGCCTGTTCATCCTGCTTGCAGGTGAAGGGGGTTAGAAATTAAAACTGATCAGTTACTACAAATTAAGGGGTAGGGGCTCTCCTCCTTCGAAGTTTCGAACAACATTTTGCTCCAGTTGTGATGGTATATATGGTACCTCGGTTCAGCCAAGACGTGGTGCAGGTTCATGCGGTCCTCAAGTGATCCAACGAATCCTGCAATGTTGGGCAGCAACATAACTCATTGTATTATAGCAGGTTCATCCGGCGAGTACGTGCTGTGCTGTGCTGAATCCTCCTTGATACATTTAATTTTCAGCTAGATTGCCGAACAATTTAGCTCTCAATGCAGAGAAATCATGGAGAATAACAAGTTAACTTGATTGTTGCGATGCATCGGTAAAAGGCGAAAGATGTCCAGAGAAGCGCTCATCGTCAGCACCAGAACATTTACATTGTCTTGTCTCTGCCTTTTGCATCATGTACGTGATGCATATAAATAAATGTTGGCACAAGCACTCAACCACACCCAAGGTAAGCTCAAGAACACCACTCTTGGCAAGAAGAAGAAGAAGATAACTTGAGCACAACTCACACACACACAGCAGCTTCAGTGCTGCTCCTCTCGGTGGAGAGGGCTGTGAATGGCTGAACTGATTTGTTTCATTGCCATGGATGGATACATATACAAGAGTTCTACCAACTCTCAACTACTACATACACCTTTCTGCCACTACTTGGTCAGCTACTGGTACTATTACCTAATACATGGCACTGTTGCCTACTACTTGTACTTCTACCAACTACCATATACTAGGTGATACAATGACATGGACAGCAAAGTTGACTTGCTGCTGCTGTCCAGCCGAGTGGGAGAGGAGAGAACTCAAGAGCAGCAGCAGATTTGGTCATCAATCCTTCCCCAATCTGTTGTTGATCTTGATCCTCTAGATGCTCACCATCCCAATCAACTTCTTCAGCTCATTGAACCGAAGTCGTCCAAGTGATTTGGTGAGGATATCAGCGAGCTGTCGGCCGGTCTCGACGAACTCGATGATGATCTGCCCTTCATCGACACAATTCCGCAGGAAGTGGAACTTGATGTCTATGTGCTTGCTCCTGTCGTGAAGGACTGGGTTCTTTGCCAGCGCAATGGCTGGCTGGTTATCCACCATCAGCCCTGGAGGAGAGACTTCTTCCCCTGTTATCTCCTCCAGCAATCGATGCAGCCAGACTGCCTGGCATGCTCCTGTGGCCGCCGCTACATACTCCGCCTCGCACGTAGACAGCGACACGATCTTTTGCTTCAGTGATTGCCATGAAATTGGCGCTGATCCGAGGAAGACGAGCATCCCTGACGTGCTCCGCCTCCCATCAATGTCGCCCGCCATGTCCGCATCACTGTAAACTGTGAGCTGTGGCACCTTCTTCTCGCCGGACTTAGGGAAGACGATCCCTAGCTCCGCCGTCCCCCTGATGTAGCGCAGCAGCCTCCTCACCGTCGTCCAGTGGTCCTCTCGCGGATCCTCCATGAACCTGCTCACATACCCGACCGCGAAAGCAATGTCCGGCCGGGTGTGAGTTAGGTAGCGCAGCCCGCCGACGATGCTCCGGTACAGCGTTGCGTCGACCTTCGCCGCCGTGCTGTTCCGGCTAAGCTTCAGCCGCTCCTCCACCAGCTTCTCCGCGTAGGCCCGCTGGCCCAGCTTGATGTCGCCGCTCCCCTGTTTCACCTCGATGCCGAGGTAGTAGGAGAGCGGCCCCAGGTCGCTCATGCGGAAGCGATTCGCCATCTCTTGCTTGAATCCGGCGATGTCCGCCGGCCGCGCTCCTGTCATGATCAAGTCGTCGACGTACACGTCGACGATCAGCTCGAATTTCCCCCGCCGCCGCATGTAGAGCGCATGCTCTGTTTCATAGTGCGTGAACCCGAGCTCCTGGAGCGTGGCGTTGAGCTTGGCGTTCCACGCCCTCGGCGCCTGCCGCAGGCCGTACAGGGCTTTCCGCAGCCGCAACACCTTGTGCTCTGCTCCGGCGACGATGAAACCTGGAGCCTGCTTGACGAAGACCGTCTCCGTCAGCTCGCCGTTGAGGAAGGCGGACTTGACGTCGAGGTGGTGGACAGCCCAGTCCTTCGCCGCCGCCAGAGCAAGCAGCAGGCGAACGGACTCCATGCGCGCCACCGGCGCGAACACCTCCTCGAAATCGATCCCCTCCCGCTGCACGAAGCCGCACGCGACGAGGCGCGCCTTGTGCTTGACGATGCTCCCGTGCTCGTCGCGCTTCACCTTGAACACCCACTTGAGCCCGATCGGCCGGCAGCCCGGGGGAGGATCGACGAGTTCCCAGGTCGCATTCTCCTCGATGGACTTCATCTCTTCCCCCATCGCCATCCGCCAGCTTGCCTCCCTCTCTGCCTCCGCAAAGGAAGGCGGCTCCTCTGCGCTCGTCAGATGCAGCTCCATGTCTCCAAGCTCGCGGCTTGCCAGCCCTGGTGCCGGCGCGTCGTCGTTGAGGACGTTCTCCAGGGTGCGGAATCGCACCTCTTCGCCTTCGTGGAACGCGTCCACGTGCTCGACGATGTTGCTCGGAGGAGAGGCGAACTCGATCGCCGTTGCCGCCGGCGTTCCTTGTGCTGCTGACGCCGGCGAGCTTTGTTGTGGCGTGTTCTCCCCTGCTGGAGACCACGTGCCCACGCTCTCAGCACCTGGGCTCATCGGCTCGCCCAGTGCCTCCTCGACGCCTGGAGCCGGCGTGCTCGGCGCCGCCTCTGCTCCGTCTTCTCTGCCGTCGTGCACCACCAGATGCTCAATGGTGAACGTGCCGCTGATGCCTGTGGCTTCCCCTGTGCCCAGATCCTCCCAATCCCAGGCCGCCATTTCGTCGAACACCACGTCGCGCGACACCACCACCTTGCCTGCACGGGGATCGTACAGCCTGTATGCCTTGCTCCCCTCCTCGTAGCCTAGGAGCACCATGGGCGTGCTCCTGTCCTCCAGCTTCCCGAGGCCCAGCTTCGTCTTCTTCACATGCCCGATGCAGCCGAACGTCCTGAGGAAGGAGACGTCCGGCTTCCTTCCGCTCCAAGCCTCGAACGACGTCTTCATCTTCAGAGCCTTCGTGGGCGAGCGGTTGAGGATGAACACCGCCGTGCTCACCGCCTCGCCCCAGAATTCCGCCGGCATCTTCTTGGCCTTCATCATGCACCGCGCCATGCCGACAATGGTCTGGTTCCGCCGCTCCACCACGCCGTTCTGCTGCGGCGAGTATGGCGCGGTGAGGTGGCGCACCACGCCCTGTTCTGCGCAGGACGCAGCGAACTCCGCCGACGTGAACTCACCGCCGCGGTCCGTCCTGAGCACGCGCAGCTTCTTCCCGGACTCCGCCTGCGCATGGATCCGCTTGATCCCCTCCGCCGCCTCGTCCTTGCCGGTGATGAGCCGCAGCCACATGTACCGGCTGCAATCATCCACCAGCAGAAGGAAGTAGCGCCGCCCGCCGTGCGTAGCCGGCGTGATTGGGCCGCAGAGATCGCCGTGGACGAGCTCGAGGACATCCTCCGCTCTGAACTTCACCGCCTTGGGGAACGGATGCCGCCTCTGCTTCCCCGCCAGGCAGCTGTCGCACAGCTCGCCAGCGTGCTTGATGCGCGAAAGGCCGCGCACCATCTTCTCCATCCTCCCCAGCGCGTCGAAGCTGAGATGCCCAAACCGGGCATGCCACAGCCATGGCTCCTCCGTGCGTTGTGCCGCCAGGCACACCGGCTGCTCGATCTTCAGGTCGAGCAGGAACAGTCGGTTCCGTGAGCGCTTCACCTTGGCGAGGAGGCGACGCTCTTGATCATGGATCATGAGGACGCCGCCTTCGATCTCCACCTTGCACCCGTGTTCGTCGAGCTGGCCCAAGCTCACGATGTTCGAGTGTAGCCGCGGGATGTAGTACACATCCGTCAGCGCGCGCTGCTCGCCGTTCAGGCACCGAAAAACGATGGTGCCGCGGCCGCGAATCTCCACCTTCGAGCCGTCGCTGAACTTCACCGACCCGGTGATGCTGCTGTCGAGCTCGGAGAAGGCAGCCTTGGAGCCGGTCATGTGGTTGCTGGCGCCGGAGTCGAGGTACCACCTCTGTTCTGCCGCGCCGCCGACTGTCCCAAGGTGGACCAGTGCGCGCGGCTCGTCGAGGTGGATGCTCTGCTTCGCCACCTCCTCTGCAACTGCTCCCATCGCCTCCTCTGCTTCTGGCTCGACACCGTGGAGGGCGCAGACCGACGCCATCAGGAGCGTCGGCTCCCCGTCGTCCACCTCCGCCAGGTGCGCCTCCGCCTTCGGCTTCTTTGGGCACTCCTTTTCCCAATGCCCGGTCGCGCCGCAGCGCCGGCACTGATCCCGACCGACCGGCGGCTTGCCGCCCTTCTTCTTTGGCGGCTTGCCGCGGCCCTTGCCGCCACCGCTGCTGCTTCCGCCGCCGCCGCCCCTTCCGCCGCCATGACCGGCGGGGGTCTCTCCGGCCTGCGTCTTCATGTGCGCCGCCCACTCCTCTGCCGTGAGGAGCTGAGTGCCGCTGGCGGTCGTCCGCCCGGCGCGCCTGCTTCAGGCGCCCGGTCACCTCCTCAATTGTGAGGGTCTTCAGATCGAGGAGCGTCTCGATCGAAATCGCCACCTGCTCGTACTGCTCTGGCACGATCCGCAGGTACTTGGTGACCACCTCCTTCTCCGTCATGGTGTCGCCCAGCAGCTCGAGCTAGTTCACCAAGCCCTGGAGCCGGAGCGCGAAGTCCTCCACGTCTTCGCCGTCCTTGAACGCGAGCGCCTCGTACTCCCAGCGCAGCTGCTGTGCCCGAGCCTCGCGGATGCGCTCGTTGCCGAGCCGCATCGTCTTCAGCTTCTCCCACGCCTCCTTTGCGGTGGCGTTTTCGCCAGAACCTAGCGGCGTCACCAGCTCGGGCGGGACGGCCTTGAGGATGGCCTCCATGGCCAGACATCCCTCGTGCTCGTCCTTCGTGCCGTCGGTGACTGTCGCCCAGAGCCCTCGGCCCTTGAGCATGAACTTCATGATCGTCGACCACTCGGGGTAGTTGGTGCGGGTCAGCATGGGGAACTGTGCGCCGCCGACGTCCCGCACCGTCTTCACGGTGCTGGAGCTGCTGCTGGCAATAGCACTTGCCGCAGCGTCAGCAATCGCCTTGGCGACTGTTGTTGCCGCCGCCGCCTCCTTGGCGATGGCATCAGGATCCGGCGCGCCTGTCCCTGACATCTCCCTCTACACCAAGCTCTTGATACCAATTGTTGGCACAAGCACTCAACCACACCCAAGGTAAGCTCAAGAACACCACTCTAGGCAAGAAGAAGAAGAAGATAACTTGAGCACAACTCACACACACACAGCAGCTTCAGTGCTGCTCCTCTCGGTGGAGAGGGCTGTGAATGGCTGAACTGATTTGTTTCATTGCCATGGATGGATACATATACAAGAGTTCTACCAACTCTCAACTAATACATACACCTTGCTGCCACTACTTGGTCAGCTACTGGTACTATTACCTAATACATGGCACTGTTGCCTACTACTTGTACTTCTACCAACTACCATATACTAGGTGATACAATGACATGGACAGCAAAGTTGACTTGCTACTGCTGTCCAGCCGAGTGGGAGAGGAGAGAACTCAAGAGCAGCAGCAGATTTGGTCATCAATAAATATGCCATTCAACAACTGAATCCATGATTGTGTGAGGCAGGTAAAATCAGATATGGTTTGGTCTTAAAACTGTCAGCACTCAATCTACATGTTGTGCTGCACATATGATTGGTAGTAATAAAAAGCTCTATGCTAGTTTCGAGAAATTATCTGCAAGTATTCTTCAGCTGGGATGAGTGCAGGACCATGTGCCGTGTTTGTAAGCCCAAGTGCCCACGTGGACAATCGATGATAGCTGAATGATTTATACAATCGTCAGTATATATATGTATGGTCTCTGGCCTTAATAAAATTGTAGGCACGTACACAATCTAAATGATGTGCTGATAGTAACAAAAAGCTCTATGCTAGTTTCATTTAGTTATCTGCAGGCGTTTTTTTCCTACCTTTTTGTATGTCTTTTTTGTGTCACCACCTTTGAATGATTGAATCCTTGATTGTTGTGTCTCTTTTAGTGTTTTTCTCCTGCAGATATGTAATTTAGGCAAAAAGTCATTAGAATTTTTTTGGCGGGTAAAAAGGTCATTAGAATTTCTGGCTTTGCTACTAAAAAGAAGCAGCTAGTGAAAAAAAAAACATGCATGTCGGACAGGAGTGGAGCACAAGGTCAGGATGACATTTTTGCACCGTCAGCCTGACTTATCTGCAGGCCGTGCCATATGCCCATATTCATGGTGTTTAGATGAGAATATATGATAAATTAAACTCTTATGCAACGTGATATTTTCTCACCTTGCCACCATGGCATCCGACACGAAAATGATGGTATTCAAAATTCTCATGGTTTTGATAAACATAGTGTACATGGCTTAAAGAGTAAAGACCATCATCGAGGCCCCAAATGATTACATGCCAACAACGCTGAATTAAGTCTAAGTAGAACTTGTGTTTGGCGCCTCAGCTTGCGTGGTTCAATGTTTAGTTCTAGAACTAAAAGCATTGCAAGAAGAAGGTACGCCACCAGAAGTTTCACTTCTTAGCACTCGACTTGAAACGCTGAAATCTATATGGGGTACAACTTCTTAGCCTTTTTGTTGGGTTTGGTTTACTCCAACATCTCATCATCTTGTAGTGTTAAAAATGTGGAAACTGCGGCATATATGGAGTTTACGCTGCAGTTTCAGTACAAATATAACAGGTGCGAGGTTACGATTTGAAACGAAATGTACGTGCATGCATGCTGGTGTATGCATATATAATAATGTTGTCATGCTACGATTTGAAACGAAATGTACGGGAATGCATGCTACTTCCATTTCCATTTTCTAAGAGACGTACCTACCATTAGCGTGAGGTTGCCATTTCCTTCGTTACTGTGGCGATGCTTTCTAACTGTCGCCGATAAGCAGTTGAGTTCACGCCATATCTCTCTGTACTGCTCTGAAGTCTGAATCCATGCAGAAATAGAACCTCTCAGCAGCAGCAGCAAGAGGGTTCAGACCAAGCCTTTGTTTAACTCCCTCTTGTGACCTGAATTTCAGTTAAACAAAAGCATGTGACCTGGGGAAGCTGCACTAAAAACAGGTAGGACAATGTGTTATTTTTGTGCTGGGCGCCTGGGCTGGTCCAAAGATTCAACGAGATACCCTCGATCGGCACTCACAATCTAAGCATTTTCCTTTGTTTAACTGAAAATTCAGATTTAACGCCATCTTTTCAGAAATAATCCATCTCTGGGATCCTCTGCCGTGAATGATATCTTGTTCCTCTTCGGCGCCACAAATGGACAGCCATTACTCATAATCGCTGTCATCAGAAAACTGAACAGTACACAAGTTCGGCAATTAATTAATGGACTAATGATCAGCTATCAGATCAAAAAAGCTATTTTTATAAAAAAAGATGAGATTTCTATATTATCATAAAACCCAAGGTACCTGCAGGACACATCACAGAAAAAACATGTGTGGCTATTTGCTCCGTATTAGCATGAAATATATATGTAACAAGCCATGAACTCAATTATTGTTACCTTCCCTCCGAGGATGAAATGATGCAGCATGATTCTTCATCCAAGAGATCGACAAATCTACTACTTATTCCTCATGAATGAGAGCAAGTCAACTCAACTCAACTCTATTGCAAATCCCCGATGGGGAAGAAGTACACAGCATGTACAAAGTGCAGAAAAAACCCAACCCCTAGACTAGTGTGTAAATACAGGGATACATCTAACACGTAGAACGCCATTCGGGCTGTGCATGTGCCTTCTCAGTTTATCACATACGGAGTACGCTGCAATACCTCAAGCCAGATACAATAGTCGCGAATTACAGTCCAGAACAAGTGAAACCTAGAAGGCTAAAATCAAACCACAAGGGAATATGTATCTGCGCAAAAGTTTGAATGATCGGGATAGAAATATAAATTGTGAATTTTGCCCTTCAACCGTGCAAAACCCTTGTTAGTTGTTACTCGATCAAGACCACAAAGATCCTAGTGCTAAGCATACAAAGGGTAGCATTAGTAATAACATAGTATTTGCTCCCACGGTGCCCACTGCCCAGGAAGAATCACTCGAGAAAAGAAAGGGGTAAAGCAAGAGAAACAGAAAGCTAGAATGCCATGACAGGTTCTCGGTTCTCCAGTCTTCGACTCTTCGTGCAACCTGGTTCCTCAGCCATCAGCCCATCACCATGACTGCTGAAATATTGTCAACTGAGCTTTCCCTGTGAGAAATATGAACAGGGATCAACCAACAAGAGTGGTGTTTCAGCATCTGGGTAAGCACCTTCTGAAAACACAGGTTACTCACGATAACATAAACTTTTACCTGACAATAATAAGCTCGGGTAAATTACTTCGAACCTGTCGAGGGTGTCTTCCATTCCCTGATCAAACTTATTGCCCTGTTAAGGCTGTCTTCCACTACCTTATACAAGGCCTGTAGGCAGGTTAGCTTTGTCAATATGACGTAATTCAAAGACATGTAAATAGTAATTGATAGAACATGCCAGCACACTACACCTTCTGTCTTTCTGCAAACTCAAGAAACTTCTTCCTGTCCTGCATCTTCTCCACCCAATTAAGTCGTCTCCGTATGGGATTTGGATGCTGCACTCTCGTCTAAGACATTTGTCATAAGGGAAAGTACAATAAGGGATTTATTATAGCCTACCAACATGGCACTTTTGGACGAAAATTGGACAAAAGGTTTGAGGGATGGACTCTCATGCAAGAGTGTCATTTCAGGTGCTCCGAGGCAGAAAGAGTAAATGAGATGAGAAAGAAAATGGTGGCCCCACTGGAAGCCACTTCCTGACTAATAATTTCTGTCTCTGATTCAATATATCATTACCTCGCGATTTGGGACGTCGAGTTTTTCCCTCGCCGGTGACACGAATGCTATTCTTCCATACGCGCGAGTGCCTACCTGGTACTATCAAGTGATCCCACCAAACCGAAATGGTTGTTACCGCGCAAATGCCGTATCTTGTCTACTCTAGATTCACCAAACGAGCAGATGAAGAGGAGAAATGGGATGAAGGCCAAGCGGTCGACTCACGTCAAAGCTGAGACGGCAGGCCCGCTCCTCCGCGGCGCACACCACGGTGCCCCACCGCGCGCCTGACCTGGCTTGACTGGGCGCTCAACCCGGCTGATGGGATTCGCTCATGCGCGTTGCAAACTGCCTGCGCTTGCCCTCCTCGCCGCCGCCGCCGCCGTTTTGCAAGGGTTAGAGAGTGAGAGAGGCGGAGGGTGATCAGACGAGGACGATGGCTGCTGTGCACTGAAAACTGCTGGGCTTTTTATTTTTTGACATGAAAACTGCTGGGCTCGGCTGGGCTACTTCTATGGGCCTCATAGTCTCACTGTCGTCACATGCTGTGAGGCCCATGGTGACGCGGGCTGGACCACACTAGCAACAAATAGAGGTGCCCATACTGGGCTGGGCCCAAAAGAAGAGAGAGTAAGGAAAGCGTCAGCCTAGTGTAAGCAGTGAGTGATAGCTTGACTGGTTTAACGGCTTTGCCTTCCTTTTTACAGAAGGCAATCATGAGTGGGCGCTCTTCTACCCGGCCGCCATGATTGATGTCTTGTTCCTCTTTGGCGCCACAAAATTTTGAGTAATCCCTCTCAACTGTGCAAGATTTGAGAGCTACACCGCATTTTACTGCAGTCATTTACTTCGTTTTCAGCAACTCTCACACGTTATGGGTCATTTCTCCCCTCTTTTCTGAAAGTTATATGCTCATTATCCAGATTTCATGAATTATCTTAAAGGTCGCGCAATTAACAGAATCCCAAAGTAAAGCAACAATTCATCACCACATCTTTTTCGCCATCTGTCACTTTGTTCATCCTTTTGGGTCAAAACTGCCGTGATGCTATTGCTCTGCCGTGATGCTATTGCTAGTTCTAGTTGCCAATATGGAAAATGAGCACCCATAACCTTAACGACTGTGACAAAAACAAAAGATGACTTAGCTGCTCATCAGCATCCATCGCCTTTTTTGCCCTCATGTTTACTTTTTCTTCCTCTGTAAAGCATGCAAGGCCCCTATCATGATCATTTGGAGGCCTGCAAGAACCTCAACATCTTGATGGCTTTGCATCTGCTGTTTTCACCAATGGAGAAAAATCAGACCCAGAAACTTGCACATCCACGAGCATGACAAAACAGGGCAGATACATGGAAACACAGGAGAGGACTCTGGACTTTGAATCCTTCTGGCCTTCTTTAGCTTTGAGTGCCAGGAATTTCAAACAAGTCATGCACCGTGGCTATCCACACATTTGGTCATGCAGGCAGTCGTCCAATGGTGACACGACCGGCAGATCAATGCAGGCTCAGTCTCACCATAAATTGGGAAAGTTTCAAACATGGATGGAAAACTCTATTCTTTTTTTTAGAAAAATATATGTGTGCACGCTTAGTTCAACTGTTAAATCTTCGGTTTGTCTAGATTCTTCCTCCTATTGACTAGAAGGTTATGTTTTCTCATAGGGTCAATCAGGCATAAATTGAGTTATTTGTGATGCTGCGTGGTTTGACAATGAGCTCCATGGAATCAATGGATTGGGTTTTCTTTATTTATTTTAGGGGTTAATAAGCTTTCTCACTCTATTTCTTCCTATCCCATTTATACCATGAGTTACTAGCAGTTCTCCGCCTGCGTTTTCAGAAAGTTACACTCGTTTAACTTTTTTGAATTTTCATAAATATAAAGAGGAAACTATGAGTCATAACCAATAGAAACTTTTGGATAGGAAAACACATATGCCAAATGGCAACCTGACAAGCACATCCCTGCTGTGTATATCCAAAAGAAACGAGAGAATCAAATGGTTGGGAAAACCAAAAAAAAGGAATATAGTTTGTGCAGTCTCCATCTACACACAGGAGTAGACTTGTATTACACACAGGAAATGAGGAAAAGGATATGTGAGAGTCGATGATATGGATTGGAATTTTATTTGCAAGATTCCAAGGGTATGTTGATTCATACCTATCTTAACAGACTTTGTGGGCGGTTGTCACCTCAAACTTTGAGAGATATAGCTCCTGCTTGCATAATCTATTTTGGCTCTAAATGGGTTTTGGTGCGACGTCTCTTTTGCATATGACACTTCGCAACTTCTAGATTAATGTCATGTACTTCCTCCCGCTGTTCACATTGAAAGCCTACCTGTTGCTTTAATGTTACAATATTGCTGGTCAATCCATTTGTCTGCTTCATTATTCCAAAAGAGAACCATCCGTGCACCAAGAAAATTTTGTGGCTATTCCTTCAGCAACACTATTCTCTGGAGAGATAGGATAAAAAGGTAGCCTCAAAGGTAGAGGTTGATCAGAAATTCAGAAGAATACCAAATGCAAGCAACTGAAAACGATGGTCTAGAAAATTAGATTGCAGAGATGTTCAGTTGTTAACAAGCGACCGATACCACTAGTAACCCATTGCTGCTTTCTTTTCCTGAATCTAGGGTTCTTGAAACAAACTCATCATGGTGTTGGCCGCTGCACCCGCACCAACTCTCGCACTAGGAGGATTAGCGCTTTTGTAGCCAGGTGCCCGGTCGATCCATGTGAGAACATTGCCCACTGGATGTTGGCCACCCTGGCTACACAATCTTGAGCATCAAGTGACAGACAACAAGTACTAATCCGTGAGAAGAAAATAAAGGTTAAAAGCATGTGGCAGTGTATCTTCAGTTAGTGCTCAGAGGTAGCTGGGCTTCTAAGCTGGACGCTTTGCAGTTTGCATACTAACTAGCACATGACATTGCTTGGAGCTGGGGCCACTTGGATTAGACTCATGAATGTATAATTTGGATGCACCAATTAAAAGCAGCTACATGATCAGATATTTCTTTTTTTTAGATAATGGAAAAATCCGGCCTCAGCACTCCACAGGTGAATGCCTACAGCCACAATTACAGAACCAGAGTCATCCGACTCTACTCCAACACCACACTTAGACGTCGTACAAAGTTTTGAAACAAAAGACACTGGCGCACAGCACCATCAGGCACACTGCCTTTCGAGACTACAGATTCAGTCTGTTTCTCCTACTCCAACCGAAATTACTAAAAACCTTCATGGTATGATCAGATATTTCTGAGTAACAATGTGGGGTTGTTTTCTTGTAGTTACAGCCCCCTTTTCAGAACTGAATTCGTTCAGTCAGTATATGAATGGTGCAAAGCATGGGATCATAATAGTAGGACTGTAAGAGAGGAAGACACAAAACAACATTTAGGCCTAAATTTTCATCCAGCAGCTCAGTGATCGGTGACTATATATTTGCATCTTTTTTCTCTACATTTGTGGATTTGTTTTCAGTACAAAAGGAAACACATGAAGGAAATCCCTTTTGGCCATCATATAAATATCTGTCTCCTCCTCACTGAAACTTTGATGAGAAAAAAGAAAAGGTTCGAGGAACAAAAAAGAAAAGAAAAGAGGATTAGCTAATCTGCAGAAGGTACTGTTACAACTGTACTAATCTTCTGGTTCAACCAAAGGAGGATAATGTGAGACAGGTCAGCATAGAATGGTGCGAATAAGATGAATCTCATTCTCACCTAATAGTGCCCTTTTCCCTGGTCTCCACAAATTCAGCGGCGATATAAACATTATTAAAATAGGCAGGATATATAGAATGTTTCTTTTTCTTTATCAGCGTTCAAAAGGAGTTGGCGCCTTGGCTCTGTTTCTATGGCCCTGTTTAGTTCCCTTCACAAGATTCTCTCTCCAGACTTCACTATTCACCTATTACATCAAATTTCTCTCTTCATACATGGAACACTAAACGTGGGTAAATAAAAAAACTAAATACATGGTTTTGATGTACACGACGAGACGAATCTTTTGAGCCTAGTTAGTTCATGATAGGACAACGTTTACCACAAACAAACGAAAAATGCTACAATGCACTACAGTGTCCGATGTGACATTTTCACCAAACTTCACCTTCACTTTTCAAAAACTAAACACCCCCTCTTTTGTTCGTGGGGACGACTGGTCACTGGACTTTGCAGGACTATATATTGGCTTGATTTGATTCGATTAGATTAATGCAAAGGACATGATAAAAGTAATTTGAGCACGGCCTATCTTCAGGGTCGGAAAAGGTGTACTACTCTGTTCAGGCCCTGCAGACTGCAGGAGCACCTGTCATTCTTCTTAATTGCAGTGCAATTACCATCTCTTCTTGTTTCTTTGCTAAAACACTAGTAATAAAGCATGCGATTATATACCTGCTGGTCTGTGGAGAAGCAAGCAGGAATCTTGCAAATGGCCAGCTGAAGCTTCACTATCCATGCTGCTGCAAGCAGAAAACAACAAGAGCAAGCTACCATCAGGAAGATACCACTGCACATACACTTGCAGGCCTGGTTGGGCACATTGATTAAACAAGTGATTAAGACCGCATCAAATGCCATCAATTCCTACTGCCTAAACTAAGCACCAATCTTAATAACTAGTAGCCTTTTGTTAATTGTCTACAGTGGCGGCGGCAGGAGTACTAAAATTATTGTGCATGAGCTGGTCAACTCTCTTCCCTCGGCCTGCAGATGCCGAAACGGGTCAGAATTCACCGGTGTTGTCTAACAGGCGATTAGAGCAGCCAAAAGCAAATTAATCAGTGGCGATTAAACTAAGGCCATGTTTGTTTCCATAATACTAAAGTTTAGCACGTCACTTTTTTGCTAAACTTTAGCAGATTGGATCCAAACAGGTGTGCTAAAAGGTGCGAAAAGTAACCTGCTAAACTTTAGCACTATAAAAATCCTTAGCACCTCAAAGGGGTGCTAAACTTGCTAAAAGTGCTTCCTGGTGGGTATTTTCCACCCAGTACCCCTCCCCCCGCGGGCCCAAGGACAGTAAATAAGGGTAATTTGGTCTTCCATTCATCTATGTGCTAAACTTTAACACCACTATCCAAACACCTCAGCTGCTAAACTTTAGCACTCCAAATTAAGGTGCTAAACTTTAGCAAGTGCTAAACTTTAGCAATTTGATTTCCAAACACGGCCTAAATTGAACTAGGTGCCGGTTGGTATTCCATCGAAGCAAGCTGCAGGCACTGTACTATAGAGAGGAGAAGACGGCAGGGAGATTTGTTTGGACCCTGAACGGCAACAAAATAAACAGCTCTTAGTACTAGCCACTGATTATTGGCACTTACCCGTTGCTTGATCTAGCCCTGTGACAACAGTTGCACACATGCTGCGACACTATTCAAACTTGAATGATGCTTGTGCTTCCAGAGGACAGAGAGTGTGATTAGTACCAGGAGAGTAGGGCCTACTCCCTCCGTCCCAAAATAAATGCAATTCTTAGATCGAGCACGCAAACCAATGTTACGTGTAAAATTACCAAAATACCCCTTGTCTTGTGTAAGAAGTGGATGAAATGTTAGTTGTCTTTTATGATAATCTTCCGGAATTGTCTTGTCTTTAGTGGTAAATGGGTCCAAGTTTGCATTTTTTGTGGGACGAAATTTGAACTCTAGAATTGCATTTATTTTGAGACGGAGGGAGTAATTAGTCTCTCTCTTTCTTTCTGCACATGTGCGCCGTGCTCTCACTCTCTCTCTACACATGACCGTTGGGCGGGCCTGACACAGAACGCTACGGTAACGGCTAGTACAGAAACGGGTCAACGTTACGTTTGCACTCAGCTGTAACGGGAAGAGAGTCAGAGACACAAACAAACGGGATTCCTTTGCGTTACAGTGGTCAAGCGGTCAAGCCAAGAACTGAAGAAGAAACAAAGGCTGTCATCATCATGGATCAGTTTCAGCGTGGCTTTCCTTCCTCTAGCAGCTAAACACCGGGGCTGCACCTCTGCCTCTTCCTCTTCAGGTCTCGATTCCATGGTTCGACTCCTCTCTCCTCTCCTCCATTATCTGTCTGTCTGACCAGTCCATGGCCATGCCCATGTCCCTGCACCTGCTCGTGAGTCCTGAAGTGGTCGCTTCTTTAATAATCGTGCACACATTTTTTGTCCTTCTCACATGGCATTATTATATATAAAATTGAAATAGAAACTGCAGGTCTGAGTGCCTGGCTATCAGGTTTCTTAATGCAGATACAATACTATTTTAAAATATATAAAAAAAATTTAACCTTCTGCCAAATGTACTACCTGGAGTCTCTATGCTGGCAACGGTAAAAAGAGGACGATGCCGTCTGTTTTGTCGTTAGCTTGTTTCTTGTGCAAACACACGCACACGCCCTCGCCCTTGGTTGCTCTGCCTTTGTTTGCTTTCTTTACAATGACAGTGGGTCCCGCACTGCGCGGCACGTGACAATCATCATCCTCACCACACCACACCAGTTGAGGCTGCACACAGTTTTTGAGTGTGACAGCACCTTAGCAGGCCACAGAAATCATGAAAAAACTACCCATTTCTCTCTCGTTGTCACAAAAATATCAGAGGGCATGCATGCATGGAATACAAAAACAAAGGGTGTGACAAGGGACAACACGACCCATGAGGCGTGCATGAGGCCATGGCATCAACCAGACAACCACCCATGCCCCCTGCCGTGCCTTCCTGCCTATGTCTAATGTGATGTGTGTTGTTCATTATCCCACTATGATAAGTATTTGCATTGAGGTAGGTTAACCAAACAGATGCCAACACCCATTCCCCTCTTGCAAGCCCATCTAATATCCTGTTAAACATGACACCATGATGATGTAGCACTCTCAATCATGGCTGATTTACATAATGCTAGAGTTGCATAAGGAAACAAGATAGACATGATCACCAAGTTTCCCGAGGGTATGAATATTCCCAAATTCTCTCGTACTTTTAACATTTGCTCCAAACATGACCTAATGTCCAGGTAAACACTTTCTCCAACCATCCCACTATCCAAAATCTCAAAACCTACCACATCATTCTTTTTCCATTGACAGAGAATATTGCAAGCCACTAGACCCTTAAGTACCCACTTGCTTTCTCCTCAACCCTATACTTTAGTCTTTGTAAACACATCATTAAGTCCAAAAGTCCAACCATCATCAACTGAATTATCAGCGCGCAGAAAAGTCGCACCTGTAGACCTGAAAATTGCGGCTAAATCTTCACCAGCACGCCCCATAAATCCTTGATAGCTCACAGATTAATTCCATCGCCACTAAGCTGTTCAGAGGCTGTGGTGAGACTTTGCCCAAAAGGACAGGCCTGACCCGATCTAGAAGGTACTAGCAATTAAGTTGACCATGGCATAGAACAAGTGAGATTAACAAATGGATTATAAGATCACTAACACGCCGTAATGCTGACGCTAAGACCTGCTCCGGTCGTGACTGGATGTGTACGTCGAGGCCGTTGGACGTAGACGGCTCCGTAGACCTCCTTGTACTTATCGCCGTATGCCAATTTGACTTGCTACCACTGGAGTATTTTTTTTTTTCTTTGTTGCTTTTAATTCCGGCGTAAATTGACTGCAGTTCAAGCGAATGGGGGTCTTTTCTGGCATGAGTCCGTCTATTGACTTTTGGAGCTTGGTGAGGTGAGAGATTCTTCGAGCAGGTGAGGACAAAAACGCAAGCAAATACTCCATCTGTCTCACAATATAAGTATTTGTTGACTTTTTTCTTCACGTTTGATCACTCGTCTTATTTTAAAAAGTTATAAAAATATTATTTATTTTGCTATGATATGTTTTATCATCGTATATATTTTAAGTATATTATAATAATTTTTATATTTTTATAAATTTTTTGAATAAGACGAACGGTCAAACGTGATGTACAGAAATTGAGAAATGATTATATTGCGGGACGGAGGGAGTAGGATATAAAACCGGGTGTGAAAAGCTGCCCCCAACAGACTCTGAAAGAGCACCTAAGGCTTAATTTTGTCATGATGCTGTTTTTTAGCCGTTGATATCTTGTTAATGTGCAAAGGGGTACAGAATGATGTGTCAGATGCTCATAGTCATAGATTGAAAAAATGGAGCATTTAAATTCTTTGTTCTGATGTTTACACAACTTAACTAATGGGTGCAAGTACAATGTCTTGTGCAATGATTAGCAGATGGTCAGAAGGAATTACATCACATGCTGTTTGAAATTACTCGAGATGCATCATTCAACAAGATTAAAATTGGCTTCAATAATTTTGGTTATAATGGCCTCTGTACGCCTTATTATTTGGTAAAAAAGAACTCGTAGTCAACTAGTCATTGCATCAGTGGGTTCAAAGTTCAAACCAATAGCTATACGATACTTAATTTGATGCCAGATCCTGAACTTGAAAGTTCTGAACACAGATGGATATACTGAAACGGCACTGGTGACATACCATTGAAATGCATATGGAACGTCAGACATCAGAGCGAATGAACAATACTAGAGGGTATACAGCAGAAGTTTATTTCACCCTACACAATCACATTTTTTCGACACAACTAAATTATGAATGAAGCTTGACTGCTAGAGATTTTTGGACGGGTGGTGAACAAAGAACCATATCATCATCAGTTACAATTGTCTTGCAAGCAAAAGAATAACACATTAACAACTAGCACACTCCTCTACCACTATGTCATCCATCATCATGCATCAAAGGGGCAACGCACTGGGATTAACAGTGTCACTGAAACATGACCAAGAAACAAGAAAGAAGAGAACAAATCCTTCTCACAAACACAACCTCCACAGCAATGCAATCTTTCCTCCCAGAAATACACCGTCTCAAATCATCATCATACCCTCCCCCTGCCTTCGCCAGAATCAGCAACAGCACTGCCCATGCCTTCGCCTTTCTCCATGCCAAGACCACCCAGTCTCTTCTCATCGTCCATTCCCTTGAGGTGCCCTGCGGCCTTCAATGCCCCGATGTTGCTGACATTGCCGAAGATCAGCACAATTATGCCCAGGAAGCTCCCAAGGAATGCAGCAGCGAATGATCCTCCAGCACGGCCAGGGCCAGCTGATGCAGCAGCAAAGCCAATCATAGCACCAATGCAACGGACAAATGCGTACCAGACTGCAAATGCACCCTCCTTCCCCGGTGGTGAGGCATCAAGGAGCAGAATGCGGCCAAATGAGTACAATATACCATTGGCGGTGCTCTGGACAAGGGCGATGACAATGATGTGAGCAGCTCTCCACCTGTGGCTCTTGAAGTAGAACCCAGCACCAGACACGAATAGGCAGATAATGAACCCAAGCAGCTGCATGCGAACAGCATCAGCACGGATAATGATCTGGATTGGGTGGAGCAGTGGAAGCGAGATCAAGGGGAACAGGAAGTAAAGGATCCAAAGGACGAGCACAAGCACTGGCTTGATGCAAACACCACCAATGGCATAGAGTGTGCCACTGGTGAAGATGCACATTGTGGCGAAAGAGGACATGAACACTGCAACCAAGCTGCCAATGGCCTGTGGGTAGCGCAGAAGGGTCATGCTGTAGCTGAGCTTGGTGAAGAAGTTGGGCTCAAATGCCGTGGCAGGTGATGAGCTGCTGGGCCTGTTTGTGAAGAGACCATGGCAGATGCCAATGAACCAGATAAGGCCACTGAAGATGGAGACAACCCAAAGGCCAGTGAGCTGATCAGTGCGCCGGAGCATGTGGTACATGAATGCGGCCATGAGAGCTGCCCCAATGCCTCCAATGGCAGTGCAGTACAGGCTGAGTTGGCTGGCAGCAGCACGGCGGCGAAGAACAAGGTGCTTGCCTGAGTCATGCGCAGCAAGGCCACGGATCATCAGTCCAAGGTTGCGGGTGTGAACTGCCTCAGCAACAATGATTGATCCTGCAATGAAGAGGATGTAGAAGAGGAACACCCAGACTGTCTTGAAGAAGCCAGTGAGCAGGCAGAAGAATGATCCAAAGGATGTGGCAGCAATGAGGACGAGCGACTGATACTGCCCACGGTCAAGGTGATGAGCCGTCTGAGTGAGGATTGGCGCCACGATGAGGATGCCAATTGCCCATGAAAGACCACTCCAACCCAATGGTGACATCCGGGATCCATCGATGGCAATGGAGTGCCTGGTAAGCCTTTGGTACCTGGCCAGTGTCAACAAAATGGTGTGAGCAAGTATGTTCTGTTCCATAACATTAACTTTGAATGGTAAATACCAAAGAATGAACACAATTGTAAGTATAAACTTTACAGATGGGTTGTCCATGTTCATGTATTTAAGAATCAGCAATCCCCCTCCCCTTTGCAATCAAGAGCGGTTAGTTGGTCTGGTGGATTTTTAAGCATGACATGCTGTAGCACACCTACCAGTTGGCTGGACCTGTAGTTGGCCACCAACAGTATTTTGGGAGCAGAGAGCTGTTCTGTGTAATAGCAACGGTAAAGACCCTCTTTTCCTGTTCAAAAGAAAAGGAGCCAAGGCCAAAGAGAAGGGGGACAAAGCATGGGCCTGCTTTTGCGCACTCATTTTTTCTCGGTTCTATCAAAAGTGAGACAAAAGCAATGTAACCCCCAGCTGTGCCAACTAGATCTAACAGCCAACAATGTACAAATGAAATTTACTGCTATGGTGAGTAGTAACTGGTTGAATTTGGGTCAGTATTTCATTGCTGTATTTTGATGTGAAAACTGAAAGCTATCTGAAGTATGGATTCAAGTTTCTGAGCAATTTAATGAGATGCGCAGGCCTCCTCTTGGCACCTCATAAATTTCACACTTATGGCTCCCTCTGCCCCTTTCCCTATCTCAGGAATAGCCCTATTTCGATTTCACCACCAAATGTTCAACGTTACAAAAGATTTTAAATAAGTTTTACAGACAGACCCCTAAGAATTTCTTGTTTGACCTTACCCTCCCAAGAAATCTTGTGACCCTTATCAGAGAGAGAGAGCTAACAAAAAGGATCTGACAAAAAATGCTTATTCCAAGACCCTGTCGAGAGAAAGAGAGAAAATCTAAATAAAAAAGAAAGAAATGTGTGGTATGAAATACCTAGCTAAACTACTACTGTACTCAACTAGACAGGGCCAAACAGTAGCATCTTTTGGATCTTTTCTCATGAATCTCTTATCTGCTACTAATAATTGAGAGCACGGAAATAAGGAATCTCTGAGGAATCAGGGCCTCTTCTTTGGTTTTCTTTGCATATACACCGTATATTGCAGACAAAATGCAAGAAAATCCAATCTTTGTGCTTCATCGGAGTTTTGTTTCACATTTAGCGTACGCGGCAGGTAAATAACCGTGGTAGAAGAAAGTGCAGGCATGTACAACAATCACAAAATACCAGAAGAGACACAGAGCCCAGCGACAGAAACAAGGCATGCTACATAAGTGAAGGATGCGACGAATGCTTCCTAGTTTGCTAAACAGAACAAACAAGATTTGTTTTCAAGAAGGCATCAGGTGGAAACCTGAAAGCAGGCACCAACTTAAACAAGAGGAGCAAGTGGCAAACGCTACACACTAGGGGCAAACGGCCTAAAAGCGAAACTCACTACTCAGTAGCTCAAGTTTGAAAGGAAAGAGAGGCAAATATCAAAACTGCCCATGGAGACCCCCAACTGCCTGGAAGGAAATAAATCTGAAAGGCACAACTGTCTAGTTCTTGGAAGAAGAAAAAAAGGGACAGAAAAATACACCAACAAAAAAACAAATCACTAAAACCCCGAGAAAGAAACAGCTAAAACACCCATCTAAACCCCGGAAAACAACCGCCAAAGAACTCAAAAGAAAAACAGGGGGAGAAGGGGAAAGGTGTGAAACTAAACAAAAATCTCACAAGACGAGGGGAAAGGAGTCTCTTACATGGACATCTCATGGACGGAGCAGGTGGCGCCCTTGACGGTGTACTTGGGGTCCGGCGTGAAGTCGGAGGCGGGGAAGGCGACCTGGGTGACGATGGCCGGGAAGAGCACCGGCAGCAGCAGGTGGGTGATGAAGTAGGAGCAGAAGCCGTAGAGGTACCAGCCCACCGACTCCACCATGTCCGGCGGCTCCTCGGGGATGACGTACGCCGGCGGCGCCGTCTCGCGCCGGTACGCCTCCCTCACGACCTGAATCTCCCGGGCCGTCTCCTCCCCGGACGGCGGGGCCCCTCCGCCGTTGCCGCCGCCGCCGCCGTTCTTGCCGCCACCGCCGTTGCCGTTGCCGCCGCCGCCGTTCTTGCCCCCGCCGTTGCCGCCGTTCTTGGGGACGACCGCCTTGTCCTTGGCCGCCGCCGCGGCCTTCTCCTTGTCCTCCTTCTCCAGCGCCTCCCGCATGCTGCTCCGAGGCTGCGGCAACGGTTGCTCCGACATTGCTCCTCCCCCTCCCTCTTTAAGCAGCCGCTACAGAGCTAAGCTCCGACATTGCTCCTCCCCCTCCCCCTCCCTCTGCAGGACGACGACTTGTTTTTTCTTTCTTTCTTTCTCTTTGATTCTGCGTGTGTGTTTGCAGGTGCAGCTCAGGCTCGCTCACTCACTCACTCCCCAGCTCCCAGCTCGACAGTTTCAGTTGGACAAGCATTACATTTACATGTTGGCTGCAATGATGACTGCTAGCTCATGCGGCACGTATCGGTGTCTCGCTGGAACCAACCAAACCAACAAGCAATTTGCTTGACGAAAAAAAAAACACTCGGAACAACTTCGTCTGAAGTCTGAACTAACAAATACATTAAAAAAAGAAAACATAAGCTCAAATTTGAATTCAGCCAGGGTCAACTCACACAACGGCCGTCTACATACGTGTACCCTCCTGCCAGCTGAGCCCAATGTGAAATTCAGTACCATCTGACGATGTACTCCTCGATTCTCAACGGCTGTGTTTCTACCGATCGTGCCGCATACGAATACGATCGTGCGGCAGGGGAGGTCCGGGACAAGTTGGAGTACACCTAGACCTAGAGCACGCGTGCAATGGTCCGTATAGATACGAGGCTGGACAATACTGGAGGGAGGGAGAGACGGGCCCACAGAGCAGGAAGCCCTAATACAGGCAGGCTACATGGTCCGGGCGTCCGGCCTTGTTTGTCCCTTTCCAACGGCCACAACTGGCAAGAGAGACGTTGTGTTATCGCATCACCTCGTGCCCTCTTTTTCTTTCTTTCGAATGGCACCACCTCATACTCATGTGGCACGTACAATACAGCGGCCAAGGCGTCGCAAGGCAATGACAGCCGGAGGATTTTCTCCAGCATCTTGTATATCCGTAGGATAGTCGATTTTTGTACTAACCTGCGATGTGGGCAGGTACTACTTTGTAGAGTACACTTGGAACAACGATGTGTGTTGTCAGATCGGGTGCAACAGCTGTGAGAGTCGAGATCGAGACAGAGCTGTCGAGTTGATGCGAATAAACACGTTGCAACGTCCGCAGCGGTTATGTTACTACTGTACTGTACGTACCCATGGCTTTGCTTGGGTTGGCACGTCGGGTGTGACGGCCGTTGTTTGTTTTAAGCTGTCAGAGTCCTAAACCCAGGTGTCGAGCAAGCAAGCAAGCATATGGTGATTTGGAGCGAGAGGGCTGTGAATGGAATGTGAAATCGGGATTGCTTTTTGGCGGCGGCGTACGTTTTGCAGTTAAAGGAAGGTAATGGCATAATGATTGCAGTCCCACATTGGTTGGGGGGATAATCTGGCAGCTCAGCTAGGCGGATGGACGCACTAGGAGCTCTCTGTGGCAGGGAAAAAGGGGGAGAAGAGGGGTGGGAGATTATTTGACTGTACCACTGACACCAGAGGACGTACAGCGTATAGGTATACCAGAGCAAGCACATTCATTTATTCACAGCTCCAGACTGCAAAAATCTCCGCGAAGTAAATGTTTTCCCAAGGGGAGGGGGAAAAAGGAAATGCTGCTGAGAGCAAGGGGAAAAGGAAGTGGAGGACCAACCAAACCAAAGGTGCAAAAGCGAGGAGAAAAGACCAAAAGAAGATCAAGTATAGTATTTGCTAATCCACAAGAGATATTCCCGCGACCTTTTACCCTTTCCCTCCCCTCCTACAGCTTTGGTTTTTTAGTTAAAAAACAGCTTTGGTTTGGCTCCTCTCCCAGCATATCTTCGTGTCTTTTGGCCGTAGAAGACCCGGTCTCATCGATCTCATACCACCTTTGCCTAATACAGTAGGAGCAATGGAGCATCTTCTGAAGCCCAGGGGCGCAGCGGCAATATCATACGAGCAAGCAAGCATGGTACGTACTACTCCGTATGGTAGTACTACCAGCCTGAGCCAGGACAGACACGCGAATACAGTACTATTTTACAAGTCGTATCCTACGCGAGGGCGCGAGGCTGGGGGCTTGGCTTGGGCTTTGGAGTTTGGAGCAGCAGCGGCAGTGCAGGATGATCGGCTGCACCGGCGCGGCGGCCACACGCAACGCAACACACCCAGGAGACCAAGCGTGCGGTTGCGAGCGGAGCGCTGGACGACACGGCACACGGGCTGGCGCCAGAGAGGCAGAGAGAGAAGACGGAGCCGGGTAGATAGATAGATACTCCCTCCATCCACAAAAGAATGCAATTCTCGCTTTTCGAGAAGTCAACAAGTTTAAATTTTGACTAAATTTATAAAAAAAATAATAACATTCATGATACATAATAAGTACTATTAGATTAGTTATATAATCTATTTTTATAATAAACTTATTTAGAGACGTAAGTGCTAATACTATTTACTCTAAATTTGGCCAAACTTAAGTTAGTTTGAACAACACGAATCCCATAGTTGCATTCTTTTGTGGACGGAGTGAGTAGATAGATAGACTAGTAGTTGTTCACAGCTTTCCATGCAGGCAGGGACAGACGGCATCTTCCTCCTCTCCTCCCGTCGGCTGGCCTGACCTGTCCTGGATAAGATGCACGGCACGGACGGGACGCTCGCCTCGCTTTCAATCGAAGTTGTTGCTGGCTGGGGCTGCCTGGGCTGGCTCACTTCTTCACTGGGATGCCGCGAGGCATGGCCGGCCGGCGCACGGATGGACCCGTGCCAGCGACGTCGCCATCGTCGTAGCCTACTTACTGTTACTGTAGTAGGACGGCGTTGCACTCAACAGTTATTACAGTCGATGCTCCTTCCTGCTACAGCCTGCAGTACTGTACAGGTTAAACAAAGCCAGGAGTGGACCAACTCGCTCGTACGCGTACACACTTGGAGATGAGATAGGTAGAGTATACGCCAAGGCTGGGATCTCAACAGTCTCCTCTAATGCCTACGAGCACTTGTTTTGTACGTACCGCGTACACTGCGGCAGTAAAAGTACGAGAGAGAGATAGAGAGAGGCACTTTGGCCTGGGTGGGACGGAGGAGCAAACGGTATTCCTGTTCTGGCTGAGCTCGACTGCCTGCCTGCCTTTGCCTGGGATGCTCTTGCTCATGCTCGTGTCGTGCTCGGTCTGGGAAAGTGAGGAGGAGGGTTTTGGAGTTTCCTTCGGGTCCGGGCACGCACGGCTCTGCTCGAGCTCGACTCGAGGCCTCCACCAATGTAAAAAGGTCATCAAGGCTGGCTGGCTGGCTGGCTGAGAGAGAAAGGAGATGGCCGATGGCTGGGCCGGGCCCCCACTGGACTGGATGGATTTGCAAGTGCTGATCGCTACGGTACTAGCCGCGTACCACCAAACTGCTGCGGCTGCGGCTGCGGCTGCCAAAAGATCGCAGCAGCAGCCCCTCCTGCAGAAACAAACTGCCACGCACGCAGCCGCAGCGGCATCCGATGTGCGTGCGTGCAAGCGTGGTGCTCCATCTCCATTTGGGATTCCTGGGTCTTAAATATTCATCGAAATGGACTTCCAGGAGCAGAACCCAACGACAACGAATACGTTAATTAAAATGGTCTCCGTACTTCGACGTGTGTTGTTTTCGGTACATTTATTATTTTTATATATAAAAAGGGGGCCTGACGAGCAGCATGAAGCACACTTTGAAGAAGAAACAAAACATGCATTTTTCGTACTGCAAAAAACATATGCATTGCTAAAACTAGAGCGTCACAGCAGCGACATGACACGCGTACCTGTATGGGAGGGAGTAGAAATTCGCCCCTCGTCCTCCACTACCCGGCCGTTGCTGAAAAGGAAAACGGAGGGCTTTTCGGTCGGTTAGAATCCAAGGCCTGCTGAACGTGAGAGCAAGACTAGATCAGGGAACGGTCAAAAAAGCTTGCAGGGGAATCAGGTAGGCTAGGCAACAAGAGCCGGCCATTGGTTTTACCAGTGGGCAGGCATTCAGGACTACAGGTTCAGCCGTTCAGGCATCAGCCTCCTCGGCTCGGCGTGAACAATCACGCACGGCAGAAGCCCACAACTCAGAACTCGACAGTGTCTCGCCGATTCGGCGTGATGTTCCCAGGGTCCGAGCACAACCTTTTTGTTTACCAAAGGAAAGTTTTGAGCTGAAAATGTCACAAAGATAAGGTAAAGTTAATCCCCTTACAGTTGCGAAGAGGAAATAAAAAGTTAGAAGAACATTTACTTAAGATTTTTACGGGTGTTAATCAATCCATAATCTAACAGAAAAGAAATTGAAAAGAATCTTCATTGGTCCCGGTAACCAGAACTCCATTACAAAATGGCATACCTTAGTGGGGCCATAATAATTCCAGCAGCCATCAAGTCCTCGTACTTTCCAGCATTATATCCATACTTCACGTTGCCTGGCAAGAACCTGATTGCAAAGATCTATTTTTCAAATTTTATAAGCACAAGCTGCAAAAAACATTCAACCATACTTTATAACTGAAAAGGTATTCAAACCTTCTCATTTTCTCAATGACAGGTTGCTAGACAGCTGATCTTATTTACAATTGATTTAAGCGGATAATTCAAAGCCTTCCTCACAATTTGAGTCCCAACGTCACTATTTGGTGGCTGCAAACATAACTTCCAGCTAAAGTTAAACATGAACTGGTAAAATAATAGCTTTAAAGAGCTTAGGCATGATGACTGCTTCTACCTGCAGCTTATCATTCTCAAGAGATTCTATGATGGAATTAACTTTTGATGCCAGCCTCAAAAGAGTACAGCCATCACCAACAATCACTTCCTCAACAGCAGCCTAACTGAAAAGCAAATGACAAAATGAATTAGCAACTGGATACTAAATAACATGTAAATAGTTGATACGATGGTACAGCACATCAGGCCCCAGAAGTTAATGAGCTGCTACAGGAAACACAGCAAGTATGGTGGTTGAAGATGCAAAGGGCATTCACCTTTGTTGCATTCAGAGCATGTTCATCCAGCCTATAACGCAAATTTGGTGGCTCCCTTCTTTTTAGTCTGATAGCCTGAGAAAAGAACTGGCCAACATACGAGCCAGACTGTCAAGTAGACGTACCTAATAACAGCAACAAAATGAGAGAGCTTAGCTAACCTCTCATTCAAGAGGTTTCTGTTTCTACAGCTTAAAATATAAGGTTAACACAAGACATTCTGATCCTAGGAAAAGAACATGAGGATAAGAATCTGAAAAAAAAAATGGACGTTCAAGCAAGTAAACAGCCACAATAATTGGATGACAAAACTATTTGCATCAGCAATGCTGAAATACGAACTAAATTCACGTTGTAGCGCATTTGGAACTATGGATATACTGGACATAATAAGTACCATATCTTGGCCAGAGCATAGCTCCTTTGACATATTTTTAGTTCACTGACTCTGCTTTTGCTGCTTCTCTATAACTAGTTATCTGGACCCGATTAGCTGCTGCAGAAACCACTGAATAACCTGAAAAATGGTTAACTTTATTTCTCATATAAACTGATGACTGAATTACAAGCATGTACAGTGCTTTTTTTTACCTTCAGACCATTCGTTTCATCTCCTAGCCAAATCACTGGTCCTAGCAATTACTTGCCTGACTAAAGTGGCTCCATTATTTCCTACTGGATCCTCAAGATCGACCTGTTTCAGTGTAAAATATCCATTTCAGATCACTAGTTGGGATCACGAAAATCGGTCATTAAATGTTTCTGTGAACTAAACAGGTTCAACTAAAATCACCATAAGGAAGAAACATACCAAGATCATGTGGCTTTAATTGTTCAAAGACAACAGAAAAATTATGAAGAAAGAAACAAACAGAAAAATTATGAAGAAAGAAACAAACAGAAAAACCAAACTATGATGTCAGTCTCGACTGAGGAATTCAAAACGATGTAACAAAGCATAAAGGTGGCTTGATTTAACATTGTCTAACTGTTAACACCAAAAATTAGCACCAGGAAGAGGCTGACACGTGGGCCGGATTTGGTGGAAGGATGCCATTCGGCTAAGGAGCTTTCTCTGAATGCATTCGGCAAAGATGCTCTGCGGTCGGGAACGCGTCGCCATTCGGCTAAGGGGTTTTCTCTGAAGCATTCGGTAAAGATACTCTGCGGTCGGGAATGCGCCGTCATTCGGCAGAAGCATGGTTCCGCAGGCAAAAGCGGTAGCATTCGGGAAGGCGTGGTGATGTGAAAAAACATAAGGAAAAGGCCGGTTCGAACAAGGAACGCAATATGGGCACGAAGATTCGTCATTTATTTTTAGAAACAAGTATTGTAGTCGTGTCCGACTAGGAGTTGTATCAAGACCTGGGTATAAATATAAACCCATGGCATCTGTAGGAACAATCGAATCAATCATACAACAAACCGGCCCCGTGCCAACATCGAGTCCTTTAGTCGAGTCGTCGAGTTCTTCGAGAGGAGTCATCGATCCGTCGACCTCCGTAAGTACCGGCAACCTTGTATCATGCTTAGTATCATGCGGTGGATTTAAGCTTTGATGCAAGTAGTCTTGTTACCATGCTTAGTATCATCCGGTGGATTTAAGTTGTGGTCTCAAGAAGGTTCCTCTGTTAGGTCATGAGCCATGCGGTGGGCTAAGATCTAGTATGGACCAAGTTATCGGCTCTGTTAGATTTCGGCAAGACCTAACAGATTCATTAAGTTACCCCGTGTTGCTTCGTTTTTACTCTATGCTTAATTCATGCAACACTCCTTTGCCCAATCTAGGTCGGTTAGAGTCGGCTCTACCTCACGATGCGATGACTTATCCCCTCATAGCCGAGTCCGAAACCGATCTAGGTTGCCACGTGTCGCGGGTTCGAACTTGTTGGTATCGTGTAGATCTTGACAGAACCGGGTATCATGCGGTAGATGCAGGTTTTTGGGTTGTCTTAGAGCTAATCATCCGGTGGATTAGAATTCGATTCGATCTGATAGATTTATCTTTATCGATTAAGTTTGTTCCTTCGCCGCGGACCCCGATTCGGCTAAGCAGCCGCATTCGGCAGTGCCCTCACGAGTGAACGTGTTCGTGGGTTTGCAGTGAACAATGAATGCTTTTAGCCTTTCACGATTAGATTGTATCATGCGGTGGATTGATCTAATCTGATTGGTGGTGTGGCCTCAAACGAGTTGTATCATGCGGTGGATTAACTTGTTTGTTGCCATGCTTGACGGGTGCTGCTTTCGGCCTATGCATTCTTGTTTACTGCGGATTTATGGTCATGCTTTCGCCCTTTTATTTATCCATTATGCTTTGTTTCTAATTAATCGGCTATGAGTATGCGTTACAATGTTCATTCGGTTGAGAGCCGATTTTTCGTCATGCTTACGTCACGCATTCGGCAGTGCGTTCCCTGCGTGCTTTGCCGATTGCCGAATGAGGCTTTAACTGCCGACAGATAGCTTACATGCTTCTACTGATCTTACGTCATGCTGATGTTGTGCGTTCGGCAGTGTGATTCTTACATGCTTCTACCGACTGCCGAATGATATTCTGAGTAACGACAGATAGCTTGTCTGTAGCTATATGTCTCTCGAGATTGGCTTCAATGCCGCAAATATGGAACTGTCTGGTCTCACCCGGCACGTTCCAGGTTTTGATCTAAACGTTTTTTGTCCCTTTGTCAGTTTTCAGGCAAACTGATTGGCACGCTTTCGGATTCATACGCACGGGCCACGTGTTGAAGCTAGCTAATTCGGCTTGCTGTGTGCTTGGCGCGAACTGCAGATTTTGCGTCAACACACTTTTTGGCACGCCCGGTGGGACCCACACAAGTTTTCAGGATGCCTGAGTTGAGCGACATCATGGACGTTACTTTGGAAGAATTGTCTGAAGAGCATCAACAGATGGTAAAGGCTGCTGCTGACCAATTCATTAACAAATGTTTACTGTCTTTCGCCAAGAACAGGAGTGGTGCACCGTTTCTCAAGTCCGATTTGCCAAGAGTTCTCCTTCCTGGGCAGTCTGATTTTACTAAAGAAGAAGAGAGGGAGAGATTCTCGGGCTTGTTATACAAAGCTTTGGGGGAAGCAATGACCAATCACAATGCTGCGTTCTTGAACAGTTTTCGGCATATAATGGTAAGCATTTTTGGTCAGCATGTGGATAAACCCTTCGAGCAGATACATGGGCAATTGGGCGGCCCGACATACTTCAATGTTCAAGCACAAGCTCAGAGGCCACATGGTAAAGGAAATGCTGATGAAACTGGAGGTTCTGGTACTAAAGATACAAATGGACAACCGATTCGGCAAGATCCTCAGCCTGCACTGCCGAAAACTCGCACATACGGTTATATGGCATTCGGCACCACAGGGAATCCGCCTGCTTCTGCTTATAAGATATCCCCTCTGAACAACAGGCTGCAAAGGGACATGTATGGAAACGGATACTCAGAGTTTATGGATTACAATGCTATCGACGCTCTCCCGAATCCTGGGTATGTTGGTACTGCAGGCATGCTTGCTGGAAGACCAGGGAATCAAGATACCAGTATTGACCTCATGGTGCAAAAAATGACCGATGTATTGCAAAATCAATTCGGTCTGAAGCCTAAAAATCAGGGATACATGTACTCGTCTCCTTTCCCAGAATGGTACCAAAGGGTATCATTGCCGAATAGAGTCAAGGTGCCTACAGAGTTTACTAAATTCTCAGGACAAGATGATACTAGCACTGTGGAGCATATAGCTCGATATCTGATGCAGCTTGGAGAAGCTTCGGCAGATGAGGCTTTCAGAATCAGATACTTTCCTTTGTCACTGACGGGTCCAGCTTTTACATGGTTTGCTTCTTTGCCTGCTCAGTCGATTTGTACTTGGAAAGACCTGGAGCAGAAATTCCATGCTCATTACTACATTGGCAGTACCGAGAAAAAGTTGGTTGATTTGACCAGCCTAAGGCAGAGGAATAATGAAACACCTACGGAGTTCCTCAGGAGATTTAGGGAAACAAAGAGCATGTGCTTTTCTCTGAACATACCTGATGACCAGCTAGCTGGTATGGCTGTAGCTGGCATGCTGCCTGCCATTCGGGAAAAGCTATTCGGGATGGAGTTTGATGATCTGGGCCAGTTGTCACACAGATTGGCCTTGATGAGTAACCAGGCATTTGGTTTCAAGAAAGATGCCAGATTTGCTAAAAATAATGATGTAGCTGACATCTATAACCAATTCCTTGAAAGAGCAGATCAAGAAGATGAGTATGAAGATAGCGAAGAGATAGCCGCAGCAGAGATAGTGTGGAGTAAAGAACCAGTCATGGTGAATCAGAGGTGGATTAAACAGAATAAGGGCACCTATGATTTTGATGTAACTAAGGCAGATAAATTATTTGATTATCTTGTAAAGGAAGGCCGAATCAAGCTACCAGAGGGGCATTCTATGCTTCGGCCTGATGGAGTGAAAGATAAGAGATACTGTGGATTCCATGATAGAAATTCTCATTCCATCAATGAATGCAGGGTTTTTAGAGTGAGGATTCAGAAAGCTATCCAAGAAGGGCACCTGAAATTCGACAATAAGATGAAGTTGGACAGTAACCCGTTTCCTCAGAACATGGTTGGTTTCTCAATCAATATGGTGAGTACTGCCGATAGGGAAAAAATGAGAGTCCTGACGTCGAAGAAAGCAAAGCAGAGTGGCTCAGTAGATCCTAATCGGCAAATCACGATCGAACAGATTCGGCAGGAAAGGCCTCGCTTCCCGAATAGCCGATTTGAAATTGGGAAATCTTCTAAACCCAGAGTCACGTCGCGCATTCTCCTCAACAAATGGCAGCGTCAGCAAGAAAAAGAATGCTATCAGAGACGTGAGTACGAGGAGGAGAAGAGGAGGCGCGAAGAAGGAAGGTATGAGGAAGAACAAAAGGAATATGTCCGAGAACAAGAACGTGCACATTGGAGTTGTGCTTTCTTCAGACACTATTGGAACGAAGGTTTAAAGCTGCCTACATGGAATAACTGTCCTGAATGCAATAATAGATTTGTTGAATATAGGCAAAATGGTGCCAGTCGCCGATCCGTCCATGAAAGAATTGGAAGGATACATCCTAGTGATGATCGGCGTCTAAAAATATATGAGAATGATGATCAACCAAGGAAAAGACATACTGAAGAAGAAGATCGTGAGTATGTCTGGCAAAAAGGACAATGGTGTCCACCTGGTTTAAGAAGGAGCCAGAAGAGAAGAGTCCAACGCCTGAGGAATCAAGAATTGAAGCAAGCAGGAACCAGGATGAAATCGATATGGCGTCCAAAAGATAGGCCTGACGAATCGGGTCATTCGGCTCCTACATGCATGGTATGTTTCTTGCCGAATGAATTCATGGCTCCAGCTAATCAAATTGTACAGGAAGAGATATTGTCAGAAGTGGATGAAGCCGAACAATATGGGTTAATGGCACAATTGGTATTGAATAAACAAGCTATTTTCGAGAAGCCAGTCCAGAATCGGCACATGAAGCCACTGTACTTAAAAGGATATGTCAACGGGAAGCCATTAACGAAGATGTTTGTTGATGGTGGAGCTGCTGTTAATGTGATGCCATACAATACATTCAGGAAACTTGGCATGAACCATGGAGATTTAACGCCAACAAGTATAGTGTTGAATGATTTTGCTGGGAATCCTTCGGACACCAAAGGATGTGTACATGTAGATCTGATGATTGGGTCCAAGATTCTGCTTACAACCTTCTTTGTTATTGAAGGCAAAGGGGCATACAGCTTGCTACTTGGAAGGGATTGGATTCATGCGAATTGCTGTATTCCATCTACTATGCATCAACGGCTTATTCAGTGGATAGATGATGAAGTGGAAATTGTCCCAGCAGATGATTCAATCAGCGTGGCTAATGTGGAACCGGCCTTCTGGGAGTATCAGGGCATAGATTGCTTCTCAGGTAAGGACTGGGGAGAAGGTCCTGTTGAGCCAGTCAGCAGTGATCAACAGCCGATCAAAGCAGTCGGCTCTTTTAGTAATTTTTAATGGATAATCCAATCGATGGGACTGACGGGAAGCTAGGACATGGATTTGTGTCGGCTGATAAATTAGAAGAAGTAGACATTGGAGACGGTGACAAACCAAGGCCGATATTCATCAGTGCTAGCTTGGATTCGGTTTTCAGGGAGAAGTTGATTGAGTTGTTAAAAGAATACAAGGATTGCTTTGCTTGGGATTATTCGGAGATGCCTGGCTTAGATCGTTCCATTGTTGAGCATCAATTGCCGATCAAGCCTGGTTATAAACCTTACAAGCAACCACCCCGGAAAATCTGCAAAGATGAAGTGTTGGCCGATGTGAAGAAAGAAGTGGAAAGATTAATAGCAGCAAACTTTATTCGGCCGTGCAGATATGCAGAATGGATCTCTAATATTGTTCCTGTGTACAAGAAAAATGGGAAGATGAGAGTTTGCATAGACTTTAGAGATCTGAACAGAGCTACACCCATGGATGGATATCCGATGCCTATTGCTGACTCGTTGGTTGATGCTGCTGCTGGATATAAAGTGATTAGTTTCATGGATGGTAATGCAGGGTACAATCAAATTTTTATGGCATTGAAAGATATAGCGAAAACGGCTTTCAGATGTCCGGGACATATAGGATTGTTTGAATGGGTTGTCATGACGTTTGGTTTGAAGAATGCTGGTGCAACTTATCAGAGAGCTATGAATTATATTTTTCATGAGTTGATCGGCAAGATTGTGGAGATATATATCGATGATATCGTGATTAAGTCATTGGATCATGAAGCACATTTGGCCGACATAAGGAAAACTCTAGAATGCACTAGGAAACATGGGCTCAAAATGAACCCAAATAAATGCGCTTTTGGAGTTTCGGCAGGAGAATTTCTGGGATTTCTGGTGCATGAAGGAGGAATAGGAGTTGGCAGGAAAAGTATGAAAGCCATTGATGAAGTTGTTCCTCCAACTAATCTTAAGGAATTGCAGTCACTGCTTGGTAAGATCAATTTTGTAAGAAGATTCATATCAAACTTATCACAAAAGATGTTGCCTTTCTCTTCACTATTAAAGGTCAAGAAGGATCAGAAGTTTGTATGGGGCGACGAACAACAGAAGGCTTTCGATGAAATCAAGGAATACATGAAAGAACCACCAGTATTGGTACCTCCACAGCTAAACAAGCCTTTTAAGTTGTACGTGGCGGCCGATGCCCAAACTATTGGATCGGCCCTCATACAAGAATTCGAGGGAAAGGAAAGGGTAGTTGCATACCTTAGCCGAAAGTTGCTTGATCCCGAAACGAGGTATTCGGCTACTGAGAAGCTTTGTTTATGTGTTTACTACTCCTGTACAAAATTTCGGCACTACTTGTTACATGCCGAATGCATTGTGTATTCAAAGTTTGATGTGATAAAACACATGTTGTCTATGCCAATTTTGAACGGAAGGATTGGCAAATGGATTTTAGCTTTGTCTGAATTTGAGTTAAGGTTTGAATCGGCAAAGGCTGTTAAAGGACAGGTTATTGCTGATTTCATTACTGAGCATCGCGATTTATCAGTTAATTCGCTTGAAATTGCTCCTTGGGTATTATTCTTCGATGGCTCTTCATGTGACAAAGGTGGTGGAGTAGGTATTTTGTTAATTTCACCAAAAGGAGAGGTATTTGAATTTGCTATTCCTATTCAACCTACTGTCACTAATAATCAAGCTGAGTATGAAGCGCTGCTCAGAGGACTTCAATACTTGAGAGAAGCAAAGGCCGTTGCAGTTGAAATTTTTGGAGATTCAGAATTAGTCATAAGGCAACTGAATGGCGAGTATGAGTGCAGAAATGATGTCTTGAGGAATTACTATGAGGAATGCAAGCAAATCTTAAAGGAATTTCAGTCGGTAATTCTGCAGCATATTCCTAGGAGAGACAATGAAGAGGCAAACAGATTGGCTCAAAGTGCTTCGGGTTATAAAGAGCTTCAAGAAGTTTTTGCTAATAATGTGTATGCTTTCGGGAGTGATCTGGCAGAAGATGATTGGAGAAAAGAAATTGTTGATTATCTGGAGAATCCATCCCGAAAGGTTTCTAGAAAGCTCAGGTATAAAGCTTTAAAGTTTGTTCTTCTTGATGATGATTTATATTATAAATCCTTGGATGGGGTGCTGTTACATTGCTTAAATCATGAAGAAGCAAAAAGGCTGATGAGTGAAGTACATGATGGATTGTGTGGAGCACATCAATCGGCCTACCGAATGAAATGGGTCATTAGGAGATCTGGATACTATTGGCCTACAATGCTAGAAGATTGCTTTGAATATTATAAGGGATGCCAAGATTGCCAGAGATTTGGAAACATTCAGAGAGTTCCAGCATCAGTTCTGAATCCTATTATCAAGCCATGGCCATTCAGAGGATGGGGAATAGATTTGATTGGCCAAATAAATCCTCCATCTAGCAAGGGGCATAAGTTTGTGCTTTTGGCAACCGATTATTTTACCAAGTGGGTTGAGGCAATTCCATTAAAGAAGGTGACATCGGAGAATATGGTTGGATTTGTTAAAGAACACATCATTTACAGATTTGGAATTCCTCAGACAATTACTACAGATCAAGGGACTCAATTTACATCTTCAGAGTTCAGAGATTTTGCTGAAAGTATGGGCATCAAATTGTTGAATTCTTCTCCTTATTATGCCCAAGCTAATGGTCAGGCAGAGGCTTCTAACAAGATTATGATTAAAATTATACAGAAGAAGATTGATCAGAAGCCGAAAAAGTGGCATTCGGTACTCAATGAGGCTTTATGGGCTTACCGAATGGCTCCACATGGGGCTACACAGACGTCTCCTTATGAGTTGGTGTATGGGCATCATGCTATCTTGCCATGGGAAATACAATTAGACTCAAGGAGAATAAAGTTGCAAAAGGATTTAAGTTCTAAAGATTATAATGATTTGATGATGGACGAATTAGAAGATTTGCATATGATTCGTCTTAGGGCCTTGGAAAATGTTGAGAAAAATAAAATGCGAGTTGCTAAATATTACAACAAGAAAGTGAAAGTCAGGCAATTTGCAGAAGGAGATTTGGTTTGGAAAGCAATACTGCCGATTGGAACTAAATACAGTGCATTCGGCAAGTGGTCTCCAAACTGGGAAGGTCCTTTCAGAGTGGCCAGATGCGTGCCTGAGAATGCATATATCCTAAAGACTTTACTAGGAGAGGAATTTACTGCTGCTATCAATGGGAGATACCTGAAGAAATATTATCCTAGTATTGAGATTGATCGCTGATTGAAATGTTCAATATCAGAATGACTGAGACAGCCGGCATTCGGGAAGGAGCCGTCTTCAGAACAAATGTTGGCAGCGGAAGAAATGGCCAATACCAGAGTGTATTGCCCTTAGTACAAATATTTTGCATCATGAATTTGATCAAGATATCACAAAGGGGACTACAAAAGATAAGTTTTATTGCCGAAATTCCATGGTCCCTAGTACAAACTAATGGAATAGCTTGTTCAAAACGGACTGGGGATGAATGGAATCGGCAATGGCGGCGCCATGAGCATCAAGGCGATCTATGGAGGCCTCGATGTCATTGATCTCCTCCGGGTTGCCATTAGCGAAGCCGGTCGGTAGCCTGGAGTAGTCGGTATCGGTGTGCGTCGACATGGCGACTAGGCCTGCGGCAGTGCCCAGGCGGATGCCGTGTGAGGCTACTTCATCAATACGGCCTGCCACTGCACCGAGGCGAGCTTCTGGCGTGTCCCCAGGAGCATTCACCTTGTTTGCCAAGGACTCAACCAATGTCTTCAGCCGATCGAGTTCGGCGTCGCGATCTGTAAGATTACGAAACAACGGCGGATTAGTTCAAGGTCGAATTGAAGATAAGCGAAACGCAGAAACTACCATCGATGGCCTCGAGCAGCTGCTTGCGCTGGTGTTGCCATTCTAGATCTGCGATCCCGGCCTGTTTGGAGACGACCTCCAGCTCATGCCGAGTATCATCGCGTTCCTGCTTGAAGCGGCGGGCATCGCTATCCGAGTAGCGCAGATCCCAGTCGGGCCTGGAGGATCGGCTAGATGACTCCGAAGAATCATCTGCTGCAGCCGGAGCCACAGGCGGGGCAGTAACAGGGTTCCATTGAATGAGCCTGAAAGCACAAGGGAGGTTGAGAATAATGCAAAATCTGGAGGAAAGGATAAGGAGTGACAGATGGTCATCACCTCCGACGAGCGCCGGCACGGCTCCCTTCGGCTTCGTCGACGGCCGGGCGTCTTCTGTTGTTGGACATCAGGGTTTCTTGGAAGTTACTGTGCTAGAAGAGGAAGAGACTCAGGTTAGCGGAGAGCTCGAGTTGAAAGATTTGATGGAAGATTAGGGGCGCTCAAGGTTCTTATTTATGGAACTAACGAAGAAATCGTGGCCAAAGATCGTGGCGCGTATTCCGAAGAGTTCGGAAGGTGGAAAGGATTTTCCAGCCGATCGGTTCCCATGTCGTTTGGGATTCTTATCGAGTCGTATTCGGCTTTGACTGGATGAGATTCGGCTATGTCGTAGTTGAAGCGTTTTCGGGTCTAACGCTATTATGGCCAGCTTTGCCGAATGGGTTATCCACAATGGAGAAAAAGCAAAGATTGGTGAGACTACAAAGTTGGTAAGACATTCGGCTAATTAAATATTCGATACAACTACACACCCAAGTACTTGGAGATTACATCTTTAGCATCAGATATCATTCTATTAATGGTCTCCAAAAGATTTTTGCCTGCTTCTTGGGTTTTTATCAGAGCAGAGAGCTTCGTTTTGAGCTGTTTATCTTCAGTTAGAATTGCCGATGCTTCCTTTTGTATCCTCTCTGTCAGATCAGGGAGTTCGGCTAACTTCTTCTCGTCAGCTTCGATTTCGGCTGACAGGGTCCTCAATTCGGCTTCTAGTTCAGCTTTTCTGGTCTTCTTCAGATCAAGTGCTGGCTGCAGTCTAGCTGACAATTCTTTATTACTCTGAGCTTGAGTATACAGATCTTTCAAGGATTGCTTAGCTATGGCTCTTCTTTGTTCTAAAGCTGGTTGTAAAGATTGACTTTTCAGAACCTGTCTGACTGCAGCAAAATGTTGATCCAATTGAGAGATTGGTTCCAAAGAAGCTTGAATGTCAATAGGAAGGTTGTGTTCAATGGGCTCGAGCATATCTCTCAGAAGATCAGCATCCTTGACTTGATCCTGGATGTCTTTGTGCAGAAAGGAGAAGATTTCCTTTAGTTTTGCCTGGGTTTCTTCTGATAAAGCCTGATTAGAAGAAATTTCCTCTACTTGTTCGGCAACAAGATCATCCAAAGGAAATGAGTAGCTGGGTGATGAAGTTATTTTCTCCTGGAAAGAAATATTGCCGAATTAGTGATTATCCATTGAATAAAGAACTGGGAAGACTGGGTAATCATCTTTACCTCATTCCTGATTTCTTGGATGGAGAGAGAGGGCAGCTCAAGCTCAGGCAAAGATTCTTGTATGTCATACTGAGGAGAGCTTGGAAGGTTCTTTGGTGGAGATGAGGCTTCTGGCTGAGGTACATCAGGTAGAGCTGAAGCTGGTTCTTGATGAAAAGAGGAGCTCTCCGAAATTGGATGCATTGAAGCTTGCTCTGTGACTGAAAGAAAGTTAGTGCCGATGAAAAAGAGTTTTAAAGGACAAGATGGTGAAAAATTTTACTAATCACTGAAGCATCGGCAGGTCCTGTGCTAATGGCCAATTGCTGTGATTTGGCCTGAAATCATAAAGGAACAGAAATGAGCAGAATGAAATTAGCATTTTTACTCGAGGAAGGAGAAATTTGACCTGTGCAATTATTTTGCTGCTTGTTCTTTTCTTCTTTATGGCTGAAGGGGCAGTTAGAGAAGGAATCTTTCTCTTGGTAGAAGGTGGTGCAGCAAGAGTTGGATCCAGACTGGCAGGCTTGGACATTATTTGAGCCAAGGAAGGAGAGAGATGCCCCAGAGTAGATATTGGGCCAGCGATGTTATATACAATTGCTCTAGCCAGAGGGGCAGGGACTGTGTCCTGCAGGATAACAGAGTTAAAAGTCGATGAAAGAGGATGTTATTGGAAAAACAGATGGATTATAAGCATATTTACCTCTGAATTCGGCTGATAGTCAGGCATCAAATCAAGGCAGAGAGGGTGAACTGGCACATTGAAGATATGATCATGGAGTTCTTGCCACCAAAGAATAAAAGAAGGATGAGCAAGTGCTGTTGGCACAAAAGGTTCGATCTGGTAGATGGCTGCACAACACTTGTAATCAAAAATTCTTCTTGTTTCTGTGGAATCTTTGATGATCTGCCTAGGCTTGAGGAATTCATGGAGAAATAATCTTGGGGGCACTTGGCCACATCCTAATTGCCTGGCTACTGTATTCGACTGGTAATATTCGTATGAACTTTGAACCAGCCTTCCTCCACAAAATTCGGCTGGTAAGATGCAAGGCCGAATGAAAGTGTTGAAAATTGCTGTGGATTCTGCATCTATGCATCCAGTCTCGAAGCTGAATTCACAAGGGAAAGTGAGATTGTCATTGTCCATGTATGGGAACCAGAGGGGATTGGCAAAACCTTTAAAGAAAAGTTCAAACAGTTCTCCAATGCTCTTGTTGATAGCAATAGTGGAGGCTGCTTCCCCATAGGTTTGACAGCCTTTGGTGCTCTGGGCTTCTGCTTCCTGGTAATTGACCGAGGGGAAATGTCGGCTGTTGAGGTCAATGGGGACAATTTGGTGCATGTACAATTGCAGCCACATCTGGACGAACCACCAGGGACCGTTAACGCAGGAAATTTTCTTGTTGGTGTGCATCTGATAAATGGTCTGATGGAGCATGTGATAGACACTTCCCAGGAGATATTTCCCGAGAGGGATGAGTGTGCCTGCAGCCAAGTCTTCGGCCATTACTATGTGATTCAGAGTTGGCTCATTGGCTTTACCACAGAAAACAAATCTGCACAGCCACATATTCAGAAAGGCCCTGTATTCAACATCAGTCAGAGGACCATCATGCATATAAGTCTGGATGTATTTCTTATAACCGACTCCAGTCTTCACCCCTGTCTGTTTGGAAGAACCTTTGTACCTGTATGGGTGTGTTATCCCTGTAATGTTCAGGCCGGTTATCATGTAGACATCGGCCAGGGTTGGAGTCATTGGTCCGTGACCAAAGAGAAAAGCATTCATGCCATTGGACCAGAAGTGACAAGCTGCAATCAGGAGATTTTCATTCTTGGGTGTTTCGGCTAGAGATAGCTCCAAGCAATGAGAAATACGAAGACTGTCCCAATTCTGCGTCTGGGGGCTTTTATCTTCAAGAATCCTTTTGTACCAGTTTCTCCAGCCGGCGATTGGGGGCAGAGGCCAGTTCTTGAATGAATCTTGCCATTCGTGAGGTCTCGTCAGTGAAGTTTTGAAAGGAATCCTCTGAGACTCGGCCGCAATAATTTCGGAGGGATCTGGGTTCCCTGAGGGGCCGAGGAAGAAAGATGCGGATTGTTCTTCAGTGGGGGTCAAGATTTCGGTGGCCAGAGCCTATCAGGGGCAGAGGAAGAGCAAATCGGAGATTCAAAGTGCAGCTCGAAAAGGGTAATGCCGAATGTGATTGAGGGAAACAAAACTTACTTGAAGAATTTGATCCTGGTTCGCCATTTGAAGATTGGAGCTTGAAGGATTCGACGAACTAGGGTTTGAATTTGGAAAGCGCACTCTGAGGATTTGGAAACGGAAAACGGATGTCGAGCAGATTCAGCCTGGAAATGTTGGGGATTCCTGGTCAATTCCGAGATAAAAAGTATCCTTTATCCCGAAATTGAAGGGGCATGTGTTAACACCAAAAATTAGCACCAGGAAGAGGCTGACATGTGGGCCGGATTTGGTGGAAGGATGCCATTCGGCTAAGGAGCTTTCTCTGAATGCATTCGGCAAAGATGCTCTGCGGTCGGGAACGCGTCGCCATTCGGCTAAGGGGTTTTCTCTGAAGCATTCGGTAAAGATACTCTGCGGTCGGGAATGCGCCGTCATTCGGCAGAAGCATGGTTCCGCAGGCAAAAGCGGTAGCATTCGGGAAGGCGTGGTGATGTGAAAAAACATAAGGAAAAGGCCGGTTCGAACAAGGAACGCAATATGGGCACGAAGATTCGTCATTTATTTTTAGAAACAAGTATTGTAGTCGTGTCCGACTAGGAGTTGTATCAAGACCTGGGTATAAATATAAACCCATGGCATCTGTAGGAACAATCGAATCAATCATACAACAAACCGGCCCCGTGCCAACATCGAGTCCTTTAGTCGAGTCGTCGAGTTCTTCGAGAGGAGTCATCGATCCGTCGACCTCCGTAAGTACCGGCAACCTTGTATCATGCTTAGTATCATGCGGTGGATTTAAGCTTTGATGCAAGTAGTCTTGTTACCATGCTTAGTATCATCCGGTGGATTTAAGTTGTGGTCTCAAGAAGGTTCCTCTGTTAGGTCATGAGCCATGCGGTGGGCTAAGATCTAGTATGGACCAAGTTATCGGCTCTGTTAGATTTCGGCAAGACCTAACAGATTCATTAAGTTACCCCGTGTTGCTTCGTTTTTACTCTATGCTTAATTCATGCAACACTCCTTTGCCCAATCTAGGTCGGTTAGAGTCGGCTCTACCTCACGATGCGATGACTTATCCCCTCATAGCCGAGTCCGAAACCGATCTAGGTTGCCACGTGTCGCGGGTTCGAACTTGTTGGTATCGTGTAGATCTTGACAGAACCGGGTATCATGCGGTAGATGCAGGTTTTTGGGTTGTCTTAGAGCTAATCATCCGGTGGATTAGAATTCGATTCGATCTGATAGATTTATCTTTATCGATTAAGTTTGTTCCTTCGCCGCGGACCCCGATTCGGCTAAGCAGCCGCATTCGGCAGTGCCCTCACGAGTGAACGTGTTCGTGGGTTTGCAGTGAACAATGAATGCTTTTAGCCTTTCACGATTAGATTGTATCATGCGGTGGATTGATCTAATCTGATTGGTGGTGTGGCCTCAAACGAGTTGTATCATGCGGTGGATTAACTTGTTTGTTGCCATGCTTGACGGGTGCTGCTTTCGGCCTATGCATTCTTGTTTACTGCGGATTTATGGTCATGCTTTCGCCCTTTTATTTATCCATTATGCTTTGTTTCTAATTAATCGGCTATGAGTATGCGTTACAATGTTCATTCGGTTGAGAGCCGATTTTTCGTCATGCTTACGTCACGCATTCGGCAGTGCGTTCCCTGCGTGCTTTGCCGATTGCCGAATGAGGCTTTAACTGCCGACAGATAGCTTACATGTTTCTACTGATCTTACGTCATGCTGATGTTGTGCGTTCGGCAGTGTGATTCTTACATGCTTCTACCGACTGCCGAATGATATTCTGAGTAACGACAGATAGCTTGTCTGTAGCTATATGTCTCTCGAGATTGGCTTCAATGCCGCAAATATGGAACTGTCTGGTCTCACCCGGCACGTTCCAGGTTTTGATCTAAACGTTTTTTGTCCCTTTGTCAGTTTTCAGGCAAACTGATTGGCACGCTTTCGGATTCATACGCACGGGCCACGTGTTGAAGCTAGCTAATTCGGCTTGCTGTGTGCTTGGCGCGAACTGCAGATTTTGCGTCAACACTAACCCATGATAACCATCTCTATTGAACAACCTATTACTGCTGTAGTATAGAGTATAATACAATAATATCCACAGAATTGCAGGTAATAACATATGTCAACCTATTTTCAGTACTTCTTATCAGAAGAGTGCAACTTTATTATTTTTAATCTGATTTGAACGAGAAGAGGATGGTATTAAGCATATACCTCTTTTGGTATTGTAGCACCATTATTGAAAATCTTAGGTGATCCACACACCCTCAAGTACATTAAACCCTTTGAGTCCACGAGTAAATCCAACTACGCCTTAAGCTTATTGGTGCTAGTCTACATAATAGCACACCAATCAGCATAGCAAAACCAAACTCTGGTGCCTGTAGAAACAACTCCATTGTAGCTTGTTGATAATCAAACCATCCATGTTGAAATGCAATCCCTTATGAGCACTGACTCAGTAAGACTGCACATAATGGCCAGGCCAAAGTTTGACAACAAAATTGTTGGAATGTTGACACCGCTGCAGATTCGACAGCAGTGTTATCCAGGAGAAAAGTCAGGGAGCCATATTTGGCTGACCTTAGGCAAGAGTTGAAGAAAGGATATAACACACAGAACATTCAAAATCCCTAGTCATTCTGGTGAATAAGTATGGCATTATGAGAAAGATCGGGTGGCTCACCCACTTGCAGGTTCTTGACATATTCAGTAGCAGCAGTGAATAAGTAAGGTTGAACATAATGGCCAGGCCAAAAGTTGAAGTCGGTTGGACTGCTGCAGATAATATCAGTTAACACCGCTGCAGATTCGACAGCAGTGTTATCCAGGAGAAAAGTCAGGGAGCTGTATTTGGCTGGCCTTAGGCAAGAGTTGAAGAAAGGATATGACACACAGAACATTCAAAATCGCTAGTCATTCTGGTGAATAAGTATGGCATTATGAGAAAGATCGGGTGGCTCACCCACTTGCAGCTTCTTGACATATTCAGTAGCAGCGGTGAATAAGTAAGGTTGCACATAATGGCCAGGCCAAAGGTTGAAGCCATAATGGTTGGACTGCTGCAGATAATATCAGAACACCACTGCAGATTCAGCAGCACATAGAAGAGATAAGTCAAGTCAGGGAACTGCACTGTGCTGGCCTACTGTAATAGCTGAAGAAAGGATTATTTGACACTCGGAACATATGAAGCACACATCTCAATATGTAAACTTAACATTTCAGCGATCCCAGGGCGAACATAACGGCACTGTCAACAGAAAATAGTACAGAATGATGTGGTTCAGGTGAATAATCCGCAATCAAATCATGTTGAGAAGTAAACTTACACCGACTCACAAATACAGTCACACAGCAAGTAAGCAGGAACAGAGTACACACACAGCTCAGAGAAGTCAGAATGGCCTAAACTACGGCAGAACCATGCAAGGACTGGACTTATGGTCAAATGATGAGCTTATAAACCCTTGAAGCCCGGACTTCTAGTGTCTGGGTCCATTCAGACAAATCAGACTAGCCAGGCCAAAAGGCAGAGATGAGAGATGAGAGATCAGGCACCAAGTTACTTGCGAACCGATCAGCCAGTCAACGCAAGCGCTGGGCAAATCCAGTCCTCCAATACGAGGACTACAACGAACTCGAGAGATGAGCACAGACACAGTGATAACGAAATAACGATCGCGCCCGAAATCTGTAGCAGACATCGCCGAATCGACCACAATCAGCGGCACTACACGGCGGCGATGCGCGATATGCAAAAAACAAGCAACCTCACCCCAATCAGAGACGATGCTTCGACCCCAGAATGGCAGAATCCCCTGAAAATTTCCCCGGAATCGGACGCGATAGACTGAGCTGCGCTTACAGATAGCCAAAACCAACCAATCGATCCGACCGCAGAAGGATTCGTGAACCCAGATCGAATCGCAGCTACGCGACCCCGCCGATTAGATCAACTGAGACGGAAATTCACGCACGAGCACCGAGGTTCAGCGAGAAAAGGGAGGGGTACCTGCGCCGCGATGCGCGAAGAGGCGGGGACGGCGTGCTAGGGTTCTATGCGCGGGGGGGGGGGGGGGGGGGGGGGAGCGACGCGGCAGAACGGAGGTGGACTGGGTGAGGAAGCGGTTTGAAAACGGGGACGGGGGAGCGGAAGGCGACGATGAGGCCGCGGCGGCGGGAGTTTTCGCGCCGCGCGGTTCCTTCCGCAGGAAGGACGACGACTGATTCACTCAGTTTCACTGACAAGTGGGGCCCAATCAATGCTCCTCTCTCTCGTTCCTTCTCCCACACACCTCAAGCGGACAGGGCCGTTCGAATGCAAATCAACGCAGTGTACATTTGGGTTTCCTTCGTCTGTTGTTTCGATTCGTGTCCATTGATATATCTCGCGGAAACAACTATAAAAAAAAGTTTTACGGGTCTGAAGCTATATACCTCGCGGAAACATCTATAAAAAAAAGTTTTACGGGTCTGAAGCTATCAAAAAAAATTACGTGTTTATCATCAATTTTCCGGAAATTACTGCCACTGCATAAGGCTGCTTGCACTTGTGTTCCTCTATTTCCCTCCCCTAAACAAAATATTCTGTCCCGGTCATCGAGATTCCTTCCCCTATCCTAATTTCTCCCGCACCCATATTTCCTCTATCATCTTCCCATATCCCAACTACCACCTATTTTATTCTTTTTTTCTCTCTCTCTCACCTCTCTCTCTCTTCTCTCACCTCTCTCTTTCCCCCTCCCGCTGCCACCCCTGCTCTCTCCCTCGAGTTCCTCTCCCTCCGCGCCCCTCTCCTCCCCCTCTGCCTCGCCTCCTCTCCTCGCCTCGGCCGCGTCCCATGCCATGGCGGGCGACACGGCCGCCGCCGCAGCTTCCTTGCCCTCCTCTGGCGCCGACGACTCCCCGTCCTCCCGCGCGCCGACGTAGGAGCTCCGGCGCCGGTCGTCGTCGGGCTCATCTTCCCCAGCACCGAGGCGCCCACCTTCTACAGCCCGATCGACCGCCGCTACCATCGGCTCAGCCTGCTCCCGCCCGCCGCCCGCCGCCGGCCCCTCCCTCCTTCCCCTCCGGCGCGAAGGCGGAAGAGATAGCCGCGGCGGCGATGGGCGGTACGGATGAGCAGGGCCACCGCCTCGTCCCCGAGCTCCGGGCCGCCCCCTCCGCCGTGTTCGAGTGAGCCGCTGCGTCTATGAGGGCCCCGGATCCATGCGGGCTGCGCGGCTGTGGGCGGCTGCTGCCGGCGTGTGGCTGTGGGCGGCGCGGCGCGGTGCTGCTGCTCGAGCTCGGCGAGGCGGTGTTGCTGCGCGAGCTCGGCGAGACGGCGGCCGAGCGGTTCCCCTCTCTCTCTCTCTCTAGCGGCCTCCTCTGGCGGGCGACGGGCCCTCGCGGCGGCCGCTCCTCCGCAACGGGCGGGCGACGCCGGCCGCGCACCGCCTTGGCCCCCTCCTCTTCTTGAAGCGTCCCCTCGAAAGAGAAGACTTAATGTGATACAAATACCAGTCCGACGTCCCCTCGAAAGAGAAGACTTAATGTGATACAAATACCAGTCCCAGGATGTTGGTTCACATTATTACAACAGATGGTTCAGTACATAAACAACATTACGGTAGACGATGGCACTGCAGGGCCACTACAAACAGAACTAAAGCTAGACTCCAGATAAACAGGTTGATAACATAGAGGTCTTCATCAGAGTGGATATCCATGCGGCTTCAAGCGGGTGACCCTAACACACAGGCAAAGGTTGGGTGCAGAACGAACCCCCCCTCTAGACAACGTCCACAGGCACAAAGTCCGGGTCTGCCTCTGTAACAATTTAAGCAAGGGTGAGTACATACGTACTCAGCAAGCACAATCACATCCACGGAAAGGGATATAACAGAAGCATGCAAAGGAATATACTCAAGGACATGTTCATGGTTTATTTTGCAGCAAAGCTAATTTTACACATGCAAGGGCTTATTTTACAAAAGGTTTTCACAAACATTTCTTTTAGTTGCATCAATAAACTCAATTGTCTTTCTCACAAGATTTCCATGCTACCAGATTCCCCATCTGTCATAGCCTCTGCCAACATCTTTTCTCAACTCGACATTTACCATACACATTCTTACACAAAAACCAGGGAACTAGTGAAGTGACCAAGCCGTAACTCGCCCAATACCGTGGACACGGCTATCCGGATAGGTTTTAACTCTGCAGAGGTGTACACAACCACAAGTAGGCTACCACAACATGAACACCTTAGTGCCAGTGCAGCTCCTTCAAAGCCGTTACCCACCATAGCTAAACTGACAAGTCACTACAGAAGCGACCAGGGGGTCAGCAACCTACCAACGAGGTTCTACCCAGGGGCATACTTCACGTAGACCGTATCCCCAGCTCCATGGCCCTCTGTTGCTCACCAGCACACCACATAACCAACAGCTTAACTAGTGGGATTTATGCTAGGCCGTTGCCACATACAACGGTCGAGTGGTGGTACAATAAAATGGGTCAGGCTAGATGACACATCAACATTATCCCAAAAACTGTGATAGGATAGACAACTCCCACCATGCTCAACCACAAAGGTTAGAGCTCACCTCGGCATTTCACACAAGAAATACCGTCTGTCTCATCCCACACGGGTACTCTTTTATTTCACAAAAACCATATCTTTTATTTCAAAGCACGCACACGGTTGCTTTTGTAAACATCAAGTGATTGTAATGGAGAGTATAACAGTAAAACATTCCTAAGCATTTCTAGCAGCGATTAATATTCAAACAGAGCTATGTCATATTCAAACATTAATCTAGGTTGTCAAGGAAGCAGTCATAGCAATCAAGGTATGGCTATCCAACCGGGTTTAGCAGTAAATCATGCAAGTTTTATAAAACAGGCCATAGGTTGTGTTTATAAAAACTAGGACAAAAGTATGCATCAAAGGATGCGATTGCACTTGCCGTTCTCCCAACCCTCGGGGGATTCCTGCCCGGGGTCTTAGTCTCCAAGCTCCTGCTCGTAACCCTGCTCCTCCTCGAGTCCTTTCTCACTCACAGCAGTGTCTACGACACACACAATAAAACACACAATAAATAAAAGAAATAAAGTTTTTGCTGAGCTCCGAAAGAAAGAACAGAGAATGAGAGTGATGGTGGTGACATGATTATTTCTGGATATGGACATAGTGGCTGAGCAAAGCGGCTTCAGCGGCGTAGAGGTGGGCGGCACGGCAGCGGAATGCGGTTGTGGCTGGCGCGGGGAGCACAACGACGAGCCAGGGGTGGTCGGCACGGCAGCGACGGCGTGGACATGGCATGGCCGGTGCAGGGCAGCAGAGCGGTGTCGGCGGGCTCGGTGAGCGCGTGAGGCGGTGCAGCGACGCGGGTCACGGCGGGGCGGCCGTGGTCGGCGCAGGCGTGCCAGGGAGAGGTGGGGCCGGCTGGTGGTGCCACGGTTGGGGGAACGGGGTGGTCGCCGACGAGTAGAGCAGAGCGCGCACGGCGTCGGGCAGAGGAAACAGAGGAGGGAAAGAAAGGAAGGGGAAAAAATAAAGAAAGGAGGGGGGAAAAGAAAAGGGAAACGAGAGAGGGGAGAGACGGCGGGATTCGCGACGGAAAGACGACAGGCGGTCGACGGCGGTCGGCCAGCGACGGACGGGCCCGGCGGTCGACCCGAGAGCGGGTGACACGGGATGGGATGGAAAAGAAGGGGCGGTGATAACAAGGCGGAAGGGTTTTGGCGGAAGCGGGAGCTCGGCGGTAAAAGTTTTGAAAACATTTTTACCGGGTGCATTAATTAGGTGGATTACCAGAGAGTAAAAACGCGGGCGTTACAAACCTACCCCACTTAAAAGGAATCTCGTCCTCGAGATTCGGCTGGCTCCTAAAAAGGTGGGGGAACTCTTTCTTCAAAGCATCTTCTCGTTCCCATGTGGCTTCCTTGACACCGTGTCTGCTCCATTGCACTCTGCATATCCGTACTTCAGAGTTTCTGGTCCTCTTGGTGACGGTGTCCAAAATTTTGACCGGTACCTCTTGATACCGCAGATCTGTCTGTAGGTCTATATCTTCTTCTGGTATATGTTCTTCCTCAGGTACTCCCAGACATTTTCTTAATTGTGAGACATGGAAAACTGGGTGTATATCCGACATTGCATCGGGTAGCTCCAACCGGTAGGCTACTTTTCCAACTTTCTTCAATACTGGGTACGGTCCAACGTACCGAGGAGCCAACTTCCCATGGACTTGAAATCTGCGGGTCCCCCGAATGGGTGACACCTTGAGATAAACGAAATCTCCTGGATTAAACTCTAGTTCTCGTCTCTTCTTGTCTGCGTAGCTTTTCTGTCTGGACTGAGCTGCCTTCAACTTCTCCCTAATTTCGGCTACCTTTTCTTCAGCTTCTTTTATGAGCGCAAGTCCCACTAGGGTACGCTCTCCCACTTCTGACCACATCAGAGGAGTTCTGCATTTTCTCCCGTAGAGGGCTTCAAACGACGACATACCTAAACTTGCCTGATAACCATTGTTGTAGGAGAACTCTGCATAGGGTAAACTCTGTTCCCAATCTTTACCATAGGTAAGGACACATGCTCTCAGCATATCTTCCATAATCTGATTTACTCTTTCTGTCTGGCCATCGGTCTGTGGGTGATACGCGGAGCTAAAATCCAGCTTGGTATCCATAGCTTTATGCAAACTTTTCCAGAATCTCGAGGTGAACTGGGTCCCTCGGTCCGAAACAATCCTACTGGGCACTCCATGCAACTTGACTATATTCTCTACATAAAGCTTGGCTAGTTTCTCTCCGCCATAATTCGTCCGTACAGGTAGAAAGTGAGCGACTTTAGTGAGTCGGTCCACTATTACCCATATCAAGTCGTGTCCCTTCTGTGTTCTGGGTAAACCTACTACAAAATCCATTCCTATCTCATCCCATTTCCATACTGGGATAGGTAGAGGTTGCAATAATCCTGCTGGTTTCTGGTGTTCGGCCTTAATCCTTTGGCAGGTATCACAATGAGCGACAAATTGGGCTATGTCAGCTTTCATTCCTTTCCACCAATAATTCCGCTTTAAATCCAAATACATTTTGGTGGATCCTGGGTGGATGGAATATGGCAAGTTGTGAGCCTCATCCATAATTATCTGCCTAAAGTCTCCTTCCTTAGGCACACAAATCCTATCTTTGTACCACAGAGTTCATTTACTATCGACTCTAAAGTCTGGTGCCTTATTCTCTCCAGTATGCTTGCATATTTGCATTAAATCCTTGTTCGTTCCTTGGGATTTTCTGATCCTATCTTCCAGGGTGGGTTGGACACTCAGCTTGTGGCTAGTATTCCGAGGGACGATGTGCACATTTAATCGTGCCATCTCTTCTTGCAGGTGGGCATTCTTGGTTCTGTAGGATTTTCGGCTCAGGGCATCTGCCACTACATTAGCCTTGCCGGGGTGGTAATGAATTTCCATATTATAATCCTTAACCAACTCTAACCACCTTCTTTGTCTAAGGTTCAGATCTGGTTGGGTGAAGATATACTTTAAACTCTTGTGATCCGTGTATATTTCACACTTATTTCCAATCAGGTAGTGTCTCCAGATTTTGAGGGCATGCACTACGGCTGCAAACTCTAAGTCATGCGTTGGGTAATTCTGCTCATGGGTCCTAAGCTGTCGGGAGGCATATGCCACAACCTTCCCATCTTGCATGAGAACACACCCTAATCCTTGGCGGGACGCGTCGCAGTAAACGACAAAATCCCTGTGAATATCCGGTAGGGTTAAAACTGGGGCAACGGTCAGTCTTTTCTTCAACTCTTGAAAGCTTCTTTCACAGGACTCTGTCCAAGCAAACTTCTTCTCTTTCTTGAGCAGCTCTGTCATGGGTCTAGCTATCTTGGAGAATCCTTCGATAAACCTCCGGTAGTATCCAGTTAAACCAAGAAAGCTTCTGATCTCACTCACATTGGTTGGTTGTTGCCAGTTTGAGACTGCTTCTACCTTCTCAGGGTCTACTGCTACTCCTTCTGCAGTCAAAACGTGACCAAGGAAAGCTACTTTCTCTAGCCAAAATTCACACTTGCTGAATTTGGCGTAAAGTTGATGCGCTCTCAACTTTTCCAAAACTACTCGCAGGTGCTGTTCATGTTCTTCGGCACTCTTGGAGTAGATGAGTATGTCGTCAATAAAGACTACGACAAACTTGTCTAGCTCTTCCATAAACACCTTGTTCATGAGATTCATGAAGTAAGCTGGTGCATTGGTGAGCCCAAATGGCATCACCGTGAACTCATACTGCCTGTAACGGGTGACAAATGCGGTCTTTGAGGTGTCACTCCCTTTAATCTTTAGCTGGTGATAACTAGTCCTTAGGTCAATCTTGGAAAAGTACTTGGCTCCTTTCAGCTGATCAAAGAGATCATCAATTCTCGGGAGTGGGTATTTATTCTTGATAGTGACATCATTTAGTGCATGATAGTCGATGCACAATCTCATACTCCCATCTTTCTTCCTGACAAAGAGCATTGGGGCTCCCCAAGGGGATGTACTAGGTCTGATAAATCTCATTTGTTGCAACTCTTCCAGTTGTTTCTTTAACTCTGCTAGCTCTGAGGCTGCCATCCTATAGGGTCTTTTGGCTATAGTTGAGGTTCCAGGGACAAGCTCAATGGCAAACTCTATGTCTCTATCTGGTGGCATTCCAGGTAAAACTTCAGGGAAAACATCAGAGTACTCATTAACTACCGGGACATCCTCTATGGTTTTTGCCTCCATGCTAAAGATCATAAGGTCTGGTCCACTTCCCTTGGTGTGACAGGTCACTTGCATTCCATCCGGGTTGGTTAGGTGCACTATCTTATCAGCACAACCTATGAGACCATTGTGTTTGTCTAACCAGTCCATTCCAAGGATCACATTTATTCTTTTGGACTCTAGTACTACTAGGTCTGCTAGAAACTCTACCCCACTTAAAAGAATCCGTACCCGTGAACAACCTAGTTGGCATTTAATATCACCTCCAGGTGTTCGGGTTAGTAGGGGTGTCTTTAGTAGTACTGTAGGTATTTTGTGCTTTTCCACAAAACTTGATGATATGAAAGAATGTGATGCTCCAGAATCAAATAATACTGTTGCCAAAACTGAACTGACTAAGAACTCACCGAGTAGTACTCCTTGTGCTCCTTGAGCCTCCTGCGCGTCGATGTGGTTAACGCGGGCTCATCCATACGACTGCTGGGTGTTGTTGTTGTTGTTGCCAGTGTTGGTGTTGCGGACGGGCACACGGTTGGCTCCAGACACTGGTGGCTTGGGTCCATTCACTGAGTTGGAGTAGACTGATACAGCAGGCTTGCTCTTAGGATATGGGCAATCGGCGATGTAATGTCCGGTCTCACGGCAGTTGAAGCAGGCCCTTGCATTGTTGTTGCTGGTCGTGACTTGACTGGCCTTGCTCTGTGGGGGCTTCATGGTGTTCTGGCTCTTGTACTGGTTGTTGGGAGCCTGGGAGCTTGTAGCCTGAGATTGGGTCCTATACTGCATGGGGGCCTGGGGCCTAGGTGCAGCATAACCGGAGCTCCTGGGCTTCTGCGAGCGGTCCAGCTGACGGTTCTTGCTCTCCAGGAACTTGCGTTTGTTCTCTTGCCTTGCATCCATCCTGGCCTTCTCTGTGACAATGGCCTTGTTCATCAGCATATTGAAGTCGGGGAAATTGTGGGAGACTAGCAGGGCTCGAAGGTCTGGGTGCAGCCCTTTGATGAATGCGTCCTGTCTCTTTGCATCGATCTTCACTTCATCTGGTGCATAACGGGCTAGTTCAGTGAACTCGTGGGTGTACTCCTCCACGGTCTTGTTTCCTTGCTTTAGTGCACGGAACTCATCTGCCTTGCGCTTCATGGTGGCGTCGGGGATGTGGTAGCGACGAAACTCTTCTTCAAACTCTTTCCAGGTGATTGCAGACTCGTTTGGGGAAGCTGCACAGTAAGTGTCCCACCACGCTAAGGCAGTTCCAGTGAGTTGGTGGGAGGTCAGGAGGACTTTGTCACGGTCTCCACATCCAAACGGCTCCAGCTTTCTCTTGATAGCTCTCAGACAGTCATCTGCTTCCAAGGGGTTGTTGGATCCTCCAAAGGTGGGTGGTCTGGTTCTCAGAAAGTTGGTCAACTTGTCACCCGCATTGGGCCTACGGGCTGTCTCCTGACGGTGGCTGGCATTCCACACATTCTGCATGAACATGGTGTGGTGGTACAAAGCTTGTGCCAGGTTGAAGTCCGGCGGAAGTGGGGGGGTACAACAAACGATCATTCATTCTGACTTCTTGGATGACTCGCTTCTGGTCCGTCTCCTACAGGCGCTTGTCCTATAGGCTGGTTTTCTCCCATAGGGTCTTGCTGATCCACTCCCTGGCTCTCAGGGTTCTCTCTTCTCCCTTCTGGTTGTTCTCCTCCAGCGGGAGGGACGCGTCTCTGAGAGGCGCTAGCACGAGTGTTCACCATCTGCAGGTTTGAGCAAGGCCTTCGTGAGATTGGGTTAAGGTGATGTTTAAGTTATTTAGTTCGCGTTTTTGAAAAGGCAGAAACACTTCTGTCGAGGCACACACAGCACACAAGCTAACAAACAAGCACACAAGGTTTCATTCAAACAACTGGGGGGCTACAACACTTGGGGGTCCAACCAGACTCGCACTACAAGGTGGGGTACAGGACACGGTAAGGAAACTACTGCTAGGGATACAAGGGTTCTTCCAACTTCGGACCAGGCTGGCTTCATTCCCATATGAGCGCTTGACTCTGGATCTACTCGCGGGGCGAGTTTTCTTCTGGGTTGGAGCGCTCTTCTGGCGGTGCAAGTCGTGCACGTTCAGCCTCGGTCAAGGTTCCATTCTCTCGAGACGGCTCAGACGGTCCTTCTTCAGCGGGCGGTGATCCTGCGGGGGTCCCAGGCAGTGCTTGTGGGGTCCCAGGCAGTGCTTGTGGGTTCCCCACAATTTCTCCCCATGCCATGACAGGTGTTCCAAGTAGGACATGGGGTTCTCCAATTGCCGGGACAGGCGTTCCACTTCTAGTCCAGTCCTGAATACGCAGGTCCCGAGCTTGCCTGAGGCTTTCTTGGGTGACTGCCTCACTGCTGACGGTAGTAGCAGCTCTTGCTTCAGCTTGGGCCACCTGGACTTGGTGCATGCGAACCGAGAACTCTGCTTGTTCGGCCCGGGAGGTTTGTTCCCTCAGGAGTTCAGCCTGCTCGTCGAAGAGTTGGTCCAAAGAGTTGAGGTAGGTGACCACTTGGTACAAGGTGGGTTCCTCTTGACGGCGCTGCTCCAAGTTTCTCATGCGGGCCCGCCAGACTGTACTTCTGACGACCGGAGGAAAGTACCTCATTGGGGTGGGGACCAAGTGTCTTTCAAAGATTCCGCACATGTAGCGGAGGGCCTTTCTGAGAGCCAAGGGGTAGGTATCCTGGTGCCTGAATCCTGTGGCGGTCACACGCCGTGCCTCGATGGGGTGGCGGTCACTCTTGGCGACGACGATGGCCACTCTGCAGCGTTGGGTCCCATGGTGCTCATACTCCCTGCTGTAGTACCTCGGGCGTTCAGGTACACCGAGGCGTTCCAGCGCGGGGATCAACAGGCTAGCGAAACCAGGTGTGACTAGGCAGACTCCCTGGGTCCATCCTTCTTCAGCCATCTGAAACCAGGGGAAAACAAAGATTGAACAGATGTAGGATAAAAGATGATCTTTATTGCATAACATGGTGGGGTACAAAGATCACGGATACATCGATGCCAAGATGGTAGTGCTAACTGGATACAACAGACTCTACTCAAGGATAGGCTAGACTAGGTGCTAGTCTATGAGCTACGCTAATCTAAGGACTCTCACTCAACACCAAACGACGACGCTTCTTCAGAGGGAGCTGATACTCTGGCACTTCATCTTCAGTCTGTGTGCTCGCGTCCATGTGGGTCATCTCTGGTTCTCCTTCCATCAACCCATTCTCCCTCCTGTAGGCTTCAATCCTTTCTAGTTCCTCAGAGTGGGCTAGCCACTGAACCCGTTGAGCGACTAGGGTGCTTATAGCCTGGGTTGCTTTCTTCCGCTCCAGTCTCAGTTCTTTTTCTGCCTTCTCTGCCCTACGGATCTGGTGCCTCAGCTGTCCCGATGTCTCTCGGTACAGCCTGTCTAAGCCAGTGAGGTAAATAGACAAGTGTGACACGGTGTCCTCCATATCTTCATCTCTCCCAAGGTTCCTCATCTGGGCAATCCATTCGCGTCCTCCACTCTCCAGGGGTGGGGCAAATCCCATTGCTGTTCCCACGAGGTACTGCTTGTAGAGTACGCGGAGGCACATCAGGGCTCTTCTTACGGCTTTGCGGTAGGCATTGGGGCGGTCGTAACTGGTGGCGTGGACAAACCAAGGTGCCACCTCCTTGTAAAGTGAACTCTCCCCCACAAAGATGAACATCCGGCACCGACGGGTACCATTGGTGGTGAACTCCCGGCAGAGGTACTCGGGGGTCTCTGTGACTCCAACATGATCCAGGCTGAGCAGCAGTAACTTGGGAAGGCCAGGTTCTGCGGGGCAGATTCCTTCGCTCCAACCCTCCTCAACCAGCTGGGCCATCTGGAACAAGTCAAAAAGCCGTCGGTGAGTACTTCTGTGGAGAAAAGATTTAGATAAGAGCAAACTAGTGAGAGAAGACTTAGGAAAGGGTCTCGATCCTAGGGGTTACGTCCTACGGCCAACCTATCGGCTCTGATACCACCTGAAGCGTCCCCTCGAAAGAGAAGACTTAATGTGATACAAATACCAGTCCCAGGATGCTGGTTCACATTATTACAACAGATGGTTCAGTACATAAACAACATTACGGGAGACGATGGCACTGCAGGGCCACTACAAACAGAACTAAAACTAGACTCCAGATAAACAGGTTGATAACATAGAGGTCTTCATCAGAGTGGATATCCATGCGGCTTCAAGCGGGTGACCCTAACACACAGGCAAAGGTTGGGTGCAGAACGAAACCCCCCTCTAGACAACGTCCTCAGGCACAAAGTCCGGGTCTGCCTCTGTAACAATTTAAGCAAGGGTGAGTACATACGTACTCAGCAAGCACAATCACATCCACGGAAGGGATATAACAGAAGCATGCAAAGGAATATACTCAAGGACATGTTCATGGTTTATTTTGCAGCAAAGCTAATTTTACACATGCAAGGGCTTATTTTACAAAAGGTTTTCACAAACATTTCTTTTAGTTGCATCAATAAACTCAATTGTCTTTCTCACAAGATTTCCATGCTACCAGATTCCCCATCTGTCATAGCCTCTGCCAACATCTTTTCTCAACTCGACATTTACCATACACATTCTTACACCAAAACCAGGGAACTAGTGAAGTGACCAAGCCGTAACTCGCCCAATACCGTTGACACGGCTATCCGGATAGGTTTTAACTCTGCAGAGGTGTACACAACCACAAGTAGGCTACCACAACATGAACACCTTAGTGCCAGTGCAGCTCCTTCAAAGCCGTTACCCACCATAGCTAAACTGACAAGTCACTACAGAAGCGACCAGGGGGTCAGCAACCTACCAACGAGGTTCTACCCAGGGGCATACTTCACGTAGACCGTATCCCCGGCTCCATGGCCCTCTGTTGCTCACCAGCACACCACATAACCAACAGCTTAACTAGTGGAATTTATGCTAGGCCGTTGCCACATACAACGGTCGAGTGGTGGTACAATAAAGTGGGTTAGGCTAGATGACACATCAACATTATCCCAAAAACTGTGATAGGATAGACAACTCCCACCATGCTCAACCACAAAGGTTAGAGCTCACCTCGGCATTTCACACAAGAAATACCGTCTGTCTCATCCCACACGGGTACTCTTTTATTTCACAAAAACCATCTCTTTTATTTCAAAGCACGCACACGGTTGCTTTTGTAAACATCAAGTGATTGTAATGGAGAGTATAACAGTAAAACATTCCTAAGCATTTCTAGCAGCGATTAATATTCAAACAGAGCTATGTCATATTCAAACATTAATCTAGGTTGTCAAGGAAGCAGTCATAGCAATCAAGGTATGGCTATCCAACCGGGTTTAGCAGTAAATCATGCAAGTTTTATAAAACAGGCCATAGGTTGTGTTTATAAAAACTAGGACAAAAGTATGCATCAAAGGATGGGATTGCACTTGCCGTTCTCCCAACCCTCGGGGGATTCCTGCCCGGGGTCTTGGTCTCTAAGCTTCTGCTCGTAACCCTGCTCCTCCTCGAGTCCTTCCTCGTTCACAGCAGCGTCTACGGCACACACAAACAAACACACAATAAATAAAAGAAATAAAGTTTTTGCTGAGCTCCGAAAGAAAGAACAGAGAATGAGAGTGATGGTGGTGACATGATTATTTCTGGATATGGACTGAATGGATTGGCGAAAATATACTGGTGGTATTTGTGGTGGAGTTTGGGGTCAAACGTGATTAATTTAGCGCATGAAATGACGAGTTTAGTGGAGGTTTAGGGGTTGTTTTAAAGGCTAAGGACCTTTCTGTAAATATTTAAAAGGTCAGGGGCTCTGGGGAAAACTGACAGAGAGAGAGAACAGCTATTTGGACAGCGGGTTGAATAGGGAGAAGGTCAGGGGGTTATGGGCAAAATGGCCTTCTTCTTCCCCCCGAAACAGAGCAGAGGGGGAGAGAGGGCGACGGCGGCGGAATCGCCGGCGATTTGGGGCGGCTCGGGTGGAATTGGCTGGCGGAAAAGATAGAGGGGAGTACGGCGAGTCTACTCGTGCCCTTACCCTAGGCAGAGGTGCAGTGGGGAGGGCTGCCCACGAGGGCCAGAGGCGGCGGCGGCACTGGCAGTGGGGGCGGCGGTGCTACGGCGGCGGAGGGGGCGATTGCGGTGGGGTGTGAGCACAAGGTGGTGGAGGAGAGGCCGACTGGCCTATTTATAGGAGCGGAGGGGGTTCGAGGAGGCGGGCCGACGAGAGGGCTGTTGGCGGCGATGGAGGCCGGCGGGCGGAGCTTTAATGGCGGCCGGAGTTCGCGCGACGATTGGTACGGCGACGCTGTGCGGGTGCTGTGTGGCACAGTGGTGGGGCCGTTGTTGGCTCGGTCGGCACGGCGAGGATGGGGTGGCCCGGCAACGTGTCCGCGGCGTGGCCGTGGGGCGACGGCGAAATCGTGGACGCGGTGAGCAGCGGCGCAGCGACGAGCAGGGAAAGGTCGGCACGGCAGCGGTGCACGGCTACGACAGAGCAGCGGTGGGCGGCACGACAGCAGTGGCGCGCAGCAGTGGCTGAGCAAAGCGGCTTCAGCGGCGTAGAGGTGGGCGGCACGGCAGCGGAATGCGGCTGTGGCTGGCGCGGGGAGCACAGCTACGAGCCGGGGGTGGTCGGCACGGCAGCGACGGCGTGGACGTGGCGTGGTCGGTGCAGGGCAGCAGAGCGGTGTCGGCAGGCTCGGTGAGCGCGTGAGGCGGCCCTCTCCTCCGGCGTGTCGCCCCGGCCTCCCCTCCCCGCGCGGGCCCGCTGCCACGGTGGCGCGTTGCGCACCTCCGCTGCCTCCTCTCGATTTGGGGGAGGAGGGGACCTCCGCTTGCGCTGCGGAAGCTTTTGAGGACACCGCTGCGGGCGTTGGTTCCCCTATACGCTGGGAGCGTTTAGCAAACCCCAGTGCGAGCAGCCTAAGACCGCACCGGGGGCATCGTCTATGAGTTACACAAATCTGAGCAGAATGCGAGCGGTGCTACGATGGATGGACAGAAGAAATATATACAGCTGGAAGTGGAACCAATGCTATCAGTTTCAAAATCTTTCAGCAATTTCTGCTAAACTCGACTGCTGTTCTGTTCCAGTTACATCGCAAATTTGGACTGCCGGCCCTTCGCCTTTAGGTGGTACAACAAATTCACTTTATCTCAAATCTACCTCGACCAACCTCTCCAAGACTCCCCTACCAAGACTCGCCTACCAAAAAAATATGGTGATCACCTTCTTCCCAGGAGTAACTGTGGCCTGGCCATCACTCATCAGTATCCGTAGCCTGATCAAAAGGCAAACACGGCAAAAGGTTAACACACTGGACGATGTTCAGCATGCAATGGGAATCTAGGACTAGCGGCAGCCTCAATTACCAGACTGGTCCATGGGGTTAGCCATGGGCGCAGCAGCCTCAGGCTCCTTGATCTCGACCACGACGACGTCCGACATAAGGAAGGTCTTGGCCACAGATGCGGCGTGCTCCAAGCAGCATCTCACCACCTACAGTAAGTTCCATCCCAGTATTGAGGTTTGATCCCATGAAAAGAAAAGTTACCAAAGACAGTTGGGAAAAGAAATGTAATAATCATAGTGTCAAGTGTCAACCATGTGACTGCTATGTTCTTTGTTACCGGCTATTGCTGCTGCTTTACCTTTGGCAGTTTCCAAAGTTCTTTCTGGATCTATTTGAGGTTACACTAAAGAATTGAGCTACAGAAGATAAATTAGGCTCACTTGTCCATTTCACTTAGGCCTAGGCTCTACATCAGAAAACTAATGAACTCGGCACAGCTTCATGGTAGGGTACAAGGATTGAATGTCTGAAGTTGCAGGATCAACTAACTGGTGTTCAAGCAAAAGGATAGTGAGGCAGCAGAGGGCCACAAACCTTGGTGGGGTCAATGATACCAGCAGCCATCAAGTCCTCGTACTGTCCGGTGGCAGCATTGTAACCATACTTGAAGTTATCGTTAGAAAGAACCTGGTGCAACAAACATTTCCATTTGATTTATATCCCCGTCATGAAATGTGAAATATACAAGAGCTTTGAGTCAACAAGTTATACCTTCTCAGTGACGACGCTGCCATTAACACCGGCATTCTTAGCAATCAATTTGAGTGGGTAGCTAAGGGCCCTCCTTACAATTTCAGCTCCAACCTACATATATTGACAGTTCAGCACGTCAATTTGGATTGCCCAATGGTGCAAGTATAAGACGTCTGTGCTTTGTAGCCTCCTCTTTGAAATGAATGAAATGATTACTGATTGCATTCTCACCTTTTGCTCGTCATTCTCCAGTGTGTCCTTGATAGCATCAACTTTAGCTGCAAGCCGCAAGAGAGTGCACCCTCCACCAACAACAATACCTTCCTCAACGGCAGCCTGTGAAGAGGAAGAAACTATTTTAGTGATACGTGACCAGAAGAAAATCCAACAGAAAATTCAGAATGCTTCTGGAAGTACAATAACGCAGAATGCCTGTTCCTTATGAAGCATATAAGAATCTGGCAGCACAAAATGGTTAATTACTCCGTCAGACTTACCTTAGTTGCATTTAGGGCATCCTCAACTCTCAACTTCTTCTCTTTTAGTTCAGTTTCTGTTTGTGCTCCCACCTGTCGAGCAACACCAGACATGAATTACGGCTACATACCATCCTTGCAACACAGAATCAATTAATGAATGGTGAACAATAATAACACGGACCTGAATGACAGCAACACCACCAGCAAGCTTTGCTATCCTCTCATTGAGCTTCTCCTTTTCATATTCTTGTTCTGCTGCCTGAAAATTAGGTTGATAAAAACATCCTTTAAGACCTTATTGTCAGCAGTAATACTAAGTTAAGCGAACAAGGGAACAGGAAAAGGTCCAACCTCAATGAGATTTTTTATTTGCGCAACCCTCTTAGTAACTTCTTCCTGGGTGCTGCCGTCACCAACAATTGTTGTCGATTCTTTGTTAAGGACAACCTTTGCAGCTGTCCCAAGGACTGATTTGTCCGCCTTGTCAAGTGACAGCCCAATTTCATCTCTGATAACAGTTGCTGCAGAAATGTAGAATGTTTATAAATAAGAAGCATACATGATCATAAGGATGCTCCAGAGGGGAAATTCAGCTGACCTCCAGTAAGGATGGCAATATCATCCAAGTACTGGGTCTTGCGCTCTCCAAAACCAGGGGCTTTAATAGCAGCAATCTTCAAGGATCCTCTAAGCTTGTTGACAACAAGGGTGGCAAGAGCCTCCTGCTCGATGTCCTCAGCAATGATCAGGATTGGGTATCCACCTCGGATGGCTTCCTCCAAAACATTGATAAGATCCCTTGCATTGGTGATCTTTTTGTCCACCAAAAGCAGCTGAACAATGAAGATGAAAATATGACAGCATCAACAATCTGAAATAGTAATATATCGAACAGCAAGAAAAATCGAACTGGTAGTCAGAATCCATGCTACCTTGCAGTTCTCGTACTCAGCAGTCATTTTCTCACTGTCAGTGACAAAGTAAGGAGAGATGTAACCACGGTCAAATTGCATTCCCTCCACAACATAGAGAGAGTTCTCAGAGCTCCTCCCCTCTTCAAGGGTAACCACACCCTTCCGACCAACCTTGTTCATGGCCTCTGCTATCATGTTACCAATTTCATAGTTGTTGCCAGCACTGACTGCAGCAACATCTGCAAGCTCACTGTCTTCAACCTCCTTCGACATCTTCCGTAGTTCGTCAACTAGTGCTTTTGCTGTTTTCTCAATACCACGAGTAATCTGAACAGGATTGGCGCCAGCTGCCACAACCTGGACAGGAGAGTATTTAGCTTACAAAATAGTGATTCGTCCTTTTTATGTACAGGTAGCAAAAGGTTCCAACTTTACCTTAACACCCTCAGCAATCAGCCCCTGAGCAAGGACAACGGAAGTAGTTGTCCCATCTCCAGCTAGATCGTTGGTCTTAGCTGCAGCTTGCCTGACCAGTTTAGCTCCAATGTTTTCAACAGGATCCTCGAGCTCAACCTGCAGTACGACAATTATTACTATTAACTTTGCATAGATTTTAAAACTATGTTGTTATGAATATCATCTGTATTCCTCATGAGGTCTCTAAGGCAAACATATACACATGTGGGTGTCAGTAGATATGTATAAAACCCTTCATACAATGGGGAGATACAGAAGCAACATATCGATCTAACATATGCCACAACTTGCGTGACAATCCAGAAGCTTACAGTACAGACTCGTTTATTGACAAAATTCAACAAATTGCGGCACTCTCAAAGATGAAAACAAAGGGTGCATCATCTATATATATACTATGGACAACAGCTAACAAGTTGATGATTCTGTTCATCCTGTAAAGTTTATAAATTAAACATGGATCACAAGAATGTGACCTGAAAAAACATGTCATCAGACTTAAAAAAGAATACAAAGGGTATGCAATTTACCAGCTAGCAAGCAATGACCAATGGAAATTCTTTTGGCATGATAACATTGCACTATACCTCTCTTGCAACTGTAACACCATCGTTAACAATCTTAGGAGACCCATACTTGCTCTCCAGAACAACATTCCTTCCCTTTGGTCCCAGTGTGACTCCAACAAGGTCTGCAAGCTTGTTGACTCCAGTCTGAAATATAGAACAAAGAAACAATTAACATTGTTTACGGCTCACCAGCACATAATCATATCATAAACAAAAATAGAGTATCTGACAACTGTGAAGCTCACCTGGAGCTTCTTGATAGCTGAACCATCCTTGTTGAAGTACAGCTCCTTAGCTGCTTTTACTCTAAAGTTAGCCCTCCTCTGAAGGCGCACATTCTTACCGGTAGGAGCGGCCATAAGGCCAACCGTAGAAGTGGCACTGAATGTTGAAGCCATGTCTGCCTGTGCAACAGGAATTATGACAGGGCAACTGAAGCAAACACAAAATCCGTAATCTGAATACTCTCAAGCAGAAATTACCAAAGCATAGTTTGACTGAATAGTAGAGTTTACTACATGTGCTGAGGTAGCAAAACCAAATTGCAATGCATTCAAAACCAAACTGCAGGGTGGAACTACCCATTGCTACATGTGCTACAGATATACCCTATCTCTTTTGAAAATGGAATGTACACACACATACACATGGCCACATATCTTCAAATTCAGGCACTATTCACCCACTTAGGCATGGCAACTTCTAGTAATTTAATGGTCTCCAACATACATAGCATTCCTGACATTTTCAATTTTCCACCCAAGTGGCAACATCTGGCTTTGGCTAGCTAAAAAAGGACATCATGAACCCAACCACAACAGAAAGCAAAAGCATACCACCGACAGATAGCAAGGCCCCCACCTTTTGGCATGCAGCGGCAGACAAATTAAATAGGTATAAATCTCAAACCACCCTGCAAACAGTCAATTCATTTGCAGTTCCAGGCCACAATGTATAGAAAGCAAGCGCATGCCATGCCACAGGCATGAACCAATCGACCACTAAGTACCCTGGTTCAGATTTTATACACTAATAATGTGGCAATTCTACTGAGCTAACCACACCCATGTACAAAACCTCCACGAGATTCGTGAGGGCCAACCGCCCACAGCATTCGGCCGAAACTAGCTCTATACGACGAAAAGCATCCACAAAGCATCCCAAACCCACGCGCCATCAATCTACGCCGGAGGAACTAGAGCCATCTGGCGCCCAACCCACCCACGGAATTGGAGCCAAAAACGGCACAGGCAAACCAGCTCGCCTAATCCTCGAACCACGGCTCGAATTAATAGCTAAAACCCGCCGCTGAACCGGGGAGAGCGCGGGGGAACCTCGAATTCGGGGCGGGGCAGGAGGAAAGGAGCTTGGGTTAGGGATTCACCTCGCGGATTGGAGTCGGGGATGGCGGAGGCGGAGAGGATAAGGCTGGCGGCCTCGGGAGAGTTAGGTTGGGTCGCTGCGTGTGAGGAGGGGTTTGGGGGCGGGGCAGAGACGATGGGATGAGGTATTAAATACACGCCAGGGTTTAGCGAATAAGCCCCTGGCATTATGGCTATTTGTTAAAATATCACAGTCCACTTTTTCATTCATCGAACGATGTTCGGAGCCAGCAGTATTTTTCTCTCTGCACAGATCAGCACCAACCACCAGCCAGCGGTATTTTTCTCTCAACACAAACTAGCACCAGCCACCAGCCAGCCGAACAGATAGGAAGACGCCAGCCACGGCCATTGAAACGTCAAATATTAGTTATATTTTAACTAGTTACATAGCATGTCCCACTGATTTAGAAGAGTAGAATGAAAGTAGTTTTAAGCTAAGTGACAAGGTACGAAATATATTTAAGATATTAAAGTCTTATTATATCCTTGGTCATTGTAATTAGTGTTCAGAGTATAAAATGGATTCATACCGTGCCACAAATTCATATTTCCTTAACTCTAGTTCATAGCACATGAACATGAACATTAGCGCAAAAGAATTAAAACACTAGTCATAGAGGACATTCGACAAATGTGAAAGAACATTTTTTTTGTTGTATGCTCTGACAAGTCTAGCAGAGAAAAAGATATGTTGAGCTAGAGACTAAAATCTAGAAAAAAATAAAGATCCGTTTTGGTGAAAAATAAAGTAAGACCTTATAGGTTCCATTATCAACATCGCTAACTAACGTTAGACATATTATTAGCGACAATCATTTTTATAAGAAGAAATACCTATAAAGAGAAATACAAATACAAGTAAATATGTTTTGCAATAAAACACATAACATGGCACATCGGTATGGAACGGAATTGCAAACCTTGTATTGTTAGCGGGAGAAACAAGAAAAAGAATAAAACTTGACCGTGATGAATTAACAAGATTTCAAAAGACACTTAATGCAAAATCAGCCAATTGCAGGGTGCAGATGGCGAAACTGTGGCTGCAATGGGCAGGACGAGCGCCAACCATCGGATACGGTCGATCGTGAGCGCACCCTCGACCGTTGTGGAAGTGTCTAGAAGCAACCAAGAGAACCGCTGGATGGGCCAACATCCGCCGGGCCTTCTTCAGTAGGCGCGCGAAAATCTTCAGCTCTGGGCTTGACGCTTAACGGGCCTGGGCTCAAGACCAGAAGCATATACGTGATCGGCCAGCCCAATAACAGGCAGGGACAAAAACAAAAAAACAACGCCGTTGCCGGGGATCGAACCCGGGTCACCCGCGTGACAGGCGGGAATACTCACCACTATACTACAACGACTAGCTTGATGATTGAGAAACTGGACATTCTATAGCTTTCTCTGTGATTGGGTACTCTTTAATCCTTTCATTAGTAAGGACTTTCAATGTCAAAGATGATGCAATTAGGGTGATGTTTGCAGCCCCTATTTTGGCATTCCTTACAACACACATCTTATATATTAATTGCTATGAGCTTGACTACGGTGAAGTTGCTTTCACTTTAAACAAATATCGATCTCACGTTTATGTAATTGCTTCTCTTCTTTTAAAAGGATTTAGCAGTTTACCAAATCTTTTGTATTACAACAAACATATCTTATTTCCATATCCATATTTCGTAATAAAAGCCATCGCAAGATGTTACCATTTGTGAACTAATAATAATTTTCTTCAGTTCCGCTTCACACAAAGTGGTTGCATCAATCTGACGAATTTTTTTTGTCAGGATGGAACATGAAAGTTTGTGTGGTGATGTCTGTGGTTCAACTTCTGGCATGGGCAATTTGGGCGGGTGTAACCCGACATCCATCATGACTCAAGCTTTGGACAGTTATTTTTGGAGGAGCTCTAGCTATGCTTCTCGAACTCTATGACTTCCCGCCATATATGTGCTAAGCAGATGTCCACTCACTATGGCATGGAAGCACCATTCCACTCACATATCTCTGGTGGAGCTTCATTAAAGATGATGCTGAATTCCGCACCTCGACTCTCATCAAGAAGGCAAAGTAAGCAAAAGGGACACAGATTGTTAACATGGGATCTGAGAGGATCAGATTGAATGATCGTCCACTCAAGGAACTTTGGGACACTATGCTATCAGACATCACAAGACCACCATATATTCACCCACTTGATGCTTCTGTTGTCAATCCAAAAAGACATCCATCTTCATGTGCTCACGATTTTGGTCCACAAACTCAACATCTTCTTTCAGGCACATATTCTGCCCTTTGATCTGTCTTTTTGATTGACTGAACGAAAATCTGTTGTTGAATCAGCACATTAGTGGCTACGGCCTTTGCTGGAATCAGCACATTAGTTCTTTGCAGCAATGAAGGCCCTGCTTCGATGTGTGATGTAATAGTGATGTACTCCTAATAAGAAAACGGAAGTAGCAACGGCACTAGCTAAACTCTGATACGATCAAGCTGTTTATCATCTTGACTTCATTTGTCTTGTTGTCACGCGAGTGTAGGAATCACGCCTTATCTTCCTTCAAAGTCGGACAGTGTTGTCTACCGTCATCTTTATTGTCAAGTGTCAACTCCTGATTAGCTAGCTGCAATCGATCTCCACTGCATCAGTCTCTACTGTTTCGTCTGCAAATGTTCAGTTGATAGATTCTTTCACTGAACCCGTTGAGAGATTATGTCTCATTGCCTTTGAAGGCCTTCTCTAGGAAGATTGTGCATAAAAAATATATGCTTCTGTGAATCTGTGGTTAGTATTGGACAAGGACAGCACACAGGACTTTTAAGAATCCCAAACCAAATATACACTACTCACTGTTTTTAAGGCACACGCTACCAGTTTTTTTTAGCACATCACTCCCGACGTGTAGACAGCAACAAGGCTACTACGTGTTCTTCATAAAAATCAGATTAGTAATACTTTCCACATAACAGTTTGCGAATTTGCAGACAACTTGTAGGGGACGCATCTATCCGTCCATCCCCGAACGGGTGGTCAAGCTTGCCTAGACCCCCTCTTCTGGCCCCACACGTCAGCCTCACGGTGCTTATCCAAAACTCAAAACAGAGATCACGGCGCACGGCGGCGCGCAGCACCACCGTGCAAGTCTGAAGCTCACAAACCTGCCCATGGCGGCCTGTCCATTCCAGCAGCAGCCAATTCACCTCCCGCACACCATCAAACGCGCAACACCAATTCACCGTCACGGGCATGGAGCTCCCACGGCCGACGCTGTGTCGGCATCGCTCCGGCGAGGCGTCCCGGCCGACGTCCCCGGCCTCCGTGCGCTCATCAAGGCGCTGTCCGCGTCCTCCAAACCCGCCGCGGCGATCAACGACGCGGCGGCGGTGCACGGCCACGCCGCCAAGCTCGGGCTAGACCGCGAGCGCACCGTCCGGAACGGCCTCATCGCGCTCTACCTCGCCTGCGGCGGCCGCGCCGCCGCGGGGGCCCTGTTCGATGGCTTCCCGGACGGCCGGGACGTGGTGTCCTGGACGGCCATGGTGACCGGCCACGCGCGGCTGGGGCTCACCGCCGAGGCCGTGGCGCTGTTCTTCGACATGGCCGACGACGGCTCCGGCGTGGCGGTCGACGCCGTGGCCGCCGCCGCGGGGTTCGCGGCCTGCGCGGACGCCAAGGACCTCGCGCTCGCCAGGGCGGCGCACCGGCGCGTCGCGGCCGCCGGCGTCGCGCTCGACGCCATCGCGTGGAACGCGCTGGTGGACATGTACGCCAAGTGCGGCGACGTGGCGGCGGCGCATCGGTGGTTCAGGGCGATGCCGGCGACGACCAAGACCGTCGTGTCGTGGAACACGATGATCTCGGCGTTCGCCCGCGCCGGCGAGCACGCCGGCGAGGCGCTGGCGCTGTTCCGGGAGATGCAGCGCGCCGGCGCCCGCCCGGACGACGCGACGCTCGTCGCCGTCCTCGGCGCGTGCGCTCGGCTCGGCGCGCTCGACACCGGCCGGTGGGTGCACGCGTTCATGCGCAGGCAGCCGGGGCGGCGTCGCGATGCCGACGGAAGCGGCGTCGTCGTCGTCGGCAACGCCCTGATCGACATGTACTCCAAGTGCGGCGCTGTGGACCAGGCCATGGCGGTGTTCGACGCCATGGCGCGGCGCGACGTGTACAGCTACGCGTCCATGATCCTGGGGCTCGCGACGCACGGCCGCGCCGACGACGCCGTGGCGCTGTTCGCGGCGATGCGGCGCGCCGGCGTGCGCCCTAACGGCGTGGCGCTCCTCGGCGTGCTCTCGGCGTGCTGCCACGCCGGCCGCGTCGAGGACGGCCTCCGGCACCTGAGCGACATGGAGAGGCGCTACGGCGTGGCGCCGGGCGTCGAGCACTACGGGTGCGCCGTCGACATGCTCGGCCGCGCGGGGAGGCTGGACGAGGCGGAGGCGCTCGTGGCGGCGATGCCCATGGCGCCCGACGCGCTCATCCGGGGCTCCCTCCTCGCCGCCTGCCGGGCGCGCGGCGACGTCGAGCGAGCCGAGCGGGTGATGCGGTGGATTGACGACGGCGGCGGCGACTCCGGGGACTTGGTTCTCATGTCGAACATGTACGCGGCCAGGGGACGGCATGGCAGGGCGGTGAGGGTGAGGAAGCAGATGAGGAAGAGCAATGTGAGCAAGGACCCTGGGTGCAGCGTCATCGAGATCGACGGCGTCGTGCACGAATTCCGGGCGGTTCCGGCCAACTCCATCACGTGATGCCAAATATATCAAAGCTCATATTGCTCTTACTAACACAGATCAAAGCACCAAACACAGTATCTTGGATGGTTGGACACAAACAGAAATGTTATAGTGCTGGTAGTTGTCACCATTACTTACGTTATGTTGGTAGCATGATGTTTAAAACGTATTACCTAGCGAGGAGATCAAAATAAAGTGAAGGGGAATATGAAAATAAAGTAAAGGGCTACCCATACAATGTCCAAATAGGATCTAAATATGGTGAAGCATGGCACCTGTAATGTTGATATCGTCTTTCAGGACATTCCATATTCTTGGAATCCGCTAGATAATTTTGGTTAATCCTGTGGTTTAATGTAACACAAAATGATAATTTAAATAAATATGGCCCAATTGATGAGCACTAAGTTACTAAAATAGGAACTCTAAATAGATCACCAATAGATATATTATATTTTCAGTAACTTTTTGTACATGATTTATATTTTTCTGATTTACAATGGACTAGTTATGGTTTTTAGATATTGTAAACTATATTTTATTATTCTTTACAAAATCACCTTTGAACCAGCTAGAGAGCTAATTTGTCTAATTTATATAGTTTTATAGTCAAAGATACATGATTTTCATGTTTGATGGCCAAAATTAGATTCCGGCAATAGTTTGTTGCTCAAAAATAGACATACTCCTTAAAAGATCCTTTAGAAGAATTATTAAGGGGACAAAAATACAATTCTATAATGAATTGCATGGTAAATCAACCATGCTTGGTTTACCTTGATGTTTCTTTTAAAACACACTGTAGATGTATATAGATGTTCACATATACACAAGCATACTCACCCTTACAAATAACTGAGAGAGTTAGGGGCTGACAAATCTTAGGGTTGATGACCGATCAAAAAAAAATCTTAGGGTTGATGAATACCTCAAGCATCTTATTGTTGATGAGCAAGTCGCCTACCACTAGAAAGATAATTAGCCATAAATATAAGTCTAATGCTAAGTTAAAGACCTTGACCTGAGTGCATATATATATATATATATATATATATATATATATATATATATATATATATATATATTCCATCTCAAGGAACTTATATCATTTTTCCTCATGTTATTTGCTTAAATTCCAACATGAGGAAAATTGAGGGAGTAGAGAAAGTCAACCTCTTTGATGGCTCTTCGGGTACTTTAAATCGAGGGTTGGTGATGGCCCTACCCCCATCCTTTCTATAATCTGAGTGCATATGTATATTCCATCTGAAATTTTCTTTATTAGGGGGAGAGAAGCTAGGAGAGAGAAAGTGAGGGAATAGAGAAAGTAGACCTCATCGATGGCCCCTTGGGTACTTTATATAAATAAGGTGGAGAGGTGACTTTTCCTCTCTAATCCTTGATGTGTACAAATATTGCAAGGATACATTTGGACCGCTACATTTATCAAAACCTTTGAGAATTCTGGGCCATTGGATCCATATCAATGGTCCACATATCTCTTCTCTGTATAAAAACCTAATCTCCTCTTGCCTGTCGCAATTGTTGCCTAACCTAATCCCGCCACCAAGTGTCCACTCTTGTCTTCCCCAGCACCGGCCAAATCTTCCATTCGCCACCACCACATTTATGGCAGAACCGTTTAGCTTAAACTGGCTCAAATGCATTAATCACCATCTAAGGACGGTTCAGGACTTAATGCACTTGAAACAGTGTAAACCCGGTATCCGTCAGGTGTCTGTAGAATACCCGAAACACCACATGACAAGAATCAACTCCATGCATACAGGATCGTTCGCATAGGAAGCTTTCAACAAACATTACATTCTTTACAAAAATACTTTAAGGAACGAGTTATTACAATTGTACAGCATAAATCTTAAGTGCAAGTACATCGCTAAAATTTTTGAAAACAAACAGGTCATACTGGTAGTAAGATATACAAGCCAGGTTTTTAAACAAAGTTTTGCATCAAGAGATCACTGTCACACCTGGTTTTAAAGGCAAAACCAGATGCATCTCATATGTGCGCCAGGATCAGTTTACACACATATGGTAGACGTCACAAGTGAATATCCATAACCATGCATAGCGAAAGAGTATTAAAGTGCATTTATTACAATTTCAGAGTTGACACCAATGTCATAGCGGAAGACTTAAATAAACGTTCATCTAACGAAGCAAAAGTGACTCCAACTCCACAGGCGTTGACTGGGGGAGACTCGCCTAGAACTCCTCAAAATCAGCAGTGAAATCCTCAAAATTCTCCCAATCTGAGCAGCATTCCGGGTGTAGTTGATGCAAATAAAAGAATGAAAACAAGCATGAGCACATGACGTACTCAGCAAATGTAATATGACATACAAGGCTGGGGCAAAAAGGCTGGCTGACAATACTGCAGTAAGCACTTTTAGCTGGTCAAGTTTTATTAAGCAACTATTTACTAGCAAATGAAAGTATATACTACCCACAAATTAATGAGTGTCATAATCCCAACATAATCAAGTAACCACGATTTAATCCATGTTCAAGTATGATTATCATGTAAGGGTCCAGGCCGCTCTTGACCGTGAGCACGGCTGTTATAACAGTTTTACACTCTGCAGAGGTTGTACACTTTCACCATAAGCCGTGATTCCCATTGCCGAAGCATTGTACCCTTCCCACACCACGTGGACCGAATACTGAGTTTCACTATGAGACCTTTACAAAAGCACTCTAATAAATGATAGCCCGCTAAGGTTTCCGGTTCAGAAGCAAAGCATAACCCTCCCTAACGAGGTCTGTCTCTTACCAAAGCCCACAGCTCAAGAGGACCGAGCTATACCCCGTCAACCGCCGCCCCCATGCCCCTTTCGAGTAAAGCTACCATAAACTAGAGCACCTAATTAGTCAGTCAAAGCCAGAGCCACATGGCACTCATGGTTGTACTGTTTTCCTGGGTGGTTCTCCATGTTCCAATTAAAAAGATATGATCTTGCCAATTAATTAATTCAAAGAGTATTTGGAACATAGAGTAGGGGTTCGTTTAACCAATCCCAGTTGAGCAAGCTAAGCATCATCTACCATCAAAGTTAATTAAATAACCCAGTTTCAGGGACAGGAAAATATAGTGGCTAGGCAAATCCTTAAATAGGAACCCATCAAACTAAGACACATGCATGGATGGTAAAATTAATAGTTATTAGGACATTTGCATGACATAATACACTTGCCTTCTTCCCAACTCTGTTGCTGCTCAAATCCTTCTCCAACAGTTGGTTCTTCAGAGAAATCCTCGAACTGCTCGCTTCCTAATCGCATCACACAATCGCATGCAAAGAAACAATACACTACATAAGAAATAGTACACCAAACAATTCCAACAGAAGAAAACAACAGCACAAAACTAATCTACGCGTTACAACGAACGCGTGAGCGTGAGAATCACTAAAATCGGGGTTAAAACGCAAAAGATATGGCTTTTCTAAGGTTCAGGGACTTGCTGGCAAAGTTTTAAAAGTTCCAGGGGCTTAACTGCGAAAAACCAGGGGCTAAAACATAATTTTATATAAAACTACGAGGGCTAAACCATAAAATAACAGGGGCTAGACTACGGGTGCTATTTTAAAACTTGCAGAGGCTAAAACGAAAGAAAACATGACCTATGTATAATTATTTTTGAACTAGGATGGACTGCGGGTTGATTTTCAAAAACTTCAAGGGCTCTTTTGCAAAGTGGCCATGGCTGACAGGTACGCGGTCGGTTTGACTTGGGACACGATCTAATCTGAGCCGTTGGATCTAGATCTGACGGTCCACAACAGATCTAGGGGAAAACTCGACGGCGGCGACGAAAACGACGGCGACGCTGCGATGGCCGCGGCGGAGCATCGCCGGAGTAAACGCGCTAGCACGCTACAGAGCACCAAAACGCGCGCGACTTGGACAGGGAGCAAGAGGGGATCAAGGCGAACTCACCAAGCTAGATCACGATTAGCAAGAAGCTGCGATGGCGGCCGGCGACGAGCGACGGCGGACGGCGGAGCTGCGGGATCGACGGCGAGCCAAAATTAGCGCGGTGTATGGCAAATCGGAGCAAGAACGCGATGGAGAGTTTCGGGGCATCAAGGCGAACCTTTTGGAGTGCTTCACGGCGAGTGCGAGGCTCCGGCGGTGAAGATCGACGGCGGCGGCTCGAGCTCGGCAATGGCGGCGCGGGGCTAGGGTTTGTGGGCTCGCGGTTGATCTGGAGGAGAGGCAAAGGCGGCGGCCGCGATTTATAGGTGCGGGGTAGGGGCTCGGGCCCACACCTTGGCGTGCGTGCCCCGGCCGGAGTCTGGTGCGGCGGCGCAATCGGACTCGGGCAGAGTCCCCGTCGGGGACGACGGAGATGACAGGTGGGTCCCACCTGTCGGCGAGAGAGAGAGAGAGAGATGGGAGCGGGCCGGCGCGAAGAGTTGGGCCGCGAAGGAGAATTGGGCCGGGAAAAAGAATTGCGCCGGGGAAAGAAATCGGGCCGGGGAAAAAGAAAGAAGTAGAGGGGGCAAAGCCGAGCTGGGCCAAGAGTTGGAGGGGCAAAAACGAACTCAGCCTAAACAACTTTTCTAAAACTCAAACAAAAGCAAATCAAATTCGAATTTAAACCAAATTTAAATTCCCACTTGATTTACTAGCAATCAAAAAGTATATGCAACAGCATGAATGCAACAAAAACTTATTTTGACTACAATTATTTAATATGATATTTAAATTGATAAAAAGGCTAGAAATTCCAATTAAATCATAGAAAATTTATTTAAGCCTTAATAAATTCTAGAAAATTTTAGAGAGTTGCTACAATTTAATTGTGATGGATTTTAGGGTGTTACAAACCTACCCCCTTAAAGAGAATCTCGTCCTCGAGATTCTGATGGATTAGAGAAAATCTGAGGGAACTCTGCCATCAACTCATGTTCCCTTTCCCAAGTTGCCTCACTTTCCGCATGATGACTCCACTGAACTTTACACATCTTAATCACTTTACTCCTAGTAACTCTTTCAGCAGTTTCCAAAATCTTAGCTGGATATTCCATATAAGTCGGATCATCTTGCACATTCAATTCATCCAAAGATAATTCTTCCTCAGGCACTCTAAGACACTTCTTCAACTGAGAGATATGAAACACATCATGCACATCAGACAATCTGGCTGGCAACTCCAATTGATACACAACCTCACCTTTTCTATCAACAATCTTGAAAGGTCCAATGAAACGAGGAGATAATTTACCTTTCACCTTAAACCTTCTCAAGCCTCGAATAGGAGATACTTTCAGATACACATAATCACCCACCTCAAAGGTTAGCTCTCTCCTTGTATCTGCATAGCTCTTCTGCCTGGACTGAGCCGTTCTCAAATTCTCTCTGATAATCTGAACCTGTCTCTCAGCTTCCTGCAAAATCTCTGGCCCAAACAGCTGACTCTCACCTGTTTCACTCCAATACAAAGGTGTTCTGCACTTTCTACCATAAAGCGCTTCGAAAGGGGCCATTTTCAGACTTGCCTGATAACTGTTGTTATATGAGAACTCTGCATATGGAAGACTCTTGTCCCAACTGCCTCCATGCTTCAAAGCACAAGCTCTCAACATATCCTCCAAAATCTGGTTAGTCCTCTCTGTCTGACCATCTGTCTTAGGATGATATGCAGAACTGAAATTCAACTTTGTGTCCATAGACTCATGCAACTTCTGCCAGAATCTAGATGTAAACTGAGTACCTCTATCAGACACTATCTTTTTAGGTACATCATGGAGACAAACAATTCTGGACATGTATAACTCTGCTAACTTAGCGCTGGTATAAGTAGTGTGAACGAGTATAAAGTGAGCTACCTTAGTTAATCTGTCCACAATAACCCATATGGAGTCATATCCTCCTCGAGTGCGGGGTAACCCAACAATGAAATCCATACTGATTTCTTCCCACTTCCATTCAGGTACCTTGAGTGGCTGAAGCAAACCGGCTGGTCTCTGATGTTCAGCCTTAACTTTCTGACAAACATCGCACAACGCCACATGGGCAGCCACATCCCTTTTTAGTCCATACCACCAATACCTTTGCTTCAGATCCTGATACATCTTGGTGCTTCCAGGATGAATAGAATATGCAGAATCATGAGCTTCTCTCAATATCTGATCTCTGAGTGACTCGATATCCGGTACACATATCCTCTTTCTAAACCAAACTGTACCCTGATCATCCTCGGTGAAGTCGGGAGCTTTCCCTGCTAACATGGTTTCCTTGATTTCCTTTATCTTCTCATCAGTAAGCTGACCCTTCCGAATTTCCTGCTCTAGTGTAGACTCAACCTCCATTGTTACGCCTTTGGTCTGACTCAGAAATCTCAGGTTCAGCTTCTCCATCTCTGCACACAACTCAGCTGGCAACTGGCGACCAAACATTGCATTTACTTGTGACTTCCTACTCAACGCATCAGCAACCAAATTAGCCTTGCCAGGATGATAGTTGATCCCCAGATCATAATCCTTGATCAACTCCAACCATCTTCTCTGCCTCAAATTCAGATCCTTCTGAGTAAATATGTACTTTAGGCTTTTGTGATCAGTATATAGTTCACATCTGTTACCTAGAATATAGTGCCTCCAGATCTTCAAGGCATGGACAACAGCTGCAAGCTCCAGATCATGAGTAGGATAGTTTAGCTCGTGCTTCCTCAACTGCCTGGATGCATAGGCTATAACTCTGCCTTCCTGCATGAGCACACACCCAAGACCTCTACGAGAAGCATCACAATATATATCAAAGTTCTTGTGAATATCTGGCATAGCAAGCACTGGGGCTGTGGTCAACTTCCTTCTCAACTCTTCAAAGCTGGCCTGACACGCTTCTGACCAAACAAACTCCTTGCCCTTCTCTAATAGCGAAGTAAGAGGTTTCGCTATTTTAGAAAAGCCTTCAATGAATCTCCTGTAATATCCAGCCAATCCCAGAAAGCTTCTGATCTCAGAGACTGTGGTAGGAGGTTCCAATCCAACACATCCTTGACTTTACTTGGATCCACTGCAATACCTCCATCAGTAACAACATGACCAAGAAAAGACACTTGATTCACCCAAAACTCACATTTACTAAACTTGGCATACAACTGGTTCTCTCTAAGAGTCTGCAACACCAACCTCAAATGCTTCATGCTCCTCCTCATTCTTAGAGTAAACCAGAATATCATCAATAAACACCACCACAAATTTATCCAAGTACTCCATGAACACCTTATTCATCAGGTACATAAAGTAGGCGGGTGCATTTGTTAATCCAAACGACATCACCGTATACTCATACAACCCATACCTGGTGGTGAATGCTGTTTTAGGAATGTCGGAACGCCTGATCCTCAACTGATGATAGCCAGATCTCAAGTCAATCTTAGAGAAAATCTTGGCTCCTCTCAACTGATCAAATAAGTCTTCAATTCTGGGCAAGGGATACTTATTCTTGATGGTTACCTCATTCAATGAACGATAATCCACACACATCCTCAGAGTACCATCCTTTTTACCCACAAAAATTACAGGTGCTCCCCAAGGTGAAGAACTAGGACGAATGTAACCCTTATCCAACAATTCCTTAAGTTGTTTCTTAAGTTCTTCTAGTTCATTAACAGCCATTCTATATGGTCTTTTAGAAATAGGAGCAGTACCAGGTAAAAGCTCAATAACAAACTCAATGTCTCGGTCGGGTGGCATACCTGGCAAATCATCTGGGAAGACATCCGGAAACTCACAAACAACTCTGATATCCTCCAAAGGAACACCGCTGGCCTGATTCACTGAGTAAGTAGAAGCTGAGGGTTGAGTGGCTCTGAATTCAATCTTCTCCCCCTGAGGGCTAGTCAACAACACGGACCTCTTGGCACACTGAATCACCGCATCAAATGCAGCCAACCATCCCATTCCAAGTATGACATCAATTCCCTCAGAGTTTAGAACCATCAGATCAGCAGGAAAGTCTACCCCAACTATTTTCAGGTTAACAAACAGGTCGTACTGGTAGTAAGATATACAAGCCAGGTTTTTAAACAAAGTTTTGCATCAAGAGATCACTGTCACACCCGGTTTTAAAGGCAAAACCAGATGCATCTCATATGTGCGCCAGGATCAGTTTACACACATATGGTAGACTTCACAAGTGAATATCCATAACCATGCATAGCGAAAGAGTATTAAAATGCATTTATTACAATCTCAGAGTTGACACCAATGTCATAGCGGAAGACTTAAATAAACGTTCATCTAACGAAGCAAAAGTGACTCCAACTCCACGGGCGTTGACTGGGGGAGACTCGCCTAGAACTCCTCAAAATCAGCAGTGAAATCCTCAAAATTCTCCCAATCTGAGCAGCATTCCGGGTGTAGTTGATGCAAATAAAAGAATGAAAACAAGCATGAGCACATGGCGTACTCAGCAAATGTAATATGACATACAAGGCTGGGGCAAAAAGGCTGGCTGACAATACTGCTGTAAGCACTTTTAGCTGGTCAAGTTTTATTAAGCAACTATTTACTAGCAAATGAAAGTATATACTACCCACAAATTAATGAGTGTCATAATCCCAACATAATCAAGTAACCACGATTTAATCCATGTTCAAGTATGATTATCATGTAAAGGTCCAGGCCGCTCTTGACCGTGAGCACGGCTGTTATAACAGTTTTACACTCTGCAGAGGTTGTACACTTTCACCATAAGCCGTGATTCCCATTGCCGAAGCATTGTACCCTTCCCATACCACGTGGACCGAATACTGAGTTTCACTATGAGACCTTTACAAAAGCACTCTAATAAATGATAGCCCGCTAAGGTTTCCGGTTCAGAAGCAAAGCACTCTAATAAATGATAGCCCGCTAATCTAGATCTGACGGTCCACAACAGATCTAGGGGAAAACTCGACGGCGGCGACGAAAACGACGGCGGCGCTGCGATGGCCGCGGCGGAGCATCGCCGGAGTAAACGCGCTAGCACGCTACAGAGCACCAAAACGCGCGCGACTTGGATAGGGAGCAAGAGGGGATCAAGGCGAACTCACCAAGCTAGATCACGATTAGCAAGAAGCTGCGACGGCGGCCGGCGACTTGCGACGGCGGCCGGCGGAGCTGCGTGATCGACGGCGAGCCAAAATTAGCGCGATGTACGGTAAATCGGAGCAAGAACGCGATGGAGAGTTTCGGGGCATCAAGGCGAACCTTTTGGAGTGCTTCACGGCGAGTGCGAGGCTCCGGCGGCGAAGATCGACGGCGGCGGCTCGAGCTCGGCAATGGTGGCGCGGTGCTAGGGTTTGCGGGCTCGCAGTTGATCTGGAGGAGAGGCAAAGGCGGCGGCCGCGATTTATAGGTGCGGGGTGGGGGCTCGGGCCCACGCCTTGGCGTACGTGCCCCGGCCGGAGTCTGGTGCGGCGGCGCAATCGGACTCGGGCAGAGTCCCCGTCGGGGACGACGGAGATGACAGGTGGGTCCCACCTGTCGGCGAGAGACAGAGAGATGGGAGCGGGCCGGCGCGAAGAGTTGGGCCGCGAAGGAGAATTGGGCCGGGAAAAAGAATTGCGCCGGGGAAAGAAATCGGGCCGGGGAAAAAGAAAGAAGTAGAGGGGGCAAAGCCGAGCTGGGCCAAGAGTTGGAGGGGCAAAAACGAACTCAGCCTAAACAACTTATCTAAAACTCAAACAAAAGCAAATCAAATTCGAATTTAAACCAAATTTAAATTCCCACTTGATTTACTAGCAATCAAAAAGTATATGCAACAGCATGAATGCAACAAAAACTTATTTTGACTACAATTATTTAATATGATATTTAAATTGATAAAAAGGCTAGAAATTCCAATTAAATCATAGAAAATTTATTTAAGCCTTAATAAATCCTAGAAAATTTCAGAGAGTTGCTACAATTTAATTGTGATGGATTTTAGGGTGTTACAATCACGTAGATCCTTCGTGTCTCTTGGCCTTCTTGAATCTTTAAACTTGCTTCGGCTTATTCTCTGCAGCAATTATAGAATCTTGAGTACAAAGGTACTCAGCAAGTCTTACCCGACTACTAGTATAAATAAATCAAGACACAGGAATGCAAGGCTATTTAGTGGACTGGTATTTGAAGTTTTGCAAGAAAGGCTTACTAAATAAGTCCTTATGCTTTCAATATTTTAATCATATTATAGTGGAGGTTATTGATTCTAAGTTGGAAAACATAACATTTTTCAAACAAGATCTCATGTGATACTTCTCACAACTTCAATCATTTCTCAACCATTCCTTATAATTAAATTACTAAGTTGTTAATCAGTGATCAAGCGGTATTCATATCGAGAAGTGCGACGATCATGATCAATTGTACATCCTGCAGGGTAAAGACCTAATCACACGTCACGTGCGCGTCCGCGATAACCGCACGTGACAACCTTTCGCTCACCCCCGCCTACTGCCACTCACCGACCGAGCAAGCCATAGTTCCAATCCTGGTGTGACTGAGTTACGTCGGTTTACTGGTCCCATTCTCCCAGTATGTGATTAGTACGTTCAATACTTGATCTCAGGTCAACAACCGCTGAGTCCTTGACCAGTTCTTAAAATTAGACGAGGCTATCCTATAAATCTCATCCACAATCAAACCTTTCAAGCCCTCGTCTAACTTACCAAGCAAATCTCCATATTTGCAAGGCTCCATATTTTATGTGTTATTATCATAGAGATTGGTACCACAAATACCTGGTAGGTATCTGCTAAGCTTACTAAGCAAGGTTTCATGATCTTTTTGAAGAGGTGTCAAAGATGTCCTTAATCAAGGATGTCATGCATACAAAGGGTTTCATAACAACTCCTAGACATAATGCATATATTAAAATAGTTTTGACGCGTGAAATAATAAGTAAAATAGAAGGTGTAGATGCTCCGGGGCTTGCCTGTGTTTACAACGAGGTTAGGATTGTCAGTGACGGCTTCGGGTTTTTGGTTTTACCACGATCACCTTCTCGTTCTCCTGAGTCTCCTCCGGCTGAAGCTTGATGTACTCCAACTCCATAAACTCGGCATCTACATGCCATGAATGCAATATGCAAGCTTTAGAAAAGCTATACAACTTTCCTTCACGATAAAGTTGCAAGCCAACACTAAAAACACCCATTCAAACCTTATTAGTATTTTTCCTACATTTAAAACCATTTAAAAACATTTTTAAAAGCTATAAAAGAATTAGATAAATTATTTTAATACCAGAAATAGTATTATCCTAATTATTATAAATTATTTAAATTTGAAAATACTTTGTCATATTTTAATTCATTTAGAAACTCTATTATCTTATTTAAATGTTTTAAAGAAAAGCATTTAAATAACCTAAATTTTTTTATAAACTTTTGTAAAGCTTATCATTTTCTATGTATAGAGAAAAATCTAACAAAGCTAATAAAATTGGTTTCACAAATTTTGGACACTTATACAAATTATAGTATTTAAAACAAGATTACAGCTTTTTAAAACAAAAGAAAATAACTAAACAAAATAATTTTACACAAAACCCCTTACAAGATTAAACCCATGCAAACAGGTCCTCCCGCGCCCTAGACTAACGTTTTCCTGATACCCCCCTGAAGAAAACTTAATCTTCGCAAATAGGCCCTTCCGGCCTAAACTAATCCCCGCGGCGGCGGACCGGCTCGATCTCGCCGGCGGTGAGGTCTCCGGCGACGAAAGGTACACCATAGGCTTCAGCTCGTCACGAAGAGTCCATCCATGGATCGAACCCCTTTCAACAATGACCGGACGGTGGCGCTCCACAGCGACAGCGGCGGCGTTCCGCTCGGGCCCGTCGGCCGGCGAAACGGCGGCGAGTCCGGCGACTTGAACTGCCCCTACAGCTTCGACTTCACCTCCTCTACACGATCCACTAGCGTCAAGCCGAGCTCCATGGCCGAGGCACAGCTTCCCTCGACGGCAGCCATGGCGCGGCGGCATACAGCGGCGGCGACGGCACTCCGGCGAGACGACGACTCCTTTCTCGACTTCTACTGATCCTAGAGCATCACCAAGACCTCCTAATCGTGAAGCGCTATCAACAAGCGGAGCTAGAGGGCCGGAGCATAGCTCCCCACGGCGGCCCCCATGGCGCGGCCGCGCTCTGCGGCGGCGCCGGCGTTCCGGCTCGGCGGCGCGTACTCCCGGACCAAGAGCTAGTCCTAGAGCATCCCTACGACCTAGAAAACCTAGCCACGAGTTTAACCCGAGCCCAAAGACGCGCTAGCCTAGTTCCCCTCGGAGCTTACCTCGAACGCGGTCGGCGGCGGCTGGAGCTTGAAGACGACGGCGTACGGCGTCGGTGGCGCTCGAGGTTGAACTTGAGGTGGTCTGGGGCGAAACTGGGAAGGTGGTGGAGGTGTGGACGGAGGGAATTGCACGGTGGCGCAGCGACGGTGGCGAATCGACGATGACAGGGGCGGCGGCGATGTGAGCGCGAGCATCGACGGGGAGGAGAAGTTGAACGCTGGCTCAATATTTGAATGGAAGTCCACCGTGATCGAGTTGGTTACCTCCTGCTGGTCTTGCTGTGGTGGTCCTCACGCTCGCCGGCGCGTGGCAGGTTGAATTTCATCGCCGGTCAAGGCGGTGCAAAACAACGGCGAGGTTGCCGTGTCTGCTCTGCTCTTCCTCTTTTCCTCTTCTTTTTCTTCTCTGAATCCTTTCCTTTTTCTCTTTATTTCATGTGTAAAGCTTACCAACTTCCTATACAAAAGTTGTAGCTGGTACTTGGAGCTTCAAAGCTTGTATAGATTGTCTTTGCTCAAAAGGTGTTGAAAGGGAAGAAAAAGAGCTCTGAAGATCGGCCAATAAAACCGAACAAAATGTTCAGTTCGTCAGTTACACGAACTGATCAATTCATTGCACTATTCAATCTTTGATTCTCCAAATTAAATGGCCAACAGCAATTTCCTTGATCATGAAGCAATTCATGTTGTAGTACAAGATTTCTAGTTCACCTTTTTCCATTTCTTGGTCATGCTTTATTTACAAAAATCTCTCCAAATCTTAGCTCCAAGTTGGCATCTAATCAGCACTTTTCATTGTTCAGTAGATTCACTTTTTACTGACTTCCATCCAAATTTCAAAATTGGGCATGCACTATGAGTATAAATACCTTCAAATTCTCCATAAAAATGCATTTCTTAAATTTGGCACAATTAAATCATATTTTTCCATATTTTTGCCAAATTTTCTTCCAAATTTGAAATTAAACTTGAATTTCTCACAAACTTCCCTTTATTTGAAAATTTGAGCTTGTTGCCTTCTAAACCATCATTAAGGTTTAAACTTGTACTAATCCTTGCTTAGAAATTGGTGATGTCACATTTAGCCACCAGCTTCTTGGCTAGCTACAGCTCTACCCTCGCTTGTCACCAACATTAATCACAACAAGTAAGGTTTCCCCATTAGCCAACATTGCCCAACACCCCCACTCTAACCTAATGGCCTCGGCGGTGCCATTGCTACCTTGTGGAATGTTGTGTAACTTTCCTCCTTCCCCCTCTTTCCAAACTTGTAATATTTTTATTTGACACACACACACACACACACACACAACACACAACCAACATGGGCTTGCTATAGAAATAAGGGGAGTTCATCCCAGCCCAAGGAGGTGTGACATCGGGCTGAGTCAAGAAAAAGCGGATGAGAACTGACAAGATTCCAAATGGACGGGCAACACAGTTGATGATGTGGAGCTACGAGGAGGGGCAAATTTGTTATTTCCTTCCGAGGTTGTCTTTACCATACTAGGGTGAAACTAACACCTTGTACATCCAATTTTTCAGGCCGTTGGATCCGAAATCAGCAACCACAATCGATTCATCCCCCTTTATATCTCCTCAAACCTCCCTCTCTCTAGCCCTACCCGATCAAAGCACCGTCGCTGCCAGTTCCCATTGTCTGGCGCCGACGTGCTCGCCCTCAAGCCCCTCCACCCTCCATTCACCTCGTCTAGGCTATCACCCTGGATGTCTCTAGCTGGCACTGCCATCTCGACCCCTCGTACACCAACTTGTGCCGATGGTCTTTCCTACCACCTCCACCGCCGAATCGGAGGTCCATGGCCGCAACGTTAGGCGGGCACTGCTGCCACCACCCTGCCCCGTAACTGTCTCTCCTAATGATCCGCAAGAGACAGGTATGTCCACTCCCTAAACCCTAAACTCTAAAGCTTGCCAGTAGGGATGGCAACCGAATCCGCAGATGTAGGTGCCGAATCGTACATGTAGGTCTCAACACATCAGGTCCCAAAAGGGACACAGATCTGATGCGGGTGTGTTTTCATGTCTGGGTGCGTGTCAAACCGTAAATAATGGGAATGTCTTATTAGATTCATGCTGGTGTTAGTTTTTTTGTTTTCTTTTTTATGTTTTGAAAACTGAGTTTTCTTATTTTGTTTTGATGGATCCCCAATGTATGCATGTTGGGTGCTGATGTGGCTGTAACATTTCTTACACACAGGGTGTTGCGAGGGTGGGTGTGCTAAAGTGTTCCCACACAAAGTATAAAAAAAGTGTTCCCACACAGAGGCAGAGCTGCGACTAGGGCCGCCCAGGCCGAGGCCCTAGCCGTGGCCCATGGAAGCCCACATACCCCCAATAACTTTTGGCCCAAAATCCATGTCTCTGAGGCCCAACGCGTGAGGGCGACTAGGGCAAAACGCGAGGCCACTGTGCGAGTCCGCCCGCCGCCGCAGCCAGCCGTCCGCGTCCCGGCGTCCGCCCGCCGCCTCTCCTGCCCGAGTGCCCGAGGCCTGGAGGCCGCGTCCGTGTCTGCCTGCCGGCCACCGCCACTCCTGCCCGAGACTCGGAGGCCGCAGTCCGCCGGCCGCCGCTCCTGCCCGAGGCCAAAGGGCGGAGGCCGCAGTCCGCCTGCCGCTGCAGCCAGCAGCCAACAGTCCGCCCGCCGCCGGCGCCCACTCCAGACCTCGTCGCCGCCGGCGCCCAGTCAACAACATAAGGTATTCATCAACTATTGTATCACATTAGTAAATAATTATTAGTTTCTTTGCCAATTTAGACAATTTACTGTATATTTTGCTATTACTTTATATCATGTCATATGCACGTCCATTTTGGTTGCTGAATTTGGCCCTAGTCGTGAGCAAAAGTTGGCTCCGCCTTTGTTCCCACATGTGTCGTGGGCGGATTTTTACTTCACCTGCACCCTACCCGGCCCCTTGACATCCCTACTAGAGCTAGAGAAGAAGGGGAGGAGAGCTGGGGGAGGGATTAAAAACTGAAGGCCATATATTTTTTTTGTTTTCTTAGCTACAGTTGTATTTCCAAATAGGATAAACTTCTAAATAATCGAGAGAGTTCAAGCATTTTAGCTATATACCGAGATTGCACGATTTTGTTGTTTCCATTTTTAATATGTTTTGGTGAAACTGGGTTTTCCTATTTTGTTTTGCTAGATCTCCTAGAGCATGCTTTTTTTTTGTTACAGGAACCGCTGCATGTACTACCATCTCGACCCCTCCTACACCGACTTGTGCCGATGGTCTTCCCCACCACCTCCACCGCCGAATCGGAGGTCCATGGCAGCAACGTCAGGCGGGCGCTACTGCCACCACTCTGCCCCTTCTCTCCTGATGATCCACAAGAGATAGGTATGTCCACTCCCTAAACCCTAAACTCTAAAAGCTTGTCAGTAGTGATGGCAACCAAATCCGTAGATGTAGGTGCCGAATCGTACCTGTAGGTCTCCACACATATCAGGCCCCAAAAGAACGTGGATTGGATGCGAGTGTGTTTTCATGTGTGGGTGCGTGTCAAACCGTAAATAATGGGAATGCCTTAGTTTCATGTGGGTGTTAGTTTTTTTTGTTTTCTTTTTTTTTATGTTTTGAAAACGGACTTTTCTTATTTTGTTTTGGTGTATCCCCAACACATGCACGCTCGGTGTTGGTGTGGGTGCAACATTTCTTACACACAGGGTGTTGCAAGGGGTGGGTGTGCTAATGTGTTCCCACCGTTTTTATGGACGGATTTTTACTTCACCTGCACCCTACCCGGCCCCCTTGGCATCCATACTAGAGCTAGAGAAGAGGGGAGGAGAGCTGGGGGAGGGATTAAAAACTGAAGGCCATATATCTTTTTTGTTTTCTTTTTAGCTACACTAGCAAGAATGCACGTGCGGCACGCACGTTTATTGATGACATGTAGGTAATAAAATAATATTACTTTAGTGCAAAACGCTTTTAAAAATACTTTATATTCGCTCTCTCATGCATAGAGAGCTTTATGTATTCTTAAATGATAGTTGACATTTATTTATACTAGTCTATCAACCCGTGCATCCGCACAGGCTAGCAATCTTAAAATATAAGTGAATACTACCTTATTCAACAAATATAATTGATTCATGATGCTTATCCATAAATATAAGACACAATGCATTAACAAAACTGTACTAATTGCCTATGTATCCGTAAGGTCCTGCCTTAATTATAATTACAGCATTAGACTTTCAACAGATCGATTTCTACACGCGCATATACGTCCCAAAAAACTTCTAGAATTTTGAATTTTATCCCACAAAACTTTTCATTTAAGTTTGTGGATGGCACCATGTTATATTGTCTATATTAATTCCATATCTCTCCTATCTATGGGCTCCTTGATCCACGAATGTTGATAATCCGTGCAGCATGCATGGGTGGTTAACGAAATATTTCCCTTAATTACCTCAGCAAACGAAACAGAATCACAACGACACTGATTAGGGGTAGTCTGTTAAATTTCATCTAACGCTAATATGCATTAAAAAATTTAAAGTGGCATGTTTTAGAGACAGAGGAATCGGAGCTAATATAAATGTTTACAATGATGAGGCAATGAGTGCCTTATTAAACCACCTCAATGTAAATGCTTATTTCTTTATGTTGTTTCATTAATTTTCCCAAGTGTGAGAAATTAGATACTTCTGCTGCCACATTAATATGGAGTATCACTGTTCCCATGATATTTGTAAGTTTTTTTTAAAAAATGAATAGAATGGAGCTAGATCGAATGAGTAGACAGTACTACAGAGAGGCAGTGTGATCTTTCATTTGCATAGGGCCAGCGCATATCTCTTCTGGTTGCCACTATTGCATACTCCATTTTGTGATCCCAATGCTGGCAGCTACCTGTTGCCACCATCCTATGCCCAACCCAGCAGCCCCGTCACCGTCGAATCATCGTAGAGTATAAATATTGTTATCTTGGTGCATCCAAAGTAGTTTTATCTGGTGGCTCGTTCATTTGTGCAAGTGAGAGCGGAAGGAACATTGGACAGAATTGAAAATCTGCGTTGGCAAAATCCTCGATTGTGTACTATTCTCCGAAAATCGTGAATTTTGTGACACCATAGTCAGCATGTGTGCTTCCTTCTAGTCTCCAACAATTGGCTGCTGGCTTCTTCTGCGTCATTTTCCATTGCTGCATTCTTAAAGGACAAAGCTTCCAGGTGCGCCGTCTGACCCCGCTTGTTGCTTTGTGCTTCCGTCGCCTGTCTCACGGTGCATCGCTGTCCATGGACAAACACCCTGCTTCTGTCGCTCACCGCAATGCTCCGACCACACGCCCGGTTCTTGCTTGGCCAATGGCAACCATCTGGGATCACCACTGCAGGCTGCCGGCCTGCCGCAGTGCCGTTGCTTCGTTGCTCATCCGAGAGAAGGCTAGGGTTTATGGAGATCATGGATATTGCCGCATTGGATGAGATTAGAGGAACGTGCAGCCTTGTTTTGTTATTATATCATTTACATTGACTGTATATGCGAGATAAAAGGTCGGATTTCACGTAAAGATCATGAAGAGATCTTTATATTTTTAATATATAATAGTAGCGATGAATAATTTTAGAGAGTTAATTTATATGCGAGATGGCAGATGTGGGTAATTTATATATCAATTTAGGGGGTTATTCTAGACCATTTGCATAATGGCAAAAGTGGGTAATTTCTTAGAAAATATAATAGATCTAAAGGCCACGATGATTTGAGTGCACCAAATTAATGGCCAGATATTTCTGATTATTGTGAGAATTTCTAGAATTTATTTTTTTTTCTAGCGCATCTCGTGAGGATTAACGTGGAGGCTCCAAAAGGAGCCTCCAATTAGTAATAGTAAGATGGAGAAAAACTCTCTAATTTATTGTTTATTAGCAATACAAGATAATTGTGTATAGACGTGGGTACAAATGTGGGTATATTTAGGTGGGTATTTTTTTGGGTGAAAAAAGTTTTGGGTTTCGAGGGGGAAATCAACACAGAAATGTCCCTCCCCCTCCATTTTTCCACCATTCATGTAACTTTCAGCCTGACAGGTGGGTCCTATGTGAGGTGGGGGTGAGATTTTTGTTGGTGAGAAGTGTTTTCAAATCTAATTCTCTTTATAATATAGATATAGATAGATACAATTTTTTTCCAAATAGGATGAATTTCTGAATAATCGAGAGAGTCCAAGCATTGAATAAATATATATACAGAGGTTGCACGATTTTGTTGTTTTTTTTTGTTTCCTTTTTTAATATGTTTTGGTGAAAACTGGGTTTTCCTATTTGTTTTGCTGGACCTCCTAGAGCATGTGTAATTTTTTTTTGTTACAGGAACCAATGCCATGGAAAGTACATATCTGGACACCACCACCGTGGCCATGCTTTGCGCTATGGCCCAACCCAAGGGATGGTTTGATCTCTCCGGATGAAGTATTGCATTCCATTATCAAGCTGTTGAGCTGCACCCGTGATATCCTCGCCTTCATTGCTACCTGCCGCAATTGGCGTGCAGCCTTCATGCAAGCCAAGCCCACACTGTGCAATTTCTTCCCTCCTCTCATGATCCAAAGCTGCGCCCAGCTAAGCAGCCTCGATGATCCCCACACTGGAGCTTATGTTCATCACACATGGCAGCTCATGGACCCTGCCAATCCAAGCCTCAGGTTCCACCGCCCAGTTCCCTCAACCATCCCACCCGGCATGGAGTTCGTCGGGTGCTCCTATGGCCACGCCATCTTCGCCGACCTGTCGGTCTCCGACGCCAGCGGCCGCATCACCATGGTCAACGTCTTCACCGGCACTACCAGAATCATGCACATTGGCACCGGGTGGAAAATCATTTTAGCACCAGGTTTCCCACCCGGTGCCAAGGTGCCACCTTTAGCACCGGGCACCCTTTAGCACCGGGTCAAATAACCGGTGCTAAAGGTGGGGGCACAATATTTGCATATTTGCGTGTTGCGGGATTCGAACTCAAGACCTCTTGGCTCGCGCGCGTGCACCCACCTAACCATCTCACCTACACAGCGCATGTGATAGGATTAAAGATGCGCTCCTTTTGAAGTAGTATGTGACACCTACATTAGCACCGGATCGTATTTACGAACCGGTGCTAAAGGGCCTTTAGCATCGGGTCGTAATACCACCCGGTGCTAAAGGAGGGGGACCGGTTGGTGTTACAACCCGGTGCTAAAGGGTTCCCGAGGGGGCCCCAATTTCGCACCCGGTGCTAACGTTACACTAGCACCGGATCTTAAGTGCACCGAGGCATATGAGGGGTGCGGATGTGAGTTATTCTTGTAGTGCGGCGTCCAGGTCTCGCCTCCGCCATGCCCGGACCTGACAGAGGAGTCTGCAATCTTCGGCTCCAACGATCTCCTCTGCTGCACGCTCACTGCTCCAATCTCATCGCCTAAATCATACCTCCTTGTCAGCATCCTTGCCTCGGCAGGATTGCTGTACGTCTGGCGAATCGGAAGCGATGATTGGGTCTACGCAGAATCAGAAGGTGGGGACCTGGGATTCATCGATCAGATCGTGGTGTTCAAAGGCAAGATCATCATCTTGGATGGTGACTTGAAGCTCTTCAGAGTGTACTTGGATGATGACCAGCTTGGCACCACGATCCGAGGCATTCCTGTCATAGAAGAAGAAGATGACAACAATGGCGAGATAGCTATCGACAACGAGGAGCTTATGTTCCCAAGGCTGGTGGTGGTGTGTGGGGAGAAGCTCGCCATGGTTGGTTCACCATGGGCTGACGAGGAGAGGCTTGTCTTCTTCTACCTTGAGATCGATGATTCACTGACAGGGCCGGGGAAGTGGTCTCCGGTGCCAGAGCTGGACTGCGCCGTGTTCATGAGCGGCGGCCTTGGGGATCAAGTGTTCTACCAGGGGAGGCATGGGAGGTGGGCGCTGTCCAGTGCTTCGCCGGAGAGGTGGGGAAGAAGAAGAAGAGGCCACGTGGACTTCGCCGGCCATGCCAAGGAGGTGTTTCCATTCTCGAGAGGAAGGTTGCTGCCGAGCTGGGTGTCGCCTGATGTTCTCTCCTTGGATGGTTAGTTAATTAGCAACAGCCGCCGTGCATTGATTTGGGTTCATTTGCTAGATATTGCCTGATTGATCGGCAACTCATCAGCGCTACGAGTTATTATTTGGTGCCTGGATTAAGACTTGTATTAATCTTTGTTATTGCTCTCTGCTTTGTTTTATGCATGGATACAATGCAGAATGCTGCTGTTTGTACTCTTGCGGTAAATTTGTGAACCCGTTTTTTATTTCCTTTTGAGTTGTTGATGCTTCATTTCATCTTTGTTTTTTATATACGGGATGTGATGCTTCGTTTACTATTTCCTAGAGCGCACCAGGTGAAAATGTCGATGGCCCAATATGCTTGTCAGGGTCTCAACAGAGAACAAGTACAGGCTACTGGAACGAATGTGATGCAGATGCAGGTTACTGAAGTTGCCATTGCCAAAGAACTTGAGATGCAAATTCTTGCATTGAAGCTCGGAACTACTAGTAACTTGTGGAAACTTGTAGAAAGAGGAGCCATGGGATTTTTATTCCATCAGATGATCAGAGGATGGAAAGCTTATTTCCTACAGCTATCGTCTGTCCTTGATTGATTGCTGCAACATCCTACAGGCCTCCGAGCGCGCTGAGTGAGAGCCTGAGACTAACAACAAAGCCTACACGGCGTCGCCGGCGTCGCGCGTGGGAGTTCACTTGGCGTCGCCGGCCATGTCGACGGCGGGCCTCTCGACGTCCTCCATGTCCGCGCGCACGAACACCGCCTGGTCCAGCACCGACGGCGGCCCAGCCTGCTCGTCGTGGGGGCCGCCGCCGCCGCCGTTGCTGTTGGCGGCGGCCTCGTCGGCGGGGACGAAGACGCCCGTCTCCTGGTCGGGCACCCAGGCGTCCTCGGCCTCGGCGGCGCCCACGCCGCCCAGCGCGTCGGCCGCCTCGTCGGCGAGCAGCGTCTCCGACCTGTCCCCCCGACCACCTCCACGTTCTTGCGGTTCAGCGACGCCTCCACTTGTGCCGCCGCGTCGTGACGATGCCCGGCGGCGCTCTGGTCGTCCTCCCGGCGCTGGGTGCTGCTCTGCGAGAAACCCCGAGCTCCTCCGCGCCTGCCAAAGATCAACGCAGACATGACGCAAAAAAAAAAAATCATCATCAGGATCGTAAAGCTTGCAAAGGCGCAGGCATGATCGGAGGAAAGGGGAGAGCTTGCATTACCTGCTGCACGAGGAGAGAACGGCGGCGAGCCCACTCCGGCGGGCGGCGGCGGCGGCGAGCGCTCTAGTGGCCATGGACAACACGGAGAAGCTGACAAGCAGGTAGTTTTAGCAGAGACTGACTGATGAGCGAGCGAAGGAAAGGAACGGATCTATTGCCTATTGGGGAGTAAGAAGAAAGATTTATCCGTACGGTCCTGCTTTGCTTTGTTTGTTTACTGCTCACGGATCGGGGAAGGGCGACGACAGACGACGTGTTCAGAGCGTAGCGGAGGTGGTATCCGGTGAGAAATGGCGTGGCAGTTTTATAGGGCCCGGTGCTGGTCGGTGGCCGGCCGGTGAAGGCCATGGGCCATGGCTAGTCCACGCCGGTGGCTGCGTGCCACCGGCCAGCGGCCACCGCCCATGGCGCATCATGTCGTCAGCAAGCCTGCACTGCTTTATTTACTCTGATTGTGAAGAAAAAAAATTCTTGGCTTGCTCTAACGCCTTCTAGTTTCTGATGATATCCCAACTTTCAGTCACGCCTCTCGTTCTATCCTGCAGATACATGTCTATCTTTTTATTCACGTTGTTCTGATGCTGCTGCTGCTGGTGTTTTACTGCTAATAATAAGCTGAAGGCTGGTATGCAATTCCGATCCTACGATTTTTTGTCTGAACAGCTCGTAAGCCAAATATCAAACTTGTTTCTTGGGAGATCTCGTGGAGTTCAGTCAAAGCGCGAGATCTCCCAAGATGTTTCTACGCTACTTGTTTCTGCCAGGCAAAAATTACAGCCGTGTCACCACGTCCCGTGGCAGATCACGGATCTTGACCGACCAAAGCAAAGCAAAGCAGCAGCGTGCATTTCTAACAGACACGCAGATATGCGTAACCGACACTGAAGAAGGGCCTCGACAGCAGCGGCAAGATTCTTGCAAACAGGTGGCCATCTAGATTTTACAGCAACTTCACACTGACAGGGCATCTGGAAGCTGGGGCTGAAACAACTAGCCCAAATCTTTGCATAGAGAGATTACAGACACCCAGCGCGACACATATCACTCGACACTATAGAGAGATTACAGACACAAAGTTCAGGCCACACGGCTTAAGGGCAACCATCCAGGATTAGAGCTCTTTTACGGTGTGCCATACTGCTAGTATGGTAGTATAAACTAGATACTGACAGGGGTATTATGGGAACATAAAAAAATCCCCCATAAAAAAATTTCCAGGCGGTCGGACCCGTGCTGTCTCGTCCATGTACGCACCCTGTCTTGCCCGTCCGAGCTGCCGGATCCAAAAAAAATATGCCATAATTACATATCTTCCATTCCAAACTTATATGTCAAAATTACATATCTGCCATTTTTTCCCATAGTACCCTTGTACTACCTATACTACTGAGTTCATACTACCCATACTACTAAAACGGTTACAGTAGTATATAATTAATCTGGTCCGTCCGATCTTTACATACTAGTTTTCCGATCTTTACATACTAGCCCCTTTTTAAGCCTAGTATGGCACACAGCTCCAGGATTATTACCGTGTCCAGAGCAGATAAGCTTTGAAAGGGACAAGACTGCACTAGACAAAAGGTAGCACTGATTTATTCAGACCAAAGTACTACCGATCTAGTAATCTGGGAGCACGGTACAGGCAGCTCGTAGCAACAACCATCAGTCTATCACCGTGTCCAATTTGGTCCATTACCACCTGAACCTGGAATTCGGAGTTCAGGTTCAGAACTTCAAATCTAACAAAGATGAAATGGCGGAACAAGTCTTCTGAGCAGTTGTTCAGGCGAGTGGCACGACAGACGCGTTGCCGCCTACCTGATCATCATGGTTTGAGGTCCTTGACGATGAAGTTCTGGCGGCTGATGGGGTTCATGACCACCGGCGGCCAGCGGTGCGAGGCCATGCCTGGAACTGCTTGTCCGTCGCCTGCCACCACTCCTTGTCCGACACAGTCCTTGGTGTTGTGCCTGATGGTCACCATGCCATACAAATGTTAACATGATGAGATTGCAGTGGTAACTTCAAATCACGAACCCTTACTTACCTCCAAAAACCTTCTTCTGTGCCACAATGACATCGGAGGCATACGCGATGGCGGCGGAGGCAGCAAGGCCAGCAATGATGTACTTGCCAGACATTGCTGAAACTACACAATTTAGCACAGGGAGAAGTTATCAAGATGAGGATAATGTTGCTAACTAGGTGCGTAAACAGGAAGCATTGGCATACCGTGCATGCAATGGAAGAAGGAAACAAAAGGCAAGTGTCATGCGAGGGGCATGGCTTACAAGGAAACATTTAGTCAGATTATTAATTTTAAATGGCTGAAAAATCTTGTGCTTCATTCAGAAGACTGCACCAAGCATGCCATTCTGTTGAAAAATGGAATCACAAGCAATCTTGGCCCAAGTGATCTCTGAGAGTACCAGTGTACTACATGAAAGTGGAAGATGAAGATGGATGGATTATGGTAACATTATTCTTACTCCACATAAAAACTGTCTATAAGGAAAAACTAAATTTGAACCCAACCAATTGCCGGGCCAGTAGGATGTTAGATGACCATTAACAATCCAACAGCAATGCCTCTTGTAGATTCGGCAACTGCAAGCTACTAACCCACAAATTAGGACCTTTCTGTGCATTGGTAACAGTGGATAGACCAACCACAGGAGGATCATCTCCTCCATTGGCACCGCAATGGGATGGGAGTCATGCAACAAGCCAAGGTTCCTCCTAATATTTCTGAACACTGCTTCTTATGCAGTGAGCAACGAATACTCTTTATGCTCAATGCTAAATTGCTGATGCAGCAGATCTGCCACATCGGCTCCCGTTTGCTCATACCTCTTCAGAAGAAATAAAAAGACGGTTAATTTAGGTACATAGCACAATGCCCAACAGCTTTGGACGGTGAAGACTCGTAATCTCTGCAACTTGCTGGTGGTGATTATTATAAACACAAGTGGCGATTTAAACTGCTGCTCTGAGTACGTTTGTCCCCAGGAAAGAAAGAAAGAAAATTGTACCCGCGGAGAGGCACAGACCCAGATTGCTGTACTACACACGAGACTAGCACTGCTATCTATTCGTTTTCAGATCTGCAAGAACTTGGAAGGGGGAAAGGGATGGGTTCCTATTCCCAATTTTGTACCTTTGGGTCGCTTCCCCGGGCCTGATAGAGTTCTTGGTTGCTGCTGCTCTTCAGCTCGCGTTCTTGGCTTCTTGCTGCTCTCTGTGTCCAACCTCTCTCCTGGTGCTGCGGATGCGGCGCGGAGGGTTCTCGAGAGAGCGAGATACTAGGTAGATTTGCGCGCGCCGCCGCGCCCGTACATAGGGAAGCCTGGTTTGCATGTGGGCGGTGTCACTCCCCGATAAGTAAAAATGAAGTTTGGTGAAAATGTCACATCAGATACTGTAGTGTAGCACTTTTTATTTGTTTGTGGTAATCGTTGTCCTACCATGATCTAACTAGACTCAAAAGATTCGTCTCGTCATGTACATCAAAACCATGTACTTAGTTTTTTTATTTACCCGCGTTTATAGTTCCATGTACGAGGAGAGAGATTTGATGTGACAGGTGAATAGTGAAGCTTGGAGAGAGAATTTTTGTGCTTTAAAGAGAACTAAACAGGGCCGTGGTTGATTTTGTTGTGGGCTTGGCAGTGTTGGTACCGGCGGCCCTGGTAACTTCGGTAATGAAAGTGCATGTGATAGTTTGAACCGGGCCTTTTTTTTGTCGTTGTGGGTTGCTGGTTTTTCTGTATTAAATCATTTTGTGTTTGTATTTGTGTCGACGACACTTTTTGTACACAGTGGGCCTCCTGGCCGGCATGACAAAGGACTACATATTTCTTAGCAAGGTAATGAGTGAACAAAACAAATATTCAGGCCATGTACGGTAACAATAAGGCCCGGCGAAGAAATTCGTTGTTTCGGAATACTTGAGGTATGATAGGGTTAAAAAAAATAGAATACGTTTGGACAGATGCAACTAAGATATTATTCGGTCATGCAACATATGCGGTAATTAAATACAACCAGGCTGTATAAATAACACAATACAGGTATGATTAAAGGGAGTCTTGTTGACAAATACGTAGTTCTTTCATGTGCATTACCGAAAAGGAATATGCAGCCAATGGAAAATACTTTGTGGTTATAATAAAATTCCATGTACAGAAGAATCTTCACGGACATGGAGAGACGACCTGTGACTCAGAAGATCAGCATAAAACAATTAAACAACTAATAACATGTGGGAAAAAATCGCTCCCATATTTGTAGTCCTTTGCGAAGCTACTCTTAGTGGGGCAATGCCATGCTTGTATCATAAACTACTATCATGGCATTGTGTGTCCGAGCATATAAAGATTAATTAATTAACTTACAGATTAATCATCATATAACTTTGCACTTCTAATGTCAAGTGAGATTGGGAAATAAAAAGAAATATTGGAATTAGGAATGATTTGAGCCAATCGATTGTTTTGCCTCTCACCATGCATTTAACTTCTCATCATCAGGAGATGAACTGGTTTGGTGTCTGCATCCCAGAGTCGCAATTGATGCATAGAAATTGATGATATAGCAAGCTCTGGCTCAGTCATGCGCATGGAAAAGTAATTGGCAAAAGAGGAGGCCATCTGCATCCATGAAGAAATATCAATGAACTGAACAACGTACCTTAACAGGAACCGCATGGATTGAAGTGCTTTAAAGAAAGCAGGAGATTTTGTAATAACTGTTATCATGCCCAAAAACATCTGGAAGACTGAACCTGTGTAGTACCAATTACACTTTGGAGTAGTAAATTTTGAAAGCACAGAGAATGGTTGAAATTGACATTTCAATGTTTATTAGTACATGCGTGTGAAGACAGAGAGTAGAGTAAATAACAGATACATTTCTGTACTCGCAGTTTTCCTTTTTAGATGCTATATCTGTTATGCAGAGGAGTCAAACATTTCACATGGAGCAACTACAAACTGAACTGGTACAGTGATATTGAGAACAATTACACAATTGGTACCTTGAACAGAGGAGTAACAGGTCGATGGACAGCTAAATTTTAGCTACAACACTTAACAGGATAAAGTGAGAACTCCAGATTAATAATGAAAAATAAACCATTTCGAGCGTTATTTTCCCTTAATGCTTTGAACAATGCATTATATCATCAATAGTTGTAGACAAACCTCTAGATATGGTGAGTTGCTAAGAAAAAAAATTTAAGTACTCAGAATATGAGGTCCTTGTCTTGGTGAGGAACCCATATGCTACTCAAATTAGCTTTATTATTGCTGAGGAGCACTAAAATTTTGCCAGAACGCAAAGGCAGCACAAAAGCTCCACCTGTCATTTTTACATGGTCGCAAATCAACTGCAGCGGAGCTCTGAGCACCTTGGAGCTGCAAATATCAAACTGCAGATGCCTTCTTTCAGGTCTGGTGGATGTTCCCTGAATCAAAGGATGGCACAAGATTAGGAACTTCTTTTCCTTTAGTTAGGAGAATATATAATGTTTAAAGCAAAGGATTGCGTAATTGAAACTTCTGCTATGCAATGATGGCGAGGCGCGTGGCAATCAGCTCACAGAAGAGTTCAATGATCTCATTGGTTGTCATGAAGTTCTGTTCTCGAATTACATGTTCAACCTGCAAAGTTGCCACATACATGGATCAGTTTTGTTGTATGAAATTTGGTCCACATCAAAGTTTCCATATCTTCCCTACTTCTGAATAACATACGATGACAGGAGTGGAGTCGAAAGAAACGCAGGGTAAACATTTCAGTTTGCAGAGGTTTGCGTACTTAATTTTCTATACAACTCCAAAATTGTAGCCATTGTTCAGAAAATTAAAGCATAGTAAGGACTGTCTCAATGTTATTAAAAGAAAGGAACATCATGTTTGAAGCAGTTAATATCCAACCATCAAAGTTTCCCAATTACTATTTGACTATGTAAGGCAGATCTCTTACAATTAAAGCCTTCCAATTGTGATAGTGTACCCCCAACCCACCGACGGATCAAACGGATCCAAATCAGCTAACTTGCACGGAATTTCTTGCAATTATACACCAGAATCCCTCATTTCTTGGCGTCGCTGCTCTGGAAATCGGGAAACCAGGCCTAATTACCGAAGATCAGAAACGAAGAACACGCGCGGGCGCTGCCTCCAACCGTCGGACTCGAGGGATGATGATTCTCCGCTCAGGGCGAGAGGAGGCGCATGAGGAACCCAGTTTTCCCCAACGAACTAATTTCGTAATGAACATAAAGCAAAGTAAAACTGCTGGCGCCGAGAGCTCTCACCCTGATGCGCGCGGTGTCCTCCTGCTTGTCGCGGAGGAGCGCGGCGCATCTACCGCACCTGCGCCCCCCGTCGGTTCCGCAGCAGCTTCATCCGCGCTGCCGCCATCCGCGCCTCCGTCTTGGTGCCAAAGCAAGGGGTCCCCTCGTCAATGAGCCCCTCCTTCGTGCCCTCCTCGTAGCCCCCGGGCCCGCCCAGCCACGCGCGGGATGGAGCAGCGCAGGCGCCGCGCGACCCGCGGCAGGGCGACAGCGGGCCCGGGCGGCAGGCACGGGGTGCGCTGGCCTGGGCGCGAGATGCGGCGACCGGGAAGGAGGAACCGGCGGCACAGACGGAGGCGGGCACAGGCGCAGCAGGGAGCGGCGGCTTGGGGAATCCGGAGGAGAGGGAATCGCAGAGAGAGAGAGAGAGAGAGAGAGAGAGTCAGCGAAGGATGATGGGTCGGACCGGATCGCCGCGGCCGCGCGCCTGTTGTTGTCGTCGTCGATGCACCTGGACGCGGCGATGACGCGCACGGCGGCCTCGACGCCCTCGTCGTCATGCCTACCTGCTGTCCGTGTGGGCCCCTCGGCCTCAGCAGCGCGCCCCCTACCGATGGCCGCCGCGTCGCTCCCGGACCGGTAGCATGGGCGGGAATGTAGGGTGAGTGGGGGAGGCAGTGAGCTGTCGGCTCGTCGGTGTCGGACACTGTACACGTGGAAGGAGACGGACAAAAAACAGACAACCGGGCTGGAAAACGATCCCATAACGTACAGACGATCTCGGCCCAAAAGTATGCGTGCGTGGGCCTACTAGAAATTGCTCAAATTTACTAATTGAAATGCTGAATTATTATTTTTAAAATATTGACTCCCACATCGTACATCTCACTCGCACGTATTTATCTGGTGATAATTAGAAAGATAGAACAAAAAAAAAGCTCACCCTGCATGGGCTCATGACTCCTCTCACTGCGCGTTCTCATATTCTTAACGTGGCTCTGTTGTTGGGTTTTATTGGATCTTTAAGCCATCTTCATAAACTAGCACGGAAGCCACATAGGAAAGCCCGGGAGACAGGGCCACAGGGCAGGTGAGTTTTTACCGGGCTGGATAATGCAAAGACAATGTCAGCCCAGTAGCAAACCCAGATAGACATGCATGTTTTTACTGTCAATTCTGGCAAAGGAGACGTGCATAAAAACTAGATAATCGAGAAGCAACGAACAACTTTTGTATTAAGAAGAAAATATGCACTCATCAAATTCATCTTTACACACACATGCATTTTTGTCATAATATCAAAGCAAGATTTAGTGGGAGAGACTTAGACCCAGTTTGGATCCCACCAGCTAAAATTTAGCCGACTAATTGAGAGCAACCAGATAATAACAAAAATTAGCTATAGATACATGTCCTTAATTAGATGGGATTCAAACAGGGTTTAATATAACATGACTAGAAATAAACATGCATGTTTTTGTTTATTCACAACGAGACATGGTGCCGACTGTTAATAAGGTACCCAAGTTGGCGAGACCTAGTCCTTCCTCCTCTTTACCATCCTTGTCAATGTGTCCTCGTCCTCATTCCTGTCTTTATCCTCTTCTTCTGTGGGTAAGCAATCATCTTCCAACTGAAGATTGGTGGAAATAATATCTTACTACGTATCGAATGAACAACATAATCTAGTAGATATATAAGGGTTAATTAAACAAGAGAAGCCATCATACGTCCTAGTATAATAGAAATACTACGTATCGAATGAACAACATAATCCAGTAGATATATAAGGGTTAATTAAATCAGAGAAGCCATCATACGTCCTAGTATAATAGAAACATTATTAATCATCAGATGGGGAACCATGAAGCAAATAAATCATTTGTACCTCTTGGTCTTGAACCGGCGGGACCATTTCCTTTTCAGACCATCTCGTCATTTCAATCGTGGGACGGTTGGGGTGGACGATGATTGCATCCTGGAGCTTGGCTTCATCTATTTCCACCTCTGCAACTGATGCACCCTGGCATTGGATAAACGCCTGGACTCTTTGAAGAGATGTGAGATGTTCCAAACCAATGTTACTACATACAGTCACCGTTGCCATCCTTTAAGGCCCGTACAAAGACAGAAGTCCAAAGCACTTGAAGATTTGGCATCACGGCAGCAGAGGGTACACGGTAGCTGTTCCTTCTAGTATTAGATCCAAAGGGCATCGGATCGATCCCATTCCACATGTGAAATGAAATGGTCGAGTCCCCGTGATGCTGAAACTGGACCATTACATGTTTTATTATGATCGAACCACCTCAGCTTATCGAAAAAGCGATCACTGGCATTGATCTTGCTTATTGTTACTGTGGCCTTCATGTCATACAGGTTGAGATAGCGGAGCTCAGTCAGACTGCCAAGAAACATTAGATCCTGCTCGCCCATAGTAACCACAGGCAATGCCAAGAACGAAAGGTGGTGAAAACGATTAATCCATGACGGCAGCCTAGGGAACTTGAACATTTCCAAACTTAAATGATAGAGATCCTTTGGGAGCACAGAGCCTGTTGCTTCCCACATGGCTATATCAGCTGCATCACTATAACAGAAAGTTCCTCTCAGGATTATATGCTCTTTTTTTTTGAACGAACCGCACAAGACAGTGCGTGTTTCATTGATATAGCAGAAAAAAATACAAGTTCACGACCCTGGAAGGTCATGGACAGGGAAAATAGAAAAGAAAAGAAAAAGAAACGTAACTATACTCGCCCGGTTGGATTGGGACATTAACGCGGGGTACCACTCACATCCACACGGCGGCCTCAACCCTACACATGGAGACGACAACGGAGAGAAACGAACCGCCGCTCCAACCCACATACCGCACCCTTACGGTCATCGAAACTCCGACGTGATCCGGCGCTGGTGAAGGAAACAAAAGAGGCAGACGCCTTCATTGGGCGTTGCAACAAGGCAAGACCTATCCGACGGGGTGAAAATTACCGAGTCCGAGCAAGACAACGCGCGGGGGCCTCGCCTCCTCCGCCGTTGGACGCCTCCTCACTCGTGCGCGGGGGCCTCGCCACGTCCGCCACAACTCCATGCTCCGAACTCGTTTCTTATATTGCCGTCGAGATAGCGAGCATAGTCGCCCCGCCTCCAAGAAACTTTACCAGAACAACAGACCGTCGCCATGGTTTCAACATCGATACGTAACCTCCTCCCGCACAAAGCCGCCGTAGATCAAGGTTGTCGCATGTGCCGTCTTCTGACGTTGTGCCGCACCGAGTAGGCTCAGCCATGCTGATCTACCCGCCGCGATCCGCTACAGGCCAAGTCGTCTCTCGATGTCGTTGCCGCAGGCGCCGTCATTCAACGTTGTCCCAAACTGAACCGACAATTGCGAAGCAACATCGGCCGCCGTGGTCCGCTGCGAGCAGCCGAGCGACACCCAAGCGACGACCCTTGATCACCAGATAGCCGCCTCGACGTGTGGAAGTCACACCCTTTCGCTTGCCCCACGGCGGAGTTGACAGCACCGGTCGGGGTCGCCAAAGACAGTGGGCCGGTCCAGCTGCAAACCGAGCGGGTCTCAAGAGACAACGCCTCCAAGGAGGGTACGACGCCAATGGCACTGCCGTTGCTCGTCTAGAAACTAGACAGGGTTTTCACCCAGAGACCTCGTGCAGCAAGAATGAAGCTCCATAAAGACGCCCCCAAGAGGGAAAGCGACGTCCGAGAACGCCGCCGTCAGAGGGCTTTCGCCCGGAGCATTCATCCCTGTTGCACGCGCGCGATGCAGGAGACAGCACCATCGTTCCGGACACCCCATCCGGGCAGCTCCTCCGCCGCACCCCACGAGTCATTCCGCAGCAATGTCGCTCCTCTGTCGTCCCGCTCCGCACTTCGTTGGCCGCGCGCCTCGCCGTCCAGACGACCTCTCGCTGCTGCCGGACGTCCCGGTCGTCAGGCCGCCGGCCCACCTCAAGCCGCGTCGCTGCTGGCCCCGGCCGCAGGCCGCTGTCGCCGCCGGCCCCACGCCGGCCGCCGTTGCCGTGAGCTGGTCGGCCGCCGAAGTTGCGCTCCTGGCCGGCAGCAGACTCGCACCGCCGGCGTCCCCACGAGCCTGGTCGCCGGCTTCCCGCGCCCCAGCCGCCGTAGGGACCGTGTGCCCTCGCGCCCGGCACCCGGCCGCCGGCACCGCGCCGGTCTTCCGCGCGTTGAAGTCGTCGCCGTCAGATCCGCGCCGCTGGGCCTCGATCCACGCGCGGTGAGCGCTGCCGCCCGCGCAGCTGTCCCGCCCAGCCACGAGGCACCGCCTGCCCGCCGGCCGCCGCCCCGAGCCCGCCGCTCCACGGCCGCCGCCGTCATGGCGCCCCTCCGCGCCCGCATGCCGCAGATCCGGCGGGGGGAAGGCCGGATCCGGCCCTAGGGGCGCCGGATCTGCAGCCCCGCGCCGCCGCCGCCGCCATGGCTGGTGAGGTCGCCGCGCGTTTCTTCGCCGCCCCGAAGACGTCGCTGCCGGCCGAGATGGCCCCGCCGCCGCCGTCCTGGAGGTCCGCGCGGACTTCCGGCTGACCTCTCCGGCGGCGGCAGGGGAGGGAAGGGAGGGGGTGTGGCTCGGCGGCGGGGCTGTTCCGTCGCCCGAGCGGGGGCGACCGAGCGCGTCCAAAGATGGATAAATCCTTGGTTTTCAGGATTATATGCTGGATCTTGTGGAGGCTGCGTAGAGACTCCAACAAATATCTCTGTACGCTGTCGTCCACCAAGAAAAAGTTAATTTCGAGCATCCTCAATTCTCTAAGGTTGCTCAGCTCCTTCACAAACATCATCACGTTGTTGCAGTATTCATCGCCGTAGCAATCTATAATATATTTTTCGTTGTTGTCGTATTCTTCGGAGTAGACATCTCTAAAATATATTTTCAGCTAGCTGCTCCAGGGACGACAGCTTTCCAATCCCATCCGGCACTCTGTCGATACCCCATTCACCGTATGATAGGCACACCAACTGCGTTAGCCGGACGATGCTTGCTGGCAGTTCCTTTAATAACATGTTCATGTCAAGATGAACTGTCTGCAAAAACTTCAGATTCCCTATTTGTTCCGGAAGCTCAGAAACATTTGTATCTCGTAGCGAAAGATACCTCAGGTGAAGTAAACCTCCAAGATTCTCAATGCGGCAATCTTCCTTAAATTGGCAATATTCTATGTCTAGCACTCGTAGAAGTTTAAAGTTCAAAACCGCGGGGGCCCACTGATTAATATCACACATACAGACAATATATGACCTAACCAGTGACAAGTCCATACTTTTAGACTGACGAGTTATATGCCCCAAATCATATTTTTGGCAGGCTAGCCTACGTACCTTGTTTTGTGATGATATGCTTTCAGCATTATTGCCTAATATAGTGAAAGAATTTTCATGGCATGACAAGGAACGGATAAGATCAAGAATCATATCATGAACACGACAACCTATTATTGTGCCATTATATTGGGACTCCACCACCTCTATCATGCTTCGATTTATGAGATCATTGAAGTATCGCTCTCCAAGTTCGAATAACCCATTTTCTTGTTTCTTACAGATAAAACCTTCAGCTATCCACTTCCATATCAAAGGATTCTTTTCAATAATATGATCCTCTGGAAATGCACTTAGATAAAGTAAGCATGTCCTTAGATGCGAGGGCAAATCGTAGTAACTAAAAGACAATATCCTCATAATATTTTCTACATAAGTGTTATCTTTATGTTGTCCAAAACCAATGTCGTTGTATAGCTCTGACCATACATCTCTTGGTTTACCCGCCAACAAACTAGCCATTGTGATTATGGCTAATGGTATGCCGCCACATCTTTTTAGAATTTCATTAGATACCTCATCTGATTGGACGCCAGGATACTTTTCTTCACCACCAAATATCCTTGTATAGAATAACTTTCTGGAATGATAATATGAAAGTGGTTGTAGCTTGTAGACCTCACCGGTTTCTTTGGCAACTTCTAAATTACGAGTAGTTGTGATTATTCTACTTCCACGGTTATTCTCAACAAGAACCCATTTGATTATTCCCCAAGACTGTAGCTCCCATACGTCATCAATGACAATGAAATACCTATATCCACATAAAGTGAAAGTGCCATGAGTTGCTATTTATGGCTATCCACGAGCGTCTGTAACAGGAAGAAGTGTCCGAGAACAAGAATAAAAGATGTGCTGACACCAATAAAACATTATTTTTCCTGATTCTGAATCTCTGACCAGCTGGCCATCAATAGGCAGTAATATCAGTTGGCTACAGGTTCATAATTCCACAAGGCAAAATCCATAATTATTCATCTAGGTTTAGTTGTGAATTAATTAAGTCCCCTAACTTAGACTTTAGATACATCGTTCTTCTTCTTCTGTGCAGCACAAAAGAAGCTTTCTTAATTGCTTCTGAAAGTTGAACTGAGAAATGTTTTAATTTGTGATATACTCCTACTACTTTCTACATGTTTGCTCTTATATATACGTTGACTAATTTAATAACAAATATGTATTATGTGCGTGTATGCGCACGCAAACAAAAAATAGTAATACAAGTTCTGTACAATTTATGTTCTAATAGTAGAATACATACATATAACTGCGACTGAAAAAACGCACTCGTCAGTGTAAGGAAGGATAGGGAGGGTGATGCATACCTCTTATCCGTCAGGAACCGTCGGATTTCATCTATGAGGTGCCTCTGGTCCAACATTGTCATATTGAGATTCTTGTATTTTTCCATGTCAAGATCCAAGAGAATATCCATTAAGACTCTCTTCAAGTCAGGATTACGGCCGACTGGAACAAAAGCTCCACAGCTGAAGTCTCCTTTCAGCTTTTCGTACACTGCTTTGGCAAGAGTGGTTTTACCTAATCCTCCAACTCCGACAACAGAAACTTTCTTTATCTTCGTATCACTCCAGCTCTGGTAAGACAGCATGGATATGACCTCGTCCCTTGCCTTGGCGATGGCGCGATGCCAACAAGTTGAGACACTTCATTGTACATAGCTTCAAGACGAGGATCGATAGTCGATGTCGTCGCCGCTGGCTTGGCCAAGCTGTCGTCAATGCTATACCTGGCACGCCTCTCGGCCACCTCTTGGAGTTGCTTCTTGATGCCTTGGATGACGACAGCAATGTCATGGCGAGGCTTGCCCTTGATGAACAAGCTGCCGATCATCTTCAAGGCGTGCCTGAGCATGCTCTGATCGTCGTCGTCGGGCTTGTTGCTCTCTACTACTTGCACGAGAAAGATGTCGAGCGCATCCTCCATGTTGTAGGACGCTTCCCGGACCTCGCGTGCCCAAATCTTGACCTGCTCGTCGAGCCGATCCCATGGGATGTCTGCCACTTTGTGGAGGAAGGCGTCGATGTGCTCCATCTCCAGTGCGAGAGAGCGGACTTCATTGCTCAAGCCCGTCTGCAGGTTGTACTCATGCTGGAGCACCTCGAGCAGCTTGGGCCCAAGGATGCCCATCGCCCCCGTCAGAAGATCCATGATTCGAGCAGCTGCAGCTAGCTGTGTGCACTACACTCTTGACTCTTAGTCTTAGCCGGCCGCTGCTGTGTCTTAGGGCTAGTTTGGAAGGAAGGGGGCCCTAACCCAGGGAAGTAACGCCCCTAGGGGGAATTTCGGTGACATTTCGTTTCACGTCGGGGGGGTTAATCCGCATCGGTATTTGGCAGCGAGGGAGGCGGAGCTGCGGAGCCCCGTGCGCTTCTAGCCCTGGAAAAAGACGGGGCGGGGAAGCGCGTTGCTAAAGGAGCCACCGTGAAAGCCCACGGTACAAGGACCTCACGTGAGCAGCCGGCCAGAGCAGAAAACAGAGTAATTTTAAACGTATTATAGGTAGTATATATATGACTGTGGATAGAGACAGACAGGTCCTTTTAATTTGCTCACCCTGTCAAGTCAAAGGTTTAATGTAATTTCTTTTCACAGTGGACGAAACCGATTTTCATTCCTTATCGCGACGAAATTACAACGAATCTTCAGCACGAGTCAAGACAAGGTTTAAGTAATGCTATAGGCATCGGTCGTCAGAAATTAGGAGTTCAAATTTCCATACCAGCGGATGCGTGAAAACATTGAGCCCCCAATCAAAAAGTTTGGGTCTTTGTCGGGCTTGGGACCGGCTATGCAAAATAAATGTAACCTACAAATTAACATATGCAAAATAAACATAGGCGGAGTTCTCTGCCCACCCAAAAAGATAGAGTAATTATTTTAAGCTACAAATTAAGGAGTGAAAAACTAAGTGTTCAGATTATTAAGGAGGTATAAAATGAATTTGATTGTCCTATTTATTAGCCATATTTAATTGTGGTATAAAATCGAAAGTAGCGATTATCTAGCAAGTTGCTAGATTGTGGTGTCGTGTGTAAAAATCAGAGGCGCTACGTGGAACGTCGGCCCTCAATCTCGGAGTCTCGACGGTTGCGTGTTCAATGACGAGGAACAGCCCCTCGTGTGGCTTTATACAGGTAGGCATCGAGTACATCTTGCTAGCCTTGGAGAGCCGGCCAAGGAGTCTGATTACAACATAATCTCGTGATTGAGTCCAACACGATCTACCTCCAAAACTCCTTGGCCGATACAGGTCCATAGTCTAGAATATTCTAAGCCTATCTCTAGTATACATTATCTAACACTCCCCCTCAATCATAACCGAGTGAGGTTAAGATTGTACTTAAAATTCTCAAGTAATCGAACACTTAATGCCTTTGTAAAACCATCTGCTACTTGATCTTTAGTAGACACATAATTAATCTCCAAAAGCTTCCGTGAAACTCGTTCTCTTACAAAATGATAGTCCACCTCAATATGCTTTGTTCGAGCATGAAAAACTGGATTTGCTGACAAATATTTCGCACCTATATTATCACACCACAGCTTGGCAGCCAAAGGACTTTTGACTCCTAATTCTTGGAGTAAAATTTGTATCCACATAATTTCTGCTGTTGCGTCAGCCACTGCCTTATATTGAGATTCAGTACTGGATCTAGACATTGTAGCTTGTTTTCGTGCACTCCATGATACAAGATTTGTTCCCAGGAATACAGCAAAACCACCTGTAGATCGTCGATCATCAAGGCTTCCAGCCCAATCCGCATCAGAATATGCACTAACCAATGTAGACGCTGATCTATGAATTTTCAGACCAAGTCGTGTACACTGTTTCACATACCTCAGTATCCTTTTAACAGCCGCCCAATGAGTTGTAGTAGGAGCATGTAGAAACTGACAGACTTTATTAACAGAGAAAGAAATATCCGGTCTTGTAAGTGTTAGATACTGCAATGCTCCAACAATACTTCTGTACCGAGTTGCATCTTCAGGACCAAGAGGCGTTCCCTCATGCAAAGACAATTTTTCACTCGTAGAGAGAGGTGTGCTAACTGGTTTACAATCACTCATACCAACTCTCCTTAATAAGTCACAAGCATATTTCTCTTGTGTTAACACAATGCCATTATTAACTTTCTTTACCTCAATGCCCAGAAAGTAGTGTAGCTCTCCCAGATCCTTGAGAGCAAATTCCCCCTTCAAATCTTGCAGAAGAGCAGTTGTAGCTTTATCAGATGAACTTGCCACTATTATGTCATCCACATAGACAAGAACATATACTGTAATACTTCCTTTGTTATAAAAGAATAAAGACGTGTCTGCTTTAGATGCATGAAATCCAAGACATATCAATTTATTACTCAGCTTGGAGTACCAGGCCCTTGGTGCCTGTTTCAAACCATACAAGGTCTTATCAAGCTTGCACACATAATTTGGCTTTTGCAAATCTTCATAACCTGGAGGTTGCTGCATGTATACTTCCTCATCTAAATCACCATGAAGGAAAGCATTCTGAACATCAAGTTGTCTAAGACTCCAACCTCTAGAAACAGCAAGAGACAAAACAACTCGAATAGTGGCCGCCTTCACCACTGGACTGAATGTATCTTCATAATCAACACCATATCTTTGCTTGTACCCTTTTGCAACTAGACGAGCCTTGTATTTATCTAAGCTTCCATCAGCCTTTCTTTTAATTTTCCAAACCCATCTGCATCCTATAACATTCCTACCTTTTTGTGGTGGAACTAAGTGCCAAGTTTGATTTTTCAATAAGGCACCATACTCCAAATCCATTGCACCCTTCAAATTTTGATTAGCCAGAGCCTCATCAACATTGCGAGGTTCTTCAGAAGACGTAAAACAGCCATACCTTACTGTACCATCGGTGTACACCTTGGGTTTGTGAATGCCCGACTGAAGACGAGTGTGTCTTGGTTCAACATCAGATGGTGGTGCAGACTCTCGTGGAGCAGAAGATCTAGCACCTGGTGCATCACCCGGCGCAGAAGATCCAGCACCCGGTGCTGGGTCGATGGCGGAAGAAGCGTTGGGCACAGAGGATCCAGCACCTCCATCACCCGGCGCTGTCGCAGTCGTCACTGGGGCATCTGTCCGGGCCTCTGTGGTCTGCACATGCTGCTGCCTGCCCCCCTCTGCAGGAGACAAAGTAGCTGTAGGAGGCGACGCGCCACATGTTGATTCGCCGGGAGAGGAATTGTCCGGCGGCTGCACGCCAGAGGCTGATTCGCCTGGCGCCAAATCTCCAAACTCCTGTTCCTGATCAAAATCTTCTTCAACAAAGTCATTAGTATTATTAACTGGACCATTAGTCACATTGTCTCCTGATTGAACATCCCCTGAACTAGAATAGGTAGGAAAAAGATCAGGAGATAAATTGATAATCTCTGATCGGAGACGTGCTCCGGCATTAGGGTGTAGAGATGCAAAAGGAAAAACGTTTTCATCAAAGATAACATCTCTAGATATGTAGACTCGTCCAGTCGATACTTCTAAGCATTTGAATCCCTTATGCATGTCGCTAAAGCCAAGAAAGACACATTGCTTAGAGCGAAACTGAAGTTTACGTGTATTATAGGGACGAAGATTGGGCCAGCATGCACAACCAAAAATTCTTAGAGCGGAGTAATCAGGATTTTTCTTAAAAATACGCTCTAGAGGTGTAGAGTTTTGGATGGTCTTGCTAGGCATGCGATTTATCAGGTATACAGCAGCAAGGAAAGCCTCATCCCAAAACTTTAATGGGATGGATGCATGTGCTAGAAGCGCTAGGCCTATTTCCACAATGTGGCGATGCTTTCTTTCAGCAGATCCATTTTGCTGATGAGCATGAGGACAAGATACTTGGTGGAGAATGCCAACTTGAGCAAAAAAGGAATTAAGTCTCTGATATTCACCACCCCAATCTGTTTGCATAGCAACAATTTTACGATCAAACAGACGTTCTACCTGAGCTTGAAATTCTTTGAATTTTTGAAAAACTTCCGACTTATATTTCAAAGGATAAATCCAAGTATACTTGCTGAAATCATCAATGAAGCTCACATAATATTGTTTGCGCCCAACAGATTCGGGCGCAGGACCCCAAACATCTGAGAAAACAAGCTCTAAAGGAACAGTAGAAACACTTGTAGACTTGGGATAGGGTAGTTGATGACTCTTTGCTTGTTGACAAGCATTGCACACCAACTCTTCGAAACAAGGAAGATTATTGCTACGAACAATCTGTTTAACAATAGGAAAAGATGGATGGCCTAGGCGACTGTGCCATCTAGCAAAAGATAACTTGGCGGCTCCAAAAGCTTGCTTTACTGGAGATGCCGGGAGAGGATAGAGACCCTTGTGACACCTTCCTTTAAGAATTGTGTTCCTCGTAGCCTGATCCTTTATAACAAAGAAGTTTGGGTGAAATTCTAGAAAAGCAGAATTATCGGATGCAAGACGATGGACAGAAACAAGATTTTTCCGGGCTTGAGGAACATATAAAACATTCTTAAGATGAATATCACGAACAGGGGTATGAACAGTAGTATGACCAATATGACTAATGTCCATACCTGAGCCACTTGCAGTGTGAATCTGATCCCCTCCGTTGTACTTGTCTCTGACCTGTAGCTTCTCCAACTAACTGGTTATATGGTCTGTGGCACCAGTATCAGTGTACCAATTGGTGTCCACCCCATATGATGTCGTAGCTGCTCCAGCAAGCTTTGTGTCAGGCACAAAGTCCTCTTCAAAACGATGCCAGCAGCGATCTGCTGTGTGTCCCTTCTTGAGACAGACCTGGCATTGCGGCCTGTCATCATTGCCGCTGCTGCCGCCACGCCCAGAATTGTTGTTGCTTCTCCCTTGGCTGCGACCACCGTTCTGACCACGACCGTTGCGACCAAAATCTCCACGACCACGGCCTCCTTGACCGCGACCAGTGCCACGTCCGCGGAAGTTTCCGCGTCCTCCACGGCCAGCCCAGTTGGCTGACCCAGTGTTCTGCCCGCCATGAACCAGATGCATGCGGGTCTCAAAGCTGAGGAGCTGTTCATACAGCTCATCTAGATCAATCGACTCCACCCTAGCAATGAGAGCAGAGGTCAATGGAGTAAACTCTTCATCTAGGCCGGTCAAGATATACTCAACCAGTTCTTCGTCTTCCAGCTGCCTCCCAGCAGACTTCATCTCTTCTCCCAACGCCTTCATCTTGCCAAAGTAGTCAGCCACCGTCATGTTACCCTTCTTGGTGTTAGTGAGGGCAAGACGGGTGTTCACAACTCGCGAGCGAGTTTGAGATGCGAACATCTTCTCGATGGAGCTCCACGCATCTGCTGCTGTGACGATCGAGGCAACGTTGGAGAGGATGTCTTTGGAAACAGAAGTCAACAGGTAGCTGAGAACCTGCTGATCGGTGGCGTCCCAATTCTCGTACTCCGGATTGGACACCACAGCCTCCTTGCCGTCCGCGCCTTTGATGGTGATCACAGCAGGAGGCGCTTTCTTCGCACCAGTAAGGTGGCCTTCAAGCCTGGCGCCGCGTACGGCTGCACGCACCTGAGCCTTCCATAGAGCTTGATTGCTCTTGTTAAGCTTCTCGGTGATCTTCTGGCTGAAGGGATTCCCGGCGCCGGAAGCTGATGAACTCGACATGATCAGATCCTCTACTGAGATGCGATCTGGGATGTGAGGGCTCTGATTACCATGTAAAAATCAGAGGCGCTATGTGGAACGTCGGCCCTCAATCTCGGAGTCTCGACGGTTGCGTGTTCAATGACGAGGAACAGCCCCTCGTGTGGCTTTATAAGGTAGGCATCGAGTACATCTTGCTAGCCTTGGAGAGCCGGCCAAGGAGTCCGATGTCAACATAATCTCGTGATTGAGTCCAACACGATCTACCTCCAAAACTCCTTGGCCGATACAGGCCCATAGTCTAGAATATTCTAAGCCTATCTCTAGTATACATTATCTAACAACTTGTGATGGCAGTTTGGTCTAGATTTGCGTGCAGGTGGATTCTAGCAGCAGCAGTGGCCGTGTGCAGATCAGACAGGGCATCCTCCACGGTCTCTTTAATCTACTATCACCAAGTCAGGTCAAGGTTTAATATAATTTCTTTCCACGGTGATAGAATCCGAACTTCACAACTTTTCATTAATTATCGCAGCGAAGGTACAAGGAGTCTTCACCCCAAGTCAAGTCATCATCAGTAGAAAAAGCTAGGCCAAATCTTTTGCATCTGGGAATAGCGACCGTGACATCAATTGTATATCGACCTCCCCCGCTCCCCTCGCGTCGTCCCCTTGGGCGACTCGGGGGGCGACGCGCCGCCACCCCCGGGAAGCCCGCCCCCAGCCCCGTCGGCCGCCGCCGTCAGACGCGGCGGCGGCCCGCCTCCCCTTCTCTCCATCTTTCTCTTCTCGTTTTGTGGTCGCCTCCCTCTTCTCCTCCCACTCCACCTCCGACCCTAGATCCGGCCGCCCTTGGTCGGCCGTCTCCGGCCACCTCCCGCCGCCGGCGACCCCTCCCGTGCCGGATCCGGCCTCCACCGTCATATCTTCGCCGGATCCGCCGCGGGCTCGGCCGCCCCGCCGTTCATTCCGCTGCCGCGGGCCCGGACGGGCGTGGGCCCGTGCGTGCCTCCGCCCGGTGGCCATGGTCGCCGGGGTGCGGACGCTCGGGGTGGACACCGCCGGGGGCCGCGCGGGCTCGGCCACCCCCTCCTTCGCCGCCCAGATCCGCCGCCTCGGGCCCGAGCCAGGGGCCCAGACGGTGCTCCTCGCGCTGCTGTCCAGGTGGCGTGGGCGGGTGCTCGAGGCGGCCACCGCCGGGATGCCACGCCATCGACGTCGAGCTACTGCGGTGGAGTGCGTCCTGGAGGACGCTTGCCACCATCTGGCTTTGGCCCGAGTGCCTCACTGCCAACTCGTCCGTGCCTGGATCCGGACCACCGGGTGGAGGTTTGCTTCCTGGTTGGGTGGGGGAATGGCGAAAGCCTATTGATGGTGACGCCTTAGGGCGCCATTTTACCTTGTTGAAGGCATCGTCCCCTCCCTCTCTCCCCGGTGAACTTCCGGGCGAAAGCCCTGACCATATTTGGTCAGACAACGACGGCGTCTTTGGCGTCGCTTCCTCCATTGAGGCGTTGTCTTGGAGTTTCTCTGGGTGTAGCGGTGCTTTCCGGGCCTTGTTCTTGCGAAGGTTGTCGGTCGTAACCATGGAGGTCTCTGCTCTTGCGCCTGTCATCGCTTCTATCGTCCACCTCGTCTAGGCTGCCGTCGTCACTATTATCGTCTGGCGAATGTTGTGCCGCCCCTGTTGCTTTGGCGGATGATTTGCCGTCGTGGTCGTTTCGGTCGGGTGGATGCTTTGCCACCCCTGCTATGCTTGATCGTTTGGTTCGGGCGGATGCTTTGCCGCCGTGGTCGTATTGGGTGGAAGCTTTGCCACCCCTGCTGTGCTTGGTCGTTGGTTCGGGCGGATGCTTTGCCGCCTTGTCGTGCTTCTGGTGGATGCTTTGCCACCCCTGGTCTTTTGGCGCTCGTGACGAGGTTTATCTTTCTGCAGGTTCTGGAGTGCGGTTGTGCCTAGGGTTTCTGGGTTGGTGTGTTGGAGCCGTTGTTGCTCTTGCTTGTTGTTCTGTTGGCTGCCTGTTTGTTGGCCTTTTTCAGTTTTTTCTCTTCTTTTAGTCCTTTGTACGCTTGTGTCGGTCAACTCCTGTTTGGCCTGGAACAAGTGCTGTTGTAAACTGTTTTCTTCTTAATAAAATACATGCTAAGGCATGTTCGCGAAAAAAAATCTTTTGCACCAGTAGACAAGGCACATATACCAGGTCCGTCTAGCTATCACTTGCGTGATGCCCCGCGTGTGTCGCCCGAAGATTCCCGTTCGCGACTCTGTCCACTGGTTTCCGCTGTGGGCTATATTGGGCCGATACTGAGGGCTTTTTCTCTGCGCCGAGGGATGAAACAATGTAGGATCTGTTCATGCATGCAAGAAAAGATAAAATAGATGACATCACCCGTGTACTTACATAATTGAAACTAAAAAAACTCACAAATCCTAAATGAAGTATCTAAATTAAAATCCGATTGCACTATAATGTTTCTTGCGACGAGATCTTTAAAACAAGACCCACTTAACTATATTTGGATAATTTTTATTATGAATATTTTTTTATCAAGTTAAAGATTTTTTATGGGACACATATAGAACAAATTACTACACATGAAAAACATGTAAGTTCATATTGCGAATAAATTACTGCACGTGGAGAACAAATCAGTCCACATTACGAATAAATTACTGCGCATGGAGAACAGAAGAATCCACATTGCTAACAAATTACTGCACATGGAGAACAAATCAGGCCACATTACGAACAAATTACTGGACATGGAGAACATGCAAGTCCATATTACGAACAAATTACTACACACGGGGAACAAATGAGTACACGTTGCGAACAAATTGCTCCACGTGGAGAACAGAAGAATCCACGTTGCGAACAAATTACTGCACATGGAGAACACATCAATTCACATTGCAAACAAATTATTGCACATGATAAAATAAATAAATATATATATATACATGACGAACAAATAATTCTTATAGAACAAATGTACAAATTATTCTTATAGAAGAATAAATATACACACACGATGAACAAATATATACGCACGACAAAAAATGTATAATAAAATTAAATAATAGAAAAAAATCTATACTATAAAGATCCAAAACTTTCGGGGCCGATGGGCCCACAAATCAGCCACAGTAGAATTTTTTCGAACCCACGATTTTTGTCGGACTCTTTAGACATACTTTTAAAGAAATCATAAAACGTTACGTCTCATCATGATAAAAAAACACGCGCTTGCGTGAAATCGTCGAGTTCGTAACTAATAAGGTCTCTGACCAACTATCGTTATATAATTTTATTTTAACAAATAAAAAAGATAATGAAAGGGAGAAAAGGAGATTAATTAAATATCTATAGAGAGAAAATCGAAAGGTAAAAACTTGAAAGAAAGTAATAGAAAAGGAGAAGACAAGAAAAGGGAGAAAGAAACGTAAAGAAGGAAAAAAACTACTACGAAATCGGAAAGGTCTCGGTAAGAAAAAAAGTAGATAAAAAACACTATTTTCCTCAAGTCTCGTAGAATGTCGTAGTGCAAGCATGACTGTGAGGTCGCACCGTTTTCTGTATCATGTACGGCCACAATCCTACAGTATTGGCTAAATGGGCTAAAATCTTTCTCCGACGGCCCACGAACACAGAGCGCAGAGCACGCGGTCCACGCAGGCGACAAAAGGAATTCCATCGCGCGTGCGATGTATAGCCACGGCGACGTATACCAGTCCGCTAAGTATATTGCGCAACTGGTCGCGCTCTGCGCAGAGCGCGCGACCAGTGCGCGAGCGCGGCCTGGCCTGTTCGGCATGTACGACGGGCCAGTGCATGCATTCGTATTTGCAACCCGTCGGCCCGTCGAGTTAAAACGTGGAACTTGGCTAGCCCAGCAGACTTTATTCGGCCTATGTTGGTGATGGCCCATTAATATCATATACAACAGATTGTTATTCCTCATCATGCATACGTAAGTTGGCCCTTGGTCTTTACGGGGGGCTAGATGGAGTTGATACACGATGATGAAAAGACTAACAACAAATTAAGTTGTCATATATACTATACAAAAACGTAATTATCCTACGCTTTATTAGCCTATGTGCATTTGACTTCTTAAACATTGATTATGACATAGTAACTATTATGCATTATCAATTTTTTTACCTATCAACTTGTCTGTTTATATCGTGACAATAAACCTATATATATTCTGAGTAGTGTATTCGCAACATCAACGTGTGTATTTTGACTATCAATCTACATATATCTAAGTACCAACTTGTTTGTATTCGGTGCATCAACCTGTATATTTTGACTATCAACCTATAAATATAGTGTTTATCAATCGAGATATATTCTAAATATCAACCTGTGTATTCCGACTATCAACTTGCATATATTATCACTATCAATCCACATGTATTCTAATTTCTAAATATCAACCAGTGTATCCCCTTATCAACTTATGTGTTCTGATTACCAACCTATATATATTATGACTATGTAGATTGATGCTATCGACCCGTGTATTTAGGTAATATACAAATTGATAGTTCAGACAAAATTGACAGTTTCGAAACCACTCAAGTTGATATAGAGAACATATACGTTGCCACACAAATCATATAGCTATGTAGATATATGTTGACCAGTATCCATGCAATTATTCACATAAGTTGGTAAATGGTATATACATATTGATACAATAAATGGTTATAAGATACATGTTGCCTATAATCACTTAGCTTGCCATAGATACTGTAACTTTTTCTTTATTACCAAACGCCCACAAGCACAACATTAGGTTGACAATCCCTTGAGGCTGAACCCAGCAAACACAACAATCAGATAGACTGCCATCTAACTAAATTTGATCACAACAAAGCACATCAAACAAGAGAAGGGGATGCAAAGCTTCATGTCCAAATCATTGTCCAAATTGTCAATAAATGGTGCAGATTTATATAGATAGTAGATGGTGCAGATTTGTACAGATAGGGAGGACCAACGTGAGAGAAGGCGCAAGGAGCTCGCCCAAAACCTCACGCAAATCTCGTGCTTATTCAGTTCGCATCACCATAAATGTGGAATATAACACATTGTCACACAGTTTGTATATATGTTGCTACTACAAATTCAATATAAATCGATAGTCACATAAAATAGCTTCAAAACATATCAAATATGGATCTGGTTTTATAGATCTTGTTGCAAGGAACTACACGGCGCAAACGGAATTCAAAATGAATGCTTGATTAGAGAGTTATGCCTATTTTTTAAAACACATGTCTATTTTTAATGATGACATCAGCGCATTGCTTGGTTGACTTGCTGTGCGTGAGTGGTTCTGATAACTTGTACCGGTGGAGACAACATGCGATCTCTTTGATTTGATTGGCCGGAGGGGAGCATGCGGTCACGTGATTGGTGGAAGGAGGTGGTCGCGCGTTGATTGATTGGCCGGAGGGGGAATGCGGTTGCGTGATTAGTGGGAGGAGGGGGTCGCGCGTCAGTCACCCGGCGCGACGCAAATCACTTGGACGCAGGCATACGTGCGTGGGCCGGCGAGACGGACCAAAAGGCACTCGGCCCACCAAAAGGCCCAGATAGTCTTGTCCTCCGAGAGACCCCATCTGCCTGCTGGAGCGCGCAACTGCCCAAGCCCACGGCCGAGACGCGATGGCCGCCGGGCCGCCGCCGCTCGCCGGCGCCGGAGACCGGGGATCTTCCTCCCACCACCACCACCACCAACAACACCACCCGCCTCCCCCGCCGCCGCCCAAGATCCTCCTCGCCAAGCCGCCGCTGCCGCACGCCTCGTCCTCAGGCGCCGACGACGACGGCGGTGGGGCAGGCGGCGCCGGGGCCCGCGCGCGCCAGGCGCCGCAGCTCGGCTCGCTCAGCCTCGTCTCCGACGCGTGGGAGGTTCACACCGACAAGATCCTACCGGTGCGTGCCGCTCCCGCACAGCCAGTGCAGACTGCAGAGGGCTTCACCCTTTACTGGTTTCCATACATACAAGAGGAGACTAGTTAGGCAATCATGATATAGTGATCTTGTGGGGTGCAGCTAGCTTTAGGGCTCAGAAGTGGCTGTGATTAGCGTCTCATTGTTATGTCAGCATTGTTCAGTCTAATTGTTGCTTTTCAGTCCTTATTGTGAGTAGTTCTTTACAAATGTTTACTTGTCATCTTTAGCGTTTTTGGTTGGTTTTGGTTCTCAAATAATTCTCCTCAACACGTAGGATTATTTTGGATTTTAGCGGTTCATGGTTAAGCAGATGCTCTTAACATGTGATGAGTTCTTTGGTATCTATTGGTCATACTTATATTCAATTTTACTGCGATTCCTTGAACAACACGGGAATGCCACAGTTACAAAAAAATGGCTTTTGAATAGTGACAAGTTCTTTTGATAAAATGTTATTCCTCAAATCTTTATTAATAATGGCCATGTTTTGCAGTATTTGACCGAGAACAATGATTTCATGGTGATTGGGATAATTGGTCCACCCAGTGTAGGCAAGTCAACCATCATGAATGAGCTTTATGGATATGATGCAAGCTCACCTGGTACAGTACAACTTTACTTTTGTTTTGTTTCTTTTATGTGTTCTGCAAACATTTGGGATGCACTTGTAGTTAGTATTCTGTAGATGCACTTTGCAGTTGATTGCATTAACATTGTTCCTAGTGTTGTCACCATGTAATATCTAGCTGTCCTCAGATTTCTACCATGTATACATATTATAAGACATCTTCTGTGTCAATATGGCTGCTGAGAAGTTAAACAAATAGCCTCTTTTGGTTCAAAGTTTGTTCCACAGTCCATACCAACACTTACGTCGGTCAAAACTCATTTTGTTGAGCATTATGTGTAGGAATGCTTCCTCCTTTTCCTACACAAACTGAGGATATCAAATTGATGGGGAAACACTGTACTACTGGTATTGACATCAGGATTTCTAATGAGCGAGTTATACTCCTCGACACTCAGGTGAGATTGAGTTAATTTTTATTCTGTTTCTGCAATCCCAATGCTAGAACGGGTTTCAAATATCTTGCTTGTCAATTTATCAAATGAAATCTCTTTTACTCTGCAGCCAGTGTACAGTCCCTCTGTTCTAATTGATATGATGAGGCCCGATGGTTCATCCTCAATTCCTGTCCTTAACGGTGACCCTTTATCAGCAGACCTGGCTCATGAGCTAATGGGAATCCAGGTAAAGGCACTTCCATTGTTAAAAAGCTGTGCTACTGCTAGTTTGTTGGGCAATACCTAATAATTGATCAGTATTTTCTGTTATTCCGCAAGGAATTGCTGTAGCTTGGTGTTTTCTTGGCATCTGTTTGTAATATATTGCTGGTCGTATCAGAAGGGATGAATGATTTGTCCATGTGGGAGCTCATGCTTACAGTAAGTTATCTGCTATAATTTGTACCTTCTGTCATTCTTATATTGGCTCATCTGGAAGAATAGATAAAATTATGTTTACAGAACTTCCAAGAAAATTGAGCCTAGTTCTAGTGTTTTGATGATTCTATCCCATTGTTCTTGTTTCTCCTGTCACATTGTACCTGTTTCCCCTGTCACATTCTATCCCATTTGTGCCTGTGGTGCTTTTGGGAGTTAGCTATGCAGAAGCCTGAATGATTGTCCCAATAAATCTTTGCAGGTTGATTTACTGAAGCACAACAAACCTGATCCGTCCTTGTTGACCTCATCAGCTTCCCAAGACAAGGAAAACAAAAATGATGACCAATCAGGCAGTGAAGACTACATTTCTGATCTCTGTTTTGTGCATGCTAGGTCAGCATTACTCGCTGCTATGATCCTTCTTTTTTTGTTAATTAAGGGAAACTTAACGTTCTCATTTATATTTTGATGAACAAAGAGATATATGGCATTTTTGTGTCTTGGATACAGCATTCACTGTTTGTTTTTGAAAAAAAAAGTTTGTTTTGCTGTGTTATAAGAACGTAATATTTCGCACCTAATATCAGCTATATACTCATTTATTTGATCTAAATACTTAAAGAACCTTAATTCTTGTTGCTTTTCTGATGGAACAGATTGCGGGAACAAGATTTTTCTGCTTCAAAACCCACGCTGCTAAGAAAAGCTCTTGAGAAGCACTTCAACTCGTCCTCTTTTAGAATTGGTAGCTCCAGTGCAACAGGTCAAGTTTCTGATTCATCAGTTTCTTCAAGTGTGAAAGTTGAAGACTTGACCACCAGCCGGCAGGACATATTTCTTCTTCCCCTGAGAGGACATGACAACAACTCAACAAAGTTTGAGTATGGAACACACTCATGCATGCTAGGGATGCTTCGTGATCAGGTATGAATGTACGATTGCTGCACTTAGGAGTTAGGAGTCTGCATGGTAGAAAGGGAATATTTACTGGGCTTGTGAATCCTACTAGTTTTCCAACATAACTTATGAATTGAAAACATGCCAGTTACATGGGAGAAATTAAAGATTTTGTTATTAAAGGTTTAACACATCATTTTTCTTACTTTACTCTTGTCCTAATCTCATTTTAAATTCTGACAAGCCCATTCCTTTCAAAGCACTACATTTCATCCAAACATGCTTCACACCCATACTCCAGTAAATCATGGGAATAATTTATTGGTTTGCTGCCTTTAACTGGACTTGTTAAGTTAATTCGAGAAGCTAAGGTTTACATCAAGACTCATCCTTTTGAACTCATTCCGGTCAAGATATGGCCATTGGCTGTACTTTGTAAGCTTCCATTGTAATACCTGCTTGGCACATTGATTCTAGACCTGGTCAAGCCAGTCTGATGTGAATTTATACTTGTGTGGTTGCAGATCCTGTCATGGCCGGCAAGGTCATTCTCAAAGAATCTCTCAGAGCGCGACTGGTTGAGAAGCTCAGCGAAGATCTGGGACATGGTGAAGAAATCCCGTGTCATTGCGGACTACTGCAAGGTGCTTCAGAGCTCAGGATTGTTTAGGAAGTAGCCATAGTCAGGCAGCTCTCCGTGTGTAGGTGAAAGAATCACTGTTAGATCAGATGAACTTGATGCTGTGACAATGTGTCGGAACTTTGTACTGTCAGTATTCCAATGTATACTTGCTCACATTACATTCAGCATTCAGCGACAATATATTTCTAGGTACCACTATCTGTTTATACGATATACCTTCAGGTTACCCTCTCTTCCCTCGTTCAGTAAAATCAGTAATCACTAATCAGTATGAACTTTGAACTACGAGGCAGAGTGTGCTCTCCAGAAGTTCATTGGTCCATCTGTTTTTTGATTGTACAAGATTGCCTGTGGATTGAGAAGCCGACTCCTGCCTTGTTTTCTTGGTCAGTTCTGTCTCTGAAGTGTGAACTGATCCATTCCACCTGATTCAGTTCCGTGCAGGACTCACGTTAACCGCAGTGGCCGTCATCACTCATCGTCGAATGATTCTTTCCTACATACTACAGTGTTCATTTAGCCAAATTTGCAAAAAAAAATCCAAAGAAAAATAATTAATAAAATTACATCCAGAGCTCCAAACAGATTTGTAGACGGCATTCCATTTGGACTTCGGGATGGAGCTAACGTCAGCAGCTTGGGCATCATCCCGGGTCTGCAAATGGACGAATGGGAACCCAACAACCCCAGCTGTTGGTTGCTGCCGTCGGCGGCTTCGACTCACCATCCCCTTGTCCTTGACTAGAGCACCCGTGGAAGCAGCAGAGCCAAGGAGGTGGAGCGCCATGGCGGGCTCCGATCCCCTCCCCGGGCATCCAGGTCAGTAGGATCAATCTCCTGCGTGTGCTTCCTGTCTCATCGATTTCTTCGTAATTGAATTCAGGCGATGGACCCGCAAATTGCATGCTCCCAAATCTTCCTCGATGGTCCTGATAGTAAAGTAGCATCTTGCAAGAGATTCAGTTCTGAATTGGTGTTGATTGCTTGTAGCGGCTGTCGGGCTGTTCCTATGTAGACGGGTTGAGATCTGTTCTGAATTCTGAACTGATCAGATCATGCCTGATGCAATGAACAACCAAGAAAAGGAGTGGTCCAGTAGTTCAGTTCTGACAAGCAGTGGTTTGGGATTGGATGGCTGCCAACTGATATCTTTTGGGAAATTTTGGATTGCAGGATTAGCAATCGTGATCATGGGAGTCAGCGGCTGCGGTAAATCGTAAGATCGTCCATCTTCAGGTTTTTTCACATGGATTCAGCTGTTCTGGGGCTCGCCTGATACCATGTTAAGCGCAAATTTTCGAGTGGCAAAAGAGACCCTAAAGACAGAGACATTATCAGTAGATCATGACATACGATGTAGGATGCCTCGTCAATTGTTGATGCCAACCTTTTTCTTTTCTTTTCTTTCCTTTCTTTACTTTTCCAAGGAAAGTAGGAACATGAGAAAACAACTGCCGTTCATTCGTGTTGGCCTGAATTTTCTTCTCTTCCAAGTCCCTGTCTCGGTCTTGGAAGGATTCATTTGATATTCTGCCAATGATAGTCCGTAGGGTGTGAAACTTTTGTTCTTCCTAGCAATTTGCAGGACCGTCGCAGCATTGCTCGCTGAAACGTTGGGCTGCAGCTTCATGGAAGCAGATGACTACCATTCCGAGGCAAACAAAGGTACATCACCAATCCCCATGCATGATAAACTGAAAACCGTATCTTTCGCCAATGTCTTTGTCGTCTCTGAATATTTTCTGAACTGGAGAAATTCGATGTCAAATGTCAAAATTTCTACCTGAACTCACCCTATTCTGAACCTCTCCACTCCTCCCTGTCCATGGAAACAGCAAAGATGAGCAAGGGCATCCCTCTCTCTGACGCCGACCGCACACCATGGCTGGAGTCCCTCCAGGACGCCATCCAGAACCGGCTGGACCGCGGCGAGGACGTGGCCATCAGCTGCTCGGCGCTGCAGCTCAAGTACAGGGAGATCCTCCGGGCGGCTGACCGGAGCTACAAGCCGGGGGACTACGCCACCTGCAGGGTGAAGTTCGTGTGCCTGAGGGCGTCGGCAGAGGTGATCACCGAGAGGATGCAGAGGAGGTCAAGCGAAGGGAAGCACTTCATGCCGGCGAGCTTGCTGCAAAGCCAGCTCGACCTGCTGCAGATCGACGCGGCGGAGGGGATCACCGAGGTCGATGCGACGGTGCGCCCCGGCGACATTGTCCGGGACACCGTTGCTCAGTTCAGGGAGGAGCTGGCATCCACAGTTCCTCGTTGTTTCTGAATGTGATGCAATATTTCATTCAGTGTACAAGGGAGATCATGGGTAGTGGCCTCACATCCATGATATGGATCCAAATATCATGTAGAACCTCCACATTTGCAAACAAGCTCGATCAACATTACCCAGTTCATTCAGAATCAAACATCCATAGCGATGAAACAGGCATGCCGTGACATTGCTCGGTAAACAGGAGAAGGAAAACCTTAATCTAGCTAACAACAATGCTGACTGTTATTGTTCTAACCTGCAACTCTATACAGACCAAGCATAAAGAGTCAAAGACATAAGGTAGCCCAATCAGAGTGGCCATTGGACCATCAGATCATGGTCACGGGAACTGTTGCCGATTGTAAGTGTCCTCATGGACAAACACAGGATCGCTGCTCTGCTGCGGGATCACAGGTTGGCCCATTGCAATGCCTTGGTTCTGTGGGGTTGCAAACGTCGGTGGAGGGCTCTTTGATGACGTCAGGGCAACATAGTAAACTATCGCAAGTGCCACGCTGGCAAGAGATAGCACAGATCCCCCGGAGAAGACTCCTGGCTTCACCACATAACAGAAGCTACCAAAGTACATGTTCTCCGCACCCCTCTGATCATTCAGTGCAGCTCCAGTCAGCAGGAGAAGGAATGCGATTATGAAAGTGCACCTGCAGCAAGTAAGCAGTGTCCACGATGTTGGTATCAGGTGTTAACAACTATAACAAGAAGTTTGCACATTGGCGAAATATTCAAAAATCATTTCTTTGCACTTTTCAAGATAAACGGTGAGATAACCAACAGAAACCCTAGTTAAAAATTAGAAGATACTAGCACATATATCACCGTTTACAAAAACCAACAGGTTAAGCAGATCCTCCTTGGATAGGGCAGAATTGCACTGCTTGCACTTGGGATCTATGCAAAAGCTATGATATAGATCCAGCATGTGGAGCAATCATATGTGTTGCTTCCAAGGATTACAATAAACACCAGCCAATTAACAATGTGCTAACTACTAGACCAGATCATGTATTTTAGTAAAGGTTGCAGATTAAGACATGAATGCTACATTGTTTCTTTCTAAATGTTTCCCTGATGCAACATCAAGAATAACGAGATGGGTCAAATATCAGTCAAGAATTCGATATCTACAATGGTCCTGAGCAAATATTCAGAGTTCTGTAATTATTAAACCAAAGTACTAAAAGGCTATGGGTAACTTTATACAATGTGGGGCAAGAACAAAACATGTACTAATAACACTCTAGGGCAGAATGTTTGACATTCAACTTAACACCGCAATATTCAGAATTCTGTTATTGCTAAACCGAATCACTAAAAGGCTGTGTAAATTTTGCACATCATAGGACAGAATAAAACAGATCATAAACTTCTAGGCCAGAATATTACCATGATATGATAAATGAGATCAGAGCTACACTCCAGTTAGTATCTGATGGCACAGGATGCCTCTTACAACAGATGCAACCAGCAACTGTGTTAATAATAGACTGCGCGAGCATAAGACAGATGGCAGATATCAAGCCCAGCGCTAAGGCTGGGCTTCTTGGGTATATGCATTCACCAGGAGTAGTTGTTTGAACATCCGAAACCTGCACGGGTCATATCACACACATTATATACGGACATGAGCATAGCATATGTATAATTCATTAGCACTAGAATGACTACCATTTCTAAAACCTCTCTTTACACCAAATAATGTGAGACAGTCAACTATTGATTGCCGACTCTTGTATGGTAAGCTAGCTTGAAGACAGCAAAATCAAATTTGTACAAAGGTTCTGCAATAAGCATGCCAATTAATGCATTTTAACAAAGAAGAATAGTGTGTGGCCCTCCTAAAAAAACAAAATCTGTAATAAGCTTATGTGCCTTAGGATTCGTATGGAGGGGTGACATACAGCAATTACACCTGAAGTTAGTGAAGCTTCATCTATGATCTTAGCTCGCTCACCAAAAGTGTAACAACAAAACCTTAAAAATTGTTCTATTATGCACTGAACCCTAAGGATAGGGAGGACAGAGATGAACAATGCTAATAGAAAGGCCAAAAAAACCACAAGAAATCCAGGATCATTGAGATCATTTCAGTGGATTAGTTCCAAGTTTCAACCAAGCAATCAAGCACTGAACCTCATACGACTATACAAGCGGACGAGCCTACCATTTCTATCAAGAGGCGCCATTCGGTAAAAGACTTCACCTTTCAACATAGACCTAAACCAAGACTCATTCCGAGTCCTGGTTTCATCATTCCGGCAAGCTAGACACACGATGAATGCATCCGCCTCCACAATGCGCAACCGTACGACAGCAAGATCCAATGCTAAGATACACACCGACCCCGCAAAAGCGACATCTTTTTAACCCCAAGCAAGCAGAATCTTTTTCCGGCACTGCACGGTAGAAGAGGAGTACTCCTACTGCAGCGAGCGAGCGAACGAACGAAGCACCCTGCCACAAGAACGAGATCAATCTTCCTCCGCTGCGTCTCCACTGTCAACTCTAGCAGAGATCTAACCGGGAGCAAGCAAGCAAAGCCCGCCCGTCCATCCAAGAACGGGGGACACCAAAAAGGCCCGCGCGGCCGCGGCGCATCGAGCAATGACTGACCGGCGGCGCGGGAGAGAGAGGGAAGGAGGGGAGCGAAGCGAGGCGCACCTTGACGCGGGTGGCCTCCGCCGCGAAGCCGAGCGCCGCCGAGAGGACGCCGAGGAACCCGACCACCGCGCACACCACCACCACCTTGCGCTCCATCTTCCCCACCCAACCCAACCTCTCCTCCACTCTACACCAACCAACCACCTACCAATCCTTCTCCTACTCCTCCTCCCCCAGGCCCTTCCTCCCCTGGTCGCCCGCTGCAGCAGTGCCTGCAACTGCAAGCAAAGCAAGGCAATGGAGGGAGAGGAGGAGAAAATCTGGCGGCTTGGTTGGCCCCAAGCCCCCAACGGTGGAAGAGTGAGGGATTTCCACCGATTTTTTTTTCTCCTCGGGTTTTTTTTTAGGTTGCGTCGCCGTCGCTTTTGGGCAGGAGGATCACGCCACTGCGCGTGGGGGCCACGGAGTCCGATGGGCCCACCCATCAGCGAATGTCACGTGCGGCGGCTGCCACGTCTGCAGGTTCGAGGCGTCGAGAGGGGTGGGGACGGTCCACGGTGGACCCGCACGACCATGCTGACCAGTGGGACCCACAAGGCGTGGTGCCTCGAGTGGTGCGCGGTGGACGCGGTGCAGGAGCTTTTGCTTTGCTGTAGTTTGTATTCTCTTCCTTTTTAACTTTGGCTTTGGCTTTGCTTTAGGAATGGAGTTTCCCAACCGAGGAAAAAAGAATAAAGATGCTACTAGGAGCACCAAGCAGCGGAAGGTGAGCTAGCTGTAATCTACTCATCTACTCCATTTTCTTCCTCCCAAAATCGACCGGCCAACCAAAGTGCCCAACAGCACCAATAATCAGTTGCTTAATCTATAAGCTATATAAATACTGATTTATTATAAATGTAAATAAAATGAGCAGCTGGTGTATACTGGAGTACTCCCTCAGTATCACATTTAGAAGTCGTTTTGGACAACGATATGGTTTTTAAAATGTAACTTTGACTTCTTATATTTACAAAAATATTTATTGAAAAATAATATATGTATATTTTTATAAAAATATTTTTTAAGATAAATCTATTCATATAGTTTTCACATTTCCAAATTCAACGACTTAAAAGTTATTCATGATTTATATTCTCAATATTTGACTAAACTTTTGTCTAAAACGACTTCTAAACGTAATACGGAGGGAGTATATCCTATACCACTGTATTACAAATAAAGCGACTCGCACTACACGTCTACACTGCTAGTATAGTATTTCTTTATATTTTATAATCAATCAGTTGTAAATGTACTGCACCCGTGTGCTAGTGCGATTGTAACACAGCCACTGGTCCATGCTCATGCAAAACAAAACAAGGATCAGAGTGTGCAGGCAATATTTTTACAGTCCGGTCTACTAGCCGTCTAGGTAGTGCCGTTGGTTCATGTGGGCTGGCGTGAAAGAGACAATCACACATTCACACCAATACTCCACCTACAAGTGTTGACGCCTGTTCTTGAATAGTACGTGGTACAAAATGAGAAATAATAATAAAAAACGAAAACGCAGCACCGTCCAAAGTTTCAGTAATACTCCACTAGCAATTCTTAACATGCAAGGGATCAAAGAGTATACAATACTTGAACAACTGACAAAAGATATTATTGTATTCGTAATACAACAATAAAATACCACCTTTCAATTTCGTCGCTGACATAACACGCGCTTGCTTCTTTTTCCAAGAAACCCGGTCGTATCGTATTGGACAGAGCCAATAATGAACATTAGCAAATACTACACAATGCAATTTTTCTATTTATACGCTTGTCTTTGTAGTAGTATATTATTAATTTATAATTTAGAAAGGAGAAAATCTATAGAGAAAGCAGGACAGGTATTAGATATACGAGCCCACACTGGAGGCCCAGTGAGCAGCCCAAAGGCCCACGTATCGTCCACGTTGCCCAAAGGCCCAGTGAAGAAACAAGCAAGGAGATGTGCTCCCTGCAGGGCCATGCACTGCCACAATTGAGAGCAAGCTAAGGCTGACTCCAACAAGAGAAGGCAAAGCCATTTTTGCCTAGCAAGTGCTACTGTGCATGCATGGATAGACCTCCAACAGAAGAGGCAAAAGGTGAGGCAAAATGCGTTTAGAGGAGAGAGGGGATCTCCTTGAAGGCATCTGCCGCAGCTCGAGCGGGAGAGGGGAGGCTGCACGCGGGAGAAGGAGGCTTCGCGCGGGAGAAGGAGGAGGCGGCGGCGGCACGGGAGAAGAAGGTCCAGCGGCAGCGCGCGGGAGAAGAAGGTCCGGCGGCGGCGCGTGGGGGAGGGAGAGGGACGGCCGCCGGGATCTTCGCGGGCCACCAGAGCCGCCTGTCTTAGAGCACCGTGCGGAGGAGTCGTAGGCGGCGGCGGCGGGATTCGTGGAGGAGACGTCGGCCTCCATCCTAGAGCTCACCGGATCGAGTCCCTCCACCGGCTACCTCACCGGAGAAGGAAGGGGAGAGGTTTAGGAGCAGGAGACGCGGAGGAGCGGGGGAGGCGGAGCCGCGGAGGAGCAGGGGAGGCCGAGCTTTCCTCATCTCCGGCGTATCTCGGCGACCGCGCGCGGGAGAAAGAGGAGGCCGGCCGCGCGCGGGAAGAGGCCGGCACCGGCAGCAGCGCGAGGCGGCGGCGACGCCGTGGGTTGTCCGCGTCCCGGCATGCGAGGCATCTTCGCGCGGCCGCCCAGGCCCCAAGTCACCGCATCGACGGCGGCGCCGGTCGATCCCGCTGGCGGCGCATCCGCGGGGAAGGGCGACGACGCGGGGGAGAGAAAGGGCGGCGAGGCCGCCGTGCTTCTCCACTTCGTGCGCCCCGCCCGCGCCATCGGGCAGAGGAGGCCTACGCCACGCGCCTGTCCGTCGCCGGAGCCCGCCCGCCGATGCGAGCCGTTGTAGGCCTTGAGGTCGGGCCTGATCCCCGCGCTCCGCAGGCGGGAGAAGAGCGCGAGCGCCTTGGGCGCGCCGCCGCCGCGGAGGGGCAGGTGGATGAGATTGGAGAAGAGGATGAGGTCCGGGGCCACAGCCTCGTTCAGAGGAAGAAGAAGAAGCAGAAAGGGAGACGGAGAAGGAGTTGGATGGGGGTAATGCCTTTGTCTCGGTTGCTGTTGTTGGAGACGGAGCTATTGGAAGGAGTTGCAAAATACTGTATATAGAAGGCAAACACCACGAAGCAAGGGCCTTGCGGATGGAGTTTTCCTGCAATCCGACCTATGCGTATTCAAGACTTGAAGACCATGTAGGCGACCACATCGTTGATCGTCTCTACTTCAACTAAGCTGTGAAAAATGCCAAGGCCCGTACGTCTTCCACTACATACTTCCTCCATCACTTAATAATTATCGTCCGAAAAGCGTGTTTGTGACAGAAACATATTTTTGGAGACAATTATTTAGGAACGAAGAGAGTACACATCAAAAAAGAAATTAAAAAATAAAATAAAACTGCACGTAGAAAGATAAAAGTTGAAGAAGTTTGGGCGACAGAAGCAAGGTCTTTTCAAATATATACCTTGTTGTGGGTTAATTACAGCATGGAGTGACAGCTATTAGCAGAATCGTTTTTCCCTGAAAAAAGACGTGAGCTTTGATCAGTTAGCTAAAGAGTGCTGCATAAGATGTGTACTTCTCTAAGTCTCTGCTACTACTACAATAAAACTGACTACTACAATAAAACTGATCGACCAAGTCGATCATGGACGCCTACTTGAGCTGCAATGTATGGGCCAGAGAGACAAAGAGATCGAGAGGGCATGCATTGTTTTAGTTTATATACCCTACCTCCCCTGTTGAGGTAGGGTCCATCGGCCTTGATGTCTTTATATACCCTACCTCCCCTGCTTTGCTTCTTCATCCCTCGCGGCCAGCAGCTTTCATTCCCTCACTCACTCATCAGCTCGCTCTGCTAACTAGCTAGCTTCATCCTCCGGCCTCTCTTAACCAAGCCAAGGAGCCAAGAAGCAAGCGCGTCTCGCCGGTGAGTTACTCCAATCCTCTCCGGCGAGTTGGTTGAAACGAGTAGGATGGAGTTGGTGGAAGCTTTCATTCTTCTTCGATTGATAATTAAATTTGGATATGATCCATGCTTACTATACGTGTCTTTTCATGTTTCTGCCTACATCTTGCTTGCTTGCTACATGCATGACCTCGTTGGTTCAAAATAACTTGGAGTTGAAGATTCTTTGTTTAATTTGATTTGATCCGGATCCATGCGTATGTACTTTCAATGTGCCTTGATGGATCTAGCTAGCTGAAGCTGTACATGCGCAGGGCCTCCTCCTCTCAGCCCACGACCAGCATGCTGAAGCTGTCGAGACGTGGAATCATTTCTGCACATGCCTTCGCCAGGGGCGGAGCCAGTAGGGGGCTAGGCCGCTAGGGGGGCACATGCCTCTAGCCCCCTTATTGGTGCACATCCCATAGAGCCTCCTAAACCCTCAGTTGTAATTTATTGTCAATAAAGAAGAAGATGAAGAAAAAAATAGAGAGGGGAAGAAGCAAATAAGAGGAGAAAGTAAGAACAAGGAGCCTCTGTCGCTGACCTCTGTGATTGAACTGCTGGCTGTTGAGTTGGATTCGACCCCGGCTGTGAGGCTCCCCAAAGGTATTGATCACCAGAGCACCTAGTGGCTTGTGTTTGATAGCAAATCATAAATGTAATTGAACCGTTTAAACCGACGGTCCAACCGATCAAGACCTGTGAACCAATGAACCGAGTACCTCAGCAGTTCGATTTTCGGTCTGGTCCTAATAACTAGAAGGTAATCATTGTTTTTGACCGTTGAACAATATCTCTCCGATCAAATTCTTTGCGGTACCGGGACGAGAGGCGGCGCGACCAGCGGTGACGGTGGAGGAGTAGGATGGGAGGGAAAGGAGAAGGAGAGGAGTGTGGAGAGGTGGGGCCGCCGCGACCACGCGCCGTAGCGGTGGCGCCCCTCATGCCGCCTGGGAGGGGCGACGCGTGGGGATGAGAGAGCGTCGGTGAGAAAGAGGAGTGAGGATGAGTTAGAGAGCTAGGGTTTGAGTTGAGGCCGGGGGGGGGGGTTCGAAAAACTGCCTAGGGGGATTTTGATAAGAACTACAATATTCTCAAATTTTTTGTTCTTTACGTGGAAATATATTTTAAACTAAGGGTCTATATAAAAAATATTAGAACGTGATTACTGTACAGGTTGGACATTCTGGACTGCGGGTTGATTCTTATAAAGTATGAGAGCTTTTTTGTAAAAATGCCCATGTGCTGCTGGATCGACACACATTCCATTTTTTAGCGTGGAGTGCGGAGAGGAGGGCAGTAGGTTTTAATCAAGTTGATGTCTATCAGGGACGGAGCCAGCACAGGGGCTCTGGCCCCCCCTACTGATGCACACCCCATTTCGTCATTAGCCTCTGTGACTTCGAAGAATGAAGGAGGAGGAAGAATGAAGGAGGAGGACGCGATGAACTGCTGGTTGCTGCCCCGTCAACTCCAACCAATGAATATCAATATCCGGTCGAATCAATGGTTTTCTTTAATTGAAATAGATATGAACAAATATAGTGGGATGTAGATTCGAATCATGCCGTGAGGTTTCCCGCCAAAGGTACTGACCACCAGAGTATCCAATGGCTTGTGTTTGATAGAAAATCATAAATATAATTAAATCGTTTAAATCAGCGGCCCAGCTGATCAGGACCAATGAACCAATGAATCGAGCGTCTCGACGGTTCAATTTTCAGTCCGATCCTAATAACTAGAGGTAATCACTGTTGTTGACTGTTGAACATTATCTCTCCGATCAAATGCTTTGCTGCTAGCTGAGGTTACTGTACTTGATCGACCTCCTCCTCGGTCTCTCCTGCTTGTTGAGCTCTTTGCGTAGTATATTATTAATTTATCTATACTATAAATATTCAAAACTTTCGAGACCGACGGTCCTACAAATCAGCCACAGTAGAATTTTTTCGAACCCACGATTTTCGTCGGACTCTTTAGTCACACTTTTGAAGAAATCATAAAACGTTACGCCTCGTCATGGTAAAAAAGACGCATGCCTACGTGGAATCGTCAAGTTCGTAATCAATATGGTCTCTGACCAACTATCGTTATATAGTCTTATTTTCTACTAATCGTGTGTTTCTATTAAACGTGTCGCACGTGCGTTCTTGCTAGTATAATTTAGAAAAAAGAGAGAAACGGTAGTTAGGCTCAATACGAGCCCACACCAGAGGCCCGGTGAGCAGCCCAAAGGCCCACGTATTGTCCCCGCTCCCCGACAAGCGCGCGGCGGCTGGAGAAGAGGCTCAAGTGGCCCATTTCTCATTCCTCCTCTCCCATTTGTTTGGTCTCCCCCACGCGTCTCGTCTCACCTCTCTTCTTCCCTCTCCCCGGGCGGCGGCGGCGGCGACACCGATCCTCAGGTACACGCCGGTTCTTCCTTGCTCTCTCTTGTCGGAATTGTCCGCCAGTGTCTGTCGCCAGATCCGAAGGGCGCTCGTGCGCGGTAGGTGCGGGTCCGGCAGATCCGCGTAGGGGGGTCTCGATCGGAGTCAGAGCGGGCTGACTCTGGCGTGATCCTATCCGCGGTTTGGTGGGATTTGATCTGGTTGCTGATCTCACGCCAAAGGTGTAGTTTTGGGCACCCTTGTGCATCGCATCGGCTCTGTCCTGTCCGATCCGCTAGGGTTCATGTGCGTCTGGTGTTGTTCGATTTATGGAGCTCTCGAAGCTGAGGTGGGGAGAGGGGGCAAATCGCGGATGTATTCGTTGAATTCAAGTATTGATTGGGAGTGTGCCGTGTTGATCCTGGAGGGTTGGGTTGATCTCTGTTTGCCCATGTTCACTTATTCAGACAGGATACATTGATACAATGCCACCCCTCATGGAGTATCATACCATATATGCCTGGCCGTTCATCTGGATGGTGTGTTGTAGTGTGATCATCTCCAGAGCATAAAGGAGTTCTCACATCATACACAAACTGAGCTGTTTGCTAGTGTTATGCTGTAGGGTCACTATGGTCTGAATTGTTGCTTGTATATGTAATCTGTTACCCTATGACTAGTGAGATGCATGATATCACTTTTTCATGAAGATGGATATTGTACATAGCATTGATGATGGTCCAGTCATTTGCTTCTACAAACGATAGACGATCCATGTGCCGACATGCGCTTCATGCATGAAAAGTATTGTTTCTTACCTTGTTAGGATTTTTCCTCAACTGTTTCATGCTTGGTTGTGTTCTGTTTATTGGTCTCGTGGCATAACAAGTCTATTAGAAGGCATCTGGTCTTCTAGCATTGTTGGGAAATGGCCTGTCCATTGTGACTTTAATTTTGTTCGCTCTAGGTCTGTCATTTGTTTCATGAGAGGGCAAATGTTCGATGTAGCAATGTAATGAGTGGAAAGTAGCTGATGATATTCCTTTTTTTTTGCGGAAACGGAAAATCTTATTGATCAGAGTTCCGCACAGGTAGCTCTTGTTGCAAAAAACGAAAGTGTGCCTTTTGTTTTGGTCAATCTAGATTTTGTTCTCTTTATATGTTTGTTGGTATCTCTCATTTATAGATATCATCTGTTCTTATATTATTGGGCAATGGCTTCACTGTTTGTAAGGAACTTTTTATAGACCTGCCTCTTCCATAAAGCTTCTATACTTGCAAATGATTTACATGTAATTCATTATTTACCAGACCTGATAGTTTCTACTACATTTTCTGATATACTGCAGCAAAAATGACAGCCGGCTACATTGTGGGCTCACTGGTCGGATCCTTTGCCATCGCATACCTGTGTGACACGATTGTTTCAGACAAGAAGATATTTGGAGGTGAGTGTGATCTGTGTAAGATTCTTGTGGCTAACCTGTCGGTGACTCCTCTTTAATTATGGATCTAAGCTGCTTTATTCTTTGTGGACACAGGCACCATCCCCAAGACTGTTTCTGACAAGGAGTGGTTGCAAGCCACGGACACCAAGTTCCAGGCCTGGCCTCGCACTGCTGGACCACCGGTCGTCATGAACCCCATCAGCCGTCAGAACTTCATCGTCAAGTCCACTGAGTAGGCGGGAGAAGCTTGTTGGGCGACTTATTCCCACCATGAAGCCAAAGTTTCTTTTCTAGGTCCTAATTGTAATAAAATGAACTACACTCAGGGTTTTTGGCATTTCACTTCATCTGCGAGCGAACACTGGGGCTTGCAGCTTACTTGTCATTCAATGGGTTCTGTTGCTATGCAGCAAAGAATTCCCCCACCAGGGATTATAGAATTGCATCCATTACCTATCACCTGCTGCTATGCAGCTGAAGTGTTTTTTTTAATGAATTATGTCTGCTGCTGAATTGTATTGTTTTCTTTTCTTATTGTAAGGTATTTGTGCTTCACTAATGTGCATATATGTTTATTCAATTTGCTTAATTCTGGTTTTGTATTCTTAACAACCTGCTCCTGCTGCTGGTGGTTGTTTCAATCGTTGTTCGTTGATGACTAACAGTTTATCAGCTCCTTCAGAGAGCAGTTCTTTTTATTGGTGATGTCCTGCGGAGGAATTCAAAAATCCAGCAGTTCATCAATGTTGCTGTTTTTGTTTGGTTCATGCCCACTTTGGCAGCAGTTTACCATCCGTACACTAAGGGCTAACTCCAATGGAGCTCTTATCTCACCCATCAGCCTTCTTTTAAGAGTTTAAAGGGTAAAATTGCTCTTCAACCGGGCTCTCATATCAGCCCCGCATGATGAGAGGGCCTCATTTTGGGTGGGTGCTTGAGAATGAGTGCTTGAGCTCTCACATGTAGGAGCTCCTACCAGAATCCTCATCCACCATCTCGACATGGTATGCTTGGTAGTTACACCATATTGATTATAAAATATAGGAGGCAATACGAGGGTTCGGTTGGAGTGCATAGAGAAGTAGGGGCCTGAGTTCAGGATGAGATGATGTCCTTATATGAGGAAATGAGGGCTCAAATTTAAGAGTTGTATTGGAGTTGCCCTATGCATGTATGTAATTTGACTAATTATTGGTTAAAATTTAGAAAATTCTACGTAATTTCAGATGGAGGGAATAATAAGCATGGCTCCGGCCTGACAATATGATATCAATCAGCAGTATACGTCAAACAACAATTGTGCAGCTGTGCAGGGAAGGTGTGTGAGAAACTTAACCAACATCGTGCAGTTGCTGATCAGGAATGCATTATACTGATGTAAATTTGAAAACCACAGCTTGTAGTTGATTGAGAAAATTTATATTCCATGCATGTCAGCACTGTTAACAGCATGCACAACATAGCATGGAGACATCTATAGTTTGGGCGTCAAACAATAATTGTGCAGGTGTGCAACGCAGGGAAGGTGTAAGCAACATAACCAACATCGTGCAGTTACTGATCAGGAATGCACTATACTGATGTAAATTTGAAAACCACAACCTGTTAGTCGATTGAGAAAGTTTATATTCCATGCATTTCAGCACTGTTAACAGCATGCACAACATAGCATGGAGACATCTATAGTTTGGGAATATATGACACCGAGCACAGGGCTCCAGAACCTCGAAGTTAACCCTGGAGGGAACTTTCCCCTTGATATATCTTTTGATAGCCTCAACACCCCTGAGGGCTTCCATGACAGCTTTCTTTTCCATGTAGTCACATATGCCTGTATTATCATAGCCTTCTGTGGTGTCTAGCACAAGGCATTGCAGTGAAGAGGAACTCTCAAGAATTTGACATGTCAACTCAATTAAACTCTTTGCAGAGCAGAACCCAGTGATGGTTACTTTCTTGAGGTTGTCCTGGTGCATTTCTGGAACAAACCTTATAGGTGATGAATCTGAACTGAAAGCTTTAAGAAGAATTGAGTCCAGCCTTACATTAAAATGTGGACCTGCCTGCAAAAGAATATTGGTGTCACTATAAATTAATAGTCGAATTTTGTTTAAGTAGACATGCCATTGTTATCAAGCGCCTAGTAGCAGAATAAAGAACTACACCCAAGCACTGAAACATAGTATCCATGAATCACCCTGCGTATAAAAAAATTAAGACCCCGCGGCAAGTAAATGCATGTATTTGGCATGTAAATGTATATCATACATGTCTACCTAGTAGCGTCCATTGCCGATACTAACTAATTATTTCTTAACTCATGAAAATAAAAGTAAATAATTAACTCAGCAAGTATGATGGAAAAGAACTGAAACAATTATTTGGGAGAAAGAAGATATTGTTAACACCAAAATTTAGCACCAGGAAGAGGCTGACGTGTGGGCCGGATTTGGTGGAAGGATACCATTCGGCTAAGGGGCTTTCTCTGAAGTATTCGGCAATAACGCTCTGCGGTCGGGAACGCGTCGTCATTCGGCAGAGGCATAGTTCCGCAGGCAAAAGCGGTAGCATTCGGGAAGGCGTGATGACGTGGAAAAACATAAGGAAAAGGCCGGTTCGAATAAGGAACGCAATATGGGCACGAAGATTCGTCATTTATTTTTAGAAACAAGTATTGTAGTCGTGTCCGACTAGGAGTTGTATCAAGACCTGGGTATAAATATAAACCCATGGCAGCTGTAATAGACAATCAATCAATCAACACAACAAACCGGCCATGCGCCACCTATCGAGTCCTTAGTCGAGTCGTCGAGTCCTTCGAGAGGAGCCATCGATCCGTCGACCTCCGTAAGTACCGGCAACCTTGTATCATGCTTAGTATCATGCGGTGGATTTAAGCTTTGATGCAAGTAGTCTTGTTACCATGCTTAGTATCATCCGGTGGATTTAAGTTGTGGTCTCAAGAAGGTTCCTCTGTTAGGTCATGAGCCATGCGGTGGGCTAAGATCTAGTATGGACCAAGTTATCGGCTCTGTTAGATTTCGGCAAGATCTAACAGATTCATTAAGTTACCCCGTGTTGCTTCATTTTTACTCTGTGCTTAATTCATGCAACACTCCTTTGCCCAATCTAGGTCGGCTAGAATCGGCTCTACTTCACGATGCGATGACTTATCCCCTCATAGCCGAGTCCGAAACCGATCTAGGTTGCCACGTGTCACGGGTTCGAACTTGTTGGTATCGTGTAGATCTTGACAGAACCGGGTATCATGCGGTAGATGCAGGTTTTTGGGTTGTCTTAGAGCTAATCATCCGGTGGATTAGAATTCGATTCGATCTGATAGATTTATCTTTATCGATTAAGTTTGTTCCTTCGCCGCGGACCCCGATTCGGCTAAGCAGCCGCATTCGGCAGTGCTCTCACGAGTGAACGTGTTCGTGGGTTTGCAGTGGACAATGAATGCTTTTAGCCTTTCACGATTAGATTGTATCATGCGGTGGATTGATCTAATCTGATTGGTGGTGTGGCCTCAAACGAGTTGTATCATGCGGTGGATTAACTTGTTTGTTGCCATGCTTGACGGGTGCTGCTTTCGGCCTATGCATTCTTGTTTCAATGTAAATTCGCGATAGCGTCTCACCCTCTATTTATTTGCCACGAACCCTGATTCGGCTGAACAGCCGGATTCGGCAGTACTCTCACGAGTGAACATGATCGTGGGTACGCATTAAACACTGAATGCTTTTAGCCTTTCACGATTAGATTGTATCATGCGGTGGATTAATCTAATCTGATTGGTGGTGTGGTCTCGAACAAGTCGTATCATGCGGTGGATTAACTTGTTCGTTATCATGCTTGACGGGTGCTGCTTTCGGCCTATGCATTCTTGTTTACTGCGGATTTATGATCATGCCTCACCCTTTATTTATTCTCATAACACGTCTGTCCTCGTTAATCGGTCATGGATATACTTTGCTCTCTTTGTTTATTTAAAGACCGATCTTACGTCATGCTGATGTTGTGCGTTCGGCAGTGTGATTCTTACATGCTTCTACCGATTGCCGAATGATATTCTGAGTAACGACAGATAGCTTGTCCGTAGCTATATGTCTCTCGAGATTGGCTTCAATGCCGCAAATATGGAACTGTCTGGTCTCACCCGGCACGTTCCAGGTTTTGATCTAAACGTTTTTGTCCCTTTGTTAGTTTTCAGGCAAACTGACTGGCACGCTTTCGGATTCATACGCACGGGCCACGTGTTGAAGCTAGCTAATTCGGCTTGCTGTGTGCTTGGCGCGAACTGCAGATTTTGCGTCAACACACTTTTTGGCACCCCCGGTGGGACACACACAAGTTTTCAAGATGCCTGAGTTGAGCGACATCATGGACGTTACTTTGGAAGAATTGTCTGAAGAGCATCAACAGATGGTAAAGGCTGCTGCTGACCAATTCATTAACAAATGTTTACTGTCTTTCGCCAAGAACAGGAGTGGTGCACCGTTTCTCAAGTCCGATTTGCCAAGAGTTCTCCTTCCTGGGCAGTCTGATTTTACTGAAGAAGAAGAGAGGGAGAGATTCTCGGGCTTATTATACAAAGCTTTGGGGGAAGCAATGACCAATCACAATGCTGCGTTCTTGAACAGCTTTCGGCATATAATGGTAAGCATTTTTGGTCAGCATGTGGATAAACCCTTCGAGCAGATACATGGGCAATTGAGCGGCCCGACATACTTCAATGTTCAAGCACAAGCTCAGAGGCCACATGGTAAAGGAAATGCTGATGAAACTGGAGGTTCTGGTACTAAAGATACAAATGGTCAACCGATTCGGCAAGATCCTCAGCCTGCACTGCCGAAAACTCGCACATACGGTGATATGGCATTCGGCACCACAGGGAATCCGCCTGCTTCTGCTTACAAGATATCTCCCTTGAACAATAGACTGCAGAGGGATTTATATGGGAATGGATACTCGGAGTTCCTGGACTACAATGCTATTAACGCTCTCCCGAATCCCGGGTATGTAGGCGTTGCGGGGATGCCCGCTGGAAGACCGGGGAATCAAGATTCAAATGTCGATCTCATGGTACAGAAAATGACCGAAGTGCTGCAAAATCAATTCGGTCTGAAACCCAAGAATCAAGGATATATGTACTCACCTCCTTTTCCAGAGTGGTACCAAAGGGTGTCGTTGCCGAGTAGAGTCAAGGTTCCTACAGAATTCACCAAATTCTCGGGACAAGATTGATACAAGTACTGTGGAACATATAGCTCGATATTTGATGCAGCTTGGAGAAGCTTCGGCAGATGAGGCCTTTAGAATCAGATACTTTCCTTTGTCATTAACAGGTCCAGCTTTCACATGGTTTGCTTCTTTGCCTGCTCAGTCAATTTGCACTTGGAAAGATTTAGAACAGAAATTCCATGCTCATTACTACACCGGTAGTACAGAGAAGAAGTTGGTTGATCTGACCAGCTTGAGGCAAAGAAATAACGAGACACCTACAGAATTTCTTAGGAGATTTAGAGAAACTAAAGGCATGTGCTTTTCCTTGAACATACCTGATGATCAGTTGGCCGGAATGGCTGTGGCTGGTATGCTGCCTACCATTCGGGAGAAGCTATTCGGGATGGAATTTGATGATCTTGGCCAGCTGTCACAGAGATTAGCATTGATGAGCAATCAAGCATATGGCTTTAAGAAAGATGCTAGATTTGCTAAGCACAATGATATAGCCAGTATCTACAACCAGTTCCTCGAAAGGGTAGATCAAGAAGATGAATACGAAAATGATGAAGAAGTGGCTGCAGCAGAAATAGTGTGGAGTAAGGAACCAGTTACAATGACTCAAAGATGGATCAAACAGATGAAAGGAACATATGATTTTGATGTGACTAAGGCAGATAAATTGTTTGAGTTCCTGGTAAAAGAAGGCCGAATCAAATTGCCAGAAGGGCACTCCATGCTTCGGCCTGATGGAGTGAAAGACAAAAGGTATTGTGGGTTTCATGATAGAAATTCTCATTCCATTAATGAATGCAGAGTCTTTAGGATGAGGATTCAGAAAGCTATCCAGGAAGGACATCTGAAATTCGACAACAAGATGAAACTGGACAGTAACCCTTTCCCTCAGAATATGATCGGGTTCTCGGTTAACATGGTGAATGCTGTTCCATCTGGAGAAAAGGGAAGATTGAAAGTTTTAACCTCAAGGAAGGCGAGACAGGATGGCTCAGTTGATCCCACTCGGCAGATCACAATTGAACAGATTCGCCAGAAAGATCTTCGGTTTCCGAATAGCCGATTTGAAGTAGGAGAATCCTCTAAACCTAGGGTTACTACACGCATTCTCCTCAGCAAGTGGCAGCGTCAGCAAGAAAAGGAGCGTTTTCAAAGGCGTAAGTATGAGGAGGAGAAAAGAAGACATGAAGAAGAAAGGCACAGGGAAGAACAAAAGGAATTTATCCGAGAGCAGGAACGTGCGCATTGGGGGTGTGCATTCTTCAGACACTGTTGGAACGAAGGTTTGAAGCTTCCCACATGGAATAATTGTCCTGAATGCAATGATAGGTATGATGAATATAGGCAGGAAACTGTCAATCGCCGATCTGTCCATGAAAGAATTGGCAGGATGCATCCTAGTGATGATCGGCGTTTTGATGATCAACCAAGAAAGAGGCATGCTGATTACAGGTGGGTTGATCATGAGGAAGAAGAAGATCATGCTTATGTCTGGCAAGAAGGACAATGGTGTCCACCTGGCTTGAGGAAAAGCCAAAAGAGAAGAGTACAACGTTTGAGGAATCAAGAATTAAAGCAAGCAAGGCCTAAGATGAAATCAATATGGCGTCGAAAGGACAAGCCTGAAGAAGATGGTCATTCGGCTCCTACATGCATGGTATGCTTTTCGCCGAATGAATTTATGGCTCCCACTGATCAAATTGTGCAGGAGGAAGCGTTGTCAGAGGTAGATGAAGTCGAACAGCTAATGGCACAATTGATGCTCAATAAGCAAGCTGTCTTTGAAAAGCCAATCCAGAATCGACATATGAAGCCATTATATTTGAAAGGATTTGTCAATGGGAAGCCTTTAACCAAGATGTTCGTCGATGGTGGAGCTGCTATGAATGTGATGCCATATACTACATTTAGGAAGCTTGGCATGGGCCCTGGAGATTTAACACCAACGAGCATAATTCTAAATGATTTTGCTGGAAATCCTTCAGACACCAAAGGCTGTGTTCATGTAGAACTGATGATTGGATCCAAAGTGCTGCTCACAACTTTCTTTGTCATTGAGGGCAAAGGGGCATATAGTTTGCTGCTTGGAAGAGATTGGATTCATGCAAATTGCTGTATCCCATCAACCATGCATCAACAGCTCATTCAGTGGATAGATGATGAGGTGGAGATTGTCCAAGCAGATGATTCAATAAGCGTGGCAAATATGGAACCAGCTTTTTGGGAATATCAAGGCATAGATTGTTTCTCAGGCAAAGACTGGGGAGAAGGTCCTGTTGCACCAGCCAGCAGTGATCAACAGCCGATCGAAGCAGTCGGCTCTCATAGTAATTTTTGATGGAGAATCCAATTGATGGAACTGATGGAAAATTAGGACGTGGATTTGTATCGGCCGATAAATTGGAAGAAGTGGACATTGGAGATGGTGACAAGCCAAGGCCGACATTTATCAGTGCTAACTTGAGTTCGGTTTTCAAAGAAAAGTTGGTGACATTGTTAAAAGAATACAAGGACTGCTTTGCTTGGGAATATTCGGAGATGCCCGGTCTAGACCGTTCTATTGTTGAACATCGGTTGCCGATCAAACCTGGTTACAGGCCTTACAAGCAACCACCCCGAAAAATCTACAAGGAAGAAGTGTTGGCCGATGTGAAAAAGGAGATTGAAAGATTACTAGATGCAAATTTCATTCGGCCATGTAAATACGCGGATTGGATCTCTAATATCGTTCCTGTCTATAAGAAAAATGGAAAAATGAGGGTTTGCATAGATTTTAGAGATCTAAACAAGGCTACACCCATGGATGGATATCCAATGCCTATTGCTGATTCATTGGTTGATGCTGCTGCTGGATACAAAGTACTTAGTTTCATGGATGGTAATGCAGGATACAATCAGATTTTTATGGCATTAGAAGATATAGTAAAGACAGCTTTCAGATGTCCTGGACACATAGGGTTGTTTGAGTGGGTTGTCATGACCTTTGGATTGAAAAATGCCGGTGCAACTTATCAAAGGGCTATGAATTATATTTTTCATGAGTTGATCGGCAAGATTGTGGAAATATATATTGATGATGTAGTGATCAAGTCATTGGATCATGAGTCCCATTTGGCTGACATAAGGAAAACTCTAGAATGCACCAGGAAGCATGAGCTTAAAATGAACCCGAACAAGTGTGCTTTTGGAGTTTCGGCTGGAGAGTTTCTGGGATTTTTGATACATGAAGGAGGAATAGGAGTTGGCAAGAAAAGCATGAAGGCAATTGATGAAATTGTTCCTCCAACTAATCTTAAAGAGTTACAATCACTGCTTGGCAAGATAAATTTTGTGAGAAGATTCATATCAAACTTGTCACAGAAGGTGTTGCCCTTTTCCTCACTATTGAAAATAAAAAAGGATCAAAAGTTTGTTTGGGGTGACGAACAACAGAAGGCTTTTGATGAAATAAAAGAGTACATGAAGAAGCCACCAGTATTGGTGCCTCCACAATTGAACAAGCCTTTCAAGTTGTACGTGGCGGCCGATGCCCAAACTATTGGATCGGCCCTTATTCAAGAATTTGAAGGGAAGGAAAGAGTAGTTGCATACCTTAGCCGAAAGTTACTAGACCCGGAGACAAGGTATTCGGCTATGGAGAAGCTTTGCTTATGTGTTTATTACTCATGTACAAAATTTCGGCACTATTTGCTAAATGCCGAATGCGTTGTACATTCAAAATTTGATGTGATTAAGCACATGTTGTCAATGCCAATTTTAAATGGAAGGATTGGCAAATGGATTTTGGCCTTATCTGAATTCGAATTAAGGTTTGAATCGGCAAAAGCTGTCAAGGGGCAGATTATTGCTGACTTCATTACTGAACATCATGATACATCAATGAATTTGCTTAACATTATTCCTTGGGTATTATTCTTTGATGGATCTTCATGCGATAAAGGTGGTGGAGCAGGTATTTTATTAATTTCACCCAAAGGAGAAACATTTGAGTTTGCTATTCCCATTCAATCTACTGTTACTAACAATCAGGCTGAGTATGAGGCATTACTCAAAGGGCTCCAATATTTGAAAGAAGCAAAAGCCATTGCAGTTGAAATTTTTGGAGATTCAGAATTGGTCATAAAACAATTGAATGGTGAATATGAATGCAAAAGTGATATCTTGAGGAATTACTACGAAGAATGCAAAGAAATATTAAAGAGCTTTCGGTCAGTAATTCTACAACACATTCCTAGAGGGGATAATGGAGAGGCAAATAGATTGGCCCAAAGTGCATCAGGTTACAGAGAAAATCAAGAGGTATTTGCTACTGATGACTGTGCTTTCGGGAGTAGTTTGGCAGAAGGTGATTGGAGGAAAGAAATTGCCGATTATTTGGAGAATCCATCCCAGAAGGTTTCTAGAAGACTCAGGTATAAAGCTATAAAGTTTGTTCTTCTTGATAAAGATTTATATTATAAATCCCTGGACGGAGTATTATTACGTTGCTCAAATCAAGAAGAAGCAAAGAAATTGATGAGTGAAGTGCATGATGGATTATGTGGAGCACATCAGTCAGCTTACCGAATGAAGTGGGTTATTAGAAGAACTGGATATTACTGGCCGACAATGTTGGAAGATTGCTTTGAATATTATAAGGGATGTCAAGACTGTCAGAAATTTGGAAACATTCAGAGAGTTCCAGCATCGGCTTTGAATCCCATTATCAAACCATGGCCATTCAGAGGATGGGGAATAGATTTGATTGGCCAAATAAATCCTCCATCGAGCAAGGGGCATAAGTTTGTACTTTTAGCAACAGATTATTTTACCAAGTGGGTTGAGGCGATTCCATTGAGAAAGGTAGCATCAGAAGATATGATTAAATTTGTCAAAGAGCACATCATTTACAGATTTGGAATTCCTCAGACAATTACCACAGATCAAGGGTCTCAATTTACATCTTCAGAGTTCAGAGATTTTGCTGAAAGTATGGGGATAAAATTACTGAATTCTTCTCCTTATTATGCTCAAGCCAATGGACAGGCAGAAGCTTCCAACAAGATCATGATTAAAATCATACAGAAGAAAATTGATCAAAAGCCAAGGAGGTGGCATTCGGTACTCAATGAAGCATTGTGGGCTTACCGAATGGCTCCTCATGGGGCTACAAAAACGTCTCCTTATGAACTAGTGTATGGACATCATGCCATTTTGCCATGGGAATTACAAACAGAGTCAAGGAGAATACAGTTGCAGAAAAATTTAAGTTCTAAAGATTACAGTAACTTGATGATGGACGAATTGGAAGATTTGCATATGATTCGTCTCAAAGCCTTGGAGAATATTGAGAAGAACAAGATGCGAGTTGCCAAATATTACAACAAGAAGGTAAAAGTCAGGCAATTTGCAGAAGGTGATCTAGTTTGGAAAGCAATATTGCCGATTGGTACTAAATACAGTACATTCGGTAAGTGGTCACCAAATTGGGAAGGTCCTTTCAGAGTGGTTAGATGCGTGCCTGGAAATGCATATATTTTGAAAACTTTACTGGGAGAAGAATTCACTGCTGCTATAAACGGAAGATATTTGAAGAAATACTATCCTAGCGTTGAGATTGATCGTTGATTAAGACACAATGGAAATAGCCGGCATTCGGGAAGAAGCCGCCTTCAGGACAAAAATTTCCGACAGAAGAAAAATGGCCAGTACTGAATGTATTGCCCTTAGCACAAAATATATTACATCAGGAGTTCATGCAAGATCACAAAAGATAAGTTTTATTGCCGAAATTCCATAAATCCCTAGTACAAACTACTGGAAGAGCCTGTTCAAAACAGACTGGGGATGAATGGAATCGGCAATGGCAGCACCATGGCCATCAAGACGATCAATGGAGGCGTCGATGTCATCGATGTCTTCTGGGTTGCTGTTGGCGAAACCAACCGGCATCCTGGAATAGTCAGTGCCGGTGTGTGTCGACATGGCAACGAGACCCACAGCGACGCCTAGGCGAACGCCATGGAGGGCCACCTCGTCGACGCGGCCTGCCACCGCGCCAAGGCGAGCCTCGGGTATGTCTCCTTGGGCGTTCACTTTGTTCGCCAGCTCATCCACTAGCGCCTTCAGTCGATCAAGTTCAGCATCACGCGCTGCAAGGTTGCAAGGAGATAACAGATTAATATCATTTGGAGGATGGGATTAGGATTGAACAAATTACGGAAATTACCGTCAATGACTTCAAGCAGTTGCTTGCGCTCGGCCTGCCATTCGAGGTCCGCAATCCCGGCTTGCTTGGAGATGACCTCCAGTTCGCGACGAGTGTCGTCGCGCTCCGCCTTGAATCGGCGAGCATCGCCGTCTGAGTAGCGGAAGTCGTCCGATGAGAGAGTCCGATTGGACGAACTCGAAGAGCTGGACGCCGCAGGAGCAGCGGCTGGAGCCGCAACTGGCGCACCAGCGGCGACAATCCATTGGATTACCCTGAAAAAACAAAGAGATTCGTCAAGGAGAGAGCAAATCTCGAGAAGAACAGAGAGAAGCAAGCAGCCAATCACCTGCGGCGAGCGCCGGCGCGACTTCCTTCGGGCCCGTCGGCGGCTGGTCGCCTTCCATTCGCCATTGGGGTTTTCTTGAGTTTACTGTGCTTGGGGAGAGAAGAGTTCGAGGAAGGCAAGAGAACTTGGTGAAAGCTGTGGGCTGCCTGGGTCTTTATTTATAGAACCAACGAAGAGATCGTGGCCGGAGATCGTGGCGCATATCCCCAAGGAATTCGGGAAGATGGAAACTGGATGGCTGCCGCGTCGTTTGGGATTCATGCCGAATCGGGTTCGGTTCTACTGAATTGGATTCAGCTGTGTTGTGTTAGGTCGCTTTTCGGGTCTAACGCTGTTACGACTAAGCTTTGCCGAATGTGTTGTTCACAATAAAGCGAGGAAGAAAGCAAAGATTGGTGAGACTACAAAGTTGGTAAGACATTCGGCTAATTAAATATTCGATACAACTACACACCCAAGTACTTGGAGATTACATCTTTAGCATCAGATATCATTCTATTAATGGTCTCCAAAAGATTTTTGCCTGCTTCTTGGGTTTTTATCAGAGCAGAGAGCTTCGTTTTGAGCTGTTTATCTTCAGTTAGAATTGCCGATGCTTCCTTTTGTATCTTCTCTGTCAGATCAGGGAGTTCGGCTAACTTCTTCTCGTCAGCTTCGATTTCGGTTGACAGAGTCCTCAATTCAGCTTCTAGTTCAGCTTTTCTGGTCTTCTTCAGATCAAGTGCTGGCTGCAGTCTAGCTGACAATTCTTTATTACTCTGATCTTGAATATACAGATCTTTCAAGGATTGTTTAGCTATGGCTCTTCTTTGTTCTAAAGCTGGTTGTAAAGATTGACTTTTCAGAACCTGTCTGACTGCAGCAAATTGTTGATCCAATTGAGAGATTGGTTCCAAAGAAGCTTGAATGTCAACAGGAAGGTTGTGTTCAATGGGCTCGAGCATATCTCTCAGAAGATCAGCATCCTTGACTTGATCCTGGATGTCTTTGTGCAGAAAGGAGAAGATTTCCTTTAGTTTTGCCTGGGTTTCTTCTGATAAAGCCTGATTAGAAGAAATTTCCTCTACTTGTTCGGCAACAAGATCATCCAAAGGAAATGAGTAGCTGGGTGATGAAGTTATTTTCTCCTGGAAAGAGATATTGCCGAATTAATGATTATCCATTGAATAAAGAACTGGGAAGACTGGGTAATTATCTCTACCTCATTCCTGATCTCTTGGATGGAGAGAGAGGGCAGCTCAAGCTCAGGCAAAGATTCTTGTATGTCATGCTGAGGAGAGCTTAGAAGATCTTTTGATGGGGAAGAGGCTTCTGGCTGAGGAACATCAGGTGAAGCTGAAGCTGGTTCTTGATGAGAAGAAGAGCTCTCCAAGATTGGGTCCATTGAGATTTGCTCTGAAACTGAAAAAGAATCAATGCCGATGGAGAGGAACTTTAAAGACAAAATAGTGAGAAATTTTACCAATCACTGAAGCATCGGCAGGTTCTGTGCTAATGGCCAATTGTTGTGATTTGGCCTGAAATCATAAAGGAGTAGAAGATGAACGGAATGGAAATGACATTTTATTTGGCAGAGGAAGGATCTAACCTGAGCAATTCTTTTGCTACTTGTTCTTTTCTTCTTTATAGCCGAAGGGGCAGTTAGAGAAGCAATCTTCCTCTTGGCAGAAGGTGGTGCAGCAAGAATTGGATCCAGACTGGCAGGCCTGGACATTATTTGAGCTAAAGAAGGAGAGAGATGCCCCAGAATAGATATTGGGCCGGTTATGTTATATACAATTGCTCTGGCCAGAGGGGCAGGGACCATGTCCTGCGGAGTAACAGAGTCAAAAGTCGATGAAAGAGGGATGTTATTGGAAAAACAGATGGATTATAAGCATATTTACCTCTGAATTCGGCTGATAATCAGGCATTAACTCAAGGCAGAGAGGATGAACCGGCACATTGAAGATATGATCATGGAGTTCTTGCCACCAAAGAATGAAGGGGGGATGAGCAAGTGCTGTTGGCACGAAAGGTTCGATTTGATAAATAGCGGAATAGCACTTATAATCAAAGACCCTTCTTGTTTCTGTGGAGTCTTTGATGATCTGCCTAGGCTTGAGGAATTCATGGAGAAATAATCTTGGGGGCACTTGGCCACATCCTAGTTGCCTGGCGGCTACATTCGGCTGGTAATATTCATATGAACTTTGAACCAGCCTTCCTCCACAAAATTCGGCTGGTAAGATGCAAGGCCGAATGAAAGTGTTAAAAATTGCTGAGGACTCTGTATCTATGCATCCAGTCTCGAAGCTGAATTCACAAGGGAAAGTGAGATTGTCATTGTCCATGTATGGGAACCAGAGGGGATTGGCAAAGCCTTTGAAGAAAAGTTCAAACAGTTCTCCAATGTTCTTGTTGATAGCAATAGTGGAGGCTGCTTCCCCATAGGTTTGACAGCCTTTGGTGCTCTGGACTTCTGCTTCCTGGTAATTAACCGAGGGGAAATATCGGCTGTTGAGGTCAATGGAGACAATTTGGTGCATGTACAATTGCAGCCACATCTGGACAAACCACCAGGGACCATTGACGCAGGAAATTTTCTTGTTGGTGTGCATCTGATAGGTGGTCTGATGGAGCATATGATAGACACTTCCCAGAAGATATTTCCCGAGAGGAATAAGTGTGCCTGCAGCCAGGTCTTCAGCCATCACAATGTGATTTAGAGTTGGCTCATTGGCTTTGCCACAGAAAACAAATCTACACAGCCACATATTTAGAAAAGCTCTGTATTCGACATTGGTCAGGGGGCCATCATGCATGTGAATCTGGATATATCTCTTGTAGCCGACTCCTGTCTTCACCCCTGTCTGCTTGGATGAGCCTTTGTACTCATATGGATGTGTAGTCCCTGTGATATTCAGGCCGGTTATCATGTAGACATCGGCCAGGGTTGGGGTCATTGGTCCATGACCAAAAAGGAAAGCATTCATGCCATTGGACCAGAAGTGACAAGCTGCAATCAGGAGATTTTCATTCTTGGGTGTTTCGGCTAGAGATAACTCCAAGCAGTGAGAAATACGAAGACTGTCCCAATTCTGTGTCTGAGGACTTTTATCTTCAAGAATCCTTTTGTACCAGTTTCTCCAGCCAGCGATTGGGGGCAGAGGCCAGTTCTTGAATGCATCTTGCCATTCGTGAGGTCTCATCAGAGAAGTTTTGAAAGGAATCCTCTGAGACTCGGCCGCAATAATTTCGGAGGGATCTGGATTCCCTGAGGGGCCGAGGAAGAAAGATGCGGATTGTTCTTCAGTGGGGGTCAAGATTTCGGTGGCCAGAGCCTATCAAGGGCAGAGGAAGAGCAAATCGGAGATTCAAAATGCAGCTCGAAAAGAGTAATGCCGAATGTGATTGAGGGAAACAAAACTTACTTGAAGAATTTGATCCTGGTTCGCCATTTGAAGATTGGAGCTTGAGAGATTCGACGAACTAGGGTTTTGAGTTTGGAAACGCACTCTGAGGATTTGGAAGCGGAAAACGGATATCAAAGCGGATTCAGCCTGGAGATGTTGGGGATTCCTGGTCAATTCCGAGATAAAAGCATCTTTTATCCCGAAATTGAAGGGGCATGTGTTAACACCAAAATTTAGCACCAGGAAGAGGCTGACGTGTGGGCCGGATTTGGTGGAAGGATACCATTCGGCTAAGGGGCTTTCTCTGAAGTATTCGGCAATAACGCTCTGCGGTCGGGAACGCGTCGTCATTCGGCAGAGGCATAGTTCCGCAGGCAAAAGCGGTAGCATTCGGGAAGGCGTGATGACGTGGAAAAACATAAGGAAAAGGCCGGTTCGAACAAGGAACGCAATATGGGCACGAAGATTCGTCATTTATTTTTAGAAACAAGTATTGTAGTCGTGTCCGACTAGGAGTTGTATCAAGACCTGGGTATAAATATAAACCCATGGCAGCTGTAATAGACAATCAATCAATCAACACAACAAACCGGCCATGCGCCACCTATCGAGTCCTTAGTCGAGTCGTCGAGTCCTTCGAGAGGAGCCATCGATCCGTCGACCTCCGTAAGTACCGGCAACCTTGTATCATGCTTAGTATCATGCGGTGGATTTAAGCTTTGATGCAAGTAGTCTTGTTACCATGCTTAGTATCATCCGGTGGATTTAAGTTGTGGTCTCAAGAAGGTTCCTCTGTTAGGTCATGAGCCATGCGGTGGGCTAAGATCTAGTATGGACCAAGTTATCGGCTCTGTTAGATTTCGGCAAGATCTAACAGATTCATTAAGTTACCCCGTGTTGCTTCGTTTTTACTCTGTGCTTAATTCATGCAACACTCCTTTGCCCAATCTAGGTCGGCTAGAATCGGCTCTACTTCACGATGCGATGACTTATCCCCTCATAGCCGAGTCCGAAACCGATCTAGGTTGCCACGTGTCGCGGGTTCGAACTTGTTGGTATCGTGTAGATCTTGACAGAACCGGGTATCATGCGGTAGATGCAGGTTTTTGGGTTGTCTTAGAGCTAATCATCCGGTGGATTAGAATTCGATTCGATCTGATAGATTTATCTTTATCGATTAAGTTTGTTCCTTCGCCGCGGACCCCGATTCGGCTAAGCAGCCGCATTCGGCAGTGCTCTCACGAGTGAACGTGTTCGTGGGTTTGCAGTGGACAATGAATGCTTTTAGCCTTTCACGATTAGATTGTATCATGCGGTGGATTGATCTAATCTGATTGGTGGTGTGGCCTCAAACGAGTTGTATCATGCGGTGGATTAACTTGTTTGTTGCCATGCTTGACGGGTGCTGCTTTCGGCCTATGCATTCTTGTTTCAATGTAAATTCGCGATAGCGTCTCACCCTCTATTTATTTGCCACGAACCCTGATTCGGCTGAACAGCCGGATTCGGCAGTACTCTCACGAGTGAACATGATCGTGGGTACGCATTAAACACTGAATGCTTTTAGCCTTTCACGATTAGATTGTATCATGCGGTGGATTAATCTAATCTGATTGGTGGTGTGGTCTCGAACAAGTCGTATCATGCGGTGGATTAACTTGTTCGTTATCATGCTTGACGGGTGCTGCTTTCGGCCTATGCATTCTTGTTTACTGCGGATTTATGATCATGCCTCACCCTTTATTTATTCTCATAACACGTCTGTCCTCGTTAATCGGTCATGGATATACTTTGCTCTCTTTGTTTATTTAAAGACCGATCTTACGTCATGCTGATGTTGTGCGTTCGGCAGTGTGATTCTTACATGCTTCTACCGATTGCCGAATGATATTCTGAGTAACGACAGATAGCTTGTCCGTAGCTATATGTCTCTCGAGATTGGCTTCAATGCCGCAAATATGGAACTGTCTGGTCTCACCCGGCACGTTCCAGGTTTTGATCTAAACGTTTTTGTCCCTTTGTTAGTTTTCAGGCAAACTGACTGGCACGCTTTCGGATTCATACGCACGGGCCACGTGTTGAAGCTAGCTAATTCGGCTTGCTGTGTGCTTGGCGCGAACTGCAGATTTTGCGTCAACAGATATTTCCCGAGATAGTTAAAAGTTGTACTGTCCATAAATCTGAGAAGTGGCAATACTTACCGATAAGAAGAAATTTTCCAGTGCAGGACAAGCTTGGAGAAAAGAAACCAGAGAGAAAAAATCAAAGTTTTCCATGGCACAACAAAAAATTCTCAAGTTCCTGAGGTGGAGGAATTTGTCAGGTGACACTGGCATATGGAAGGCCTGAAGGGAAATTTTTTAAGGTTAAGTTGCAAGGTACAAGTATCACAGACAGAGTTAATCAAAATTTGAAGTTTGAAATAAATATATTGATATTTATAACTCAATACAAACCTCTCTAGATGATAACAAGGTAAGGCTTTGTAGATTTGACGCAATGTAATGAAGGTTGGTCAGAGCATACTGGAACATGCCAGAGTAACATTGACCATTCATAGTCATGATCTTCAGTTGAGATGAGTTGCTGATTGATATTTTCATTGGGCGCCCTCTGAACAAAAATGTTGAAACCTTTGGAGCATTAATTTCTATCATCTGTAGTTTAGCGCATAGAGATATCTGCAGGATACTAAGCTGCTGTAGATGAGAAGGTATCTTCAAGAAAGTGATATCATCACACTGGGAAACTTCCAACTTCTCCAAGGAAATTGTACATGAGAAAAGGCATCCTAGTTCCTCCTCAGTAATGTGGACAAGTGTCAGACACATATTTTTCAAGTTTCTCAAGCAGCCAATCGTTAATGTCGGACGACAAGCACAATAGGAGAGGGAAAGAGACTGTAGAGAGCTTGCTGCACAAGTTAAAAGCGAACATGAAAAGTTGAACTTTAGAGCATGTCATCGAGGAAGGTCCACAGCAAGTTCTACAATTCCAGATTTAACAGCTGCTTGAAGCCAAACATCAAGATGATTGGCTGTGATGACGTTGACACAAGGGCGAACTTGGAGCTTAAGTGTCTTCACCCCAGTGCCAGAGTGGTTTTCAAGGATGCAGTGGATTATGTCCATAAGTTCTTTTGCTCTTTCATCTAATGTGCCCTTGTCCACATTAAACCCTAATGTTTCCAAACTGAATATAAGGTTAGGATAGCGTCTCCATGAGTGCAGAAAACTACGAGAGACGCAAGCAGAACGGGCAGCATCTCGTAATGGCATCCGGGAATGTATAAGGTGCACGATTTCCTGCGAAAGTAATGGTTGAAGAGTTCAACATTGCTATTTTAGCGTCAAAGTGGACTTGAGTTCAATGACCAATAAGTATATAAATGTATCTTGTTAGCACACGTGCTTTGCATTGGTTTTAATGGATTGCAGATAGAGGGATTGCAGATAGAGCAAGAAGGTAAGTGTGGACTTATAATACCGTCAGTATTTGTTTCTTATGTACATAATTTTTTATGAGTAGAGGAGATATGAGTTCCACGGAAACTAAAACCTTCTACATGCAATTGTATTATTTTAGAAGCAACGATCCATTTCATACCTCTGGAATGTTTTTGGCAACCTCTGAAATATCCTCAGTTCGGTGGCGAGGTGAATCCTTGGTTGTAGCTAATGAGACCCTCAATCCACGGCGTTCTGCAATACGATACATCATAAAACTGAAGAGATAGCAGCAATTAGCTTTGCTGAAATTACACAAGCTTTACGTTAAGCACTACCAATCAGAGACAGAACGCTGAAAAGGTTTTTAGCCTGAATCTGAAAAGATAGCACACTAGGAAACAGAACTTTGACGTACGGAGGTAGACATGGTGTGTACTCTCCTCTGGTTCTGTAGAGCCAAAAGTATCGATCTCTATACACACCAACAAACTAAATTTACATGCACGCAAACAAATTAAACCTAGTTCACAAATCAAGATCTACGCTAGAACAATACTTTTATCACACATACGGCAGGACAATATTTATGTGCTCATCACGCATGTAAACACAACCATGTTATCAGAGGCCATAAGCAAGCCAGATGCCATGCAAATTAAGCCAAGAACAGGGGTTGCAGAGGCACCAACTTGTTTTGGCACGCCGACGCCGGAGCCACACCGACCGGCAGATGGGTTCTCTCTTTGGATCCCCGGAGCTGCTCGTCATGGCTTCCTCAGAGGACGGCCTGCGATGCGATGCGCCAAGGCCAAGGAAGAGTATAGGAGACGAGAACGAGACTATCGATGGAAGGTAATGGAAACGATCAGAGCAGCAGCCGTATCAGACCGAGTTCCAACATGAATCGTCACAATCACAAACGTGAACGAGTATTTATTAAAATCACTAACATAAATTAATATTTACAATCAATTCTTGTCTCATTACTACAGAAACTCCACAAGGGAACGGAAGAAGCATTCAGGTCAATTGATGCTATGAATCTAAGATATATAAACCCCAGGTTTCTGAATTTACATCTGAGAATCAATACAGGCAAGATGAAATGACACACAACTAATTTGCCGGCTACAGGCTAATACAAGCTGTAGCACCATCAGATGCTATCAAAACATCTCCAGCGACAGAGATCGTTATCTTGATGAAACTTAAAGGCAGGTATCAGATAGTGATAGAAACAGCAAGTTCAAATGCATCACGTGATGTATCAAACTTTGGGCGTGAAATTTTTTTCACAGCCACCAATACTACAGCAACTTTCGAAATATCTTTCCTCTGCTGGTGCACAACATAATTTCGAGACATGGATGTATAACCAAAATGCTACTTCGTTCACTGTATCAGGCTTCCCCCATACAACAACATTAGTTAGCAACTAGTGTTCGAGCAGTGTTTAAAGATCGCCATAAACTTCAGCAATGCCCACATATCAGTAAGGATGAAAAGTACAGCAAAAAATTGCATTGTCATACTTCATCAATAAAGGAGTATAAAACGAACAAATGCAGCCCGTACTTTCCATGTTATTTCACCATCCGCAGCATCATATTTAAATGGCCGTAATGTACCCGTACAATACAACATTCTTTTGAGTCACAACATACAACAACACAGGCAGATCACTGGCATCCCAAAGGATCTTCAAAACCAGATCAAAATTTAGGGGACTGCCTACACCGACCCAGCCAAACCCTCAATCAACATGATCATCTACTACAGCCTGGTTATTCGAGAACAATGGCTCCCTTTTCTTGGGGAAACCAGGGGGCTCCATACCTGGGCCTCGGTACTTCAGCTCTGGAGTACCCCTAAGACCAGGCTCAGCCGAAGCAGGTCGGTATTGAATTCCAGATGTCCCTGCATATCTCGTAGGGGATACGTACCTTCTAGGCGCACTCCTCAATGCCCCGCCCCGCAGATCCACGGCCCTATTGGCATCAGCATAACCTCGGTCTGTAGTTCTTGTAGTGGCATCCACATAGCTTCTATCACCCGCTCTCGCTGTTCCATCTACATAGCCACGATCACTAGTTCTTGTTGTGCTATCTGCAAAGGCTCTGTCACTAGTTGGATGGTTCAGAAGGCCCCCTGTTGGAGCTGCTACAGAGGTGTTAAACGTCTCCTCTGGTGTCCACCCCAGTGAATCCTTCTTTTTCACATATACTTGCCAAATGCCAATCAAGAACAGAAGGAAAAGCAGCGCTGGACCACTCCACACCACAGCATTGCTCTCTGGCTTGTACACCGGGAAGTTGGATCTATATATGGCAATGTGGCCATCCCCAAGACCTAAGATCACCAACTTCTCCCGGTCTGCTGCAATAACAGGCTTTCCAGCTGGTGCAGAGGGCAGCACGCCACCAGAACCCGCAAACACAGATTTGATGTCCTTGATGGTTGTGGCAAACAAAGGCCGGGGAGCACCGACCCTCCCATAATACTGAGACGAGGTGTTGTACACAAGGACCTTATCATGGCTCGCCACCAAGAGATAACCCTTGATCGTCTGTATTGCAACAGGGCTGTCAATCTCAGCCTTCTTGACAGCACGCACCCGGCATTTGAGGCTGGAAACATCACCAAGCAGGAGGACATGCACGAGGTCGCCAGCTTCCGAGAAGCCGTAGGCCTTGAATCGCTCAGAGGGGTCAAAAGAGTAGGCCTTGACGCGGGTGCCATTGAGAGCTTCGGCAAGGCCCTCACAAGGCGTCTCCCGGACGGACATGGAGCGGAGGTCGAGGGAGGCAGCACCAGCCTCGGTGAGGAAGAGGAGGCGCTGCTTCACAAAGGCAAGGGGCGTCGACGAGGCGATGGCGGTGCCGTAGAGCGTGCCGTTCTCGGTGAAGACGCGGATGCGGCCGCCGGCGTCGCAGGAGAGCACGTAGCGCGCGCGGCCGGCGTGGTGGGCCTCGAGGTGGACGACGGGGGCGGCGTCGAGGCCGCGGACGAGGAGGCGGGACGAGGCGGCGGCGAGGGTGAGCCAGTCGTCGCCGTGCGGGGACGACTCGATGAGCCTGTGCGCGGCGATGGAGCCGTCGGCGTGGCCGGTGAAGAGGAGGCAGTCGGTGCGGCGCGGCGAGAGGTAGGCGAGGAGCGCGGTGACCCGGGACTCGCCGGAGGCGGCGGCCTCGAGCTCGAGCAGCGCGTCCCCGGCGGCGGAGAAGGCGAAGACGCGGCCGCGGGAGTCCCCGACGGCGAAGTACTTGGTGAGCCCGTCGGCGTCCTCGTACGGCAGCGCGGCGACCGCGGCGGCGTACGCGCCCTCCCCGAGCCGCGCGGCCGCCGCGAAGTGGAACCGCTCGGACCAGACGGGCCGGCGCTTGGTGACCGCCACCCCCTGCGGGGCGCGGCGGTCCCCGACGGCCGCTCCCGGCGCCGGCGGCGGGGGATCCGGGTCCGCGGATCTGGCGAGCGCGGACTCGAGCGCGCCCACGGACCTGGCGAGCGAGTCCGCGAGCTCCTCCAGCCTCGCGAGCTGCGCCGCGTGCCGGTCCAGCATCGCCGCCTCGGCCACGGAAGCCGCCTCCACCGGCGGCGCGGCCTCGGCCGCCGCCGCTGATTCCTCCGACGCGGCGGCGAGCGGGAGGAGGAGCAGGAGGAGGGCGGCGACGCGGTGGGCCATGGCTGTCAGTGGCTGCGGGCGGGAGGAGGAGTAGGGTTTAGAGTAGCTTTTGGCTGGGATTATTTAGAAGGGATCTCATCTGGGGAAAGTGCCAGGAAATGGGGCACGGGGAGAGGGCGGTGCGGGTCCACTTGTCAGTGAGGTGGTGTGCACGGGCGGCTACGCATCGCGCTTGCTGGAAGAAGGGAGTTGACTGACAGCTTTGGTGGGGCCAGGGTGTCAGTGAAACTGGTGCTTACTGTGCTTGACACTACACATCAACAGAGCTCTTCAGATATGCATGGCCATTCAGCCTGCCTCAACTGAATACTGGAAAGTGGCACAAATGACAAATCAGCTTTCTTTTATCTTTTTTGAAGCTGCTTTTTTCTTTTAAGCGGCAATCAGCTTTCTTTTATCGTCTTTACCTTTCTTTCTTTGTGGACAGTTTCACAGAAATAAACAGTGTATGATTAGTCGCATATCTTTATCATATATCATGTTCAGGAATCAGGATCCAGTCGGATCCAACCCAACAACATAAAAGACATAACCTGAAATTTTGCAGGCATATATCAAGGGGTCCCGCAGAGTGCAGAAACATGGCTGCAAACTCGTACTCTACTCATGAGCATGAAAATGCTGATGCAATTTAACAGAGATGAGACGATCCATACAGTGATGATGTAAGGTAGCATCCATTTGTTTCCACACGAGTTTTACAGCTTAAACGACGCTGAACATCCATGACGACAAACAGTTACATGTACAGATGACATCAGAAGCCATCTGACAGATAACAATGGTTATTACTTATTGATGCACATAACATAGCTATACACGCAGCACTATAAGGATGACAGGGTTTTCACAGCCTAGGAAGTGGATGCAGCAGCCTCCTCCAGCAGCTGCTTCACCTTGGTGATGTAATCTGTCATCGCTTCCTCCTTGGACTTCCCTGTTCAGACAAGAGTTGCAAGGACAAGGATGTGTGAGGGTCAATTGGGAGTTTGGTCAGAGAGAGATTACACATTTCAAACAAATCGGAACAAACCTTCAACGGCCTTCCAAGCGTCCCATTTGGCTTTGTCTTTCAGGTTGAAGAAGCTAGGGCGCGCTGACAGATAAAACAGGCAGGTTCAGTATGACTAATTGATACTGGCCAAAAGCTAATTCAGCTTTCTTCAAGGAAAAAAATGATGTATATAAATGCATGCTCTGAGCTCCATATCACTCATAGCAGTAGTAAACTGATGAATTGCAGTACTTTTGAGGAAGCTTTGTGAGAAAAGAGCGATGCAAAGCAGCTTGCAGTGCAGATTAAGTTTCCTTACATTCGAGAGTCGTAAATATATAGAATCTCACTCTAGGAGATCGAAGTATTGTGCATTAACAAAAGTCAAAAGGTTGCTTAGAATACTAGCTACTCCAGTATTCATGAAAATCAACTGCAATCTCAAAGTTCTAACTGATTTTGTACATCACACTATGTACGTAACAATATGCAAATATGCATGGTTCCATCTAAACTCAGAAGGTGTTGAATGAATATATCTATGGGTTTCCACTTTTGAGTTTTGACACATCAAACATGAAATTCATGACAAGTCCAAGTATACAACATAATACAAACAAGCCTGCTGCCGCTAAATTTAATTTTTTTGGTGTCCAATCACCATGAAAACCCCTGATCATGTACTGCTTGCTTAGGCAAGACAGCATGTGACTAAACTTGAAAGCTTGTGAAAGGTTGTAACATCCGAGCAGTAAGAGATAAAAAGGCGTATATACCGGTGTTGACATCACCAACAGTTGCCTGCTTGTAGAGCCCGTACAGGATCAGCTTGTTCTCATTTGTAGTAGAGTCAGGCAAGGTCTTGGCCTTCTCAGCATGCTCCTCAAACTCCTCCTGTCAAAGAGAAACAGAGAGACTGTTAACAAAGTTTCCATCGCCATGGATGGTTTTGTACTGTGCTAGTTTGCATAAGGGGGGAGAATTTGATCATCCAAGCTCTCATCACAATGGATAATAGGTTTCCAAGTAATAACAATACTGTGCTAGTTTGCACAAGGGGAAGAGTTGATCAACCAAGCTCTGTAGTAACCGTACTGTACAATTTCAGAGCTAAGGAGCATCGCTAGCTTGCACGCCATAAACGTGCCCTACTCTAGTGGGCAAACAGGTTAGTCTTGACCAACAAAGACAGCAAGTGTGTTTCAATTTTGCTGCAAGGATCTGAAACCTGAACCACAATTTCAATTTTTGTGCTACAATCTCAGAGCCAGGTAAGCAGCGTCACTAAGTTGCACGTCATAAACTACTGTAGCACCTAGATGTATTGGGCGTGATTGATAAGGACAGCAAGTGTGTAGTTGATTGGAACACACAGGCAATCAACTAGTAGTAACTACACAGAGAGCTAACTAACTTGCCGCAAGGCTCTGAAACTTGAACCACACAACACCTACCATAATTCAGCGACGCTCAGCTATAACCCAGTCTCTCATCTTCTTTACCACCCCACAACTGTACTTGTCATAAGAACCACACACACGCACACACCACGCTCTACCACATCAGCTATACCAAATCAGCTATTCCAAATCAGGAAATCGCAGAATCCAGCACCGAATCTACTGCATCCCTGGATCGATTTTGCAAGCAAGAAAAGAAACCCGCAAAAATCTCTTCAGCCCAAACGCATCCAGCTTAGCTTGGACGGGGGGATTCGCATCGTACCTGCAGACCCATGGCGACGGCGCTGCTCCCTCGGCTCGGTTCTTTCCAATTCCAGCCGATTGCTTCGAGGGGATGGATGGATTGACGTGACGGACGGGGGGCGGGCGGGAGGTCCAAAGGCTCTCGGGGGAGGTCGGGGGAATATATGCTGCAGATTTTCCCGAACAGGGCCTCGCACTTCTACTTATTTACAAACTGGTACCAGGACTGTGTCCGCACGTGTCACGATCTGGGCCGTCGGTGAGCGCAGCCCGGACGCTGCTGGACACGTGGACGGCATGGATACGATGTGCCTCGTGTGTGGCGGTAACTCTTTGACAACTTTGGAGGACAAAAAAAGAAAATGAAATGTGTCTTTTTTTGCATGGAGTTTGCTTTTTTTGAAAAGAAAAAGAAAAAGAAATTCGCTTTAGATTAGCGGTGAAGTAGGCACGCGTATCAACGTCTAAGCCCACTGTAAACAGCTTGGATGGAGCTCGTGACGGGCAAATCTCACACGTTTTAAAGTTCTTTTCGTGCACGTATATAATCGTTTCGAAATTCGAAGCTTGGTCCGGATATTCCAAGCTTGCTTGATTAATAGGAACTCATTTGCCACCGGTCCGCTCGATTAATGGGCCGGACCATTTCGGCCTTCGAGGTCCACCTAAACAGGTTCCCCCCTCTTCTCTCTCGATCGGGGCCCCGCCTGCTGACGCTGCCGATCGAGAGACAATTGGGTACCACAAACACCGATCAGAAGTGTTATTGTGTTATTATTATCACTACATTACCGGACAAGAGCGAAAGGCAGAGAGCCTACCAAAAGACAACAAAGGCCATATGTAAATGAAGTGAAAACAAAACAGAGAAATGTCCCTTAACAGATGGGTACATTCTCACATGTCATCGATCGCCACTGGGAAGAGCATGTCCTTAAACAAACAAGCCTAATAATAGTGACAGCAAATTTATCTAGAGATTGCACTGAGAACACCCTGCAGTCTTGGTTCATCTAAGGTTCAGAACACACCAGTCAGTCTTCCATTGTCACTCACACCCCACAAGGAATAGTGAGCAAAACAAATTACTGTTTATCCTACAGCTACCCTAATCCTAGTTACAAAATTTAGCCCATCCGTGCAGCACTGAGGGTGTATGCAACCTCAACAGACCAATATGCGCACGCAAACTCTGAAGAATTTCATCCGCCAAAGCTTGATCATGTTCTCTGGTAGTCTGCGATGCAGGTCCATCCCCATCTTCGTGGATCAATTCAGCTACATAACGACTGAGATGCACCTCAATTACCAGCTGCATTGTCATGCCTCCACAGGACTGCTGCTGGCGACTTCACGGTCTCCTTGCCTCTTGTGGAGTGCGAGGCCTAGCTCTACTCTGGCCATTCGCCTGAGCTAAATGTCGCTTATTTAGAATTCTTTTCCTGAGATGCCCATCTCTTTCTACCACCCGTTGTACGGCTTTCATGAGCCTCGACTCAACCGCTTCCCACGATATAAGCTTCTCTAGAACCGCGGCAACATAATCAGCCCTTCGGTCCTGCAAGGATGTGAAGAAAGACAAACCAAATCAGAGAAAATATCTTATTTAACTACTAACAAAACCTTAAGCATCATCCACCATCTAACCTCGTAATCCAGGTAGTATGCATGCTGTTCCCAGAAGTGAACAGAATTGTTAGTAACGATGTAGTTTTAGGGGGGCAAAGCAAGGGAAAGAAACATATATTACAACATCCGTACCTCCCAAACATCAATCGCAAGGAGCGGCTGCCAAAGACATGGATTCATGAGACTCCTATGGATATATTCATGACAATGTAAGGGTTGCAGACTTGAAGATACTCACAGAATGGCCCCAAACAAGAGGGTTAATGGCATTTGGAGTCTTTGAGATGACCAGCCTACCATAATTGTCAGATGGGATTGGACTTTTTGACTTCACGTAAGGCAACTTGCTTTCTTTGTCTACAAGCAGTTATCAGGAAAGAGTTCACCACATGTGCAAGCTACATATATTAGAACAGTGAAGGTAAGAGGCAAGATTGTTAGCATCACTTACAAGAAAGCCAAACCCATCCAGAACCAAACTGAGTCAGTGCGGCCTCCATAAATTGTTGGATCATGCGCTCATAGGAGCCAAAGTCTCTGTTAATAAACTTCAGAAGCCGTTCCGGTGGTTTGCCCCCACCGCCAGGTTTCATGGACCGCCAATAAAAATCATGGTTCCATACCTAAAAACATGGCCAATAATTAGGCACTTGAAGTATACACAGGTTAGAAAAGATGCACATGCAATAGTACCTGGGCAGCATGGAAGAAGGGAGGATGGGGCTGCTCCCTGCCCTCGTTGAAAGAGGACAGCATCATCTGCCCCAGTGACATGCCTTCCCACTCACTGCCACCGATCATGCCGTTGAGCCTATCCACATGCATCTGCTGATGAACTCCCCAGTGCTGCTCAACCGTCTCTTTGCTTATGTATGGCTCCAGAGCATCCTACATTACCATCCCCGTCGGTGATTCCATTCACTACTTAATCTTAGCACATAGCAGACTGACACCCTGAGTACTTACCAAAGGATAAGGAAGTGGCTGCTGCTTTATCCACACAACATCCTCAGGCAATGAGGACTCCAGTTCATCTTCGGTATCACCATCAGCAGCATCAATGTCTGTTTCATCATCAGTGGCATCACCATCCACATTGGCATCCTCAGTCACCACATTCGCCTCATTGGCACAATGAAAAATTGGACAATTACGTCTCCCAGTCCTCTCTCCCTGATCAAAATCATTCACTTTATCACCGAAAATCAAATATGTAATAAGTTGAGGAGGCCTCCTTGACCCAAAAATGATACGATTGATATGAAGATAGTGCTCGAGGTCCTTAATTTTGCAGTGAAAAATGGCAGAATCTTCTGACACACCAAAAAGAAGAGAAAAAAAGGATGTGGCTAACCTACTTATTGAAAATGGAGATGAACTCGACAAGAGATCACAACATGACTTGTCATTGCACTGATTAACATCACAAAGATAAAGTAAAGTAAATGTTGTGCACAGAAGAACACAATAACCACTGGCCATTTCCGACAAGACGCTAACCAATACTACGCAATAGACCACAGATACCAAGCATGGGCTACCTCCAAGATCCAGGTACCAACTGGTGAACGCCAATACGACAGAAAGGGGAGAGGGAACACTCACCCCGGCGCATCCTCTCCGTAGGAGGACAAGGCGGTGGCCAAGCCGCCGCTGGGACTCGCCGCCGGCGCGCTGGGCGAAAGATGAGGAGACGGAGCTGCAGCTGGAGGAGGCAGCGAGAAGACACGGAGAGAGGCCGCCGCCCCCCACTCCCAGCAGCGCCGTGGACGCCATGGACGCGCTCCGCTTGCCGCCTTCTCAGTTGAGACCTTCAGAGACAAGAGGAGATGAGGCGGAGGGGATAAGCGAGACGAACAGGCCCCTATTGGACCTCTTCAAGGCCGGGCCTCCATCCAGATCATCAGTGCGGCCACATCGGCCCATTTGAATGCAAAGCGCATATTTCTATGTGGGCCGAGGACAAGGCCCATAATACATCGTCGCTTGAACACGTATTTTTGAAGTTACGCTTCGTCCAGCTCCGAAGCGTAAACTAAAGTACTGAACGGCTCTGAAGTCTTAAATGCAGAGAGTACAGGGAGAGGTAGGGATGAAAGTGGTGTGGATAATTTCCGCGTCCGATCCGATCCGAATCCGAATTTTAAAGATATGGAGAAGAGTTTTGGATATCCGCGTGGATATGGATAATCCGAATTCGATTTTGTGCGGATGCGGAGTAGGATATGGTATTAGTGATATCCGACGGATATGGATTATCCGATAATTGATTGCGGATTATCCGAAGCTTATAATAGGATATCCGACTATTTTTATGAGCCCACTATATAATTAAGCCCAGCCCACATATATATATATATAATATTTTATAGCCCACAAATCCTCAGGTATATATATGACAAACAAATACGTCATTCAACCCTAAACACTCGAGTACCTGGCGGCGCGCTGATCGCCTGATCGGCAATAGTCTCGTACTCTCGTTTAGTCGTTTGTAGTCTCGTGCGCTTCTAGGATACCGGCCGGCGGCGGCCGAACAACTAGCTACGCCAGCTGCCGCTACACTACGTACGTATCCCTTCGGCTTCGACGACTGTTCCTGCCGTCCGGCTCTCGATGTCCTCCCGCTCCGTCCAGGTATTACATGACACACATGGGGATGAAGGCGAAACAACTGACTTGGACAAATACATGGCAGAAGCACCACTAAGGGTTCCTAAAGCTGTTTCTGATAAATTTGATGTCTTATTATGGTGGAAGACTCATCAAGAGGTATATCCAATTCTAGCTTTACTTGCTCGTGATGTTTTAGCCATCCAAGCATCCACTGTTGCTTCGGAATCAGCTTTTAGGGCTGGGGGGGCGGGTTATTGATCCATTCCGCAGTCGTCTAGAACCTGAGATGGTGGAATCATTGATCTGTGCAAAAGACTGGGTAGCTGCATCTAGAAAAGGTGATATCATTTATATATGTTATTATTATTATCTCATTCTGTAGTATATTATCATAGTATTTTTTATTACTCAACAATATGCTTTCTTAATTCTTATAATACGTGCGTAGGTTCTAATAAAAAGATCGGATCCGTCCTTAATGATCTAGAGGTAGCAGAAACGCTTCTGGCTAATTTGATGCTTGACGATCTTGAGGATCAGGTATGGCAGTCTACACATTGCCAGGAATGTGGAAATATGTTTGTTGTCTTTATATCGCAAATATTTGCTAATTGCTAAAAGTTACAGGAACAACAATTGACTGGTGATGATGAGAGGCAGTAAGAATTACCCGAAGTCCTATTGCTGCCAAATGCCCAAATGTTTTACTGTCGGAGGTAAATGTTTTACTGTCTAAACTCAAAGCTATATATACATGCAAGCCGGTGGTTGTCGGTGCTATATTATTATGTAATGTTATGTTATGATACATTGATACTTTAAATTGCAGGGCTATATACGAAAGGATTATCGTCATCTGAAATAAAAAGAAGTAGAGGACAAAGAGAACTAAAGAAGGATGGAAGCTTTGATTTTTTATAAACACTATTTTCGTTTTACGTGCTCACTCGAACTGAGGATTTGAATAATTTTTGTGTGCTCACTCAAACTAAGGATTTGAATAATTTTTGTTTGGAGTCTAGTTGAAGTATCAATGTCAACTGTTAGGGTTACTTTAGCTGTGTCGTAAACTATAAAGGGGAGTATTTTTCATGTTATATTATTTCATTGTGATTGTCGTTTAGAAAATATTCACCATCATAAAAGTTACGCGTAAGTATGTATTATCCGACTATTTTTATCCGCTTCCCCACCGACTCCGATCCGCTTCTGCACCGACTCCGATATCCGACAAAATCCGTATCCATAACCGTATTCGGGTATTAACCGCTCCGATCCGCATCCGACAAAAAAAAGAGGATGAGGATATGAAAAAGGTATTATCCGCTCCGATCCGATCCGTTTTCATCCCTAGGGAGAGGGTACTAAAGGGCAATGTAAAAGGTGACAGAAAGGTAACCTCTGGTTATTACTTCTGGAGCATCCAAAGTTTCTTCTGGTAAAATATTTCGATACAATCGTTTTACTCATTGCAGAAAGTAGCACTAACTCTAATGGGATCTATTTCATCAGAACAAGCAGGTATATCCAGCAGACATATCTTTTTTTATAGGCACCAAATATGTGGCATATGGTGACCTCTTGAAATAATCACTCACCAGCGTTTATTTATTTGGGAAACATGAAATATTTGAAAATATGATATGCTTGTGCCAAATAAGCACGCTTGCTTAAGGACAACATATGCTTCAACTTGCATATTGTCTCCTTAATCATCAAACGACCTAATTAATTAGCTTCTGCAGCTGATAATGGAGATCCAACAAAGAAGCGCAGGGGTTGAGCGCTCACATAAGTATGTGGTGTTTGTCCCTCGTTAAAAAATGGTTCTTGAACAATGAGTTCTAATTGGCATAATGTATGTGATGTCGGATTATAATTTTATGGTTCAGAATGGCAGAGGCAAAGGAAAGAAGTTCCACACCAGTAATACCATCTGACATGCAAGGTTGCAAGCTGTACTTAAGCGCTACGAAACTCTAGAGAAGGAAGTCCGACCACTAAAGCTTAACCTGTCTTTCATGAACAAGTGAGGGCACTGCTTCAAAGTAACCATAAGACATTTTTTTTTCTAAAGCTATTTACTCAAATATTTGAACCAATTACAGGAAAGATTCAGAACAGACCAAACAGATTGAGGAGCTTCAGAAGCAAAATGAGTTGACTGAAGCTGCTAGAAGAGATTGAAAGAATCGTCTCTGACTCCAACACATGATCACCCAATCCTTTTTGACCTATTTCTCTGTACTAATGAATTAGACTTGAAAAGGTACTAGATACATATACTTAGACAATCCAGAAGGGAACCAAGAATTACAAGAGCCCTGAATGTACCATTTTTTCCATGTTGTTATCTCAAGTTTAACATATACCAGTATCAACAACCAAAAAGATCAGCGATTGCATTTTACTTACTATGGCATGTACATTAAACTAATTACAGCATCAAACTGGAAAAAAAAGTGATAGCATGCTCGGAACAAGAGAAGAACTGCATCATTTAAACTTTATTTCAGAGACAATCATATGGGTGCTCAACTGGTCAAATAATGATCCGCATTTTCTTGATTTTACAGAATATGTGATAGTCATTTGATAATATACGGGACAGCGCCACACAACCAAGAAATACAACATATTCAAACATGAGCTAGAGGATAACTATTTTAAGGTTATTTCAGAAACAAAAGCACTGCATTTCATTGTTAGCTATGAAAAGATGGTACTACTTTCCATTTTCTCAATGTGATAGGCTCAGCTGATACTACAGAATTGAGACTAACACACCATATTAAGCAAGCCCAAAAATACAACATGTTCAGAAATCAAGACTGCGACTGCATTATTCCAGGGTTAATCAAGAGATAATCATCGTCCATTCAGTTTCATCCTCATTCCAACATCAGATACGGAAGACAGCGGTCCATACAAATACAAGAAATGCAACATTGTTCAGACATCAGATAGCAGGAATGACTTTCAGAAACAAAAGCCACATTGCATCATTACTCGACAAATCAAAACATGATAAAAACAATTTCTACATTTCTCAGTATTGTGACAGACAAAGCCCAAAAATGCAACATGTTCAGAAATCAAGACAGAGACTATGATATTCCCAGATTAATCCAGAGACAATCATCCATTCCGTTTCACCATTCCAGTTTCTCAACATCCAACGCTAGCCAACAATCACACACTACATTTCCAAGACTAGAACCCCACACGATCCCCTCGAAAAGACCTAGCAGATCGGGAACTAGGGCACATACAGCCGCCCCCGCTCAGTGCTTGTTCCTCGGCGAGGTCCTCCTTGCCCCAGCCATCGGCGCGGACGCCGCGGCAGCCTTCCTCCTTGGCGAAGCCCTCGCCGGCGCGCCGGCCGCTGGTGCCGAAGCCTTCCTCTTCGGCAACGCCCTCGCCGGCGCCTTTGCCGCCGGTGCGGAAGCCTGCCTCCTCGGTGAGGTCCTCGCCGCCGCCGCCTTCTGCTTCTTCTCCAGCTGCTGCTGCGCGGCGATGCGATCGAACTCGTCGCTGAGCTTCCTCGCGCGCTTCTTCTTCGCCGCGGTGGCGATGGCCGCGAGGGGCTCGTCCGCCTCCTCCTCCTCCTCTTCCTCCGACTGGTCGGATCCGCCGGAGTCCTCATCGTCGTCGACGAGCTCGCGCTTCAGGATCCGCTCCTGCGCCGCCGCCTCCTCCTCGTCGGAGTCCCCGTCGCTGGCGTCGTCGTCGGATCCGAGCGCGGCGAGCGACGCGGGCTTGTGGCCGGCGGCGCGGGCCTTGAGCCTGGCGTCGCGGCGCGCGCGGCAGCGGAGCTTGTCGATGGACCCCTCGATCCGGCCCTGGAGGCGGAGGCGCTTGACGCCGAAGCCGCCCATGGACCAGTGCGCCTCGTGCGCCCAACTGAGGAGCGGGTCGGTGACGGAGACCGGCGGGTCGACGCGGTCGCCGGGAAAGAAGCGTGGCCGCGGGAGGCTGCTGCCGTAGAACCGCCCGGGTCCCAGCGCCACCACCATGGTGATCTTGGCTTCTCCCTAGAATTCCCTCTTCTCTCTAGGGTTTAGATCCCTCCCTCTCTCTCTCTCTCTCTCTCTCTCTCTAGATCTCTGCAAGCGTGTTGTTGAAGAGAGAGGAATTGGGGGAAGTTTATAGGAGGAGGGGGGGGCGCGTGGCGGGAAAGGGGATGTGAATTTGGCGCCAAGGAAATGGCGGTAAAAGGACGCGGTGGAAAGGGGGCTCGTGCGCGGGAATCCGCCGCGAATGGGGGGAAATGGCGGGAGCCCTCTCGCGGTCTCCCGCGGCGCTGGAACTGGGCCCAGTTGACAGGCCTGTTTACTGGACCGGCCCAGTGGCCATCATTTGAAAGCTTCCAAGTTTGGGCCTCGACAGGCTGGTCGAAGCGGTACCCTAGGCCCACAACGAGTTGCGAGCGCCGCCGGCTGCTGACCCGGGGAGAGAGCGGAAGCGCGGCGGCGGCGGCGGCGGACGGAGAGGCGACCAGATCGACCGGCCGAGGCCGCGGGGGTCGCGATGGGGCGGCGGATTCTGAACGACGCGCTGCGCACGATGGTCAACGCGGAACGCCGGGGGAAGGCTACGGCGCTCCTGCAGCCCATCTCCGGCGTCATGGTCTCCTTCCTCAACATCATGAAGCACCGAGGTATGCAGTGCTCCTTCCTTTGCACTACTAGGGTAAGCATGCAACCTCGCCTCGCCCTTTCCCCGGCTCATCCCAGTTAGCACGCCAGGGGTCTCATCATTGGTGCCAAAACTAGGGCTTCGTCCGATTCAAGTCGTTACCCGAGTAATCGATCACATTTCTGGAATGAGTACATGTGTTGGGCGATTTGCGAGAGTGTCATGCTGCTAGGGGTTGGGCTGACAAGGCAACGGGTCATGCCAACATCGAAATTGGCTTCTTCAGTTCAGTACCATGTTGTTATCCACTCGTTATACAGCATTTTTTTCCGAAAAACAACAGTATACGTAGTACATTGATAGCATATAGTGACGCTGATATCTCGGCTCAAATTAATACTAGCAATCAGTGTGTGGATTGGCAAATGTCATTTAGGGGAGCATGAAGGCAAGAGGGCACATTCACCAGATTTCTAGAAGTCTATTATTGTTATCTTCCACCAAGCGCTCTTTTGACTTTCGATCAAGTGTTTGTTTTTCTGTCCTTCATTTCTTAAAACTTCGAAGAGTTGCCAACCTCTCTTTTGGATTACTGTCAGTTCGACAACTTTTCATCAGTGAGCGCTTTCAACTCTAGGCATTCTTCAGTTTTTTTAATGGATAACAGAGCTCAATTGAACACAAAGTGACATAGTTCCCAAAAAAACACACAGTGACATGGAATAGCGGCTTAATTTTCCCTCTTTTCTAATCACTTATGCATGCCGATTGCAAACTGATTTTCTGAGATTATTGTTCTGAAGATTTGTTCTCGTGATTTCTTTGATGCTTCATAGGGTATATCAAAAACTTTGAGGTCATTGATCCGCATAGAGTTGGGAAAATCAATGTGGAGCTTCATGGGCGTATCAAAGATTGCAAAGCTCTTACTTATAGGCAGGACCTCAGAGCTAAGGAAATAGAACAATACAGAGTTCGGATGCTCCCAACACGGCAGGTATTTTGTCTGCTCATATCTGTGGACATTTACATTCCTGTTAGTTCCTTAAATTTTATTGCATTGGCTTCCTCCAAAAAGTACTAGTGTACAATCTAAGTTTCAGTTTTGATTTGGAAATTGGGCAAAAGCACATTCCCAGATGACAATTATATCAATTGGTGTGTGTATTGTTTTTGGCTGCTCCATTCTAATTCTCCTCACCTGTACCAGTGGCATCCCTTTTATGGTTATATTTTCAGTTTAGCTTGAGATGTGTAGTATTCTGTTTATTTGTAATTTAGTGTGGTATCACTAACGCCCTTTCCTGTTTATTTGGTGCGATATTTGCTTTGCAGTGGGGCTATGTTGTGGTTACTACTCCGAATGGTGTTCTGGATCATGAGGAAGCAATCAGGCAGAACGTGGGTGGGCAGGTCCTTGGTTATTTCCATTGACAAGGAGCACTGTTGTTATGACTGGACCCATTCTGTTTGGGTTTTGAGAAGCATGTTTGCCCCCCTGGCCAACTAGAAATGCAATAAAACGTGGAAATGCTAGTTGTTAAACAGGAAGGCTGTAATTTTTCTTTTGAACTGATATACCTTGTACATCTGTTGTGCATCTAGATATTTGGAGGCACATGGTTAAATGCCTGTTTCTGTTTGAGATTCTATGATCCTGGTAAGGAATAGGATTTGTCATGTATGCTTTTGGGAGATCTTTCCTTCCTGTATGGAGGGTTGAACACAAATCGGTAGTTGCGTCAGTGTCTGGGCTGTGTACCTGATCTTGGCCTTCTCATTTTATTTTCTTCCTTCGCTACTGATCCAGTTCAGGACTAACTAGTCGAATTTCAACTGTGTTCAGATAAAGAAGCTACTGTACTTGTCAAATTCAAATTGTGTCAAATTCACTGCCGTCGCTCCAACCCATAGTAACATGAAATGGGGTCGGTGCCACGTTCCACGACCCGGGAACGTCGTCCCAATTTGTGGATCGGGATCACCATGGGTCATCGTCCCAATTTTCGCTGGATCATCGTCCCCACTCCGTAGGGTCGTAAACTCTGATCGTCGTGGAGGTCACCATGGAGAAGCTCCAACATGAGACAGGCGTAATGTTGCAGCATAGATTGGGCAATAAATATGCGCGATGGCTTTGGGACAGCTCATCTAACCCTTTTATTTTATCTTTTTCTCCCTTTTCTTTGTTTTTATTGACTCTTCTATACCACGTTCCGGGGTCATCGACCCGATACTCCTTGATTCACGTATCATGTTGTGAATTTTCGTCTTAAAGATGTGTACCCCTCCGTAACACAATTTTATAAAGCATCGACCCTCGATCCCGTTCCTCGACCCAATCGACCCGGGAAATTGTGACTCTGTCCAACCACTCGCTAGTCAGTATTTACCATAGATTTACGGATGAAACGAGAACATGTACCCTTTAGAAATACTTGCAGCGTCGGCAGAACAAAGAAGGGAGTTTTTCAGGGGAAATATTATGGGAAAATGCAGAAAAGATGACACATTGCTGACTGTAAAGCATATCGAGCTAATCATGCCACCTAAAATACAAATCATTCGTATCTGGACCACCATTAATAATGCTGCAATCCGCAGCCCATCGATCACCACGCAATTCGTCAACTGCACCCCCACTGTCTCATTCTCGTTAGGGGCTTATTTGCATATAACCCAATCTCGTTCAATCTGTATGTGGGTTAAGAGTGGAAAAACTAGTTTCCCACCTCAATCCCTCTTGATACCTATGAATTCAAGGGGATTAATATGTTTTCAATCAAAATCTAAATTAGGTGTCACATAAGCAAATATGATGACATTGCACTATAGTTATGAAGAGGGAAGAGGTTTTATCTAATAAAAAAATGCTGTGCGATCTTTACAAATCATTAAAAATGTTTGACATCGGCGTTCATGCGTTAAATGATATGATCAGTCTGTGAAAAAAATGATATTACTGCATTAGAGGATTGTTTCATGAGGTGTGTTACGGTGGTTGTAAAGTACCAGCAGGGACCAGCCGGTGCTGCAAGTGACCACAGGGTACCTTCCGGTACCTGGTTTAAGAAATTAGAATAATGGAGAAAATGAAGACAAGGGCATTAAGGTATTTTTGTCCTGTATTTCTGAGACAGGGAGGAAGCAGCAGCAAACGCACGCATCCGCAACCGTCCCGCCGCCACCTCCCTTTCCTTTTCCTTCCCTCCGCATCTGTCTCGCCGCCATCTCCATAGCACCAGACCCGCATTGCACCGGGATCCTCAGTCTAGTGCGGCGCCGCCCGATTCCTCCGGTCTCCCCGCCACTCCCGTGACCAGATTACCCGCACATCTGCTCCGCCGCTTGTGAATCGTCTGCAAATCCTGGCCGGCGCGCGCCAACTGGGAGGTACTCTCCTCTTAACCCTATTCTGCTACTGCATAACCTTGTGACATCCGAGAGCTGGATCCTCCATCGTTGTGATTCTCATCTGTCTTGGGTGATTGTGTGGAGCCTGATTGCCCCGTTGTTGGTGACAGGAAGAGCAGTCTGATCCAGGCAAGTGTGTGTACTGCTACTGGATTGGTTCAATTGGAGGCTTCAGTTGCGGCTTCTTTACCAACGAAATTGTAAGGCATTCTAGTCTTCGGCTCGCATAAATTTTACATGTATGTGACTGTCTTGCTGTCAGTACCATGTATCCATGAAATGAGTAAAATATAGACACGCCACAAGCCCAGAAGCATTACGTGACTGTGGTGTTGATGAGTACAATTCATCCTGAGGTTGATGGGATCATTTGCATTGATGCGATTGTAGCAATGTGGTTGTTCTATGGCATTCATGTAACAGACCTATGTTGATATTGTAATTTAGCAGTTAAATGGATGGCATGGCATCCATAATGCTATGGCATATGATATCTAGTAAAGTATTGAAATACATAGGTTGTATTGTACACAGATTATTTTTAGTGAAGTGCTTGAAGTTTGTACTTTGGTCTTGAAATTAGGTCTTGACAGTGTAATTGAGTAGTTGAATGGATGGCATGGAATGTGTTAATTATCCATTGGCATATCATTTGTAGTAAAGCATTGAAATACATATAGGTTGTTTTGTATTTTTCAGTGCCGTGCATTCCTGGAGGAATTGAATTTTTTTCATGCACCTAGATCATTCATGTTTTTTTAGCACAGTATTATTCTGTCGAAATCGCAAACCCAAAGACGTGGTAGTTCTTGTTATGTGCAACTTTTTGATGAATTGGTTGTTCTATGCAGGATGACATGGCCGATTTAAGTGCTGAGTCTCTATCAGAGTACTATGAAATTATTAGCAGGTTGTTTGATAGAGAGGAAGAAGGATTTGAGTTTTATAACAACTATGCATTGGAGAAAGGGTTTAGTGTGCGGAGAGGCTATGTTGAGCGGGACGAAGCCAAACAGATTTGTCTAAGGAAATTAGTATGCAATCGGCAGGGGTTCCGTGGAGTAGAGCATATGATGAGAGAAAATAAGAAGAGGAAGCCGCGGAATATCACGCGTGTTGGGTGTGAAGCTAAATTGGTGATTGCAAAGGATAAGAACACATGCCGGTGGTATGTGAAGGAGTTCATTGATGGTCACAACCATCCTTTCGCCCCAAAAGAGCTTGCTTGTCTGTTGCGTTCACATAGGAGAATCAGTAACGAGCAGAAAGCCTCAATTGTAGAGATGGGAATATGTGGGATCCGCAAACACAAAATGTTTGATATTTTGGATATGCAGTATGGTGGGATGGACAGTATTGGGTGCACAAAGAGGGACATATATAATTTCTGCTACCGTTATAAGCAGGAGAACATTGCTGCCGGTGATGCTAATACGGTGATTCGTCACATGAAGGCACGGAAAGAGAGGGATCCAGAATTTTTCTTCAAGTATTTGGTCGATGGGGAGGGTCATCTAAATGGATTGTTTTGGTCTGATAGTCAATCCCGGCTTGACTACGAAGAATTTGGTGATGTAATTGTTTTTGACAGCACATACAGAACTAATAGATACAATATGCCGTTTGTTCCATTTGTTGGGTTGAATCACCATAGGAGCACTGTTATTTTTGGATGCGGAATTATTTCTCATGAAACAAGTCAAGCATATGAGTGGATGTTGCGAACGTTCTCTATTGCCATGGCACAGAAACACCCGGTGTCTGTGATCACTGATGGAGACCTTGCAATGCAGAGGGCAATCAGGGTGGTTTGGCCTAATTCTAACCATAGGCTGTGCATATGGCATATTGAGCAGAACATATTTCGTAATTTGCATGACGAGGACCTTAGGGAAGGATTCAGGACATTTCTGTATGATTGTTGTAACACAGAAGAACTTGAGAGAAAATGGGTGGAGTTTCTAGAAAGGCATCAAGTTACTAGTGAGGAGACATGGTTGCATCAGATGTATCAGATGAGGAACCTATGGTGTGCTGCATATCAAGAGGGAAAGTGTTTCTTAGGATTGAGGAGCAATCAACGGAGCGAGAGCCTAAACTCTACACTTCATACGCACCTTGATGGTAAAATGTCATTATTTGATATGCTGCAACACTATGAGCATTGTCTCTATGACTTGCGTGGTAATGAGGGGAGGATGGACATTGTAGCATTGCAGTCTGTTCCATTCACAGAGCCAAATGCTTCAAATATTGAGAAAGATGCTGCACAAGTGTTCACGCCTGTAGTATTTGACTTGGTCAAATGGAGCATAGATGCTGCCGACAAGTGTATTCTCAGCGAGATACTAGATGGAGATGGGGTGAATGTATACATTGTGGCTAAAAAGGATAGGTGGGATCAGAAGTTCGAGGTGCACTGTCAGTTCAATGAAGCATGTATCTCTGGAATTAGGTGCTCGTGCCTTAAGCTAAAATGCAGAGGCACACCATGTTCGCACATATTCTATGTATTGGGGATATTGAAAGTAGATCGAATTCCCAATTGTTGCATTCTCAATAGGTGGACGATGAGTGCAACGGGTGCATTTCCTCCAAATAGAAAGAGCAGCATGTATGATTATTCAAAAAGCCTGGAGAGGTACCATGAGTTAAGAAATTTAAGTCAGGCAACATCCTTCAGGGCATCTCGGTGTAATGATTCGTATCAGCGTCTGAAAAGCGTTCTGGAAGCAGAAGCTAGGGCCATGGAATCATCTAGTGGTAATAATGAAGGCATAAGGTATGGTCCAGAACTTGCACAAACCCATCAAGATGAATCTGCAAACTTGGGAAAGGTTCTAGATCCTATACATGTTAAAGGCCGAGGTGCACCGAAGAAAAGGATGAAGGCAATGAAGAAGAAAAAAGCAACGGTCACATGTAGTCGGTGCCATCAGGAGGGTCACAATCGGCGTACCTGCTTCAAGAAAAACAAAATGGTAACTCTGTCGAAATGTATAGTTTTTCTTGTGCTTAGCTGCTTCATGTTATTCACGTGGCATTAATTATCTTGTTAATTTGTAGAGACACAAGGTGCCAGATTCTTGGTAAAAAGAAAAAACTTCCTGTACAGATGAAAAGTTCTTAATGATTTGCTTCTCGTTTGCAGAGGTATGAAGAATATCCTTGTTGATTTCTAGATTCCGGACCATGTCCATGATGTGTATAATCATTTTCAATTGTTACGGTGTCCACTTGCTTGGGCATTAATAGGAACTCTCATTGTTTTCCTCCCTGTGTCTCTTTATGGGCAAGTCTGAACCAAAGAAGTCTGCATAATCTTTCATAACAAACCATCAGTCATATGACCAGTAGACAGTTGCATTTTAGCTTCCTATTATCACTAACTGGTTTTGGTTTGTACACTGGCTTCATCAGCTGACAATTTCTTTTCAGATCATACATGACCAGCTGAATTGAAACATTCACAGTTGTCGAGTGCATGCAATTGTGGTCACGTAAATGCTGAACAACCAGAGTGAAAGCAGAAGTACACTGTCCTGGGGGATACATGTGTTTGCGATAGTGTTTGGTTGATGCAGTATATTTTGAATTAACTTCACAGGAACATTTTTGGTTTTGTGAGCAGAGATGTCAGGTGAGACTGTTGCCTGGAGCACCTAGAGCTGCGTTAGTGGATGGTAATTGATTTGAAACGTCTGTTATGTTTTAGTTGTATGCAATTGGATGGTTTTATATGATTGTGTAAACTATCTTTGCGGTCTGAATCCTTGTGTGTTATGGTACGATGAAGTGTAATAAGATATAAGGGATGAGACCATTCATATATTTCTGGGGTCTTCTCATGACTGAAGGTCCATGTTTATTATCTTTGTAGAACTAAAGAATGCTGTCATCTTGAGGAGCTGATTGATTGTGAACTACCTAGCCAGCAGGTAAGAGTGACAGAACACTGTTGTTGAATGCAGGACCATCACCAATCCACCATCAAACGAGTATTATGAGCATGTGTCCACTTAACACTGATGTCTTTAGAATGAGCTTCTGTCTGAACTGAGTTTTGGCCAAGAATGTCATTGCAGCTGGAAATTATTGTAGTGATAAAATTATATGTCTATAACGGAATCAAACTTATATATATGCTATTGTATGTTTGAGGGTACCATAAACACGAATGCTATCATTTTATCATTCAGTGACAACAGCACGGCTCCAAATGTCATAAAGAAATGAATTATACTACCAGTAATGAAAAGTAATCCAACCACTTATACATGAAGAAAATGTTTTTCCCTCTTCAAATATTGTGACAATTTAAAGAGTTCACAACCGAAGCTCAAACTTGAAACTCAACGCATGATAACAAATACTCAAACTCGATCACACTTATTGATTTTCAGGAGAACGCAGAAGCATTATGCCATCGTTTTGGCCTCGTCGCTGCTAGGACTATTCACTGCTTTCCCGCGATGTTCAACTACATGTTGCTTCCAAGGTTGCAAGGAGTCGTCTTCATTAGATTCCATATCCCTCTTATTTCCAGAAACTAAATTACTATCTGATCCTTTTTCAAATGATTTGGTTGGATCCTGATGCAACTCCTTGGGCCAACCCTGAAAAGAATCACATATTAGAGTCAAACATAGAGCCCATGCAACTTCTTTTCATGATTGATCATTGACAAACAATATAACCAACCTGATCATCACCATCATATTCACCACCGTCATCATCATAGGCATTGCCAGAATCTTGGTCACTCTCATCATCTGTATTTTCATTCACGATGTACAAGTCACCAGTCTTCCTTCCATGATGCAAGAGTAATAGTTCCTCAACCTGTTCAGGACCAAACATCCTAACTACGCCTTCAGGGACTTCCCTCATGGGGTCGAGGAAGTACAATTCTGCATCCCCTTTGAAGCCAAATTCAGCCAAATGTTCCACAAATAGGTGCCACTCCACTTTGAGAGGTTTCTTAAATCTTATTAATCCAGTACTTCCACCAATGTAGCCATTGGGGTTAAAAGAAAAGCGTCCCCTGATATGGACGTTAAACTCCATTACAAGATCTTTATCTTTTTCTTCTTTGCAACCAGTGGCTGGTAGAATCTCCATTGGCACTTCTGTCATAGGCTGCAATTGTTATAGGATGCATAATTTTGTTAAAACTGATAATAAACATTTTAAACGTATAAGAAAAAATAATTTGTTGTACCACAACCTTGCAATGAATGGACTCTTGCTCACGTTGTATCATCATCAAGTCCAATTCCGCACGAGCCTGTAGCTTTGCAGAATCTATTTCCACTCTTTGCGTCTCTATCATTTGATCCGTAGATGAATCTGATTCTTTAAGGATCTTGTCTGTAATGTCCCTTTCGAGCTTTATCTTCTTGTCAGTGTTGTCGCGCTCATTCTGTATAGCCCTGTCAGTGGCCGCACGCACTTCCTGTAGCTTTAGTTTTATTTCTACCCGCTGGAGCTGAATCTTCTGGTCCATATCCTCTCTCTCCATCTGGATCTTCTGATCCTCCTCTGCTCGGGCCTGTAGAACCTTTGGGTCCATTTTCCTGCAACATGCAACCGCAGGATATCATCAGATGATCTGACGAGGACGTCAAAAATCAAGATACTTCAAAATCTTAAGAATATACGCACAGTGAACATTGCAAATGATAATTTTCAGTCTGTGTACCGATAATCACTCAACACTGACAATAGTATATTGAATCCTGCTCTGTTCATTGAACTAGTATGACAGTATATACATGGCAAAAAACGTCAAAGTGTACTCCTCAGTCATATGCTTTACCGGAATATGATAAACATAATTGTACCGACTGAGATCTGAACAAAATCGATAAAATTCAAAAGCTATGAAACATGTGAACTGAATTGGATGTCACCATGTGTATGGTAAACAGGTAGATTTAACCAAACAGGTAGAACTAATGGCTAGTATTCCGGCTATTAGATACAATAAGGTAGAATTCAGAAGCTATGAAACAGGTTCACGAATCAGTGAATCAACGAGGACTGAGAAGCATGTTAACTACCAAGGAATATCACTGAATACACATCACCAAGCACATCAGATTGAGACGCCATGTTTCATGATCTTAAAACAAAAGGACAGAACAGCCGTGTAGATGAGAATGCACTTACTTGTTTTTGTTTGCGAGGTTCACAAATCGGTGGGTAGACTATCAGCAAAGCAATCCAAGGGTGTCTAGGGATCACGATGGTGCTGCTTCCTGGAGGCGTATATGCAGGAGAGAGGGATCAGAACGGAGCATATTCATGATGCAGAATATTCAGTCGTCATCAATAGAAGTACCAACCTGGAAGTGCCACCTCGCCGTATGCAGAATGGATCTAGAGTTCAAGAAGAAGAAAACGGTGCTGCGGTTTAAAAGGGTTCGTGGGCATGGGGTATGGGCAGCGACCTCCCAGAAATACGGTGAGGTGGTTTACGTTTCACGCTTTATCGAATCTGTTGATTGGACCACGATGAAAGATGGTGGCCATGTATTACATGTACAAAAAAGGGAAGAAGATATGATGGAACATAGAAGAGGTTGTGGTGCAGTGGTAAAGCCCATAGATTTGTGTTGAAAGAACCTGAGTTCTAGCCTGTGGCAGCACTATATTTTTTCCTTAATTTTTTGCTTATTAAATTGTTTTTAATGATATTAGGATTTGAACATGTTTGAACAGATTTGTGTTCCTTTTTTTGGCTTATTACAAAGTTTCAACAATTTTTTTTGGGCTTACACACCATGTCACATATGTTCCAACTTTCAAGAGTTCAACTATTTCCTTAAATTACATGGATCAAGCTGATCCGTTTTCTAGTACTAAGAAAATTGAGAGAGTTGAGCTAGATTCCACTATCTAATTGAAGGACTATACTATCAAGTTGGCTTATTACAAGGTTTTCTTTATAATATCACGATTATTGAATAAAATATAAGAAGAAATGATTTGTCGAAAAAAAATAAAAGGTCCACAAAATATGTATGACCGAGTCGATCCTATGATCACCCAGTTGTAGTGAAAACAACTACAGAGAGCCAAACCATTGCACTATTGAGGTGGCTTTGTTCAATCTCGATCTTGTAACATATTCGTTAGTTTCTCTAAAGCCTAGCCATGAAGCAACCTGGCATGCTCTCTTATCACAGTTGACGCAATCTTTCTTGGGCCAAAAGAAGACGGCCTACTCGCTAACCTTTTTGTTGTAGCATTTTTATTTATTTCCCTGAAGCCTAGGCATGAAGTAGATGCATTCTGCTCCGAGTTGATGCAATCTCCTCGAGGAAACAAGACGGCTTCCTCGCTAATCTTATTGGGCCAAAACAACACGGCCTGCTTGCTAACCGTTCTTGGTACTTTATTTCACTAATTAATTGCATATTTGCCGCCGACAGTAATGCCCAACCATGATTTTTCATTCCAACTTTGGACAGTACTAACAAATGAACACGTTGTGGAAAATACAGGGAAAATAGCGGACAACTGGACCACATCATACAGAATGGTTAGATTTGTAGCAATATCCTCATCCACGTTCGCGTTGCCAACAACAAACATCCTATTTCCACTGCCGTCGGTGGATCCACAAAATAATAGGCAGTAAAGAAGGGGAGTCTGTTACATCGGCAAACATACGACGGGCTGACGGCGACCATACACGCACGTCCATTGCCGGCGATCGCACCAGAAGATCACCAGCGGCCACCTCTCCCTCGTCCAGGTAAGTGGAATCATCACTCTGAACATTTGGAGGTACTGTTTCATTGATACAGAAGTTTATATGAACAATGGTATTCAGTTGCCCAATGCAAACTACACAAGAAATCGAGATAATTCAAATACCACCAAAAAATGTTGAACTCACCCATTCGCATATGTTGTCTTGGTCCTCCCATCCTTTGAGATCTAGAGTTTGGGACCTGCATAATGCTTATAGTTCTATCACTTAGTTTCTGCTTACAGTACAAAGTTCAGAAGAACACTAACAAGCTTTGACACAAAAAACTAAATAGCCTTGACATACCAGCAATCTCACCAGCATGGTTGCATTTCACATTTGCCCTCATTACTGCCAGTAGAGATTACTTCCAGATTGAAGTCAGGTTCTTCTATTTTCGCTCCTAGAGAGAGACCATACTTGTTTTGTGATGTAGACTCCCTTGTTCTATACTGCAAATATCATCATTATAAAATTATTTATGTAACAATTTCCTTCCTAAGATGCAACAAGAAAATTTTAAATAATCAGCAAAATATCTCTGAACCTCTGTACATTTCTTTATATTTTCATACATGATTCACATATAAAGAGGATTCATGAGCCATGGCATCAGCTACCTTCTTGTTGTCTTGACAGGTATAGGGATTGTAATTCCCATAAAAGACAAATTGTTACAATATTACTGAGATGAGCAATTGCACACAAGAGATTCCATTGGGAGTAACTCCAGAAGAGGTATATATACTGATACAACCTGTAAATTCTCTCTTTCTACATACGGTTCATTTCGTCTTGCCCACAATTCATGTTGTTTGCAGCTAAATAAGCATGGAGACATGAGGTTAGCATGCTCACCAACAAGATATGCTAACACAGTACAGAATTTATCACAAGGTCACAAGGATGCAATTCAAAGAATTGGATTTGGTGGTCTCCTACAGTTGAATCCAATTTATCTGCGCCGTTTTATGCTTGTGAGGCTTGCCAAACGATATAACATTCAACTTAACTGTTTTCACATCTGTAACACGGATATTGAAATGACTCCCTCAGATGTTAACCTAATAATGGGTCTTCCGATACAAGGGTATGATGCAAATATCCGTACAAAAGCACAAATTAACCAGGAACTGTTCCAAGCGTATCAAACAGACAACAAAATTAAGCTGAACACCCTACAGGATAGGCTTCAAACCTCAACAGTACCAGATGATCACTTCAAGAGAATATTCGTCTTGTTCACCATAGGCATCATTCTAGCACCGACCACAAAGGATTGGGTTCACTCTAAATATTTGTCGCTTGTTGAAAACGTGGAAGACATTTCCAAGTTCAACTGGGGCCATTTCACATTGACTTTCTTGTTGGGTTCCATCAAAAAGTTTCTTTCAAAGGAAGAAATTAATCTCCAGGGGAATTTACCTTTGCTTCAAGTAAGTCTTATTGCATCGGTAACCATTTATTAGATAAAATACAATACTCTTATGCTGCACAAAAAATGATTTATACAGTTTTGGTATTGGGAGCGCATTCAAGCTTATAGCAACCGTGGTGTTTCATATTCTCTTATACCCCGACCGCTCATGGCAAGATGGGATGAGCAAAATGCAAGGCTAAGAGATGGAGCTTACGAAAAGGACAACCTAGATGGAGGAGTGGTAAGTATGGAGCAATCACTAATTATTTCTTTTTTCACATTTCATTCCGATGACTTACACAACATCACCCTTGCAAGGTGATAATGGAACTATCTGTTCAAACCGCCAGTCCAAGAAATAGCAACACTACGGCAACACCCGTTGGAACCAGTAAGAAAAAGAACAACATTCCGGCACCAACCATGCCAAGCCATGAAGAGAGACAGTCCCATCAAAATGTCAACAATCAAGATCAGTCAGAGCTCTTTCTTAGTAACCAACAAGTAAGAAAACCCATCAAAGCGACATCATATCTCTCTGATTTTTTATCCAAGCCTTCTTTAAACAGCAGCTTCATATGGAACTAACCCTAACCGTTTCTTTAAGTACCTGATTACTTAAATTAATGTCACAGGTGAACACAATACTTCAATTTGTCAACAACAAGCTTCTAGATTTTGAAACAGATATAAACAGACAAGTATTGGAAATACAGTACAAATTAGATAAGAAGATTCTTGAGATCAAGAAAGAGCTGACACAAATTAAAAATGAATGTTCTAGTATGAGAATGGAATTGAAGGTAAGGGATAATACAAGATTGGTTTCACCTGCATCTTTCTTTATATTTATAAATGTGTTTCACCTACATCTTTATTTATGTTTATTAACTTTTTTCTAGGAAATTAAAAACCAAGTTTCGAACAACGCACCGTCAGTGCCAAAGGCTGTATATTTCAAGGTAAAAAATAATAGCCCAACACCTCACTGAAATGGTAATTCATAAATTCATATCCTGAACTTTTGTAGGAACCGTCCCCTTTAGGTGATAAAAAATCAGGCTCTACTAGTCATGGAGATGAATCGCTACAAAGGCGTGCAAAACCATCTTACACACCCACTGTGGAAGCTTCTTTACAAACCAACAGGTCCAAGACACCTGCCCCTAAACCTCATATTCCACCACGAAATGCTAATTTCGCTGATGATTACTCCCTCAACGAAGTGGACATAGAGGTGGGCAGGTTCATCAGGATGAGTTACAAAGATGCGACTGTAGTTCGAGTTGGTGACCATGACATTACTGTTGATATGTTAAAGCAAACTATCACACAAAAATTCATCATGGACACAGTAAGGCCCTATCATCCCCATCTCTATGTACCATTCCAACTTATGAATAATCTTACTAGACTGCAACTTTCTCAGGTTATTGATGCATATGCATGCATCAGTAATATGGAGAATGATTCAACGTCGGTCCTTACCACTTTTCAAACCAGAAAGCTTACAGGAGAACACGGGGGTATCTTGTCACACCCCAAATTTTCTAAATTTGGGATGTGAATAAATAATATAAATAAACACAATGATTAAAACAACATATAATATATATATATATATATATAAAATTTATAAAGTTTATAAAATTTTATAAAAATTTGGAATGATTCTGTTTAATTTATAAAATTTTCCAAGGTTTAAATAATTAACAGGGAATATATATATATATAATATAAATACATGTATTCTAATATCAAAACAATAAGTGTTTATAACTCCCTAAAATTCATCACAATTAAATTTAAGCAACCCTATGAATTTTCTAGGATTTATTAAGGCTTAAATAAATTTTCTAAGAATTAATTGGAGTTTCTAGCCTTTTTATCAATTTAAATATCACATTAAATAATTATTTTAGTCAAAATAAGTTTTTGTTGCATTCATGCTGTTGCATATATTTTTGGTTGCTAGTAAATCAAGTTGGAATTTAAATTCTGTTTAAATTCGAATTTGATTTGCATTTGATTGAGTTTTAGAAAAGTTTAAATCGCTGAGTTCGTTTTCGCTCCTTGAAGTCTTGGCCCAGTTCAACTTTGCCCCTGGACTTTCTCTTCCGTTTCCTTTTTCCTTTTCCCCGGCCGGCCCATCTCCCTGCTTTCGGCCCACTTCGGCCCGTCCGGCCTCTCCCCCGCCGCTCTCTCTTCTCTGTCTCTGGCAGTGGGGACCCCGTGTCAGTTCCTTCTTCCCCATCCGACTGGGACTCTGTCCCGAGTCCGACTCCCTTCCGCCGCCGAATCCTACCGCCTCACGCCTGCCCGAGCTCCGGTTCCCGGCCTATAAAGCGCGGCCGCCACCCTCGTTTCCCCCTCCAAACCAACCGAAGTCGAGCCCTCGCAACCCGAGCACCAGAGCCGCCGCTTTCGCCAAGTTTCGCGCCGCCGCCGTCGATTTGCGTCGTCGCCGTCGTTTCTTCGCCGTCAAGCGTCCCTAGAGGTTCGCCTCAACCTTCCAGTGCTAACCATCATGTTTTGCCCGAATTTTGGTCGCGCCTCGAGCTAATCTCGCTCGTCGTCCGTTCAACAGCGCCGCCGCCCGCCATCCTTCGTCGTTGGCCGCCGTCGCTGCATCCTCCTCGTCGAGAACCCCCTCAGTGAGTTCGCAAACCTTTCCTCTTGTTTCCCGTCCAATTCTCGTCGCGTATTGTGCACCGTAGCTTCGTGTTCACCTTTGACCGAAGCTTCCGCCCCGTTCATGGCGCCGCCGCCGTCGGTCGTCGTCTCCATCGCGCGTCCGTCGTCCAGAACCCCTTAGGTGTGCTCGTCGTGGTCCGGTGAGTCCCTGGGACTTGGTCCCGTGGCAAATCGAGCTCCGTAGCCTCCGATCGGGTTTACTCCGGCGATGCGCCGCCGCAGCGCCGCCGCTCTGTTTCTCGCCGGCGATACCCCTTCGGCCGTTTTATTCCCGACCGTCCGATCTGCAACCCACGGTCGAGATTAGATCCCATCCCGAGTCAAATATGAAGAAAACGGTCAACCTTGGTTATTTTACAAAGAAGCCCCTGAGTTTTCTGGAAATCAACCCGCGGTCCAATTTAATTTAAAAATAATTGCGAATAGGTCCTTTTTCTTTTATTTTAGCCCCTGGAAGTTTTTAAACTTTGCCAGCAAGTCCCTGAATCTTAGAAAAATCATATCTTTTGCGTTTTAACTCCGTTTTAATCCGTTTTCGTTGCGTTAGATTCATATCAACTTAAACTACGCGTTAGTACTGTTATTTACACCATATTTTATTTCTGAATTTTATTTAACATTAATTTAATTAAAGGCTATTTTAATGCGTCTTTCTAAATTAAAATATAATTAATGTTTAAACTCGGTTTTTCATGTCAATTATGAATTTGATTAATATTTATTCCATGTGTTTTGTAAATAAAAGTTGACTAAGGTTATATCTCGATTTTCATAAATAATATTAACTTGATTAACACTTATTTCTTGAGCGTTCTAAATAAAATTGAATTAGATAATATCTTGGTTTCTTTAAATAATATTAACATGATTAATATTAATTTTATAATCTTTCTAACTAAAATTTAATTAGGCTCTACCTTGTTGCTTCATAAAACTATGTTAAATTGATTAATGTTTATAATCACTAGTTCTCTAATTAAAAGCTAATTAGAGTTAAACTTCGAGTTTTCATAAGTAATTGTCAATCTTGATTAATGTTAACATAATTATCATTCATGAGTTTTCTGAATAAAATATAAATAAGTTCCATCTTGATTTTTTTTAAAGTGATATTAATTTGATTAATAAATTACTTAAATGGTTCTTTCTAATTGAGATTAAACTCCGGCTTTTCATAAATAAATGTTAACTTTGATAAATATTGACTTAAATGTGTTACAGTTATAATACTGACTAATTCAACACCGTTCATAAAATTATTCGGTTAGATGTTCTCATATAATCTATTTTAAGTTAATACTTTAATTAAAATAATTTGTTCTTGAATATTTACAATTAAAAATATGACTAGTTTAACTAGAGTTATAAAGTTATTTGATTTGATAAACATGTTCCTTTAATTAAAGCCAACTTAGAAGTTTCACTTCCAAGTAATTTGATTAATAAACCTTCAATGTGACTTTGTTCTAGTGTTTTCGTTTTGCTCATTAATTATCTATCTATTAAGTTTTCTCTATAAAATATGATTAAGTAATATTTCGGATTTTAATAAGCTTATGTAAAATTGATTAATGAGTATTAAACTAGATTTCAAACTAAAAGGTGATTAGCGTCAAACTTAATGCTTTCTTAAATGAGTATTAATTTATGTGAATGTCAACATAAATGTGTTTTATCAATAATATTGATTAGTTCAACCTGGTCAATAAAAGTTAATCAATTAGATGCTCGCATCTGTTTTTATTACTAAAGTTATGTGTTTAATTTCATAATGTCTGCAAAAGAAATAGTTATAAATAAAATACATTTTTGGTTTCACATATTTAAATATAATTCAATCAATTTCCAGGAAATAGTCTCTTATATATGATTTTTTTTATCAAAGTAAAATTTATAAAGCATATAGTGATTCCTTTTATAATCTAAAGTCTTCCGCTAGTTTTAAGTTTTCAATCATAGTTCTGTTCTCAGCCTTTCCTATGCTTCTAAACCCAATCCTGCTAGTGCACCCTACGTTTCTCACTTAGTCCCTATTCTGTTTTGCCAATCAATCTGTCTCCAACATTTATCTTATCCAATAAATTCATCGGCCAATGTTTCCAATGTCCGCAACACTCTTTTCTGCAATCCTGTCGCTAGTTCATCTTTTCTGAGCCATATCACTAAGTTTGAGTATAGATCTTTTCTTACGTTGTGGTTTGCAAATCAATATTATTTTAATTTTTAACTTTATATTGCTTCAATGATATGGTGAGAGTTACTATGTCATTGTATTGTAATATAAAATTAAATTATTAAAGTAATATATTATTGTTTGAGATCCTCGTATTCATAAATCCTCTGTACGTGTGATATTCCTTGTGCCAATTAAAGCTCTGCCATGAATCCTTCATATCTTTCTTTCTTTCTTTAGTCTTCGTGGTCCTTAGGTTCTCGTAACCATAGTAACGAGCTTTATCCGTTAGTGCGCTCTTTTAAAAGCTTCTCTTTTGATTGGTGTATTGTTCTTAGTTGTATATTGTTTGTTTGCTTGTTTAGCTTCTTCTTGTGCTTGATGATTGCTGCGAGTAGACGGAACGTTGTTCAACTGAAGAAGACTTTTGAAGATATTTTGAGCAGCTATACTTTGGAGAAAGGCAAGTGTATTATGTCATGCAAATGTCCTAATAATTATTAATTTCACCACCCCTGCATGTGTCTTAATTTGATGGGTTCCTATTTAAGGATTTACCTAGCCACTATATTTTCCCTGTCCCTCAAACTGGGTTATTTAATTAATTTTGATGGTAGATGATGCTTAGTTTGCTCAACTGGGATTGGTTAATTGAACCCCTACTCTATGTTCCATATATTCTTTTTAATAATTAATTGGCAAGATCATATCTTTTAATCGGAACATGGAGAACCACCCAGGAAAACAGTGCAACCATAAGTACTATATGGCTCTGGTCTTGGCTGATTAATTAGAGACTTTAGTGGATGGTAACCTTACCCGAAAGGGGCATGGGGGGCGGCGGTTGACGGGGTATAGCTCGGTCCTCTTGAGCTGTGGGCTTTGGTAAGAGACAGACCTCATTAGGGAGGGTTATACTTTGCTTCGGAACCGGAAACCTTAGCGGGTTACTATTTACTAAGGAATCTTTGTAAAGGCCTCGTAGCGTCCCTATGCGGTCACACCTCGGTAGTGTGATTTAAGAGGATTGGCCCCCTCGGCATGGTTGGGTTTAAAGTTCTTTTGAACTTTTACGCGGCTTATGGTGAAAGTGTACAACCTCTGCAGAGTGTAAAACTGTTATAACAGCCGTGCTCACGGTCAAGAGCGGCCTGGACCCTTACATGATAATCATACTTGAACAAAGATCTAAATCGTGGTTACTTGAGTTATGTTGGGAATATGACATTCATTAATTTGTGGGTGGTATATACTTTCATTTGCTAGTAAATAGTTGCTTAATAAAACTTGACCAACTAAAAATGCTTACTGCAGTATTGGTCAGCCAACCTTTTTGCCGCAGCCTTGTATGTCATATTACATTTGCTGAGTACGTTACGTGCTCATACTTGTTGCCTTCCTTTCTTTCTTTGTTGTATCTACGACAACCGGAATGCTGCTCAGTTTGGGAGAATTTAGAGGATTTTCACTGCTGGTTTTGAGGAGTTCTAGGCGTACGCAACCCCCAGTCGACTGCCTGTGAAGTTTGGAGCCTTCGTTTCCAGGATACGCTGTATACTCTGATAGACTCGTAAGTCATTTATATAGTTTATTTTACGTGATACTTTATCTGTTATTCACATTCTGGCTTACTGTATGTGTGAAACTTGATCCTGGCATACATACAGTGTACACTCGGTTTGTTTTCTAAAACCGGGTGTGACATATTCCTAGGGGATGCGAAAGTCCATACATAGGCCCTATTGCTAACAAATGCATAGGAAGAGATATGGTACGTATTATTGTCTATTATCTTTACTCATTTAACCCAACCAAACTCTATGCAATGAATATTTTTTTAGTTACAGGTATTTGTCCCAATGAATGTATGCGATAATCATTGGCTTCTAATAGTGCTCAATTTCAAAAAGAATGAAGTTCAGGTACTCAACTCTATAGCCTCAAACGGATTCCGCGACGAGACCAAGGAAACTAGACTGGTAAATGTGCTATTCACATACGCTTTCTACGTACTCATCTAGATTATTTTAATTACTTATATATTACACTAACAGGTGCAGTCCCTAAAAGCATGCATCGATGATGCCGTCGATTGTGGATTGGTGACAATTCATGAGCCCAACGATATTACTAGGTGGAAAACACGCTGCTATACCAACATACCACAACAGCAAGACGGGTACATACTGCACTGTCAATTTTACTATCCTACACGTGAATAGTCATAGTGATACATTGACACACCATTGCAGCCATTCTTGTGGGGCGTTTGTACTAAAGTACATGCTCGAATGGGATGGGGAAAAAATGACACATCCTTTTAGACAGGTACATGAAAGTGTAATATTATTTTCCATGCTTCTACTTATCTGTGTAGCCGATGACATACTAACATACGCTTTTCTATCCACTTTAGACACAAATTGATATTTTCAGGTGGAAAATATGTTCTAAGCTACTGTTGTCAGAATACAACTCAAGACGACAGCAATCATACAAGCAGCTTCTAACGGTTCGTTATGCTGAATAAACATTCTTTTATATATTTATCTACCTTTTAAATGTCCTCAATTACTAATACAGTGCACTCTGTCCATTATGTAGAAGGATGAATATTTTGCTAAGTACCCAGATGAAAATCCAAGTAATGATGTCGTGAACAATGATGATGTCATAGAGGTTGCAAATCCTAATGATGCAACCAAATCCAAAGAGTCAGGCAGCACAAAACGGAAACGTGGACGCCCAAAGAAAATGAACAAGACTACTAATTCTACCATTGCGCAATTTAGCACCGACTCAATCGCAGAACGTGTGCAGTCCAACAAAAAGAGGGTCAGCAAACCAGGGCCGCAATATTTGAGCCCTTACAAGAAACCGTAATAGGATTCTTCTATTTGAAAAGGTTCCTACTTTTTATCTATCATACAAATATACGCTTCCATTAAAGTTTATGTCAAACACTTATGGCAAGATTATCATGGAACTCTATATCCCATTTACTGCGCATTCTGAACAATGCATACCCTGATCACTATTTCCTCCGAACATTAGTTGATCTGGTCTGGAAACAGACTAGTCAGGAACTAAACCATCATACTTAAGCGCTGATAAATTTAATACACCTAGTTCAGGACAAAGTTTCTCTGCAGCTGAGTTCTTCAGTTGCAATACTCTTGATTCTACTTCATCCAAAAAATCCAATAAAGTATGGCAAGCTCAAAGAGCTATCAGGTTTTACAAACCACTTCAGCACATAAAAGTAGTAAAAGTGTACTACCGCAACCCTTAATTCTGGGTTCTTATATGTGTCACCATCACAACAACATTGTTTGTGCCTACGTCAGAGACATGTGAGCTCCAAATGTGGGCATTTGTCCCAACAGATTGACCAAAATCAGCAAAGATAAGGCTTCACTTCACAACTCGGAAAATTATGCGACAAGACAGAATTATACAGCTCAGATCAGCATAGTCAGACCCATTATATGGTTCAATAATCTGCACAAGTCCTAAACCATATAAGTCAGATAACGAATGACTCTATTATCTCTAGTTATTTAGCAGGATCGAATGCTCGTGTACATAAAAATAGCAATATCAAGAAGGAGAGTGCCAACTTAATCATACATTGCCGCGCTGGGGAAGAGCGAGCTCAGTTTGCCGCCGCCGATCTCGTCGCTGCAGCAGTGTCCGATGTTGCGATGACTTCCACACCTCCCCTCCCTACCGCATCCATCGAGGATGTGAGCTAGCGGCCCAGCACCCACGCTCAGGCGAGCCACCCACGCCTAGGTCAGGATCCAGGCGGAGCCTCCAGTATGAGCTCGATCCGGGAGGGCAAGCCTTGATTCACCTGTGACCGACCTCGATTCACCTAGGGAGGACCTCCGTTTGGCCGGGGGCAGGCCTCCAATCGCCGATGGAGCACGGCGAGCTGCGCCTCTGCCCAACCGAGCAAGTCAACCGGTGGATGGGAACAGCCCCATCGGTAGAATAAAAAAGCCACGGCAATGGGGGAAGGAAAAAAGGAACCGCAGCAGGAATAAGATGAAATGACCATGCTGCCCTTTGACAAATTAAAATAAATATAAAAATGTTGGTACCGAATTAAATTTTCCTGGTACCGGGCCTACTTTTTTTTTACTGGGTCCACTCATTTTTGGCACCAGGTCCACCCAATTGGTACCTTTCTCTTGGTACCTTTGAGTACCTCTTATTTCTCAGCCGTTGAATTATTGTTGATCGAGCGACATGAGCCATCCATTTTTCCTCCAACCATTATAAAAAACCTCTTGTTTCATTCATCAACTCATAACATTGATACGCCACCCTTAGAAACAAAAAAAAATCCAGTTAGGATTGGCCTAATAAGATTATAAAAACCTAACGACCATCACATTCAGTTTTCATTAATATTTTCTAAATTCTAATTAAATCATCAATCAGCAAGCTCCAACTCTTTAAACCTATAATTAGACCGATGAACTAACAGAAGCTGCTAATTGAACTAACAAAAGCAATTCAAAAGCTCCAGCTCTCCCATTCGGCGGTGTCTCCTAAAGTATTTTGTTCTGAAGGATTCCTTTTCATCTTTTGGGGAAACCTAAGTGGCTAATGCGTTGCCTTTTGAATTGCTTTTACTACAGAGAAAATCTTAGTCACTATGAGCCCCGAATGCTTTATATTGTTTGTTAAAAAAAAATCTCTGCCGGTGTAATGAGATGACGCTTTTGCGGTCTATACCTCTGACGGACTGACCCTGTAGACATACTACCGCGTTGCCGATTTTTCGAAAAGCCTGGTACTGGAAGATGCTACCATTTGTTGTTTCAATTTCAATGGTATAGTGTGCTGATTTAATTTTTCAAATTGGTGTGTAGTGTTGTATGGCCAGAACAGTCACCAGATTGCTACCGAAAATTGTAAGTAACTTACATCAGAAGTTCAGGACTCACAATTCTCATTTTTTCCTTTTTCTTTTTTTTCCACCGAACTTTTCTCTTTTTTTTCCATCGGTTTTTGTCCGGAGCTTTTTTTCTTTCTTTTTTTCCGTCGTTTTTGTCCGGTACTGTAGCGGAGTACTGTAGCAACGCGGGAAAAAGGACCAACAAAAGCAATGCAAGCAAGGGCAAGAAAGGTATTTCCCATCAAATTCTATATTTTCTGGAGCTGGAGTTGCATTCGTAGCCAAACTCGTTGAGCTAGCTCCATATTAATTGAGGTAGGCGGAGTGGAGCTGAAAAATGTGTAATTGCTGGAGCTGGAGCTGGTTTTTGTGAAGTGGAGCTCTCCCAAACAGGCCCTAAGTCGAGTTATTTTCTTAAGATTTAGTCAGTACGGTCCATCTTGGGGATATGAGTGTGTTCTTGTATTGTTTGCAATCCAACGTGGTCGATAATAATCGAAAGCAGTATTGAAACTTAATTTGTGTCCCCTGTTGTAGTTCTGTTCCGTCACTTCCGTGTATGCTAACAGGTGATCGGCCTTCATTTTATATTTCAAAGTTTGTGAAGAGGACTCTCTTATCTGAACTTGTACGAAAATTATCTCAGCAAAGTTACAAAATGTACTTCCAGCTGATCAGCTTCCTTTGAAAATTTACTAGTTCTTCAGCTTGATCTGCTCTGGTTGTAGATGTGCTGCAATTGCCATGGTTATTCAGCTGAACATCAGGAGAATAGCATGTGTTGCCTTTTCAGCTCTTAATTTATATGTACTCTAGAAGTTATTTTCAGCTTCAACTTTTCTCAGGGAAGACTTTCATTAGCTAGGAGTATTGCGAGAGCTTTAAACCTCTGTGGTTCATTAAATCAAAATTTGGTTTGTGACATTGAATAAGTGAAGTTTTCTTAAATCATTCAGTGATTTGGTTGAGTGTTTCAGTGCATTGCTGCATTAATTGTTTACTTCGATTCATTTTAAAGGACTGTGGATTCTGTTAGGATAAAAATAGCAGCCCGGCAGGTTCAGTGAATACATAATCAGCTTTATTCACTGTTGCCAGGTACAGTATTTCAGTCCATAGTCCATACCCCATTTTTAAATGGCTCTGAATCAGGTCATTTTGTGACATTTGTTTTGATTTCTGCCTCAATCCTGGATGCTTGTGTATCAAGAATCGCATACCTTAATTCAATCTAGAATTCACTGCAACACTGGTGTCGGAATATAGTTTCAGTTATTTCATTTTCGGCATTCATTTTTATGGTGAAACATTATAGCATTTGGAAATCACGGGCAACACATACGGAGTAGATATCTATGAACTGTCTTGGAAGAACAACATTACCAGGCTTCAGTAAAGCTGCAATTTGTTTCCGGTAAAGCTGCAATTCTTAACTCCTGCGTATGAAACAAGACGAATCTTACTTCAATTTTCAGGGCAAACCACAAGGATAGCTTATTCAGAGGAGGAGGAAGAAAACATATGGGAAAGAGTGGACGTCATATTGATTTCCTGAGGTAAGTTACCTCCTCTGAATAATTTGGTCATCTTCTTGCACCGTTTGTAACCTTTGTTCACACATTTTGTCGCCAATTTTCTCAGCTTATATTTCAAAAAGAAAAGTTTTCTCTGCGCTACACATGCAGGATGCTTTGTTTTTGGTGTGATGGAAACAGAGTCACGTGAGCAGCTCGTGCCTGTATCTCGGGGTCAACGTGATCTGAGTAAATTCCTTCTATGTTTCAATTCAAAATTTCCGATTTTGGGAAGCTAAAAATTGTTCTGTTATCCATACTTTCGTTTTTTGTGTACAATGTGACGTATCCTTTTCTCATCGGTCTAAAAAAATGAACCATAACTCGAGAAAATCATCTCAATGATAGCTAGATATTGCCAACTTTAACACTAACATGGATCTACATGTAATGGGATGTTAAATGCTACATGTGCGTTATAAAGTAACTACTAAATAGTAGCTAGTTTTTTCTCTTCATTTATTCTCTACGTCAGGTAGGATGATTTGATGTTGGCGGATTATATCTAGCGAGTTGATATCGTTAAAGACACTTCCATAACAACCTTCCCCAAAGTGCCCTGTATACAATTCGATGGCTTGAGGAGATCCAAAAATCTAGAATCTATCCGTCAAAATCAGTCCTTTCCTTTTCACGAGCGGCGTTACAATCAAAGTGAACATAAAAGGAGTTCCAGGAAGCACATACCTATAAGGAGTACGACTGTACGAGCTAGCTTTAATAAGTGAACTCAAGAGACAATGTAATACAGATGAGAAGCATAAGTAAATTTTATATCTAACTTGTAAGAATACAACTATAGGTGAAAACGAAAGAGGAGCACGGAAAGAGCGTTGGTTCCAGTTCCACGATATTCGCGTTCAAATCCTACTCGGAAAGAAAGACGAAAGAGCGTTCAAGTTTGAACGCGAGGTGGTCGCTGCGAGGCCTGTTTCGCGATACGCGAGTCGTGGAGGGGCCGAAACGCAAAAAACGAGAGCAGGACGGGCAGCCTGCCGGCCGGGCACGGGCTGAGATAAATTAAAGGAGAGGAGGGCTCGGGGCGGCAGAAAAAAATCCCCCGAAGCCACCGGGTCCCGTCCATCCCCCAACCTCCTCGGCTCCTCCTCCTCCACACCGCGGCGCGGCGGTGTTGACCCACCCACCCGCTCCTTCCTCCCCCACCCCATCAGCGCTGGAGGCGGCGGCGGCCAAGTCCCCTGGACCCTTCGGCGGCGGCGCGCGGTTATGCCGAGAGGCTCCCAGGTGCGTCCAATTCGAGCCCGCTTCGGTCGGATTGATGGATTGGTTGATTGGGGGGAGAGCGGCGGGGGGCTCGGCGGGGTTCAATTGGGGCTGTCGACGGGTCGGAATTCGGCGTGGTCGATCGGAGCGGCGGCTGGCCGATCGGCGCCGCGCGTAGCGAGATCCGGGGAGGAGATGGAGATGAGGGGCGTGGTTCGTGTGATCGGATCCATGCGAGATTCGTGAGCTCTGAGGGGTTCAAATTTCGTTGGAGGTTGATGGGGTGTGGAGAATTGGTGTGCCCGGGGGTCATTTGGGTGTTTGGCTTGTGAAATTGGACCGTGATTAGCTATATTTTTCGGTGCTTTGCTTTGTTTAGGGTCACGCGATTCGTGGAATTGGACCACGACTAGCTATGTTTTCGGTGCTCTGCTTTGTCTGGGATTACGTCCCTATTCTGGTGTGCTATTGTATAACCAATCATGCTCAATTACGCATCATCTTATCATCCTAGCAAATGATGCTTAAATCGTGGATATATGTTGATTACCGGTGCGATGCCTAGTTGTGTTACTCATGGCTGCACAGTTTGTGATAGATGTGATTGTGCTGGACTCAGATTTTTGGTTATTCTGTAATTATGGTCAGTTCCTAAGCTTGTATAAGAAGTATATATGCTAATTGGGACTCTTATGTGATGTCATTCAACATGCCAGATATGAAAAACATCAATTAGGTTGAATTGTTGAGATCTTTGAGTATAGAGCATTGTTCATTGTAGAGCTTTGGTGTTGTTTAATGCATCCATGCATGCTTGTGCTATGTTTATTTGCTCCTATGTAGTCTGCTTAGATAGGTTCTGTTGTCTCATGTTACTTCCTTTTCACATGGCGGTAGCCTGCCAACTTGTTACCTAATTACCACCTTCTATACCTATGTGCAGGTTTCATCACCGTGCTCTGCTGGAGTTATAGCATTGTCAGCAAGGATATGGAGTACACCCCTTATGCAGCAAGTTCCTCTGTATCCCACATCTCGCTGCTCGAGGAAGTTCTTGGCTGGAGGTTTTGTCTTTACGGAGACTTCCTTGTCATCTCTTTTGTCAACTGCACCTGAGGATCACGCCGCGTTTAGCGACTGGTCCCATGCTGTCAGACATTAGAGTCGCCTAGTGATTACAGTGCAGCTGTAGCACACTTATTTGAGCATGGTGGATCTGTTTCTCTGGCAACTTTTCGGTAATCTTTGTCTTGGCGCACTGATTAGCCAGCAAAAGTTACCATCAAGACATCTTTGGACACTTGGATCGTACACTTAGAGCTGTCTCATCACATATAAGCTCTAGGTATCCTTTCATTGGAGAAGATACTGGTATTATTATATATATATCCTGCATTTCCCTATTCTTACACATTATTTTTCCTTGTCAGGTTCTGGTTTTCTTTGTTTCTGCTCGCTTTCTTCTACCGTCACTGTAAGTTTTCAGCTTGATAAGGAGTTTGGCGTTACGCTTCATCAGGCTTCCGCTTGGGATGGCATAACCTTTAGGTACGTGTGGACTTCCTAATGTACATGGTCCAGTTATCATACGTCTATACTGTAAAATTAGAATATGTAATTCTTTTACTTTTTCTAATACCCTGATCCATTATGTGCTGATTTCAGAGCAGAGGTGTTCAAGATTTTGTTGTCGCAAAGCATGGGTATTGCTTACACAGCTTTGAGAAGAGTCTCCAGTGACTTTGGTGTTCTAACATCCAAAGACACTGCCGTCATACATATATGAGTCTTGTTTGTGACTATAAAACTGTTCTGAAATAAGAGCAGTTTTGTGGACCACCAGCTAATAAAATGGAGAGGTAAATATCCTCCATCAGCAGATGATTGAGAACTTACAATCCTGTCGAAGCTGTTTTGTATGCCTGCTTTAACTCTCTTTTTGCATTGCGTTCCAGGTATACGATTATCAAGGAAGTTGGTGATGGAACATTTGGGAGTGTTTGGCATGCAATCAATAAAGAAAGTGGTGAAGTGGTATGTCATTCTGCTTGCCCATTTTTTGATTTTGTTACACTGTAACGTTTTTAAGTAGGTACACAATTTGGCTGCCCATTGCTCTGCTTTTTCACCTCATTGACATACCTGGATTGATAGGTTGCCATCAAGAAAATGAAGAAAAAATACTATTCTTGGGAAGAGTGCATAAACCTCCGTGAAGTGAAGGTGATTGTTGCTTTTTAACCTGTCAATTTATCATGTGTTAATGTGTTATGGGGCATTCTCTTGAGTGAGTTTACTTTCTTTATCAGTCCCTGCGAAGGATGAACCATCCAAACATCGTGAAGCTCAAGGAAGTCATAAGAGAGAACGACATGTTATTTTTCGTTTTTGAGTACATGGTATGGACAATTCATGACCCTTGTTCGTGTATTGCTTCTGTCCTTGTAGTCTGTAAGGTGACTGAAGTTTGTGTCTTTTGTTCTTCGTGGTGATATTAGGAATGCAATCTCTATCAGCTGATGAAGAACAGAGGGAAGCCGTTCTCAGAGACTGAAGTCCGAAATTGGTGCTTTCAAATATTTCAAGCTCTGAGTCACATGCACCAACGTGGATATTTTCACCGTGATCTTAAGCCTGGTACTGTGATTTTTCACTGTCTTTTACATTTAATTGTACTGCAGTTGAGCTCTGTGTCCTATTTGTTGCAAAACACAGTTCTCACTTATGAGCTCAAAAACAGTTGCATTATAGATTTCCTATATTCTATATGAGCTGCATCTTTTCAGTGTACAGCACATGATCTAGAATCCTTGTATGAGTTCCAGCTTAAAATTGTAGTAGTTGGATAAGGTACTCATGTTGTGGTTGTCCTGGCCATTTTCAAAATTATTTAAGTAGTCTACTATCATTTATACACTTAAACTTGCAGCTAGTAAATGTTATCTGTTCATGCCCTGTGTATGATTTAGTCGCATAGAATGATTCATTCACAGAACCAGGGAATGCATCATGGTAATGGGGGTGATGGATTCTAGTAGGAGCTGTGTGTAAGAGCAAAAGAAATAAAAGTAGAATTAACGAATTAGTGGGTATCGATTCTTATTTATAATTAGTAAAGGTTATGTGTTCAGTGTTGTTGTACCTTCATTATTGATCTTGTGAGTTATGCAATTTCAGAAAATTTGCTGGTTACAAAGGAGCTCATCAAGATAGCGGATTTTGGACTTGCTCGTGAAATTTCTTCTGAACCACCGTATACAGAATATGTGTCAACTCGTTGGTAGGCTATGTTTCAAGTCTTATATTTGCTTAAAGTGTACCAGATAATAGAATAAATTTGCTAATATTTACTATTAACTAGGTATCGTGCCCCTGAAGTTCTTCTTCAAGCTACTGTTTATAATGCAGCAGTTGGTAAGTGGAGAATATGCATTTACCACAAATCCAGAATGTAAATTGGTACCGATTTATTAATATGTTTATTCCTCATCGCGTTTTCAGACATGTGGGCAATGGGTGCCATTATTGCGGAGCTTTTTTCGCTTCAACCTCTTTTTCCTGGCTCAAGGTACACATGGTCCTTCAAATCCATTTGGTTCTCATGTTGTTTTGGTTGATACACGCCAATAAACTGAACATATAAATTCACTCTATTGAACTGGGGATGCTTACTAGTAAAAGCATGCAGCATAGGTGAAAGAGTTGGTTAGCCATTTTAATAAAAATTATAACAGAATATACTGTCCTTTTCTAATATTTATACAATTGAAAATAGTAAGACTTGTCTGTGTTGCTTTTATCTGAAATAGTAATAAATGCTTTATGAAAAGGTGATTTATGACTCCATGTTTTATCTTCCTCAGTGAAGCAGATGAACTCTACAAAATCTGTAGCATTCTTGGCACTCCAAATCAGCGTACCTGGCCTGAAGGACCGCAGCTTGCAGCATCTATTGGTTTTCAGTTTCCTCGGGTATAGAGATGAATCAATCTGTCTCTGTTAAGATATTAGTGATTGTCGATGTTACTTAACTGTGCTATGGCATACTTGTACAGTGTGAAAGCATACATCTTTCAGAGGTGGTTCCTTCAGCAAGCGAAGATGCAATCAACCTTATTTCGGTAAAAGTCAACATTTAATATTTATTCCCTATAATTTTATGCTTAAAGTGTGCCTACCCTTATTTTGTTATTAAAATTATAATTGATGGATAACAATTCTCCCATACAGTGGCTTTGCTCATGGGATCCACGAAAAAGGCCAACAGCAGTGGAGGTTTTGCAGCATCCCTTCTTCCAGGTCATATATCTGACAGATTTCCATACTACTCTGACAATGAATTAATCTATTTCGTGACCTTACCATGATCTTTTGCTGCAGCCATGCTTCTATGTCCCTCCCTCACTTCGCTTCAAATCAATCGGATATGCATCAACTCCACCATCAGGTATCTCAATATCCTTAGTATCTGCATATTCATGCTCTTTTTCATTAGTACATCGTTGTCGAACAAGTTAATGTACTTTTGTAGTTGGGGCTAAAGGAGCTGTGGATCAGAAGAATACTCGGAGATACTCCATGGGGATTGTACCCAATGGGAGACCAACAGTTAATTACTCGTACGTGAGCAATAATGCTCCAGTGAGAGCAGGTAAGGCATCTGGGCTGGCATGCATACTTAGTTTTACTTATGAAGGATTTGTGGCTTTGCTTCATACTTTCTGCCTTGCCAATGTTGCAGCTGGTGTGCAAAGGAAATTGGAGTTGGATCATCATCAGGTGAATATAAATGAACTCTTCGATGTTCAAATAGTTGGTTGCTATGTTTTCAGGAACTCAATAGTCATTTGTCTTTTGCAGCCCCAAGAGACTAACCACAAAATTACAAAGGCGAACGTGATGAATCAGTCTTGGTCCAGACCAGCAGCAGTAAGGAGCAATGGTGAGCAGCACTGTTCACAAACATTCTCTGTTTGCATACCTGGAAAGGGCCTAGTTATTCTGGACTAACATTGCAAGCTTTGATCTGTAGGCAATTACCTTGCGAAGGACCAGAGCCCCCGAGCACCTGATCTCGCTGAGAAGCTATCTCAGCTGTCAATGGGCCCCAACAGGATGTCTGGTTTGGGTCCCGAGAGGTTCACAGACCTGAAGGCCAGAAGCCACGGGAACACCATCAAGCGCCCCCTGCCTGTGGGATCTAGGGCTTGGCATGGCCCGGCAGACCCCTTCCGGCGCCCATACGAGATGCCAGGTGATAGGGCTCTCCTTCCGAGGAAGCTCGTAAGCTGAAGCTCCAAGAACAGATTCGTCGCTCCGCCTTTGTCCTGCAAGTGTCACCACTTCACTTTGCCGCCACTCTCCTTCACAATAAACCACCGAGCTCCTCCTTTGCAGCAACGGATGTTGCCAAGAGGCCAGTTATGGTAGCTACCACCGTGCTTGTTCGTGATTGAGAATAAGAGGCGTCCCGGCACATGCTTCCCCTCAACTCTTGCTAGGGTTGTGTGACCTACGGGCATGGCCGGATGCGTCTCCACATTGTGTTTATGCTTTGTGTACCGCGCGATAACATTGTGACTGTGACTCGTGACGCTTGTTAAGCTGTGGTCCTACATGGCCTGCTTGTTTGCTTGTGTTCAGTTGGTTCTTGTATGACATATATCGGCTAAATGCAAACAGTTTGTGGTATATCGGCTAAATGTCCATGTCCTGTTGTTTTTTTCTTGTTTTATGATGGCAGCCTGATTGGTGGCAGCAAAGCCATGCTGAGCAGGTTTGGGGAGGCATGGCCGCTGCAAACGCTTTGCTGCACGACGTGACGTCGTTGTGAGTACCAAGGGAGGCTGGTGGCTCTGGGCATTATGGTCGGCGTGATTTCCTGCTTCCTCTGGGTATCACGTTTGACTATGCCTCCTTTTAGATGGAAGCGACACCTGCCAATGACTCGCCAACACCCCGGCAGGACGCAGGCAGGCGCAACAGCCTTTTCGGCGACCCCCAACCAGCTGCCTCTGCCTCTGCGTCACTGCACTGCATTTTGCAAGGCGATGCAATAATATTTTGCATGCCGTCCTCTCCTCCCCTCCACTGGACTACTGGAGTGCGTGGAGTACCAAAGGTTTCAGCTCAAAAGCTGCTGCGAACTTCAGAGCCATTCCGCCCTCTTTTCAGCTGCACACGAGAGCCCAGCCTCACGTGCAGGCTCTTGCCTCCCCCTCTCCTCTCTTCTTCTTTATTACCTTTTGTCCTTTTAAAAAAAGAGGGGATAATGAACGCATCAGAACGTCACATCCGTGTTGAATTCGTCGTACGAGGAGAAAAAAAAACAAGCATCAGATTTGCAACCGTTCACCAGAATAGAATCCTGAAGGCCAGCATCAGATTTGCATCCATTCGCCAGAAAAAAATCCGGTAGCATGAGGACACTGGGCTGGATGGGCACCAGATGCTACAAATCAGATACTGCATCAGATTGCACAAGCTGGAAAGCACACAAACACTTGCATCATCTACTGCAATCGACAACTGACGGTGTTCTGGGTCTTGGGTACAACACAAAGCATGGTACGACCTTAAAACAGGATAGAGTTCTATGGCTCCATTGATACACAAGGGATCCTGCTCTTACAAAGAGTTCTTAGTGGGATACAGCGAAAGAAAAATAACTAGGGCGTCGTGGGCGGCTCATCAATCTCCGTGTAACAACTCGCTAACGGCGAGTACAATGCTGATGCACGTCATACAACCCCACCTGGAGGCAGCACTAGCTTCTCAATCGCCTGCAAAAATATCACAATCGAAAATATAAGTCCATGTCCATGCCCAACATGATCCGTAGTAGAAAATAATAATCTTCTCAGGTGCTCAAGGAAAAACAGTCGGGAACTTACATCTAGGCATCGGGATGGAGATTGAGAGCTGAGTAGTTGAGAAGGAGGTTCTATTGGACCTCGCATCGTCCATCTCCGACCATGAATCCCGCGTCCCAGGCCACTCATCGAAGAAGGGCCTCAGTGGCTGGTTCTCCTGCTTCACATTTCCTAGCAGCCCACCAGCTCCGCTGCTGAAAGAGTGACGCTCCTGCTCTTGGGACAGGGAAGCAATGGTGACCTGGCCAAGCTCCTGTGGTGGCTCGAGTTGGGAGTAGGAGTAGGTACCAGGCAGGAGACCAGAGTCTCTACTCTTTGACAGTGTAAATGGGGGCACATTGGACGGCAGGGAGTGCCATGAGTTATCTGTTGGAGAATCAATGGTAAAGCCCCTGGAGTTTCCTGATGCTCCAGAGAAGAAGCTCAGTTCGCCAGCATCAGCTTTAGCTCCAAGAGGGTACCTGCATAATCAATCAGTTATGGATACAAGACAACTACAAGTTGCCAAAAATAGTTAGGAGCTGATAGAAACTAGTAAGTCAGCACTATAGCTTGCACTCTAGTGTGATAATTCTGCCAAGAACAACCAACTATCTATTGACTGCTTCATGTGAAACCAAACATATGCAGATAAATAGCTGATTAGTCAATTCAGGCAGAAGATCCCTAGTCTCAAGTTACTGCAATTGCTGATCACCAAATCCTTATAAACTTAAAACTAAAACATCATAAAGACACATAAAAAAACAATGTCTGGAAGCAAGATGAGTACAAAAAAGGAGGCCAATAATGTATTTGTGTGAAAGACAGGCCTAGGCTGTAGATGGCATGGACATGGCAGCTGCCAGTGCCAGCCATAGTTCTCCAGAACATATAAATTTATAGGCATCTACTAACTATAAGATAGCAGAACCAGCCAGGGCCCAGGGGATAGCAGGTAAGGCAGTTGACCATACAATAAAACTACAAAGTATTAATATATTAATTAATAATATAAGGGCTAAAACGGGACTGAGTGAAGATGTGCTTTTGTCCTCAAGTTAACACACCAGTCTAAGTTGGTGTGATTTTACTTTTGCAATGATAACAGCATAAAAAGAACCAAGGGAAAGCATGTCATCATCAATAATTGGTGCTAGGAAATGATATGGTATCCAATCATGCAAGGAAACCTAGTGTAGCAGCTGTGTTCAGTTTGATAGCGATAGTGAGAATAGAAAGGGGATGTCAAGTGTAACCATACTTGCTGCCATAGCGATACTGAGCATTCGAAGCATCGATGTGAAGCTGCGACGAGCCAGCCCCGCCGAGAGACAGGCCATGAGTTTTACCCCCGGCGGTGAGGGAGTCAAGAGGCGCGGTGTCACGAGTCGTCGTCGTCACGGTGGACAACTGGGGCTGCGACGGATGCGCGGGCGAGGCGGTCTTGGATTCCACAGGCTTTCTTGAACGGTTGCGGCCACGGTGCATGTGGCGCTCGCAGTACTTGGAGTCGGGGTGCGCCTCCTTGGAGCACCGCCACTTCTTGCCGTCGGTGCGGCGGCACCGCCACGGCTCCGGGTCCAGCTTCTTCCCGTAGTACGCGTAGTAACTCACTGCAGGAACCACAGACGGGGCACATTCAATCCACGCAACCATCACCATCCGTTCAATAATATTGAAATGAAGATGTACTGAGTTAGATCAAAAGCGCATAAACATTTGACCAACCCGATGCAAAGATGCTCTACTTTGTTTATTTACTTATTAAAAAGTTTGAATAAAGAATCTCATTGCTTGCTTGAGCAAACGGAAAAGAAAACACCAAAGATCCATATAAGCGGACAGATGCTAGGATATGCTTAAGCATCGATAAATCGTCGAAGCAATACCATACCAAACCAATCCCAATAATAAGCATGTAAAAGATCTATCTATTCCTCCTGAAAAGGGCAAAAAGAAAATCCAAAAGAAACCATTTGTTTCTGCCCCTATCCCAGCAAGCACGCATCCATTTCCATTTCAGCGAGATTCCTGATTCGATGGGAGACACACAACACAAGCATATAAGCTAGTCAGAGCAGAGGAGGGGAGCTCACGGGACGGGTGGTGGTGGTGGTGGTAGAAGGGCGACGCGGCGGCGGGGCTGGCGAAGGAGAAGGCGGCGGCGGCGGCGGAGTGGGTGCTGGGGCGGACGGGGAGGAGGAGATCGGGCGGGACGGGGACGCCGGCCATGAGGTACTTGTAAATGAGCGCCTGCTGCTCGAGCTCCGCCCACTGCGCCGCGGTGAAGACCGCCGCCCCGCGCTGCGGCAGCGGCGGGTACCCTCCCCCGCCCATCCCCATCCCCGCCGCCGCCGAGGACGCCGAGCTCAGCATCGATAGCCGCCTGGTCCCCCACCCACCGGCTTCTTCTCTCCACCCCACCACCCTTCCTCCCTTCCTCCTTTACGCCGACCAAGAACGAGCGGACAGACACAAGCGTGGGGAAACAGACAGCGGCGGCGGCGGAGGAGGTCAGGTGGGGGTTGGAGGGTTCTTGGTGGCGGCCATTAATGGAGGAGGAGAGGGAGAGGGGAGGAGTCGGTGGGGGTGGGGGATCTGCAGCAGATAGGAAGGAGGGAGGGAGGAAATCGCTTGCTGCCACCGCTTTGGGTTGGATTTGCTTTGCTTTGCTGCTTGCGTTGCGATGGCGAAGGTATCCTCCGGCGGTGGCCACACACACTGCCGCTGGCGGGCTGTCTGGTGGTCTGTCTTGTACGGACCAGCCCCCGGGGGGCTACCCTGCCCCCCGGCTGCCCTTCCAGGGGTACCCTCGGGATTTCATCTCTGCTTTTATTTTTCAACTTCCCTCCCTTTCGTGGGTGTGTTTAGTTCCGAAAAGTGAAAGAGAAAGTTGGGCGGTGTTCACTTCCCTGAGAAGGAAATATGAATTTGAGTGAAAATGTCACGTCGAACACTGTAGCACTTTTCATTTGTTTGTGGTAATCATTGTCCTACCATGACCTAACTAGGCTCAAAAGATTCGTCTCGTCGTGTACATCAAAACCATGTACTTAGTTTTTTATTTACCTATATTTAATGCTCCATGCATGAGGAGAGAAATTTGATGTGATAGTGAATAATGAAGTTTAGAGAGAGAAAGTTTGGGGGAAGTTTTGGATTTGAAGGGAAGTGAACACCGCCTTTGGTGGAAATGTCACATCGGACACGCACTGTAGAACTTTTCGTTTGTTTGTGGTAAACATTATCCTATCATGACCTAACTAGGCTCAAAGGATTCGTCTCGTCGTGTACATCAAAACCATGTAACTAGTTTATTTATTTACAAACATTTAGTGCTCCATGCATGAGGAGAGATATTTGATGTGATAGGTGAATAGTGAAGTTTGGAGAGAGAATTTTGGAGATTTTATAGGAACTAAACACAGCCTGTGTTTCTTACTACAGTGCGAGGATGCTCTCGTTTCTGCCCTTGTTGCATGTTGAGGGTTGATTGCACCTTTTGCAAGGAGGCATGAGCGCTTGTTAGGTTGGGATGGGTCGATCTCGGAATCCCTACATGGCACGTGTGTACTAGAAGTATGTCGGTTGGAATCGGAGGAGGAAATGAGAAAAGATAGGGGTCAATATCAATTTATTGGATCTCCGAAATGAAAAAAGATTCGAAAATAAATTGGTGACGGACGGCGAGAAGTAGCTGGAGCGGCGGGGCGAGGCTTAAATTGCTAGTCGCTAAGAGTGGTAATTTTAGGTATTGTTAAGGAAACCTAACCATTAAAAGGATTTCGATGTAAAAGAAGGGTGACTCTCAATCGAACTAGCAGCCCTAATTAAATGAAAGTTTGATTTTCTTGTAAGAAAAGTAATAATAGCTTCTAAAGTAGTGATAGTTGAGTATCATAAGAAATAATTGAGTACAAAGTGAGGATAAACCTTGTTGACCTTGCATTTAAGGGTTTTTCTAGTTCCACGATGGGTTAATGTCGAGTGTATTTAATTTTTCCACTTAAACTTCAATAAAGAAAAATAACAGTGACTTGTATTATGTCGCTCCCACGTGCCTGTTTAGTGGTTTCTGAACAATATAACGTATCCGCCAGCTTCCAAACCGAACGTGAGACGAGAAAAGAGCTAGGGCTTTTTGAAGTCAGCAGGGAGGGGCACGGCAGTAACGTGCACGGGCACAGACCACAGAGAGAGCGCGCCCAGGCCAGGCGTGTGCCCACCCGAAATGCTTGGTACGTACGTGCCTCCCAAATCGTCATCAGGAGACATCACCAAAGCAAAAGCCCTCACAAGAACTCGTGAACAAACACCCATTCAGCCAGAGCGACACAATCCTGCGAGACAGGCGAGGCCCCGGCCCCAACTGACCTGTACAACAAAACACCAGTGTACGCCCGTGCAACAGTATAGCGTAGCACAGGGAAAGCATACCCGTACCGTAACTGTTCCTGTACAGGCGTACAATAAAATCCCAATGTAATGTACCACGTTAACAACAACAACAACCTCAGGCGTACGTACAGGAAACAAAAACACCCCCTAAATCCACGCTTTTACTTGTCGCCCGTACCAATTTGAACGAGAATTAACACGGCTGCGCGTGTACCGCACAGGCCGCTACACGCTGCACCGGCCAAGATTTCACTGACCCCAGTAAATCTTTGCAAATTGTACTGCCGCGTAGGAGTGAGTGAGACCGGAGGAACAAGGTGAGAGCTGGAGAAGGAGAGCGACGGACGGACACAAGACGCAGAGCATTCAAGGTCGGTCCTGAGTCTGGTACGGCCATGGCCGCTATTACCAGCATTGCTTTTGTCACATTTTCAATAGCTGATGATCCTAGCTACAAGAACCCTAAAAGAAGATGAATGACAAGTGTACCTGTGGTTGTATCAGCCTAACAGATCCTACAAGCAACGAAGCAATTGCTCTCCCTAGTCTCTCTTCTATGTTTCTCTCTCCTCTCACTATGTTAGAAAGATTGATAGGGCAATCCTGCAGGCAGGGAGGGTTGCCCCCTCCCTCCCTCCCTCCCTCCCTCCACAGGAGCAATACAAAACCCCCAGATAGGGGTGGGGTGCATAGGATGATGAGGAGATAGTGAGATAGAAAACTGAAAACATAGAAACTAGATGGGTGCTGCCCAAGTTGCAGCAGCAGCTGAGGCTGGCAGAGACACTATAAATGGGGGCAAAAGGACAAGAAGAGGCTGGATTGAATTTACCTCTTACAATGTGGGTGTGGAGGGGGGTGCCCCCCCTAGACCTTACATCACCACCAGCAGGTACATCGCTGCATGCATCCATGATCCATGGCTTGCTTAGCTTTGGGACCAGCTGGTCAAAACCAGGCAATGCCATGAGAGAGACCAGACCGAGCAGCCAACAACTGATTGACCATCAGAGCTCCAAACAAACCCTTGTGGTGTGGCTCAGACAGCAGCGCAGGCCAATTTGCAGCAATAATCAGCAGATAAACTTTGTGTGATGGACTGATGGCATCAGGACACTAGCTGCCCCCCGACCTGAAATGAAAAGGCTCCATTGTGTTTCCAACTACAGAAAAGAACCAGTGGCCAGTTGGAAACTCTTCAGATGTCCCTACTGTGAGAAACAAGACATCTTAGCAGGGAAACCTGGTTAGTCAAGTATACATCCTAGCAAGTAAGGGAAGAGTACAAAAAACTGATACAGCATACACGTAAAAGGAATAGACATTATATCGCAAAAAATAAAGTTAGGATTCCCTAGTACAATGAATGCCACCTCAAAGCTAGCTTAAAACGTAGGGCAGATATCATGCGGGAGATTAATCGGTGATCAACAGAAATGGAAGCTACTTTTCGATTTCCAAGAACTGGATGATACAACTCGGCTCTATACAGAGGCATACACAAACCTAACCTGGTTGCTCCAAGACAATCAGGAAGGCAAAATGTGTCAACACAACTCTTCACTTTCTTTTTTCTCCCAAAAAAATGAGGCACGTATGAATATGACATCTCTACATCTGCGGCGCTGCAAAAAAATTGTGGCAAAGACTGAGGACAGTTGCTGGCCCAGCCATTATGGATATGGGCAGAAGAACCATCTTCAGATCAACCAGCGAGTGGTATCACGCTGTTCAAACGAACTGTGGCGTTCCCAATATGCAGGCACTGTGTAATCCTCACTCACAAAAGAGTAGATGAGGGTGGCTTGCTTGAATGTCGTCCGTCAATAAAAAAGAGAGCTATGCATGTCAGAAAATGATCTTCTTCAAAATCAGAAGGACGATCATGATGAAGATCAGAATGACAAGGACAGTGGCACACATCACCATGCCCCCTTTCTTCTGCGTCCTCTCAGCCTGCAGAACAGAAGGACGGAGATATTAGACTGCAAGCTTCAGATAATGATGTTGCCAAATATTTTTTTTCTTTGGGCCTGTTTAGATGCAAAAAGTAACTCCCAAATTTACTATGCAAAAAGAAGATTCTCCATCACATCAAAATGTCATAACATGCATGGAGTACTAAATGTAGATAAAATCAAAAACTAATTACGCAGTTTTGTTGTGCTCTGCGAGACGAACATTTTGAGCCTAATTAATCAATTTTTGGACAATTTTTCACAAATACAAACGAAATACTACAACGAAATACTACAGTGACGTAATGATTACGAAGTGACATCATACTCCCAAATTCACCCTCCCAAATTCAACATCTAAACACCACCTTTATTTCGACAAATGCTATGATCATTAGGTTCTGCAAGTGAGGCACAGATGGAACCTCTAATAATGTATATAGCTGACACAGTAATATATGAATGCAGAGAGAGACAGAGGCTGTATCAGAGAGGGGGGGGGGGGGGGGGGGGGAGGGGATCATAAAGGCTTGAGACAGTGCCTGTGATAAGCAGTAAACTAAGGGTTGGTTTAAAATTTACTGCCCATGGTCGGGAAAACGTGCCATCTTTTACTGTCAGGGAAATACAACACATATGCTATTCTTTTAATCACAACTGCTATCCTTTAAGTTGTAAAACACTGCAAAAATATTTGTTCTGATGAATCTAGAAAACCAATCAGGATGTTTAGAGATAACATTGGCCAAAAAAACAAATCAATTAAGTTTTAGTTCATCTTTACCAAGGGCCCATTCTACAGAAATCTACTACAGAAAGGAAACTGTTGGAAATCACTTCCTCACATTCTAGGTGTTGATCACAAACACACCAGTTTTTCTTCTCTGGTGGCACACCCATAAGAACATAACACACACTCATTTTTGTTGATGCAGGCCACTCCAGCCCTCATCATTTTCTCACATATATATAGCTGATACAGCGCTGCACATCTGCCCATGATACCCTACTAATTAATGCAGCCAATTACCTTATGATCTGCAAATTATTCTCTTTAATTAGGATAGGTAGCACTAATAGGAATGAACCTAGACACTAGCTGGACCTGAACACAACTATCTAGTAACAAGATTAATGCTACCAAAAACACTTCTACTAGTGAGAGTAAAAGGTGGCTCGAGGATGAAACCTTTTGCAATTGTTTGTAACCCTCCTCAACAGAAGCTGCAACGTTCTGTATGTTGTAATCTATCCGATCAATGATAGTTCCCTGTTCAAAGAAGAAATCAAGAGTCTGGCCGCAACTAGTAATCAACACCAATCATTGACAATTAATCAGGATTTCATATACCTGATCAATCACGAGAACTGAAAGATCCTTCATGATCTGTGCAAGCTCGTTGACTGATTCTACAACCTTCAAAGTTCAGCAGACAATAGCAAACAGACTTAGTGCTGTCAAAAGGAGAATATGTATACAATAGAGTTGATTAGCAGAACCATCAAGAAAAAAAAGAACTCACCTGTTCGATTTCTCTCTCCCTTTCTCTGGTGAACGCTTCGCTTTTCTTAAGTTTTGACATCTGAACCTCAGTGAAACCCTGGTAACAAAATCATAGTATGAATTACATCAACTTAAATTTAAAGAACTGTCAACTTCTCATCATCTATTAGTTTGAATTTCAAGTATTTTCTCTAGCATACCAAATTCAATTCTAGCCCAATCTAGTATGCATGAATAATAAAGCATTCCAAAAAATTTAAAAAAATACTGATAAAATAAATGGATAGATTATGCCGAGAAATTTCCTAAAGTGCCTTTCTTTCACAAATAATCTGAAAGCAGAGTTCTAGTTACACGAATCAGCCTCCTTGCAGGACTGTATTATGGATGAGTTAATGCAGGGCATGGTGTTATGTAAATTGGATCGATGAAGTTTGCCAAGGCAAGATAAAGAAGTAACTGAAACTTCTTTTAATTTTACTCACATATGTACATCATAGACGGTATATACATTATTAGTCAAGCCGATCTCTTGCAGTGAATCTCAAATGATTACCACTACTTCTGAACTTAAAATACAAAAGCAACATGTTTTCTTGTGTACACATTGGGGTTGAGAGTCAAATGAGTTGAGGTGGGAGTCAAAATGTGCATCAATAAGGAACTTCCATTTACAATTTCTTATAGCTGAAACCAGCTGCAGTGAGAACTATAGTTGAAATGAAACCTGATGGACCATACCCCAACTAACCAGTCCAGGAGTTCCTAGGTAAATGCATACGAAATATTACAGGACATGCATGCCAAATGTGGTCCTAACTTGGTGCTTGCCTATAGCTTAGTATCCGAGCTTATCTTTTATGTTATTGAAAGCATCAGGGTTTGCAACACAAAAGAACAAGTTCTCCAGACACAGATGCAGATATCATCAGTGCCAAAAAAAAAGAAGGTTTCAGAGAAGTAGCATGTAGCGTTATCCGTTTGGCCATTTCCAGCCTCAATAAATTGATATCAGCGTCCAGTCACAGCCTTGAAGCAAGCTCCAATGCCAGGGATAAGAATAGAATATGGATGCCAAAGTTTTCTCCAAAAGAAAGAAACCCATACCCACAATGCACTTTCGACGGAGATCCACATAGCCTAATTCTGACCTATGAACCTGCATGACTAACCCCATATAAACCCAATCGCCACTGCACATAAGGCCTAACTCTGTCATTATTCTTTTCACCTTTTACCTTCTCAATCATTGATTTGTTTATGGATATAAAGTGAAGCATATCAATTACCAAGAAAATATTGATTTGACTAATACGGAAGTAACAAGGAGTTGCAGAGAGTGAGAAAGTGACAAATAAAAATGAAATAATGGTGTTGAATGTATTAGATTCAGCATAAATAACTACAGGTACTCCCTATGTTCAAATGTAATATGCAGAGATAAGCAGAATTACAAAAATCAAGTGTGCGGCATGCAAAATTAAAAACATACCACATCCTCAAACTCATCGTCTTCAAATGTAGACTTCGTTCCATTTATACTCATTTCCAAGTCAACACCATCCTGACCCTGCATATGTATCCATCAACAAAGCATCTTAGTCAAGGTTCAATAAGCAGCATAGCAGCTTATAATGTATCTGACCACCACAGAAGTGAACCTCTTTTTGTTGGCGAAGCTGCTTTAAATAAGATGACTGCTTTTTACGGAACTCCATGGAGAGGTTTTGCAGGTCTGTCGCAAGAGAGCGCTGCACAAACAGTCACAAGTTATTTTGCCCGTCAGACAAAAACATCAGCAAATCTAACTCTTTAACCTGTAGCTTCCAATTGATAAATAAGGTTCTATCATCACCTGGACATTCTTCCGGACATTTGAATCCTCCGATGAATCTTTCATGGACAGCTTCTGCAGCCTCTTCTCTGACCTCTTCAGAAAGTCCGTTATCTCATGTGTGAGAACCTCGATCGCTCGCTGGTCGTCTCTGCCATCGCCAAATGATGGCATCAAGGCTTTGGCGTGTGCCTTAGCCAACTCTCCCATTTTCATCTTTGCCCGCTGCATGTTTGCAGATATCTCTTCGGAAACATCCACCCAGGCCGGGGGTAGCCCAACCGTCACGGCACCTCTACTGCAACACAGACACCAAATGCCAGTGCCACATAATCCATAATCCCATCACCAGTAAGGCGTCCAACCAGTGACACATCAAAGAAGTAGCTAAGCTTTGCATCCCACCATTCCAGCCTACTGCCTAAAACCACTGATCAACATGCTATTAGTCTCCATTTGCTCGATCTAGTGTTGCGAATTCCCATTCCCCAGTAAAGCAAATCGCCCTTATGCTACACAGGTGGCTGCCTGGTAATTAGCTAATATATAAAGCTCGACTAGATCAGAGAAAGGTAATGGGCGAGCCTAGTGATCTGCAATCCAACCCCATTCCCTTGAATCACCAGCCAATCAGCCCACTCAACTTGTTCGCATGGTCATACAGCACTCGATCTAGCTCAGCAATTCCCATTTCCCAATTTCTCGGCGCAGCTAGCTAGCTACCGTAACTAATTTACCGGGGGATACAGACCAGCCGAGATGCGAGAGGGCGTTGGAGGGTTGTGGTGTGGCACCTGGAGCCGGAGGGGTCGTCGGTGCTGAGGGGCGCGTAGGGGCGTTCGGAGCGCAGCAGCGAGGCCATCTCGATCACCGGCCCGCCGCCGCCTCCCCCGCCCCCGCCGGACGACGAGGGCGCCCCGGTCGGCGAGCGGACGTGGCGCAGCGCGTCGCGGTACTTGCGGTAGAGCGGCGTCCGGTTCCGCGTCGCCATGGCGGCGGGCGCGAGGCCGAGGCCGAGGCCCGGGTCGAGCTGGAGCTCGGGGGCGTGAGATCTCGACGGCGAGGGCGGAGGTGGGAGGAGGGAGGAATTGGAGTTGGTGCGCGACGCCGTGCGGGGGGAGTTGGGGGACTTCACGACCAAGGAAAGGAGAGGACACGAGACGGGCCGGGCCGAGCCGAGCCTTTGGGTTGGGCCCCCTGTTGACTGGGCCTAGATGGGCTATCAAGGTCCTTTCTTCCTCTGTGTGACTGTGTCAAACAGAGAAACTAGTACTACTGAACATCTGGAAAATCAAAAGAACTCTCCAGGATGTTTACTTTTAATATTGATGAATTTCTTTCGGTACAACTAGGCAACATTTTCAGTTTCCCATGTCTCTTGACTCCGCAACTGCTCTTCTTTTGTATGAAAAAGAAAAGAAGGATAAATGCACATGCACCTGGATAGTGTATACTTTAGCGCAAGCTTCAACTAAGCTTTATTAGGGTAATACAAAGTTTTGACACTCGTACAGGCAATCCCTGAAGTTTTGCTTTCAAGTTTTGACCAATCCCTGAAGTTGTACAGGCAATACATAACAATAACACATGTCACTCATGTTATATATATGATCATCTTCATGTAATTCACTCGTAGCAAGATCAACTAATATATTCAATTCACTCATCCGAAGATCACCTTATGCATCTGCCGATCAGTCCTAAATCAGTGCCTCTCGATCCTCAGAGCTGGCGCGCTGAATTGTCGAAAATTCGATCTCATACCAGGTTCCTACTCAACAGCATCTTCCAGGGAGGGAGGTAGAAACAAAGGGAGCAAGAAGAAGAAGAAGAAGAAGGCACTGTTGCAAAGTGGCTGTCAGTACAAGGTGATGCCGAAGGACTGGCTGACGAGGATGGCGAGCCCCATGGATATCGCGAGCAGCGACGCCGCCCACGTCAGCTTCTCCGTGATCCGGGGCACCCTGTCCTTGAGCGCCTCCGTGCACGATCCGATGAGGACGGTGTAGCTCCCCATGGAGACGACGGTCCCGACCAGGAACATGCCGAGGAAGGCGGCGCCGGCGGCGCGCGACGGGAGCGCCAGCGCCGGCAGCACCATCACCAGCGCGTCCGGCTGCATGCCGTGGACGATCCCCGTGGCGAACGTCGCGAAGTTGATCTCCTTCTTCCCGCCCGCCGGCAGCGCCGCCGCCGTCTCGTGGTGGTGGTGGTGGTTGTGGTGGCCGCCGTCGAGCGCGACGCACGGCTCGCCGGCGGCCTCCCGGATGCCGAGCGCGCCGATGACGAGCAGCGTGAGCGCGACGACGCGGGTGCTCCAGGTGCGGATGACCTCGATGTGGAGGCGGTCCCTGAGGCCGAGGAAGAGGAGGCCGAAGATCACCTGGCCGGCGTCGTGGCCGCAGCCCCAGAGCGCGCCGACCACCGCGCTCTCCACCCGGGACCGGCCGATGGAGAGCGGCGCCAGCGCGGCGAGGTGGTCCGGGCCGGAGAGCGTGTGGAGGCAGCCGGCGAGGAACCCCGTCCACGCGCTGCCGAGCAGCTCGGACTTGAAGAGGGTGGTGCCGGCCTTGGCGGTGTGGTGGTAGTGCGCCATGGCCGGAGGCACCAGCGTCAGGATGAGCGCCGAGAGGAGGGTGACAGCTGCAGCAGAAGTCACCTGTTAGAAATTAAGGCAAACGTGTGAGCGTGTATAGCACGAACAGGAAACTGCAAACAAATGCACTGTGACACCATTTTTTTTTCTGTTTGGCAAAACTGAGGATTTTACTTGCCGCTTCGTTCGTTCATCGGCATTTTAGCATCGATGGAGGCTGTCAGAGGTTTGCTACTCTAGTCGTTGGCAATGCCAACTTGGCATTCAGAGACTAGCGGAGTGGCAAATCCTATACAGATTACACTAATTCAACAATGTCACAATCTAATTTTTTTTTTCTTCCCCACTTCTCATTTTTATGAGCTTATTGAAGCCTCCTTTTATTTTAATGCAGAAATGGCAGAGCTTCCTTCATCTAAAAAATGGCAGAGCTTCTGCTATTTATCTCTGAAGAATCTCATTGCGGTGTTTTTTCTCCTCGTTAATTCTTGGCGTTCTTTGTACCTCAGAATCGTGGTCAGTGGCGATAAAAGCTCATTCGGACTCCTAGTACAGCTCACAACTGCCACGCTCTCACTCACTGTTCCTACTTGATTGGCACGAACAGCACGATCAGAACGGATTCTACGGCGAAATGGGCCAATGGAGTGCCTGCAGCTGGGTACGCAGGGCGGCGCTCACCTTCTGGAAGAAGCGTCGTCTCGCAGACGACGCGGCATCATCCTCTCCTCCGTCCGCCGAGGTCGCGGCGGGTCCGCCGGAGGACGCCGCGGCGGCAGCAGCAGCAGCCAGCGACAACGTCGGGCGCGGCGGCCGGTGCCTGGCGAGGGGCGGCCTGAGTGGTAGCCCGGGCCCTCGGACGCCGCCGCGGCATGGCGCTGCTGCGACGAAAGGCGGAGGCGACGCGCGGGGCCTGGCGTTGGCGGCGGCGGGCGCGCGGCGGAGGAGCGGCGAGGAAGAGATAAGCCTCTCCATGGCGCTGCTACGGTGTGGGCTCGACGACGCAACGCAAGTCGCAGGGAAGGATCTGATTTGTTTGGGTTGGGGGCCCGTGCTAGCTATGGCCACGCGGAGGCGATGGGGCCCGTCCACGTTTTGCTCGTGATTCGTGCGGCACGGGCCGGTGCAAGGCCTACGTGGGCTCGCTTGGTTTGTACATACAGTAGAGCGGAAAACTGGCCCACATAGCCCAATGCCAGATATTTTGATTGATTGGTCTCTGTATCTCATTTTGATTGGCCCATATACTCTCATTTTTTGAGAGAGAAAAAAGTGTGCTATTGGAGATGGAAAGTGAAATAAAAAAGCGTAGAGTAGAATTGTACTACTGCATGACGGCAAGGAGAATATATTTGTAATCTTAGTGAGCACATGAACACAACGCACGGGCGGGGGCTCTCCCCGTTGGACGGATTCGGAGGACTCGACGTGGACGTAGTCTTACCAATTACGGGCTCCGGAATCACGTCCTTGTCAGCGTCGTCTTGACTGGCTCAACGTAGTGGCATGGCATCGCCGATTTGACCAGGTGGAAGATATATAAAAGACAGCGAATATGCCTCCATCCGGTCGGTGGCTTTGTCTTTTAATCGAATTAATTAATCCAACGACGATGCTCTCGACTCGTGTGTCGTCGCGTCGTTGTCAGCGTGCATGCATGAGGCTTCCTACTCACTCCTCACTTGCATTATTTCATCCGTCGCCTGAACCCGTCGCTACACTGGCCTTTTTGCGAAACACACCCCCCACTTCCGTAGCGACAGGTCCAGCGTCGCTAGACCGGGCGACGGCCCCGTCCCGTTCTCCCACGCTCAGTCGACGCCGAGTCACCGGGCTGTACGGCGCAGTCGCCGGCGGGATCCCGCACTCCAGCCCTCCCCTTCCAAATCCCCTTCCCGCGGTCCGCTCCCTCCCCGCCAAACCTCCCGCGCTGCGCTCCCTCCCCGCCAAATCCCCATCCCGCGGCTTGCCCCCTCCCCGGCAAACCTCCTCCGCCAGCGCGCAGCTACCTCGGCCGCCAGCCTCCTTTCCCCTTCTTCTCCGGGCGGTGCAGCGGGCTGTCCCAAGGCGGTGCATTGCGGAGGAAGAAGGGGTCAACAGCCTTGGATCCGGCGTCGGCGGCGGCTCCAGGCCGAACCCTAGGCCGCGGTGACGGTGGGGCGGCGGCGGCGGCGACGGCTGCGGCGGCGGCGGCGGGTGGGGGTGTCCCGTTCGGTCGTGGTCTTGGTCCTCAAGGCGTCGGGCTACCACCGCCGCCCCGTGCTCGCGGTCTCGGTGGCGGGTCAGCGGCGCCGACCACCCTTCCGGCGACGGCAGCTTTCTCCATGGACGGAGGTGGCTTCCCCAGCAGCCCGTCGGCGTCCACAGGATTCCCCTTCCCTCCTCCAACATGTTTTGATGTGGCCAGCGTTGATCCCTCTTCTCCTGGTTCATGGTAATTCATTGCTACATCTCACACTTTCATCTGTGAATTTTTTATCAGCCTTAGTACAATATAGCTCAATGTTGAATCAGATAGATGGAATATTTCGCTATCAAGTTTTGTGTACTATCTGTCATGTTTACTTTACTTGATCTTGGTGGCTCACATGGACATCGTCATGTTGATACAAAGCTGAAAGGTTTTGACAGGACATGGTTATGATAATACAGGTTGCACACTCAGACCAACCAACACTGCAGTCTGTCATTCTGTCACTATCCTTGTAAAATGGCCAAACCCTTTGCTATTCACATGTTCTTATCAAAGTAAGGCACATAGCGTAACTTTTTTGGATATAACATCCTAGATGACAATTAACAGGTTCGAATTGATGTATATATAGAAACAAAGTCATGTAGTGCAACTGATTTTAAAAAAACAACACAACTATATCTCTGTAGCTCAAAAGAAGGTCAGTAAGCAAACCTGGAGCTCTTTTATTTGAGAAATAGTGATGCATGCTTTTCATATGAGCTCCTGTTCTTTGATGCTGGCCAATGTTACCATGTAGACTTGGTGGTGTTTGTAAGCTGAAACATTCATTCTTAGTAAAATGAGAGAATGTATTATGGGATTGAATATTGTCCAGGAGTTTTATCTGGAACATGCTGAATATCTCATGAACTTACCTTCCTGATCGTGATTCCTTAGACAATTTGTATGAGCTCCTGTTCATATGAGCTCCTGTTCTTTGATGCTGGCCAATCCAGCATTTTCTCGGTCATTTTCTATTTGAGTGACAACAAAGATAACAAAAAAGTTGTTGGACCCTTTATGCTTGAGAAGGTTTGGAAAATATGCCGAGACGTGCCAAAGTGGAAAACATACAATGACAACCTGAAGAATGCACGTAAAAGGAAATCATTTCACCTGGAAGGAGATTGTGAGGAAAATGACGACACTTGTGATGAGATGCCAGATCGACCAATTGGGCAGAAGAAAGCTAAGATGGCTGCTCTAGCGGCTAAAAAAGGCAAGGGCTCCAGCAGTAGTGATGATGGTCAATCAAAGGAGTCTCCTATTGAGCTAGATAAATTTGAGAGGTATAGCAAATTCCAGGAGACAAACAATGACAAACGCATGCAGATGTTGGACAGGCAGGAGAAGATAGCTTCTAATAAGATAGAGGCCACAAGAATTGCTCAGCTGACAGCACAAGATTACAAAGAAGGAAAGAAGTTTGACAAAGAGATAAAGATGATGGAGACTTATAACAACCTCGCCTCACAAGATACTAGTTCAATGTCTGATGAGGAAAAGGCGCAACGAGTTAGAATGATGCAGAAGCTTGAGAAGGCCCTTTTCCCTGAAATTGATTGATCAGGTAATGATGTCATATTTCAGATATTGTTACCTCTACATTATATAATTAGCTTACCTTGTCTGGATCACAGAAACATAGAAGTTCTGACTGCAGTAAGCTACATATCTGCTGTTTTATTTTTGTTATCTGTAATGATGCTGCATGCCTGCATTTTTTTTTGTGCTTGAATCTGAAATGACCTAGACCTAGCTGTGGTGCATTTTTCTGAAATGACCTACATGTCTGTTTGCATTTTTTTGTGTGCTTGATGGAGGCAGCAGTTTCTGAAATGACTGCAGCATACCTGAACCTCTGAACCTGTTATCTGTTATCTGAACCTGTGTCCCTGTTTTTTTTAACCTCTGAATGTATATGGTACTGTTTCCCTGAAATTAGATATCTGTCCTTTTGCTATTTCCATTTATAGGATAAGTTGATTGGAGACCATCAGTTTCTGATATGGATGTGCATGCTTGCTTATTTGTTTCTGTGGAAGTAAACATGTGCATTTGATTGCTTTTATGTGTAGGCACAGGTGCTGGACAATTCTTCAGGATGGGTTGCGCTGGACAATTCTTCAGGATGGGTAGATGCCTGTTTCCTTTTTGAATGTCGTGGTAGCCTCTGTTTCTTTTTTCGGTGGATGTAAACATGTGCATTTTTTTTATGGAGGCAGCAGTTTCTATTTTTTGCCTATGTGAGTCTATATTTTGCCTATGTACGAGATGGAACTACCAAGCAGGAAAAACAAACTTCAGCTCCTACCACTTGCTTTTGGAAAAAAATAAATAAAAGGGAAGCAAAGGAATGAAAGAAAATGTGCTACAACAAAAGGCCACTCCAACTTCGTTTTCATGTTCTTTAATCGAAACAGTGGAGCTATCCTTTCCTCATTATTGAAAAAAAGGTCCGCTTTGTATTTTTCCGTGGCACAAATGGAGCTATCCTTACATTATTGAGAAAAATAAAGTAGCGTCCCGTGCCTTTTCGCTGCCCTTAAATGGAGCTATCTTCCATTGTCTAAGGGGAAAAAAGCTCAAAGAGGTCTAGATAGACCACTAATGATCGTCGTGTAGGCAAAAGGCAAAGCATCACCTTAGTGCTTATCCACAACAAAACATCTACTGTAACTTTGCTAAGCCTCACTCCTAACTGTACGTGCTCATACTGATAGAATAAACAGTAATGTTTCTGTGCCCGTACCGTGTCTTGGAAAAAAAAAGGAAAAAGAAAAACTCACGTATGTGATCCATGCTGACGGGCTATGCATCCGAAGCCATCGCTGCTGCCTGTGAGAGATCGACGTGCGAGCCTCTCTCTTCTGAAGATGCAGCGTCGAAAGATTTTTTCGGTGGAATTTGGAATCATCGACATGCAGCCACAGCCGCCACGACTGAGCCACCTTTAATATAATTTGGTGGGGTGGACGACCGATCCATCTCGCCCGTCCGTCCTTCCCCACTGACCCCATCCCATCCGTCCACGTGTCCTCCCAACGTTCCGCGCGTGCCGCGCTGGCAGCCACTTGGCCGCCGCCCGCGTCCGCACCAAGACGACGGAGGCAGCCACGAGCCCCGTAGCTTTCAAACGCCTTCCGTGGGGGCGCCTGCCTCTTCCCGCCACTGGCCTCACGAAAATCTTTTGTCACGGCCCCCCCTGTGGAACACGCTAATTAAGCACGTGGCCCTTTTAGCTGGTCTTTAACACAGTGCTAGTGTCATTTCTGAAGCAAAAAAGATAGTAAAACAGACATCCGAATCCAAACAATTAGATTCCCACGGCATGGAGGAGAATTTGCCATATTTGATTAAGTGCAAATACACCCCCGGAACTTGCAATACCCTACCCACTCCTGCTGAGTACGTACTCCAGCACAGTGGTAAATTGGAGCCAAACACAAGGTCCAAACGAGAAAACCGGCAAAGGAAGAGAAGGAGATATAAAAAAACAAAAGCATTAATTAATTCTTCATTAATTGATCTAGTAGCAACTTTCATCAACATAATAATAATAATTGACGTCCGCCTCAAACTCTCTCCTGGCCAACTCGGCAACTCTCCTCTCCCCCCCGCCCACCTCTGGGAACCCTCCCCTCCTCCACCTCTCGCCGGACTCCGGCCGCCTCTCCGGCGCTCCCGCAATTCGCGGGCCCCGCACCTCCTGCGGTCTCGCGCTTCCGCCACCAGCAATCTCGCCACCGGCACGGGGGATGGCTGCTTGACGACGCCAGGGGGCCCGGAGGAATCGCAGCTGGGACGGACGACGACTTGTTGAGTTGTTGGGGAGTGGCGGGCGACGGAGATGCTGACCTCGTCGATGTCGAGGCGGGACGCCACGAGGAACGGCGAGCTCCCGCGGCCGGCGGGGATGGGGCGGAGCGGGGAGCTGCCCAAGGCCGCCTCGGCGGGCCCGGGGCCGGCGCCGGCCGTTGGGGTGCGGCACGAGGGGTGGTTGGTGCGGCACGGGCGGAGGAAGATCGGGAGGTCCTTCTTCCACATGCGCTACTTCGTTCTCGACAACAAGCTGCTCGCCTACTACAAGAAGAAGCCCAGGGACAGCATGGTATGTCTCGTGCAGTGTATGTGTGCTCTGAATTCTGCTGCTGGGGGTCGTTACAACTGCGATCCATCTGTTTAGGAAATCTGCGTTCCTCCTCTGTTGCAGAATTTGGCTGCAGTTCTAGTTACTAGATTGATCCATTGGGGTCAGATTACCGTCGGAATTCCTCTGCTTGGGATTTCCCTCTCCCTGTTTTTGAATTTTGAGGAGGGGTTGACCAGATTGAGATGCATGGGACTGGGTCTGGATTGTGGAGCAGTGGGCATGATTGTTTTCTGATGTAGGAATCATTCCAGCTAATGAAAATTGCGACCGACTCATGTTGGAATTGTTGACCATTTGGATAATTATAGATGCTTTTTTGTCCCTCAGTTAATCATGTAGGCAACTTGTTTGGTCTGCCTAGACTATTTTAATGTTCCAATCATTCAGTATAATCATTATCTGGAAAGCTACTCCCTCCATCAATGCAATGCATATTCGTGGGATTAAGGATATTATCGTTCATCAAACACAAAGTCCCCTCTCTAATAAGTTTGTTTCTGTATTCATGTTGACTCAGTGCCTTAATGGGAGTACTTTTAACAAATCAAATTCATTCCAGTTTCATAGTAGAGCACGGTTTGATGGTTAAAATGGGTACACTCACTGAGAGAGCATGACGTAGTTGTTTTCGACTTTCTACTGAAAAATTGTTTGTTTTGCAGATTCCACTCAAGTCAATTCTTATTGATGGAAATTGCAGAGTGGAGGATAGAGGGCTTAAAACACATCATGGTCAAGTACGTTTTCTCTCCCCTTTGCAGAATATCTTTCCACAAGCTAAAGTTTGTATGTTTGGGAAGGCCAGTGCCAGTTTACGGGCTCAGACAAATCACCTGCAATGGCTGTGTTGTTTGGATTAGTTAAAGTAGTTTATTCATGAATGTGATCCACACTCTCTAAACTTTTTCTGTCATTTAATTGAATTTTTTAAGTATTTTTCTTATTTGGCTTCTCATTATTACCGCTGTTAACTTTTGCAGATGGTTTATTTCCTATGCATTTACAACAAGAAAGAAAAGGAGAATCAAATCACGGTTTGTTATAATGATGAACTCTTCACTTCCAGAACTATCTGACTATATGTTGCAATGAATAATTTTAAAAATTGGATTTGTTTCTCCTAAAAAAATGGATTTGTTCAGCACTTGTCGAAAATTCTTCCTTGTCAATTGTTTTACTGTACATATATGCTGCAAAGGCCATTGCTATGGCACACAGTCAGAATCCATATTTGCTTCAGTTTTGAAAGCTAAGGGTACTAGGTATAAAGTTTTAGTCACCTTTGTAGTTCAGTATGAAAACAAGATTTTTTGCAGCAAAGCACTTTTTCATCCTTTTGCAGTCTGCCAGCTTTTCTTGTTTGAGACACTTTTTCTTTGTAGCAATGTATATTTTGCTATGATTGATATGAATATTATGCCGATGCTTCCACTTTTCTTCAACCAGATGGGTGCATACAATATTGAAGATGCCCTAACCTGGAAGAGAAAGCTAGAGCTCCTGATTGATCAGGTTCATTAAGTCTGACTCGCTTTACTAAATTTTCTTAAAAATAATTATTTATGTGTACATGACATTTCTTAACATGAACAAGGGCTAGATATTACAATGTCTTTTTCAGCACTCCACAAAAAGAAAAAAAAGTCTTTTTCAGCATTTTCCTGTTTAGTGGTCGTGGTGTGCAGGTAGGGCTGGCAGAAAAGCTCGAGGCTCGTGAGCTGGTTCGGCTAGTTCATAGGTTCGGATCAGTTCAGCTCGGCTCGAACTCTTAAATGAATCGAGCCAAACTTCATTTTTAGCTGTTCGATAGGCTCATTAGGCTCGATAAATATGATAATACCAAATTTAGTTGCTATTAGTATAGTATTATTTTTATTATTTTATTAAAATAAACTTGTTATTCAACCTTTAAGTCAAATCTAGCATTAGTTGAGTCTATTTCGGGTCTTTAAACTTCTACATTATTCTAATTTATTAGTTTTTGTTACTTATTTTTATAATATCATCAAGAGTTTTACTTTTAAATATTATTAACATGCTTAATTTATCATATGTGGCTTACTATCACATTTAATTTTTACATTAATATTGAACGGTGTTTGGTTCGTGAGCCAAACGAGCCGGCTCGAGCTTTTAGAACGAACCGAGCCAAACTCAACTTTTAGCTCATTAACCTTAATGAGCCGAGCCGAACTAGCTCGTTATTAAACGAGCCATAACGGACCGAGCCTTAACGAGCCGAACTGGCTCGTCAGCCACCCATATGTGCAGGTGAATATGGCTTAAAGTATTTAAAAACAGAATGTTGAAGGTTCTGCTATTTACTTGCTATGTTCGTAAAAAAGTCTTCAGTAGCGTGTTTCAGGAATTTCCAACGCACTAAGTATATATAATCAGGAATCAGGAATTTTCAAATTGGTCTAACAGCAAAATATTCGGCAAATGCCACATGCCATTGTGATAAATACCGGTGATCTTTATTGTGCAGCAACAAGATACTATGACAGCTAAAAACCGTAAAGCATTTGCTTCCTTGGATTTTGACATAGATCTTGGAGGACCATTTTCGTTCTCAGATCATGACAGTGGGTAAGTGTTTTCTTTTCTCCCTATAGTTGCATATCAGTCCTTTCTTTTTGTTAATTGGAGATTCATTCTACTGCAGTCCTGAAGATGAAGAAGAGCCCCGGCCCACCTTGCTTCGCAGGACAACGATAGGGAATGGTACACAGTTCTATAACATTGTTATTCTATTCATCTAGACTTTATCTAATACCTTATATTGATCTATGGCTATGCCGCAGAACCTAATTTGTCCTTTTCTTTTGCTAGGCCCCCCTGATTCTGTACTTGACTGGACCAAAGAGCCTGATATTGGGCTGTCAAATCAGAATGACACCAATCAGGCTTTCTCTAGAAAGAACTGGAGGCTTATTAGATGCCAGAATGGCAAGTTTACAATTCCTTTACATAAATTATTGACCCTTTAAGATGACACTTTGAGCAAGTCAAATGGTGTTACACTGGAACTAAGTATCCTGTTTTTGTCACTGACAGGACTGCGTATCTTTGAAGAACTTGTGGAAGTTGAATACCTTGTATGTCACCTACCTCTATACTGTTGGACAATGGATGTAGCTCCTGCAATTTCTGACAGAATGGCAATACTTGTTTCTTATTCATTTGCAGGCAAGAAGCTGTAGTCGAGCAATGAGGGCTGTCGGAGTTGTGGAAGCCTCATGCGAGGCCATTTTTGGGCTTATAATGAGTATGGATGCAACACGATATGAGTAAGTCTATGTTCCTTTATTTCCTTGTCATCCTTAGATGGATGTTGCCTCATATTGTGTAACACGAGTATCCTTTATTCTCCTGTACAGATGGGATTGTAGCTTCCAGTACGGGAGTTTAGTTGAAGAGGTTGATGGTCATACTGCAATACTGTACCATCGTCTACAACTAAACTGGTTTTCAATGTAACTACATTTTCCTTGTGTTACTTATCAGCTATCACTTGTTGCTTCTTTTTAACAACTCCGATGATGATTACATTGCACATCCTCTCGAAATAACAATGGAATGATGCTTGCTGCTCAATAACTATCTGATCACATACTTCAATATATTTAGATTTGACTTCAGAATTATGGAACCATACATTTATTTTAGCACCATTTAAATTATACTGCCACTTGGCAGCACCATGAGGAATTTGATTCCAAAAGATTAGTTGTACTGCAGACTGCACTATCTCAGATTTGGATCTTCATGCTTCCATCTTATCTGAACATGCAGGTTGATCTGGCCCCGAGATCTTTGCTACGTACGATATTGGCGTCGCAACGATGATGGGAGCTATGGTAATTTTTGAAATGTTCTTTTTTTCTGGCTGAACATCCATTGAGAGTGATATTTTGATCCTTCGTACGTAAAATTGCAGTTGTTCTGTTTCGATCTACCGAACATCAGAACTGTGGCCCCCAACCAGGATTTGCGAGAGCTTTTATCGAAAGTAATTTGCCTTAAACTTGTTCTTTTTTTAAGAAAAAAGCTTGCCACCTCTTCTTCTTTTTCCTTAACTTTCAACTTGTTCAGGTGGAGGTTTCAAGATTTCTCCTCTCAAAAACCTCAATGGGAGACCGCGCACTCAAGTTCAACACCTTATGCAAATTGATCTTAGGGGGTGGGGCGTGAACTACTTTCCATCATTCCAGTACCACTCTTTGTTGCAGATGCTGAACTGTGTTGCTGGTACAAAGTACACAAAACTATTTACCTGCAATTACATGCTGTCATGATTATCTATCAATAGTAGAAGTGCAAATAAAGCAGGGTGAAGGCTCTAAATGTCCCTTTGCTTGTTTGTGGTTGTGACGATTAACATTACATTTTATTTCCAGGATTACGCGAATATTTTTCCCAAACGGATGAAATTCATACTGTTCCAAGGATTCCGGTGATGCATGCAATGGTTAATGCAGTCTCAATGACAAAGGACCAGCAGCTTCAAGAACCAGACATGAAGACCAAACAAACTGATAATAAAATTTTGGATATGGTAGATGAAGAGTCGGAAGATGATGACGACAATCAAGTTCCTCAAGCTGACTTGGAGGTGAACATCCTATTTTACAGTTGCTCCTTAAAACATTCACCCTACTTTTATTGTTTGCCAAAATTTTGTTGTTGGTCACTTCTCACAATAAAGTTTCATTGCAATTCATGTACAGGAAGAATCTACCAAATCTGACAGTGATGCTAAGAGCTCAGGTTTGTTTCTTTTCAAACTCCATAACTTTATAAGTTGCCAAGTGAGTATCCAGTTTTAACCTGACACCTTTGCCATTATGTTTGGTTATCCTTCAGATCCAATAGATTTGGCTTGGTTTTCGAGTATTATTCGCCAGGATGCAAATGAGAAAAGTCGTAACTGTTGGGCAGTACCTGATAGCAAGAACTTTAAAGTTCGTAGCAAGAACTTTCCACATGACAAATCAAAGGTCCACGCGTTCAGAGGCACAATTGGTTTCTTTTCTTCTTGGAGCATAGCAGGCAATCAAGGACTTAGTTTTTTGTCATTTGACTTACAGGTACCAGCAGGGAAGTACCTTATGGAGCTCGTAGCGATTGACTGGTTTAAGGACACCAAGCGTATGGATCATGTTGCTAGGCGGAAAGGATGTGCAGCTCAGGTCAGAAAATCTCATGGTTGCAGGTCTATTCATCAGCGTACCTTTTCTGTAATTTACCGTCACATGATTACATGATACATGAGACACAAGTTTCAAACCTTCAAAATAGAACTTGGAATGACAGAATAACATTGCCTTGGAGGACTGCTGATTCAACCAAAATTGTCTTTTCCAATACATAGATATAGCTGTTTTCTCTTTTAGTAAACCTTGTGTTACCAATTCTCTTTCCTTTGTTTTTTTTGGAAACATCAATTATCTTTCCTTTCTCATATAATGTTTCATTTAGCTGCACACTGCATAGTAGCGAGGCACATGGCATGTGTCAAAATCTCTATCATGTTTGCCACATAAAAATATCTATCATGTGAAGAGATAATATGATACGATCTACTAACATATACACAATCTTATGAACTCTGGACCTCTACTGGAAGCCAGGAAAAATTGCTGGATCTGGAATTAGATTAGTGGTCCTACTCCTAAGTCCTAACTAATACAGTGCTTTTGTTACATGATGATTTCAACTGAACCTTTACATGTAGGTTGCTGCTGAGAAGGGAATGTTCACTTTCCTGGTAAACATACAAGTAAGCTCGTGTTCTAACACTCATTACCTGTTCATTTCTTTCTATCCCACTTGGATTTCCTCAATGAAGGAGACCACACAGAATACAAATTGGTCTCTTTCTCAGCAATCTTCATGTGCTCTTTAAATCAAAGTTCATGGAAATTTAAAAAGAGACGGTGCAGTGTGCTACAGTGAAAACTGATGATAGACATTCTTTGCATGGTTGTATACTTATCACTTTTGCCACTTGATATTTCCACAATTAACTAAGAAGTATAAACTTATGGCTTTATCCCAAGTACCTGTCTTTGTTCCTATTGGTGAATTTCTTGTGTACTTAGGTTATGCTCGTTAAGTCACTGTTCTCCTGCAGATTCCTGGATCAAGTCATTATAGCTTGGTCCTTTATTTTGTCTCAAGCTCCTTGAAGAAAGGATCATTGTTGCAGCGTTTTGCCGATGGTGATGATGATTTTCGAAACAGCAGACTGAAGCTTATCCCATCTGTTCCGAAGGTCTGCTCCTGTGCGAAGTCATTTCAAGTGTTTTTTTTCATAAGCTGTCCTCACTTTAGCATGTTTGATTGAATTCTTCAGGGGTCTTGGATAGTGCGGCAAAGTGTTGGAAGCACTCCTTGCTTACTTGGGAAGGCCGTCGACTGCAGCTACTTGCGTGGTCCTGAGTACTTAGAAGTAAGTCTTTATACATTAGCTGCAATTCAAATTCCCTTAGTTGACGGACAGCAAGGGTTCAGATTGAACAATTAGAACATTGCATTCCTTTTGGTCTTGCACGGGCAACAAACCTACAATGAATACATTTTTTACACCGTGACAATTCTGCAGGTGGATGTAGATATTGGTTCATCAGCGGTCGCCAATGGGGTCCTGGGCTTGGTGTTTGGTGTTGTTACCACCTTGGTAGTTGACATGGCGTTTCTTATACAGGTAAATAAGATCCCCCTTGACAATTTTGTTTCTTTCAGGCTCCAGCGTTCAGTTTTACTGACTCCTGCACCCCGAATGCAATGTTTCTTCTTCTTACTGTTGAGTCTCGCCTGCAGGCAAACACATACGACGAGCTCCCGGAGCAGCTTCTTGGCGCTGCGCGGCTGTCACACATCGAACCCTCCGCAGCAGTGAATCCTGAGCTCGACAACATTTCCTGAGCGGGGCTGCGGGATGAATCAAGCTGTGCAGATTCTTTCATTCTTTCCTCCCAAACGCTCTCCATATATTCAGCCACTGCAAAACTTCGCGGTTCGATACAATGAGGCGCAGACAGACTCTGCAGCAGTCTACGAACGAGTGCCTGTACCGTGCTTTCATACACTTTTTTTTTCTTTTTGTAAATTTGTCTCTCTTTTCTACAGCATTGTTGGTTTAGCTTTTGAATCAGCTAGAGTGTTATGCAGTAGATATGTCAAGGTGAGATTTACAGCATGGTTTGGCAACCAATTCATGTACATGCCGCAGCCATATACCTATTACTTGATATAGATCGATCGATTATTCATTATCATCCACCGCCGGCCGCCGCTTGTTGCTGCCTACTGTACTAGGCAGCGTCTCGTCTCCATTCGCACTTGCTCCATGTGGTTTGGTGCAGTTACTGGCCAGGACTAGCTGCTCGTACGCACCCGCCAACATGATCAGCGAACACGAATCCGTTCGGCCAGAGTGGAGACAAAGTAAACTGCTGTGCTCGATTGTAACACGAATCAACTGAAGGAGCGCGGGCGGATTCTTCACCGGAGGGAGTGGTAAAGATTAGTGTGGATGCTTCCCTATCCAAAAACACGTACTGGTAAAAAGCATCTGCGGCAATAGCCAGAGATGACGCTGGTGTACGTGTTCATCGGTGCATCAATGCTAGTTGTTGATGCTTATTCTCTAAGTTCATACAAAGCTCGGCATCAATGGAAGCAATGGCGTGCATACAAGGGCTGACCCTGGTCAGCGACCTATTGTTGATGATGTCGCAGCTAGCTTGTCGATCTTTTGCCACAAAGCTCGGCAAGCACGTGGGACCGAAACAAGCCGTAAGTCTAAATAAGCCGAACAGGCTCTACGTCTCACCGTGTCGTGTCATGCAAGCTCACAGGCTCGTTTTTGTGTTGGGCTGCCCGTGAAGCCTGAGCATATTTTGCGTACCGGGTCGACCCACAACTCACAAGGGAGGGAGGCAGTGGCTCGGTGCCTCGGCCGGGGAAAGTGGTGTTGGCTATTGAGGAGAGGGAGTGGCACCAGCGACGGAGATAGGGAGTTGTACCAATGGTTGAGGAGATAGGGTAGTTTCGTTTCTTCTTCAGTGATGTTTTGGGCATTAGGGGGGCCTGAGCCCCCTGTAGATTCGCCACTGCCGATGTGCCGTCGCCCGAGTGCTGCAGCTGCGGAAGGAAGCTGAGCGCGTCCGGCATCAACGGGACGTCACACTTGCAGCGGCACCATTGCAAAATATTATTAGGTTAGTATAATGTTGAGCTATAATAATTACTTAACTACTTTTTAGCTATTAAATAGAGTATGAATGGATTTTGTAGCAAGAAAACTATAAGCAATTTGAATGAAAGAATAAGCTCTGCGTCGCGGTACTCCTAAAAGAGGGCTCTCTAGATCTTTCACAGGACGCCGGAAGCATGGTCCACCTCCACATTAGCAACGGGGCTTGGCCAAGACCATGCCTGTGGGCCGGAACAAATATGTCCGATGATTTCTCTGGAATCGAGTAGTTGGCGCAAGCGAACTCGACAATTGAAATTGTGAGCGGCAGAAAGGGGCCGGGCCTCTAACTATGGCTAGTATTCACAGATTGGCACCCAAAATGAACCAATTAGAAGAAAATTGGAAAGACGATCGAAGAAGAATAGATTAACGATTCGATGTTCGGTTCCATGCAGACACATGACAAAATTGGCGGAGAGGTGAGCTCGATATATTCAATGAAGAAGACGGCAGCGTGCGTCTGCTTAGAGCTGGGACTTAGGCCGTGCCATGCCGGCCCGGCCCGGCCCTCGCGTGCCACGGGCCGCTTCGTGCTTAGACTTTTAGGCACGCGAGACACGTCATGCCGTGCCGTACCGGCACGATAAGCTTTTACCTAGGTCCAAGCACAGCTCGTGGCACGGTGGCCCGCGTTCGTGCTGTGTCAGTCCAAGCACGGCCCTTAAAATTCATGTGCTAGTATTCTGCGACCATTCATATGTTCATATATACTATTACTCCATATGATACAAGAAATTATAAAACTAATGGATTAAATAACTCTTGGTATTAGATATTGTTGGTGAACATTAGAATTGACATGTAGACATAGAAAATGTTACCGATTTTCTTATTTTATAAATAATCGCTGATATGATTTCATATATTATAGGTAGGTTTTTGTGATTTTCTTATATAGTAGTAGTTATTTGAGGTTTATGGAAAGGTAAATTGAAAAATATATGGATAATAATATATGTTAGTGCAATGGGCCATCTTCGTGCCATGTCGGCCCAAACACGACCCAAGATTCGTGCCGTGCTGTGCCGTCCATCGTGCCGAGATCCTAGGCACGGCACGACCCTCGCATTCGTGCCGTGCCGGCACGGCCCAAAAATTATCGCGCCGTGCCGTGTTTTGGGTCGTGCCAAAACGTCGTGCTTCGGGTAGCCCATAAATAGCACGGCCCAAGTCGCAGCTCTACGTCTGCTGCATGTGAGATGGAGGGAACAGAAGGGGGACTAGCTGGGGGTGTAGAGTACTTCCCTGGGAGCTTCTCTGCAATGGCAGCTAGCAGCTTCAGATGAAAACGAATGGTTGTCCCAGCTGATTGGATTTGCAGAGCCGGAACGAAACCCATGGCGGAGCAGATGTGCATGCTCACAAAGGAAACCGAGCAGCACCTGCTTGTGTGCTTATCCGAGACTTGAAAGGCTGAGAGAAATACAGACATGAAGAGATGAGTAACACAGCTATCAGCTCTCCACGTCCCCAGCGGCAAGCCACGCGTCGATGATCTCTGTTCCGTGGTCGGCATGCGGCATGCAGGGCGACCCGAGAGGGAAAATTCAATGATGGTAAATTCAATTCAATTGCCTATTTATCTAATTGTAATGACCTCGATTTTATCCAAACTCTAAGATGCAACCATTTTATTTTGTACACATTCATATTTACATGTGTTGCCCAAAATCAAATTGTTCAAATTCCTAACAGAGCTAAAAATGTAACTATGATATAATGCTAATGGAAGCGTAAAATTGAAGTATGATCAACTGTTCTATCTACTTCAATAGTTGATTATATCTAGCTCTACTTCAATTTGCTATAGAATTAATTTACCATGAAAATTAAAGTTCAACATCAGCACGGCCGGAAGGTCATTTGGCGCGCAATGTTCTAGTTTATGCTTATGCAGTGTCCCCCTCCACCACCGGTGAAGCCATCCTTCGTTCTCCGGCCGACTCCCAGTCGCCACCCCACCCCCGCCCGTTCGGCAGAGTCCATCAAGAATAAGAACCAGACTACTACAAGAAGGTCCGATCCCCTTTCCTTCCCCATTCCCCTGCCTGCACACAGGGCACCCCACCGCCCTGCTGCCCGCCCCCGCTATCGTCTCCTCGCCGCGCCTTCTCCCCCATCCTTGGCCGCCGCGGGCTGCAATGCAACCGAGCAGCGGGCAGTAGGGTTGGGACATCGGCATAGAGACAAGTCTCGTTGCGCGGTGGACCTGCTCCGGCCGGCTCATCATGGCGCTTGGGTTCCAGTACCCATCACCGACGGCCGTGCGCATCCCCAGAGGCGGACCGAGGCTGCCGACGCCGATGATGGGCAGCGCAATGCAAAGTCCAGGAAGCGCTGGTCTTCTCCCTGCTTAGGTGCCCGGTGGTTCCATTCGTCTCCTGTGTCTCGTGGATGAACCCATCCATTTGTTTTCTCCTTTTCTTGGTTGGCCTTCAGGGGATGAAGAGCCGAGGAAGTGGAGGCGAGACACGGAGAGCAGGAGGAGCATACAAATGAAGCAAGGCCAGTCTCAGTGAGATTTCATGAGATTAAACGTGTTGACGTGGCAGAGGAGAGAGTGAAGAGTTTTATGGGATGTGAGAGGAGTTTGATCACCATGAAACTCATCTGGCACAGTTACCTAGTTTCTGGTCTAGGTAACCGTGTGATGAAATTCTGCACTGAGACTGGCCTAAGGTGACAGCATGCTCCTATGCAATGGCTTCCATTAATTTTGTTGATATATATGTCTTGATTTAGGGCTTGGGATGTAATGGTGGCTCATTGCATCAGATTGGGTGCTTGCTTTGCTGCTGTTTTGGGAATAGAATACATGCATCGTTGCATTCTTCACAATTTTACTTCTTTCCCGTGGATTCTTGATAACTTCTATACATTTGATGTAAGGTAGATTTGGTTCTATTGCGCAGGTTCTTCAAGCAAATGAAAAGCTTGTTTCTATGATTGTGAATTGTTATTAAACAATTGGGTAAGCCTCCAGTTCATCATGATTAGTGTCCTGAGTTTGCTGTCGCAGGCCATCAATACCAACTTAATTAGATACCATCACCAGAAATGTTATTGTTTTCAGTAATAGTGCAGTAACAATGGTTACAGTTCATCTGACTGAGCTCACATTCAATTGACACTGTGATTGAGACAGGTAAATTTCAAGTGATTCAAATTTAGCATCTGTAAAAAAATATAAATACAAGCAAGGTGTTGTAACCTTTGTTGGAACTTTGAAAATACGACCGGATGTGACCTTTTTTCGGTGTACATTGAAATTGTGGCAAAGAATTATCAGTACATTGTCTGCTACATTCAGTAAATTTCATTCAATCCATTGCCTGTGCTGGCCATTGAAGCTGCCACCGTCAGTCCGGTAAGTTTCGTCATATTTTATTGGTTGCCAACTCATGCATACTATGCTTCTTGTAAATCTGGAGCATTTTTGAATTTGAATGTGAGAATATATCTCACTCAAGCGGTGGTAGATGAAAACACAATCTACCGTAGAAATGGAACCGCCAAAACTCTCTTCACTGCCGCAGGATGATTTTGTCGCCAGGAAACTGGGCTTTGTTAACTTTCAAAAAAAACACTGGGCTTTGTTAGTGTCCCAATCCGGTCCATGAAGCCCATTTCAGGCCCATGGAAATATAATCCATCGGGCCTAAACCTCGCCGTCACGCAGCTTTAAATGGAATCCGCCTTCCACACCCATTCCACCACTCCACTCCCGCAGCGCCGCTAGGGTTTAACAACCATGGCCGCCGCCGCCGCCCGGAGGCTCCTCTCCCGCCGCGCCTCCTCCTCTTCCCTCTCCGCGCTCCTCTGCCGCGCGCCGGGGGCGGCTTCCTCCGAGCAGCCGCTGCTGCGCCCGGCCCTCGTGGCGGCGGCCTCCCGCCTCGGCTTCTCGCGCGGGATGGCGCGGCGGCCGGGCGGGGACGGGTACTCCGCGATGCGCGGCGGGGGCGGGGACCGCGCGCCCACGGAGATGGCGCCGCTGTTCCCCGGCTGCGACTACGAGCACTGGCTCATCGTGATGGATAAGCCCGGCGGGGAGGGCGCCAACAAGCAGCAGATGATCGACTGCTACATCCAGACCCTCGCCAAGGTCCTCGGAAGGTACGGCGTGCTCTTCCCCACCCGCCGTGCGACCGTAGCCCCCTCTTTAATCAGAGGAGTGGGTTAGTTTTGGAAAGTAATCTGACAGATTTTTCTCTGACGCAGCGAGGAGGAGGCGAAGAAGAAGATCTACAACGTCTCGTGCGAGCGTTACTTCGGTTTCGGTTGCGAGATAGATGAGGAGACGTCCAACAAGCTGGAGGGTTCGTTTGATCTATGCCCTATGATGCGTTCATTGGTTTCCTGCCCTTTTGCTGAATTCGACCTGACTGATGCCGTTGTTTGTGTGTTTACAGGGCTCCCTGGTGTTCTGTTCGTGCTACCAGACTCGTATGTTGACCCAGAGTACAAGGACTATGGAGGTAGCTTTCTTCTCTTCACCATTTTCACCACCAGTATAGTTTTTTGTTAGGGAATCTCCATATGGTTGTTTGTGTTTGAGGATGGAGTTAATTGGTGCCCTGTAGTAGTTTTGGTCTAGATTATTGTACGAGTAGTTGTAAATAGCATGTCTCATCATGGAAGCATGACAAAGCCTGCGCATGAATTTCTTTCAATCCATGGCTATGGACTGATATCTAGACTGGAAGTTAGCTATGCCTAAATGACATGTAATATTACATATCATCACTGACTGGGCTGAACATGGCTTCATTTCAGTGCTGTATTGTCAGCCCCACACTCCTGTGCCATTGATGTTCTAGTCCATCTTGGCAAAGCTGTGAAGCCTCACAGGCAATGCCCAGCTTTGAATGCTAATGGACTGATAACAATTGTCTCCCTAACGGTTCTGCGCTTCAATGTAATGGGGCTCAGTTCAGTAGGGATGAGACATTACTAGCACATTTCGTGCTTAATTTAGAGGTTCCTATGTGATTTGTCTTCAGTAGTTGAACCAGTGTCCAGTCTCAACCACACTGGTCTTCTAGTCCATCTTGGCAAAGCTTGTAGCCTAGCGGCAATGTCTTGCTTTGAATGCTAATGGACTAACATCAAGTGTCTCTCTAACGGTTCTGCGCTTCAATGAAATGGGGCTCAGATCAGTAGGGATGAGACATTACTAGCACATTTTCGTTCTTATCTAGAGTTTTTTATATAATTTGTCTTCAGTAGTTGAACCAGTGTCCAGTCTCAACCACACTGGTCTTCTAGTCCATCTTGGCAAATCGTGGAGCCTAGTGGCAATGTCTTGCTTTGAATGCTAATGGACTAATAACAATGATCTCTCTAACGGTTCTGCACCTCAATAAAATGGGTCACAGATCAGTAGGGATGAGACATTTGTTTTTCCTTTTAACCTACTCTTTACCTGTTTGTTGTCAGTTACAATTCTTAATGAAGTTGGTGTTCTAGTCCATCTTGGCAAAGCTTGGAGCTTATACGGCAATGTCTTGCTTTGAATGCTAATGGACTAACAACAAGTGTCTCTCTAACGGTTATGCGCCTCAATGAAATGGGGAACAGATCAGTAGGGATGAAACAATTGCTATGAACACAATTATAATCTATCAATCACAGTGAATGTAGAATGCTATATTTTGCTGGATTGCTGCTTGTCCTTACAGATCAAACGGAACCCTTTGTGCAATGGTTTTGTCAAGTCCATGTTCGCAAGAGTAATTTGGCAATTTCTTGTTTTGAAATTCATGAAACTTCACTTTAGTTTAGATCTTTCAAATGTCGGATCATATTGAGCCCTGTTCTTGAACTTTGGTTTAGAACTTCGGTGGTTTAGATTGAAAATGTTATGTGTTGATACTAATGGCCCTGTTCTTTTTATTTCACAGCTGAACTCTTTGTCAATGGTGAGATTGTTCAGCGGCCTCCAGAGAGGCAAAGAAGAGTAGAGCCTGTGCCACAGAGAGCAGCAGACAGGCCTCGGTACAATGACAGGACTCGCTACGCCCGGAGGAGGGAGAACCAGCGATGAGCCCATGAAAGACAATAATAACAAGCCGGGGGTGGTTTCAGCTCTTCTCAATTGAAGGATAATATCACATCCTACCGAAAATGGACCATCTTCCATTTGCATGTTCACTTTATGCAGTCTAGAGTGTTTTGGTATCTTGGCGTGCCCAACTTGGATGTAATTGTGCTCTGTAATTACTAGAGGTTGAAAGTACCTGGCTTGGTATGAATTATTACTAGAACACACTTTAGCAACCGTTTGCACTTGTAAATCCATTGAGAAAATTCCCTATTTGACCCTGAAAAACTTACCCATTCCTTCCTTGGCCCTGAAAATTTTTTCGTTCCTTATTTGACACTGACTTGAACTTTCATTCCTTATTCGACACTTTAGTTGTTCGTTCCGTCACTTAACTTACATGAACAGCACCCCATGAACAGTAACCCGTGTGTTTAATTAATAAAATGACATCCAAATCACCTCTAAAATTCATGAAATTTTTGTAGTGATACAAAAGATAGAGATGAACTCATTTTGCACAAAAACTCATATATATAATTTAAAATATTAAAACTAAAATTCACCAAAATACGCTACTTTTAAAGAACATGTGAATTTTTAGAGCATAAAAATTCTTTCCAAAAATTATGTAAAATTATCCAATAATATTTTCACATTATGAAGTAATTTATAAAATTATTATCCATGGCATGTTACATAGATAAATATTTAATTTGATTTAACAATATTTTTACATAATAAATAAATATTTATCTATGTAACTTAATATGGATAATAATTTCATAAATAACTTCATCATGCGTTAGGAATATTGGATATTTTTATGTAGTTTTTGGAAAGAATTTTTATGCGTTAAAATTCACATGGTCTTTAAAAGTAGCATATTTTTGGTGAATTTTAGTTTTAATATTTTAAGTTATATATATGAGATTTTGTGTCAAATGAGTTCATATCTATCTTTTGTATCACTACAAAATTTTTTATGAATTTTAGAGGTGATTTGGATGTTATTTTGTTAATTAAACACACGTGTTACTGTTCACAGGGTATTGTTCGCCCGAGTTAACTGACGGAACGAACGGAAGTGTCGAATAAGAAATAAAAGTTTAAGTCAGTGTCAAATAAAAAAATTTCAGGGCCAAGAAAGGAATGGGTAAGTTTTTCAGGGCCAAATAGAGAATTTTTTCAAATCCATTTGCTAATCGAAATTGTGACTTGTCAGTTCAGTTACCACGTAAACTAAGAAGACCTGCTTTCGATAGTTAATTGCTCTATAATTCTCCTCGGTGTATATTGGTGCAGTGTTCATTTGTTTTGAGTGCAAAGATTAGCACGAATGCAAGAATTGCTTGTCACTGTTGGGAACCATCAGCTTCAGCCGATTGCATGTACATCTCGACGATCTTCTCCTGGGAGAAGTCGGTGAAGTACCCCTTGCCGACGGCGAGCCCCTGCTCGGCGGCGAGCTGCCGCACCTTCTCCTGCACCAGCTCCGCCCCCACCCTCACCGGGTCGAGCAGGTTGCAGGCGACCTCGGTGACGCCGCTGCCGTGCGCGAGCCCCATGGCCTGCACGGACATCAGCCCGCCGCCGCGCTCGCTGACTGCCCGAGCGATCCGCTTCGCCGCCGCGACGTCGGCGGTGTGCACGGGCACGTTGTAGTTGTCGACCCAGGCGGTGGCGCCGATGGCCACCACGCCCTTGGACCTCAACGGCGTCGCGGGGCCGGCGTCGGGGGGGACCGGAAGGGATGGCGACGCCGGCGCGCCACGCCATTGCTCGCCGGGAGAGTTGGGCGTGAAGTAGCCGAGCTGGCGCCTGATGGAGGCCAGCGTTCTGCCATCGCTGTGAGCTGCTCCGTACAGATAGGTAGGCACTGCAGCGTTACAATGCACACCATTAGCACCAAACAAAATCAGATGCTTGAATTGGAGAAAATCCAGAATTTTTCAGATGCTTGAATTGGAGAAAATCCAGAGTTTTTATGATCATTGGTTGAAATTTTGAATGAACCGAAGTGTCTTAGCTCCTAGCAATTTAAGGCCTAGGTTTCAGGGGAACTGCACAGTTTGTTTGGCCAAGAAAATTTGGGTTTTTCCAAGGTTTTCTGCATTCATAGCCTAAAAAATGGGTATAGGAATAAAATCAATGTGCTGAAAATCACTTTTTTTTTTGGAATTGGGAAGAACCAAGGACCTTGAAGCTTGTCTCCGATGTCAGCCGCCACTGCTCTGGTGAGCGCGGCGACGTCGTCGAGGTGGGCACCGGCCAGCGGATGGAAGGCGATGTGGTCGACGACGCCGAGCCGCGGGTGCGCGCCGGCGTGGGCGCCGAAGTCGACGGCCTCGAGCGCGGCCGCCACCACGCCGAACGCCGCGCGGTGCAGCGGCGGCGGGACCGAGTCGCCGCCGCCGCCGCCGCCGGCGAGCGGGGAGACGAGCGTGTAGCCGACCCGGTTGTAGGCGTCGTCGGCGAACGCGTTGACGAGCACGGCCGCCGGGCGGAGCGCCGCCGCGGCGCGCTCGATGCCGCGCAGCGCCGGCGCGTTGCGGGCCTCGGAGATGTAGAGCTTGCAGCACGCCAGGGCGGGCCTCAGCATCGTCGCGCCCTCCCTGGCCGTCTTCTCCTGCGCCGACACCGAGACGGCACCACCATTTCTCTGGGGGAATTCGAGGCGACAGCGACATTTTTGGTGGTGAGGTGATGGCTGCATTTGGTGTTGGTGGTGGCGCCGCCGGAGCAGGCTGTGGACAGAATCGCTCAACGGGGACATGCGGCCAAAGATTTGCATAAAAAAGTAGTCTTTTTGATATGGGCAAGCGTCTATGATGTCAGCAACTCAACACAGCCAGCTAGGGTAAACTACACTCCGTTCAAAATTCGTAGATAGTGCTTTTTAAATACATAAATTATTATATTATTATATATCTAAATGCAACGTATATTTAAATGTATAGTAAATTTAAATATTCAGAAAAACCAAAACGAACTATAAATAATTTGAGTACAAAACAAAGTGAGCCGTGTGAAAATTGGATGTATTCCTGCACCTCTTTTAGTTTTTTTTAACAGATGCACCTCTTTTAGTTGCTCAACACACCACAGGTTAGAAAGTTGTATATGTATAAATTCTACTTGGGAAAATATAAAGAGGAGATGCATCTTTCATCATGAGCAAATGCAAAATTTTGCAAGGCAGGCAGGCACTGCAGTAGTTCATCTTATCTTATCTTAACCGAAACCTCAACAGCAGACATGAATTGGCATTGGTACCGTGTGTTTATAATACATATAGTCACCCTGATCCGCAAAATTGTACAAGAGACCCTGCAAGTCTTGCTAGCATTACGCTTTCACACACATGGGCAGGGTGGTCTGGTATTATTCCAGCTACAAAATCTCAAACAAAGATCTATATGTTGCGATGGAGATTCCGCGCAACCAGCTATATCTTGCCCCCATGAATTTCAGGCAGCAGGCTATTCTACCTCTGATGTAAGATCAGCTAAGGCGGTAATGAAGTGTGGATGGCTCCTAAAATCAGCTATCCTGATGCACCGGCTGCCTTTGCATCCTTCTCTTCGCCTTGCTCTTCCTTGGCAAATTCCTCGATCAACACCCGCTGTCTCTGTGTCAAATTCCTGCAGAGAGTGTTATGTCAGAGACACCTGTAGGAGCAGTGTAAGAGAGGTTTTTTTTTTTGAAAACCAAGAGGTGTTTTCTTTTGAGGGGAAACTTACACAGGGATGTTGACATTGAAATGGACATATTGATTTCCATAGTGTGATGAGTTCCTTGTCTTGATGCCTGCAGGATACATAGTGCGGAGTATTTAGGTTTATATGCACGTGCAAGTTCCCACAAAGCAATGGCACTAGTACATCCTCTCAAAGGGAAGTTGACACTACACCTAAATGTCAGTTAAATTTTCCATTCTTCCTACACAAGATGATTATCCTGAATTTTTTTATTGTTTTGTTACTTCGCCACAAGCAAAAAACAAGTCATGTCATTATGCTCCCAACACTTTCAGATATTCATTAACCCAATTGTTTCATCCTGTGCACATTCTGTTACCCATCTCTTTTTTGTGTTACTTTATTATTAATATCTTTCCTGATTCACTTAACCCAGCTGCTGCATTTTGTGGAGTTGAGTAAAAAGAGTAATCTTGGGAACACCAGACATGAGCCAGAGCTTACAGCTAAGCATCAAATAATACCTGTGTTCGAATCTGTTACTACAGAGATAATACACTGAGAAAGTAGAATAAATAATGCACACAATAAATTACCTTTTCCTCTCAAAACTACCTTCTGACCAGGCTGAGTACCAGGCTTGACCTGTGATAAGATAATGGGGCCAATACAAATTTCACCACTAGGTCAATATAAAAAGGGAACAGACAATGAAAGTCAACAGATCATAACATACCTTAAGAACAACATCTCCACTGAGAGTTGGGACTTGAACTGTCCCTCCCAAAATTGCCTGTTAAGTATATACGAGTAATCAAAATCTGTATGCTATCAAAACTAAGAGAACAGTTGTGTTAAGCATAAAGATATAGCTTAGCCTATGCCCGACTGCACATAAGGTTCTAAGTTCCTTGATGCTAACAAGGGCTCCATCAAGGGCCAGTCTGATCTAAGTGAGGTGATATTTGGTTTATGTCTGACTGAGAGTTCACAAAGAAGCTTTTTATCTTTATCTTTTTTGATTCTTTGATAGGAGTTCATACTTTGGTAGGAGTTCATAAACAAGCTGATAACCGCCTTTAGGAAACAAAATCTGTTCTAAACTTGATGTCTTACAATGAAGTTCACATCTTACTTCCCTCAGAAAAAAGTTCACATCTTAGCACTGTGGAAAGGAGGTTAGCACCATATGAACATTCACTTAACTATATTCATTGTAGGAACAAACACCAACTTACCTGAGTCACATTCAGGACAGCATCAACATGAATATCGCCTTTCTCTCTTCGGAATACAGGATCCTCATGAACCTGGAGAAACATTAGCCTTGTTAACTATCTTCATTTGTTTGTCATCAACCGCTACTAAATTGCAAGAGCCGAAGAGGACTGACCTTGAGGGTCACATAAAGATCACCCGGGCGGCCATCTGGATCTGCTCCACCTGATCTAACCACCTTTATAGTATCCTCATTATCCGAACCTGCAACAGCAGAAAAATGTTCAAGTACATCTTGCAACACAGAACAAAGCATCCCATTACCACTGTAATGTTACAAATATATTACAACAACTTGGAACCCACCAGGCAGTATATCAAGGCGAACTGATTTCGTTCCTGTCACAACTTTGTTTCCTTTGCATGTCTTGCAGAAATCCTAGAAGGATAACATAAAAGCATAACCATCATGTTGTAGTAATTAATCAGAATTCACAAGCTAAACCCTATAAATAAATAAATAAATAAAGTCTATAGTGCTCAGGGTAACTCAAGTACCTATCCTCTTTTAAGTAGCTAACATGATAGAATTAGCTTTAGGTGCAGTCAGGAAATAGTTCATTTATGACCAGTACAATGACAGATGGTGGAGTTCATATTAATTCAGGCTTCAGAATCATCAGCCTTGTTGAAATATATGTGCTGAAGCTAGTACTATAATGATTCATAGGAAGCTCTGATACCATGTAGGAAGATGGGATTGGTATAATGTATTGATTGTATTGCATTGAGGCCTCGGCCGGTATATATAAGAGTACAACACTTGGGGGGGCAAGACACCTCCCAGATACATATGGCAGTCTACGATACGTATATTTACAACTACCAAATATACTCTAACAGTTTCTTCCGTTGCAGCTGTATATATATAAATTAGGAAGGAAAACCTACCTTCACAGTCTTCCCAGAACCACCACATTTCGTGCATGTTGATTGCATCCTGAAGGGACCAGTTTGCATGTACAACTGTCAACAACAGAGAAAAAGTTGCATAAATAATCTCATTAGTTGAATTTAATGGATAAAAGAAATACGCTGGAGGAAGAACTAACAAATCCTGTGCCCCTGCAAGATAGACATGTTTCAGGTTTGGTTCCAGGAGGCACACCAGCTCCACCTGAAAAAGAATTTTCGTCAGGAAAAGGGTATAATCAGAAGACATTTACCTAAAAAATGTAGTCATGAGATTAAACTGCTCTACATACCACAGGTTTCACATGTTACAGAAGTTTGGAAGTTGATTGTTTTGGTGCACCCTTGAACTGCTTCCATAAATGATATTTCAAGTGCGACCTGCAAAGTGGGATCAATGACACTGCAATTCACATAGTACAACTGAATGTGCAATGAAAATGAGTGTAGAAATTACCTTGACATCGCGTCCTCCAAATTCTCTATCCCTGAAAATGTTCCTAAAGAACTTCATAATAAAAAATAAATAAATTAGTCTTCAGAGATTTAAAAGAGGATTAAACTACAACTACAAGCCATCAGTTCTGAAGCTATAAAACAAAGTAATGGAGACAAGAAATAGAAAGACAGTGACCAGTAACTAACACGAAATTACATGGCAAATAATGAAACGGAAGAAAATAATAGCCATATCCCAAATACGAATCGTATATAAAATAAATCATCCAGTATTGATGCCGGGTCAGCACTATTTTTGTACTTAGATCAGAGAAGTTCCATGGAATAATACTGCAGTATGAAATAAGCTTCCATGGAAGACAAATGTTTCTGTACAGTCAGTGACATATTGTGCTAACTTGAAAAGAACCAAACCAATAACGAAAATATGAAAGCTATAGGCTCTGATAAATAAGTTTATAAATGGATGACATACATCGTTCATTCCACCGCCGCCGCCGCCACCACCACCGGCAAAAATATCCTCAAATGGATTTCCAAAACCACCCTCAAATGGGTTGCCAGTTCCGCCTCCAGCAGCAGAAGCTTTCTCATATTGATCAGGGCCAACCTGTAGGCAAGGAGAATCAATGCTAATTCCATGCCCGAGACCCCAGGTAAATTTACTCTAAAACCAACGATGGCACTTGTGTAAAGTGCGCGTATAAGAGAACAATAAGTTTCAAACATTCGACTGCTAACAAGGCATCAATATACTTGCGACAAGAACGAGATTAAAAATGTAAACATATATCATCAAGGACAGTTGAATCGTTACCTGATCATAGAATGTTCTTTTTTGCTCATCCTTCAAAGTCTACATTGAAGATTAAAAAGTATTCATCAGAATCCACAGAAGTTGCATACGTTAAGCTAGTTGTAAACATACCACACTAAACGGGCATCAAGTACCTCATAAGCTCGTTGAACCTCTTGAAACTTCCGTTCTGCATCCGCATCACCCTTATTTGTGTCCGGATGAAGCTTCTTCGCAAGCTTTTAGGACAACGGAAACAGAAAAAGGTAGGTCATGGGTAAGGTTAATTGCATAACGGAAAGGACACTGGGGGTCTGATGATGTTGAGTATCAAGGAAAGTGTAATAACAGCATGCACTATCCTGATAGTTCCACTGATACGCAGCCAATGATACAACAAAAATGTTAACCAAGTAACAGCAAAATGTTGCTAAATTGGGTGAATGCTGAAGCGCTCGATAAACACAACAGTTACAGGGCTAATGTCAGGCATTTTGACACATGATGTTTTTTGTAATGGGAACATTGAACATCTACCCACTATACTTGCAAAATGTAACCGAAGTACTAGCTTTGGTGCACCCATCCTTAAGCATGCAATATCAATATCTATCAGCAACAACAGAGAAATCCCACAAAATGTCAAGTTCCACAGGCATAAAAACCATACCCCATAATAGGCCTTTTTTATGTCCGCCTGGCTTGCATTTTTGCTGACGCCGAGCACATCGTAGTAGTCCTTTGCAGCCACCGGCCTGGTCCCTGCACCATCGCTCCACCGTCAGCCCCACTCCCGACTAGCCGAGATCACTAATCCCAAATCAACCGAGCGAGACACCAAACGCTCCCCCCTATCATTCGCCCGCCCGCCACTCACCGTGGAAGAACCTGTGGGCTGTGCTCGGCGACGAGAAGGGCGAGCTCCGAGAGGGCGCCGCGCGAGCCGCATCACTCCATATCCCTGCAGGGGAGGCGCAAGCAGCTGAGATCACGGGACCACAGGCCCGAGGGATCGGGAGAATCGGAGACCTAGTGGGGGAAGGGGGGGGGGGGGGGGGGGGGGGAAGCGACGCTCACCTGTGCGCGCGCGCGGGAAGCGGGAGGCGGCCGCGGCCGCGGTGGAGGAGGAGGAGGATGCGGAGGAGAGGTAGCGGCGGGCGAGCAGGAGCGCGAGGCGTGCGCCGGCGGGGAGCCGCATGGCGGCGGCGGCGGCGGCGGTGAGGTGGGGTGTGGCCTCGCCGGCGCCGCGCGTGTGCTTGCGGGTTAAGACTGCGAGAGCCGAACGTTCTGGAAGGCGCTCCGCTGCTTCTCGGGGCTCGAGATGGGCCGTTGGGCTTCCCGCTGCGATGGATGGATGGTATCGTGTTGGGCCTTGGGTCCGCTAACTGATGATATGTTGCTGTGTCCGGATCATGGGCCGGGCCCAGTTTGTATGTTAGGCATGTAGGCCTGAACCGCCTCACGGGGAAGGCCTCCGCCATGTCCATGTGTCCTCCCGAGGTCCAATAGCCCGTCGAAGCTGCTGGGCCCGTGGCGCATGCATGACGATAACTCGAAACTTCACAGCCTATATATAAGCTTGACTTGACTACACGCGCGGCGTAGTTGCTGCTTGCATCTGATGATACGATGCTTCATTCATGAAGTCACTCTTTCGAATCAGAGGACCATAAATTTAATGGTTCCAGTACCACATAGATTAGCACAAGAAACTTTTTTATTTAATTGGTGTGTAATTTTCATGGACCGGAGAGGTTTATACATATTTTCATTTGTGTACCTTTTTGCTTTTCCCCACCTGTAACTTATCATGCTTAGCACAAATAAAGTGTTTTGTTTGTCTCCACAGGCAAATTTGCCTGTACATGTATTTGTTGCAGCATGTATATCCTTATGAACATTTATCTTAGATCAATGAATTCCATTTTCTGATAATTTACTTATTTTTCATAACTTAGTTAAGGGCCCGGTATATTATTATCTGCCCCATGTAAAATGACAGTGACATCGATACATGGTGCACTGTTTAATTTGCTACGATGCTAAACCACAACTGCATTTTTTTCTGATGCTCAGAGGTAACCTCACAATGATTCAAGATTGACCTGAACTTTAGGTTAAAAAGGCATGCACAATGTTTAATTATTTCTTATCTGTTTTATGCCCATCCTCTTGATGATCACTCCATAATTTTTGTGGGTAGCTCCATTCTTATTTTCCAGATTTGTCGTTCCCTTTTACTGTTCAGACTGATGCCATTATTCGTTTCGCTAGCTGTTGGCAGGAAATTGGAATTCAGTGGCAACGTGGAATCCCTTTCTATCAAATGCTGGAGATTGCCAGACATAATTTCAACAGTAACTTCTTCATGGAAATATTTATCATTGCAGCCTGGCAAATTTGGAGGCAAAGAAATGGTTTCATCTTCGAAAATAAGCCAGTCAGCATCAATGGGTGGAAAAAAGATTTGGTGGATGAAAGTCTAATTCAAGCTCATAGGATGAAGGAATCACTCAAACTACCTTTCCTCACTTGGGTTAACACTTTTTCTGTATAGCTCTCTTGTACATAGTTCTCCTTGGTAGTTTTTCTCTGCTCTTGTTGTACAGCTCAGCTCGAGTCTAATCTTTAGGATGGTGTGGTTAGATGTTTGTAAAATACTTCTTTTATTTTAAAATAAAATTTATCACAGTGGGGGTCTCCCTCGCTGCGTTTCCGGTTCAAAAAGTCTTGACAAATTAATGTGCCATGCAGCCATGGCAACTGTCGTCTCAGGTACTGGCAACTACCATAATCTCTCTGCCATAGTTCTATAGGATGAAATTTATTTTCGTCTTATCGGTCGACAAGAACATAATTTCGTCGAACAAGAGGATAAAATTATAATTCATCAGGTAGCTTCGTCCACTGCTACTGACCTACTGTGATCAGGGGCGGAACCCCGAGGCGAAACTGGGTTCTGTTTTTTTAAGGTCCAAGTTAATCCATTCGTTCAGTAGTTAGGCAGAGCAATTCTTTACTATTATAAAGACAAAATCCAAACCTAACACCGTAAAGTAGCAATCGGCTAAGCCAAGGGAGCTTGAAGCAATTGTGTCTATGATGCATTCATCTATAGCATAACACCATTTGTTATCGATCAGCTTCTAGTGCGTATACGAAAATAACCCTATTTTCACCAGTCTATAAGACAAGACAAAAACCTACGTACTTTTTATCTGTCCATTGGATGGAAATAGGATTAATTTTCGTCCACCAGCAGATGGTTGTGCTATGTAATTTCTCATTTTTTGGAGTTTTAATTTGCAATTCCGTATTTTGTACTATTAAAAAAATTCCTCAAGGCAGACCACATGAGAGAGGAATACTTTCTTCTTTCCAAAACATAGATAAAGCTTTGTTCTTTATACCATTCTCATCTTTGGACATGTTTGGATCACTAGTGTTAGTGTTAGTGTTAGTCTTTAGCACCCCAAACTAACATGTAATAAACTAACACCAATTGTGTTTGGATCCCTTTGTTAGTTTGCATGTAAAGCTACTTTTACAATTATTGAAAGAGGGGAAAGTGGAGTGAATAGAGTGGGACCCACCAGAAATAACACCAATTACCACCTCATGGAGGGGTTAGTTTTTTGGGGGTGTTAGTCCCAACTAACACCAAAATAGCACATATGTTTGGATCCAAAGTGTTAGTTTAGTGTTATTTTACTTCAAACTAACACTAACACTTGGATCCAAACATGGCCTTTAGCACGTTTTCCTTTTATCAAAGGAGATCTTGTTTCCCAGTGTCTCCAGCTATTATTGTTCTTGCCTTCAGGACTCTAAAAGTCGAAAAGGGACTCACGTCGTCATCGTCACATCATATATATACCTTTGGTCTTTAATAAATGATATAAGGCGAGTGACTGTCATCGATCTGTAGGCTTGAAGCGCAGCAGCACACACGTGCATGTGTACAGTATGGTATGTGATCGATTCGTTTGATCCATGCATGACCTTGTCTGTTTCTTCTTTTCTTCTCGTTGTGACGATGAACCTTTTCTTTAGCAAAGGCGCCGGCGTCAGGGAGACAGGTACCGATATGATGTAGGAACACAGAAGCTAGGTCGATGGCAGGTTAACCACCGGATAATTAATGTCGTCTCTACATGCTGCTCCGTCACTGATCAGGCGGAACATCCTGACCAAATACAATATATAATCTCTACGTAAGTTAATACATAGTCTCTATATAAGCTGATATTGCATTACATATATATTAATAGTACTATTGGTTTAACTCAACGAAGTTAACACCTTAAACACCCAAAAGTATATTACCAAGTTGCATGGCAACCCATTCACATGATGACTGTCAACATAAGTTTGTTGAGAATATCAGCCCATTCATATATATCATTTCCAAATAGGTGGTTCACATTTTTTGGTGGGGCTAATGGTGTCAAGGATCAATTAACTCCTTACATACTCCCCTGTCGCGAAAAAACAAGTCCTTCCTGTAATTTTGGGACAAATTATTAGTAAGGATTAAAATGATCTTAATTGATCATATTTGTTAGCTATATTAGGCACTAATTGATTATTGTATGCATATATCAAATAGGGTAGAATGACTTGTTTTTTAGGACAAAATTTGAATTTTAGACTGACTTATTTTTTTGGAACGATGGGAGTACTTTTCAAGATTGTGAACTGAGCATTACTTTAATACTACTACGTAGTTGGTAAAACTCTTGCCGGTAAACAAACTTGCTCGGGAATCAGCTTGCTTTATTTGAAATGGAAATCTATCCCATAATTAGCCCCTAATTATTTGTCGGCGCTGAACGTGCATATGACACATTATATATCTTTGGCACGTGTCATACGATGTCCTTGTCTGGACTTTTACTAAAGGCTCTCTGCTAGCCTTATAGACTTTTCAGGGGACGCAAGTTATGCCATCGATCTGTAACCTTAAATCACATGTGCCTGTATGATTCGTTTGGTCCTTCTTACTTGTCTTCTTCTTGGTTTATGTATTATTTTGGCTTTGACGAACATTGTTTTATTTCTTTACCAAAGGTACGTCAGAAAGCCGCAATAGGGACTAGGGAAAAAAAGTCCATCTACGTGTTGTGTTGTGAAACCGATCACTTTGTTAATGTAAGATACAGGGCGAAGCCAGCAATTGCAGCCGCGGGGTCATCACGATGACAGAATTAGCAACCGTAAAAAAAGTAATGAACAATTTTTTGTTTAGGATTAGCAGGATTTCGTTAGGGTCGACTGACCCTGATGGCAAACCTTGGCTCTGCCCTTGTAAGACATTATTATCTCACTTGGTCTCCCTCGTCAAGCTGCTCCTTAGTACCAAGTTGTACCATTCCACGCGCGCAAATTGAGTGTAGCTCAGTTAGTTTTAGGTTGTTCCTTATATGGTGGAACTTGTTGATGCATGTTTCAATCTAAACTTAGCATGTGCATCCATATTTTTCTGAATTATTTTCGTAAAAAAGAAGAAGAAATGACTAGTCTCAATGAACTAACTCTAGATAAAGAGTAAAATACATGGGCGTTCCCTAACTTGTTATGCGGTGTCATTTAGACTCCTAACTCTTATAATGTATTTTTAGATCTGAACTTGTCAATGTGTGCTGTCTAGGTCCCCAATCTTTTAAAATTTATTTTTAAATCCCCGAACTTGTCCCAACATATCATCATGGTCTTCAAACTCTCACAGTACGACACGGGAAAAGGGAGAAATGCGAGAATAAGGAGGAGTCTTCATTTTATCGCGTGTTTGGACTAGCGATGACGATGATATCCATGACTATTTTTAAGAGCTTGTGGAACCGGATGACACCCATGTACAAGTTCGAGGATCTAAAAATGTGCTTGCTAGTTTAGGGACCTATATGACATATGAGGACACGTCCAGTGATACGAAAATACATTTTGAGAGTTGAGGTACCTAGATGACACATCGATTCAAGTTTAGGACTGTCGCGTCCTATTCGCTTGGATTATCAACTACCAGCCAACAATATTTTTCTCTCGGTAAAAACCAGCACCAGCCACCAACCAGCCAGCAGTGTTTTTCTCTCAGCAAAAACCAGCACCAGCCACCAGCGACCAGCCAGCCAAACAGGGCCCATGCATTTTACTCCTAGATAAATATGCATGATTAGCTGAGTATCCGGGCGTTACCGTGGACAAAAAATAATCATATTACCTCGTCGGGCCTAAATACAATATCTAGAGTTCCCTTTCATGCAAAGTAATTTTAGGTCCTCGCGATTTGCATTAGATGACCATCAAAGTTCTTCACATTTTTTTCAAAACTAATTTGCATTTTTGTCAGGACTTACCAATTACTCGTTGTTGGTAGCGGATGAAACAAAGACCATTACAGACGCCTTTAGTAACAGACGTTACTTGTGTCCGTTACCAATCTTGGTAACATTTGTAACAGGCTTCATTGAAGTCCGATACATATTTGTCAACATCTCCGATCTTGATAACCTAATTAAAAAAATAAGTCTTGCAAAGAAAAGGCGCGAAATGAATAAAAAGAAGAGAATAACATTTGATGGATCCAGGCCGACGTGCTCGCTAAACCTGATATCTCAGGTTTTACATGACTCGGTCTTTTATCTTGTGGATGACATGTTTGTCTCACCCCTTGTGTATCGAGCTTATCGCTTATATATCCGGTACGGTCTAACAGAAGATAAAGATTAGAGTATCAAGCAAGCCCTGAATCTCCATTTGATATTAATATAATTTTGCTTTGGTATCACTACCAAAAAAACTCACATCAGGACTCGACACTTTTTGGACCCGGTGCTAATGGTGTATCGGCACCGGGTTGAATAGCTAGGAGCAGGGCGACGTGCATATGCGGTACGGGGGAGCTCATTAGCACCGGGTCGTAGCAAAACCCGGTGCTAAAGGTCCCCCATTAGCACCGGGTGCAGCCACCACCTGGTGCTAAATTATTCAACCTTATTTAGCACCGGTTGAAACCTACAACTGGTGCTAAATAAGCAGTCCGGCCACGGACAATCCCTCTCTTTTTCTATCTCTTCTTCTCTTCAATCTTATCTTCTCACTTCTCCCATCTTTATCTTCTCTCCTCCTCTTCTCACCTCGTTCCTTCTCTGGATTTCCAGGTGAGCGGACGGACGGGCGTTGGCCGGGAGCGGCGCACGTGGGCGGGCGCTGGCCGGCTGCGGCGCACACGGGCCAGGGCGCTGGCTCGGTCGGCGCAGGCGCGCGCTGCAGGCGACCGGGCGCTGGCTCGGGCGGCGCGGCAGGCGAGCGCGCGAGCGCTGGCTCGGGCGGCGCTGCAGGCCAGCGCGCGAGTGGGTGCTGGTCAAACGAGCAGGCAAGGCGAGCAGGCACCTGCAGGCGAGCTGGCGCTGCAGGCTAAGGCGAGCAGGAAAAACCGAAGGCGAGCTGATTTCGTTTACGAAGGCGAGCTGATTTCGTTTGATTTCCTAAACTTCGTTTTTCCTAGCCAAACGAAATCATTTCCTTTCCTTCATTTTTTTCTGGCCAAATGAAATCAAGGTCATTATGTAATAGGTTCCTGTCTCGATCTGTAAATAATTGTATGCTGCTAGTAGCCAAGCCGTGGATGTTGGATCAGTAATTAAACATATTTCATGGTTTTTGTTACTGCTGTTGGATCTTGGATGTGTAATATAAATTGAGATATTTCAACTTTGTATCTCTTTCTTTCTCTTCTTATTTATCTACTTCTCATCTTCTTTCTTTCTCTCCGTTCTTCTCTTTCTGTTCTTAAAGAACAAGAACACTTCAAGAACAAAGAGCAAGGACAGAGGGGAGGGAGGGATGTGGAGTATTAATTTTTTTTACGCGTTCAGAGCCTTTAGCACCGGTTTTTCAACCCGGTGCTAAAGGGCTATCTCTTTAGCCTCGGATATTTAGCACCGGTTGGGATATCCGGTGCTAAAGGACTTTTCCAACCGGTGCAAATATCGAGTATTCTAGTAGTGTATCGAGCTTTATAGTATGTGGAGAAGAAGTAGGGTTAGTCGTTGTTACCTACGGGAGGCATAGGATATTTGTAACGGAGTCTGTTATTTTTCCTTTACCAATGAAGGACCATTAAGAACTGACTATATATATAATTGTCCATTACAAACTATTAGTAACTAGTAAACGGACGTTATCATCGTGTCCATCACCAATTTCGACCATTTGTATTATTCAAAAAATTATGCAAGTATTAGTTATTTTATTTATGACCTATTACTTAATCGATCATCCAATATACTTGCCCGTGACTTATTTCTTGGTATATTTGGACGTACTGAATTAGACGATTGGGAAAACACTGTGATGAGGAAAAAAAAGTCAATAGTGAATGGTAATTCGATCAGGACGGAGAGAATTTAATAGGTACAATCAATACAAGCGGTAGGTAAGATATCAATAAATCTTGGTGCGTCAAAATAAAACACATAATGCATGCATGTCCGAAACATGCAGTAGTACATTTGCCGTAGCCGGCCTTTATTTATTTTCCGTCCTGCTGGCTGATGGATCGCTCTCTCTGATTACAAAGAGCAGCTGGGCCGGTAGCATAGCATATGCAGTGGCAGTACTATACTAACCACGCACCGGCCAGCAGCTAGCAGAGGGCTATGGCGATGGCGATGGCGATGGCGAGGTGTTATTGGGCGGCGTCGGTAGTGGCAACGTCTCGTGCGGCAAGAATGGAAGATCATCTTGCCTGGTGCATCCTTGCGCTCTGTCGGCGGCTATCGGCAGCGGGTCCAAGAAGCCGACGATCACCGGCCAGCAATAGTGGGTGACGACCCTGTCCGACGACGACGACCCTTTCTTCTTGAGCAGGACGATCGCCGGCGAGGAGTAGACGTTGAGGCTCACCCGCAGCATCACCTCGAACGAGTCGGCGCCTCGGTAGGTGTCGGCGACGTAGTCGAGCGCCGCGGCGTCGCCGACGTTGGCCAGCTTCCGGATCGTGTGCGTGCTCTCCGGCATCAGGGTGAAGGGGTCCGCCGCCAGGCGCACCCTGCTCATGCTCACCACTTCACTGGGGAATGTATCTTGCTGGCCGTAGCTGTAGTAGGGCGTGAACTTGCTGACGACGCGGGTGATGTCGATGGTGATGTTCCTGACGGTGACGCTGACGCGGCCGCTGGGGTTGCTGACGCTCAGGCTGAACCGGAGGTCCAGCGACGACGATCGGTGTCGTCGGAGGTCGGCGAAGGTGGCGTTGCGGAGGATCTGCCCCGACGACGGCAGGATGAAGTAGGCCTCGACATGGTCGTGGAGGACGGAGAGGTTGATGTTCTGCGGGCGGAGGCAGACGGCGATGGCCATGACGAGCACGACCAAGATGAGCACGATCAGCAGGATCGCCACGATCCACCGCGCCGAGGCCTGCAGGCACGGGAGCACCTGTCGTCGTCTCGCGCGATGTCGACGATCGACGCCCCCCATTGTATTGTATTGTTTTCTTCTAGCTATACTGCCTTACTTTTTTTTATGTCGTCTGTCCGTCCCGCTGCTATATAGACAGCGCTGTTGCCTACCTCTTTCGGTTTCAAGCCAAGATCGACTTACTTACTGGCCGGGCCTCCGCCGTCACTTCTTGGCCTGGTGAGATCTATACTACGTACGGGCCCAAAGTTTACTGCATATATATGCTGCAGCATAAGGATATATATCTACTAGCTAGGAAATTCACTCTATATATAGCACTAATTTATTTTCTCAAGTGCAAATAAGTTTAATCAGACATGTTACACCTACACTACTACAAAACTGCACATTTGTTTGTGCACGGTTTAGTACCGGCTGGGGTTACCAGCTGATACACTAAGTGGCCCCTAGCATGCCCAGTACAAAATGGCCGCCAGCCAGCCAGTTGGGAAACCAGTACTACATGGGGTTTCCCGACCGGTACTGATAGATGTGAGTTTTTTCCACTAGTGCCATGAATATGTTCGCACGTATTTTCCATACAGTAAGTACTACAGTGGTTCATGAACCACCATATGGATACATGATAAATAGAAACTTCCCCTCTCTAACTTACTTGTCCCTTTTTTTTCCTTTAATCCCCCTTTCCCTTTAATCTACAACCAGCATTCTTATTGCACACTTTGCTTTTGTTTGCAAATAGCATGCTTACACTTTGATGTCTACTTTTCTCGCTTTTCCGGCCTCTCCTGTTGATTTTGATTCCATGTGTTCTAGAACAGAGGCGAAGCTAGATCAAACAGCATCCCCATGTGCACCTCTTCATTAATTCTATAGCAACCTTATAATTTTCAAGTAATGCTTATAATTTGTAAGGATTCACATTGAGGTTCCAAAGAAACCTCACCTTTTGTGGTGTTCCAATATTAGTTTTTTTAGAAACACTGTCTGGACACATACGTTCATATATAGATGGCCATATGGGCCGCCCGACACTAGCACAACACTAGCTCTATTAGGCACGATGCCATGGTCATGCCGTGTCGTGCCGGCACTGCGTGCCAAACTCTCGGCCCAAGCACGACCCTAAGGCCTTCCGATAGTGTCGTGCCAGCCCAAGCACTATGCGCCGTGGATCCTGGCCGCCGGCGACGTAGATCCAGGCCGGACAACCCCGACGACGGTGGTCGGCGATGCAGATCCAGGCCGGGCAACCCCGACGGTGGTGGTTGGCGACGCAGATCCAGGCCGAGCAACCCCGGCGGCGGTAGTCAGCGACGAAGTTCCAGACCGGGAACCCCCCCCCCCCCCAGCGGTGGTGGTCGGCGATGCATATCCAGGCCGGGACACCGAGCTGCGGCCCTCGGGAGCCTGCGAGCGACGACGACCGCACGCTACCTCGTGGGGCTCCCGGCTGCAACACGTTGGCTGTCGACGACGGCGTCGCGAGAGGCGGAGAGGGTAAGGGCGAGGGAGGGAGGCGGCTAGTCGGGGGAGAGGATAAAAATGTGAAAAAAACTAAGGTTTTCATATATATATATATATGTGTGTGTGTGTGTGTGTGTGTGGCTTATGGGTTGGGGGCGCTAGTAGGCTTTTGTCGGGCCATATCGTGCCAACCCAAAAATCATGTCGTGCTTGGGCCGGCATTACAGGCCAAGATTGGTGGCCCAGCACTACACGATGCATAGTATCGTGCCGGCCCGGACACTATGCACTACAGGTCGGGCCGCCCATTTAACGCTGCCCATTTATACGTTCATATCCTAGTTATTTGAACCGGACCGGTAATCGAACCACTCAAGCCCTCTGTTCGATGGTTTATTGGTCCAAATCGGTTGGACCGCCGGTTCTAACGGTTTAAATAGGTTTATATTTGGATGTAAATACAACCATTGAAGTGGTCGGGTGGTAGATAACAAACCTTCCACGTAGTGGAGGTCTGGGGTTCTAAACCCAATCAACACATGTTTTTTTAGTGTTTTCCACCCCGCACTCCCCTTTGCGCGCGTTCGGCTGGTTCAACCGGTCGGGCCGGCCGATCCGGGAAGGTTCGTATACATGCATGCACATATACCTCTATAATCTATATAGCCTATATATAAAAGACTTCTCTCAACTTGTAAGGTGTCCACATCATTATCAACTAGGACAGATCATCCCCATTAAAAGACTTGTCTCAACATGCAAGCTGGCAACATCATCATTTACTAGAGCCATCAATTTATGTCTTATATCGATTTTCTAGAGCCATCAATTTATGTCTTATATCGATTTTCTGCGGCTAATAGCATCCATGCATTTAGTGAGAGGGATAGAGTCATCTACATCAGTAGGACTTGACAAATTATTTTTATAACGTTGTTTTGTATGATACTATGTACAAATATAATCACTATTTTATTTCAGTGATAAAATAGTTGTAAAAGCTCTCTCACATCCCGCGGCAACGCGCGGAAAATCACCTAGTACCTCTGTAGTTATAGACACGTACGCAGCTATATCTATCGCATACGTCTCGCTATCGACGGATGTCCTGACATCGCCTCGCACTGAAAGAATAACGTCGTTAAATCTTAAAATAAATCTAGAAAAATATGAGCACCTACGTACTCGTGTCGAGTTGAGGATCGAACTTATATCTTGGTGGGTAAGTTCTAAAACCTGCATTCAATTCGTGAGTTCTAACTTTATTTGCCAGAATTCTAAATGATTGATTCTAACTTTATTTGGTGACAGATCGATCAGCTTGGCTGGCTATATATTATCGCGCGCACATCGATCGAGCTACTCTAATTAATAAGCACGACGACGTACGTACACTCCAAATAAATCAAAGGTAGTGAGATGCTGGCGATGCTGCTGCCCTCTGGGTCTGCTGTGTGTAGCGCCAAGCGTTACATCGTGGCGGTTCTTGTCGGGGTGCTATTCGCCATGGCCCTCGCGGCCGTCGTCTCCATCGCCCTCGCCCCAGCTCACATCTCCTTCTCCGTGGCGGACCCGGGCATGCCGGTGCTCTTGGAGGAAGGGGAGGCGCGCAGGGGCCGGTACTACTGCTTCACCCTCGTCGCCGAGAATCTCAGCCGCCGCATGTCCGTCTCCTACGGCGGCTACCTCTACATCGAGGTGTGGCCCAGCGACACGGCCTGGATCCCGGGCCGTGCTGTCAATTATTCCTCCTCCTCCTGCGCCGGCGGACCATCACCATCCCTGCCCGCGCCGGCGAAAAATGATGATAAGCAGCCGCTGCAGGACTGGCAGCGGCCGGGGACGACGACCAATGTCACCATCCATGCCGAGTCATGGCAGTTCGAGCAGCAGCAGCCACAAGAGGGGAGCCAGCAGGACATCATCCACGCCCGCCACGATGCCAACTCCACGGTGGTGGTGAAGGCGGAGGTGCGATTCAAGCTGGGGTTCGCCCGGACCATGCCCTACACCATCGCCGTCACCTGCTCGAGTGTGAATTTCACCAAGAACGGCACTGATGACGGCAGCAGCGTAAAATGTAAGATCTAGGGGGCGGGCCAGGCCGGGCCGGGCGCAATTATTAATTGGCTTGTTTGTTTGCTTATTATTAATCATCAATCGTAATGTTTGTTTTGTACGTGGGTGGGCGGATGTAATAATATATGGTCTGATTTAGTGGACACGAACAAATCATGATTAAGCTTGTGCATTTTTTTTCTCGAATACGCATGAGATCTGCGCATTTAATTTGTATTAAAGAAGGATATAATTCAATTTACATGATCCACACGTTGAGCGGAGAGATGAACAACCAGCTCGGGACATGGCCGCGGGAATTCTACGTGACTACTCACTATGTAAACGACCTAGCTTACCCGCTGAGATCCACGGCTGCGCTTCATTTGCGATATATCTTGATGACCAAACCTTGTGGGCTGCAGGACTCGCCGCGAAACACTCTAGCATTACGCTCCTTCCATACCTGCCAGGTTGCCAATGCGAAGAGGCTGTCAAAACCCTTCCGTTTGCTTACAGTCAGCGAGGCCCTCATCAATCTCTTCCACCATTGATGGATGGAGCAGCTTCCTTGTGGCAGCTGGGGATATATATGCAGTCGTTTGTGATGAAAAGTGTGTGTACACGCATGACCAATAAGTCTGTATATATGGGATAATTTTCGATTATCACAAATATATCCAAACCATCCTAGTTTTAACCTGTCGTCTCCTTCCCCAGCGCAAATCAATTATCACTCTATTTTTGGCATACACGGTAATTAAATGTCCACTTGGGTCCAATAATATCTAGCATAGCGCTCTTTATTTGGCATGCATCATGGTGATTAGGCATAACACCAAGGAGCATACCACAAGTAAATTCCATCACTTCAATATATAATATATAATAATAATAATTAATTAATCTAATCCTAATCCTTATGAATGAATGAATGAATGAATGAATGAATGAATCCTTATGAAAGGGGCGGGTCCGGCGGCCGGCCAGGCGGGCCGCGTCATCAAAAATTCACTGCGCCGTTCGATTCACCTTGTACGATGGAAATTTACCGGCGGTTGTTGACCACGGTAAAAATATCTGGAGGTCGAGAAGCATCGCAAAGCCTCGCGTTCTCTGTCCTCGTCCTCCATGCCCTCTCCTTCTCGGACGCTGGTTCATCCCCGCGCCGCCGTCGCCCCCCAGTTCCCTCCCTTCCTGTGCCGCCCTCTCCCTCCCTCCCGTCCGTGGCACCACCCACTCTCTCCCTTCCCGCGGCGCGCCGCCCCCACCCTCCTCTGGCGGCGACCCCGTGCCCTTCCCCAGCGCTCGGCCGGAGCTCCTCCCCCACCGGAGCCCCTCCCCCGCGCTAGGCCGGAGCTCTGCCGCCACCTGCCGCAGCTTGAGCTCGAGAACCAGGCGGGAGCCCCCCTGCAGGTCAGCGTCGTGCTGTCGTCGACGCGCCCGGCCGGGTAGCTGGTGGGTCGAGGTGGAACGGGAGTCGCATGGTGGGCGGGTGGTCATGAAGCTCCAGGGGAGATGTGCAGCTGCAACCGCAAGCAGAGGGCGCGGCAGTAATCAGAGGCAAAGCAGCAGCGGACGCAACAAAGGTCAAGAAGAGTAGAAGAGATTGATTCAGGTAATATACGACTTGAATGCCTGATGTTGTAGAGAGGACTACCAGTACCTCGTTGTGGTTCCCCTGGACGCCCATCATCCCTCCCATCTCCTCCCCTTCCCTCCCCTCATCTCTTCACCATAAAAGTAAGATTTCCATGAGCCTTAATTTCCTTTTCTCTTTAGGTGATTAAAAGCTTTGACGTGGGATATGGCAGCGCGGAAGTGAGGGAGCAGAGCGGAAGGGAGGGGCGCAGCCTGCCGTGGAACGGCGTGGAGATGGTGGTGCAGGCGTGCGGCACTGATGAGGGCCACGCGCCGCTGCCTGCTGGACAGCGCAGGCGCATGAGGCGGCGGCTGCCAGCACCAACCATCAGCGTTGTGTATCACAGCAAGTCCAGGTGCTGCATCCGCTCCAATTCCACTGTTGGCCACAAGTGCATTGTCCATATGTGATGCACACTATATGTTTGATGGTTTGCCTGTGCAATGCTAACCTGTGACTTTATCCATGGAGGAAGCACGCTATGTGTTTGATGGTTTGCCTCTTCAATATTGACTGATTAATCAAGCCCAGATTTCTGCACAAATAAGAATGAAAGTGACTACATATGCGTCTGAGGTCTGACAGGGAGTCCTTGATGTAAAAAAAAGGGGACACATTCAGGCTACTTGCCTTACATAAGGTAATTATTCTAGCTTGAATATGAAATTTATTTTTGAAGCAATAATTTAGGACAGTGATACTCCTATGCCGATTTCATGTTAAAACAGTTCAGAGGTAATTATTCTAGCTTGAATATGAAATTTATTTTTGAAGCAATAATTTAGAACAGTGATACTCCTATGCTGATTTCAAGTAAAAACAGTTCAGAACAGTCGACATATTTGTGGTGACAGAAGGACGGTGACTCTTTATCCTTTGTACGTGATTGACCTCGCTATATGTTTCTGACATGGTATAACTTGATGTGAATAATACTTCCCATCATATAAATATAGATTTTCTTCCTACCACCACTGGGAGCCAAGTAAGGTTTGCCACATCCTCACATGCAGGTGAAATCAATAAGACCGTCATTATGCTTCTTGCTCCCTCTGCTCAGAATACTCAACTGCTTGTCTATTTCTCTTCTATATAGCAAGACAATTTACATAACTGTAGACACAATTCGGTTGGCATATTCAATTTGTTCATTTTTAACACACACATAACTGATTTACTTCTCAATTGATTATGTTTCATATATCAAAAATGCAACGCCACCATGCTGCTGGCTAAAAAGTTCTTCTATATTGGGTTTATTCTCGTTTATTTTCTTCCTTTCTTTTTCCCCCCATTTCATTCATATTTGCCTCTGTAGGCCTGATTTATATAGCCTAACTAAGGCAATATGATACGAGTAGTACTATCTGATGTGTATAGTGTACCAAAGAAAAAATAGCTGCTTGCACATTGATAATTATGGAGCTACTTTTTTGGTGTTATTTTGCAGAGCATCTCACCTTAGGCTAACATTTTTTTATTCCATTATCAATTCGTCTCTAGCAGTGTGTCAGCTGTTCTAAGAATAATGCCTCCTCTTGTTATGCTTTACAATTAGTTTCCTTCAGGGCTGCTATATCGTAATCGTACAAATTACTTTTCTTCTGTTCTCATAGACCATTTTACTTAAATAGTGCAGCTACTATATATGGTTCAATAGCAGAGAATCACGTGCTGACATTTTTTTTTCCGTACAAAAACATAGAAATATGGGAGACACCTGAAACAACTACAATTAGGTATCCTTTGCAAATCCAGGTGCTCTAAAATTCCTTTGGATAAACGAATTCTTTAGCTATTGCCATGAGAATGAGAATTCCTTTGTCAATCTACTAAATCATCACACAGAGTTATACAAATCAGTAGGAATATGATATGATGCCACTGCAGTTTCTGTGTTCCATTGGGGATAGAGATTGTGCTTCCAATGCTGACCAGATCAAAATTGTTAACAAATCCTTGCTGTTGAACTGATGATCTCTCTAAATACTATTCAACTTTTATGTGTCCTTAAGCAAAGCAGACCCGTGAGTATTCAGCCCTTTCAGTATTGCATTTCATAGTCTCATTTGATTTCACATTTTGCAGTTTGTAAGAATAATCTTTGAAGAGGATAGCGAGAACTCTTCGTATAGATTCGAGCGGGAACATTTGTTGGCGAAAGCAGTTGACATCATGGTAATGAGCTTGGGCAGTAGTATTGTGCCGAATGAGAAAATCAAAGAAGGTAAACACTCTGTGACTTCTAGCTCTACGACATGTTACTGTCTTTTTATAGCACAAAAATATTTACAGAAGACCATGTGTGATTGCCCATTCATAATGTTCTGCAGATTGCTTATTATGAGAAACCTTAACTATTTTCTGATAAAATTGTTGTCTACAAAAACATGGCAGCCTTAATTTTGGAGGGGATTTCTCACATGCTATTGTGGAGGTGTGCAGAGCAGGAGGAATGTGTATCACCCAGATCTGGTAAGATCCTGTAGGTTCACCTCCTGTAGATTGCTCACATCATGCTGATAGGTAAATGGATTGAAGCACATCTGTTAGTGAAAAATCTCAGTCCAGTTCTCTTTAGATCAACAACTTTGTAGTGCTATTATTTGAATGACTGTGCAGGGAATTATCTGGCAACCTGTGATGGAGGAGGAACCTCTGGAAGGTTACTTTTGGTACCAGCCATGGCAATTATCCCTAACTGAAGCAATGCTTGGAGTAGTTAGTTTCAAAGCATTATTCATTAAAGTTATGCAGTATACTTCTGATTCGATGCGAATATAATATGAACCTGTTTCAAGCTAGCTGTCGTATTTTTTTGGAAAAATATTTCGTTTTGGGAACTCGGTTATTTCCCTAGAAATTTTAGGATAAGTTAACAGGCAACAGTGTTATTAGAGAATTGGAAGTTATTTGTAGAGAGTAGAGAATGAGTAAGGCAATGTCACCATTCACAGGTAGTGATGTGGGTTTCCCCTGAACTTATTGTTGTTCAAAAAAGGACATAGCTAGATTGCAGATAAAGTGATGTTGATGAGTGCAAATATAAAACATGTAGAGTGTTAAGTATATTGCATTATATCAATATCCCCAACTTTGTTGTTTCTGCTTATCAGGCCTCCCAAGTGTACTCTGCATTTCAAAATCAAACATCAATGGGGTTAGTTAAAAAAACATCAATGGTGTGTGATCATTTAACCTTAATTCCTTGGGGTTATGTTTGTTGGCCACGTCCAAAACATCATACCTAAAAATCTGAACTTCTCTGAACAATAATAGAATAATTAATTGGATTCAGCAAAAGGAATGCCGATTTAATAATGTGTGCTCAGTTAACTCTGATTTTTTTTTTGTGTTAAATTTGTAGTTCTTATCCAACATATCATACCTGTATCTGAGCAGCTCTGACCTCTTACAGAATAATCAGGATTGCAAACCAAATTTAGACCTATCCCCTTTTTTCCCCATGCATGAAAGGTGTGATGGAGCAGTACATGCCAAATTGGAAGCAGAAGTACCAATACAACAATCGACAAGCTGCAGAACTGTCACAACAAGACCAATGGTAAGTAAGGTTCTTATATTCATGTTGTTTATACAAAGGTATTTTGCAAGCTGTTTCCTGTGTCTGGAAGTGCACAAATGTTTCTTGGTTAAATTGCACAAATGTATTTAATATCACCATAAAGGTTTGGACACATGGTGAACCAGATGTATCTCTGTACTTTTTACCCCACATGGTGAAGTATATGTAAGTTGCCCTGATCTTTCATTGCTTTTGGCTTTTCAAGCAGTTACATATTATTTTCTGTTATATGCTTACTAATTCGATGCAGAGCAGGGATACTACATTAAATTTTTAAGATGCATATGCATCCCTTTACATTAAGTTGGAATAATCAAACGTAACCCTTTGTTAAAATAGCCTCCATTTACAATAAACAGTAGATGAATTTGGTCATTAGACATTTCAAATCACTAACGAGCAAAAGCAACTTCCGAATGAACTTTTTTTTGCATATTAAAGCACAGGTAGTCAAATATATTGAAATGCTTTAAATTTCCATAGATACAGAGTACTAATTTTTGCCCTTGTGTGGCATATTTTAATAACTGCATAAAAAGTATTTTGGTTTCAATGCAGCCGCGCGCCCTGCGCGCGCTAATCACTAGTGTATGTCATTGCAAGCCCGTCCAACGATTAGGAGCGAGCCATGACCAATTTGCCCCCGGCGCGCATGATTAAGGTGGTAACAGCTGCGTACGTGCATAGAAATAAAATAAGTGATGTATATAATGATAGAATAAGTGATGTATATATTTGTAGAACGTTTTTAATGTGTGAGAATAAAGTTATCCATTTGGTTGATTTTCTTATCTGCCAGCAAAAAAAATTATATATGCCATACTGGTACAAAACTTTTGGAGTTTAAAAATTTCGTATTTTAGTATACTTTTTCTAATATCCAAGGGCAAAGTTTGATCCGTTAATTGGAAGTCATCAAGTCCAAAGTTTTTATTATCTTAGTATATATATGTCTGACCTAATTGTCAAAGGCTTCCCGAACAATACAAAGTCAAATATTTACCAACTTCCTCCCATCAGAAATAGGTGTCATTTTGCAAATTAACAGGACTCCAAACAAAATTTTCATTACTACGTACTTCTTATTGTATGTATAATTTAGTATTAGGAAACTACTTTACGAGACAATCTACAAGGATGCAAGATGCGTCCACCTTTGCTAAACAAAGTTCACCAAAGAGGAAGAATATATAAACACCGATCACAAGGCAAGTATCAGCTGATTAAAGTAAAATTCCCAGGGACGTTTTCTTTGTCTTTTGACCTAACATATATTTATCAGGACAATGAATGGGTCCCAGAATCATTTTTTAAAAAGAAAAAGGTTGCACACGAAAATAGTGGAAGAAAACAAAACCATCTAATATCTAGTGAAAGCAGATGATTGATCGTCCTATTGTATATATTAACCCTCCGTTCCAAATTATAGGTTGGTTTGGTTTTATATATGCACAGAAGGTATGTAACAAAAGCTATACATCTAAAAAACCAAAATGACATATAATTTTGAACGGAAGGAGTAAAAGACAAAGAAAAGAGAAGCTCGGGGAAAATAGCATTAGACAAAACATAAAAGACGTACACCGAATTAGACTTTTCCTGCGGTAGTATTACTAATGATGAGTGGTTCTTGTGCTAGAAGGTATATATGCCTATCTAGTATCTACACAACACATAACTAATTAAAATAGTTGTGCATGTCTAGAACAACATGTGCCACACTACTAAGGTCACATTGTATATGAATATTATGCATTACAATTATATACGACTGTGGGCCGAGGCATTTGTTAAATACTATTTGCACTTGTGTTATGTTACTACAATTAATATATGCTAGTACGTCTTTGTTCCACACACACTACTCTATTGTTTGCCAATGATGATTTGTACGTACCTTGTGGCGTGGAAGCTAATTAACCTACCTAGACAAACTCATAACCACTAAAGTTAGTTATGCCTTTGATGTAGAGCTTCGACCATAAGCCGCCCGGCCCCATGTGACATGAGACATCAATCAACATAGCTAAATCATGGGTGTGTTTAGTTCCACATCAAATCACCAAACTTCTCAAAATTCTCTCTCCAAACTTCACTATATTCACCTATCACATCAAATCTCTCTCCTCATGTATGGAGTACTAAACATGGGTAAATAAAAAAACTAATTATATGATTTTAATGTACACGACGAGACGAATCTTTTGAGCCTAGTTAGGTCATGGTAGGACAATGTTTACCACAAACAAATGAAAAGTGTTACAGTGCGCTACAACGTCGGAGGTGACATTTTCACCAAACTTTTCCCACTTTTTAAAACTAAACACACCCCATGGTTGTCCCAGCTAGCTAGCTAGCCCCGCGCCTTATATATCTATATATATACTACATAAGTAATAGCCAGCCAGCCAGACAGCCAAAGATATATTTGACGAAAAACTAGCTAGTCAATATATAATTAATCATGGCGCTAGTCAATAATTACTCGATCCCCTTCTGCGATGGAGCCATGCCGCCCTTCGTGCAAAATCTGACTTCCTCCTACACCAACCAAAGCAATGAGGACACCATGGTTGCAACCTCCTGCATCATGTTCGTCCTCGCCGCCGTCTTCTTCATCCTCAACATCTTCAGCCGCAACTCCGACGTCAGCGCCATCCTCAACCCCAGCACCCGCCTCTTCCTCTCCACCTCGCTCTCCCTCTTCCTCCCCGTCATGTCCTACCTCTTCTCCGAGGCCAAGAACGAAGGCCGCAAGCACGACGCCGCCGCCACCCACGGCGGCACGGCGCCGGAGCTCTCCCTGCGCGCCCGCACCATCCTCATGTGGATGCTCCTCGTCGAGATCCTCCGCAAGAGAGTCGAGGCGATCCTCGTCAGCGCCGGCGCCGCCGCCGGGTACTCGAGCAGCATCGAGAGTGGCGCCAGGATCGCCTGGCTCGGCTACCTCGTCTTTTACAACCTCAAGAGCGCCGGCAAGAAAGCTCTGTACGGTATGCTATGGGTGGTTGCAGCCTCCAAGCTGGTGCAGATGTTCCTGACGGTGGAGCTCGGGAAGCGTTCCTTCGCCTACGGCAAGAACCCCCAGCTCCTCGACTCGTACATGGCCCAGATGCTGCAAGCAGATGATCACCATCAGCAGCAGCTGCGTGGATCGGAGCTTCTGAAGCTCTGCAACTATGTCGTGATGGGCGAAGATAAGCTGGAGAAGAAGGTCGGCCCCAACGGGTACAATCTTGAGCCTCAACGGCGGCTGACGACGGAGGCCATCAAGAAACCCGTCGTCACGGTCACGGTCGGCAAAATCTGGGAGCTCGCCGGAGCTCAATCGCTGCTTGGGGAGAAGAGGGACCCCAGGCTCAAGAGGCTGTGCCTCTCCTTCGCCCTCTACAAGCTGCTTCGCCGGAGGCTGGAGGATTTCCCCATCACCGGCGAAGAGGCCAGCTACTGCCACAGCATCGTCTTCAGAGGCCTCTGCGAAGAAGAAGAAGCAGGCGACGGCGACGACGACGGCAAGGCCATCGCCCTGTTCGAGGTCTTCAACGAAGAGGTCCAGTTCCTCTGCGAGTACTACCACTCCGTCTTCCCCGTCATGCTCGCCAGCACCTTCTTCTTCGCCGTCTACTACATCCTCTTCCCCATCGTCGTGCTGGCCGCCTGCTGCCTCACCGTCGTGCTGTGCAGCCATGGCGACGTCGTCTACGCCTTCCAAAGCCTGGCGTCCGACAACTACTCCGTGACGTTCGAGATGATGAGGATCATCGTCGTGTGCATCCGTTGGAACCTGAGGAAGACGCCCCAGTACCTCTTCTCCACCATCGACCTCATCATCACCTTGCTGCTCATCAACGCCTGGGTCTACGAGGAGATCTGGGAGTTCAGCGTCTTCCTGCTCTCCAACTGGTTCATGGTGTCGCTGCTCTGCAGATACGCCTCCAGGCCCAGCAGCAGGCTGCTCGCCGGCGTCATCCGCCGCATCCTCTGGGTGCGCGGCGTCCTCAGCGAGCCAAAGGTCTCCTTCATGCAGTTCTCCGTGCTGCGGCCGCGGTATCGATTCCGCCTCCGCCGCCGGTTCTTGGCGCCGGCGGTGCGGACCAAGGCCGTGCCCACCCAAGTCCAGAAAGCCATCATGCGACGCCTCAAGGATACCAATACCACTACCACCGGCGCCGGCGGCGGCGCCGTTCGCCTCATCAGCATCATCAGCGGCAGGTCGCCGGCGAAGCTGCAATCCGGCGGTGAGTTCGCGTGGGCCTGCGACGGCAGCGTCGCCGAGATCATCCTCACCTGGCACATCGCCACCGCCATGTTGGAGACGAAGAAGAAGAAGCCAGCAGGAGGAGCCGGATCATCCGACGCCGCCGACGACCGCGAGGTGGCGGCGGCGCTGTCCAGGTACTGCGCGTACCTGGTGGCGTTCCGGCCGGAGCTCCTCCCCGACGAGAGGGACTGGACGGAGCGCGTGTACCAGGAGATGGAGGAGGAGCTCAAGAAGGAGATGGGGTGCCTGCGCTACTACCTGTCTCGGCCGGCCGCGCGGTGCCACAAGCTGGCGGAGATCGCGAGACGACGGCGGCCGGAGGCGGGGACGACGACGACGGCGCCGGCGGCGGCGGCGGCGGCGCTGCGCAAGGGAGCAAGGCTGGGGGAGATTCTGTGTGGTAAGCCTGACGGCGAGGCCGGCGACGTGTGGAGGCTGCTGGCCTGGCTGTGGACGGAGGTGGTGGTGTACGCGGCGGCGGCGGCGAGCGGCGAGCTGCAGGTCAAGGCGCACAGGCAGGCGCTGGCGCAGTGCGGCGAGTTCATCACCGTGCTTTGGGCCATAACCACCCACACCGGCATAGCCCGTGGGCCGGTGGTGGCGGTGGAGCATTCGGCCGGTGCTCAGCCGCCGGTGGAGGCGGGCACATCATTTGATTTGGTGTGAGCTAGTGTGCTCATGCATCTGCTCATCCCTTTCATACATCCCACGTTTCGATTACGTACTACTCCTGTGTGCGTGTGTGCGTGCTTGCTTGGTATTGCGGTTTGTCTTTCCAGCTGCTTGTTCATCGATGGCATGTATGGCATTATTGTATCAGCACAAATTATATATGAAGGCTTTAATATATTTTCATTCCTCTCAACATTCTACTATCTCAAATCCATCTAGAGGTTCAATTCCCACACATGCTACTAAAAGGTACTGAAGATTTTTTTTTGTCTGTAGATGTGGTCAGTTATTGGATTGTTTCTTCTTTTTTGGAAGATCAATTATTTTGTAGATGAAGATGAGGTCGTGTTCTTGCACTGATGCAGTGAATGTTGTATCAGTCTGTGTGATTACAGAGTGATGCATCCTTCTTTGTAAAACCGTGTCCGTGCGGCCCAAGTGTAAGACATTTACTTTCAAATCTACTTACCGGGCAATTAAGGGCAGTGGCAATTTATTTATCTTTGTTAAAGATGGCTGCTCGTCAAGCCCATCCGCAACTTGACTAGTTCAATGAACACCAAAGCTAAGACACAAAACAAAGGATACAGGCGCAGGATTACCGCAAAGGCAACTTAGGCAAGAATCTGAAGAACCATCGTATAGCATACAGTTCTCAAACAAGTAGTACCAGGCATCAAAAAGTAGGACACCAAAACCAATGGGTGGTCTCTATTTCCAGCGCCAAAACAAAACTTAGAACAAGACCCTGATGGTAGCATCCACTAGCTGACTGAATAGAACAAAATAGAATACTAAAGCCACTGCTTTACTTCTTCTCTTCCTTCTCCGCCTCAGCAGCCTTCTTCTGGCGGGCACCTAGGTGCTTCTTGTTCATCCTCTCAAGGCGGAGCTTGCCATAGGCCGCGAACGACTTCATGTCGTCGGTGACCTTCACAACCTCAACTGAGCGCTTCTCACCACGAGTAATAGGCATGTAGTCACCCTGGACCTGGGTGGCGGTAGCAAGCTCCTCAGGTGTAGAGTCACCAGCCTGCAATGAGGGTACGTTGTCAAGGATTGAGTCATAAGCAACTGGGGCAATGTCTTCAAGAGATGGTAATAGTCAGGAAAAGGTTTCTAGTCATACCTTGACCTTGCGAGCACGCCTTGGGAAGATAACCAGCTTGGCCTTGTATGTCTTCAGCCTCTGGACATTGGCCTGCAGTCCCTCGAGTGATTTGTTCTTGCGGCGGTGATCCACAGAAATGCCAATGGTCGGAGCAAGCTTCTTTGGAATGCCCGCAGCCTGCAATCACAACACATTAACTTTAAGCAACAACATCAAGGACAATAACGGATGACAAGTGTGTGGATCATCAGCAGCTAACTGAAAGATGAGGATAATAGCTGAGATACTTGGCCTATATAGCACCATAACTAAGAAAAAAAACACCCTGACATTCAGACAAGGAAGCAGAGGAGCAAGCACAAAAACCAGAAGTTGTCACAAAAACTAACATGTAATACATAATGTACACAGACAGCAGAAAATTATTTGAAATTAGAACAGCAATTAAAACATAGGAGAGCTGAGAAAGCAAAATGGCTCAAGAGCAACTCTGATGGAGGGAGAACAATGAATCAGTGTATCACCTTCAGCTCCTCGAGGGTAAAGCCTCTCCCAGCCCTGGACTTCATGTTGTACTTGAGGGTCTGGCACTGCACAATGGGGCGAAGAGGGCCAGCAGTTGGGCGCGGGAATATCTTCACAGCCTTCTTTTGACGAGCTGCATACAGAACACAGCAGGGTGGAGTTAGTAAGTTGTCAGCAAGTATGAAAAAGATAAAGAAAAACAATTATACATAATAACAAGATGCTAGTAAAGATGCATATGCATCACGGTTGCGATTATTTAGCAAAACAAGGAAATTTATTTGATTCATTCATTAATAGCATGAGAGCGGTATAGCAAGTAAACCAGTGTACTCCAAGCACATAAATGCTGAGCAAACATTATTAACACCTCATGGCATCACGATTGATGATAGATATCCCAAACTAACAAACTAATTGAGTAACATAACACAAACATACAAAGCAACGGGTAGCATCCTCCTTACGAGGTGCAGGTGCTAAGTAGGAACAAGGATCAGCTAACCGGGGTACAGTTTTCAATATGACAAACCACATACACAGTCGGGGATCTCTAGTGTGCCGATATGGATACCAAACAGTGACATTTTAACACTAATTTGTCAACCAACAAGACCAAATGTAGTAAATTGCAACCAAATAAAGCTTGCACGGGTTCATTATCAATGACAATATTGCAATGTGATGAAAGACAAACTATTTATTACTAGACCACTACTTGTGAATTGCAACTAGAGCCTCGCTGATCATCAGTTGATCACATCCCCAATTGCATACATAACACGGGGTAACATCAGTGAGACCGACCCTAGTAAGACTTGGATTCAGTTCTCGCAACAGCAAACAAGGGCACATTGTATTCAAAACGCGCCATAATGGAGGTTGAACAAGAGGGGAGGGAGCGACGAGCTCACCGATGCGGCGCCTCTGCTTGCGGGCGGGCTGGTTGAACCATGTCTTGACATAGTTCTGCCAGTGCTTCTTGAAGTGGCCGTTGGGGATGACGTTGTTGTGCTTCACCATTTCGCCCTCTTCCTCTCCTGGCACTTACCTGCACACCAACGCAACAACCACACCATCAACAAAGCCGAATAACGTAAAACAGCGAGCCATCGCATCCAAATCCACATTAGCACCGCAGCAGAACCTAGCACATGACCGCATCAGGCTCACCTACGCATCTAGAGCACCCCACAACCTACAGGTAACCAATCGACCAAGAACACGGGATGTGAAGCCGCCGGGCAGCAAGATCCGCGCGCGCATCGACTCGAGACCGAGAACAAGCTAGAGCGACCCATCTCAGCCCGCGGCAAGGAACGTAGGGGTAGGAGGGAGTCGGGTCGGCGAGCGAGCTTACCTGTAGAGGAGACGCGGCGGCGGTGGCGGCGGCGGAGGCGGACGAGGGCAAGGTGCAGAAAGGGCTTTTGGGCTAGGGTTGGGTGCTTATAGGGGGCGGAGGGACGGCTGAGTGGGCCTAACTGGCCTTCCTGGACATGTGAAATTATTCATAAGGCCCATATACGGTTGGCTGACGGAGAGGGCCCGATGGAGTCCACTGGAAGAAGGAAGGGAACTTTCTATGGCCCATTCTTGGGTCAGACCCAGGAGAGGCCATTGAAACATTCTGTAGGACCCATTCGGCCCGAAAGACGGCGCTTGTTGTTGGGCCTGAGCCAGGCCGTTCGCCATGGCCTTTGAAAATTCCAGTCCAACATCTCGAGTCGAGAAACTTTGGAAGCAATGGCATGTGCTGAAGCATTAGCTCTTGCTGAAGACTGTGGTATAAGGAAAATGATAGTGGCTTCAGATTGTCTTAAGAGTATTAAGGAAATGACTAGATGTCCTTATATGATGATTATTCGGGATATCCACGGGAGGTCAAAATCTTTTGATTATGTGCAGTTCGCACATGAAGGTAGGGAGTCCAATTGGGAGGCTCATTCTCTTGCTAAGCATGCTTGTACTCTTGGACCTGGCCGTCATGTTTGGCTTGGCTGTCCTCCTGTATTCTTGAATGTAAACGTTTCGAACTGCAGTTAATATAACTCCTACCTTCCTCTCAAAAAAAAAAAGAAAAAAAAACACACTGGCGGCACAGGCATAGAGAAGAATTCACGATTTTTTCCCGGCCGCCATGCGCGCGTGTATTGGTATGGGTGTGCATATTTTTATGTACCAAGAAATGCGTACGTACGTGTGTGTATGCATGGATGATAGATGGTTCGTTCCCTGAAACTCTGAAAACGAAAATCAATTAAGTGAATGCCATTTCTTTGATGGAAATCAATGTAACTTTTGTAGTACTAGCAACAATGTTTGTATGCTCCAGAGGATTACGAAGCTAGGTCTACAGCTGATACAAATATGTGTAGTAGCACACGTTCCTCATTCTGCGCAGCGTAGGTGACGTATTCGAGATGATATCGGCAACTTAAAACGTACGTACATGCATCATTGGTGCATGCATATCGTCTAAAAGATGCATGCTGACTGGACTTGAATTTGATATTTGGGTACGTTAATCCCACGTACGTACTAGCGTAGCTGCAACTCATTTATGTTGTGCCAATTCACACCATTATTGTTGTCACCTAGCTGCCACCCATATTAGCTCACCGGTCACTCCAGCCCATTCGTACCTAGGATTAACGGAGAAGCTCCAAAATATGTCCGCCTTCTTAATTAATTCCTTTGTCGTCCTTACTGGTCTAGTGTGGTGTGCCGTTTCTGTCGCCTATATAGCTGCCACCCACCATTGGTCCTCCAGTCGCTCCAGACCTTCCCACACATAGGATTATTAACACACACTGCACCATGTGCTCGCTGAAGATTATGTTTGTGTGCTCTGGACGCAGGAACAGGATTATTACGCGCGGTACTTTGCCAAGGCAATTGGCAATAGCAAATAAACTCCATATGCATGCTGGAAATGGAAACACAAGCTAGGTGCTGCTGCTATTACGCATGGCCAACAGCATGCGCAGGTCGCTGGCCGCGGCCGTACGTGTCGCCTCCGATCCGTCGTCGCCATTAATCTTTAATTTCCTGCACCGGCGCTGTTACGTTTCTGCATGTACATGGTACAAACGCTGTCGCTGCTTCAGTAGTATTTGGCAGTCGATGCAGGCCGGGGCCTGCCGCAAGCAGTGAATGCATGCCTGATGAGAGAGAGAGAGATGATGGAGCTAGCCAGGGTGATCCCGCCGGCGACGGCGGTGCTGCCGGCCGGCCGCGGCCTGCTTGTGGGAGGGAGACCATCCTGATGGTCTCCGCCGGCGGCCAGCCGATCGATTGTCAGACGGCTGATCTGTCCACATGCATGCATGTTCTAGCTAGCTAGGGCCCTATCTAGGCGACGATAGATGCCGGCCGCTGCTGATGCCGAGATCAGACGTCGGCGTACGTGCAGCCTGCTCTCCAGGACCATCTCACATGGGCTGGGACGACGACGCCGGGTCTTTGAGTAATATAACCTAGCCCGAAATTAAAAGCATGAAGATCGAACTGAAATGAATTGCATTGGTCCATATCCCTTCGCATCCCATGCACATATGCATGCGCAGTGCAGGCCGGGTTGGTGCAGCCAGCTTCTGTCGTAGGAGTATACTTTATAACCCTTGAAATGGTAGCGATGGTGCTGCATCTCTTTACCTCCTTGCCTGTTCAACTCACTGAATTTTGCATTGGGCGCGCGGCAGAGCACCACAGCATGCACTACCGGATCGGAGGCCGGCCGGAGCAATTGCATACTGCTGCGGCCAAGAAGACCAGTCTCTACGGCCGGGTCTCCGCAGAAATGATACTACCGTACCCTCACGAGTTACTCGATCGGGTCGGTAAAAGTTGCAGTCACATATGAATATGTGATGGGTAGTACGTAGCTGCTGCTCTATATCCAGCACATGGGGTCATCACATTCAATTCAACAACCAAAAACCAAAATACAACCATGCATAAGGCTGATGACTGGGTTGCATTTAACAGTGAATAAAATAAAACTATATATTTACTTTTATGAGGAGGCAAAAAATATTTTAGTAATGAATATGGTAAATAAAATACAGTGCACTTATTAACAGGTAGTAGTCTGGTTTTATTTTAAGATGCACTAGGACTAGGTGTGCTAGCTCAATTAGTTAGGTTTCTTATGGTAGGTGTTTATATTAGTTAGCTCAATTAGTTGGGTTTCTTATGGTAGGTGTTTATATGGTAGATTTTAAAGAAAGGAAAAAACCCCAATAAGACCATGTCTTATTAAAAAGGAAAGACTATGCACAGCTTATCTATTTAATTTATAGATTTTTTTAAAACCTATTTATAGCTTTTTAGTGTCCTCAAGGAGGTAACCCACATGTGTCTTGAGGAAAGGTACCAACATGTACCATAAATTATAACATGAAGTTGGTACTTAGGTACCGTCCTTTTTACATCATCGATCCCAAGTTCTTATACTTGGTAACTTTTGGTACCTCTCTACGCATATGGATGGTAAACAAGCACTCCTATCCAATAATGGTTTATAGAGTACAGTTCGATCTCAATTTATAACTGTATACGGAGTACGTTACACACACTTTGGGTGAAAATTACCCTTCAAGACACAAGCATAACTGGTTGTGTCTAGCTGGAGATTGATTGACGATGTTTCTGTATGTGATGGCGGCATACTCCCACGGCTCCACACCTATGGAAAGGTTAGTTTCTGGATGATCTTTCAATCCAACACACGCTTATACTACAAATCAAAGAGGACCATATATAGGAGCCTTTAGTAAATCTATTACGCGGCTATGAAATGTTAACTGCGCGCATATATGTAGTACTGTACTACACAAATGGCGCATGGAGCGAGCTGAGCTAACTAGCTCTAGCGAATCCAGCTGAACTTGTCAAGCAACTTTTGTATAAATGAATGGCCAGGTAAGGTCCTCCATATGATTCCTTCCTCTATGCATATCCGTAGACAGAAACACAGAAGCTATAGAGCTGCAGCAAACAAAAAAAATCCTAGCTATATATATGGCGGCGGCGGCCGGCGACGAGAAATCTGCAGCATTCCGGTGGGTGGACGTGGCCCGGTACGCGGTAGCCGCCGTGGTGACCGCGCTCATAATCGCCGTCATCGTCAAGGCTATCGAGGTGGTTCTTCGCCCCGAGCCTCTGCAAATCTGGGTCGTCGGAGGCTCCATCTCCGCCTGGCGGCCGCCGCCGCCATCGCCGGAGATGGTGGTAAGCTGCGCCTAGACCTCTGGGCGCAGAACCCCAGCGACCGCGTCCGGATGTACTTCTTCAACATCACCGGCTACCTCTTCGACAACACGACGTCGGCGGCGGCGTCGCTGGACCCGGAGTCCGACTCCATGATGATCATCCCGGTGAAAGACACAGTCGTAGCACAGCTGGTTGCGCTGGAGTCCGCTCTGCAATTGATGGCGACGAACAGAAGCATGACGCCGGAAAAAAGCTTCGGCGTGCTGTACAACGGCGGCAGCATTAGCGACGTGACGCTGCGGCTGGATGGCAACCTCATCACCGAGGTGACGTCGGAGCTCAACAAGACACGGCCGGCGAGCTACTACTGCGAGCAGCTCATCGTCGGCGGGGATCCGGACGGCGATGGGTCCGCCAAGCAGGACAAGCAGAAGGTGATCTGCAAGCAGCGAGAAGGGCCTTGAATTAACTTTTTTTTGGGTAAACACGGAGCTTCATATATTAGGAACAATATGATTACAATCCTCAGCCAGAAGATCACACAGGCAATTCGGAGGCTCATGCCACTCCTCCATCACGCACTCATGTGAGACCTGTCTAGCACTAATATGAGCTACCTTATTACAAGATCTGCTAGCAAAAACAAAGGTGAACCCATCGAAGCTCCTACTGGCGCTGAGTACATCCTGCAGAATCAGATTAACTGATGATCTTTGTGTGTCTAGATTGTTCCAAAGATTGACCAGTTGTAAGCAATCACTTTCCAATTGTAGCTTGGTGATTCCAAGCTGCTGTGCCAATTGAACACCCACTCTGCAGGCTTTAGCCTCCATCATCAAGGCATCTTGTGATGCGTCTTGCCATGCAGCCCGCCCTGCTACAAAGCGCCCATCATGATCACGCAACACCACTCCAACAGCCCCTGTTCGATCAGCTTCATAAAAGGCACCATCAACATTGCATTTGTGCCAACCAATTTGAGGTCTCTCCCAGTGTTGGGTGATTCCTCTTTGCTGAATCTTCTCAGGATGTAGTAGCTGCCAAAGATCAAATGCTGTGTCCCACGCCCATTGAACAGCTTGTCGCACTGGAAGCGGCGCCTGACCATGGCGGCGATTATTCCGCATCATCCATAGCGACCACATGCCACATAGGATAACAGCTGCATCCTTTCTCGGGCAAAGCTCTGGTTGGAGTAAGTCTCGCGCCCAAGTCACCTCATGGAATCGTGGCAACTTTATACCAGTAATGGATTTTGTACTGTCCCAGAAGTACCTTGCCATCGTACAGTCAATAAGAACATGTTTGATTGTCTCCTCGCTTGCACCACATACTTCACAATTGGCAATCCTCTCTATATGCCTTCGATGTAAGACATGGCGTGCCGGCAGGAAACCATGTAGAACACACCACCAGAACACTCTGACTTTTGGGGGGACCTCAAGCTTCCAAATTGCTTTCCAATCACTGTCACATGAGGATCCAGGAACCGGCTCGGACAGCTGCCACCGTCGGCGCTCCAGGAGCCAATACGCCGATCTGACCGAATATGTACCATGCTTCTCTGGTTCCCATGCCCAAAAATCATTACCACGCCCATTACTTGGCGTAGTAAGGATAGCCTCTGCATCAAAGCCACAGAAGTTCTCTCTGATCAATTCTTCGTTCCACTGTCCGCTTGCTATTAATAGTTCTGAAACAGTGGTCGGTTGATGATTATCCATTGGTGTGAAAGGTTTTCCAATTGGATGATTATGGATCCATTTATCAGACCATACGTTAGTCTGATTCCCATCTCCTATTCTCTTGATCAGCCCCTGTTGAAGCACTTCTCTCCCTGCAAGAATTGCTCTTCATGTTTGGCTCGCACGCTTTTTCCTAGTAGCTGATAAGAAGTCACAGTCATGAAAGTACCTGCCTTTCAGGACTCTAGCACACAGGGAGTCTGGCCGAGTCATCAAGCGCCATCCTTGTTTACCAAGTATGGCCTTATTAAACATAGGCAAGTCTCTGAATCCCATGCCACCTTCATTTTTAGGTCTTGTCAATAATTCCCAACGCATCCAGTGCATGTGTGTATTATCTGAAGATGATCCCCACCAGTAGTTAGAGATAGTACTTCTCATTTTATTGCAAGTGTCCACTGGAAGTAAAAAACAACTCATTGGGTATGTTGGTAGTGCCTGAGCTTTGGATTTGAGCAGCACCTCACGCCCTGCACAGCTCACTTCTCGTCCAGTCCAGCTCCCAACCAGACCCTTGATTCCCGCTGGCATATATTCAAAACCTTCCTTTGTAGCCCTTCCCAATGCTGTCGGCAATCCCAAATACCTTTCAGCAAGTGCCTCATTCTGAATTTCCAATACATCTTTAACTATCACCTTCATATCATCTGTACTGTTTTTACTAAAAAATACAGCAGACTTCTCTCTGTTCACCAATTGCCCTGAGCTCCGGTGATAAGTTTCCATGATTTCCTTTAGTCTATCCGCCCCTCTTTGCGATGCTTCTATGAAGATAATGCAATCATCCGCAAAGAGAAGGTGCGATATCCAGGGTGAGTGAATGCTAACCCGAAATCCCCTAGAAAGCTGCACTGGGCCTCTCGATTTCAGGATAGACGACAGGCCTTCAGCACACAACAAGAACAAATAAGGGGAGATAGGGTCCCCTTGGCGAATGCCTCTTGTTGGTCTAAAACAATTCGACAATTTCTCGTTAACTTTAACTCTGAAATATACTGAAGTAACACACCTCATGATCCTGTGTACAAACTCCTCATGAAAACCCAGCTTCAGTAAGATCCCCTCTAGGTAAGCCCATTCCACCCGGTCATAAGCTTTGGCCATGTCCAGCTTAACTGCACACGCTCCAAATTTTCCTTTTCTTTCTCTTTAGATAGTGTATACACTCGTAGGCCGTTAGAACATTATCTGTAATGAGCCTGCCAGGCACAAAAGCACTCTGTTCATCAGAGATTATCTCATCTAAGAATATCTTCATTCGATTCGCCAATACCTTTGAACAAATTTTGTAGATAACATTGCACAAAGAGATGGGGCGAAATTGCTTCATATCTTGTGGATTTTTAATCTTGGGAATGAGAACAATAGTAGTGACATTTACCTCATCCGCTAAGATCCCCTCGTTAAGAAAACGCAACACCGCCCTTGTCACACTCGGGCCGACCAAATCCCAGTGGGTCTGGAAGAAGCCTGCTGTGTAGCCATCTGGGCCTGGCGCCTTGTTGGCCCCCATCATGAACAGGGCCTTCTTAACCTCCTCCGGCGTGAAAGGTTTACTCAAGTGTGCATTCATATCCTCCGTCACTTTGCATGTGACGTGCTGCAATATTTCATTTGGCTCCAGATCCTGCTGGGCCGAGAAGAGCTCCTGGTAGAAGCCTACTGCACATTGCTCCAGATCCTCCTATTGGGTGACTACTGAGCCATCCGCCAATTGCAAAGATTTTATTTGATTGTTTCAAGATCTCTCTTTCATCTTTGCTTGATAGAAGCCGGTATTTCGGTCACCCTCTTTTAACCAATCAATTCTCGATCTCTGTTTTTCCATAATCTCCTCTCTAGTTAATAGTTCAGAAATGCGAGACATAAGCTTTCTTTCTTTCCTCGATGGACCCATTCCAATAGCTTGACCAGCGCCGGCCCTGGACGCGGGCAAGCGGGGCGGCCGCCCCGGGCCTCCGATTTGGAGGGGCCTCACCCAAGCACGCAAAACATTAGTGGCGTGATTGGATGGGTGGGCGGTTCCAGCCTGCATCGCACCAGTGTACCAGGCTCTCCCTGCCCAGGCCCCGTGTAGTGTATGCAACACCGTTCTGATTAGTTGTACGTATGTATGCATGCATGCTGGCTTTTCACTGCTGCTGTTTGGTTGTCAGACTATTCTTCGGTTCCCGCACCGCATGTCTCACTGCCACACAAACAGCTCGCATCGCTGCAGCCAGGTTCCGCAGAAACGCAAATGAAATCCGTATCCAACGAGCCAGGCTAGAGGCCGCATTTTGCATCCAATCACCCCCAGTAGTATTAGCCCTTGTTTAGATCTCAAATTTAGCTCTTAAATTTTACTATGTAAAAAGAAGATTTTCATCAATATCGGGACATGCATGGAGTACAAAATATATATGAAATCAAAAACTAATTGCACAATTTTGTTGTACTTTGCGAGACGAACATTTTGAGCCTAATTAATCAATGTTTGAACAATTTTTCACAAATACAAACGAAATGCTACAGTGGCGCATTTATTACAAAGTGCAAAGTTTGGCACCAAACTTTGCATCTAAACAAGTATTTGGCCAAGTACCAAAGACGTGAAGTTGCCGGTCTGGATTTTCCGGCGGGCTTCCGTGAGAAGGATCGAGAGCGTATTAAAAAAGAGAGAGAAAGTACTAGCGTCCACGACCACGAGAAGCTTGACTTGACTCCGCATCCGCGAGTCCTCGTCTGCGGCGGCGGCGGCGACGCCGGCTGGACACGAGACGCGCGAGGCCGCAAGCGCCGAGCGCGACGACCGACGACGGGCCCGACGGCGAGACCGCAAGAGGGCCTCACATTTTTGTTTCGCCCCGGGTCTCCAAAAACTCAGGACCGGCACTGAGCTTGACCACAGACCTGTTCAAGTTCTTTTCACAGCTTGGCCAAATCCTTGCGAACTGACCCGAAAATATTCCGTTCCCAATCCTGGAGAGCGTTCTTGACCTATGAAAGCCTGTTAGACAACTGACCAAGATCAGCTGACACATCATTGTCCCATGCTGATTGCACCAGGTCCATATACGAATCATCTCGCCTCCACATATTCTCATAACGGAACGCCTTCTTGCTCCTCCGACAGTAGGCCCCTTGCTGATAACACTCCACCACTAGGCAACAGTGGTCTGATTCCGTCGTTTGAACATGCCAGACCATGGTCTCGAGGAAAAGATCAAGAAAGCTCCTCGTAGCCAGTCCTCTATCCAGTCTCACCTTGATGTTGTGAGAGCCATCTTGTCTATTGTCCCAGGTAAAAGGCAGACCCGAGAAGCCCAGGTCGCTAAAACCACACACTGCCACCGCATCTCGAAAGCCATCCATCTGGCGTTCCGGCCGAGTATTCCCACCGAACTGCTCGCCGACGTCTAGTATCTCGTTGAAGTCGCCCGCACATAGCCATGGTAGCGAGCTTTTGCTACTTAGGAGTTTCAGCAAATCCCAGCTCCTGTAACGCAGTTCTCGTCGTGCTTCACCATAAAACCCGGTGAAACGCCATTGTGCCTCACCAGATTCCGGATCAAGGATTAGCGCGTCAATGTGGAGTTTGTCATAGCTCTGCACATCCACTTTAACATCACGTTCCCACAGTAATGCCAGGCCTCCGCCACGCCCATAGCTGCCCACTCCAATACCAAAAGGCATTCCAAGCGCACGAAGGAGGCGATCTACTCGATCATCAAACATCCTTGTCTCAGATAAGAACACCAAGCTAGGCCGATGTAGCTTTACCAAGCTACGTACTTCCTGAACTGCCTCGAGTCGGCCCAGACCCCGGCAGTTCAGCACTAGTTTTTCATGGTGCCCGGCGGGGGCTACCGCTTGTAGCCGCCGCCGATCCTACATTATCATTAGGGTGGGATTTCCTCTGTTTCTTCTGTAGCTCATCCGAAACATTATCTCCGTTCTCCTCTCCCCCATCAATCTGTGACACTCGGCCTCTAACAAGACCGGACGACACTAGTGCCATTACATCAGAGACAGGAAGATTAAGGTCCGGAGTTGATGGTGACGTCCCAGACCCCTTAGCCTTCCTCCTACGTGGTACATAATTCTCTGTACCCCTCTTAGTTTGAAACAGTTGGCGACCTACACCCCCTTCTTCTAGCATTTTCTCCTTTCCAGCACCCGTAGGTGCTTGCTTGGGTGGAGCACCCCCTTCTTCTTGCATTTTCTCCTTTCCAGCACCCGTAGGTGCTTGCTTGGGTGGAGACAACACCTCTTCGTCCTTCTCAACCTCCTTTCCAGTATTCCTCGCTTGGCGTTTGTCCTCCTTTCTAACTGTCGAGTGACGAAAATGTCCTGAATTCCCACATGATCCACTTCCATAGGACTCGGCCGCCGCTTGGGCAAAACTCTACAGCTTCTTTTTCCCTTCTTCTGGCGCTCTGAGCTTAATATCATACGGCAATTTGCCAGTGCATTGCGTTGCGCTGGGGCATCACAATCCAGCTCAGAATGCCCTATTATACCACAGGATTTACAGAAGAAAGGTAGCTTTTCATACACAATATCAAACCACTCTTTTTTTCCTTCTCTGTCTACCTGAAGCAGTACACCCCTTCGAAGTGGCTTAGCAATTTCTACCGCGACGCGGCCCCGAAGAAATGCGCCACTAGCCTTGCCTCCTCCATCAACATCCAGCTTCACCACATTGCCAATCAGTTTCATCACACGTTCACCTCGATGAGAATTCATCCATCCCAGAGGGAGATTTAAGATCCGCACCCACATCTCCATCCTCTCGAAACAAATATCCGACGGCTTCAGGGTCTCATCATATGCCTGCAGGTTTACAGCATGCCTACCCACCATCCATGGTGACCCCTCCAGAGCACGCTCCATATCCTGCAGATGGTCAAACTTCGCGACAAAGAGGTTTTGCCCTCTCTCACCCACCGTACGTATCTTCAGACCAGGGGGATTTCCCCAGGCCGGCTTCATCGCTCCATAGATGGTGCTCGCGTGCAAAACCGACGGGGACAACACCTTCCCAATCAGCGCACACTCGATCACGTCAACTCCATCATCCAACTCATCGTCGCTGAGCTCAGCCAACTCCTCCTCCTCTGTCGTAAGATGGAGGTTCTGCAACAGCTCTTCGACACGAGGATTCTCCTCCCCCGATCGAGGTTCTCCATGTCCCCCAGCCGAGGTAGATCTTACACCACCAATCGACGCCATGGCAGTACGATCAGAGGGGAAACAAGGTGTGAAAACGCCAATTAACACAGCGTACACAAGACGATCCCAAGATCCAGGGTCCTAAGCGGCGCTAAAACCCCTAGCGGGAAAAGTTTGGTGGTCGACGGCGCTGGAACAGCTAACCGTCGATATGCGGTGGCCACCGGCGACAGGATCGTCACTGGCGGGGCGTGGACGTCGTTGCCGGAGTGGTTAGCGACGGAGCTGAATTAGATCTCGCCGGAATAGCCAGACCTAGATGAGAATTTTGGGATCGCCTCAATCGCCTCCGTGACAACCGGAGTTACCGTTTCCATTTTTTCCACCATAGAGTAGTAGCAGCAGTGGGCCTTGAATTAACTAGGCCAGGCATTTCGTATGATGGTGATTTGGGTTTGCTTCCTACATCATTTAATTTCTAGGTTGTAAATTTAGCTGGTTATTAGCAGTATTGGATTGGACTTTGGAGAGCTTTGCTTGCTTGCCTCACTACGAGTTGTCTGATGTTGTCGAACTTGTTCTTGTGTAGTGCAGCGGGTTGTACGACATTTCCCCTCCTTTCCCATTTCGCCGAGAAGCTAGTCTCCTTACATGTGTGTTTGCACTGCTTGCTTTGTTGGCTATGGCGAGATTTACGTTCTAGCGGAGTTAAGCCAGCAGATGATTGGGGTTTTCTCCACAACATGAATGACTCATGGGGGTCATTTAACAATGGTGATTCTCCACTGGATTGTAAAAATTCATCGGGTCCGCTGATCACAATAAACAGGCCTAGCTCTGCCCAACCATCAAAATATTTAGTGCCGTGACCACAACAAACAGGCCTAGCTCTGCTAACAATTTACAGGAGCATAGGTTTTAGAGGGGCAAACAGTGGGAATTTTGCATTGGGGACCAACTCCCAACAATCTATCACTTACTCGCTCTCTGTGCTATGAAGAGTGCAAATCTAATTTTATCTAGACATATTAGTGCTGTTTACAAATCACCATCCTACCTTTAGTAATTGTCTCATTCTTATTGATTTAGGTGTGGAAGCTGTTCAATTTCTACAGAGTTAGTTACATCATGCAGATAATTAAGTCCTAAAAAATCTATTTGGAAAAATAAAATATATAGTTGCTGCTAAGATTGTGCTCTTTTATTTTTTTTTAATTTTTGTAATTGCACCCTTCGTAGGATGGATGGAGTACATGGAAAGTGACAATTGAGGAAATCTTTTGTATCAAGTTCATATATCAGAATATAAGGTCAGCAAGTTACGCACAAATAACTTCGTTCACAGAATTTGAGCTTGTCTCCCTGATGAGGTGAGGGCGTGAGGCCACCACATCACACTTTGCCATGCGTTGCCTATATATGTACACGTAGCCTAGAACTATGAGAACTTGCAAGCAGGATTGAGTAATAGCGCTGTAGTAGCAACAATTGCAAATAGCCATGGTGGTTGTTTTACCACTGTTCCTACTCTTCTTGTTGAGTTCTTCTCCTCCAACTGCCTGTACAACCGTGGACAAGAGCTCGCTGGATCCACATGCCGCCCGCTCTGGACACAGAGGTACTCCGTGGTGCAGCTAGCTTCTGCATATAGCACATGGCTGCAAGACATAAATAATTTTTTGTTTGCTAATCTGCAATAATAATCGTTGTATCCTATCCATATGGGAATTCTTATTAACAATGTTCTAGCATAGTGCCTGACTGTATGCCTGTCTGTATGTAAACTACAATGTCTGATGCACAACAATAATCTGTTGAAATCCCCAAAATCTCAGTTGTAAATTTCACAGCAATGTATTAATTCTGATCAGCAGCAGCAGCAGAGGCTGCCGGGAGTGGTGCAGACGGTGGTGCTGGACACGGCGAGCGACGTGCCATGGGTGCAGTGCGCGCCGTGCCCCGCGCCGGCGTGCCACCAGCAGGCGGCGGGCTCCTACTACGACCCAGCCAAGTCCGGCACGTACGCCGCCGTGCCGTGCGGCGCCGCCGCCTGCGCGCAGCTCGGCCGGCGGCGCCAGGGGCCAGTGCCAGTACCGCGTCCCGGTCCCCAACTCCAACGCCTCCTCCTCGTCGGGGACCTACGGCACCGACCTCCTCGCCGTCGGCCCCGACGCCGGCATCACCTTCAACTTCGGGTGCAGCCACGGCGAGCAGGGCAACCCCCTGCCGGCGCAGGGCGGCGGCGGCGACAACACGACCGCCGGGGTCATGGCGCTCGGCGGCCGGCCGGAGTCGCTGGTGTCCCAGGCCGCGGCGACCTACGGCGACGCCTTCTCCTACTGCATCCCGGCGGCGGGGAGCCGGCGGCCGGGGTTCTTCGTACTCGGCGGCGCGCCGCCGCCGCCGGGGATGGACCCGTACCGGTACGTGGCGACGCCGATGATCCGGTACCCAGGCGTGCGCACGTTCTACCGCGTGCGGCTCCGGGGCATCGCCGTCGGCGGGCGGCTGCTCAACGTGACGCCGTCGGTGTTCGCCGCCGGCGTCGTGCTGGACTCCCGCGCCGCCGTGACCCGGCTGCCGCCGACGGCGTACCGGGCGCTGCGGGAGGCGTTCAGGGGGTGGATGGCCATGTACGCCGCCGCGCCGGCCAAGGGGAGCCTCGACACCTGCTACGACTTCGCCGGCGCCTTCTTCGGCGCGGCGCCGCCGGCGATCGCGCTGGTGTTCGAGCGCGGGGACGTGCTGGAGCTCGACCGGTCGGGGATCCTGTTCCATGACTGCCTCGCCTTCGCGGCCAACAGGGACGACCGCATGCCGGGGATCCTCGGCAACGTGCAGCAGCAGACCATGGAGGTGCTCTACGACGTCGGCCGGGAGGCCGTCGGGTTCCGCCGCGGCGCGTGCTAGCTGATGAGCGCCACCATGGGAGGCTGCCGGCTGAGCCGCTGGCACCCATGGAGGATCTAGCTACTAAGATATTAGCATTCGGTATTTCAGAATAAGCTAGTACTACCTCCGTTCCAAATTACTTTGACTTTTTCGTTTAACGTTTGACCATTCGTCTTATTCAAATTTTTTTATAAGTATCATTTATTTTGTGTGTGACTTGTTTTATCATGGTATATACTTCAAGTATAACTTATTAGTTTGTATATTTAGACAAAATTTTTGAATAAGACGAATGGTCAAAGATCGTAGAAAAAAAGTTAACAACGAATAGTAATTTGGAACGGAGGTAGTACTCATCAATCGTTCCTGTTTGTAAGGCTTGCTTGGCCTATGTTGTAAACAAGCTAGCTGACACCTAGATTATTGGCCAAATAAACATCATTCCCTACTACATCTCCTACTGGGTTACTGGTTACTGCACAAGCTTAGATTTGTTGTTCTAGTCCAAAAGGGGTACTAGCTAATAAGCATAACTAGAACTTTAATTTCATAGTCCTTGAACCATTAGCAGCGGGGAGTTGAAGCGCAGAAAAAAAAAGCAACATCCGCTTGCGCAAGAGTTGGAGCCAATTCGGCTGGTAGAATGAATAGTGCTCGGCTGGTAGATCTAATAATATTGTGTGAGAGTAAATAAGCCGAAATAAGTCGACTCTAGAAAAAAAACTCAAAAAGATAACGTAATGAACATGTTTATCAAAAGTTATGTAGACAAATATTTAGAGGCAAACATATGTTTCTGAGAAAAAAAGAAAAATATAAGATCAATAACTATGTACCCCAAACCATTATAGAAAAAAGTAATAGACAAAAACATTATAGAGAAATTGTTCAATATAGAGAAAAGTTATATGGTTGAATATTTAATACGGAATTTATGCTAAGGATACAAAATTATATGCAAAAAAATCATAAAAGATTCTAAATATATTTTTGTAATATAGGTCATCGTGTTATAAGTCATATCGCCAAATTTGAACTTAAAATTCCACCTGTATAGGAAGAAACATAAAACGACAACAACTCTAGTCGCTACTCTTCTCCCACCATCTCGCCGAGTTGCCTCCAAAATGCTGCCCATCCTAGCCGCCACAGTAGTACACTACACATCACTTGGCTATGCGCTGCCTCTGCCGATGGCCTATATATGTACATAGCCAGGAAACCATGTGAACTCGCAATCCAGTAAAAAATAGAGTTGCAAGCAGCAAGATATCCACACAGCAGCCATGGTTGTTGTTTTGTCACTACTGCTCCTCCTCTTGTTCAGTTGCTCTCCAGCTGCCCCTGTAGCCGATGAAGAACAGGACGAGTTCACAGTCCTGGACATGAGCTCGCTGAAGCCACATTCTACCTGCTCCGGACACAGGGGTACGGCATCATCTGCATCTAATTATCACACATTGTTCCAGTAGATCAATAAAATTTACGCCTTATTTTTGCGAATTTTCAGTCGCCTACAAATCACAAAAACTCCTTCTGTAACAACTACTGTCAACTGCAAATTACCAGTAGATATCGCTCTTTTTTTAAATTACTGTGTGACTAATGTTTGACGCACAATATATGACTGACTACAGTGATGCCGCCACACAACAGCAGCTGGGTTCGCCGTCGTTGGCCGCCGTGCTCCGGCAGGACCGCCTCCGCGTCCTCCACATCCACCGGAGGGCCTCGCCGGGCGGTTTCCGCGTCAGCAAGGGCTCCAGAAAGGACCCGGTGACCGTCGAGGAGACCCAGGTCCATTACCAGGCCGCCATTAAAGTCACAATCGGTTCCTCGAGCTCCCAGGTTCGATTCCAATCGGTTCTAGTTCTACCACTGCAGCACCTTCATTTGCTAATTGCTATAGCTGTTGACAAATAATTTTTTTCCGTTTTGTTTCCTTCCGATGTGTTTTGTTTGCAGAGCATTGGTCCGGCGGACGACGGCGACGGGAGCTCGCCGGCGGTGACCCAGACGGTGGTGCTGGACACGGCCAGCGACGTGCCGTGGATGCAGTGCCTGCCGTGCACCTTGGAGCCGTGCCCCTACTACGACCCGACCAGGTCGAGCACCTACGCCGCCTTCCCCTGCAACTCCTCCGCCTGCAAGCAGCTCGGCCCCTACGCCAATGGCTGCGTCAACGGCCAGTGCCAGTACCGCGTCCTCGCCGCCGACGGCTCCGTCGCCTCCTCCGGGACCTACAGCTCCGACCTCCTCACCATCAACTCCGGCAACGCCGTCAGCAGCTTCAGGTTCGGCTGCAGCAGCCAGCAGAGCGCCGACGACCAGGCCGCCGCCGGCGGCAACACCAACGCCGACGGCACCATGGCGCTCGGCCGCGGCGCGCAGTCGCTGGCGGCGCAGACCTCCGGCACCTACGGCAACGCCTTCTCCTACTGCCTCCCGCCGACGGACGCCGAGAAGGGCTTCTTCCGCATCGGCGTCCCCGGCGGCGCCGCCCACCGCTTCGCCATGACGCCGATGCTCCGGGACAGGCGCGGCGCGGCGGCGACGCTGTACCGGGCGGCGCTCGTGGCCGTCACCGTGAACGGGTGGCCGCTGAACGTGGCGCCGGAGGCGTTCGCCGCCGGCGCCGTGCTGGACTCCGTGACGGTGATCACCCGGCTGCCGCTGACGGCGTACGCGGCGCTGCGGGCGGCGTTCAGGGACAGGATGGCGGCGTACCGGCGGGCGCCGGCGCAGGAGGGGCTCGACACCTGCTACGACCTCGCCGGCGTCAGGTTCATCAGGCTGCCCAGGGTGGCGCTGGTGTTCGACCGGAACGCCGTCGTGGAGCTCGACAGGTCGGCGATCCTGTTCAACGGGTGCCTCGCCTTCGCCGACAACGACGACGACAGCGCGCCGGCGATCATCGGGAACGTGCAGCAGAAGACCATCGAGGTGCTCCATGATGTCGGCGGCGGCAACATTGGGTTCCGCCGCCTGGCGTGCTGATGATCGACTAGAGGCAGCAATTGGCATTTTCAGTATATTTGTGCTAGCTAGTAGCTACTCGTTATCTGTCTGTAAAACTGAAACATGTTTGTAAGATCTGTTTGGTTTTCTATGAAGCTGCTACCTCACACCTAATGGGGAGATTAGGTCGCTTGTGATTGTGACCAAATAAACTCAACATTTGCAGCATGTTGTCATCATTGGCCAAAATAAAAATTAAAATGTTTCTCTTTGTGAACCTTGTTTGACATTTTCATCAGAGAATTAATGGGAGTCTTATTTCATCATCAAGCAATCTAGTACGTGTATGAACCATGTAATTAACTATGTGTGAATTTATATTTTCTTCTCACTTTTTCTAAAATAAAGAAAAAAAGTGCTTGACATTGGCGTTGACTGGCGAAAGCGACCTTTCTGAGTAGTAGCCTACTATATAACAATGCGGCGTGCAAAGGCTCAGGCACCCAACCAAACCATCTTGCTAGTAGTTCCTGAAAAACAAAAAACATTCAAGCTTGTGTCATCGATCGAGAGCTCTCGTAAGCTTAGCGAGATGATGGGCATGAACCAGACAGCAGCAATCTTCTTCTGCCCACAATCCATCGACAAGTACATCCAGAACCTGACGTCCTCCTACACGGAGAAGAGCAACGAGACGAGCATGGTGTCCTCCTCCGTCATCATGTTCGTCCTCGCCGGCCTCTTCTTCAACCTGAAGGACCGATACGGCGACCAGAGAGGGGGGGAGTGAATGGAAACCAATGAAAATTTCTTCCGAAACTTGACCTATGTCCCGAAATTCACAACCGGAGAAATCCTCACAACCTTGCCAAGATTGCGTAGTCACACCGGACCTACCAACCTTAGGAACAAGCCTCGATCAAACACATATAGCGGAAGCAAACTCAAGATGATCAAGCGAACACTTGTCGGTCAGAGCACCACGGACCGTCCGCACAGAACAAGCGGACTGTCCGCGGACTCGGCGGACCGTCTGTCAGGTCACGGCGGACCGTCCGACAGAGCAAGGCGGACCGTCCGTCAGAGCACGGCGGACCGTCCGAAAAATATCTCAAATCTCCAGTAGCTCCAGGCACTTCGAGCAGACAGTCCGAGCTGCTACTGCGGACCGTCCGCCAGGGTCGCGGACCGTCCGCCAGGGTCGCGGACCGTCCGAGATGAGCAGGCAGACTGTCCGAGAAAAGACTTAGCCAAAAAGACGTTCGAGCAACACAAGACTCACCGCGGACCGTCCGCCACACCAGTGCGGACCGTCCGTGGACGCGGCGGACCGTCCGTCAGAACCAGGCAGACCGTCCGTAAAAGTCGTCGGACGAACAGGACGAACAGCTACAGTAACCCGCGGATTCCTCTCTTCAAATCCATCACCGGATCTCCCAAACCACTAGAGCACTTGAGACGAAACTTGGGGAAGATGATTAGCACCCTAAGGTGAAGATATGCCCCAAAAATCTCAGCCTCTAACACCCTACAAATCGAGAAATCGCGGATCACACGAACTATGCCCTAACCACGAGTTCATCCACAAAACTTCAAATCAAGCCCGATCCCCGGCGTTTGAGGAGGCAAGATCATATACAAAGATGCGCAAGGCACTCACTCATGATCTCCACAAACAAATCCGGACCCAAACGGACTAGAAACGAAGAAACAAAGAACGAACGAAGATGGCACAAAAACGAACTCGGGAAGATAGAAGGAGATGATTCAAACTAGCTCATAGATCAACAAACACAGAGGTCACAATCTATACAAGGCTAGCAACCACCCGACATCCTCCCGCTAAGATCAAACGTTGATGCTCATTAGCTAGCCTAGAGAGAGAAGCTAGAGAGAGAGAGCGAGTGCAAATGAACTAGGGCCACCAAGAGAGATGAAGATGCCATCCCCTCCACCCCTACTAATACTGAGTCCTGGTGAGGGGAAATGACTGGACTACCCTACTGCTAAACTCTACGATACACGCCCGCAGGGCAAAGCAGTAACTTCACAGGTATCTCGTCCGGCTGGTACGCGCCGTCCATCCGGCTTCGCTTAGCTCCTACGCAAACTCCCGGATCCCGCCACGCGTCCACCGCTTCGAAGCTTCCCGAACACGCCCGGATCACCGTCTCCGTCGTGTTGGGCCTTCGGGCTCGGTTTTGAGGCCCAAACCGAGAAACCCTCCTCCGATGGTTTTGTGGCCCAACCATCAAACCCCGCGTGCAAGCTTCGGCTGTCAACCGCCACCTTGCACCGGCTCCAGTCCATGACTTCGTCTTGCTTTTCCTTGCCACCATGCCGACCGCACTTGATCCCGTCTGGTCACCGGGTCCCTCGAACCAAGCCTACTCATCTCCACTCTCGGAGACCTTTCGCACTTGTTCTTCACCTGCACCAACGCAGACCAAGTCGCATCGAACACCTGCAGTACTCAGCCAAGAGTCAGTCCAACACCACGTTGTCAATCACTCATCACACTGAGAAGCGACCATCCACTGGTCCTCGGACACACCTGGTCCTCAATCTCCCCCTTGATGAGTGCATTGACAACACACATAATGATTCAAGAGTTTGAGAAATAAAAGCAGAAAAGAAAAGAAAAGAAACCTCAATCAAGTGATCAAAGCAATGAACAAGTCACTTGAGAGAGAAAATCTCGGTCCCCTAAGACAAGGGCAACGGCTCAACACAACCGAGACAGCAAGCTCCAGACAAAAGAGCAAATCATGCACGCTCCCCCTGAACAAGTGCATGCAACCTCAAGTTCTCCCCCTGAACTGAGTATCCCACTTTTGATCTCCCCACATTATGTTCTCCCCCTTGTTGTTAATGCAACCATCAAGATGCAAAATGCAAAAGCAATGACCTAGAGCTTCTCAAATATGCAATAAGCACTCTAAAATGCTACAAGAAAGCTACTAGGCAAGCAAGACAGTCCAAGATGGTGAAGAAGCAATGTCAACAAGATTTGAACATAGAATAGGCATTTTGATCAAGTTTAGTGCAAGTGGATCAAATTAGTAGGAATTCTCACCATATGAGCAAAATCATAGCCATGAGTGATTCAAACCAAGATAAGCATGATCATACAGAGATTGGACAAAGTCATCCATTCTTAGCAAAAGATCACTATAAACACCCATGGACTAACTCATGTCATGTCAAAGCATACCGTGCCAAGGGTCTACTTCGTATAATAGAGACTTCTCTATGGTAGACAGCTTGCAACGGCTTAGCACCCAAAACATATTCAATATAGCACAAAAGACATGAATTGCATATTTTGACAAGCATTAGCATTTCTTTTTCAGATTTTTTGCATATTGGTACATGAAATGCCTTTGCGGCAGAAAGAGACTTATGTCTCTCCACAAGTCAACCTATGGGCTAAACATTCGTAGTGATAGCCGGTCTTTGACCCAAATTTGCAAGACAAAGATTTCTAAGCACAATCTAAGCAAGATCAATTACCTAGGCAAGAATAACACATGGTAAATCATTTGCTCAAGGTGAGAGTCAATTTTTCATGCTTTGTCCAAAATTTAGCAAACTCATAGTTGTAGAAAGTATTAATAATACGAGCTTTGCTAAACAACCACACAGAACGATACTAGCATGTCCATAAGCTCACAAGTAGCAGATTAGAGTAATCAATCCATATGAGAGAAGCTTGCTCTAAAATGCAAAGTATGATACAAAATTTACATCTACTACAAAGTGAGCTCCAAAACCAACTTAAAAAGGGCAACACACACCAAGCTCTCCTCGCAAGCGGGCAAAGGTAGCTTGGTCAAGTGGTTTTGTGAAAATATCGGCTAGTTGGTTTTGGGTTGGGACATGGGATAGGTCAATGTGTCCTTTCTCAACATGGTCTCTCAAGAAATGGTATCTCACTTCTATGTGTTTGGTTTTGGAATGAAGCACTAGATTTTTGGCAACACTAATGGCACTTGTGCTATCACATAGAAGTGGAACATGGGAAAAGTTCAAGCCAAAGTCACTCATAGTGTACATGATCCATAGGAGCTGGGAACAGCAGCTAGCAGCAGCTACATACTCGGCTTCTGTAGTGGACTGGGCAACACTAGACTGCTTGCGAGAAGACCAAGATACCAAAGAAGAACCAAGAAATTGACACTGACCCGAGGTAGACTTACGATCCAAACGACACCCGGCAAAATCCGCATCGGAATAACCATGAAGTGAAAGTGTCGAGGAAGCAGAATACCAAAGACCCAAATCAGGAGTGTATTTCAAGTACCTGAAGATCCTCTTGACGGCTTGCCGATGTGAAGTCCTTGGTGAAGCCTGAAAACGAGCGCACGGACACACACTGAACTGTATGTCCGGCCTCGTTGCCGTCAAGTAGAGGAGGGAGCCGATCATGCTCCGGTACTCCTTCTGGTCCACGGGTTCTCCATCTTCATCAGCGTCCAAAGCCGTAGTTGTACTCATCGGAATCGACATCGGCTTGGCGTCGCTCATGTCAAACTTCTTCAGCATGTCCTTGGTGTACTTCGCTTGATGTACAAAGGTTCCGTCCTTGACTTGCTTGATTTGCAGTCCGAGGAAGAACTGCAGCTCTCCCATCATAGACATCTCGAACTCCCTGCTCATATCTTCAGAAAACTTTGCAACAAGAGCGTTAGAGGAGCCACCAAAGATAATGTCATCCACGTAAATCTGAACGATCAAGATGTCTTTGCCAACACGAAGCAGGAACAGAGTCTTATCAACAGTGCCCATCACAAACCCTTTACTTAGCAAGAACCCTCTCAATCTACCATACCACGCTCTGGGTGCTTGCTTTAGGCCATATAGTGCTCGGTGGAGTTTGTACACTCGGTGGGGGTATCTCTCACTCTCAAACCCAGGTGGTTGCCTCACATACACTTTTTCCTCTATCACCCCATTCAAAAAGGCACTCTTCACATCCATTTGGTGCAATTTGAACCCTTTAGCAACAGCAAATGCTAGAAGGATTTGAATTGCCTCCAAACGGGCAACAGGAGCAAATGTCTCCTCATAATCAATTCCCTCCTTTTGTGAAAAGCCCTGGGCAACCAACCTAGCTTTGTTTCTCACGACCTCACCACTCTCACCCTGTTTGTTCTTCCAAACCCACTTGGTTCCTATAGGGTGGCAATTTGGTGGAGGTTCTACAAGTTCCCACACCTCATTCCTCTCAAAGTTCTCAAGCTCTTCGTGCATGGCATTGACCCAGTTCGCATCAGATAAAGCATGTCGAATATCTTTGGGCTCAAAAGACGCTACAAATGCAGAATGAGCAAAGTGAGAGGTGTTTCGTGACCTTGACCGTGTAGTGCGCTCGTTGATGTCTCCGATCATTCCTGAAGGTGGATGGCGAGCTTGAATGTGTCTTGGAGCTTCATGTGTTGAGATCGCCTCCCCCTCAACTGATGCTTCCACATGACCTCCATGTACTTGGGTTGTTGTCAAGGTGGTAGACGGACCACCATCATCTGTAGTGGTCGAAGTGGAAGTAGTAGGTACAGGCGCCATCGGAGGAGTGTCATCTCCATCCTCATCTTCATCATCTGCATCCTTGTCTTCAAAAATGGGTTGTCCCATCTCTTCATCGCCTGCACACTCAAAGGCAACAGAACTACACGGCATCGTCTCGTCGAAGGTTACTTCACAAGTCTCCATGATTTGGTTAGTTGCAAGATTTAGCACACGATATGCTCTAGAGTGATTAGCATAGCCAAAGAAGATGCCATCATGAGACCGAGACTCAAACTTGTCTAGATTTCCCTTCTTGAGAATGAAACACTTGCAACCAAAGACTCGAAAGTGACTCACTTTGGGGGTTCTTCCGTGAAAGAGTTCATAGCAAGTTCTTTTCTTGAAAGCCCGAAGGAAAATCTGGTTAGACACATAGCAAGCGGTGTTCACCGCCTCGGCCCAATACCTCCTAGGAGTCCTATGCTCATCGAGCATCGTCCTGGCCATGGTACAAATGGTCCGATTCTTTCTCTCCACAACACCATTTTGACGAGCAACATAAGGCGAAGAAAACTGATGTTCCAGACCTAGATCACGGCAAAAGGCATCAAATTGAGCGTTCTTAAATTCCGTGCCATTGTCACTGCGTATAGCTCGTATGGCATCACCATTGCGCTCATTTTTCAACCTTAAGATCAAGTCTCGAACAAAACCAAACGTTTCATCCTTAGTCGCCAAGAAATACACCCAAGTATAGCGAGAATAGTCGTCCACAATCACAAGGACATACCACTTCCCACCAACTGAGCGAACGCGAGCTGGACCAACCAAGTCCATATGAAAAAGCTCCCCAGGACGCTCAGTCATCACATCAGTCAAAGGTGGATGGGAAGTAGCGACCATCTTGCCATGCCTACAAGGTGCACACACCAAATCCTTCTCAAACCGAAGCTTGGGCAATCCTCGGATAAGGTCAAGACTGCTCAGACGGGAGAGCAAGTCGAAGCTCAAGTGACCCAATCTCTTATGCCACTTCCAAAGCTCGGAAGAGGAACCAGCAACAAGACATCGAGCAACACCGAAAGATCTTGAGAAATCAGCAACGAAAACTTGACTCTCGGGAATGATCATGCAGACAAGATCACCTCGAGAATCAAGAATCCGAGAAGCACCACTCACAAAGCGAACCTCAAAACCCTCATCAAGCAGCTGAGAAACTGAGAGCAAATTGAAACCAAGCGACTTGACAAGAGCAACACGCTTCAAAGTGAATTTCTCACTAACCTGGATATCCCCTTCTGAAAGTACTCTTCCTCTCCCGTTGTCCCCGAAAGTGATGTACTCCCTTGTCATCACCGGGGTGAGGCTTGAGAACCACCTTTGATCTCCGGTCATGTGTCGAGAACAACCGGAGTCAATCAACCACAAGTTCCTCAAGCCTCCCACCTGCAAGATCAATATCGAGGAAGGGAATGAGCAAACGACTCAACACTGGGGTTAGCAAAGAAGGAATCAAACCAGTGCCGAGCCATCTGCTCAAAAGAGGGGTTAGCATAATCCATTCTACCAAGCCTATCCTGTCTGACCGGAGGAGCACCACGCGGGGGAAAGCGCGGACCAAACTCCCTCCGGTAGCCAAATCCACGGTTGTCTCTCCTAACCTCATATTGACCATGAGGAGGAGGACGCCTGGCAAAGTCACCACGCCTCTGACGAACTCCACCACGAGAAGCAAAACCACCACCCCTAGGCAAGGGTGCACGAGGCTCAGGCACGCTATGAGAAGAGCGGTACCTGTCCCGGTTACCCATCTCGTTCTCACGCCTCATCTCCCTTTTCTTTCTGAAGCAGAAATCCTCTTGGTGACCATCCTTACCACAAAACCCACAGTGGTAACGGACTGGCTTTGGCTTTGGAGCTTCTTTTGGCCCTGGCTTCTCACTAGGTTTGAGGCCACTCGACTCACCCACAAACTTCACTCGCTTCTGGAAGTTGTTGGTTGGGATAGTGGAAGCTGGAGGATCTGGAGTTGTGTCAAGCTTGTTTCTCAGGTGGTTTGGCTTGGGTTCAAAGGTGTTTTTCTTTGGGGTTTTGGGTGGAATAGGAACATTCTCACAAATCATGCCCTCATGCTCAACCACCAACTCAGAACCAAGACCACACCCATCAGCACGTCTGAACTTAGCAATCAACATGGTTAATTGAGGTTCATAGCTAGACAACCAACTCAAGCATTTACGCAAATCATAGTTTTCATTTTGCGCACAGTTTACATGATGCTCAAGTTCAAGGTTCTTTAATGTAACTTCTTCACAAGTAGAACAAACATTCTTGGAAGAGGATTTCACAGAGTTTTCAAGCAATTTGATTTTAGCATGAGCATCATCAAGTTTAGCATGCAAGACAGGACATGAAGTACAAGCTCCAAGCAAAACAGGTCTTGACTTCAATTCATCATGCTCAGCAACAAGAGAATCAAATTTTTCAACAAGAGACATATGCTTCTTTTTAAGCTCAACCAAATCATTCATCACAACATCACAATCAGTGCAAGCATGCTCATCAGAGACAATAGGAGCAATTTTCAAAGCATCAATTTCAGATTGTGATTTAGCAAGTGATGATTCAAGTTGAGCAACTTGTTCATTAGACACAACAAGCAAAGATTCAAGTTCAGCGACCTTCTCCTTGGACTCACCAAGCAAAGACCTAAACTCCCTCTTCTCCTTGTTTGTCTTACGAAGCACATCATCACGGTTATCAAGCAATGCATTCAACCTAGCATTCTCCTCTAACAAGAAGTCGGGATCACGGTTTACCTCAGACTCAGACTCTGACTCAGAGTCTTCTTTTGCCTTCTTCTTGTTGTCGGAGTTATGCGCCATGGTGCAGAAGCCTCGGGATGCCATGCATGCCAACCCGTTGAAGTTCTCGTTCCTCCGGCGTCGACCTTGATCTTCATCGTCGCTGCTTGAGCTCGAAGAGGAACTGCTTGAGCTTGTGTCGACGTCGCTCGCCCCGGCCACCATGGCTCGTTCCTTGCGCTTGTGCTTGTGCTTGTACTTGTTCTTGTGCTTGCTGTCGCCATGCTTCTTCTTCTCCTTGTGCTTGTGGCTCTTGTCCCTCGAACGGTGCTTGTGCTTGCGGTCCGTCTCGGCCGGCTCCGGACACTCGGCGATGAAGTGTCCCATCTTGCCGCACCGGTAGCATGTGCTCCCAAAGCGCCTTGTACTCTTGCGGTTCTCGTACATGCGCCCGAACCTCTTGGTGAGCAACGCGAGATCCTCCTCGCTCAGCACCTCGAACTCCTCATCTGGCAAAGATACAAGCAAAGACAAAACAAATTGCCGTGAAGAGTTAGCACCGGATCTAGAACTAGAACCACTCATGAGCGCCAGACTATGGGGATCAGTCGGGTTCTCAAGCTTGGCTCTAGCTTGCCTATCAACCTCTGAGGACTTGAGCTTTGAGAACAACCCATCGACTGTGAGTGTCAGATAGCTCGGCGACTCCATGATTGCCTCAACCTTAGTGCCCCAAACAGACATATCAAGACAATGCAACAGCTTCAAAGCCATGTCATGATCTGTATAGGGGAGGTTGGCGATGTTGGCTCTCATGTTGTTCACTATCACGGTGAACCTCTGGAACAAGGCATCGATTGACTCACCGGACAAATGAGAAAAGTTCTCATATTCCCTCCGGTAAGTCGAAAAGAGCCGAGCCTTAACCCCACTATCACCTCCATGGGCGACCTCCAACTTCTGCCAAATCTTCCAAGCAAGATGCTCTTCGATCACACGATTGAATTCGTGCTCGTCGAGCACTTTGAACAAGAAATCAACGGCTTTAGCATTAGCCTCAAACTTGTCCCTAGCAATCTGTGTCTCTCTCGAAGCAGAAATGGTATAGGAAGTATCAAGAGTGATATCCCATATCAATTGTCCCTTGCTTCGGAGAAAAGCCCCCATACGAACCGACCACATTCGGTAGTTTTTCCCATCGAAGAGAGGAGGACCCGAACCCTTTCCGGCATACGCCATCCTTGGATCTTAGACTGGTTAGAATCACGAAGATCCGTAACCTGCTCTGATACCAATTGAAGGACCGATATGGCGACCAGAGAGGGGGGGAGTGAATGGGAGCCAATGAAAATTTCTTCCGAAACTTGGCCTATGTCCCGAAATTCACAACCGGAGAAATCCTCACAACCTTGCCAAGATTGCGTAGTCACACCGGACCTACCAACCTTAGGAACAAGCCTCGATCAAACACATATAGCGGAAGCAAACTCAAGATGATCAAGCGAACACTTGTCGGTCAGAGCACCACGGACCGTCCGCACAGAACAAGCGGACTGTCCGCGGACTCGGCGGACCGTCTGTCAGGTCACGGCGGACCGTCCGACAGAGCAAGGCGGACCGTCCGTCAGAGCATGGCGAACCGTCCGAAAAATATCTCAAATCTCCAGTAGCTCCAGGCACTTCGAGCAGACAGTCCGAGCTGCTACTGCGGACCGTCCGCCAGGGTCGCGGACCGTCCGAGATGAGCAGGCGGACTGTCCGAGAAAAGACTTAGCCAAAAAGACGTTCGAGCAACACAAGACTCACCGCGGACCGTCCGCCACACCAGTGCGGACCGTCCGTGGACGCGGCGGACCGTCCGTCAGAACCAGGCGGACCGTCCGTAAAAGTCGTCGGACGAACAGGACGAACAACTACAGTAACCCGCGGATTCCTCTCTTCAAATCCATCACCGGATCTCCCAAACCACTAGAGCACTTGAGACGAAACTTGGGGAAGATGATTAGCACCCTAAGGTGAAGATATGCCCCAAAAATCTCAGCCTCTAACACCCTACAAATCGAGAAATCGCGGATCACACGAACTATGCCCTAACCACGAGTTCATCCACAAAACTTCAAATCAAGCCCGATCCCCGGCGTTTGAGGAGGCAAGATCATACACAAAGATGCGCAAGGCACTCACTCATGATCTCCACAAACAAATCCGGACCCAAACGGACTATGAAGAAACAAAGAACGAACGAAGATGGCACAAAAACGAACTCGGGAAGATAGAAGGAGATGATTCAAACTAGCTCATAGATCAACAAACACAGAGGTCACAATCTATACAAGGCTAGCAACCACCCGACATCCTCCCGCTAAGATCAAACGTTGATGCTCATTAGCTAGCCTAGAGAGAGAAGCTAGAGAGAGAGAGAGAGCGAGTGCAAATGAACTAGGGCCACCAAGAGAGATGAAGATGCCATCCCCTCCACCCCTACTAATACTGAGTCCTGGTGGGGGAAAATGACTGGACTACCCTACTGCTAAACTCTACGATACACGCCCGCAGGGCAAAGCAGTAACTTCACAGGTATCTCGTCCGGCTGGTACGCGCCGTCCATCCGGCTTCGCTTAGCTCCTACGCAAACTCCCGGATCCCGCCACGCGTCCACCGCTTCGAAGCTTCCCGAACACGCCCGGATCACCGTCTCCGTCGTGTTGGGCCTTCGGGCTCGGTTTTGAGGCCCAAACCGAGAAACCCTCCTCCGATGGTTTTGTGGCCCAACCATCAAACCCCGCGTGCAAGCTTCGGCTGTCAACCGCCACCTTGCACCGGCTCCAGTCCATGACTTCGTCTTGCTTTTCCTTGCCACCATGCCGACCGCACTTGATCCCGTCTGGTCACCGGGTCCCTCGAACCAAGCCTACTCATCTCCACTCTCGGAGACCTTTCGCACTTGTTCTTCACCTGCACCAACGCAGACCAAGTCGCATCGAACACCTGCAGTACTCAGCCAAGAGTCAGTCCAACACCACGTTGTCAATCACTCATCACACTGAGAAGCGACCATCCACTGGTCCTCGGACACACCTGGTCCTCAATCTCCCCCTTGATGAGTGCATTGACAACACACATAATGATTCAAGAGTTTGAGAAATAAAAGCAGAAAAGAAAAGAAAAGAAACCTCAATCAAGTGATCAAAGCAATGAACAAGTCACTTGAGAGAGAAAATCTCGGTCCCCTAAGACAAGGGCAACGGCTCAACACAACCGAGACAGCAAGCTCCAGACAAAAGAGCAAATCATGCACGCTCCCCCTGAACAAGTGCATGCAACCTCAAGTTCTCCCCCTGAACTGAGTATCCCACTTTTGATCTCCCCACATTATGTTCTCCCCCTTGTTGTTAATGCAACCATCAAGATGCAAAATGCAAAAGCAATGACCTAGAGCTTCTCAAATATGCAATAAGCACTCTAAAATGCTACAAGAAAGCTACTAGGCAAGCAAGACAGTCCAAGATGGTGAAGAAGCAATGTCAACAAGATTTGAACATAGAATAGGCATTTTGATCAAGTTTAGTGCAAGTGGATCAAATTAGTAGGAATTCTCACCATATGAGCAAAATCATAGCCATGAGTGATTCAAACCAAGATAAGCATGATCATACAGAGATTGGACAAAGTCATCCATTCTTAGCAAAAGATCACTATAAACACCCATGGACTAACTCATGTCATGTCAAAGCATACCGTGCCAAGGGTCTACTTCGTATAATAGAGACTTCTCTATGGTAGACAGCTTGCAACGGCTTAGCACCCAAAACATATTCAATATAGCACAAAAGACATGAATTGCATATTTTGACAAGCATTAGCATTTCTTTTTCAGATTTTTTGCATATTGGTACATGAAATGCCTTTGCGGCAGAAAGAGACTTATGTCTCTCCACAAGTCAACCTATGGGCTAAACATTCGTAGTGATAGCCGGTCTTTGACCCAAATTTGCAAGACAAAGATTTCTAAGCACAATCTAAGCAAGATCAATTACCTAGGCAAGAATAACACATGGTAAATCATTTGCTCAAGGTGAGAGTCAATTTTTCATGCTTTGTCCAAAATTTAGCAAACTCATAGTTGTAGAAAGTATTAATAATACGAGCTTTGCTAAACAACCACACAGAACGATACTAGCATGTCCATAAGCTCACAAGTAGCAGATTAGAGTAATCAATCCATATGAGAGAAGCTTGCTCTAAAATGCAAAGTATGATACAAAATTTACATCTACTACAAAGTGAGCTCCAAAACCAACTTAAAAAGGGCAACACACACCAAGCTCTCCTCGCAAGCGGGCAAAGGTAGCTTGGTCAAGTGGTTTTGTGAAAATATCGGCTAGTTGGTTTTGGGTTGGGACATGGGATAGGTCAATGTGTCCTTTCTCAACATGGTCTCTCAAGAAATGGTATCTCACTTCTATGTGTTTGGTTTTGGAATGAAGCACTAGATTTTTGGCAACACTAATGGCACTTGTGCTATCACATAGAAGTGGAACATGGGAAAAGTTCAAGCCAAAGTCACTCATAGTGTACATGATCCATAGGAGCTGGGAACAGCAGCTAGCAGCAGCTACATACTCGGCTTCTGTAGTGGACTGGGCAACACTAGACTGCTTGCGAGAAGACCAAGATACCAAAGAAGAACCAAGAAATTGACACTGACCCGAGGTAGACTTACGATCCAAACGACACCCGGCAAAATCCGCATCGGAATAACCATGAAGTGAAAGTGTCGAGGAAGCAGAATACCAAAGACCCAAATCAGGAGTGTATTTCAAGTACCTGAAGATCCTCTTGACGGCTTGCCGATGTGAAGTCCTTGGTGAAGCCTGAAAACGAGCGCACGGACACACACTGAACTGTATGTCCGGCCTCGTTGCCGTCAAGTAGAGGAGGGAGCCGATCATGCTCCGGTACTCCTTCTGGTCCACGGGTTCTCCATCTTCATCAGCGTCCAAAGCCGTAGTTGTACTCATCGGAATCGACATCGGCTTGGCGTCGCTCATGTCAAACTTCTTCAGCATGTCCTTGGTGTACTTCGCTTGATGTACAAAGGTTCCGTCCTTGACTTGCTTGATTTGCAGTCCGAGGAAGAACTGCAGCTCTCCCATCATAGACATCTCGAACTCCCTGCTCATATCTTCAGAAAACTTTGCAACAACATGCGCGGCTTCTCCGGCTCCATCCAGCGCGCCGGCCGCGTCGTCTGGCTCGGAAGCCTCGTCTTCTTCAACATCAAGACCGCCGGCCGGAAGGCCGTGTTCGGCATCCTCTGGATCCTCTGCGCCACGAGGGTGGTGCAGAGGATCGCCTACACCGAGATCGGCAAGTACTCATACGCCCATGGCAAGAACGCCAGGCTCATCAACTCCTACATGGCCAAGATCCTGCTAAAACAGCAAGATCAGCAGCATCAGGCGGCGCCTGATGATGTTCAGGTGCAGGGTGCTGCTCCTGCTCCTGCTAGTCATGGTGATGTCGAGCTGCAAGATGTTCAGATCATGGAGGGTCATGAGCTGTTGAAGAGATGCTAGTACATTGTGATGGGAGAAGAGAAGCTGGTGCAGGAACCCACTGCAGATGGGTACAGGCTGGACATGGCTGCCATTGGTGAAGACAGCAGCGTCGTCACTGTGGGCAAGGTTTGGGGGCTGCTCGGTGAGAACGATGGGCTCTTCAGTTCCCCTGGTCAAGTCCAACGCTCTAAGAGGCTCTGCCTCTCGTTTGCTCTCTTTAAGCTGCTGCGCCGTAAGTTCGAGCACCTGCCGGCGGTGAGCGATGAAGAGGTGCAGGACTGCCGGAACCTCATATCGAAAGGCTTTCTCCACAGCAACAATGGTGGGATGATGATAGCAGCAGAGGATCTGTTCCAAGTCATCAGTGACGAGGTCATCTTCCTCAGTGAGTACTACCACTCTGTTGTTCCTGTCGTCCTTGCAAGCCCTTTCTTCCTCTTTGTCAACTACTTCCTTGTCCTCATGGTCGTAGCCGTCTTGTGCGTCATGACCATAATCCTCTGTGGCAATGGAGATGCCATCTTTGCATTCACGAGCATCTCTTCAGACAACTACACTTTGCATTCCGGCATCGGCAGCATAGCCATATGCCTGATCATCAAAGCCGGAAACTCGCCGGAGGCCTTCTTTTCCATAGTGGATGTCTCCATCACACTCCTCCTGTTCATCATCTACTTCTACGAGGAGATATGGGAGTTCTTCGTGTTCATACTCTCCAACTGGTTCATGGTCTCACTTGTCTGCAACCACGTTGCCAAGCCCCAGTGGCCTGAAAACCCTTTCGTTCGGTACGCCATCCACCGCATCATCTGGCTGAGAAGCAAGCTCAACCATGGCAGCATTAGCTTCCGGCAGTTTTCAGTGTTGGATCTCCGTTGGCCACTCGGACTACCATTTTATTCCACACTCTCCTTGGTGCTGAAAAAAGAATTGGTGCCCAAAAAACTGAAGCAATCCATCATAGATCGTCTGATGGAACATCATGATCAACCTCTTGCTGGTACTGCATATTATACTCCTCTTACAAATGGCAAGGCCGCTCTGCAGAGGAACTACCTCTTTGACAAGCTCTCATAGGCTTGCCAAAGCGACAGTGTCTGTGAAGTTTCCCTGACATGGCACATCGCCACCAGCATCTTTCAAGTGATGGACTGTAATAACAAGCCACAGCAGCCTGATGCAGCAGCAGCAGCGAGCAGGACAGCGATCAAGCTGTCCAAGTACTGTGCTTACTTGGTAGCTTTCCACCCGGAGCTTCTGCCGGACAACCCGGAAAAGGCAGAGCGTGTCGTCGAGGGCATGAAGGCGGAGCTGAGTGAAATCTTTTGGTGGTGGGAGTACTACTTGTCTTCTCAGAATGCACGAGTGAACAAGATCATGGCAGCAGCAGCAGCAACAGTTGTTGATTCATCATCAGGCCAGATCAGTGAGCATGGAGTTGTGAGGAATGGTGCAAGGCTTGGGAGATTGCTAGTGGATGTGGCTTGTAGCCATGGCGTCGAAGCAGCGTGGAAGGCGGTTGCGGATGTGTGGACGGAGCTCATCGTGTTCGTGGCGCCGTCGGGCGAGGAGGAGCGCGTCAAGGGGCACGGGGACGTGCTGGTGCAGGGAGGCGAGTTCATCACCGTGCTCTGGGCGCTCACCACACACATGGGCGTGTCTCGCGAGGCCAACAATTACAACAAACAGGCAAAGACTCTGGAAGACCTGATGGCTGAATCTATGCGTGCGACACTCGTTGCTCCGGATCATGAGATAGTACAAGCATGATGTGCCTGTGTAGAGTCTGATTTCCGGCCTTGTGGTTTATTGATTGATTTCGGCTACTTGATTGAGACATGTACATATGTAGCGTAGGGCATTTGAAACTAGTGCATTCTGTAGTTTATTTATGGGTGCAAATAAATTCAGTAGTGCCACTATATAGAATGCAGTAGTTATTATCAAAATATGTAAAAAGTCCATTTTATTACCCTCACAATAAGAGAGATGAATGCAGATCGGGCTTGAAGTGTCAATATGGACATGAACCACACATGTACCTTACAATTACTAATTTTAAACGTGTTTTGAAGTCTCTGTTAATTATCAGATATGGACACGTTGGAAAAATACATATAATTGTATAAAACCTACAACAATCCATTTTGTAGACCCAACCAGAGTTAACAACTAAAGATGTTGGATTTGACTTGCTTCTAGTTATCCACCTCCACCATTGTTGAAACTAGCCCAAGGCAACCCTTAAATCTACGTCCAAAACTTCCACCTCTAGGATTATGAAGAATGACCTAAAATAACACCCCCCACACAGTCCATTATGCAAAAAAAAAAACAACACTAATACCCGTACACATAAATCACCATCCTTTGTCATTACTAAGAATATAGATTTTTATTAGGTCATACAAAATGGAATAACTATGATCAAATTTGGCAGGGCAAAATATGGATTAGAGAAGTAACAAGGTATTTGAGAGCATCTTCAAGAGCTCTTATATATCCCGTTGGCTAGCTAAAAAAGGAGAAAAGAGAGAAAAAATTGCATCCGGTAGCAGTGGTTTCAACTAAGCACATGACATAGGCATACGCAAGGGTCCCATGAAAAATGGAAAAAAATGTTGTGTACCGAAAATAATAGAGTGATTGATAAACGAAATCTATCACTACCGGATAAAGCGTTGATCGATATGTTGTGTTAGAATATGAATAATTGGGAAAGATACAATAAAACATAAACAATTTTGATTAGTTGTGGGGCCCTAAATTTATCCCTAAAATTTTGCAGGAGCGCAGTTTAACGGTCTAGAATATCCCAAATTTACCGCAACTACTTACCTTACCCTTCTGCTTGACTGCTTCAAGTCAAGCAACAAATGCAATTTAACGCTACCTGCAGCTTATTATCATGTAGCACTCGTCGGTAGCCAGAAGGCTAGAAGCACACTTATGTATCGGGTACAAGTTTCTGATGGACGATGTAACTGCGCTGCATGCGTCTGTGCACGTACTGTGCGGAAATAAGTGAGATGCATGAATTATTGGAACGAGGAAGTATCTAAGCTCTCAGAGCATCTCCAGTCCAGTGACTGTCTAGGCCTCTATGTGGCCTTTTAGTCACTCTGGATTAAAAATCACCCTTTAATGGGATGACTATCCAGGTGACTAAAATTAGTAGGCCACCAAATTTTAGGGCAAAGCCCACAAATCTAGAGCCCCTCTATCCCCCTCTCTCTCCTCTCCCTCTCTCTCCTTTCCCGTCTTCTTCCCCTTTCCTTTCTCTTTCCCCGGTTCGGATCCACCCGCCGCCGCTTCCTCTTTCTCTCGCTCCGCCGCTTCCGCTTCGCCTCTGTCTCTTCTTCCCGTCGCGTTCGGGGGCGACGCGTGGGCGCTGGTAGACGCCGCGCAGGACCGCCCGGGGGAGCCGCGGCCGCGCCGCGACGGCATCGTCGAGCGGCTCTTCGCCGCCGCCGCCGGATCTCGGGCGTGGGCTGCAGCGGCGAGCGAGCCTGCCCGATGAGCTCGCCGCCGGCGCCGTGCCTCCACCGCGCAAGGATTTGAAGACCAAGAAGCGGTCCAAGAGATCCCGCCTCCGTCCCAAGAGGAGCGCGCCCAGGTGGAGGGGTCCGGCGACCCGCCGCTGGCGAGGGACGCGCCGGCCGACAAGAACGCCGCAACACTCCGGCGACTGGGTGCTGTTGATCTTGGCCTCCGCTCCAACTCCATCGACGCGTGCACGGTGGTCGACGGCGGAAGCATCGTCGTCTCCAGTAACGGCGGCGCGCGGACCCACCACTTCGACACGGCGAGCAAGACGTGGAGCAAGGCTGGTGACTAGGTGCTGCCGTTCGACGGCCTCGCCGAGTACGTCCCCAAGCACAAGCTGGTTCGGGATCTCACCCAAAAAGGAGGGTCACTGAGCCTCGCAGCGCCGCCGCCGAACTCCGACGAGATGATGAGGCCGCCATTGGTGCACGACTACTGGAAGGAGTGCAGCGAGCCTCCGCCGGAGTGGAGCTGTGCAGCCTGGGCGAGATGAAGAACGTCACGGTGAATCGGAGTGGGAGGGCCCCACTGGTCAGATGGATGGCCCCACTTGTCATATGGATAGGGGTCCTGTTTAGTCAGTTGGGCTGGAGCACACCTTTCATTTGGCCCTTTAAAATTTTAAAACTGACTCTCAAATTGAAATATAGAGGCCTATTTTTAATCACCCCACTGGAGTTGCTCTTAACCGTACCTCTGTCTGCTGACTATATTTTTCCTCCACTCCATCAAGGTTTGCTGGCAAATGATCTTTCATGATTCTCATTAGACATCTAGCTAGTGAATATTCACTGAGCAGCACTACAACTGCTTATAAAACAGTGATTACAAGGGCTCTACTTTCTCGTCCTCATCTTCACCATCACCCCTGCATTGCTAGACACAAGCCACACTATAGCTACCAAATTCAGCAGAGAAAGAATTCCCGATTTTACAAAACACAAGACATATACACACACGCATGCCGACTAACAAGATACACAATCCACCGGATTGGGACCATCACCTGCGTCGCCGACGGGGACGAATCTGACGTTCCGGCAGGCGAGCTTGATGTCGAACAGCCTCGTCCGCGCGACGCCGACCTTGAACCTCGCCATGGCGGTGACGACGACGGCGAAGCTGTTCCTGACGGTGAAGTTGCCGGCGGAGTCCGTCCAGATCCCCGGCACCAGCAGCACCGCCGCTGAGAAGTTGGCGACTCGTCGTCCATGGCGAGGCCGCCGGGTCAGGGTCACCGGCAGGGTCGTCGTCAGGGTGGCGCTGATGAAGGAGGCCATGAGCCCGGCCGCCGCCGGCCCCGAGCTGTTGGAGACGTCGATGAACATGCTCTCGTACCTGACCGCCGCGCGCTCGCTGGTGTTGTTGGCGGTGAGGGTCAGGAGGAGCTCCACGACGCCGCCGTCGGCTGGGGACCGGCGGCGGAATCGCGCGTTCGTGACGGAGAGGTGCACGCGCGCCGGGCTCAGGATGACGAAGGAGAGGGTGATGACGGCGGCCACGGCGAGCGTCGCCGTGAGAGCAACCAGGACGAAGCGCTTGGCGTTCACGGCCATCTGGCCGGCGGCGGCCGGCGGAGGCAGCACCGCCATGGGTGCTGCGTCGTCCAGTGGTGTACGTGTACGTGCAATGTTTGTGTGGTGTGTGTGCTGCTACGTTTTTAATACTAGCTGCTATAGGTGTGTCTTGACTCTTGAGCAACCACGACTCCACGAGCACTGCAGCCAGCAGGTTGTTGGAAGAGAGATATGTTGCAGCAAATCCTTTCATGTTTGCGTCCAATGTAAAATTCACCATTTCGATCTATATCATTCCTTCCATGCTCAATGGCGGTAGCTTATTAGTGATGGTCATAGAAAGCTCTTATTAGAACCTTATGTCGCGCAGATAGCATCTCCTATAAGAATAAATGCATTGGAAAAAGTCTACTTCACCCCCAACCTATGAGGAGTGGAACACATCACCCTCCAACCTATGAAAATTGATTTTTTACCCCCCCCCCAAATTTTCTAAAACCGGACAGATCACCTCCTGAAGCAGTTTTGAAAAATCATAATAAATCATAAAAAATCATAAAATAGAAAATTAAATTGTATTAGACTTCAAATGAGTAGATCTACGCAGTGAACATATAATACGGAATGCTTTAATACATTTTTTTTACAGCTATGAAGAAAAGTATAGATCTGTAAGATGGGCAACAATTTGGAATTTGGCATTTCAGAATGTATTTGCGTGTACCAGTGTACTACTGGTATGTAGTTCGTGTTGTGATGCTGTCTGGTCGTCGTCAGCTTTGTAACACATGCTACCTCATCGATCATACGTATCATAGCGAGAGATGCATGAGGTAGTTTGGTGATGACCTACAAATCCACCATTTGCATGTGTTTGTAATTGGGTCAATATATGTGTCCAACTAATTAAGCACAGAAGATAGGCTTAGTTAGTTAGATTTTTGTTGGCCATCATCAAGTCCAACAAGGAAGGAGATTGTGTTATACTGCTGTTTAACTTTTTTTTGCATGGATACTGTTGTGTAACTTGCTTGTTTGTAATGATGTAATCTACTTGTATGTTCATGTTCAGAAAGGACCGAGCCAGGCAGCGGGCCGGCAGGCGGACCGGAAATTAAACTACTACTCCAGCCCATATGGCAGAGCTGTTTTTCACTCTTCTCGGCCGCTGCCAATTGCTACTTGGGCCGCCGCTTTCAGATCACAATCATGCGCCGGCTATCAATCAGCTTTGTAATTCTCAAAAAAAAAATCAATCAGCTTTGTGTTCCTGTTCCATTATTTATCGCTTGTCCACTTTCCTGTTCGTGTTAAAGACACGTTGAAGATATCAAAAACTACTATACTATAATTGAAGAGATCTCATAATTGAAAGCTGGAGCTTGCCAAAACTATGCATAAATAAAATTTCTGGGACTAGGATTTAACCTGGGAATATATTTTGTTAAGTGTTTAGGTACGCCGTAATATCAAATGCATGCATGGTTGGAAGAGCACTATGTCTGTATTATACAAATACCATAGCTCGGAGTTATTATCTATCTGGGGTTAGTTTAGTTTTTTTGGGCCAGTTAGAACTAAAATTAGCAAGAATGGAAAAAGTCTAAATTATTACCCTCAGATATGGACAAAGTCTGAGTAACCTATTAAAGTATGTTTTCGTTTATTTTACACACATAACTATCTCAATTGATTTAATCTATCCCTTTGTAAGATTTTTCTTTTTATTTTTCCATATAAAAATGATGTTTTACAGTAAAATTTTACGCGATGGTAGAGGTTCACATATAGTATTTTTAAAAAAAATATAATGTGAATTTTCATCTTTATTTCTCATAAAATTCCATATCAATATGGCTAATTTATTATCATATATCATAGCATTTCAAAATAATAACAAAAAAATCATAATATATTTTTTAAAATTTATTTATGATTCCCACCATTATACCATAAATTTTCAACTTAAAACAATATTTGTGCACGAAGAAACAAAAAAGACAATTCTTATGTACGAAGGGGTAGATTTGACGGATTGAGACAACCGGAATGAACCAAACATACTTTAGGAGGTACCATATCAGTTGTCCATTCTTGAGATAGTAATTTAGACTTTTTTGTTTTAATAAAGACCAATCCAAAAGGATTTAAAACAAGACAAGGACCGATCGAGGGCCAAGGCATCGTGAGCTTCCCCTACCCTTTGATAACGTACTCGTGTCTAGGTGTTTTGTGCTGTAATGACTTGGACCATATGTTCGCATCCATCTTTGCTAAAGAAAGGGAATAGACAAAGACCAAGCTGGCAAGAATCACTACTAGATATATCACATCTCAAAAGCGAAAATGGTGGTGTGCCGTAGAAGGTTTCTTTGCATTTGATTCCAGCATCTACGGAGTAACGAACAAGCTTATTATCACTGTCCCTATGTGGTCCAAAAGCAGTGGCGTAGCCAGGGGGGGGGGGGGGGCTGGCAGGGGCCCTGGCCCCCCCTAAGGTTTGAGCAAGGCTGGCAGGGGCCCTGGCCCCCCCTAAGGTTTGAGCAAATGTAACATATATAGTTAGTGCTTATGATATTTTTTAGTAGATAATCACATAAACTAGTAATCGATTGGATGATTATTGTTCCGGCTGTGGAGTTGTGAAGCTAATATTAACTGTACTAGACATGTGGTAGTATTTTTAATCCCAATGTCTACTATATTTGAACTATTTTTTTTAAAACTTACGCTATTACACACTCAATTAGAGATATATAATCAAATAGCCATAGAGAAAAAATTGCTAACTATCAGAAAATAAAAATGAAAAGAAAAGTTAGGTAATCCTGCTCTACTAAAATTATCTCTCACCATTTTATGACACGATAATATATATTCTATTAAATTAAATTTATACTAAAATTAGATACTCGTATATTGTTTACATGGCCCCCCTTATGCTAAAATCCTGGCTACGCCACTGTCCAAAAGGGCTCCTACTCCTATCCATATACAGGCATCATGTGCTCTCCTCGAAGATTTTCCTTTAGCATATTGCACCTTCAATTATCTTCTTATTATTAGTTATCCATATGCAACTACGTACCGCATGCCCCGGGGCAGATAAATTGATTCTGTGTGGTCCATTGGAGGGTCGATTCTCATCGTGCCGTTGCCTTCGAGCTTTATTTCACAAACAGCGTGTCGCACTGCCGCGCACATTTACTTTTGGTAAAGTAAGTTGTTCCTCGAATGGAGGCAAAGAATAAAAACAAAGACCAAAGGGAAAGGATCTATATATCTATCTGCCGATCACACCTCGAGCAAGAAAATAAAGGCTGCAAATTAACGATGATATATTCTTCTTCTCATGTGGTGCACACATGTTGTCCGTCGGCTTGTACGCCAAAGTTAGCGCGCTAATATATTAACACTTTGCTGGTTAAGTTGCCACTCCAAGAAAGAAGGAAAGACTGTGTACTCCCTCCGTACTCGTAAAGGAAGTCGTTTAGGACAATGTTTGAGTCAAACTTTAGGAATATAAATCATGAATAACTGTGTTGAGTTTGAAATTGTAAAACTTATATGAATAGATTTATTTTGAAGCATACTTTCATAAAAGTATACATGTATCACTTTTTAATAAATATTTATATAGAAATAAGGAGTCAAAGTTGTGTTTTGGAGACCGTGTCGCTGTCCTAAACGACTTCCTTTACGAGTACGGAGGGAGTACACACAAATTGGAGACCATGCCCGAGGCAGCGAGCAAGCAGGCTAACCTAGAGAAAGTGCCGGACCAGGGCAAGCATGTGCGAGTGTGAATAAAGCGGCTAGCTCTGCCGATCGCGGCGAGGCTATGTTGACTTACCATTGTGAAGTAAGAAATTATTACTATAATAATAATCTTTAATTATTATGTCGTTTATAAGTATAAATATAAACGATTATTATGTAAATTGTTTTACCTCCTTCTTTAATACAAAGATGCGCAGAGCTTCTGCGTATTCGAGAAAAAAATATGTGGATTTGTGCTAAATCAAACCACATACTGTAATTCAATTTAACAAAAATATAGAAAAATAATATACGAACTATATAAAATAATATATGAACTATATATATATATATATTAAAAGAGCACCATTATTAGATTGATCATGAATATATTTCATAGCTTATATATTCTTTTAATGTAAACATATATTTATGATGTATTAAATGAGTACCAGTTGTTGTCTCAATTTTACTATTTGTTGCCTCTAAAATTGTCTATGTCTCTCTATATGTGTTGGGTGTGCACCATCAAGTTATTTTAAACTATGTTGTTCCTTTTTCATACAAATAAAGATGCTCATGGTACCGTGTAGGTGCACCCCACGCGCGTGGCGCCAGTGGGCAGTAATATATGGTGCATAATAAAAATCTGTAAATGAGAACATGTACAACAGTTTAGATATTAATTATATATATCTATGATTGTTTTTCGCTGCTTGTCACATAAAGACAGCAATATAGATAGCTGCCGAGTACGTTAACGTTAGTAGCTCTGACGAAAGTAAAACACAAATCATTTTTCATTAATATTGGATGGCAACGTACAGATACAGCTAATTACTGATCAATCAACAGATCGATACAACCAACGAGGAATTCAAGCTAATAGGTCTGAAAAACCAGACATACACGTACACCAGACGAACATAATGCGCTGTCGACTGATTGTATAGACGTACTATAGTATACATGCATATGCCAATGCAAAACCATTAATTACTCGCAGCTGAGCGGCAGGCGTGCAGGTACTAGAGCAGCCGCGGTGTTGGTGTTCCGGCCTTGGGTCAAGAACTTGAGTGGCTCGCACGTCACCTTGACGTCGTAGAGCCTCGTCCTGGCGAAGCCGACCTTGAACCTCACCACGGTGGTGATCATCACGGTGAAGCTGCTCGTCATGTTGCGAGTGAACTCCTGCGCAAACGTGCCGGAACCCACGACCATCACGGCGGCGCTGATCGTGGCCTGGCTCCGCGTCGGCTGGATCAGCGGCATCTTCTCCGGCGCCGTCACTTTGGCCCTCATCCAGTTCACCCACTGGGGCCCCGTGCTGTTGCTCATGTCCACGAACAAGCTCCGGTACACCACCGTCGCGCGGCGGCTGGGGTTGTCGGCGATGATGGCGAGGGAAATGATCCTCGCGGCGGCGCTGCTGATCAACTGCTGCTGCTGTAGGCTGCTGCTGGCCTCGGCGATGGAGAACTTGATGCGTGCCGGGCTGAGCAAGATGAAGAAGGCCGTGACGAAGACTGACACGGCCAGGATCGTTGTCAGGGCCGCCACGATGTAGTGCTTGATGGTCATGCCGCCGCCGCCGCCGCCGCCGCCGCCCTTGGATTTGGATCCCGTCGAAGCTGGCGGAGACGCCATGCGTGCGATCGAGCGGCAGAGTATGTACGTGGTTGGGTGGAATCAAAACCTAATAGCCTAGAGTGCTGCTGCGGCCGCTAGCTGCTGCGTTTTTAATACTACACTACTGATGGGAAGTGGTCGAGATATATAGATTGCACATGTCGATATAGATATAGATAGAAATCTCGGAAGCATTCATGTGGGTAACGTACCTTTGCTGGTAATTACCGGAACCAAAATTTATGATATTTTAATTTGTATATAGAGGAGAAGTGGGTTCATTTTTTAGCAACAAGGTTTAATTTAAAATGATCGAAGTTAATTATTGTGTCTTGTTACTAGTGATGAGTGGCCGTGGAGTCTGTCGAGGCGAAGGGACCCGAATCTTTTTGTTTTTTTGCTTTTTGCTCATCGTTTGCCTGGATTAGATCGACCACTGATTCTCCGAAGGAATTGGCTTCGCCAGTAAGCTAGATTCACTCTGTCATTGCTACTGATGGGGACAAAAAGAAAAGCATTAATTCTGTTTACAGTTACTTTATAAAGCGCCACAGTAGTTCATTTCCTAAAGATATAGAATTTGGACTAGACAACAGAACATTTCCTAATAGTAGATTTTGCAGAAACCACCCACCCATGTGTCACATGGATTTTGCAAAATGGGGTGTTTTTCTTCAATAATAGAACTTACATTAGTCTTTCTTAAGTTACTGCATAATAACACACTTACATTTTAATAACAAACTTGTGTAACACCTACACTGATCTACACTATGTTGGGATTACCAAAAGAATGACGACTGAGAGCTTAGACATCGTCACACCGACTTTCTCTGTTTGCAAAAGAAAATTCACTGCAACGTGATGAACAAATCTAATAAAAACACTTAAAAAATCTTAACTCAGGTAGTTTATTAACCTGTCCCATCTACATAGTATAAAATAGGTGAAATCAGCTGAATGTGTACGCATGTAGTTTTTGCAACAAGCTGAGTAGTAGGGGGTAGGCATCTTCAACAGAATGGCTTATTATAGGGAAATCTAAAACCTCTCCAGTGATTCATGACGCCAATATTACATTAATTTCCTCAATAAGATATATTGGACAGGCTGCTTGTATACCGCGCCTTTTTCTTCCAGAAGTTTTTTTTCTTTGAACTCAAGCAACTCTCATCTGGGTACAGCTGTAGTATCTGTTCATATTTTTCTTCCAGAAGTAAGAAAATTCCCCAAATTCGACAAGACAAATAATTATGCGTAAAGTAAGTAAAGCATTCTTCAGTCGATCTTGTCACCTTTAGCTCACCTTTCTTTATTCTTTCCTCCCTTTGCCGGGTTTAGACAGATCGATTCTCCAGTCGTTAGAAGTGCTGTGTGTATGAAGGCGTGCGTATGACGCTATGACTTTATTAGTAGGAAAAGATGATCTTACTTAACCATGTGTCTAGGTGAGATATATGACAATGGACAAAATCACTAGTAGTACGTAATAAGTATTAATAAGTGGTGAAATATATTTTTAAAAACTTGATGCTTGAAATTCCTCCATAGTCCATTTTGTTACATATATGCCGACGGCCCGACGCATATATCCTCCACTGATCCACTCAGTTTTGTTGCAAAAACCACGTAATACACCAGTGCATAGAAAACTGAGATTTGGTCTATTTTCACCGATGTAGAACCATGACGCCAAGCTAGCGGACTCAAGATTGATCGAATGCATGCATGGTTGGAAACATAGATCGATTAGAGACAAAGGCATGCATGCAACAAAGTTCAATAATACCCACAATATATTGTATATATATTCAACAAGAACACTTAGCTAGTTTACAGACAAATTAAAAGGAATGCAACAAAGTTCCAATAATTACACCCTCTTGAATCTAGCTCCCTCTCAGACCTATATGGCGTGGACTTACTTATTAGCTAGTACGTAGGCTTTACATGCCGTACGTTATTAATGTATAAATAGATATAGGCGCTGCTGGACGCATTCCTTCATATAAGTAGATGACACTGCACATAATTCCACTACTACCAGCAGTTGAATTCAGTATATGCAATGGCAGCGAACAGCGCCGCCGAGAAGCCAAGTTTCCGGTGGCTAGACTTGGCCCGGTACGTTGTGGCCTCGGTGGTTACCGTGCTCATCGTCGCCGTCATCTGCAACGCCATCAAGGTGATCCTCCGCCCGGAAACCATGTACGTCTCCGTCCCGGGAGGCTCCGTGCCGGCGACAAGCTTGGACTCGCCGCCGCCGCCGCCGCCGAGCTCGGCCACGGCCACGGCCACGGCCACGCCGGCGCCGCGCGTGGCCTTCGCCATCAACCTCCGGACGGAGAACCCCAGCGGCCGCGCCGTGATGTACTACGTCAACAGCACCGTGTACCTCTTCGACAAGAACACGACGGAGTCGACGACCAACCCGAAGGATGACTCCATCGTCTATTTCCACGTCAACGACGTGGCCTTGCTCCAGGGGGGTGCAGTGGATTCCATCCTCCGTGTCAGTGCGACGAAGGCGCAGATGATCCCGTTCTACTTCGACCTGCTCCACGGCGGCAACAATGGCAGCAGCAACCAGATCGCCGGCGTGACGCTGCGGCTCGACGGCGTCCTGATCACGGAGGCCGTGTCAGGGAGCAACAGGACCGGCCGTCCGACCACGTACTACTGCAGGGAGCTGCTCGTCGGCGGTGATCCGGATGACGAAGCCTTCAAGGGCAGGCCGGATGTGACTTGCAGTGGCGTGATGCAGGCCAGCAGCAGCAGCAGCAGCACAAGCCATAATCATGTCCTTTCTTGGTTGTTCTACTACATGCTTGTTGCAAGCATGGTTGCGTTGATTCATCAAACCTTGTGATTTCGATCCCGATCCTTCTTTGCTTGAATTTGTTTCCAAGTGTAGTACTGTATGCCTCAATCTAAAAAAAAGTGTAGTACTGTATGCAGCTAGCTTAGCCACTACTGGGCTAGCGCTGTATATGATGGAGCTTGGTTTAATTTGGCTTTGCTGCTTGGCGAGTATGTACTGGATCGATCATCATATGTACGTGTTTTCTTTCTCTTCTGCTGTATATATATTTATTTAATTAGCTTGATTAATTGATATATCTGTTTTCGTATGCTAATGAGAGTAGTAACAAATGTAATAACCATTTTAAATGTTTATAAAAAAAATCTTTGGGTTACTAGCAAGAACACACGTGCGATGTGCACGTTTAAAAAAAATATAACATATAATTGACCGGAGACCATATTGGTTACAAACTCGACTATTCCACGTAAGCGCGTGTTTTTTTCCATGGACTCTTCAAACTCTTTTAATTGGAGGGGTAATGTTTCAATGATTTGTGGCGAATATGTACTCGATCGATCATCAGATGTTCTCGAGAAACTTGTAGTCACCGATGAACGGTCACTTCAACGCCTACGATTGAGCGACAAAACAATTTGCAGAGAGAGAACATTCTTGTATTATATTTGTATATACTTCAATTAATATGACTACAAAACCATTCTGTATGTGTTTTGTTTCGCTAATTTGACATTCTTGATAGAGAGCCCTAATTAGGTCAGCTGTTGGCTTCAACGGTATCCACTCTTTCATGGTCTCACTAGATATTCAGGGTCGGGCTATGAAACAAAATTTAACTAGGACTAGCCATTTAAGTTCTAGTTCTACTACATTTTAACAATTTTCATGTCTTTATTTAGGTATCGAGTCCCCCGTGTCCGTTGGAGAGGCAGTTGTGTCTAGCACCAAGTTGTTTCTGGTGATTAGGTAAGGCAACATATATATCATCGGTCTTGACTGATGCACAAGTGCGAACTTGGTCAGTTGTTAAGGTTTCTTGTGGTGGAACATGGCCATCAGGGTTTGAGTCATTGACTTAGCGTTGGTGTCGTATTTTCCTGGATTTATTCTAAGATTTAACCGGCGCTTTTTTCAATGGTAGACGACGCGCCTGATGACTGCAAGACGCATGTGGTGACTTTGTCAATCTCGACATCTACTGGTCCAGTCTCTTGGAGGTGCTTATAGGGATAGGGTTTGCATGCGTGTATTCATAGAAATGAGTGTTCATACGTTGTGAGCGTCTATGTCTATACTGACAGATCCACAAGTAAGAGGAATCACCTTTTGAATGGGCTGGGTGTTGTATAAGCATAATTCTACCAGACCCTGGTCTAAATCAGGGTGCACATCTGTTAAACAGATATAATAAGTGCTCAACTTTAAAAAGGTGTGGTGGAGATGTATTTTGGTTAATGTGATATGCATAGTTCTTATAAATATGAAAGAAAAAGGGCCCTGCAAGAACCAGCAATCCCATTTGTAGAACTGTAGACAAGTATGATAAAAAAACAGAAATAATACAGAAGATGGACCCAGCCAATTTATCAAAAGCTGACAGCGGCAAAGCCATATACTCATCTTCTCCAGTACGTGAGACAGCAAATGGGAATCGAGAACCTTGTTTTTTTTCCTTTTTAAAAGGGACCATCTGTATATAAGTATGACTATAAGAAAAGAATAGAAACCATGGCCCCGGCCAATTTATCAAAAGCTGAAAGTGACAAAAAGGTATAGAAATTCTATGAAAAAGTTATTGCATGCTTAATCACACAATTAGGTTCTTGAAAATAAAGAATTAGTGTTTTTGTGATTGTAGATGGCGTATAAAAGTTGGATGTATCCCGAGACTGTCCATTCCCAGAGTACTTGAACATACAGGTTGAAGTCTTTCATGGATGCCAACGATATGAATTATTAGGGTAGGACAATAATGTATAGTCCTCTCCGATTGCAATCCCACAACTAGAACGTTTATACATATTTGATCATGCGTAGATTCAAACAAAAATGTACACGTTGAAGAAATACGGCAAGAAAGTCATTAACGAAGGGGAATGGATGAGAGAAGAGAGAGAACTTTTTGTGCAGCAGTCAAAATAGTGACAAAAAATTTATGATATATTTTTTTAACATGTCTTATATTGTCTGCTATAATTTTGCAAAAATTAAACTTTAAATTCCACTTGTGCATGGAGAAACAAAAAAGACAAATTGTGTTAAGGGGTAAATTGAACCAAATGACATAGTTTAGGGGGTAAACTGAACCAAGAATTACTTTAGGGGGTTATCCAAACTTTGGCTATACTTGAGGGGAGTAATTTGAACTTTTTCCTACTTCTTAGGGTTGCTTATTGGGGTTGCTTTTTCACTTCCCTAATAATATCATATTCTCATCACAATCCAACTATCCTATTGAAAGAGATCCAACCCCTACTCTATTTGAGGAGAGTTGGAATAGATTATTAGTTCATCTCAATAATTATTGGGAAAAAAGGAAAGATAATAGAGTTCTGTTAAGAGATTATTTTTGCACTCACTTTCTATTATGGCAGTTGGATTAGGGAATGAGAATTTGCTTGAAATGCTCGAAGCAAGTCTGGACCTGATTTTTTTTTGAGCAAGAAGTCTGGACCTGAGTTTTTTTTCTAGTGAATTAACATTTTGTCGATTTTGGGTCAGGTGGCCTCATTTAGGGCGACGGTGAATTGAGTTTATGTTTCGCGAACGCGGCTAATATAAAATGTGTGTGAACTTGAACTGGGAAAGGGGAGACCGGCCTCTTCTCTAAAGGAGTGCCTTGAATTGAAAAGATGTTGTGGTCCTAATTAATCCAGCTAGTAGTAGTGAGTAGTGACACTGATGATATCTCTTAAAAGGAATGGCTACAAAATATGTAGTGGTACTAATTAATCCAGCTATTGATACTCCTCGATCTTACTTAAGAGTTAAGATCTTCTTCCTGAGGGAGGGTACTGCCGTCAGTGGACACATATCATATGGTTGCTTCCTCGCCTCCTACGCTTTTCATCAAAGGAGACTGTTACTGTCTTGAACTGCCTTCATAAAAGGGTTGTTTACTTTGTCACTGTCTTGAACTGTACGTATGCCCTATGGATCCGGGGTCTGCAGAGGCCAGCTGCTCTAGTACGTAGCTAGTTTTAGCAGCGGACAATGTGTTTTGAGAGAAAGTGAGTCACATGCATAGCAAGAACGAAAAATACATTGTTCATCTTGTTCATTCTTGCTATATATGCATAGCAAGAACGAACAAGATTTTGGCGCGTTGCATAGTAGTGACCTCTAGTCCTGCTCCAGATAAATGATGCAAGATGACAATAAAAAAATAAGTGTTGAATATACTCATTGAGAGCAAAATAAACAAAATTTATTACCATGCCATTATTGTTTACGTGCCGAATTATCTTTAGTTAGAACTACAATGTCAGAAAACTTTAAATATTAGGAAAAATTTAATATTCTACGGTGTCAGAAAGAACTGCTTGTGTTACCCCGTAAATAAGTTATTAGATAAAAAGAAGAACTAATATACGCCGATCTCTGCTTAAGGCGTACCGTGTGTAGCAGAACCATAACGCACCTGGCCATGCCTATAAGTACCCATGGACCAATTGGGAACATATATGCAAGCAAGATTGCATACAAATATTAGATATACACACACTGCACGCAGCGCACCATGGTGATTGTTTTCCCACTGCTGCTTCTCCTCTTGTCCGGTTCTTCTCCAACTGTTCTTGGATCATCGGATGAGGAACACGGGTACACGGTCGTGGCATTGAGCTCGCTGAAAGCACATGCCGCATGCTCCGGACACAGGGGTACGCCGCACGTCACATAGTATATATGAAATAATTAGGTTTTCATATTTGAATAATAGATTTCAGTTTCCAGTAAGTAGCCTAGCCAGTAATTGTTGTTATCTCGATCTTATATAAGAGTTTGCATTGTGAACTATACCAGTACGTACACATGCATACAGTAGCTATTATATATCTTAAATCTGCAGCCTTGTGATCCAACAATATACAATATTTCGTGGCAAATTGAAATGGCAGTGATCCCGGCCCACAACGGCAGCTGGGTACCGTTGCATCGCCCGCTCGGACCGTGCTCCCCTCTGTTCTCGGGCGCCGTGAAGAAGAAGCCGACCTTGGCCGATCTTCTCCGCCAGGATCAGCTCCGCGTCGATCACATCCATGGCAGGCTCTCCGGCGATGTCGGTGACAGCAAGGCCTCCAAGGAACCGGCCGATGTCGAGGAATCCCAGCTCAACCACCAGTCTACTATTCAAGTCAACGTGGGCTCACAAGGGATGGCCAACTCCATCATGGTAAGGCCCTCCGGATCAGTTCATCAATTTGCATTTGCTGCCAATCAGTTTAATCTCTTTCTTATACCACACCACAATTCTCAATAATATATATATATATATATATACTATCTCGATCTGCTAGCAGCATCAGCAGAGCATGGATCCGGCGGCGACCGGCGGCGGCGGGCTGCCGGGAGTGGCGCAGACGGTGGTGCTGGACACGGCGAGCGACGTGGCGTGGGTGCAGTGCGTGCCGTGCCCCGTGCCGCCGTGCCACCCTCAGACGGGCATCGTCTACGACCCCTCCAGGTCCGGCACGTACGCCGCCTTCTCCTGCAGCTCCCCAACCTGCCGGCAGCTCGGCCCCTACGCCAATGGCTGCGTCAACAACCAGTGCCAGTACCGCGTCACCTACCCCGGCGGCTCCTCCTCGTCGGGGACCTACAGCTCCGACCTGCTCACCCTCAACCCCACCAACGCCATCCGCAACTTCCAGTTCGGCTGCAGCCGCGCCGTGCGGGGCAGCTTCGACCCCCGCACCGCCGGCGTCATGGCGCTCGGCGGCGGCCCGGAGTCGCTGCCGTCGCAGGCCGCCGCCGCCTACGGCAACGTCTTCTCCTACTGCATCCCGCCGACGGCGAGCTTCAAGGGCTTCTTCGTGCTCGGCGTGCCGCGCGTCGCCGCGCGCAGGTACGCGCTCACGCCGCTGCTCAGGTACCCGCAGGCGCCCACGCTCTACCGCGTGCTCCTCCGCGACATCGCCGTCGCCGGGCGGCGGCTCGGCGTGCCGGCGGCGGCGTTCGCCGCCGGGTCCGTGCTCGACACGCGCACGGTGATCACCCGCCTGCCGCCGACGGCGTACCAGGCCCTGCGCGCCGCGTTCAGGGCCGGCATGAGCATGTACCGGGCGGCGCCGCCCAAGGGCGCGCTGGACACCTGCTACGACCTCGCCGGCGTCGCCGCCGTCAGGCTGCCGAAGATCGCGCTGGTGTTCGACGGGAAAGACGCCGTCGTGGAGCTCGACCCGTCGGCGGTGCTCTTCGACGACTGCCTCGCGTTCATCCCCAACCGCGACGACGGCATGCCGGGGGTCCTCGGCAACGTGCAGCAGCAGACCATCGAGGTGCTTTACAACGTCGCCGGCGGCCTCGTGGGATTCCGCCATGGATCGTGCTGATGAGCGCCATCACCGTACCGTACCCACAGGGAGCTGAGCTATAGCTTTCTCGATCATATCTACCTACTAGTACCGTTTTTTGTGTTTGGTACTGTCCGAATAAATTAATTTGTACTGGTTGATCTTGTGTTTGCGCGGACGCGCTGTTTTTTTTTTCGGTCTATGTTAAGTTCTACAAGCTCGCTCATATGGAGATGAGTTACTCTATATATGATGATGGTTAAATAAAATTAAAGATTTGCATCGGATTATAAGATGCTTAAATTTCTTGGTCAAATCCAATCCAGGAGGAAAGGTATCGCTCATCGGATTAATAACCACGAAACAAGCTGATATATCTTTTGAGTGAGCATTGCATGCATCCTCCAGCCACGCCTGGCTGCCTCACAAGTCAGAACCACCGCCCCTGATCGCCGTCTCCCTCCTCAGAACCCTGGTGGGCATGTTCCACCACAAGAAAAACTAACCCAATTCGTACTTGTCCATCACGTGGTCACCCTAGGCCCTCCCTGAGCTCCTATGAGTACGTGGTCACCGTTGGTTTCGGAGTAAAACTTCTAAATTTTATTGCTAAATCAAACTTATCTATTTTTCTTTCAAAATTTACAGAAAATTCTCTTAACATTTTACATTTATAATAACAAGTAAATGCATTATCAAGACAGATATTCTGGATTTGAAAAAATTATTTGACTTAGGATAACACTATAATGTCTAATAGATTGAAAAAAAAATTAACCAACCCCCCCCCCCCCCCCCCCCACTGTATCTAGTGTAGGAGAAAAACAGAGAAGTAGCCCAAACAATCAACTTAATATATATCTTTAACCTAGTGATAGTAATATACCAAGTAAGATTTACAGAAAAATAAAGACTTATAGAATATTTCAATAAAACTAAATAAAATATATATAGTTAAAAATATCTCAAAATTAAGAAAGGCCCTGTGCAATTATGTGAGTAAGTGGCTACAAAAGCCTTAAATAAAAATCACAACATCTCAGACATATATACATTATAATTTCCCATTCAAGTCATGGAAATCAGTGTTGCAATTGTGTGATACATTTAGTTAGTTGCTAAACAAGTAAACGACTACTAATATTGTTTGATAGGAAATAGCCGAGCATGATTATTCGTGATCCACAAACACTGAACATACATTCGTCCATATATACCCACCAGTAAAGGCACATGTGCGCACGCACATGTATAAAATAAACATAACATATAAAATATAGTTGCAATGCGTGCACGTCCGTGCTAAACTCTCTTCTATATATTTGTCTCAACTCATGTGTCATGCACGTTTATTGATGACATGTAGATACTAAACCAGTGTCACTTTAGTGGACCATGGTAAACAGGCCAGCCGTGCCAAGCGCTTTTAAAAATACTTTATATTCGCACTCTCATGTATAGAAAGTTTTATGTATTCTCAAAACTCAATAGTTTGCATTTATTTATATGAAGAAAAACTCTCTGATTTATTGTCTATCAGTAATACAGGATAATTGTGTATAGTTTGGAAAGGGTACACGGGGCGACGCAGGTTTCCTTACCGAGATTTCTACCGCGGTGGGTATGTGCGGGCGGGTATGAAAATTTCAGGTGAAAAAAGTTCTCACATTTTGAACTATTTTCCCACGTCTTCCCACGTTCTACAACCTGAGAGGTGGGTCCTCTGTGAGGGGTGGGTGTGGGTATATTGGGTGAGAATTGTTTTCAATTCTCTAGGATCATATATATATATATATATATATATATATATATATATATATATATATATAGGAAAATTTCTTTCTACCATCGCTGGTAGCTACCTTCACCCGTGTATCCCATATTAAAAGACGTATATGACCCAACGAAGAGTATGTACATGTAGTATATGATGATACTAGACTATTTGGGTGGTATGTAGGTTGAGTATGTAAGCATACTTTGAGTATGTGGACATACTAATTTCTATATACTAATATAATGGTATAATCATAATAAATTTAAAAAATATGGTTGCTTCTGAATTTTTTCATGCAATTTGCTTTGGAGTATCTTAGAATTAGTATACGAACATACTCAAACTGATAAATGAGTACGTGAACATACATATGATAGTATATTAATTGTGATGGTAGCTACAAGCCGGTAGATAAAACTCGTTATCTGGTTAGCTAGGTTGTTGCTGGGAGCATCTGATTTGATCAGGGAGCGAGCCGGCTAATTGCCAGCAAGCAAAAGCATGCACGTCGATCTCTTTCTGTCCCTGCAATGCTAGTCAGACTGTTCTGAAATGTATGGGTGCACACGAGACCATGATGCATAGTATTAGCCAACTGTCTCAGTGTTTTTAGTTCTCCTAGTAAGTCTACATCTCCTTAATTATCTGTCTAGGAGATGTAGACTTACTAGGAGAACTAAAAACACTGAGACAGTTGGCTAATACTATGCATCATGGTCTCGTGTGCACCCATACATTTCAGAACAGTCTGACTAGCATAGCAGGGACAGAAAGAGATCGACGTGCATGCTTTTGCTTGCTGGCAATTAGCCGGCTCGCTCCCTGATCAAATCAGATGCTCCCAGCAACAACCTAGCTAACCAGATAACGGATGCTGATGCTGATGTCGTAACTAGAATTATATATATTTGCCACTATTAAAAGACTGTCGGTTTCGTCTCAATAGTTTTGGAGTTGTCTTACACGTGACAAAGCGCTCTTGATGTGTTCTCAATTTAGATGGGAATTGAAATTGACTTAAAGCTGACAAAAGTTGCATCGTTCATTCGTTAGTGCGGCCTTTCTTCATCAGATCGATTCGCGTTAATTATTAAAGCATAGCTCTCGCACGTAAATTAGATTCGCGTGGCCCTGTACGCCCTTGCTTTAGCAAACATCAAAAAGAAAAGAAGAATGGAACAAATACCAAAGACAAAGGCAGAGAAGAAGAACAATAAAAACAAAGACTGCTAGGTCATCACGTGATGACAGCAAGAGAGCACATCAGCACATGCCAATCGCCCTCGATCTATAGTCTCTCTTGATCCACATCCACGATCGGTCGATCCATCTCAGATTCTTAGCACACCAAAGCAAAACTAATTTACTTGGAATGCACGCGATGCCATTCAACAGAGGAAGATGTGGCCTATATATGCGTCGTGTGTAACTGCAGACTCTCAAGCTAGATATATAGCATCCCTGACAAATTAACTCAATAATCTTGTAGAACAATACAATGGGTCACCCCTTTTTTAACGAGACACGTTTCTGCCCACAGCAAATCAACTTGTACGTCGGCAACCTCACGACATCCTACACAGACAAGAGCAATGAGCCGAGCATGGTTGCCGCCTCCGTCATCATGTTCGTCCTCGCCGGCCTCTTCTTCAACCTCAACCTCTTCAGTGGCATCTCCGACATCAGCGCCATCCTCGACCCCAAAGTCCGTCTCTTCCTCACCTCCTCGCTCTCCCTCTTCCTCCCCGTCATGTCCTACCTCTTCTCCGAGGCCAAGAACGCCGGCTTCTCCAAGAGCTCCACCACCGCCATGACCGACCTCTCACTGAGGGCAGGCCTGATCCTGGCGTGGATGCTGCTGGTGGAGCTCCTCCGCAAGAAGGTTGACGAGATCCGCATGCGCGGCTTCTCCGGCACCATCCAGCGTGCCGGCCGCGTCGTCTGGCTGGGAAGCCTCGTCTTCTTCAACATCAAGAGCGCCGGCCGGAAGGCGGTGTTCAGCATCCTCTGGATCCTCTGTGCTACCAAAGTGTTGCAGAGAATCGCATTCACTGAAGCAGGGAAGCGTTCGTACGGCCATGGCAAGAACGCACGGCTTATCAGCTCCTACATGTCCCAGATGCTGGCAAGAGAAGGTGATGATGAAGGTGTTCGTCACAACGAGGACGATGGAAACGAGCAGCTGATCAAGTCGTGCAAGTACATTGTCATGGGTGAAGAGAAGCTGGTGGATATTGAGCCCACTGCAGATGGGTACAAGCTGGAAAAGACAAAGTCCCCAGGTGGTGATAATGATGGCGTCATGAAATTGCTGGGAGAAAATGATAGCATCATCGTCACTGTAGGTAAAGTCTGGGAGCTCGATGAGGACAAGGACAAGTTCTTCTCCCTTCAGCAAATTCAGAGCTTGAAGAGGATCTGCCTCTCGTTTGCTCTCTTCAAGCTGTTGCGTCGAAGGTTCGAGCACCTGCCGGCGGTGACCAAACAAGAAGCTCGCAACTCCCGGAACCTCATCTTGAAAGGCCTATACAACAAAAGCCAAACCTGCTCGTCAGCAGAAGCAGTGTTCCAAGTACTGAACGATGAGGTCAACTTCCTTAGTGAGTATTATCACTCTGTCGTCCCAGTCGTCCTTGCGAGCCCCTTCTTCCTCTTCATAAACTACTTTTTCATCAACATAGTCGTAGCTGTCTTGTGCTTCATGACAGTTATTCTCTGTGGCAACGGAGATGTCAGGTACGCACTCCACAGCCTTGGTGCAGATAACTACACTATACAATCTGGCGTTGGCAATATAGCCATATGCCTTCTGCTCAGAGCCACCAAGTCACCTCCAGCCTTCTTTTCCATTGTAGACCTTTCGATCACCATCCTTCTATTCATCATCTTCTTCTACGAGGAAATATGGGAGTTCTTTGTTTTCCTACTCTCCAACTGGTTCATGGTATCACTGATTTCTAACTACATCGTCAAACCAAGTTGGCTGAAGAGGTCCACCTTTCGGGGGGCCTTGTATTGGGGGGGCTTCAGTATTACCATGTGGCTACGCAGCAAGATGAGCCATGCTGAACTTAGGATGAAGCAATTTTGTGTGCTGAACTTTCGTTGGCCACCCAAGTTACCTCTCTTTCCCACATTCACCGGCATGGCGGTAAAAACAGTGGTGGTGCCAAATAGTGTGAAGGAATCCATCATAAAGTACCTAGTGGAATATGACACAGCCCTAGGAAACAACCCTCTTACCAATGGAAAGTCCGTGTTGGATAAGCGCCATCCTTCTCATGAACTCTCATGGGCTTGCGCAAGCGATAGCGTTTCTGAGGTCATCCTCACATGGCACATTGCAACAAGCATCTTGGAGGTGAAATTCCCCACTCCAAGTAATAATAAGGAGGAAGAAGCCTTGAGAAAGGCAGCAATTAAGCTATCCAAGTATTGTGCTTACTTGGTGGCCTTTCACCCAGAGCTACTGCCTGAAAACCCAGAAAAAGTTGAGCGTGTCTTTGAGGACATGAAAGCAGACTTGAAGGCTACGCTTGGGTGTCAGCAGTACTTCTCATCACTGCACACACGGGTTGACAAGATCATGGAGAAGCACACAGGCCAAGGTGAGATTATTGATCCATCCAAAGTTGTTCAAGCTGCTGTAAAGCTAGCAGGGTCGCTAATGCGCAAAGACCAAAAGTGGGAGGTCTTAGCGGATGTGTGGACAGAGATCATCATCTATGTGGCGCCGTCGAGTGACGAGGAACGTGTGAAGGGGCATGAGGACATCCTGGTGCAAGGAAGCGAGTTCATCACCGTGCTGTGGGCGCTGGCAACCCACATCGGTGTATCTAGGCCCAGCAAATCGGCAATTGATGTTGATTATCTCCCAGCTTGAGTGTGCATGGTGTTTTCGTATGTGCTTTGCATTGCCTTGTAGCCACCTTGGTATTATTGTTGCTCTCTGCTTGCTTGTGCATTTTTTTTTCTTGGCGTGCTTTCATGGAGAGTGTGTTTGTTTGATCTCAGCTACTTCCACAGGGAACAGATATGTGTGTGCAGTGTATAATATGATGTTGGTTTGTTACTCTGTGTATGGATGTAAAAGAATTTGTAATTAGCATCAAGTCTTCATACGAAATATGTGAAACCACCGAGCATTTTACCTAATGTTGCTTATCTGCTCTGCAGGCTTCTGCCTGAACCCTGGAGTTTCTGTTCTATTTCTCGTTGTGCTATCTAATATCTTATTGATGAAATTTATTTATTTTTGTAGTTCGAACTATGGTTAATTAAATGTATTGATTTTGCTTGGGTAGATAAAAAGAACTGTGCCTTTCACATTTAGACAAGAGCGTTTTTGCTTGATGGACGAGTATGACTCTGTTGCCCAGTTCATTCACGGATATCAGCTCCCGTGTTGTTCGTCAAGGATAGTGCGTGGCACCTTAAAATAGTAAGTAAGACACAACAAGAACCGCAAGTACATTTTATCTACTATTTTTAGAACCAAGCTGTGTGTTACCCATGTATGCATGGTTATTCCTAGACAGCTAAACCCCCTCCTAGCCATTGACAACACATCTCCTGTCTAAATTTAACCGGCCTACACTTAGCCACACAACTTGCTATAAATACAGGCCATCTCCCTCATTGCAAATCACCTCCACATTCAACACCTCCTCTCCTCCACCACTACCCAATAACCCCGGCCGCCGCCGCCGCAACCGCCAAAGCAGCCGGGGGACAACCATGGGTGCCTGCTCAAGCAATCCCAAGACCGTTGAGGGCAAGGCCCCCGCTGAGGCCGCCATCTCCACACCCAAGGTTGCCCCCGAGACCACCCTCCCCACCGAGGTGATGATGACGCATTATATTCAGAAACATTGTTGATCATCATTATCTCCTTTTTTGTTTTCCTGTATGTACTGAACCTAAATGTGAATTATATATGTGATCAATGCATATATAGGTTGCGGCTGATGAACAGGTAGTTGAGAAGGTGGTGGAGGAGGCCAAGGAGGAGCCGGCAGCGGCAGCGGCAACCGAGCCGCCTGCTCCTGCTGAGCCCGAGCAGAAGGCTGAGGTGACTCCGGAGGCGATCGTCGAGCCCAAGCACAAGGAAGAGGAAGTTATTGTCTTGGAGAAGATCGTCGAGGAGGAGAAGCCTTCATCAGCCCCTGTGGAGGAGAAGACCGCCGCCGCCGAGGTGGTTGAGGAGCCCACTACAGAGGTGAAGAAGGACGCCGAGGAGGAGGAGGAGGAGAAGAAGCCGGAGCAGAGCTGATCGACTGTCAATGTCCATTGGCTCCTGCCTGATCATCAATGTGCAGGCGAGCACATTGAAATCTCTAGAGTTGGCTCATATTATAGCTCGGGAGAGAGATCCACACTTTGTAAAAATCTTTCATGTCGTCTCCCGGTTTTTCCTCCACGGCGTTCTGAAATATAATTAACATTTGTTGGGCTTATTGAGCATCTCTGTCTATTTATACTTAAAAAAAGCGTCTCTGTCTATAGACAATCACTGCCTTGGACGATTTATTTTCACATTCATAGGGCCGGCGCAATCTTCCGATCCCCTATGCCCAATGACCAGTACATTCTCTCGAAATGCAGAGGCCGGTCAATGCGATCGAGAATATAATGGAGATTGATCCGAATTCATATACGACAGTTTCCATTAATATAAATGGAAGGCAAAGTCAAGGCGGGAAGAAAAACTAACGCAACCGTAATTGTGATCCGGCCGCGGGCGCCGATCAAGGTGATGCAAGATGCATATGCATCATCCATGCATGCTCTCCGCTCCGCCGACGAGGCATATATCCACCTGGCTGTGCGCATGGCCCTGGGCTCGTCTCCGTCACCGGCGTTCTCGCCGGCAGCGAAGCTAGGCGTCGACCCCGTCACCGCCGGCCACCATAGCGCCGGTGACGAAGACGCGGCCGATGAGACGTGCCGGGCCGGTTCCTAAGGCGAGGGAGGTCTTTCTCGAGCCCATGGGCTGGGAGAGGACGACAGAGGAGTACTCGTTTCATTTCATTTTCACGGGCCACAGCGTATGTGGGCCTGCACTGTTGGGCTATACGGCCCAAAACCTCCACAGGCTGATTCGAGCTCGCTACAAGGAGGGCAGCTCGTTCACCGGTCGCCCCTTTCTTCTCCATCCATCGGAATCGAGGGCCGCCGCCACAGCCAGACCCACGAATCGAGGAAGAAGAAGCGAAGATGATCTACCGCAACTGGTCGCTGCTCTCCTCGACGGTCGTCATCTGGGGCGGCGTCGCCACCGCCGGCCTCGCCGGGATCTTCCTCTTCGGCGGCAAGGTACTATACTATACCACCCTCGATCCCCATCCGGCTCCAACCCGAATCGCCCGTGCGAGTACGTGTTTTATCACTCCGTCTCCGTCCCCACCAGCTGCGTCGTCTGTGGATGATGTTTTGGTTGCTTCCTCTGCTGCGTATGCGCTCGTTAGATTGTTTTGGATCCGGTTGATGCAGCATCGGTGGAGTGTTAGCGTGCCAAGAGCACTAAGGAACCCTAGATTTCGGGTAGATTCTGGGTGTGGTACAAGTTACTGTCTGCAGAGACAGATTTCTCTGTTTAGCTTAAGGCCATCAAGGTCCTGCAGGCGCTGAATTTATTAGGCAGATGCTATGCAATTTTGGGTTGTGAACTTGTGATACGGATAGGGTCGAAGTGTTCTGAGAATTTTCAGGTTGTTGCTTGCCTGATAATTTTTCCCCCCTACTAAGCCGTGTTGTATGTTAGTCTCGAAGCCTATGCTGTTCTGAGCCTTTTGTTACTGGGCAGGCAATAGGAGGTTAGCAGCCTGTTGGGACATTGTGTAATTATTAAGGATTTTAGCGTTCTGGATTAGATCCTGGTGTGCTTGTACAGTTGATGCTGATGATTGGGAGTATGGCCTTGTTCACTGATTTCATGGAGATTGGATAATGCTATACATGCTTAATTCTTCAAAAATGGAGTGCCAAGAATGAATAGATATCTGAATGCGTTACAGTTCACCTATGTTGCTCATTTCATATACTCAATTGATGTTCCTTTTTTTTGTACATGTTGGATTAGTTAGTGGGCGATCAACAAACCCATTTGGTTTTCTGGGACTATAGCTGTAGAGTAGAAATAAGCCCTATATGTATGCTTTTTTGGAATATTCTTTTTAGTCCAAGTTTCCCTAGTATTTTCATTTCAGCAGAAAGGCTCAGCTTGCCTATTTGTCAAGACACAGTAACTTATCAGTATGTTCTCAAATGGAGTAGCCACCAATTTGGGTAGAACTATGGATGCATTTTAAAATCATGAACTGTGTACAGAATAGGTATCCAAAAGCACTGCAATCTTGATGTCCCCAATTAAGATGGTAGTTTTTCTGTTCATTCTGGTGCTTTACTGAAGGAAATTGATGTATAAGTTTCCAGGTGCGAAATAAGATTTTGGGTCCCTATATTGACTTATTATTGTGCATTGCTGTTTTGAATTTTGATATTGGTAGTGTTGTAGATGTAGAGAATCAGTTGATATTAGTAGTCTTGATATCATATACCAAGGTTGGTAGGCTGTGCATGAGATCATCCAATACTTGGGTAGCAAATAGATTACGAAATACTTGCTCCACTTCTTCATTACTTTGAAGCTTTATATTAATCTTGTTTGTATTCTAAGATTTTCAACATAGTAACTTGGTTGGTTTCCCATGCCAACCAACTTGTCCAAGCACTCAACTATTCTTTGGATGCCTTGTAAAACAGAGAAGTTTTGCTATGCATTTTTCTCTGTAAGGAGCCAGGATTTAATTATTTTTTCACATTGCTTCAAGTGACACTTAACTTTATACACTGGTTCAATGAGAAAACTGACACTGCGTGAGATAGCTGATGTGCATGCCATATTTTCTTGATTGTGTTAGCTGCCTCTTCTTAGCCTTCATTTGTTTGTTGGTGCTAGCAGCAGGATTTTAGCCTGTTGGAACATTGTATAGTGTTGAGGATTTTTTAGTGCAGGATTAGATTCTGATGTGGCTTGTGCAGTTGATGCTGATGATTGGGGGTGTGTACTCTGACCTTGTTCAGTGATTTTATGGGAGACTGGAATATGCTCCACGTGTTTAATTCTTCAAAAAATGAGTGCCAAGAATGAATAGATATCTTAATGCATTGCTGTTCACCTATCTTGGTCAGTTCGTATAGTTAGGTAATGTTCTTATATTGTAATTTTCTATTTGTTGGATGAGCTTGTGGGTAATACACCCAGTTTCATTTTCTGGGACTACAGCTGTAGAGTAGAGATGTGCCTTACATGTATGTTGTTTTGAAAGTAAAATTAGCTGCTCAAGTCTTTTGTAGGCCTCCATGTTTCCCCATTTTTTTTTCATTTCCATTAGAAAAGGCTCGTTTGCCTTTCCCTAGAAACTCAATAACCGATCAATATGTTCTTAAATTAAGTAGTCACCAGTTTGGGTAGAACTATGGATGCCTTTTGAAATCGTGAACTGGGTAGTAGAATAGGTATCATAAAGCACTGCATTCTGATGCTTTGCTGAAGCAAATTGATGATATTCATATTCAATGTATAAGTTGCCATGTGCCAAATAGAATTGTTGATGTAATGAAAGATTGCCCATGTTGACTGAGATACTGATTTTGTATTGCTCTTTTGAGTTTTGATGTTGGTAGTTTTGTAAATGAAGGGATTCAGTAGTTGGTCATAGAACTTAGTATATACCAAGTGGTAGATCTGTTGATGCATCATGCATGAGATCATCCAATACTTAGCAAGTAGATTACTAAATATTCACTCGACTCCTTGATTGCTTTGAAGCTTTATAGCTGTAGGGTACAAATAAGCCTTACATGTGTGTTGAGATTAGGTGCTCGTTATATAGTCCTTTTTAGGCTTCCAATATTTTCATTTACAGAAGAAAAGGCCCGGTTTGCCTATTTGTCAAAACAAAATAACTGATCAATATTTTCTTAGATGGATTAGCCACCAGTTTGGGTAGAACGATGGATGCATTTTGAAATCACGAACTGCCTAATAGAATAGGTATCCTAAAGCAATACAGTCTTTGATGTTCCCAATTAAAGAATTGATGGTATTCATATTTAATGTATAAGTTGCCATGTGCCAAATAGGATTGTCAATGTAATGAAAGATTCCCCGTGCTGACTGAGATACTGATTTTGTATTGCGCTTTTGAGTTTGATGTGGTAGTTTTGTATATGTAGGGATTCAGTTGATAGTTGGTCATAGAACTTGGCATATACCAAGTGGTAGGTCTGCTGATGCATCATGCACGAAATGTTTCCATACTTTGGTAGCAAGTAGATTATGAAATACTCGCGCCACTTCATTACTTTGAAGCTTTCTATTGATCTTAGTTGTATATCTAAGGTTTTCATCATAGTAAAGTTTCCCTTGGCTACCAACTTGTCCAAGCTGATGCAGTCTGCTATTTTTTGGATGCCATGTAGTTGTAGAGCAGAGAAATATCGCTGTGCATTTCCTTCTGTAAGGAACCGGGATTTTTTCCGCATTGCTTCAAGTGACTCTTAGCGACAGTTGAGTGAAAAAATGCAATGGCGTGAGATTGCTGATGTGCATGTCTTATACCTTGATTGTGGTAGCAGCCTGTTCTTGTCCTTAATTTGTTTAATTTTGGTGGTAGCAGCAAACCTAAAACATATGTGTTCTCACAATCACAATTGCTTATGGTATAACCTGTGTTTTTTCACATGTTGGCAGGAGAAATTCCAGGGCTATCTTTGCCGTGAGGGCGAGAGGCTTAGGCAGCAGGACAGAGCCGCGATGGGCCGAAACTAGAGAGGAAGCCTAGCTGATCGATATCAACGGATCGTCATTTCAATGTTGACAGAAATCTTCCCGTCTGCTAGAACAAAGTCGAACGGATCGTCTTCTAGAATGGAATCCTTCTAATGGCTTTCACTTTTCCCGTGTCAAACTTAACTTTGTCCATTATAATAAATTGACTCTGGTATATGTTCGTTCTGCAACCTGCACGGCTGCACCCTGTATAAATCATTGCGAGCAACGCTTTCGCCCTTTAGCCCGAGGTTTGTCTAGGCTTGTGTTCTTGTTTGGCATATCAACTTGACGTGCAACTTGGCTTGATACTCTGAACTGAATAAAGGTTGTTGCATTTGACGGGACATCCATCCCAAAATATCTCGCCTCCTCGTGTGTTGAGTTTGGTTGAGTCATACCTGACCAGGCTGGCTTGCTTTGCCTTCGACGCTTGTCCAGGGGGCTATTTTGCCTAACATATTCCTCCTACTGATGTTTAACAATATCCGGTTCTGTTACAGCCAGCTTGTCTCTCCACTGTGATTTGTATGACCTGGTCGGGTCCGTGGAGACGATGCATGAGTGCACCTTAATCCTTATATTTTATATTTGATTTATCCGGTCTAACGAATTGCTTGCTGCATCCTGAAGTGTATGCAGCTGGAAGGAAGGCACTGTTTTGCTTGGTACTGATACTCTACAGGAACCAAATAGTAATCCACTGCGCAAATTGCAGCTTGCGAGCCCGACAAGATAGGCTGCTGCGCGTGCAGGAGAGGATAGCAGCAGCAGGTAGCTAGCCAGCCCGTGGTTTTGCTATTCTATCGAGTGCACGACTGCACGGTGTCCGCCCCAGCTCAAGTGAAGTGATGGAAACGAACACATCAACAATGCAAAACCGGTGGGAGGAGGCCGTCAGTTTGGGGGGAAAGCCTCGGCAGCCGTCGCCCGCCGGAAGACGCAACTCGAACCGGCGTGCGGGCGCTCGCGTATAAAACAGCCGGCGCCATCGCCTTCCGCTCCGGCATCATCACATCCATCACTCCTCCCCCAGCTTGAATTGGCCCCCAAGTCAATGCTAGCTTTGCGAGTGAACCTGATTATCTTTTTCTACTTGGATTAGATTAGATCCTTCGTTTTGAAATACAATCAAGAACACGTACGTACAAGCTAGCGATGGAGGCGAGGTACGTGAAGGAGGCGTCGCGGTTCTTCCTCGCCGGCGGCGGCGGAGGGCGGCGGCACTTCCTGGACGCCTGCTTCCTGTGCAAGCGCGACATCGCCTCCAACGGCCACGTCTTCATGTACAAGTACTGTCCGAGAGAGCGAGAGGCGATCTCGATCTGCTAGTGTATATAGCTGTGTGTGTGTGTCCTTGATTTATTTGCCTGATCGAACGAATGAACTCATCGTCGATCGTGTCCGCGCGGCGCGGCCGTCGTACGTGCAGGGGCGACGCGGCGTTCTGCAGCGACGACTGCCGGCAGGACCAGAGGGCCATGGACGCCGCGCTCAAGGCCGCCAGGCGACACCACCGCCGACTCCTCCGCACCGCGTCCCTGCCAGCAGCGGCGCCGTCGTCGACGGCGGCCGCCAACACGGCCAAAACGGCGGCGGTGGTGGACTGATAATCTGACTGAATGACTGATGATGCCTCCATGGTGCAGTGGAGGAAGATAGATGTGCGGACCTGCGCCCTGCGCGCTAGCCCTGTGTGAATTTTTCGCCATCCCGGATGGTTTTGTTTGTTTCCCAGCCGCCGGAGAATGAATTCAAGATGCATGGCATGGCATGGCATGGCATGGCACACCGGTAGCTTGGAGAGGAGATTTAGAGATGGTGGTTGCAAAAGGCGAATTACGTAGCGACTGTGTAGCTAGCTAGCTAGGAATAATGTCGTGACCTTTGTGTTCCGTAGCACTTAGACTCCATGTACTGCTACTTGCTTTGTCAATCGAATGCAAAGGATGATATAACTCAGGACTTAATTAGCTTCGTGGATAGGAAAGGATTTGTGCAATCGTTGAGACCCAAATAAGCACCAGTACGTCAGTCAGTCGATAGACATGCCTACCAACAAATTAGAGTAGACCATGTAAATAGTGTACTAGGGCCGGCCTTGCCGGTGACAACAAAGCTCTCGCCGGAGGCATCATCGCCGCCGACACCACTTGGGCGCCGCCGCCGGTGCAGCCCGGCGCCTCGCGACCGGTGGCGGGGAAGATGGCGGCTGCGAGGGTGCAGACCAACTCCTACCACACGCTGCAGGTGCGTACGCCCACGGTCTCGCGGCCTCCTAATTTTTCGTTTTCCGAATAATTTTTTGATCAGTAAGTTGACGCGCCGCGGTGGCAGGCTACTGAATCCCCCGGCGGCCGACGACCATGGCTGGTCTCGCCGCAGCCCACGCCACGTATAGTACTGGAGCTCATAGCTTGGTATACTGATTCATGGTTGCAGCCTGCTAGCCTTGCTGGCAGATGATGGTCTGCTGGATGCCTGGTAGGCTGGTACTGCATAATCAGTTCACGTCCCATGCAATGATGAAGTGCAAGATGATAGCTAGCACGTACTGAATTTCAGAGAGATGATGATAAACGAGTCCAAGGCATGTTTGGTTAAATGGGAGGAGCATAATAGCATACTCCGTATGTGCTGTAAAGCGTCTCTGGAACAGATTAATAATATGGGCGTAGGAGAAAGCGAGATACGATTCCATTTGGTGGATTTCATATGGATTGATTAGTAAGTATCGATACTGTTGACAGCCAAAATTGGCTTTGGCCCGGTCAAACCGGTCTGACCGGTTTGCCAAACCGGTCAGACCGGTTTAGTTCTGTAATTCGAGTAGGATTAGGATTCCGAGTTTAATCCCATATTGTAACCTATTCGAAATGGGTAAGACTTCCCCGGCCTATAAATATAAAGGCTAGAAGGCCGATTGAGGTATTCCAATCGAATCAAACGCATTTATCTTTTACTTTTTATCTCTCAAACCCTAATCTTTTCCAACCCCCATATTCTGTTCTTTGCTCGTCTCTACGGCGTTCAAGGGCGTTCTAGGTGGCCTGCCGACCCTAGAGCAACCCTAGATTATTCGAGCTCCGACGGGGTCCCTCCTGAGCTTGGGTTTCTAGGTCTTCACGACCTCCCGACCAGAAGCGGTCTGACCGGTTCTATAGACCGGTCTGACCGGTTTGCCCCGGGAAGTCAGGAGTTGGCCGTTGTGACGGCCGTGCTGCGCATTCGATCGATCTTCGAGTGTGTTGGCGCGTTTTCGTGTCAACATACTTTTTGGCGACTCCGCTGGGGACAGATTAATCTGGTTTCAAGACCGATTCAATCTACTCCAAATATGTCTGGATCAACGTGCGACCTTGACAAAGACAACATCATCGCCACGACGATGGAAGAGCTCACGGATGAGGAGCGGAAGCGGTACCTGATCGCCGAGGAGCACTTCAGGACGCAATTCTTGAAGGGCTTCAAGAAAGATCGCGGTGGTCTTGTCAAGAGAGTGGAGGAATTCGTCATGCCGGCTTTCAAGCTGGCAAACGACCAAGTTGAAGAACTTCCTAAGGTAACTGGCGAATCCTCTGATTTGATGCAGCAAATTACTCACATGATGGATGATAAATTATTTGCTGCACAAACTGTTACTAGTGAGTTGATTGCTAATATGTTGGGTAATTCTGATAAGGGTAAAAATAATATAGAATTTAATGAATTGCCTAACTCAACTCCTAGCTCATCAGGCATGCCAGAACATATTTTAGATCCTAATTTAGGCATGCCAATGAATTTCTATGCGGGACAATCACTTCACCCTGGTTCGGTCCACGAACCGGTCAGACCGGTTTTCACAACCGGTCAGACCGGTTTGGCCTCCTCTGGCGGTCAGACCGGTTCCATGGGTGCAGGGGCACCGGGTGCGATGGTTTTATCTAATACGGTTGCTTCTGGTCCTGTTTATACTATTCCACGCACTGCGGTTGCGGGAAGTATACCCCACGGATCTGGCACGTCTCACGGGCCGATTCCGAGTACTTCTCAAAGTGCAACATATAATGTTTCTCGTTTTCCACAAAATAGAGGTGATGGGAATTATCAAGCCGAGTTAGCTAAGTTTAAAGAAGATATAGCTAATACACTTAGAACAAGACTCGGGCTTGAATTGGGTACTTCACGCTTATATCAAAAACCGTATCCGCCTGAATTTGATTTAGTTGCTTATCCTAATGGTTGGCGTGTTCCTGATTTTATTAAATTCAGTGGCGAGGATAATAGAACTCCTTGGGAACATATTAGTCAATATGTCTTGCAATTAGGAGAAGCATCATACTATGAACCATTGCGTGTACGGTTATTCTCATTATCTTTAACTGGAACTGCTTTTTCATGGTTTTCTTCGCTTGCTCCTAACTCTATTCAAAATTGGACTCAATTGGAGCGTAAATTTCATGATCATTTCTTTAGCGGAGAAAACGAAGCTAAATTGTCTGATTTAACATCGGTTAAGCAAAGCCGAGAGGAATCGGTTCTTGACTACTTCAAAAGATTTAAAGATGTTAAGAACCGATGCTTTAACATAACTGTTTCTGAAAAAGATTTAGCAGATTTAGCTTTTGCGGGCTTACGGTCTCATTTCAAGGAAAAATTAGAGGGTTCTGATTTTCTTACTATTAATCACTTGCAAATGAAGGCTATGAGTCTAGAGCTTAAATTTAAAAATTCAAAAGAATCTGCTAAACCTCATCGTTCGAACGTGCATGTTGTTGATAATGATTCTGATAGTTCGGACGATGATAAAGAAATTTATGCTGCTGAATTTGTTTGGTCATCAAAGAGTAAACCTGGTTCTTGTCCTTCATTGAAGCCGATTCAGAAAAATCGGCAAGAAGAAAAGTTTACTTTTGATGTAGCCAAATGTGATCGTGTTTTTGATGAATTGCTTAAGAATGGCTTTGTTAAACTTTCTCATGCAATTCCACCAGCCGATCAATTGAAAAATCGTGCATATTGTAAGTGGCATAATTCTTTTTCTCATGCGACCAACGATTGCAATGTTTTTCGACGACAGGTACAATCGGCCCTTAATGAAGGTCGATTAGTGCTAGCTGAAATGCAAGTTGATAAGGCTCCTTTCCCTGTTCATACCTTGGATGTGAATACTAAAGTGTTGATTCGGCCAGAACAAGCCGATGGAGCTGAAGGAAAGAATGTGGTGATTGGAGACCCAAGGCCAGAAAAAGTTGATGACAAAGTTCCGGTCAGAACAGTGATGATTGGGAGGACTCTGGATGGAAAAGAGTCTCTAAAGATTACTATTAACACATCAAGGCCCGGGGGGCAAGAGAGTTCCTTGGAAGAGAATCGGTCCGCTAGCCAGACGAAACCGGTCAGACCGGTTTCCCAAACCGGTCAGACCGGTTTGTCTCCAGACCGTCCAAGGACTTTCAAACCCAAGCGTCCGGAAGTGGGTACTTGGAAATTTAATGAGCCAAAGATTCAAGGAAAGGTTCTGAAGCAAGGACCTACTTTCTCTCAGCTCATGAACAAGTACACAAAGGCCGTTCAAGTTGATCGGCCAACAAAAAAGAGACAGAGGTCACCACAGCATTGGATCAATTCTACAGCTTATAAGCGCCGTGGTGATATTACTGGGACTTCAATGCATGACTGATTGGGCTCATACCAATCAGGTCCTTTGGCTGCTCACCAAAGCGGTCAGACCGGTTTTGTAAACCGGTCAGACCGGTTTTGGTCTGATCAGAGAATTCAAGTTCCTCCTAAGCAAGAGTACCGTATCAAGGAGAAGAAGGAGGACATGCAAGCCAGAGCCAGTGGTTTTGTTAAAATTGACGATATTCCAGTGGCTATGCAAGATTTGGGTAGAAAGCCGATAGTCATTGGAAATTCGGCTTCTGTTCCAGTAAAAAAGCCGGTCATGGCTAATGATCATGAGGCTAGCGGCAGCAAGGGCGTGAAGAAGGTTTTCCAACCAAGGTGGTGTCCTTCTGGATTGACACATACGCAAAAGCGGAAGTTACAACGCCTACGGAACAAAGAAAAAAGGGAACAGGAAGCTGAGAAACTGAGGGATGAATACTTCAACAATTACAGGCCTATGATTCCTCAGACCAAGATCTGGCAAGCTAAGCCCGTTGTGCAATCAGCAGCACAACCGGACAGACCGGTTTCTGAATCCGGTCAGACCGGTTTGGATCAGTCCACCGCTGCAGAAGCGGTCAGACCGGTTTCTGGAACCGGTCAGACCGGTTTGTCAACAGAAGTTGGGGCTGAGATTACTTCAACCATCAATACTACTCCGCCAATTCCTCCAGTGGTTGAAGATGAAGAATTGGTTGATTTTGAGCCTTCTCCAGAGCATGACAACATGGAAATTAATGTTGTTTATTTATCTTCTGATTATTATGTGATACCGGAGGAGGAAGTTTCTCATCTTCAACTTGGCCCTCAAGATGCTGTTTTTCAGAAGCCTAGTGAATCAGAGAATCATCTCAAGGCTTTGTATATGAGAGGGCACATCAACAGGAAGCCAATTTCTCGTATGTTGGTTGATGGTGGAGCTATTGTAAATCTTATGCCATACTCTCTCTACAAGAAGATTGGCGGGAAAGACGAAGAATTGATCAAGACAAACATGACGGTCAGTGGAGTTGGTGGAGGAGATCCCATTGGTGCCAAGGGGGTGGCTTCTATGGAGTTGACCGTCGGGAGCAAGACTATTGCTACGGCTTTTTTCGTCTCCGAGGTGCAAGGTAACTTCAGTTTAATCCTTGGTCGAGATTGGATTCATGCAAATAAATGTATTCCATCTACCTTGCATCAATATCTTATTCAGTGGATCGGCGATGAAGTTGAAGTTGTCCATGGTGACGCTTCTTCCTTCGTTGCAACGGCCGATTCCGATTCTCTTAGTGCAAATGAGAAGGTCCAATGTTTGTCGGGCATGGATTTGACCGACTACGAGCTGATCAGTTGCACCAAGGATGGTTTTGTTCTTGCTACATTAAAGCCGATGGAGAATCGGTTGAATTACTTGCTGTAATTAATGGAGCAAACAAATCAACAAAGACAAACCGGTCAGACCGCTTCTGGAAACCGGTCAGACCGGTTTAGACCTGAACAGCGCCAACCAAGCCAAACCGGTCAGTCCGCTTCTGGAAACCGGTCAGACCGGTTTGCGTCTGGACAGTGGCTTCAAGACCGAATTGATCATCATCGCGCTCATTCGGCCGGCATGTTCGAAGCCATTGAAGATCTTGGTGATATGGATAAGTTGGGTCAGGGTTTCACATCAGCCGACCCTTTAGAGAAAATAGATATTGGTGATGGTACTATTCCTAGGCCAACTTTTGTAAACAAAAATTTATCGGCTGAGTTCAAAGCCGAATTAATAAATTTGTTGAAAGAGTATGTTGATTGTTTTGCTTGGGAATACCGTGAGATGCCCGGTTTAAGTCGTGATTTAGTTGAGCATCGTTTGCCAATAAAGGCCGGTTTTAGACCTTTTAAACAATCGGCTAGACGTTTTAATCCCGCTATTTATGACCGAATAAAAGAAGAAGTTAATCGTTTGCTAGATGCTGGTTTTATTCGGACTTGTCGTTATGCGGAGTGGATTTCTAATATTGTTCCCGTTGAAAAGAAAGATTCGGGAAAAATTAGAGTTTGCATTGATTTTAGAGATCTTAATAAAGCCACTCCAAAAGATTCATATCCTATGCCTATAGCCGATGTCTTAATCAATGAAGCTTCTGGGCATCATGTTGTTAGTTTCCTTGATGGTAATGCCGGATATAATCAAATCTTCATGGCCGAAGAGGATATGCACAAAATGGCCTTTCAATGTCCGGGATTTATTGGTTTATTTGAGTGGGTGGTTATGACTTTTGGATTGAAGAATGCCGGTGCAACTTATCAAAGAGCTATGAATTTAATCTTTCATGATTTACTTGGCGTTATTGTGGAAGTGTATATTGATGATATTGTAGTTAAATCGGATGGCTTGGATTCTCATTTAGCCGATTTAAAACTTGCTCTTGAGAGGATGCGACGGTATGGCTTGAAGATGAATCCACTCAAATGTGCTTTTGGTGTTTCGGCTGGGAAGTTTCTTGGGTTTATTATTCATGAGAATGGCATAGAAGTTGATCCCAAGAGAATTGAAGCTATGAAGAAAGTCGAAGCTCCTACTTGCAAGAAGGATTTACAAAAGTTTCTAGGCAAGGTAAATTTCTTGAGAAGATTTATAATTAACTTGTCTGGAAAGGTTGATGCTTTTACTCCTTTACTTCGGTTGAAAGATGAAGCCGATTTTAACTGGGGGGCAAAACAGCAAGAAGCTTTTGAGAAAATCAAAGAGTACTTGTCTTCACCACCGGTGCTTAGGGCGCCTAAGCGAGGAGTTCCATTCAGACTTTATGTGGCGGCTGAAGATAGAACTATTGGAGCTGTTTTGACTCAAGAAATCGGCAACAAAGAGTATGTGATTGCTTATGTAAGCCGACGACTCATTGATGCAGAAACAAGGTATACTTTCATTGAGAAGTTGTGTTTATCCTTGTACCATGCTTGTACTCAATTGAGGCATTATTTACTATCTAGCACATGCATCGTGTTGTGTCAAACCGATGTAATTAAACATATGTTGCAAAAGCCGATTTCTAGCGGAAGAGTCGGTAAATGGGCTTATGCTTTAGTTGAGTATGATTTGGCTTGTGAACCTTTAAAATCAATGAAAGGCCAAATTGTAGCTAATTTTATTGTTGAACATCGGATAAATGATACAAACAACTTCGACGTCGGCTATGTTGCTTGTACACCATGGAGGTTATACTTTGATGGATCGGTTTGCAATGATGGACAAGGAATTGGTGCTGTTTTGATCTCTCCAAGTGGTGCCGTTTTCGAGTTTTCAAACCGATTGGAAGAAAAGCGAACCAATAATCAAGTTGAATATGAAGCTCTTCTATTCGGCTTGGAGTTTTTGCAAGACATGGGATTAAAACATGTTGAGGCTTTTGGTGATTCACTCCTGGTGGTACAACAAGTATCAAAGGTATGCCAATGTTATAATGGTTCATTAAATACATATCTTGATAGATGTCTCGATATCATTGCTTCTTTTGATGAATTTACTATCAAACATATTTCAAGAGAAGAGAATGGTAAGGCAAATACTCTGGCCCAGAAAGCATCTGGTTATATGGTTGCAAAGAAATATTTCTATCTCAAAAAACCGATGCAAACAAAGGCCGAGGTTCTGGTTCTGGACGAACCGGTCACACCGGTTTCAGAAACCGGTCCGACCGGTTTGATTGCCAAAACCGGTCTGACCGGTTCTGAAAGCGGTCTGACCGCTTTGTCCCCTGACAAAAGCGAAAATCTTTTGGATAATGCTAATCAATCCAAAATTGAAGATCAGGATTGGAGAGTGCCTATTATTACTTATTTGAAAGATCCTGGTCGTGGTGCAGAAAGAAATGTTCAGCGAATATCATTTAAGTACGTTTTGCTTGATGATGAACTTTATCGTCGAAACGCCGAAGATTTGCTGTTGAAATGTCTTGATTCGGATCAGGCCAAAGTTGCCATGGGTGAGGTCCATGAAGGTATTTGTGGTACGCATCAATCGGCTCCAAAGATGAAGTGGTTACTTAGACGAGCCGGTTTCTATTGGCCTACTATGATGGCGGATTGTTTCAAATACTACAAAGGATGTGAGGAATGTCAGAAGTTTGGAAATTTGCAACTTGTTCCTGCTGCATTGATGCATCCTATTATTAAGCCATGGCCGTTCCGAGGATGGGAATTGGATTTTATTGGACAAATTAATCCTCCATCATCAAAAGGACATCGTTTCGTGTTGGTTGCTACGGATTATTTTACTAAGTGGACCGAAGCGATTCCATTGAAGAGTATGACACATCAAGAGGTGATTGAGTTTGTTACACAAAATATTATTCATAGATTCGGTATTCCTCAAACTTTGACTACGGATCAAGGTACTTCGTTTATGTCTAAAGAGGTACGTGAATTCGCCGAATCCTATAGAATTAAGTTGCTCAATTCATCTCCATATTACGCTCAGGCTAATGGACAAGCCGAGTCAAGTAATAAAACTTTGATCAAATTAATCAAGAAAAAGATAGAAGCAAGTCCTAAGAGATGGCATGAAGTTTTATCCGAAGCATTATGGGCTCATCGTATATCTAGACATGGTGCTACTAAAGTCACTCCTTTTGAGCCTGTGTATGGTCAAGAGGCCGTTTTACCCGTTGAGGTAAATCTAGACGCTTATAGATTGGCTAAACAAAATGACCTTAATGCCGTTGATTACCACAATTTGATGTTGGACAATATTGATGAGGTAACCGACAAACGATTGAAGGCTTTGAAGGAAATTGAGAAAGATAAGCTTCGGGTTGCTAAAGCCTACAACAAAAAAGTACGAGGAAAATATTTTCAGATTGGTGAACTTGTTTGGAAGACGATCTTACCTATTGGGACGAAAAGCAACAAGTTTGGTAAATAGTCACCGAGTTGGGAAGGGCCCTATAGAGTTGTCAGAGTCATCTTTGGGAATTCTTACATGCTAGAGACGCTGAAGGGAGATCATTTGTCTAAAGCTATCAACGGAAGATACTTGAAGAAATTCTACCCAAGTGTTTGGCAAGACGTCTGAAGACCAATGGCCGGTATATTATTGATATCGTCCTTAGCATAAATTTTAGCTTCTGAATTGTAAACTACTTGCTTTTTAGTTCTCAAGTTCACTAAAAACGCAGGGGGGCATGTGTTGACAGCCAAAATTGGCTTTGGCCCGGCCACCGGTTTGCCAAACCGGTTTGCCAAACCGGTCAGACCGGTTTAGTTCTGTAATTCGAGTAGGATTAGGATTCCGAGTTTAATCCCATATTGTAACCTATTCGAAAGGGGTAAGACTTCCCCGGCCTATAAATATAAAGGCTAGAAGGCCGATTGAGGTATTCCAATCGAATCAAACACATTTATCTTTTACTTTTTATCTCTCAAACCCTAATCTTTTCCAACCCCCATATTCTGTTCTTTGCTCGTCTCTACGGCGTTCAAGGGCGTTCTAGGTGGCCTGCCGACCCTAGAGCAACCCTAGATTATTCGAGCTCCGACGGGGTCCCTCCTGAGCTTGGGTTTCTAGGTCTTCACGACCTCCCGACCAGAAGCGGTCTGACCGGTTCTATAGACCGGTCTGACCGGTTTGCCCCGGGAAGTCAGGAGTTGGCCGTTGTGACGGCCATGCTGCGCGTTCGATCGATCTTCGAGTGTGTTGGCGCGTTTTCGTGTCAACAGATACACTAATTCATTCCAGCACTGCTGAATTTTTCTCCCTTGCCCAAAATAATTGGACATCTCCTTCACTGCAAAGGAGTGGAGGAAATCAACCAAGAAATCTAGCTACCTACAAGATCATACATATGCCCACACAAACACACACTCGGATAGAAATAACAAGAAAATCAAGCTGGCTGCACAGCAAATTGAAGCACAAATGAAACCGCCACAAGCATTCAGATCCAGTTTTAGTTTCTCCTCAAGCTGCCGGAGGGGATCCCTTGGTTGTTGGTGTCGGCCGAGTTACGCCGATATGGGTGGTTAGGGCCCAAAGCACAGTGATGAACTCTCCTCCTTGTACCAGGACCTCCTCATGCCCCTTCACACGCTCCTCATCGTTCGATGGCGCCGCGTAGACTATGAGCTCCGTCCACACATCGGCTAACACCTTCCATGCCGTCTCATGGTCAACTTCATCCACTAGATACTTGCCTAGCTTTGAGCCATTCAGTACAACTTTGTTTCCATCACTCTGACCTGCTGCTGTTTTGCTTTCATCACTCTGGCCTGCTGCTGCTCTGTCTTGCTCACTCCGGCTTGGCGTTTCCACTTCAATTTCCTTTTGCATTGGGTTTTCCTGCTTGTTATTCTTGGCCTCTATGGCCTGAATCATCTTCTCGACCCGTGCTCTCTTCGATGAGAGGAAGTACACTCGACACCCAAGCATGCTCATCAACTCCGCCTTGATGTCCTCAAAAACACACTCTGCCTTTTCCTTGTTGTCAGGCAGTAGCTCTGGATGAAAGGCTACCAAGTAAGCACAGTACTTGGACAGCTTAATCGCCACCTTTCTTGCAGCTACTACTTCTGCCTTATTACTTTGAGGTTCAGACATCACTTCCAAGATGCTGGTAGCAACGTGCCATGTGAGAATGACCTCAGCAATGCTATGGCTCATGCAAGCCGCCCGTAAGGGTTGCTGAAAAATATTGTGTTTATCCAGTGCAGACATGCCTTTGGTAAGAGGGGTGTTAGGATGACGATCATGTTCCAGGAGGCAATCCATGATGGACTGCTTCGTACTGTTGTGTACCCCCTCTGTTCTTATCACCAAGGAGAGTGGGGCAAACAATGGTACGTAGCGTGGCCAACGAAGGTTCAACACGGAAAATTGCTTTACCCTAAGGCTTGCATGGCTCGTCTTGCTCCGTAGCCATAGGAGACGACGGAAGGCTCCGCTAAAGGTGGGGCTGTTAGGCCAATAGGCTTTGGCCCTGTAGTTGCATAGCACTGAGACCATGAACCAATTGGAGAGGAGGAAAACAATGAACTCCCATATTTCCTCGTAGAAGAAGATGATGAATAGAAATACAGTTATAGCAAGGTCTACTAGGGAAAAGAAGGCTGGGGCATTATTATTGGTGGCTTTGGCTAGAAGGCATAGGACTATTTCTGAAACTCCAGACCTCAAAGTGTAGTTGTCTGTACGGAGGCTTTGGAATGCATAGACAACATCTCCATTGCCACATAGAACAATGGACATGAGGCACAAGACGGTTACGACTATGGGGAGAAGAAGGTAGTTTGCTAGGAGGAAGAAGGGGCTGGCGAAGACGACTGGAATGACAGAGTGGTAATACTCACAAAGGAAATTGACCTCATCATTCATCACCTGGAACAGTTCATCCGCTGCTTTGCTTCTGCTTTCACCATTCTTGTACAAGCCATTCAAGATGAGCTTCCGGCAGTCTCGTGCTTCTTCATCGGTCATCGCCAGCTGGTGCTCAAACCTTCGACGCAGCAACTTGAAGAGAGCAAACGAGAGGCAGAGTCTCTTGAAGCGTTGGATTTCCGAATTGGTGGCTTCACTGCCTGTCTCGGGAAGCTCCCAGACTTTAGCAACAGTGATGATGCTATTAGTTGGGGTGATCTCGTTGAACTCGTACCCATCAGCAGTAGCCTTCTTCACCAACTTCCTTTCTCCCATGACAATGTACTTGCACCTCTTGAGCAGCTCGTTCCCAGCATCCTGGACACCAAAATGACTCTGATCTTCTAGCATCTGAGCCATGTATGAGGTGAGCACAGAAGCGTTCTTGCCATGGGCATATGAACGCTTCCCCACCTCAGTGAAGGCAATTCTCTGCAACACCTTGGTAGCACAAAGGATCCAAAGTACGCTGAACACCGCCTTCCGACCGGCACTCTTGATGTTGAAGAAGACCAAGCTTCCTAGCCAAACAACTCGGCCAGCACGCTGGATGGTGCTCGAGTACCCGCGCATGCGGATCTCGTCTACCTTCTTGCGGAGGAGCTCCACCAGAAGCATCCATGTCAGGATCAGCCCAGCAGTCAGTGAGAGCTCAGACACTGAAGTGCTAGCAGTGGTGGAGGAGCTCGTCATGTTCCTGGCGTTCTTGGCCTCGGAGAAGAGGTAGGACATGACGGGGAGGAAGAGGGAGAGCGCCGAGGTGAGGAAGAGCCGGACTTTGGGGTCGAGGACGGCGCTCACGTCGGAGATGCCGCTGAAGAGGTTGAGGCTGAAGAAGAGGCCGGCGAGGACGAACATGATGACGGAGGAGGACACGACGGTGGGCTCATTGCTCTGGTCGGTGTAGGATGATGTGAGGTTGGTGATGTACGAGTTGATTTTTTGTGGGCACCATGTTGCCTCGTCAAGGTGGAGAATGCGATGGTGAATTACCATCGTTTTAGGTCTAGACTATTACTGTTACAGAGTGTGTAGTACCTTGTTTGGTCGGCTTCTGGAGCATTGCATGCTATATAAGCTAGTTTGGTGTGCAAGCTGCATTCGCGGCGGTCAATGGCGAATGGCATCGCGTGCATGCCAAGTTTTATTTTGTGACACTAACATAAGCTAGCGTTGAAGCTCACCTTACTGTTCGATTGCGAGTGGCATCAGGACGTGGCATCACTTCCTTGACAAGTTTTGAATTGACAATATTTATTATATATATCAAAGTGATTGGCATGATTGCCTGCTCTCTCATCTCTCGTATTCAATTCAAGTGAGCTAGTTTATTTTGTACATATGTTTGCCTTTTGTATTTATTAATTCCAAAATCTTTTTTTAGGGATTCCAAAATCTTCTCTTTGCCAAAGGACGCAAAGCACCAAGAGAATACGTGTGAGCTAGTTTATTTCTCGTCTTTATCTTATGGATTTGTAATAATTGGCACTGTCTTTTCTTTACCAAAGGAATCTGCTTTGGTTATCCCTACGTTTTTTCAGTAGCGGCTTGTTTATTGATTGTGGGTAATTGATGCCAAGTTTTACTACTGGGTGTGGGCGTGCGGCACTACTTGCTTGCCAAGTTTTGAATTGATACATGAATATACACGTGAGCTACTTTTGTTAATTTTCTTGTCTTTTGTCTTTGCTATTGTTCATTACACAGAATCTTTCTTTACCAAAGGATGCAGAGCACTAAGAGAATATATACGCGAGCTATTTTATTTCTCATGTCCTTCGTCTTTTCTATAAATACTAATTCCACTATCTTTTCTCTACCAAATTAAAGGACGCACTGTCTTATCAGTGTCTTATCAGTTAGGTTATTCTAAATCCTTTTCTTTTATTATGCTTTTAAAGATGCTATGTCATATCAAGAGAGAATGATATATCCACAACACGTCAACACATAGTCAATTAATTAATTGTTACTCCATATATGAACTATATATATGGCACCGCATCGCAAATTCAGTATTAAAGTTGAGTGGTGGAAGTTGCACGACCCTAGTGAAATTAGCGGTGAAGGACCAAAGGTGGAAGATGTAGATCCGGATCCGAAGGCTGTCGAGCATGGCTAGAGGTATAAGAAACTGACATATAGCCTGTTCTAGAAATAACAGAAACTTTTGTTAATTCATCCTCTTTTCAACCACGAGAACACAAGAAGAAAATGGTGAATCGACTGTTCGATTTTAGTGATTGTGTCTTGTGTGATGCTGATATTGTTGAATCAACAATGCACCTATTTCTTCACTGCCCTTTTGTCCAGGCTTGCTGGGGGTTCACAAATCTGCAGGTGCCAGATTTTCAGAATCCTTTCAATATTCTTGAATCATTCAGAGCTCAATTGAATGTGGTGTTTTTCATGGATGTCATCATCATCATGAGCTCGTATTTGGACAAACAGAAATGATCAAATTTTCAGAAATTTAGCCCCCTCGCTTCAAAGATGCAAGGATTTATTCAGAAAGGAATTCAGTTTACTCTCGCATAGAGCAAGAGCAGATTTAATAACCCCAATGGCTGAACGGCTGCAAGCCCTTGTGTAACTTTTCTTATCTTTTTTTGTTCTTTCTTTGTTCCCTGAGTGCCTTTTGTAAGACACACTTTTTTCTTATAATTAATGAAATATCCAGTAGGGGCTTGCCCCTCCTGTTTCCTAAAAAAAAGAGTGAATGATTTGGGGAGATCGAAAATCACGAGGCAGATAAATAGATGCGCGGACCCTTTATATTTATTTATATTTAATAAGGGAAAATATATTGAAAGTTGTGTACAATGAAGTTGATCAACATATACCACCCATGACCCATACGATTACACTGACACGCGCATGACACGTCGAACATAGGGTCCAAGTTACATGTACCATTGATACGCATGGCTGCATGTACGATTGCACACTGTCTAACATAAGAGCGACTTTAGCCATAGCCTTCGAATCAGACTCTCCAAATACTAACTAAAATGGGGTATGCCTCTATTTTTTGGGGGCTTCAAATTTTAATCCAACTCCAGCAATAGCCCCTAGAAATATAGGGCTCCGACCCTTAGAAATAAATGATGTAATGATAAAATTGGAGGCATCCCCGTAATAAGGGGTCAGACAGGCTAGCAGAAGGCCCGCTCGAGTGCAATTTTTTTTACTCGACCCTCAACTTGGAAACGGGCCGTGTCTGCTGGAATTGCTCAAAGTAGACAAACAGACCCTTTATTATTTACTACTTTTTAAGCAAAAAAAATACAATGAAGGTCATCAACACATACCACCCGTACTGCATACTGCCTTACACGCATGACATGTATGGCATAGGATCCAAGTTGCATGTACGATTGCACACTGTCGATCGAGTACCCTCGATCGGCTAATTAAGCAGTCAGCAGGCGCCACGGTGGAATCCGACGGCGCCCCGCCGATGTCGTACAACACCTCCATCGTCCTCTGCTGCACGTTGCCGATGATCCCCACGGACTCATCGTCTCCGGTAGACGCGAAGGCGAGGCAGTCGTTGATAATGATCCCCGACCGGTCGAGCTCCACCGTGGCGCCCCTCTCGAACACGAGCGCAACGCTGGGGACCTTGGCGTCGCCGGCGACGGCGCTGAGGTTGTAGCAAGTGTCCAAGATCCTCGACGGCGGCGACGCCACCCGCGGGTACATCTTCATCTCCTTCCTGAACGCCGCCCGGAGCGCACCGTACGCCGTCGCCGGCAGCCGCGTGATGATCGTGCCCGAGTCCATCACCGCGCCGGCGGCGAACACCGACGGCGGAACATCTAGCCGCCGCCCGGCCACGGCGATCGCCTCCAGGACCACGAGGTAGTACGTGTCAATGGCGGTGCTCCTGTACATGGGCGTCACCGCGAACCTCGACGCGGCGGCGCGCGGCGCGCCGAGCGTGAGGAAGCCGGAGTAGCTCGCCGCCGGCGGGAGGCAGTACGAGAAGGCCTTCGTCGCCGTCTGCGACACGAGCGACGGCGCGCCGCCGCCGAGGCCCATGAGCCCGGCGGCCCTGTTGGTGAAGAGCTCCGCGGCGTGGCTGCAGCTGAAGCGGAAGCCGTCAACGGCGTGCATGGCGGTCAGCGTCAGCTTGTCGGAGCTGTACGTCCCGGTGGTGTTGGAGCCGTCGCCGTACCTGACGACGTACCGGCACTGGCGGCGCCGCCGGGAGCAGCCATTGTCGTAGAGGTCACGGCCGAGACCCCGGCAGGCGGCGGAGCCGCAAGCGACGGCTGAGTACGTGGCCGACATGGCCGGGTTGAAGAGCTTGTCCTTCTGGGCGTGGCACGCCGTGGCGCGGCACGGGCGGCACTGCACCCAGGTGACGTCGCTGCCGGTGTCCATGTGCACGGTCTGGGTGATCGCCGGCGTGCCGAGGCCCACGGTCACGACGTACTCCAAGGTGTCCAGGGAGGAGCCAAGCGTGGTCGGGACGGTGACGTCGCCGTCGCCGCCGCCGCGGTTTGCTGCAGCAGTGCCGTTGAGGCCCTTCCGGATGCCGTCAGCGCGGTGTCGGTCCCGGTGGAGCATGTCGGCCATGGAGGGTAGTATGATCTCCGGCGAGGGCAACGGTGAGCAAGGGCCGTGCCGGTGGTTCAACGGTAGCCAAGCTTGATTGGTGAGTGGAATGCTCACTGTATGGTGAAATTAACACAGGGAAATTAATTAGCTGCATGAATTACTCGTACTTCCATTACTTAAAAAATGTAGCTCGATTAGTAATACTGCAGCAATCAAAAAGGAAAGACAGACGAAAACCTCTGTGGCCGGAGCAGACGGTGGGCTTGGATTTCAGTGAGCTAGTTGTTGCATGAGCCATTGGGGAAGAAGCACACAAGAAAAGTAGTAGCGGCAAAACAAGAGTCATGGTAATATTATTTTTCTTCAATGAAAACGTTAGTTTCTTCTCAACTCGTAGTCGTACCTAGTGCCCGGTGTGCATCCAAAGCTCAAGCATTGCTAAACATATATAGGCTGTGAGGAACCGGCTTTAGTCCTGTTTTTTCCCCTGCTGGTAAACAGAATTTTAGGGTGTGTGTCCCTATTATACAGACGCTCAAGGAAATCTAAGCTTACAACAACAAAGAAATAAGTTCTTGCAAAAAACAATAAGTAACATATTATACACTGATCGATATTGCAGAGGTTATGCATATTAAATAGCACATCATATATATATTTTTATCTTAGAGGATCTCCAATAAAGTTGGTTTAATATAATGCGGATTAATTGTTATACCTAACAGCTGTCTGAAAACCTAAAAAACCACCAAAAACCCGCTCCGGCGGATGACCTAGGGTCAAAACAGGTGTTCGTTGCTTTAGACTTGAGGCAAATGAGTCGATGAATTCTAACAAACAAACAAAAGGCCCTAAATGACGTGGCTGCATATGTGTACGATGACATGGCTACCTACATGGACAATGATGTGGCTACTTACCCTGATGACATGGACGTTGACGTGGACAATGACATGGCTGCTGACTTTGACTTTGACTTTTCGGTCATGGGCCATTTATTAATGGGCCGATTTGTCTAATGGGCTGATTTTAGACAAAGACTAAATTTCAATTCAAAATTATTTCAGAAAATATAAATTCATAAACATTATAGCAACAGCCCATAAAAAGTCTGGGCCTAAATCATTTCAGCCCATCAAAAATTCAGAAGCCACATATCCCAAAAATTCAGTAGCAATAATTACAGCATAATTACAACATAGTTACAGCATCAAAACATGTTTTTTTGACATACACAACCAATCAATCAGGCGCCATACAATATCTCAAACAATATACAAGAAACCCAACCAATCAGGCCTCATACACAAATGCATAGGTTTTTTGACATGCACTTCTCTCAACCACAAGGCACAGAAACCCAACTTTGTAATCAAACTGAACTGCTGCAATTGTGTGTGCATGGAAGTTCTTGAATCAGTGCCTCAACTGCTTCTCTCTGCACAAAAAGGACCCTTCAAATTCATCTGATTATGTCACAAAATAATTAACAGGTAGAGTGCCTTCAAGGGCATCCAATCAGTTAACATTAACAGGTACCACACTATCTGGTTCTATATGGCACTCAAACATAGGGAATCTGATCGACTCTCAAAATGTTCATTTTCATTTCTATTCTTATCAAAACGTTTATGGTTAGCAAGCTATATTGATGATTTTATAGTATGAACATGGCTTGACTGTTATTACGAGGGGTCGAAAACTTATCTGGATGGATGACAAACTCAGGTTCTTATTTGCTTTTACATCACAAATAAGCGACAGCACAGGATTTCTGTACAAGGAGCAATCAGGCATGGTAAATTAGCCAATATATTAACTAATCTGTAAAAGGAGAAACTAGCCATATCAATATACTTAAAAGGAAAGCCATTGTAATATTTACAATGCTACAAAACAGATTATTTCATGCAAAGGGGATGAGGCCCAACCTGAAAGTGTTTTTGGCTGTCAAATCACCATGACTTGTGATCCCCAACAGAATAGTCATTTCTACTGCCTGGACATATAACAGGGAGCAAGAAAAAGAAACATATTATTTTTTGTCACATTCAACTATTAGTGAACCACAAAAATTAAAGGTGCATAATTTTGTTAACATTCAACCATGTAGCAGAACATGTACACAAGCTTCAACAGCATATAAATTAGGAGCATCGGATTAAATCACAGACAAAAGGCCCCAATACAAAGATTATCTTCATGCAAAAAAAACTCAATAGTCCTAAGATCACTGGGTGCTGCAGTAGCTACCATGCATTGTGTTTCACCAAGTTGAATAAATGGCTAAATGAAAACTGATGCAGATTTGTGTACTAATATGCAGATAAATTGATCATGCAACGCTGCTGACATTCAAACCATGTAATTGCAAAACATGAGTACTGGATAAACAACTCCAGCAAGAATTAGCAGCAGCATCATATATGAATTACAGTGAAGACGCTGCTGATTAGGTACAGACAAGCAAAACCACATTACATAGGCAAAGATTTGAAAAAAATACAGGTTATAACATGCACAAGTAGAACAAAATCTTACTAGTGATGGAGCAAGCAGCATTTCAATAATATGTACAGTAAGATCAAACTTAAACAGGCACGGGGTGAATTGGCAATATGTATAAATCAGATGTTATTAAGGCCAACAACCCATGGCTCTACCTTCCCAGTGCTAGTGCCATGGTGTATATATTTCCAAACGGTGGTGTGTTTATTTACAAATGATGGTGTTTACATTCCCAAACCATGGTGCCGTTTATGTTTCCAATTCATGGTATCTCCTCCCTAATCATATTTATATTAAGGATTTGATGTACATAAATTAAGATGCTTGATGTACACAAATCGTCACAGAATAAATAGTTTCTTGTAGTGTATACAACACTCATAAGATCAAACAACCTATAGGGGCAATGCCACTAATCTGACTACTTCACGCACTTATATCCTATCAAAGGACGATGGAGTACTACTTTGCCAGAAAGATAAGACATCTAGGTTTTATAAATATAGCATAAGACCAAGTTACAAATCACAAACAAGGTACCATACTTGTTCCTCTTCACATGCACCTACAGCTCGTCAAAGTTAGCAACATATTAGCAGAAACAACATAAACCAAAGCTGGAGGGCTCAACTCACCATCAGGGGAGAGGAAAGATGCAAGGTGAGTAGGGGGACTTATCTCGAATCCGGCCGTCCACGCCTTGGCCTACCTCGCCTCCATGTCGCGCGACGCCCGTCGACGCCCGGATCTGAGCGCCGCCGGCCGTCCACACCGCGGATCTAAGCGTCGTCCATGCCATGGCTTACCTCACCTCCTTGGAGCCGGCCGTCCACGCCTTGGCCTACCTCGCCTCCTCGGTGCCGCCAAAGGTGCTGAGGACCTCTGCCCCGTCGACGCCCAGATCTGAGCGCCGCCGGCCGTCCACGTCACGGGGCCACCGGCACTTGCGTCGCGCCGTGGAGGTGAGGAGAGGGAGCAGTAGACGGTGGGGTAGGGTTTGGCGGCGGCGACGAGAGGAGGGGAGAGGCCTGCCGCGGCCGGATCAGGAGAGGGGCTGCGACCAGAGGCGAGGAGGGGGACTGCTGGTGGTGTGCGCCGGAGAGGGACTACTGGTGGTGGTGGTGGTGTGCGGCGGTGGGAGGAAAGGGCCGGGAGGAGAGCAGGGGGTGGGAGCGGGCGGGCGGCCGTGTAGTGAGGGAGAGAGGGAGGAGAGCTAGGGTTTCGACTGCTTTTATACCGTGCAGATTGAATCACAAGCGTTGGATTGATGATGGATGGCTGATAACAACTGGGCTGATTGGGCCGAAATGGGCCCTATGTCATTTCTTCTCTGTTTAACGTTTTTCTTTTTCTTTTTCTTTTTATTGCACCATTGTGAAGTAGCACATAAAAATAACTATCTTAAATTAACAAATATATTTTTCAGACGTAACAAACAACATATAAGTTGTCATGTAGGAGTTTCAAGAATTTTCAAGTAGATTTGCTATTTTCTACCATATAAATGAATTTCTGCGTGTTTACCGAAAGTAATTTGAAAGTGACCTATAGGTACTTCTAATAAGATTCAAAAAAAATTCTAAATAACCAGATTTAGGCGCTTATAGTCCATTATAGCCCACATCTGAGATATTGATGAAAAATTCAATTGACTTATAGAGAAAATTCAAACTTCTACTAGTCATCTTATTATAGAATAATGATAATAATACCTAAAACTTCTCCAAAAAATATGTAAATTGGAATAGAACCATTTTATGAATGTACAAGCTTGACATAAAAGTTCCATAAGATTTTATGCAAATTGAAGTATACATTGTTCATAAACTAGATTGTTCTCTCACATTATTTCATACAACTCAACTCAAACTTTAAAATTCCATACAACTCAAGTGTTATACTGCTCATATACACTTACAAATTGGACACACCCTCACATTTAGTATAATATTAGCAAATATGAAGTTATGTTACTATTTATTATGCAAAAATATCTTTTATTTATTCTCTTTCGGTTGAAGAAAAGAAGTAATATAAAAAAGATAAATGAAATAGAAATTTATATGCAAAAGAACGATATCACATGAAAGATCGTGATTTTACAAAAAATCAGAAAAAAAACCAATGAATTTGAAGTTACTATGACCGAGAAACACCAGCTTCAAATTTTAATTGTAGATTAAAAAGAAAAAAACGATGGGGAAACGGGCTTAGCGTGCGCCACGTGGTCCCGGCGAAGCAACTCGACCATCCCGGTGCTGCCACGTGGTCCCGAAACTCTATAGATACATATATGAAGCAAACTATCATCAAACTATCAGAATTCCCGAAGTGGTGCAGTGGTAAGAGTTGGGCTCCCCCGTCCGCAAGGTCCCGCGTTTGAGACTCCTGTCCGCCCTTTTTATTTTGCTGTCTGCGTTTTTTGTTGACCAGCGCGCGGCCCAGCAAGCGAGTGAGCCCAGCAAGCGAGTGACCCGCGGGGTTGGCCCAAGCGGGAGAGAGAGAGAGTTGGAGGACCATAAGAGAACTTTTGACCAAACGACATTTCTAGGGATGTGTTTGGTTGCAGTAAATAATTTTTTAGGGCAAAAAAATATAGTTTGCAATAAATAAAAATTTGTTACTAGTACAAGACACCACGGTTCCAACCTCACATGGTACAATGTTTTTTACTTTTTTCATATGGGAAATGACAATTTTTTTAATTTACGTTCGCGACAAATTTGTATAAACGTTGCAGCACTTTGGACCGAACCGTGACAAAAATGAAGAACCGTTACAGTTATCTGGGCTTAGAGCAAAATGCTAACGTTTCTGAAACCGTCGCAAGGATTTTGTCGCAATTTTCTGGGCTTCTCTGGGCTTTCTGGGCTCAAGGCAAAATAGTGACGTTTTCTGAAACTGTCGCCAGGAGATCGTCACAGATTAAATAGTTTCTTGTAGTGATTAGAATTGCATTCTTTTGTAGGCTTTTTGTTGAATCGTAGAATTGCACTCTTCGTAGATGGAGGGATCGGAGTAACCAACAAGAAACATCAGGTTAATGGATTCGACAAATGAACTCTCAAACATGCTAAAGATCTACCGCTGCAATTCCTTGCAGCTACAATATATAATTGACTGATGCACTTATTAATTATAGGGTCTTTCTTCTGTCTTTATTCTAGGACAATGTTCCTTCCTTCATGTAGACTCGAACTGGAAGGTTTTTATTTTCTTTATGAATGCACATGCTATTAAATTATCCATTCAGTAAAAGAAGTGTACGTGATTATTTTGGACTTTGTGCAATGTATTTTTAGATTTTAGCAACTATTACCTTTTTCAATGAAAATTGAACTTCAGAAAAAATAGTGTAGCTGATTTGTACTGAAAATTATTAGTCCATTCATAGTATAACAAATTTCTGCATTCCGCATATATTTTTGCTGGCAACTAGTATTCAGAGATAATGTATTGGTAACAATGTCGATATCTGAAGGAAAACTTTTTTGTGATCCTACCGGAGGGGAGCGTATATGTAACATTACAAAAAAAATTACGTCAGATTTGTTGAATGCAAAAATGTGAATTTCAAAATTTTTGGTGAATTGTTGTGCATGCCAACAAACATATAAGGTTGTCTTCTACTTGCCCTCTATATTCCTAGGCGAATTTAAATTTAAATTTAAAATTCAAATTGAAGTGCTAAGGATAAAAATAGTTTGATTTGGTTTTTATTTGGTTTTGTGGTTCTTTGTTTGGATTTGAATTCAAATCCTAGATTTGAATTCAAATCATTAACCAAGCAATTTCCAAAGGCTCTAACACCCCTTTGGGCCCAAACCTTCCAAAAGCCTACCTGCAGCCCGGTCTGCTAACAAAACCCCACGGCCATCTCTAAGTCTACTTCGCACCCTCGATCTTTCTCATCAGCTTGCAAACCGACCCAGCCCAGCGCTGAATCCGGCCCAGTCGCGGCCCAGCCAACTCCCCCGCATTTTCCTTCTTCCCCGTTCGCTGACGTGCGGGTCCCGCCGAGCACTGTGCATCTTCCCCCTTTCTTCCTTCTCCCCCACGCCCGGCAGAGGCAGGGTACCGCGGCCAACCCCGAGCCCGAGCTAGTGCGGCCCGTTGCGATACTGCCGCGTGTCCGAGCGTGGACGCCGAGCCATTCTCACCGTCCATGCCTTCGAACCCTAGGGCCTTGCCCTATAAAACCACCCACCGACCGCTTTTCCTCTTCAAGCCGCCGCCGCCCCAATTGGGGATTCCAGCCTGCGATCCGAGAGAGGGAGAGAGTGGAGAAGGAGCAGAGGTGGGAGGAGAAGCCGAGGGTGATCCAAGGAGACGACGTGGAGCAGTCAGAGCGTGGAGCCGCCGACGCACGAGCAAGCCGGAGCGCCGCCGTCCGTGGGAGCGCCGGGGAAGAGCAAGACCGAACCGTTCGTGGGCGCATGAGCTTCGCCGGAGCGCTGCGAGTCTTCCCCGAGCTGCCGCGTACGACGACGTGCCCTATGGTGAGCTGTCGACGAAGCCCCCCTCTTCTTCCCCTGTTTTGGCCGTGGCGCCGCCGTCCCGTTGCTCCGCCGCGCAGCCATCCTCTTCTGTGAGCCAGCCTTCGTGTTGAGCGTCTTGTGCAGGGACCGGTCGCGTCGCCTTGTTCCACACCGCAAACCGCCGACGACCGCTGCTGACCCAGGCCGCCGAGGCGTCGCTGCGCACCGGGGCTGCCCGGAGTGCGCGCACGTAAAGGCAGCGGCGCGGTCAAGCCAGGGGCTTGGCTCGCGTTCGCGAGTGCCAAACCGAGCCGCGAGTCGGCCTTGACGTCTTGCCAACTGACCAGCTAGCGCCTTGCCGCATGGGTGTGTGCCGCCGCGGAACCGGGTCGCCAGAGCACCCGCGAGCGCCGCCGCTGTTGTTGCTGTGCACGCACACGAACCCTTTCTGGGTCGGACCGCCGTGGACTCGGATTGCCGGGGCATCACGCGTGTGTGCCGAGCCAAGAAACCGCCGCCTTGGACCATCTCCGCCGCGCCAAACCGAACCACCGCCGCTGCCATGCGCGTCGCGCGAGTGCCGCCGCGCATGCGTTCACGACCGTCCTGAGCCACACGCTGACCCACACCATCTCCACACACGGCCAACCACAGAGAATCCATCCGAGCCGCAAACCGATCCCGTAGACTCGGCTCACGTGCACCTCTCACTCGGTCCACGATGGGCAGCACCCACCGCGACGCAGCCAAGTTCAGCGTCTCTTGGGCCGCCAGCCCAGCATTGTTGGGCCGGCCCAGCTCTTTCGGCCCATGACCAGCCCGCGGAGCCTTTACTCCTTTTTCCTTTTTCCTCTTGCGCTGACAGCCTGGCCCCACCTGACAGCGACCTAGGTGACTGACATGTGGGCCCGCTGACCCCGCTGACCCACTGACCATTGACCGTTGACTGGTCAATGTTGACCAAGTCAACGCTGACGTCATCCGGGCCCACGATGACGTCAGTAAAGTCGGCCCCACTGATGACGTCATGCTGACGTCAGCAGTGATGACGTGGCACGCTCTGGTGCTGCCACGTGTCCCAGTCTGACTGTATTTCTTTTTCAGAATTATTTAATATTTTCAGAAAATGATTTAAACTTAGAAAATTCATAATAAATCAACCATAGCTCAGAAAAATATGAAACTAGTTTCTATATTTTTCTAAAATCATGACCTATGCGTTAGTGTAGAGTTTGGTGTTGTTTAGGTCTCATTGCTTCGTTGTTTTGGTGTTTCTTTGCTAGTAGCTTCCACCTTTATTTTATTTCTGCATAATTAGGAGCTCCGGAGTCGCGGAAGGATGGTGACGACTACACCAACTACCGGAACGAAGAGGACAAGCAATACCCAGGTTCACGCCTAGTCAATCTCTGAAATACCTATTAGGCATGCAAACTAGTATGCTAGCGCTTTACTTTACTTGCATAATGATGATAAACCTGCACTGCCTTTGTTATTATCCTGTTCCCTTGCTACCTACTACTCACCATATGGAATATGCTAGGCTATGCATGTGTTGGGACGGGTGTGATCTGTTATTCTTGGCGTGAGTTGTGGGTGGTTTGGGAGGAGTAGTGCAGCTAGGCGGTGGAGGCGAGTGATAACAACTCGGTCGTTTGACCGGGGTGCTTGGGAACTGAACTCGGACAGTTCCTACGGAGTACCTGTTGCGGGTACATGATTACTTGGTTACTTTTGAGGAGTTTGGGCGGCCATACCTGTAATGGGTGCCGATTGCGGACCGTTGCGGCGGATCGCTTTTGAAGCTAATACTCGCCTTGCCGACAATTAAGGGCCGCATCAGGATGCCTTTCGGAAGTGGGAGTTACAGTGCTCACCATCTACCCAGAATGGGGAGGGTTCCAGCAAGCCGATCTAGTGCGGTACCAGGACTGTAGGAGGATCGAGCTTGATATGTGTAAGGGGGACTCGTTGCGGCGTACTCTCCCTGATCTACCACTGCCCCCGACTGGCCCCGGTGGGAAGGTTTCACGTCCCTGGGGCAGATGTTAGCGTGCGGATGTTTCCCGAGCCCAGGGAAGCAGGATGGTACCGTTGCTTTATAGGGTCTTTGCTGTGGGCTGCGTCTCGAGCTGGGGCACCTGCTCGCAGCCCGGGTGGTTCCTGGAGTACAACCTCTGCAGAGTGAAAACTATACGTATAGCCGTGTCCACGGTCATGGACGATCTCGCATCTGATCCATCCAGATTAGCATGAGATTCTGCTTTCTTACCTTATCCTTGAATTTGGGTTATGAGAGGTTGGACCAGCTGAGGCTGTTGAGACAAGGTGGGGAGGGAGCTCACCGAGTCGACTAGTGAGTGAAAGGAGTTGGCGGATGTTTATTGCGGGAACCTGTTGAGGCAGGACGAGCCCGATGTGGTTGTGAGATTGATGGGTGGTTTGGGGAGAGTATGTGCTTGCGAGGAATGGTGTTTGGAGATGAGATGAACTTGGTTATGATGCTGCTGCGCGCATAGGAAAAATCCCCAGCTTACACTCCTTGAATATTTTACTACTAGTATAGGCCACTATAAAGCTTTGCTGCATATTATGGTTGGTGATGTGGACCTGTCCCATTTCCTTGGGGACAGTCTTTGGGTACACAGGAGAAGACCGAGTACAAGATCAACCACGACGGATGATGCAAATGAGGGTTGTGCGCTGCGCTCAAGGATGCATGTGGAGGTGAAGGCCCGAAGCACCAGAAGCTTATAGCTATCCGCTGCGTAGTTGTTTCCCTTTTGTCGTTTAACCCAGAGGGCTTGTACCATACCGCTATGTATTTATATTATGTTTGAAGGCCCCTAATCAATGTATGGATGTAATTTCCGCTGAAATGAGTTCTGTACGTGATAGCTGTTGTTCCTGGGACTATGACAAGGGTACAAGGAGTCAGATTCTCGTAATTGGGAATCCGGTTCGTTTCAGTATATATGGCACTCCATTCTCCTGTCCACACTTACACAAAAAGAACAAAAGCATCCCATTGTTAATGTTTGCTAGCATTGATGTCTTCTTTTTGCAGTAAGCATTCTAGTATTACTTTTCCAATAACATTTGTGAAAGGGGCTGTCTAACAGTACGACCCCAAGTTTATGGAACCTGGTTCTTTATTTGAAAGGGTCCTGTTATTAAAATTATTAAGATAAGAATATAGAATCAAAGTAATGATGGTGGTAACCCATGAAGCTGACACGGACGACTAATCTTTGGCTTTTCTGATGGAGGCCAGCTAGTGCTCTCTCTTTTGATGTCCAAATGATCCTCACTTCTTTAATTATCTGATGGAGGTAAGCAGTTTGTTTGCTTCGTTTGCGTGGCATTGTCACTATGTATGGACATTGTCTCCCCCTCCAGTCACCATTATTTGTATCCATATATCCCAACCAGACGACCAGGACTGCAGCAAAGTCGCTCGATCGCCACCTCGATCAGTGACCGCGCACTTGGTCCCTTGCTTGCCATGCTGCCATCCCGGGGTTGCATTGCACAACTGAGCAAGGCCAATCTCAGTGAGGGTTTCATGGGGGTTTCGTGGCATTAAATGTGCTGATGTGGCATAGGAGAGAGAAGCAAGAGTTTTATGGGATATGAGAAGAATTTCATCACCATGATACTCCTTTGGCACAGTTATCTAGTATCTGATCTAGGTAACTGTGTAGTGAAATGGTGCACCGAGACTGGCCTAAGGGGTGATCCAAATCTCAGATTGCCGGGGCAAGAACATCGTCTGCTATTGCTTCAACTAAACATATAAGAAAATTTTAGCTCACCTATTTAAAAATTAGAAGAAATTGTTCCATCAAAATGTAAGAAGAAGACAACGCTATTCCCAACAAATTAGTGATTTTCCTGTGTTCTACCTGCGAAGGCTCCTGGATTTTCAAGCTACGTACGTATGCCAGCTGACAGCTTGACGCATTGTGAATTTGTGACTCCCAGATGCAAGTAGATCTATTGCCTTTAACACGACCATCCAAGTGGTGTGTGATCCCAGTGCCAGCTCACAAGTAGGAAAACAGTAATGTCAAGATAAGACTAAGACATTTACTAATTTTTTCAGATAAAGGAAAAAGTTCAGACATTGTACTGTACTAATTTACCGGCCTTTCCATGCATACTTTGTGAGCACAAGATCACCTGCTCATCCTATAGTGTGGTGCCCAGCCATCAGATCGGCACCTTAGCTGATGTGGCTCAATCTGATGGCTGATAAGCAACCACTCCTGTGCTCATAAAATCCACTCTCTTTACCTTTACATTCTTTTAGTTTAATCGATTACAACAATACACAACCACTATATTATATATGTACTGCTCACACGAAACACACAAGTTTTTCTCTATCAAATGTCTCTACATGATTTAATCATTGAAACACTTCCTATACGGATGAACTAGATAGTCTCATGATTTTAACTCTCAAATTAAAGATATGTTTCTCTACCGAAAGAATAGTTGAGCACTCAATTTTTAGCATCGGGAAATAATAACCGCCCATATACACGTCAATTTCTAGTGCCGTTTCATTGTAGTAACCCAACGATACTAAAAAGTTAGTAGCGTCATCGGAAAACTAACCGCCAGTACAAGGGGCCGGGACATCATAGTAGGCACTAATATTACGAGAACATATATAGATATAATAGGAATAAAAGGTTTATCGACAGTATCGTCATGCCATGTTATAAACTTGGGTGTGTGTGTGTGTTGCAGTACAAACGACCGGGATGGACGAATCTGATAATGAGTGGAACCGACGCCACAGGAATTCTTTGGATGGAGAAAAACTAAAGAGAAGAAAGAAGTGTCACGATTGGGGGAAGCAACCCAAGGACAAGAGCCCACTACACACATTTGAATGAAAGAATGACTAGCAAGTTAAATTAATAATCTAGGTTTCTTGAATGCTGGATGTCATCATTTGTTCCAAAAGATTTCTTAGCAGTGATAATCTTCACAAATGTGTTGCCATACATTTGGTACCGGGGAACAACATAGAGCTTAATTTGTTTTCCTTTCGTTTTGGTACGGTGTTGGCACTTGGCGGAGTCTGACGCTGCAAGGTTGAGCTTTCTGAATCTTTCCCACTTTAAGGATTTGGTTTCCTTTGGCGATCTCATCTAAAATATATCATACACTTTATATTTTATTCAGCTTTCCCTTCCTTCTTCAATCATGCCCTCGTGTTTCTCACTCATATATTCAATATAAACTCGTATCTAATCTGCAATCATACAAAGGTAACCCTGATGCCTTTCTTTCTTGTGGAACCATGCACTTGTTCTTCCGCGACCATCATATTATGCAGAGAGTAAAAATACATCATCGGTCCCTAAACTTGTTACGCAGTATCATTTAGGTCCCTCAACTCTCAAAATGCATTTTTAGATCCCCGAACTTGTCTAGGTGTGCCACTAGGTCCCCAATCTTCCAAAACTTATTTTCAAGTCCTCGAACTTGTCCCAGTGTGTTATCCGGGTCCCCAAACTCTCATAATGCGGCGAAAAAAAGAGATATATAGTGTGAGAATAAGGTGGAATCCTTATCTTCTCACGTGCTTTGGCTCATGATGATACCCATGACGAGTTTATGGAAATATATTTTAAGAGTTTATGGATCTGGATGACACCCCTGTACAAATTCGAGAACTTAAAAATACATTTTGAGAGTTTAGGGACTCAAATGACACATGCATGATGACAAATTTAGTGACGTAAAAATGCATTTTGAGAGTTCAGGGACCTAGATGAAACTTTGATACAAGTTTAGGGACCGCTCATGCATTTTACACTCTTACGCAGACTATAGTGTGTGCTGGATCGGATCTTCCTTTTCTTTTTATCCTTCTCCCCATTGAGCAGGTTAAGAACATAAGAGCAACATCATGCATTACTACTATAAAGTAGTGTGGAAATTTATAAAGTAAACGTTTGCATCTCGTAGCTAGATAAATTGTCGAGGAGAATATTAGAATGTTGTCTTTCGAGATAAAGATTTCTGTGATATATCTTTTGAACAAGATATATACTCCCAGATATTCGCGCGGTAGTTCTTAGAAAGTTCTTTCTCGATCTTTCGTATCCTTTTTCAACGTTTATAAAGTAAAGCACGAATGTAACTATTTGAAAAAAAGGAAAGAAAAAGAAAAGTTGAGCTAGAGACCATGAAACATGTACTGAAGTCAAGCTTACATGCGGGTGAAAATGGAACAAAGATGTCACCGACACCACCTGGACATTATATAAGATGGGAGTGTTAAGGGATTCTTTGATGAAACACACGTCTAATAATGCTTGGACATAGGAAGTACACTGATTCTAGAAGAGGAATACGCAAAGGCAAAATGTAAGAAAACTATACGAAATTGTTTGGATGGAATACAAGGAATGCATATGGATAGAAAATGGGAATGGTACAAGATCATTTTTCCAAGAGGTTGAACCTCGATCAGGCTATAATCCTCTAAATTTTTTTTAACACAGTACTCACTCACCCTATGAATACATGCACGATCAGTTCGCAATCCTCTAAAATTTCGCAATCCTCTAAAATTTCTAATGGACAAGCTATTATATTCCTGCTAGAACAACATGCAGAAGCTACAACTAAAAATCACAAATTTGAACCAAACTAGTGCCTATATATATGGGCAGTGATCATGGTGGGAACCTCGGAAGCATAACCCTAGCTAGGCAAGCAGCGAATTCATTGATCCATCATCAGCTAGGCAGCCATGGTTTCGGTTTTGGCTCCACTGTTGCTTCTCCTCTTGCTCGGTTCTCCTCCTGTTGTCCGTGCAGCAGATCATGAAGACCACTACATGATTGTAGAAGTGAGGTCGCTGAAATCGAAAGGCACCTGCTTGGGACACAGGGGTACGTACCTAATAAGTGCGGCAATGCAATGCTATAATTCGTTCATTCATATTTCCAGATTGATAACTATTATTGCACGTGTGTGATTAATGCACATATGCATGTGATCGATGTACGTGTATGTTTACCTTTGACGACGACAGTGATTCCGTCCACGAACAACACCTGGCTTCCGGTGGAGCTCCGGCATGGTCCATGCTCGCCAACGTTATTGGACGCGGCAGCTGCGCCGTCCATGGAGGAGCTGCTCCGCCGCGATCAGCACCGCGCTGAGGATGTCCAGAGGAGGCTGTCCAACAATGGCACCGACGACAACGAGGCCCCAGGAATGGCGGAAGGCGGTGGTGAAAACGATGTCATCAGCGGGTCCAAGATAGTAGTCGGCATGGGCTCAAGAAAGCCGGCCGCCACAACAATGGCAAGTACATCATCACTGCAACTAACATTCTCTGAGCCAATTGATTTCATTACAAATTACAATAACAAGTCGACACTAAACTTAATTTGGGGAATTCTTATTTTACCAGCAGCAGGGCTCTCAGGTGAGCGTTGATCATCCCACGGCGACCGGCGTCGGCAGGGTTTCGACGACGTTGCCCCCGCCGGGCGTGATGCAGACGATGGTTCTTGACACGGCCAGCGACGTTCCATGGGTGCAATGCGTCCCCTGCCCCATCCCTCCCTGCCACCCTCAAAAGGACCCCGTCTACGACCCAACCACCTCTCCCACCTACGCCGCCTTCTCCTGCAACTCCCCAACCTGCCGGCAGCTCGGCCCCTACGCCAATGGCTGCGCCGCCAACAACCAGTGCCAGTACCGCGTCGCCTACCCCGACGGCTCCTCCTCGTCGGGAACCTACATCTCCGACATGCTCACCCTCAACCCCACCACCACCATCACCAGCTTCCAGTTCGGCTGCAGCCACGCCGACCCGGGCAGCTTCGACAACACCACCGCCGGCATCATGGCGCTCGGCGGCGGCCCGGAGTCGCTGGTGTCGCAGACCGCCGCCAGGTTCGGCCGGACCTTCTCCTACTGCCTCCCGCCGTCGGCGAGCTACCTGGGGTTCTTCATGCTCGGCCCCAGGCCACTCCCGTCGTCTTCCTCGAGGTACCTGGTGACGCCCATGCTCAGGGACACGCGGGCGGCGCCCACGTTCTACCGCGTGCTCCTCCGCGCCATCGTCGTCGGCGGGCGGCGGCTCGACATGCCCGCCGGCGGCGGCGGCGGCGCGGTGATGGTGATGGACTCGCGCACGCTCATCACGCGCCTGCCCGCGACGGCTTACCAGGCGCTGCGGGCGGCGTTCATGAGCGGCATGAGGATGTACCGGGCGGCGCCGCCCAAGGGCAGCCTCGACACGTGCTACGACCTCGCCGGCGTGCGCAGCGTCAAGCTGCCGAGGATCGCCATGGTGTTCGACCGGGAGGTCACCGTGGAGCTGGACCCGTCGGGGATCCTGTTCAACGGCTGCCTCGCCTTCGCCGCCAACAGGGACGACCGCACGCCGGGGATCGTCGGCAGCGTGCAGCAGCAGACCATCGAGGTGCACTACGATGTCGCCGGCGGCGCCGTAGGATTCCACCGCAACGCCTGCTAATTAATTAATCAACCGCGACTACGCACGGGACAGTCGGGAGTCCATCGACTATATATATCTACTCATTTCGGTTATTGTTCACTCTGTTTGCAAGGCCGACCCAGTTTGGTCGTCATCATCCATGCATGTTTTAATTTCTAAAATTAAAGCTAGTAGTTCATATGGAGATGAGCTACTTTGCCGACTAAATAAAGGCTGTATCGACAAGATGTAATTGGGCTTATATTATTATTCAATTTGGGAAAGCTTATTATATAGGCAAAATGTATTGGGTAGATGATGTGGGAAAGAAGCTACACCTGGAGTGAGAGATCTCCGGTTGGAATTGTATGCATGCATCGTATGTGTGCGGAAAATTGTATGGTTTGGGGTTGTGCAGCGGTTGGCTGACTAGTAAAATATAAATATATGTTTTCATTTTGTTTTGGCCTTTAAAATCTCAAAATGTTAGAATTGATTTGCGGTGGTGATCGACTACCAATAACTCCCCACCTTTATCCCTCTCTCATGACATGCAGCCCCACTTATTTTTATCTTCTCTCTCTTCCTTTTTTTACTGCTGCCACTGCCACACCTCTCTTGATGCAAACGGCCGCCTCCTCTTTCTCCCTTCCTCCCTCCTCATCTCGCACGCCACCACCTCCTCCTCCTCCTAGAGAGGCAGGCTCACTCTCATTCTTTTTTCCGAAAGACCAATATCTAGAAAAATGCAGTACACATGCTGAGTTGAGAACTCATATCCGGACACAGAGGTTCCATCACAAGAGAACTACAATCAGTTTGTGGCTCTCACATTCAACAATGAGTCAATGGCACACACATGCTCCCACTAGTAACACTCTATCTCACATCTTCTCTTGTTCTCCCTGCCTCAGTCTTCAAGCTTGAGCTCTCATTGTATCCTGTCCAGCTCAATAGATGGTGTCGCCCGTAGACACTGAACAGAGAGCAAACAGATGACGTCCAGCGCATGATCGCTCTATGCCCCCGGTCAAAAGAACCCTTACGCGGTTGCTAAGGCCATCACCTTGGGACCACAAATAATCTAAAATATGTGCATCTTAATTCAGATTATTTGCGGTCCCATGGTGGATTTTTTACTGTACTACCCATAGCTTATATAATCTATAAGGCAAACAATCAGGGCCTAATCGTCAGGTTGGCCGAACGAGACTGCAACAAGTAACAAAGCATAATCTTGGTCGTGACTGGAGATTGGCCGGCTATGTTACTCACCGGATGTTTGCAGATTAAATCTTCACATCTATAAGAGAAAGGCACCCCCTCTAACTTGCTCTAGCTTCGCCCCTGTAAGTCAGGTTGGCCGAGCGAGACTACAACAAGAAACAATAAGCATAATCTTGCTTGGTCGATCGCTGGCCTTAGCAGCAAAGGTGACTGGAGAATGGCTATATATGTCTACTCCCCGGCCAGGCATGCAGGACACCGGCCAGTAAATTAAAATTAAGCTAAATACAAGTAGTAACAGGCCAAGCTAAGCATATTACTGAATTAGAATGGCAGCCAACATATTGAAAATAGGAAGACATATCAACAGCTACATAGAAGAAAAGGGCCGGAAACACCAGGCCTGTAAGCCAGCAGCTGCGATCCAATTCCAAGCTATACTAGCTAGTACCATGCTGCAAACTCTTTGGATCACTAGATTTTGCTGGCCTGCTCCGTGCAACTCACGTCCTGCATGCTCTGGTAGGCCTCATCGTCCTGGTCGCCGCCGACGAGCAGCGGCCCGCAGTAGTACGTCGTCGGGCGAATCGTTGAGTTGTATCCGGATCTCACCTCGGTGGTGAGGTTGCCGTCGAGCCGCAGCGTCACGCCGGTCATGGCGGCGTCCGTTCTGTTGTAGAACATGTCGAACAAGGCCTCGGTGATGCCTCTACCACGGCTGACCTTCACCTCCTTGAATGAGTTCACCCGCCTGTGCTGCTCAACGGCCTTGTCGTTCATCTTGAAGTAGATGATGCTGTCGTTCCCCGGCGACGGCGACACCGACGATGTGTTGTTGTCGAAGAGGTACCCGATGATGTCGGTGTAGTACATGCGGGCGCGGCCGCTGGGGTTGTCGGCCTCGAGGTTGAAGTCGAAGAACAGGTGCGGCGGCGCCGGCGCCGGCGGGGCTCGCCTCACGAACACGGCGCCTCCGACGACGGACAAGGACAGCGTCTCGCGGCGGAGGACCACCTCGATGGCGTTGACGATGACGGCCGTGATGAGCACGGCCACCACGGCGGCGATGACGTACCTTGCCGCGTCTATCCACCGGAATGTTGATCTCTTGTCTTCGCTCTCTGCCATACAGCAGGTACCTATGGCGAACTGATTAACTGAAGTTAATCAGATTTTGTTCGTTGTGCACCGCTAGCTTAGCTCTTCTCTGTCTTAGGCGTGTGTATATGAACTGAAAGCAAGGGATGTATCTGATGGAGTTCGCCTACCTATTTATACACACGACCACCATTACATGTAAATAACTCCAGCAGAAATCTAACGCATACTAGTTACTCATACTCCAGCCTTTGTTATAAGATTCATAAACATTTTCCTGAAAGAGGGTATGCCGTATGCATATTGAAACAATAATCCTCAGTTACAAGTATCTCTTCTGTGTGTAATGGCGTTAACAGGATATTTTTTTTAGCTGCTCGGTGTGAAGCCAGCCAAAATGGAGAAAGCTATGTAAACCCAGGGAAGGAAGCAAAGGACGTATTAAAGATGAATGATGAGTCTGATGTGTGACAAAATCAATTATATTCAAGAATAGTAATGATATAGATAGGTTTACTTTATTCCATGTGTATGCAGATGCATGGTCTGAACTTTTATTATATTATATATGAAAAAGGCAAAGGTTCTTATTTGTATAATAATAACAAAAATCAAAGGAAGAGACCACACGCATGATAGAATTAAAAAGATTATACTTATAAAGAAAATAAAGTAAGAAGAAAGCAGCAAAAACGAGTAAGGGAAACTTGCAAATCGTTTTTGAGATCCTAATTTTTGTCACACTGCATGCTGCAAACCATACACAAACCATAATGTTGCCAAGCAATATGATACATGTAAGGTTGCTTTTCGATCCCTTAGACCTAAATATTAGCTACTAAATATTACTTGAACCCCATCTCAACCTCTAGCAAGATGTTATATAGCGATTCTCTCCGACTAATAATACCCGCTAAAGTTATGTCGACTAAACAAATCCAAACGGGGCACATGCATGCTTTCATATCTTTCTGCTGCTCCTGGGTGGTGACGTATTAAACGCGTGACGTATGACTCCAATGCAAGTTGATAATTCATTCAATCCACATACTACTCCCGTACATACAGGAGCCATGGCGCCTCTGTCGAGGAGCAGCTCGAGCTCGGGCGGCCTGGAGGCGAAGCACTACATCCTGATAGCACTCGCGGCGACCCTCGTCGCCGCGGCCGTCGTCACCGTCGTCGCCGTCGCGCTGAGCCCGGCGCGCATCGATTTCTCCATCGCCAGGGCGGAGAGCCACCCCTCCGGCGACGGCGGCGTGCAGCTCAACCTCACCATCTCCCTCAACAACACCAGCGGGCGCGCGGCGGTGAGGTACCAGAGCATGTTCGTGGACGTGCGCAACAGCACGGGGCCCAATTGGGTGCACTGGCTCAGGGCCGACATGGCGGCGGCGGCGGCGGCGGCCATGCCGCTGCGGCAGCCGGTGCGCAACGTGACGGAGATCCACGCGTCGGTGGCCCTGGTCGGGGGTCCCTGGGCGAACGAGTTCACGGGCAACAAGACGAGCCACGGCTTCACCGTCATGATCACCGCCTTGGCAAGGTTCAAGGTCGGCATCTCCTGGACGAGGCTCTACGACATCAAGGTGTCCTGCGGGCCTGTCGACTTCTTCGCCGGCCACAGCAGCGCCGCCGGATGCCATGCCGCCGCTTAAATTAATTCCAGTGATGTCTCGTCTCTCCAATTTGGCATGCATGAATGTTGAATCCTTACAGGCTACAGCTCCTTTTACAACGCTAGTTAAGACTTAAGAGTGACCTGTGATGTGTCTCTGAACCGAGCTGTGCGGTGGTGCAAGATTTTTTTTATATGCATTATTTAGGGTTGGATGAACTCATGTATATAAGGGTTTTTTTATTGTCTATTGTTGACATGGATTTACTACCTTATAGATAGACAAGTAGTACTATCTATATCGTAGTACATGCCCTTAGCAAACAATCCAAAGCATGCACAAGAGAAACACACTCATTATAAATGACATCTATATTTGTGGTCTCAACTTTTTGGGTCATTAAACCGTTGAGTGTCACAAACATACATTGTATATAGGGTGATGGGCAAGGTTAAGGAGGGGGCATCAAAAGTAGGAGACGATATAGGAGATACACGACTCTTCCAACGGTGGATGATAGTCAATTGAAGAAAAATAAAAAATCAAGCACCTGATAAATAGCTTATTTTATCCATAAGTGGCATGGAATATTACAAACGGTAACCAATTTTACCCATAATAAGTGGCATATGAAAATTAAATAGCAAGATTTTGAGTATGTTTGTTTGGGGTACTAATTAAATTTTTCAAAGAGGGACTGCCTAACAATATATACTAAGTTTATGGAACCTAATTCTTTATTCTGAGGAGTGAAAGGGCCATCAATTAAAATTACAATGAGATAACAGAAATGATGGCGGTGCTTTTTTTTAGGACCCGGTTAACCGGCTTATATTAATAAGAAGAGATAGAGTTTTTCATGCGCCAGAGGCGCATTACAACAGGAACCCAAATTACAGACCGCAACTAGGGCCAAAAATAAAAAAGCAGATTACAATGACTATGACTAATGTTTTTTGACGTCCACTAGTTAGTCCTCTCACTTTTTTCCAGGAGAAAATGTCATCATACCAAAATGTTGGAACCCTGCTGCCAAAATGCCATCTAAAGTTGCGTCTTTGTTAAACTTCTATGGCGAATCTTATCGCCATGACTTGCGGTAGGTGAGAGTGCTGGCCCAGGCAGGTACCAACGTAATCTCAATCTAGTTTATTAACATTGATATTTACCTAGAGACTTGGAACTGAATAGCATTATATTTGTGCATTGACCCTTTTTTAGGCACTGTTTGGATCCTTTAGAGCTAGTTATTAGCTGTGTTATTAGATGGTTAGTAAGGTTGCTAATTTACCAATTAGCGGGATCCAAACCGGACATAATGTAACTTTAATCCGCTACTCCTTCTGTCCCAAAACATGTCAGCTTTTAGGGTTATCCTGATACAAACTATCTTACATTTGATAGTCTATAGAAAACTATTCATATCCACAACACCAAAACTTAAATTAGTACACCGTGAAAGGGCCTCTAGCCTAGTGGTTAGAAAACGAGCACCCAACAGACCCAAATTCGACTCCCTGTGGGAGCGAATAATTGAGTCTGGAATAGAAAAATATAAAAAAATAGGTAGGGGCTTCCTTCGGTCAAAATAAAAAAACTTAGTACACCATGAAATATATTTTCATGGTTAATTTGATAGTATAATTTGACTCAATAGATCTTGATATATGTTTCACATAAAATTGGTCAAACGAAAGATAATTTGACTTAGAATAAGCCTCAAAGTAGCTACATTCAGGGATAGAGCTCTAAGTGATCAAACAGTGCTTTATCCTACAACTGACACGATTAAAAAGGCTATGCATGAGACACGAGGGTATATGGGTTAGCGTACTCTTCGCCAAAGTAATGATGATATGATGCACCTAATCGAATAAAGCAAGCAGATTGCCACCGGTTCATAGTTCGTTGGCCTATCCTGGGTTCTCTGTTTCTTTTGGACGACAAAAAAGTCAGGTTGTTGTATTATAATTGTAATCCATCAGACATCGAGAAAAGCTATGACCCACAACACAAGATTACAGTAGGGCGAACCGGAGAACAAGCACAAACTCTTTCATTTTCACCCTTTTATTGAAAGCACGATGCCACAACTTGTCACCCCTTTCAAGTGCCACGCTAACAGCGCGTCAGTGGCACGAGAAGCGTAAAGCACTACTCCCTCTGTCCAAAATTAGTACACTTCTAGTTTTCTAAGGACTTAACCAAATTCAAATTTGACTGAGTTTTTTTAAAAAAGTATTAATTTAATGATACTTGTTTTGTATCATAAATATATATTTAGTACTTTTTATATAGGTTTGGTAAATTTAAAATTGGTTGCCAGCTTCTTGAAAAACTGTGCACGTACTCTTTTTGGGACAGAGGTTGTATACTTTAATTTATATGGAGGTATGGTATAACACAAAGCTAACGATGGCTATATTTTTTCTAAGGGGGCTTCTGCCTAGTGCTCTCTCTTTTTTCAAGAAAAAAAAATGTCACCATACCATTATGTTGGAACCCAGATGCTAATTAAAATGCGATCTAAAGTTGTGTCCTTGTCAAAATGCGAATATTAGGGCTAGGACTTGCGGTAGGTGATCGATCTAGTCTACCAGCATGATCTCTTGTTTCTTTGTAATAAAAATATTTACCTAGTACATTAGTACAATGGATCATTTCGTATCCTGCAACAGTCCAACAGACCCGATTGAAAAGGCTAACAAACTAATGATGATTGACATAATCGAGCGAAAGAGGCTAACAGATTGGTGCTAGCCGGTTCGTCGTCGGAAGGATCGAATAAAGCAACCAGATTGCGAGCATCATGAACAGCCGTACCAGTTGCGCACCCCTAACATGATGGGTTGATGACTTGACTTGAGATAGCACCGACAAACTTAAGAGAGAGCAGCAATGGAGATCTGCAAATCAACTTAGGAAAGGGTGGAGAAGGATTATTAGAGAGAGGTTCTTGGTTCATTGGTTTAATGGGATTTCTTGAGAAGAAAATAGTGGGCTAAGAAGTACTAAGAAGCACTTAGCCTAGCATGGTGGTGGAAAAAGTATGGGCTTACCGAAGTAGGCCGCCTCTTGGACTAGGCCAGAGAGCAACAAGGCCCGATAGACTTGCTTCTCGTATCGTAACACGGTCGGCTAATTTGGATTCAGATTTCAAAGCACGCGGATTGATTCCTTAATCTTTGACTGACCTGCTTGTCTCACTTCACATTCGTACACGAGAGAGACGAGACTCTCTTTCCATGAAACACTCATCCAGTCATCGCTTGCAGATTCTCAAGGCGGAGGGAGTCCACAGATGAGCACAACAATGGAGGCGCTCCTCGGCGAGCTCGCCGGCAGAACCATATCTTTCCTGGTGTCCACGTACACGTACGAGAGCAGTAGTCAGGCGGCGACGGCGGCGGCGTTCGTCAGGGAGGAGGAGAGCCTTCGCCGGCTGCTCCTCCGTGGCGCCACGATCGTCGAGGTGGTCGACCGCCGGAGCGCCGTCGCGAGCCGGCTGCTCGGGGTCCTCAGAGACGAGATGTTCAGAGGCCAAATCGACGTAGAACTGGAATCCCGGCCCCATCAAATCATGGCGGGCTTCAATGTCAATAACCCCAGCACTGTGGGCTTAAAAGAGTAGATATGGAGGCCTTCCTTCGGTAGGCCCAATACGAGGCAAACCCATGGAAGAAGACCTCACCCCCGCTCGCGTGGTGGTGGTGTTCGCCACTCAGGCAGGCCGGCAGGCGCGTCAGGGGCAGCGCCGCACGCCACGCCATGCTCAGGGGCATGCGCCGGTGGAGCCTCGCCGCTCGCGCCTTCTCCACGGCGCCGGCGCCGGCCACGCGGACCACCGTTCCGATCGCCCACCTGGTCCCGCTCCCGTCGTCCCTGCCGGAATCCGGCTACACCGTCACGCCGCCGGTCCAGCCCTGGCCGCGCCGCCTCACCGCGCGGTCGCTCTCCCGCCTCCTCCTCCGCGCGCCCATGCCCGACGCCGCGGTCCTCGCGCTCCGCCACGCGCTCTTCCACGCCGCGCCTCCGCTGCCGCCCTCGCTAAACGTCTTCGCCGCGGCCCTCGCCCGCCTCGCCCGCGCCGCCGCCTCCGACGCCGACGCCGCGGCGCGCCTCCTGGACCCCGTCCTCTCCTTGCTCCGCGCCGCCCGCCTCCCGGCCTTCTCCGACCGCCCGTTCCTGCCGCTCCTCCGCGCGCTCCGCCCGCTCCCCTCCCTCCGCCTCTTCCTCTCGCTCCCGTCCTTCAACTCCCACCCCTCCACCCGCTCGTTCAACGCGCTCCTCCACTCCCTCGTCTCCGCGCGCCGCCTCCGCCTCGCCGCCGCGCTCTTCAGCACCGCGAGATCCAAGCTCTACATCACGCCCAACCTCGTTTCCTGCAACATCCTGCTCAAGGGGCTTGTTGGCGTCGGTGACCTCGACGCTGCACTTAAGGTGCTCGACGAAATGACTGGGTGGGGGATCGTCCCAGATGTCGTCACGTACACCACGGTTCTCTCTGCCTACTGTGGCAAAGGGGATCTTGAGGGTGCACGGAAGCTCTTCGATGATATAATTGCCAGTGGGCGAAGGCCGGATACTACAATGTACACGGTGCTCATAGATGGGTACTGCCAGCGGGGGAAGCTGCAAGATGCAGCCAGGATCATGGATGAGATGGAAGCTGCTGGGGTTCAGCCGAATGAGGTTACATACTCTGTGGTGATCGAGACGTGCTGCAAAGACGGAAAATCTGCAGAGGCGCGTGATTTGATGAGGGAGATGCTAGGGGCAGGATATGTTCTGGACACACCGCTGTGTGCTAAAGTAGTCGATGTGCTATGCCAGGATGGAAAGGCAGGGGAGGCGTATGAGATGTGGAGATGGATGGTGAAGAAGAGCGTCCCACCAGATAATGCTGTCACGAGCACATTGATCTACTGGTTATGCAAGAATGGAATGGTCCAGGAGGCGAGGAAGCTATTCGATGAGCTTGAGAGGGGGTTCGTGCCAAGCATGTTGACGTATAACTCGCTTATTTTAGGATTATGTGAGAATGGGGAGTTACAGGAGGCTGGGAGGGTGTGGGACGACATGGTCGAACGGCGATATGAACCAAATGCAATGACTTATGAAGCCTTCATCAAGGGTTTCTGCAAAATGGGCAAGTCAAATGAAGGTGCTGCACTATTTAAGGAGATGATGGCCAAAGGATGTACTCCAAGCAAGTTCATTTACCAAGTATTGGCTGATAGCCTTTCTGAGCCAAGTCACCATGATACTCTTTGCACTATTGTTGAAGCTGCAGCTTTAAGTGGTCAGAATTTCTTGGATGGTGAATCATGGGAAATAATTATCAGAAAAGTGGTAGATACAAATGAAACTTGGAAAAGGCATCTTGATTTGGCACTAAATACGTAGCGACAAAGAATTTGGATCATAGCTGGAAGCCTGGAACTTTTTATTTGTTCTTATACTTTTTCTCATGAAACATGTGTCATTGGGCTTCAGAAAACTAATCAGGTTAGTGTGTTCCCATGAGCCTGGCATTACTCGTGTTGATAGTGGTTACCTGTCTAAAAGGCACATCTTTCTTTGTTTATTTTGTAATTTGTAATGAACAAATTTTATCTATATATTTTGTAGTCTCATGGAGTGACTTCTTTCCAAACTGGTATAGTAGTTGTTTTGGCAATAACAACCCATTTTCCTTTGTACTATTTTGAATTTTCCTAAGATATTCAGAATACAATAAAATAACACAATCTTCTCATCTCTAAATTGTTTGAAATAAAGTTTGATTATTTACATCACTCCTTGTTCTCTTCTCCCAGGTCACGCCATGAGTTCTCATGTATACACTGGGCATCCCTCAACGACAATACCTTTAGCAGTTGGACAGGAAGCCAGAGGACATCCATCTAAATCATTGCCCCACCACTTAAAACTGATGTTCTCCAAGCCCAGGCACAAGTAAATCAGGACAGCCATGAATGCTAAACCAGCATCTAGTGCACCAGAAAGCAGATAATTGTGCCGCTCCCACCAGTCACGCCGGTATCTATAAACCACATAACCTGACAAAAACCCAACAAGTATCCATGTGGTGTAGTTGACTGCAGTAGCAGGTGGCATCTGGCTAGTGACACCGATCAGCACAGGCATGTTGATGAGTAAGATCCAGCTCTGGCCTGGGAATGCCTTGTGTGCAAACCATACTAGTAGGGGAGCAATAGCTCCACCCAAGAAGAACCAGTTCACGGCTGAGTAAGTGCCTAGGTCGCCAAATATTCTGCGTGGGCTAATGAGACCCCATATAACTGATGCATCATAGAACACATGATCACCTGGGCAGGTCCAAGGGCTGTCTGGTGGGAGGAGCTCAGTGTTGCAGATGTAGGGGATTGTGTCCATCAACCACCATGCTGTTCCCATGTATACAAATGCTGCAATCAGAGTTCCGACCACCTGTCATTTTGTAAGAAGCTTCTTAGTGACACATTATAACAGAACCATATATGTATTTGTGTAGGAGAAATTGCTAGTAAAGCTTACCTGAGCCATAAACATGGTCCTTGGGGGAATCTTCATGTAATGACCCAGCTTAAAATCTTGCAAAAAGGTTAGAGCTTGTTTCATGCTGATGTGACCATATACCTTGAAACACATATTTGCAACAGGCCGTCCAGGGTACAAGTACCCCATGATGTACTCTGTGATGATGTTCAAGCCTGGAGTCTGCATACAACAGAAGAAGCTGAAGTGCTGAGCTAATGCTCTTGGGTTTTGTGGCATAGTATGCCCAGGGTTTTAAAATCAGTACCTGATTCGTTGTTGCTTTGATTATTCCAATTGGTAGGGTGAAGAAAAAGGCAATGACACATGCAAGCAAAACACCCCACCAGGGCAGCTGGAGTTGCTCAATGTAGTATTCACAAGCAAATATGGTGACAGCAATGTTTGCAATAAGGATGCAGATGAACCACCACTCAGGGACTTGCTTATATCTCCTCATAAGCTTTGTGTGTATGTCCATCTTTTTCTCTTGAAAAGCTGATTTACTTAGCTGCCAGATTTCACTGCACACAAGCGCCATGATTCTTAACTTCATTATTTTGTTTTCCTTGGCAGAATGACAAACTCCAGAAGAACTTACTCACCTCCCGTGGAAGAGGAAAACATGAACAATCGTCGCGGTAAGGGACGCAAAATCGACACCATATGTGACAGCAAAGAAAGTGCTGAGGTACAGTGGCCCATTCTTCTCATACGCCTTTGTATCAAAATGGAAATGGGAGTCCACGATGCTGGAGATATTGTACTTTTGTCCGGTCGAAGTGAAGAGGCCATCAGAAAAGATGGGGAAGTTTTGCGCGTTGTAGAAGTTGAACCAGTAAGCAATGGGCGTGATTATGTACATGATGATGAAGAAACCGGCAGCAACATTGGCAGTGGCGAACCAGGGGCTGGCAAGAGGGCTCCCCAGGTAGGAGGAGACACTGGACCAGTCAAGACCGATCGCTCCAATTCCAAGGCCACGCAGGCCTGAGCCAAGCTGCTGGGCTAACACAGAATGGGGGAAGACCCAGCAGATCCAGGAGAGGGAGGTGAGCATCTGGAATAGGTAGCCCGGGAAGATGTAGTAGGCGAAGCTGCAGATGAACGCCACCAGGAAGAACTGATTCCGCGTCAAGCCACCTTTCACCCGCCGTTCTTTCTCATGGAGCGCCCTGATGACCAGATATATCACAAACGTGTGTGTAAGCTCGTCTTCTTTGTGAAAACAGTTAAATGCTGGCAGAAAACATGTATAGAATCATCAGAAAAGTAAAAAAAAAATCACATTTTGATTGTGCATCTGTTTAATTCTTCGATTTCTTTACATCCTTTAAACAAATTTGCATTCCCTTGCTGTGCCTGCTACCTCATTGCAGTGCCTTCAACTTTACAGGATTGAGACGGAATTTTTCTTTGATAAAAAGTCAGTTTTTCGGAAGCACCCAAACAGAATAGAAACGAGCTGACCTTACTATAGGTAGGACTAATATATATGACGAAGATGGCAGATAATAACAAGTTGCAGAAACCAATTGTTGGAAGCTTTCAGATCCAGTTTGCTCAACTCTGAGCAAATTTAGTGAAAGTGCTTAACATGGCGACACCACGTCCTGGGCTCTCGATGGCATGCTTCGTCGTAATAACTTAGTCACAACTCACAAACTCGCAAGTCACTACTCAAAAGAAAAACTAACAGTTCACAAATGACTGTCCAGCTGGAATACGATTGTTCAATCCAAAAAAAAAATCTCTGATCATCATTTCGGAGGCCCAATTGATCACATTGCTGCTATGAGTGCTAACCCTTTCATTCTTGGATGCAAGCAAGGGCAATCCGACGAGGCATGGCCACTGGTATATAATCTACATCAACGCTAGGGATGAAAACGATAGGCCGTGTTTCTTTGGGGGTGGAGAAATTTTTCCACCCCTTTGATCAATAATTAAGGGTATTAAATAAAGTCATATTATAAAACTACCTTCATAACCTCGTACTAATTCACGAGACAAATCTAATGAGGTCTTTGACCGCACGATTAGAGGATGGTTACTGTAGCATTATTGTATTAAATCATGGACTAATTAGGCTCATTAGATTCGCCGCGTAAAGTTGCACTCATCCCTAAAAGGGTTTTGCAAATAGACTTCATTTAGTACTTCATGCATGCAAGATTCCCTTTGGAGAAATTTTTCCTAGAGGGAAAGAAACACGGCCCGGAAGCGATCGGAAGAAGGCTCAACCACTTTTAGTTTCACATTTTTTCATCGGAAACAAAAATAATATGATATTATTGGAAATGAGAATGGCGTCGGTATTTTGATATTTTCGAAAACGATACTATACGATCGAAAATACAACCATAACGATCGAAATCCAACAAAACGATAAACACGTTAAACTATGAAGCATTACACTAGTAATATAACTTATCTCATATTCTCATGTAACCTAAGCAAGTACCAGACTACAAATTTCTTCCAAAGAAAAAGCAAACTACAGATTGAATTACCTTAAAAAGAGTTATTACAAAATTGGTAACAAAATCAATTTAGTATTTTATAAAACCAAAACGAAAGAAAAAAAAACTTACCTGCCACGGTTGACATTTTGGTTCCTCTATCTTCCCATGTGTTGTTGTAGTGTTGTGTTGCTCTGTTGCTGCCACGTTGCATGGATGTGATTGAGCCATGGCAGGTTTTGTCGATGGGCCGTGGTGGGCTGTGTGATCCAGTGTTTCAGATACATGGAAGATGTACCGGAGCCCGAGAGTCATACTTAACTTGATAATTATCGGCGATAATTACCGACCAAAATCCCATATTTTTTAAAACGGTCGGAAGAGACTTATATCGTTTTTGTTTTTATTATCGGATCGTTTTCGATTTCATATTTTCAGTAACCGATATCGTTTTCGTTTAGCTCTAATTTTCGGTAAAATCTAAAAAACGATTCCCGGTAACCGGAAATTACCGTTTTCATTTTCATCCCTGATCAACGCTGGCCTTAAAAATCAGAGCACGAACACATCATGCACCTACATGCCAATCATACGCATCGCACATTTGCGCCTATCAATATGACAATTAAGATTCCATTTATTCTGTTTTTGTGAAACTGGTCAATAATAAGCTGGTTTATAATTACTCAACCATAATCAAGCAAGCAATGCTAATCACTCACCCATAATGAAGGAACGGAGACCAGGCCGGGTCAGATGATGAGTACCTGAAGAGGGAGACCTGCACGAGGTTGGAGGGCCACCACATCGCCGCCGGCTCCACCAGATACCGCCGGAATATTCCCGCCCAACCGAATCCCAGCACCTGCAATGAGCATGAGCAAAGCAATGAACTCTCAAGAAGCAGCCAAATTAAACTGCTTTCGCCGCCGTTCACGCCAACGGCGTCGTCAGATCAGATGAGGTCAGACCTGGGTGGTGAGGACGACGAGGAGGGAGACGAAGAAGGTGATGTGCTTGCCGTAGAAGACGCGCACGGCGGTGACGACGTGGATGGCGTAGACGGTGCCGGCGCCGGAGTTGGCGAAGATGGTGATGAGCACGTGCTCCTTGACGTTGAAGGGCCCCGGGTTGAGGGAGAACTCCCAGCGGGTGCCCCGGAGGAAGGCCCTCTCCGGCAGCGCCGCCGCCATGAAGCGCCCCAGCGGCACGACGGCGATCTGCGCCGTGATGGCCGTGATGGTGAGCGGCTCCTTGCGGTACCAGAAGAACTGGTTGAGGAAGGAGAGCAGCGCGCACGACGCCGTGCCCAGCACCCACATCCGGAACGTCAGCACCGGCGTCGCCGGGTCGTCGTCCAGCGGCACCGTCAGCGCCACCTGCTCGATCGGCGAGTTCTCCTCCTCCGGCGAGCCGCCGCGCGACGTCGACGGCTCCGGCACTGCGGCATCGCCGTTGGCAAACGCAGAGAGATCATATCAGCGACGAAGACAACGCTTTGCCGCGGCTAGAATGGAATGGAAAGAAACCAACAAATTAAATAAACAGCTGGGAAGATATATCATTACATAGCGGGGAGGTGATCTGGTCGTCGTCGTCGCCGCCGTCGTCATGCCGCCGGCGCTCCTCTTCCTCTTCTTCTTGCCGGCGACGAGGAGGGGGAGAGGATGCCATGGTAGCTGGGGGATGTGGACTCCTGGCCCGGGCTTTGGGGTCTTTGACTTGTGCTGTTTCTGTAGCTGTCTGCGGCTAAAAATTCACTGTTCGGCTAAAAATATCGCCTCTTCAGCAGTTGGGACCTGGGAGATGAGATGATGTGCAAAGGGGCATCTTTTCTATGTACACTTGCCATTTCAAACTCATTCATTCCATCACCTGCATTTTCTTCTGGTCCAGGTTCAATGAATCGACCGAAGACCGTCTCTGATCTTGAGGACTGGCCCACACCGGCTTTCTAATTTCTATGGACAGCAACTTGATTCTTTCGCTGGCATGTGGGGTCCTATCTAGCTAGGTTACCGGGAAAGATTGCATTTGTGTGATAATGCAAAGGGAAGTGATGCAATAAGCGGTAGTTGAGGGCTTCCCATCTGAAGATAGCTGATGTGCACGCCATATAACCTTGACTTGACTGTGTTAGCTGCCTCTTCTTAGCCTTCATTTGTTTAATTGTTGGTGCTGGTAGCAGGATTTTAGTCTGTCGGAACATTGTACGGTGTTAAGGATTTTTGCGTGCAGGATTAGATTCTGATGTGGCTGGTGCAGTTGATGCTGATGATTGGGATTAGAACAAGATAGGCTGCGCGTGCAGGAGAGGATAGCAGCAGGTAGCTAGCGCCCGTGGTTTACTCGTCTGCGTCTGCACACCCCGTCGGCAGAAATACAATACAACGGGGCGTAGCATGACGCCCCCACGGTGCACGACTGCACGGTGTCCGCCCCAGCTCAAGTGAAGTGATGGAAATGAACACATCAACAAAAACCGGTGGGATTGGAGGAGAGGCCACCCGCGCGGCCGTCAGTTTGTGGGAAAAGCCACGCAGCCGTCGCCCGCCGGAACACGCAACTCTGCCTGCTGGAGCCGAACCGGCGTGCGCGAGCTCGCGTATAAAACAGCCGGCGTCATCGCCTTCCGCTCCGGCATCATCATATCCATCACTCCCCCAGCTTGGCCCCCGGCCCCCGAGTCAAAGCTTTGCTAATCTATCGAGTGAACTTGATTGTCTTTTTCTAAGATTAGATTATTCTTGCATACAATCGAGTGTTGACAGCCAAAATTAACACAAGGACCAGTAAACCGGTTTGTGCCACTCAGTCAATTTCGGCTGCCAACACCTCAGACCGGTCTGGCAAACCGGTTGGAGCTGTAATTCGAGTAGGCTTAGGTTTTCTGATTTAGTTCCTTTTTGTGATCGATTCACGAAGGGATAAGACTTCCCCGACCTATTGATATCAAGGTTAAAGGCTGATTGAGGGTGTTTCCAATCGAACTAGCAAAATTGTCCTTTACTTTTTATCCCTCGAACCCTAATCTCTTCCAAACCCTACATGTTGTTCTTTGCTCGTCTCTACGGCATTCAAGGACGTCCCGGGTGGCCTACCGACCCCAGAACAACCCTAGACCCTCAAGCTCTAACGGGGTCCCTCCCGAGCTCGAGGTTTCAGATTTTCACTGTTTCTCTGTCCAAAGAGGTCTGACCGGTTTGCCCAGGGCAGCGGCGTTGTTGATCGTATCGACGATCGTGCGGCGCGTTCTAGCGTATTCGAGTGTGTTGGCGCGACTTTGTGTCAACACACTTTTTGACGACTCTGCTGGGGAAGAAGATCTGGGTTTTTAAACCTATCTATTTGAAGCGTCCCCTCGAAAGAGAGAACTTAATGTGATACAAATACCAGTCCCAGGATGCTGGTTCACATTATTACAACAGATGGTTCAGTATATAAACAACATTATGGGAGACGATGGCACTGCAGGGCCACTACAAACATAACTAAAGCTAGACTCCAGATGAACAGGTTGATAACATAGAGGTCTTCATCAGAGTGGATATCCATGCGGCTTCAAGCGAGTGACCCTAACACACAGGCAAAGGTTGGGTGCAGAACGAACCCCCTCTAGACAACGTCCTCAGGCATAAAGTCCGGGTCTGCCTCTGTAACAAATTAAGCAAGGGTGAGTACATACTTACTCAGCAAGTACAACCACATCCACGGAAGGGATATAACAGAAGCATGCAAGGAATATAATCAACGATAGGTTCGTGGTTTATTTTGTAGCAAAGTTAATTTTACACATGTAAGGGTTGACTTTTGAAAAGGGTTTTCACAAGCATTCCTTTTAGTTGCATCAATAAACATGATTATTTTACTCACAAGATTTTAACGCTACCAGATTCCCCATCTGTCATAGCCCATGCCAACGTCTTTTCTCAACTCAACATTCACCAAACACATTCTTACACCAAAACAGGGGACTAGTGAAGTGGCCAAGCCGTAACTCGCCAAATACCGTGGACACGGCTATCCGGATAGGTTTTAACTCTACGGAGGTGTACACAACCACAAGTAGGCTACCACAACATGAACACCTTAGTGCCAGTGCAGCTCCTTCAAAGCCATTACCCACCATAGCTAAACTGACCAGTCACTCCAGAAACGACCAGGGGGTCAGCAACCTACCAGTGAGGTTCTACCCAGGGGCATACCTCACATAGACCGTATCCCCAGCTCCATGGCCCTCTATTGCTCACCAGCACACCACATAACTAACAGTTTAACTAGTGGGATTTATGCTAGGCCGTTGCCACATACAACGGTCGAGTGGTGGTACAATAAAATGGGTTAGGCTAGATGACACATCAACATCATCCCAAAAACTGTGACAGGATAGACAACTCCCACCATGCTCAACCACACAGGTTCGAGCTCACCTCGGCATTTCACACAAGAAATACCGTCTGTCTCATCCCACACGGATACTCATTTTATTCACAAAATCCATCTCTTTTATTTTAAAGCACGCACACGGTTGCTTTGTAAACACCAAGTGATTGTAATGGGGTGTATAACAGTAAAACATTCCTAAGCATTTCTAGCAGTGACTAACATTCAAACAGAGCATTGTCATATTCAAACATTAATCTAGGTTGTCAAGGAAGCAGTCATAACAATCAAGGAATGGCTATCCAACTGGGTTTAGCAGTAAAACATGCAGGTTTTGTAAAACAGGCCATGGGTTGTGTTTATAAAGACTAGGACAAAAATATGCATCAAAGGATGGGATTGCACTTGCCGTTCTCCCAACCCTCGGGGATTCCTGCCCGGGGTCTTGGTCTCCAAGCTCCTGCTCGTAACCCTGCTCCTCCTCGAGTCCTTCCTCGTTCACAGCAGCGTCTATGGCACACACAAACAAACACACAATAAATAAAAGAAAAAAAAGTTTTTGCTGAGCTCCGAAAGAAAGAACAGAGAATGAGAGTGATGATGGTGACATGATTACTTCTGGATATGGACTGAATGGATTGGCGAAAACATACTGGTGATATTTGTGGTGGAGTTTGGGGTCAAACGGGATTAATTTAGCGCATGAAATGACGAGTTTAGTGGAGGTTTAGGGGTTGTTTTAAAGGCTAAGGACCTTTCTGTAAATATTTAAAAGGTCAGGGGCTCTAGGGAAAGCTGACAGAGAGAGAGAATAGCTATATGGACGGCGGGTTGAATAGGGAGAAGATCAGGGGGTTATGGGCAAAATGGCCTTCTTCCTTCCCCCGAAACAGAGCAGAGGGAGAGAGAGGGCGACGGCGGCCGACGGCGGCGGAATCGCCGGCGATTGGAGCGGCGGCGGTGGACGGGAACAGGGGGAAAGAAAGAGTGAGGCATGGCGAGTTCACCCATGCCCTTACCTCGGGCGGGGATGGAGCGAGCTGAGCTGCCCACGGGAGCGGGTGAGCGGCGGCGGTGTTGCGGCGGTGGAGGGGGTGAGCTGGTCGGCCGGTGAGTGGGAGGTGGTGGAGGAGAAGCTACAGGGCTTATTTATAGGCACGGAGGTGAGCCGAGGGGGAGGGCCGACGAGAGGGTCTCTGCGGATGGCAATGGTGACCGGCGGGCGGAGTTAAGGCGGTCAAGATTCGCGGCCGTGACGGGAGGGTACGGCGGCGCTGTAGCGGAGCAGTGCGGTACTGTGGTGGGGCAGTGGTGGACGCGGGCGGCACGGCAGCGACGCGGCAGTGCAGCAGTGATGGCGTCCCGGTGGCAGCGCGGCGATGGGACTGCGGCGCGGCCGGGCGGGGGCGTGGACGGCGCGGCGGTCTGCGGCGTCCGTGCTGGGCGTGGTCGGTGGCGTGGCGTCGGTAGCAAGGTGGGGCGTGCAGCGGCGAGGGAAGCGGTTGGACGGTGGCGGTGGCAGCGCTGCGGCGGGGCCGGTGGCGTGGCCGGCGTAGGCGAGCAACGGCGCGGCGGTCGAGGAGCTCGGGTGAGCTCGTGGGGCGGCGCGCGTGCGTGCGTGGCCGGCATTGGTGTGTGCGTGTGGTGAACCATGGCAGGGGGACGGGGTGGCCGGCGAGTAGAGCAGAGCGTGCACGGCGTCGGGCAGAGGAAGCAGAGGAGGGAAAGAAAGGAAGGGAAAAAGAAGAAAGAAAAAAGAAAAAGAAAGAGAAAGAAAGGAGGGGGGGGGTAGAAAAGGGAAACGAGAGAGGGGAGAGACGGCGGGATTCGCGGCGGAAAGATGATAGGCGGTCGACGGCGGTCGGCCAGCGACGGTCGGGCCCGGCGGTCGACACGAGGTGGAACAGGAAAAAGATGGGGCGGTGATAACAAGGCGGACAGGGTTTTGGCGGAAGCGGGAGCTCGGCGGTAAAAGGTTTTGAAAGGGTTTTTACCAAGTGGTTTATTTAGGTGATTTTCCAGAGAATGAAAACGCGGGCGTTACACTATTCTACTCCAAAGATGACGGGCTTCATCTCCAATCTTGACAAAGACAACATCATCGCAGCGACAATAGAGGAGCTCACCTAAGAGGAGCGCGCGCAAGGACTACCTGATCGCTAGGGAACACTTCAAGGCGCAGTTCTTGAAGGGCTTCAAGAAGGATCGTGGTGGATCCGTCAAAAGGGTCGAAGAATTCGTCATGCTATTTTTCAAGTAGTCTAATGGTCAAGTTGAAGAACTTGGGATCCCAAGGTAAATAACGACCTCTCTAATCTCATCTAGCAATTATCACTCTTAATGGATGAAAAATCTCTATAGCAAAATTACCTACGAGTGATAGGGTTGTTCTATATCCGATGAAGTAGATACATTGAAAAAGAGTAAAAGCATTGTAGATGATTCTTTTCCGTAGGATACCTTAGAACCTAGTTCGTCAGGTGTGACAGGGACTGTATCAGACCCATCTTTAAGCATACCGACGAATTTCTTCCCGAGACAGATTCACCAACCATCACCGGTTATGATCGAACCGGTCAGACCGGTGCTATGGTGGCTGGTCCGTTTTCTCCAATGCCAATTCCATTGATGTCTAGTTCGACTGCCCTGGCTGAGCCAATGAGTTAATGACCTATACACCTCCTTATACTACACAGTGGGAGGTGCACCTCAGGGATCAGGTTTTTATTATGTACCGATTCCAAATGTTGCACTGACGATGGTGCCCGTTAATCCTAGTGCGCCTTATTTTGCATCTAAAACAGATTTAACATCTGTTAAGCAAGGTTATAATGAATCGGCTTCTGATTATTTTAGAAGATTTAAAGATATTAAGAACCGATGTTTTAATTTGACGATTTCTGAAAAGAATTTGGCGGATTTGGTTTCCGTAGGCTTGCAGCTTTATTTGAAAGAAAAAAAATAGAAGATTTTAATTTTCTTTCTGTTAATCATTTACAAATAAAGTCTGTAGGTTTAGAGTATAGATTAAAACATATGAAAGATACCATTGAAACTCATCAGTCCAATATAAATGCTGTTGATAGTGATTCCGACGGTTCGAACGACGAGATCAAGGCAGCAGAAGTTGTTGCTTTTGCTGCAGACAACACATGGGGCGTCTAGCATATGGCAATTCATGGGTCCATGGAACCCTCACATGAAAGAACCGACGTCCTCCTCTTGTCCTCCCTCCCCTTTGTTTTCACAAATCCAATCCTGAGGTTTCAAAAATGCCGTGTCCTTTGTGATTGTCATTTTTAGAAACGTCAAGTGCTGTCAGAATTTCCTGCTTGATAGGGGTCTGGTCCAGTACTATATCTAATATATGAGAAAAAAGAAATGCAAACTGTTCCATGTGTTTTTGAGATTAGAGAGTGGAGAAAGGAAAACAAATGTTTAAAGCCCTGTTTGGTTTGGAGGGGTTTATTATAAGCCCCATAAGCTCTTCATATGGAGAGACTTATAATAAGCCTCAAAATGTGTTTGGTTTTTACTTTTTAGGCTTAAATAGTGAAAAGTGGGGTAATTCTTGTGGAGTCATGGTAAATAAGCCTCAAAAGCACCTCTCTAGAGGCTTATGGGTTTATAAAAGACTTATAAAGTTTCTCCTGTTTATTTAGAAAAAATGCTTATTTGGAGGGATTTATTATAAACCCCGCCAAACCAAACCGGTCAAGAAATACAAGCTGAATTATAGGGCATGTTTGAAACCGCGGCTGTAAAAAACGCTTCTCAGATAAGCTGTATAAATATAAAAATAGCGCTTATTTGATAAGCGGGTCTAAAACAGCTTCTGCGTTTTAGTATAAATGGGGCGGTGGGGAAAAGTGTGGCAAAAATAAGCTGCAAAAAAAGCATGCCGTTTGGCTTATAATTTCAGTTTATTTTGATCATAAGCTGAAGATAAGTTGTTTCAAATAGGCCCATAATTTGTTATAAACAAGGATAAGAAGGGATGAGATGAATATGAGACGGTTCCCGTTGCCATCAGGGTGGGAGGGAATCTGAACCAGCTTTGTGCTGTGTTTAGTTCCAAAAACTTCCCAAAATTCTCTCTCCAAACTTTATTATTCACCTATCACATCAAATCTCTCTCCTCATGCATGGAGCACTAAACGTGGGTAAATAAAAAAACAGTTGCATGGTTTTGATGTACATGACGAGACGAATTTTTTGAGTCTAGTTAGGTCATGGTAGGACAACGATTACCACAAACAAACGAAAGTGCTACAGTGCGCGCTACAGTGTCCGACGTGACATTTTCGTCAAATTTTGACACTCAATTTTTAGAACTAAACACAGCCTTGGCCAATCACGGAGGAGCAGCATCGAATCAGCGGGGTCCTGCACGTACCAATCAATCGAGACGTCTCTGAATGGCCAGGGTTTTGCTCTGGCATCTCCTGCCAGAACCACATCTTGCCTGTTTAGTTCTAAAATGTTATTTCCAAATTTACTATGTAAAAAGAAGATTTCTCATCACATCAAAATGTCATAACATGTATGGAGTACTAAATATAGATGAAATTAAAAATTAATTGCACAGTTTTGTTGTACTCTGCAAAACGAATATTTTGAGCCTAATTAATCAATTTTTAGATAATTTTTCGCACATACAAACGAAATGCTACAGTACGTGGGACTGTGCGATGTGACATTATATAAAAAGTTCTATTATATAAAAAGTTACATCACATCACATTAAATCTCTCTCCTCATACATGAAATACTAAACGTGGGTAAATAAACAAACTAATTGCATGGTTTTGATGTACACGACGAGACGAATCTTTTGAGCCTAGTTAGATTATGGTACTCCCTTCGTCCCACAATATAAGCATTTTTCGATTTTCGTGTATCACATTTGACCATCCGTCTTATTCAAAAAAAATTGAATATATTATTTATTTTGCTATGGCTTGTTTTATCATTAGGTATACTTCAAATGTGACTTATTTGTTTTATATTTTTGTAAAAAATTTTGAATAAGACGGATGGTCAAACGTGATGTCTGAAAGTCAATAAATGCTTATATTTCGGGACGGAGGGAGTACGAGAATGTTTACCACAAACAAACGAAAAATGTTACAGTGCGCTACAGTGTCCGATGTGACTTTTCTACTAACTTTTCTCGTGGGAATACAGATGAGATCCAAGCGAGCAACACGAGGCCAAGTGGCCAACAGTGCAACAACACATGCCCAAGAGATTCACACTCACTCGGGGTAAGCCGACAATGTTCTGTGGTCCACGGGCATTGCTTGTGCTCTGAACCTGTGAAGCCTGCCTGGAGCTTTGCTTGCTGTATCCGTGCTCTCTGAGTGAGCCTGAATGCTTGATGAGAGCTTTTCAGGTTCAATTTACTAGCCGTGGTTGTGATAAGATGCCATCGGACACGAGGACTGATTGCTCAGACAATCGGGCAAGCAACTGTGAGATTCCATGGCTGGTAAGAAGGTCGCGGTGGTCTGCGGCGGTGAGACCGGACGCCGGCGCTGGGGACGGCCAAACACGACGGCGAGACCAGGGCCCTGTTTAAAACAGTTCCAAAAAGCAAGTCTCAAATACACTATGTAAAAAGAAGATTTCCCATCACATCAAAATGTCATAACATGTATGGAGTACTAAATGTAGATTAAATCAAAAACTAATTGCATAGTTTTGTTGTACTCTGCGAGACGAACATTTGGAGCCTAATTAATCAATTTTTCGATAATTTTTCACAAATACAAACGAAATGCTACAGTAACGCAATAATTACGAAGCGACATCTTACTCCCAAATTCAACCTCCCAATTCTAACATCTAAACACCACCCAGGTCTCCTTCCTGGGCTGCAGGCAGAGTATATAAAAGGATGGTAAGGCCTGCAAACAAACACCATGACCGCAACTCGGCCCACACAGCAGAACAGAGTCGCGACCAAATTTGGGCCAGATCCAGATTCCGGGGGAAAACCGCGGCCCCGAATGGTCCACGAGAATTTAGATAGCGATTATTAAGGAAAAAATCCATCTTGCCTCCTTCATCTGTAACCGAAGTTTGGTTTGGCTCCCCCATTTTGAATACCGAGTAAGCGACCTCCTCCATCTTACAAAACCGGTCACTTTTCCTCCCTCACTGTTTTAGACCCCGGTTTTGATCGTTGACTTGCCACGTCGGTTTCTGATATGTGGGCCCTGCTCCCCCATCATCCCCACCACACCTCGCTGCGTTCACACAGAGCACCGGCCGGCGGTAGGAGGGCGGAGCGGAGGATACGATGCTCCGACGAGCGGTGGGCGCGTGCACAAAGAACCTCGGCTCCAACAGCGGCGACGTCGGCGGGTTCACTGACGCCGAGATCATTAGCCTGCCCTGCCGTCGGCGCTGCCGCTGCTGAAGAGTGCGAGAAGGAGGAGGCGCCGGCGCCAGAAATGGAGGAGGGGAGGAGGAGGAGGAGGAGGAGGAGGAGGAAGATGCCGAGGCGGCGTGGGTTGTTCCCGCCCGTGATGCCGCGGGCCGCGGCGGAGGCGCTGGTCATGCGTGCGGAGCGCCGCGGCAGACAGCTCATCCTCACCTAGGTCTGAGGCGCCGAGCTCGAGCGCCACGAAGTCTTCCGCGCCTCCCGCGACGGCGATAGCCTCCGCCTGCGCTTCGCCGCCGCCGCCGCCGAAAAACACCCCGCATCCACCGCCGCCCGTGAGTCGCCACTGTTGGAGCCGAGTTCAGCCACTTTAAAACCGTACAATCTGACTATTTTGTTTACGGTTTACGCTGAGTCAGCAGGGCCCACATGTCAGAAACCGACGTGGCAAGTCAACGGTCAAAACCGGGGTCTGAAACCAGTAAGGAAGGAAAAGTGACCGGTTTTGTAAGATTGGGGAGGTTGCATACCCGGTATTCAAAATGGGGGAGCTAAACCAAACTTCGGTTACAGATGAGGGAGGTAAGATGGACTTTTTCCGATTATTAATCGCGACCCAATTTAGCCCACCCCGAAACCGGCCTGCTGGATCGAATTCATCATGGCGGGCTTCAATGTCAATAACCCCAGCACTGTGGGCCCAAAAGAGGAGATATGGAGGCCTTCGGCAGGCCCAATACGAGGCCAACCCATGGAAGCCTCACCCCCGCTCGCGTGGTGGTGGTGTTCGCCACTCAGGCCGGCAGGCGCGTCAGGGGCAGCGCCGCACGCCATGCTCAGGGGCACGCGCCGGTGGAGGTGGAGCCTCGCCGCTCGCGCCTTCTCCACGGCGCCGGCGCCGCCACCGGCCACGCGGACCACCGTTCCGATCGCCCACCTGGTCCCGCTCCCGTCGTCCCTGCCGGAATCCGGCTACACCGTCACGCCGCCGGTCCAGCCCTGGCCGCGCCGCCTCACCGCGCGGTCGCTCTCCCGCCGCCTCCTCCGCGCGCCCACGCCCGACGCCGCGGTCCTCGCGCTCCGCCACGCGCTCTTCCACGCCGCGCCTCCGCTGCCGCCCTCGCTAAACGTCTTCGCCGCGGCCCTCGCCCGCCTCGCCCGCGCCGCCGCCTCCGACGCCGACGCCGCGGCGCGCCTCCTGGGCCCCGTCCTCTCCTTGCTCCGCGCCGCCCGCCTCCCGGCCTTCTCCGACCGCCCGTTCCTGCCGCTCCTCCGCGCGCTCCGCCCGCTCCCCTCCCTCCGCCTCTTCCTCTCGCTCCCGTCCTTCAACTCCCACCCCTCCACCCGCTCGTTCAACGCGCTCCTCCACTCCCTCGTCTCCGCGCGCCGCCTCCGCCTCGCCGCCGCGCTCTTCAGCACCGCGAGATCCAAGCTCTACATCACGCCCAACCTCGTTTCCTGCAACATCCTGCTCAAGGGGCTTGTTGGCGTCGGTGACCTCGACGCTGCACTTAAGGTGCTCGACGAAATGACTGGGTGGGGGATCGTCCCAGATGTCGTCACGTACACCACGGTTCTCTCTGCCTACTGTGGCAAAGGGGATCTTGAGGGTGCACGGAAGCTCTTCGATGATATAATTGCCAGTGGGCGAAGGCCGGATACTACAATGTACACGGTGCTCATAGATGGGTACTGCCTGCGGGGGAAGCTGCAAGATGCAGCCAGGATCATGGATGAGATGGAAACCGCTGGGGTTCAGCCGAATGAGGTTACATACTCTGTGGTGATTGAGGCGTGCTGCAAAGATGGAAAATCTGCAGAGGCGCGTGATTTGATGAGGGAGATGCTAGGGGCAGGATATGTTCCGGACACACCGCTGTGTGCTAAAGTAGTCGATGTGCTATGCCAGGATGGAAAGGCAGGGGAGGCGTATGAGATGTGGAGATGGATGGTGAAGAAGAGCGTCCCACCAGATAATGCTGTCACGAGCACATTGATCTACTGGTTATGCAAGAATGGAATGGTTCAGGAGGCGAGGAAGCTGTTCGATGAGCTTGAGAGGGGGTTCGTGCCAAGCATGTTGACGTATAACTCGCTTATTTTAGGATTATGTGAGAATGGGGAGTTACAGGAGGCTGGGAGGGTGTGGGACGACATGGTCGAACGGCGATATGAACCAAATGCGATGACTTATGAAGCCTTCATCAAGGGTTTCTGCAAAATGGGCAAGTCAAAGGAAGGTGCTGCACTATTTAAGGAGATGATGGCCAAAGGATGTACTCCAAGCAAGTTTATTTACCAAGTATTGGCTGATAGCCTTTCTGAGCCAAGTCACCATGATACTGTTTGCACTATTGTTGAAGCTGCAGCTTTAAGTGGTCAGAATTTCTTGGATGGTGAATCATGGGAAATAATTATCAGAAAAGTGGTAGATACAAATGAAACTTGGAAAAGGCATCTTGATTTGGCATTAAATACATAGCGACAAAGAATTTGGATCATAGCTGGAAGCCTGGAACTTTTTATTTGTTCTTATACTTTTTCGCATGAAACATGTGTCATTGGGCTTCAGAAAACTAATCAGGTTAGTGTGCTCCATGAGCCTGGCATTACTCGTGTTGATAGTGGTTACCTGTCTAAAAGGCACATCTTTCTTTGTTTATTTTGTAATGAATAAATTTTATCTATATGTTTTGTAGTATCATGGAGTGACTTCTTTCCAAGCTGGGATAGTAGTTGTTTTGGCAATAACTACCCATTTTCATTTATACTATTTTGAATTTTCCTAAGATATTCAGAATACAATAAAATAACACAATTTTCTCATCTCTAAATTGTTTGAAATAAAGTTTGATTATTTACATCACTCCTTGTTCTCTTCTCCCCAGGTCACGCGCCATGAGTTCTCATGTATACACTGGGCATCCCTCAACGACAATACCTTTAGCAGTTGGACAGGAAGCTAGAGGACATCCATCTAAATCATTGCCCCACCACTTAAAACTGATGTTCTCCAAGCCCAGGCACAAGTAAATCAGGACAGCCATGAATGCCAAACCAGCATCTAGTGCACCGGAAAGCAGATAATTGTGCCGCTCCCACCAGTCACGCCGGTATCTGTAAACCACATAACCTGACAAAAACCCAACAAGTATCCATGTGGTGTAGTTGACTGCAGTAGCAGGTGGCATCTGGCCAGTGGAACCGATCAGCACAGGCATGTTGATGAGTAAGATCCAGCTCTGGCCTGGGAATGCCTTGTGTGCAAACCATACTAGTAGGGGAGCAATAGCTCCACCCAAGAAGAACCAGTTCACAGCTGAGTAAGTGCCTAGGTCGCCAAATATTCTGCGTGGGCTAATGAGACCCCATATAACTGATGCATCATAGAACACATGATCACCTGGGCAGGTCCAAGGGCTGTCTGGTGGGAGGAGCTCAGTGTTGCAGATATAGGGGATTGTGTCCATCAACCACCATGCTGTTCCCATGTATACAAATGCTGCAATCAGAGTTCCGACCACCTGTCATGTTGTAAGAAGCTTCTTAGTGACACAATATAACAGAACCATATATGTATCTGTGTAGGAAAAATTGCTAGTAAAGCTTACCTGGGCCATAAACATGGTCCTTGGGGGAATCTTCATGTAATGACCCAGCTTAAAATCTTGCAAAAAGGTCAGAGCTTGGCTCATGCTGATGTAACCATATACCTTGAAACACATATTTGCAACAGGCCGTCCAGGGTACAAGTACCCCATGATGTACTCTGTGATGATGTTCAAGCCTGGAGTCTGCATACAACAGAAGAAGCTGAAGTGATGAGGTAATGCTCCTGGGCTTTGTGGCATAGTATGCACAGGGTTTTAAAATCAGTACCTGATTCGTTGTTGCTGTGATTATTCCAATTGGTAGGGTGAAGAAAAAGGCAATGGCACATGCAAGCAAAACACCCCACCAGGGCAGCTGGAGTTGCTCAATGTAGTATTCACAAGCAAATATGGTGACAGCAATGTTTGCAATAAGGATGCAGATGAACCACCACTCGGGGACTTGCTTATATCTCCTCATAAGCTTTGTGTGTATGTCCATCTTTTTCTCTTGAAAAGCTGATTTACTTAGCTGCCAGATTTCACTGCACACAAGCGCCATGATTCTTCATTATTTTGTTTTCCTTGGCAGAATGACAAACTCCAGAAGAACTTACTCACCTCCCGTGGAAGAGGAAAACATGAACAATCGTCGCGGTAAGGGACGCGAAACCGACACCATATGTGACAGCAAAGAAAGTGCTGAGGTACAGTGGCCCATTCTTCTCATACGCCTTTGTATCGAAATGGAAATGAGAGTCCACGATGCTGGAGATGTTGTACTTTTGCCCGGTCGAAGTGAAGAGGCCATCAGAAAAAATGGGGAAGTTTTGCGCGTTGTAGAAGTTGAACCAGTAAGCAATGGGTGTGATTATGTACATGATGATGAAGAAGCCGGCAGCAACATTGGCAGTCGCGAACCAGGGGCTGGCAAGAGGGCTGCCAAGGTAGGAGGAGACACTGGACCAGTCAAGACCGATCGCTCCAATTCCAAGGCCATTCAGGCCTGAGCCAAGCTGCTGGGCTAACACAGAATGGGGGAAGACCCAGCAGATCCAGGAGAGGGAGGTGAGCATCTGGAACAGGTAGCCTGGGAAGATGTAGTAGGCGAAGCTGCAGATGAATGCCACCAGGAAGAACTGATTCCGCGTCAAGCCACCTTTCACCTGCCGTTCTTTCTCATGGAGCGCCCTGATGACCAGATATATCGCAAACTGTGTGTAAGCTCGTCTTCTTTGTGAAAAGAAGTTAAATGCTGGCAGAAAACATGTATAGAATCAGAAAAGTAAAAAAAAATCACATTTTGACTGTGCATCTGTTTAATTCTTCGATTTCTTTACATCCTTTAAACAAATTTGCATTTCTTTACATGTAGTCTTGCTGTGCCTGCTACCTCGTTGCAGTGCCTTCAACTTTACAGGACTGAGAAGGAATTTTTCTTTGATAGAAAGTCGTTTTTCGGAAGCACACCAATAGAATAGAAACGAGCTGACCTTACTATAGGTAGGAAGATGGCAGATAATAACAAGTTGCAAAAGTCAGTTGTTGGAAGCTTTCAGATCCAGTTTGGTCAACTCGAGCAAATTTAGTGAAAGTGCTTAACGTCGCGACCCCACGTCCTGTGTTCTCGATGGCATGCTTCGTCGTAATAACTTAGTCACAACTCACAAACTCGCAATTCACTGCTCAAAAGAAAAACTAACAGTTCACAAATGACTGTCCAGCTGGAATACGATTGTTCAATAACAAAAAAAAAAGAAAAAGAAGATGTGTTCATCATTTTGGAGGCCCCATTGAACCAATCACATTGCTGCTATCCCTTTCATTCTTGGATGTAAGCAAGGCCAATCCGACGTGGCATGGCCCATGACAGCTATATAATCTACATCCATTGCCTATCACAACGCTGGCCTTAAAAATCAGAGCACGACGAACACATGCACCTACGTGCCAATCATACACATCACACATTTGCGCCGCCTAGCAATGACAATTAAGATTCATTTATTTTGTTTTTTGTGAAACTGATCAATAATAAGCTGGTTTATAATTACTCAACCAAAATAATCAAGTAAGCAATGCTAATCACTCGACCAGGCCGGGTCAGATGATGAGTACCTGAAGAGGGAGACCTGCACGAGGTTGGAGGGCCACCACATCGCCGCCGGCTCCACCAGATACCGCCGGAATATTCCCGCCCAACCGAATCCCAGCACCTGCAATGTGATGAGCAAAGCAATGAACTCTCGCACGGCACGAAATTAAACAAAGAATGAAGAAGCAGCCAAATTAACACAGCTTTCGCCATCGTGCACGCCAACGGCGTGGTCAGATGAGATGAGATGAGATGAGATGAGACCTGGGTGGTGAGGACGACGAGGAGGGAGACGAAGAAGGTGATGTGCTTGCCGTAGAAGACGCGGACGGCGGTGATGACGTGGATGGCGTAGACGGTGCCGGCGCCGGAGTTGGCGAAGATGGTGATGAGCACGTGCTCCTTGACGTTGAAGGGCCCCGGGTTGAGGGAGAACTCCCAGCGGGTGCCCCGGAGGAAGGCCCTCTCCGGCAGCGCCGCCGCCATGAGGCGCCCCAGCGGCACCACCGCGATCTGCGCCGAGATGGCCGTGATGGTCAGCGGCTCCTTGCGGTACCAGAAGAACTGGTTCAGGAACGACAGCAGCGCGCACGACGCCGTCCCCAGCACCCACATCCGGAACGTCAGCACCGGCGTCGCCGGCTCGTCGCCCACCGGCACCGTCAGCGCCACCTGCTCGATCGGCGAGTTCTCCTCCTCCTCCGGCCAGCCGCCGCCGCGTGACGTCGATGCCGCCGGCACTGCGGCATATCGACGGTGTCAAACGCAGAGAGATCATATTGCCGCGGCTAGAATGGAATGGAAAGAAACCAACAAATAATAAACAGCTGGGAAGATATATGTTTACATAGCGGGGCGGTGATCTGGTCGTCGCCGTCGTCATGCCGCCGGCGCTCCTCTTCCTCTTCTTCTTGCCGGCGGCGAGGAGGAGGGGGAGAGGACGCCATGGTAGCTGGGGGTGTGGCACGTTTGCGTACCTACTACCTGTCCTGGCCCTTGGGCTTTGGGGTCTTCGACTTGAGCTGTTTCTGTAGCTGTCCGCTAATAATGCACTGTTCTGCTGTGAATTTTTTGTGGGACAGGAATGTTTGTGGAAATATCGCCTCTTCAGCAATTGATAGCTTATCGCGTGTGAGCGTGTCTTTGGACTTCAAAATATTGGTACCAGCCGGGTACCATCGACTAGGCTAGTTCTGACTTACTATGATTATATCAACATACTATAAATATAATATGATCTTGAGGACTGGCCACACTGGCTTTCTATGGACAGCAACTCGATTCTTTCCCTGGCATGTGGGGTCCTGGCTAGGTTACCTGGAAAGATTGCATTTCTTGCCAATCTCAGACAGATTGCTTTCCCAGTATGCTGTCTAGCTTTTGATTTTTCCTGTGCCTGTTAAATATGCATGTAGCAACTGAGAAAGGAAACAATCAGTCAATCTTCCTACGGAGATAATCAGCCAATTAGTCTTCCTAATTCGTAGCATCCAAGCTTCTGGATTAAAATTACATGGGTCGCACCAGGCAAATTTTGAAAAATGCTAGGAGTTTGTTCCTTTTGTGATAAAAAAATAGAGTAAGGGCCAATCCTTTTTCAAAAAGAATAATCAGGGAAGAGGCAGGTGTGAACATTGAAGGCCGGGCAATATTCATTTGTGTGATAATGCAAAGGGAAGTGATGCAATAAGCGGTAGTTGAGGGCTTCCCATCTGAAGATCCGAATGAATCTTCAGATTGGGAAGATACTAGCAACATGTACGAGTACGATGCCTCTATTTATTCATAGGGACGCTACATGCTACATGCATGTGCTCTCGTCTCCCCTTCAACCCTTCGGCCCTGTTTAGTTCCCTCCAACTTCGTAAAATTCTCTCTCCAAACTTCACTATTCACCTATCACATCAAATCTCTCTCCTCATGCATGAAGTACTAAATGTGGATAAATAAAAAAACTAGTTGCATGATTTTCATGTACACGACGAGACGAATCTTTTGAGCCTAGTTAGATCATGGTAGGACAATGTTTACCACAAACAAACGAAAAGTACTACAGTGCACTACAGTATCCGATGTGACTTTTTCACCCTCCCTTTTCACCATCTTTTCAGGAACTAAGCACCCCCTTCATCAAGCTTGTAACGTACCAGCGTTTTCCATGCTTCCAAGCCAGATGGGATCTGGGAAATGAGATGATGTGCAAATGGGCATTACATTGCAGGGCGCTAACTACTCGCAGAGAAGTTAGTTGCCATTGAATTCGGTTGCCATTATCTTTGTTTCTTGAACACACCCATGTACGAATGTACGATTGCCATTTCTCCGAGCACATTCATTCCATCACCTGCATTTTCCGGCCAGGTTCAATGAATCGATCCAGGACAGTCGGTACCATGGCTGGATCGAGATATATTACACAGATTTTTCTCGTTTCTTGCTCTTCGTTCTTCAGTTTTCCCTTCTTCCTTTTCCCCTCCTCCAACAGTCCAACATCAACAGGCAGCAGAAGCTGTTGCTTTGCTGCAGACAACACATGGGGCGTCTAGCATATGGCAATTCCTGGGTCCACGCCTCCACGGAACCCTGGCGTGCAACACGACCTCACATGAAAGAACTGACGTCCTCCTCTTCTCCTCCCTCCCCTTTGCTTTCACGAAATCCAATCCTGAGGTCTCAAAATGCCGTGTCCTTTCTCCTTTGTGATTGTCATTTTTAGAAACGTAAGTGCTGTCAGAATTTCCTGCTTGATATGTCTGGTCCAGTACTATATCTAACATCTGAGAAAAAATAAATGCAAACTGTTCCATGTGTTTTTCAGATCAGAGAGTGGAGAAAGGAACACAAATGTTTAAGAAATGCAAGCTGAATTTTAACTTGTTGTAAAAAAGGATAAGAAGGGATCAGATGAATATGCCCTTTTGGACGGTTCCCCGTTGCCATCAGGGTGGGAGGGAATCTGAACCAGCTCGGCCAATCACGGAGTAGCAGCATTGAATCAGCTGGGGCCTGCACGTACCAATCAATCGAGACGTCTCTGAATGTTCAGGGCTTTGCTGAATGAGATCCAAGCGAGCAACACGAGGCCAACAGGGCAACAACACATGCCCAAGAGATTCACACTCACTCGGGGCAAGCCGACAATGTCCTGTCGTCCACGGGCATGAACACTGCTTGCTTTGCTCGTGCTCTGAAACAACCTGTGAAACCTGCTTGCAGCTTTGCTTGCTGTATCCCTGTTCTCTGAGTGAGCCTGAATGCCTGATGAGAGCTCCTTTTCAGGTTCAGTTACTCTTACTTGTAGCCTTGGTTGTGATAAGATGCCATCGGACACGAGGACTGATTGCTCAGCCAATCGGGCAAGGAACTGTGAGACTCCATGGCTGGTAAAAGAAGGTCGCGGTGGTCGGCGGCGGTGAGACCGGACGGCGGACGCCGGCGCCGGGGACGGCCAAACACGACGGCGAGACCAAATCTCCTTCCTGGGCTGCAGAGTATATAAAAGGATGATAAGGCCCGCAAACATCCTGACCGCAACCCGGCCCACGCAGCAGAACAGAGTCGCGACCAAATTTGGGCCAGATCCAGATTCCGGGGAAAACCCGCGGCCCCGAATGGGCCCAACAGAATTTGGATCGCGATTATTAATCGCGACCCAGTTCGGCCCACCCCGAAACCGGCCTGCTGGATGGAGGAAGCGAAGCGGCTGCACGCGCGCCTGCTCCGCCGCGGCGAGCGCCGCCTGCAGCCGCTGCTCCTCCGCGTGCTCGCCGCCGGCGACCTCCGCTACGCCGCGCTCCTCCTCGAGTCATCCCCTTCTTTGTCCTCGTCCCCGCCCTCCGCGCCGCTCCACAACCGCCTCCTCCACGCGCTCGCCTCCGCCCGCCACCCGCTGCTGCTCCCGTTCTTCTCCCGCGCCCACCGCCTCCGCCTCCTCACGCCGCTCTCCTTCACCCTCCTCTTCGCCGCCACCGCCGCGTCATCCTCCTCTTCCACGCGGTTCGGTGTGTGCGCCCACGGTTTGCTGACCAAGTCCGGGCACTTCGCCTCCGGCGGCGACCCGTTCCTCGCCTCCGCGCTCGTCTCCTTCTACGCCAAGAACCGCCTCCTGGCTGAAGTCAGGCGGGTGTTCGACGAGTTGCCGCGCAGGGACGCAGCCGTGTACAATGCGCTGCTCTCGGCGTACACAAGGGGTGGGCTTATTGACGCCGCGGAGAAGCTGTTTGAGGAAATGCCGGAGAAGAATGTGGTTTCTTGGACCGCAATGGTGTCCGGTTACGCCCAGAATGGGAGGCATGAGCAGGCTATAGAGACGTTCCTGGAGATGTGGGAGAAAGAAGGCGTGCGGCCAAATGAGCTCACAGTGAGCAGCATGCTGCCCGCGTATGCGGCTGTTGGGGCGATGCAGCTGGGGAGGAAGGTGGAGCGGTACGCAACGAGGAGGGGCTTTCTGAGGAACATATATGTGGTGAATGCATTGATCGAGATGTATGCCAAGTGTGGCAGCCTTCAACATGCTTGGAAGGTGTTTCAGGGCTTTGGACAGCGAAGGGATCTTTGTTGTTGGAACTCGATGATCATGGCATTTGCTGTGCATGGCCAATGGAGGGAGGCGCTGCTCTTGTTTCATAAGTTGAGGGTGAGGATTTCTTCTTGTACTATTGCATGCAATTTGGTCGCAAAGATGACCGATTTAAAGCATAAAACTAGTGATAATAACCTTAAAGCCATGTTGTGTAATTGCCATTGCTAAACTTGAAGCTGATTTTTACTCTGTTTAGATGGCAGGGGTTAAACCAGATGGTATCACACTGCTTGGAGTCATTTTGGCCTGTACTCATGGAGGTTTGGTGGATGAAGGCAAGCTTCTCTTCAACTCAATGAGAGAAGAGTTCAGTATTAAGCCAAGAATTGAGCACTATGGCTGCATGGTGGACCTGCTGGGGCGTGCCGGTCTCTTAAAAGAAGCTGAGAGTCTGATAGCGAACATGCCAGTGGAGCCTGATGCCATAATCTGGGGAGCATTGCTTGGAGCTTGCAGCTTCCATGGCAACATAGAACTAGCAGAAAAAGCAGTGGACAAACTAATGCACCTGGAGCCACAAAACACAGCAAACCTGGTTATCCTTTCAAACATATATGCGTCATGTGGCAAATGGGATGGTGTTGCCCAGGTATGGAAGTTACTGAGGGAAAAAGATCACAAGAAATCAGCTGGGTACAGTTTCATTGAGTTAGATGGGAGGATGCACAAGTTCCTGGTTGAGGATAAGTCGCATCCAAGAGTTGAGGAGGTATATGAAACCCTGGATAACATCACGCTTACCATGATGCTTATCAACTTAGAAAATTCAGAAGTAGAGGGCTAATTTTTCAATCACCACCTTCCTCCTCTCTTTATCGAGCCATCTAGATATGGGAAGAAACTGAGATAAAGTCACTCAAGGTTGATCATGGACTTCTTGGCTTCTTGCTCTAACCTTCCATATCAAATTGAACTGCAAAGGGATACATCAAGGAGGCAACAGAAGGTTTGACATATCAAGTGAATGCACCACCTGAATATAAACAAGATTTTCTTCTACTATAAGCGGTTGCTTCCATTGTGCTTACTATCCAGAGGTGTGCAAGAGTACCAGGCAGCAAAAAAATATGTAATTGCATTGCATGACATACCCCAAGCAGGTGTGTTCCTCTGCTTCTGCTTAAACTTCGAACGTTGGATCCGTTATGCTAAATTACTAAACAGAAACTAGAGAACTATTATCGAGAAAGCTTATGCTTTAGTATTGATGTGTTGTATGCTCTCTGCTTTTCTGCATTTAGCTGAATGCCTCACTAACTTGTTTGATGTGGCAGCTCACCATGGAAGATGCTAGAGGAAACTCTCAAACTATGGATTTGTGGATGAGATGGCTTGGAAGTATGATGCAGGAGCAGGAATGGTCGACATCATCTTTTTGCTTATGTGTTCACATGGTTCCCCTTCCCCTGTGTAGCGCTTTTCAACCGTGGTCTTCAACTTTTTTTTATACTTAAAAAAATATATTCATAAATCAGAGACAAGATACAGATTTGAGGCTGAAGGTGCCCCAGTGAACATCTTGCAGTGCTGATTGCACTGGACAATTTGTAGTGTGACCTTCACCTTCATATCTGCTGGAACCTGGAAGCACATGAAATTGTCAAATGGCAGGAATTATAAACCTCATTTGCCTTCTGCTTTCCTTTAAAAAATGGAATATGCCCTCTACCTTTACAGTATATATTTCGCCATGCTTCATTGGTCCTTGGTTCCTTTTTCTTAGCTGTGACTAGTATATTGAACAAGTTTGCAAGTTTTTTGTGTGCGGTATGTATCAACCTGGATTCTAGAAACTTGGAAATGACTGCTGCTGTTGGCCTACTGCTGCTTAAGGTGTGAACGTACCAGCACAAATAAGGAGAAATATTTGTTCAGATAGGACACTCCAGAAGGACACAGTGGACACTGGTCAATGTTCAGATTGCCATGTGATTTGGAAAAACAATTTCTCCAGGTCAGTTTCACAATTAGGAGCATAATCATAACGTAATGACTTGCAAGTGCTGGTGACTGAACATGATGATTAATATTACTTTGTGTCGTTGTTTCATCTAGTGAAATAATTCGAGCTCCCTCGTCCTTTTCCGTTTGAAAAGTTGGCTGACCAGGTAGTGCTCTGGATCCTTGATGACGCCTTGTAATCAGGAGCTACCAATCAGATACTTCTTCATGTGGAGATAGTTGCAGAAGCTAAATGGGATAAGCTGGTTTTCTGGTAGAGTGATGTATTTATATTTATCCTTTTCCAGAGTTGCAATAAATTTAGGGTTACTGTTTCATGTGGTTAAGTTCGGTAAGAAAAGCTTATGTTGAGTTAATGACATCTGAAAAAATTTGGCATGGCCTAGAAAAGTGACAGTTATAAACCAATCTGATGCTATCCATAAAACAGTCACCATCCAACACTGTTCTATTGTATTTATGCCCGACTCCATCTGTCCATCAGCTAGTAGAAAGTAGTACACTTCTTGCTTTGTTTTCAAAATAAAATTAAATAAGAGGAAGCTGATTCGATTTGGTAACACCAACTGCCGGCACTAGTTTATGGTTGACCGGACTGATCCAAGTCTTTGGCCTCTACATTTCTTGCCGCCCAATCTTCTTGTTCATGTGGTGTCGACGTTGCAGCGATACCACTTGGAAATTTCGTTGGATGAAATGGACACAATGATTTGTTTGAGATCGGTCGTGATCAATAGCGTGGTCGGTGTCTTAACCACTTCATAATCTACGCCCAGGTGACCAGGTCTATGCTGATTGGACAGCAGGCAGAAGCAAGCGTGAGATTTCGTTGGCCCTGAAAGGGATTGCCACCTACTGGTGTAAAAACAATTCAGTGTCCTCCATGGAACATGTATGCCAAAGATTCCTACATTTATACCATTGGTATATGTCTTGTGCAGATCATCTCATATTTTTTTAGATCATCTCATCTGTGGATGCCAAGAATTTGGTTTGTTGGAACATGGTCTAAAGCACATAGGGTGTTCTATATGTACTTCTTGTTGGCAATAACTAGGACTGGAACCTTCTTTTTGTGTGTACTGTGTACCAGAAGTGATCACAGAATCTCAGATGGAGATTCCCGCACCAGACGCCTAGATTTGCTTTCTTTCTTTTGTACATACAATTCAAAGCACTTGGACAATATTTGCAAGAAATGAAACTGCCATCAAACTTCAACTACAAAACTCTGTGCTATAATAATTGCCACCATATGAACCCCTCCTTCCAAGGACTAACAGTAACTGTTTCAAAAGATGGAGCTGTGATTAAGAGTTACAATCGCGATCACGACAATAATTATGCTTAAGATATGCATTGATTGATCTTTATCTCGTGAAGACTCCAAGTCATCGCCGATTGTGCTAACAAGACCATTGTCTAAGATGATGCAACCGTGTTGTCGTCAAGGTGAGATCAGTTCACAATTGCTACTCTGCTACTAGTGCTTGGTCAGAAGGTTCTAGTTCCATTTCCATTTTATTTGTTTTCAGTTGTCGAAGACCTTGACTCAACAAAAATAAATCGAATTAAATGGAACGCCTCACATGGACGCAATGCAACAGTTCACACGGTTACTACGCGATGGAGTCATGTATGATAACGACTTGAACTGCACAGGGCGTGACTCACTCGTCAAACACACACACAAAAAAAAAACTCCATCAGAAACTTTTGTGTTATCAATAAAAGCCTTGCATTTCACCTTCTGATTGGATAAGAGGTCAAGCTCAGGTAATTGTGATTTACTGTATTCCTCAAAAACAGACGTAAAATGAGGAATTGTGGTTGGGTTCAGCATTAGCACACGGAGAGGCAGTCGTTCTCCAGAAATAAACAGGCAGGATGCGCTCACTGAGACAAGGAATCAGCAGCAAAGATCTTATTCGACAATTGAAGACGCAAGGCACGCAGAGATTAGGATAACAACGAACTACCTGAACAGTAATTAGATTTTTTACTGTGATCAGTAAAGTTAAATGCAGAGACAGTAAGAGCGACTTTTTTTTTTGAGGGCAGACAGTAAGAGCGACTTGTGTCTTCATCATATAAATACAGAGGCAGCCACCCACTCTCCCATTAACAAAACCCATCCATTCAACAAACCTTGAGATGCCTGGCTGACAGAGAGAAGAGACACAACCAAGGTAAAGCAAGCATCTCTCTGCCGCTTGTTATTGTTTCTTGTTCCTGCTCTTTCTACCTTTCTGATCATCAGAGGTCCTGCAACGCTCCTTCGACCTGTTTTACAGTTCAATTCTGCTCTTTTGGTTCATCGGTCTTACGTGATATCATTGTCAGAAGTTTTTTTTTTCTCGTTTTCAATCGCTATCTGATTGTTCTTGACCCTTGAGTTCCTCCTGCACTTTCCCCCTTGCAATTTCAGCTACACTGCATAATTCACAAGAACATGAGAGATGGGGATGAGTTTGCTTCGGTTTTTCTTTTTCCAAACAAAATCCTGATTGTTATGCAATAGGCATGGCACTTAGGCAGTGTCAACAGCAACGGAGGTGGTTACATCTTGTTGTTGCATATCAGAGACTTTCACGATCCCAATTAATCATGAGAGGTTGCGTGCCATGGCTTGCAGGTAACCGCCTCTAGCTTTGCCTCACGCTTGTCTCGGTGGCCGGCCAACCATGGCCACCGTGGGGCAGCCTGGCGCCCTGAGAAGGGTCACCGTGCACTACGCCAACTCGCCCACGCGCAGCACGGGAGATGAGAGCCTTGACGACCTAGACGACGACTTGCTCCAGTTTGTGCTTGCTGATCTTCTTCCTGGCCAGGTACGCTGCTTCTTCTTCAACTCAACCCCTCTGCAAAAGTAAGACATGGAGTTTCTTTCAGGATTATATGCATTCTTGTTTCCTCCAAGAATTCCATTCTTGCATCTTAGAAAGTAGAATTCCAATCTTTTCTGAGGAAATTGTGGCAAAAAATAAACATATACTGAGGAACCTTTTGCAATCTCAGGAGGGTTTGCACCAATCGTTCTTGCAAGAAGCATACAGCAAGCAGAAGCAGAACCACATGAGAGGTGCCTCATCTGATAATTCGCAGTCACAGCGCTACCATGGGGAGAGCAGTACTGCTGCAGCAGTAACAGCAACTACTTCTGGGGCTTCAGGCACTGAAGAACAGATCACTTCGGACTTTGAGTACGCCAAGCGGCTGCAGGAGATGGAGGACCTGAGCGTCGAAGATGACGGTATGGTCTGCTACAATGATTCAGCATATTCAGATGCATGTGTTCTTTACATGATGTTAGATCTCCTAATAGTGGTACTGGTACTTGGTTGGTGTTGACTTGGTTCTTCAGATATCAACTGTGTACCCTCTCCATCAGACTCTGACGACGATGACCATAACCATGACGACGAAGAGGTGATTGCTCATCTTGTTCTTTATTTCTTTTTTTTCCTTGAACGCGCTCATCTATCTTTCTGAATTAACAATTCTGTTAGCATATGAAAAGGCAAAAGAACTGAAGATTCTGATAATTGTGTCTGCAGGCTGACAGGCAAGATGGTAATGATGATGATGATCCAGACAACATGACTTATGAGGTTTGTGCTATATGAAATGTCTTTTTGCTCTTTTCCAGTGACATGTAAAGCTTGTGAACAAAATAGAGCTATGTGTATAGTGTGTACCTTTACACCTGGTTTGGAATTTGGAAAGATTGCTGATTCTTGCACTTGTTCTGTGATGCAGCAAAGGCAAGCCCTCGTAGAATCTGTGGGAACTGAGGACAGAGGTTTATCCGATGAGCTCATCTCCTATCTGCGGCCATGGAAGTACAAGGCGTCGGGATTTTTCTCCAGGAAGACAAGCAATGAAGAGTATGTCCCCTTTTCAAGTTTCAGTTACATGTGGATGTAAATGAAAGAACATTAAAAGTTTTTGAAATAGTATGACTGTAAATAATTAGATGTACTTTGGCATAAATATCGATTCATATGAACAGTTAGGACATGTGAATAGGGACAAAGTAGTGAGAGATCAGTGATGTTTTCTCTTTTGTTTGGATGCAGCTGCCCTATTTGTCTATCTACTTTCAGACACCGAGAAAGTATGATAACGTTGCCGTGCAAGCATTACTACCACGCAGCATGTGTCACCAAATGGCTCAAGGTCAACAAGGTAAATCTGCAGATGAAGCATGCTCTTCTCGTACTAATTTGCTATGCCGTTCTGGTACAGTTGTTTGGCCTTATTCGCCATAGAGAATACGTAAAGTTTTCTGACTAGAATTTCATGTTGTTTCTGTGAAACAGACCTGCCCTGTCTGCAAATATGAACCGTTTGGACCTTGCTAGCATTCGGACACGAAGCTGAGGCGTCACACCCAATTGGTTGCAACATCACCTTCAAGTGCCAAGGAAACTTACTATGAAAAAATGGGAAGTTGATCCAAAAGGAGAAAAAAGAAAACGAAACAAAAAAAATCAGGAAATATAGATGCTTGATCACCCAAGGAAAAGAAAAGAAAAAAAAGAAATGTTTGATCCCGAATTCTAACGGTACTTGTCTTTTACCTTTGCCTTTTGGCTTGTGGAAATGTACTCAAGAATCGCAATCTTCTATATGTTAAATATCCTGTGCAATGCAACTTTTTTGTAACAAAGCAGACAATCTTTTTGGTGTACTGGATTTTTACTACTCGTAAAAATAGAGTGAAAGCAATATTATATCTCTCCACGCACTAGTTTTTATTCTCTCCTTTTCCTTTTCATCCTATGAGATTAGGGTTCGAATCGAGGTTAGATTCTGTGTTAGGGTTTACTGAAGTGTCCATAGAGTTATAAAGAAAACGCTTCCTGCAGCAGGAAACAAATCCATGAATCAATGGAAGATTTTTTGTCAAATATGAAGAGAATTGCGTGTCTTTGTAATACAACGCACGATGCCGAGACGTGTGCAACTCAAGCGCGAGAGTTGATTTACGGAGGAAAAGAACAACCAATCAACGAAAGATATCGAGAGCAGGATAGAAGCAAAATCGGTGATCATTCTGTTGGATATTATTTTAAGTGACCTACACACGGTTAATCTCGTGGGGTTTTTTTTTCCACGTTTTCCATTTCACGAAGGATAAGGACATTAATTAATATTGTGATCGGCAGGTGTCTCCAGAGTACATGAACACAGACGCAAGAGCAGACCAACATCCATGTACGCATCATTCGCAGCTTCTCCGCAGACAGGCAAATTCCTTCCTTCCGGTTCATTGCGCTCCAGCTTGAACCAGTGTGCCAGAATGCATATGGTGCACCAGTGTATTGTAAATTGGAACAAATTTGCACTCTGGCATTCTGACCTCAACAAACATGCACATCATTTATCCCTCGCTTGCGAACGGTCCCCTGGCCGAACTGGTTAGGAGGACTTAGTAGCACTCTTACGTCTGGGTTCGACTCTCCGTGGGAGCGAATTTCAGGCTGAGGTTAAAAAAATCTCCTCGTTTGTCTCCACACCAAAGCATGGGCCTTAAGGCCCGGCCCAGTCTCACATAGGCAACGGGCCCCTGTGTAAGGGTGGGGCAAAGGCTTGGAGGTTTTCTCGACCTGTGTGAGAAGGTCTTCTTATTAATACAATACCCGGGGGCGTCATACCCCCGCAGGTCGAGTTTTTTATTTATCCCTCGCTCAAACTTCCAGACAGGAAACAGAAGAAAAAAAACTATTGCCACAGATGACAGGGTATTGTAAATTGGAACTCCTATGGCATGAACATGATATACATGACAGAGGTAATGTTGTGAACTTGTGATAATCACTTTAAGACATTTAGCACATGTCATAGATACCCTAACAGCTATTGGTTGCACCGCTCTCAGATTCCCAAGCCAAATCCAACTCACTATCTCACTCACACATCTGAAGTTACATCAGGGTATGCTCAATTGCTCATCGTCGGCAATACAAAAGCTCAAAAAAGAGGAGAAAGAAGATATTAAACTAGAATCTAGGGCAACTTTCCATCACCACTTGCCAGCAACCAAGCAGGCTGTTGTTCCTTGGCGCTTACAGCAATTGATCAGAGTAGCAAGATGTTTATATACCATATGACATGCTCACATGTTACCACGGTAACACGTTACCACCCTGCCCCGCACCGAAGAGCCCACTTTCCACCAGTTCGTTAGTGATCAGGTGGTCAAGGTCTTCCAATTCTTGGAAGGAATCATCAACCTTTGAATTTGAGGCATTGCCTCCAGTGGCAGCAGCAGCTGGAATGCTGCTCACTGACTTGATACTATTGTTTCTGCTGGGGACGACACTGGCTGTGTTATTGTTGATCACATTGCTAGGCCCAGTACCAGCTGGAGCAGCACTTTTTACCATGCTGTTGTTGCTGATGTTATTGTTATTGATGCGCTGCCCCTGCTCCCCAGCAGCAGCAACGTTGGGGGTAGCAGCTCCTGATGTGAGACCACTGCTTGCGTTAGGTGCATCTGGAGTTGGTTGCTGCGCAAAACCACGGTTGTTATTCTTCTTAACTTCCTGCAGCAGCTGATTAAACACATGCTGCTGGTATTGTTGGCCACCACAAAAGCCCTGGAGGTTGCTTTGCTGCGGCATAGACTGCTGAAATGATGCGGGGTGTTGGAATTGTGCAGGGTGCGCTTGGCTAGGTCCATGGAAGGATCTTGCTGCTTCCAGCTGTATGCCACTGTGCATTGCTGCAGGGCCTTTGAAGATGCTTGATGCTTCCTGCTGAAGCAAAATCTGATTTGCGCTGGAGCTTCTGAGCATATTCTGGTAACTGTTTAGAGCTGTGGCATGCTGTAGAGCATTATTGCTAATGGCTCCAACACCAGGAGTCTGGTTATTCAAAGGAGCACTTGTCTCTTGCTGAACCCCCATCACCTTGGTGTTGCTCTGGTTATTGGCAAGGCTAGCAGCAGCCATGAGCTGTCTTGAATCATGCATATTCTGAAACTTTGCGATAGTCTTAGAGTAACTATTCAGGCTCTCTGCATATGAACAAGGTAATTATTAGAACTGTGGTACAGGTAAATGGAGCAAACTGGAAGTGCAGTCCTTATAATCACATATTATCTGGATACCAAGCAGTTTTGCCATTTATCATAATTGTTACTGTTGCTATTTTACTTTATTGCTCCATGTTATCGGCTGAAAAAACAAACTAAGAAACACAAAATAGATTGAGATTATCCATAACTTCCCACTACATAAACCATGTGTACAGACATTACAACCCCTGTTGTCCATTCATATTCTTCTACATAGCTCACTACAAACTGCTGCTGCTGCAGTAGGTCAAAAACAACCATGTCTACCAAGTTATCGCATCAAGCTGTCTGAGTTTAGGCCATTATGGACAAAACATGGATTCTAGTGCAGTGGATTTTACTTATAAAACCAGAAGTTGACCTAGCAATTCAACTTCTTCTAAAGAAGACAACTAAATTCTACCATCTTTATGCAAAATGTGGTGAAGAAAATTGGTAGAGGAAGAATCTGCTCTAGAAAAACTTATTCACATGACTAAGTATTTAACAACTAGATGAAAACTGAAGACCTTGTTAAGAAAATGTGCACAGTCACCATACCTTTAGGGCCAAGATTGTTCTTATGGTTGAATTCAATCAAGTCCTTCATGTGATTCACCACCTCCGATATCTGAAAAGACAGACAACCATCATGGTACACACATATGTATGCACTGAATCGTAAAAGATACAAGGGGAACTCCAATTACCTGCAGGCAGCGTACATATCTTTTAGAAAGCCCATGTTCATTTAAGGTGTGATGCTCTAGATTTTTTGCTAGTTGCCGTGATGCAGTGACAAACCTAATAGTATAGAAGAAAAAGATCAGATAACTGAAAACAACTTTGTTCTGTAAACAATGGCGGCACAAACATTCCATCTACCGTGCCAAAAAAGCACTACAAAAGGGATGTTAAGTATCGAAGATGAAATAGGCTCACTAACATGTTGCAAATAGTTTGTGCATCATTGTTTGATATCCCAGCCGGTCCACTTTCACTGACAGCAGCTTGGTATTTCTGGGCAACTTGAAGAAGATTATTAACCTGGAAAGACAGTGTGAGTCGAAGATAAGATATTGTGGCCACCAAAGTTGATGATATAATATACAGGGGAGTAAAAATTAGAATAAGGATGTGGTGAACCATGGGTTCAAATTTTAATATTTGATCTTATATTGGTTTTCGTGCAGCTATAAAATATTCCAAAACATAAGTAAAAGCATAGAGAAGATAGCAAATAAATGTGAGGATTTTGTGAAAAGAAAGGTGTTTTCACCCAACAATCCAGGATCCTACAATTTAGCCGCTTCATATAATTTGCATCCGATAAGGTCAAAGGTGCCAAGGAATATATGCATAGTCTAAGGTCCAAGGAATATATACAAGTATAGGCAAAAGGGACTGTGATATCATAATTTTGTTGCAAATTACTCTACAAAATTCTAGCAAAAAGAAAAGGAACAGCGAGTTGGACTAATAACTCCACCTGTGGTGCTATAGTCTTGCGGGTGGTGTACTCCTCATGGCGTCGTGAACAGAACTCCCAAGACATTATCTACACAGTTCACAGGCAAATCAGGAGATATGAATGGTCATCAATCACCATTCCTTGAAACATTGGAATGTTACACAAATATGGACATGTTACAGAAATTGCTAACGGAACATGCGAGTTACCACAACAGCTAACCAGCATACCTTAAGTTCTGGTGTGAAAATGATTCTCAGATGCCCCTCATGTATAACATGTAGATGTTCATAAACACTTTTTTGAACAACTTTTGCATGCTCCAGCACCATTTGTCCATTAGGCAACCGGAATTCATTGGGTGAGTCAAAGTATAGGTATTCATCAATAACACCATGGTCAAATCTAATTTGGCAGAGCCTAGGAAGTACTTCATAGGTAGCATCTATGTACAGATAAAAAAGATAAAATTAAGTTAGTGAGCTCAATGGCAGATATCGAAACAAAAAACATGGAAAGCACACAATATACCATGATCCCTGAGAACAACATACGGATGTTAAGAGGAAAACTACTCAGAAAGGATATGCCAAGGTGTTGATCTATGTTATCTTAATAGCACATGCAAAGTGTGCAGAAAATAACACAGTCGTAAAACATATCTGGCTCTGCCAGAGATTCAATGTGAGAAAGTCTGCATCCCTAGTGCATCACTTTTGTTGTTCCGAGGTGTTTCAGAGAGATCAGGTAGACTAGAGCCTAGAGGTGTTTTGAGTGAACCATCTTGCTTCCAGTTTGAGACTAAAAACACTTTACTAGCCTACAAACTCCAGGTCCTTCAAGATTCTTTGTTTGTGATATTCATTCATTTGAAATGCTTCCAACTGATCCAGAGATTAAAATTGCACCTGTGCAACAATCTTCACAGGATATATTTATTCATTCCTAATGCTTATGAACAGATTCATATTATTCTATTCCTAGTCTAAAATAGCAAGGCCTTCTGTGAGCACAAGAAGCCTACCAGAAAATACTGAGCGAGTCTGATAGATCACAAATATAACTGAGCAAACTAAGAATTTGAACAAACGAAGGTCATGAATTATGCCACAATTGTCTGAGATCAACTTACCATATCCTTTCCCCCCATGTGCATTGCAAATATCACATCGCCACGTATCCTGTAGCATGGAGAAAATAGAATTGTATGAAACATGTGGCCATTGCGCATGGAAAACTACTGCAGGCTACAATTGAAGTCTTTACTGAAGAATGCTGTACCTGTAAGTTCTATTTTACTAACATTAACAGCATTTAATAAATTAAAAGTGGTTTTCAGTAACCCAAGCAGAACTTTGCAGTGATGCTAATCAATCCAATACTGAACATCAAACAGAAAGTGATGTTGGACCATGAAACAAAGAGCACTTTACGATGGCAGGTAAAATACAAGGAGGTGTGAGCTATTAATTACCAGAGCTTCCTGTGGAGCAACAATGGCAGGTAAAATACAAGGAGGTGTGAGCTATTAATTACCAGAGCTTTCTGTGGAGCAGCAGCTGAAGAATTCCCTCTGTTTTCATAAGAAGAGACACACCATCTTTCTCTTGCTCGTGGTGCAAAGTACTCCTCAACAAGCTTCCTCCAGTATGTTATGGAGTTATTCTAGAAATCATAGTTCAAGTGAAGTGTATGGCCATCTCATAATCCCACAAACAATTAATACAATAGAGAAACTCACCTCTGGGCGATGACGCTTGTGAAATAAATACTGCAGTATCCTGCGAGAACAAATCCCATTCTCAATAGGAGTCCTAACAGGAGGACCTAACTGCATTCCAGGCTGTGCCAGCGGTGGCCTAAGTTGAGGCTGTCGTGAAATACCAACTTGGGGTTGTTGCATCTGAGAAAATGGTTGCAGCAAATGCTGCTGCTGCTGCCGTTGCTGAAGCTGTGCCAGTTTATGCTGCTGCATCAAAGCTTGAATCTGTGGGCTCTGTTGCCCCTGGAAATGAAAGGAATTCTGACCATGGACCAGATGCTGAATAAGCTGCTGTTGCACGATATCACCCGGACTAACATCAATCCTTGATTTCTTCTGAGCATGCAATGCACCACCAGCATCAATCACAGGTTGTGACGTTACACTTGAACACCTCCGTTTCTGCACCTGATCTTGGGGTGGACTTTGCTGCATGATGGAACCATCAATGACTGAAGAGCCAGAGATGTTATTGGATGAAAATGACATTGGGGAGGCAGGAACACGCATGAATGAATCACCATTCATGCTAGTACTTGGCTGTAACTGGGCACCTCCGGAAAGTGACGAGTTGGCGTCAGTCACCAAAGAACTAACTCCAATGCTTGGTCCAGAGGAATTTGTAGTGCTAATCGGAACACTACCATTCATATCCCTGGCAACAAATCCAAGGTTAGAGCATGCACCCCCAGACATGGAGGTCCAGGGATGGGCTCCGTTCATCGCCTTGCAGAATCACGTAAAAAGGCAACGCATAACTGGAATTGCTGATGAAGACCTTAAAAAAAAATTGCCACAACCTGCAAAAAGAGTAAGTATTAGTGCTATTGAAGACATGCAAAGACAACTATGCGATGTTTTTTTCCGTTGTTTTGCACTAAGTGTGTACAGTGAACTGGTCAGGTTCACATCAGCAAAGTGAGTAGCACATCATTTCACTTTAGCAAATAATGAACCTCGCAAGCACAGGTTTCCTGGCCAGTAAACACGGGAAGTACCAGAGTATAACAGAGTGTTCACACTGCAAGCAGGAAGTAAAGGAGCATAAGCCAACTTCAAGATACAATTAAAAAGCACTCCGGCACCAGAAATTCACCAACTTCAAGATACACCTAAAAGCATTCCAGCACCCAAAATCCAGGTATTTAGTTGTTCATTAGCGTGACAAATGCTACTCTGTAACACCCAGATGGAACGTGCCTCTCTTCAAAGAGGCAGGGAAATTGGCTTGCAAAGTTCTGATCTTTAGGGTCCCCAAGATATCAATTTTTTTCAACACAAAATCAGAGTTCCGTAAAATGCAAAGCACCAGGCAGCAGTGTGCCTGGGTACCACCTAGGAGCCTGACTTGTGAGACCTTATGCTAGTGAAGCCGTGTGATTGCCTGGGCCATGAATCAAGCTGAAACCGCCATGCCCCAAACCAGCTACTAGACACCAATTCTCCCAAAAATCACAGCAGCAGGGTTGGAGTCTTCCTGATACCGCAAAATAATGTACAAGATGAGTTTTTTCTTCTATTCATAATCTGCTACCCGCTTTCATTAATCATAGGTATTACTGCTTCTGAAGATCTCCTACACCCAATCTTATAGCAAACAAAAGATAAGCAGAAAATATCTACATGCACCAAGCTGGGAGATACTCTGCAGCGCAAAGATAACACGGCAGTGCACACAGAGAAGTAGCTCTGGAAAATACTTAAAAAGCAAGAACAAAGTGATGATTTGAAACAATAGGCGTTGAAAAAACACACAAATATCACTCAACAACTAGAATCATGGAGCGTTTTTGCTGTGCTGCCTTTCCCACTAGCCATCTACATGCTAAGTAACCGAAGGGACAAGAACAACAAAGACGGATACAACGGAACCAAGCAAGCAAGCGGTAATGGCGCTGCTGGAAGAAGCAAGGACGCAGTTTGCTACCAGACCAAAGTTAATCCCTACAGAGAGAAAAATAACAAAAGGTGTGGAGATTTTGGTTTTTTCTTCCTGTAGAGCAAGGGGAAGGTTCAAGACAACCAGATTGGGGGTGCTCGTGAGGTGGAGAAAATAGCAAGATGAACCCTCCCCCCCCCCCCCCAAAACTCTTGCTCCCCACGGACGAATTGAACCCTAAGCAGACAGAACTCGGCGCAAACCAAATCGGAACCACGAGCAAAAAAACCCCAGCAGCACAAGCAAGAGCAGAATTCCCGCCTCGAACACCGAAATTCGAGCTCCACGTTGCGGGAATCGGCGCCCATCTGCCCCCAAAAAAAATTCCCCACACACAAAAATCCGACCAGAAATCCACAGCAAGAGCCGGCCGGAAGCGCATAAATCACTCGAGCTCCCCATCTCAATCCATCTAGCAATCAATCGCGCGCGAGAAGAAGATAATAGAGCAGAAAAATCTCACCTCGCTGGCTCGCTCGCCGCTGCTGCTTCACCTTCTCCTCGTGCTCCTTCTGCTGAATTATTTCTCTCCCTCTTTCTCTGCTTCTCCTTGCGCTTGTGCGTTGGTGTGCAGCCGAAGCCGTCCCCCGGGAGCGACCGCTTAAATGGATTCGCGGCGCCCGAGGCGGTGTTACCGGGCGCAGCCCGTGGGCCGGCCCGCTTTGACGGGCCCTCGCCGGTCGCCCGGGGCCCACCGGAGCGATCCCGGCCGTCGGGTCGCGCGGCGTGGGCGGAAATCTACACGCGTCGGGGCGCGACTGGGTGCGGTGGGGACGGGGCAACCGGGAGAGGAGGGGTCGGTCTCGTGGCTGCGTGCACCCCGCGAGTGTACACGCGCGACGGGTGAGGCGGGGTGGGGCCCCGCCAGCAGCCAGGCAGCTGTGGGGTCGGCTGAGGCTGGTTGTTCATCATTTCACACTAGTTGCATTATTTTCGGGAAAGTTTTTTGTAACATTATTTTTTTCTAGGATTATTGCTAAAATTGGTCCTATCATTCTCTCTTATTCTTCGCGAAAGGTATTGGCAAGCTCAAAGAATCTAGGGTAAGGCCTCTCAGGTCATTTTGAAAGAACACTGTGATTTTTTAAAACCAGTGCCAACAAGTTGTGCTATGTAAAATAAATTAAGGAGAAAAACTCAAAATATACTTTTATATTGGAGTTCTATGATCTTCATTGGAAGTATGGTGAGTTCCAATCCGATGGCTTGGCACCACCTTTTGTTGGTTTAGCCAATAGAGTTGTATTTAATTCATCTGTTCTTGATATATAACTTTTGTTGTGCATTTAGATATAAATAATATTTAGATATATGGTAAATATTATGTATATAGAAAAATCAAAATAATTTATAATTTAAAACGAAAAGGATATTATATTTCCATGATTTAATCTCTCATGGAGCCAAAATGATAAAACAATGGCCAAATTATCCGAATGAGCCTTAATTTTTTTAAATAAAAAAAACCCGTAGATGGTCTATCTCTTCTGTTCAAAAAAAATGGTCTATCTCCTATCTGTGGGCCCGAAGCGTAAGTGAGCCACTTTGCTCGCGTGTCCTGGGTGCCGCCGTTGGTATTGTGAAGATAGGGGCTGGACCTTTCCAGATTAGCAACACTACACACGCTACCAGTAAATTCAACTGATATGTGGGTCCAAGCAACACCAGGGCCCACCTGTATGTGACTCACGATCGCAAGCGGGTACGATGGGAAGTCTATCGCCATTCCTCTTCCAGGGCCGACCACGCTGTTCATCGAGGATGAGCGGTTTTGCATTTTGCTCCGCGCACGCAGAAACGTGCACACGGCTAGCCTGACTCCCACATTCTTTAGAGCCTTCCTCTTTCTTGTTGTAGAAGGCGGTGGGGCCCAGCAGGCTGGTTGTGTTTGACTGGCTTGCATTGTTTTCTGCTAGGCTGGACTAGTGTAGTGTACGGTTTGCCTTGCAGCTGATTACTGTACCTTGCACGGTGTAGAAGCATGATTTGGATTGCCAGATAATACTTGACATGAAAAATAACCAGAGCAATCATAATCCGTATGATCATTGGGTTGGTGATATTCGGTGTGTTTCCATAGTTAATTGTAGAAAATGTTTCTTTGTTGTAATTTGCAAAATTGTTTAGGATTACAAATGTGCCAAATATTGGAGTACTTTCTAAAGGTAGGGTGGTTTTTAGATATTTTCTGTTAAATATATGCTTTGAGATAAAGAATAGTATGATATTTTGAAACTTCCTCTCTTTTTCTCTGGTTGTGTCTGTGTAATTAATAAACTACTTTCATATGAGAAATTCATGTGCATGTAATGCTCTCCGAAACTTCATCTTAAGATCAACACAGAGTGAAGTTCTTATTATCTAAGGTTCACTTTTTAAGTTGTTTTTTACTGATTAACCCAGTATGTCCAGAAAAAGAAAAGAAAACAAAATATGAGCCCTAGCTACTACTGTGATCCAGCAGTGTTCCAACTGCCCGATGTGTAGTAAGCCAAGGCATTCCCAGTGGCCCAGTAACAGTATTGCCAGTTACGTGTGGGTTTGCCCTTGGCCGGTGTATATCGCCTGGAAGCATTAGGCTGGACTAGTGTAGTGTACGGTTTTGCCTTCAGCTGATTACTGTAACCACTTGCATGGTGGAAGCATAATTCGGATTGCCATGAAAAATGACCAAAGCAGTTATAAACTGTATGATCACTGTGTTGATGACTAATCTGTGTGTTTTCATGAATAATTGTAGAAGATGTCTCTTTTGTGTAAACTGTCAGATTGTATATCCGTGTGCGCATGAATGTATTATATAATTTCCATCCGAAACTTCATGCATCTTGTTCTGACGAAAGACTAGATAGATAGAGTTGTTCTTAGTGCCGAACTGCCGAAGCAATATCTATCTAAACTTCACTTTTTAAGTCGTTTTTTCATTGATTAACACAACGTATGTCCAGAAAACCAAAAGGAGAAAAAAAGATGAGCCCTAGTAGTACCGTGACCCAGTATATTCCAGCTGCCTGTTGCGTTCGTGGGCAAGGCAAGCCAAGGCGTACGTCCCCGGTATCAGGTATTGACGATTACTTGTTGGTTTGCCATTTGGTTGTGTAAAAGCAGATACATCCTTCGCCTGGAAGCATTAGGCCGGTGACGAGGATGTTAGTCATAAGCCAGTCATCCCCGGCCCTGTGTGTGATGCACATGAGATTCTTCCTGAGGTCTGCTTCGAAAAGTCGGCCCAGCAGCTTAGATACACTGACCACCTCTAAACAATAAACATGGGGATGAAGGAATGGAAAGTCAAACGAGGGGCTTAAAAGCTAAATATGCTTGGAATACAGGGTTCTTAACCAGGTATGCAAGTTTTTTTTTTCTGTCTCATTGGATCCATCCCAACCTCACTCGTCTGAACTAGTTAATCCTTCTTTGCTAACTTTACATACGTAATAAATAAACTGTAGTGGTGACTCGGAACTAACTGGCTATGATATAACCACTTGCATTCCAACTCTGAACCCTATCAGGTATTTACCGATGCGTTGAAAGGTCGCTTTGACCTTCCCCTGGATTCTGCTGAGTCATACAATTGATCCATTTGCTCATCTTCTTTTTCTTAAAAAAATTAAGTTTGCTCAATTTCTTTACACTGAAGTCTTTCAGCTATCGTTTAAGTGAATCAAATCGAGCTGGACTCTACGAGTACTATATATGAAGCTTACTGAAAGTGCTGATTGTTTAGTGTGTATGACTTGTGATCCTGCATGCACGAGCAACAACCTGGACAGGAGTTGAAAATTGCAGCGACGACGCAGGCGTCTCCTAGCTACCGAAATTAACTTGCAAAATAAGACCATGCATTCAGTACACACGATTTCAATACATTGCGGCATATATTAATTAGATGGTATTTTTTTATCAGAATATATGAATAATGAATCAGCTCCCTCGCCATCACCAGTAGCTCGAACGTACACCCCTCTTTTCTTTTCTTCAGAGTTTAGACGACCCACAGCAGGTTGAAAAAAAATGGAAATCGATCATCAGTGCTAGTTGTTGTTGCCTGCATGCGACCAGTATGTATAATACACGTACACCGTACATACATACATATATATATATACACGTACGTACTCTTCATCATCAGTTTCTTTCGATCTCTTTTTTCCCTTGTTATCTCACCGTGCAAATACACGCATCAATCACCGGACTACGTACGGTTTGAAATTGTGTGCTGTTGGATCGATGAATCATCAACGACGACGATCACCTCCCCTTCATGTCGGCGAGCTGCTGGAACAGCTCCCCGGCGGCGGTGGTGGACGCGTCCGGGACCCCGCCGGCGGCGCTGCTGGACGGCACGACCGACCCGCCTCCGCCGCCGCCGTCGCCGCCGTCGGCGTCGTCCCCATCCTGCTGCGCTCCCTCCGGCGGGTTGGCGTCCTGCAGCTGCAGCGCGTACTCGAGGTTCCACAGCACGTCGCCCATGGAGATCCGGTCGCTGCCGAACTCGGCGAGGCACTTCTCCGCCGTCTCGGCGAACTTGTTGAGCGACTCCTGGTTGACCGTGCCGGCGAGCTTGGGGTCCATGATCTTCTCGATGAGCCCCTTCCTCTTCCACTGCATCCCCCACTCGGCCAGGCTCACCTGCTCCCTCGGCAGCTGCGGGTCGATCGGCGGCCGCGCGCACAGCGCCTCCAGCAGCACCACCCCGAAGGAGTAGACGTCCGACTTGTCGGTGAGCTGCTGGCACCGGAAGTACTCCGGGTCGAGGTAGCCGAAGCTGCCCTTGACGGCGGTGCTGACGTGGAGCTGGTTCATCCCGGGCCCGTCCTTGGAGAGCCCGAAGTCGGAGACCTTGGCGACGAAGTTGTCGTCGAGCAGGATGTTGGTGGTCTTGACGTCGCGGTGGATGATCCCCTGCGCCGTGCCGGTGTGGAGGTAGTGCAGGCCCCGGGCGGCGCCGATGCAGATCTCCAGCCGCTGCTTCCACGGCATCGCCGGCGTGCCCTCCTTGCCGTAGATGTGGTCCCGGAACACGCCGTTGTGCATGTACTCGTACACCAGGATCATCTCCTGGTTCTCGTCGCAGTAGCCGATGAGCGAGACCAGGTGCCGGTGCCGCAGCTTGGACAGCATCTGGATCTCCGTGTTGAACTCGTTGATCCCCTGCTCCGACTCCGCGCTGCCGCGCTTCACCGCCACCTTGGTGCCGTCGTCGATCTCGCCGACGTACACGTTGCCGAACCCTCCCACGCCGATGATGGCCTTCTCGTCGAAGTTCTGCGTCGCCGCCTGGATCTCGGCGAAGGAGAAGAACCGGCCGAGACCCATGGTGGAGGAGAAGGTGTGGCCGCTCTTGCTGGCGGCCGTGAAGGACTGGCCGGTGTGGATGGGGAGCAACCACGACGAGAAGCTGTTGCGCCGCTCCCAGTCCTGCGGCCGCTTGTACCACTTGACGACCATGGCGCCGAGCCCGGCGAACGCGCCGAACATCATGGCGAACCCCACCGCCGCCACCGCCTTCCGGCCGCCACTGCCGTCGTCGGCGCGGCGCCCGTCGACGCCGAACTCGCCGTCGAGCGCGCCCACGGAATTGCTCACCTTGAGCACCTCGATGCCGTTGAGCAGCGCGTCGATGCGCCCCGTGTCCTGCCCCATGGGGCCCACCTGGATGGTGAGCTTGTCCGTGGCCACCGACTGGTTCACCACGAAGTCCTTGTAGTAGGGCGCCGCGAGCTCGCCGCCGGTGACCGTGGAGAGGTCGAGCCCCGAGACGGCCTTGCGGCCGTTGAGGTAGACGTCGAAGTAGAGGTCGTTGGTGGCCTTGCTGACGATGTCGGCGAAGAAGAGGCGGACCAGGTAGCTGAAGGAGGCGTCCACGTCGACCTTCCACGTCAGGTTGAAGTTGGGGTTGCCGACGTCGGCGTCGGCCATCTTGGCGGCGCTGGCGTACACCGCCGCGGGGGCCACGAGCCTGGAGGTGCCGTCGGGGAACTTGATGGTGCTGACGGGGACGGACACGTCCTTGACGGCCTCTTTCGACTGCACGAAGGGCGCGTCGGTGTCCCACTGCCGGCCGAGCGTGTCGTTGGCGGCGCCGATGGCGGGGCCGCCGACGTTGAGGCGGTAGAGCACCTGGTAGGCGTCGTGGGCGAGGCCGGTGACCTCGCCCAAGGGAGCAATGGCGAGGGCGGAGTCGGTGATGAGCTCGTCGGGGGCGTTGACGACCTCGAGGCCGTTGACGAAGGCGGCGGAGCCCTGGAGCGGCTGGAACTTGACGGCGAGGTGGTTCTCGGTGGCGTTGACGAGGTACTCCTTCATGACGGGCTTGTCCTTGTCGGCGGTGAAGCTGTGGAGGAGGACGAAGTCGTCGGTGGCGACGCTGAAGGTGGCGCCGGCGAGGTCCACGTCGGAGCTCTTGAGCGGGAAGAGGTAGATGCGGATGAAGTGCCACCCGGGGACGGCGAGCGGGAAGCTGTAGGTGGCCTCCTCCTTGAAGACGCGCGCCGTGGAGTAGAGCGGCGAGGGCACGTCGGCCTTGTCGTCGGCGACGCGGATGGCGTCCTTGGCGGCGAGCAGGTGGTTGGCCTGCGCGTCGGTCTTGTAGGACTTGCCGCCGGCGGTGAGCGGCGCCGTGCCGCCGCAGTCGATGAGGAAGCTGTCCTTGGGGGTGAAGCTGGACGGCGTCGGCGGCGTCTGCGCGCCGCTCTCGGTCACGGGGCGGCCCTGCCCGGAGACCGCCGCCACCGCCGCCAGCAGCGCCAGCGGGAGCGCCCCGCGGCGCATCGTGGCCGGCGGGGGGTGGTGGACTGGTGGTGCTGGTTAATTAATTAATACACGTACGGGACCAGCAAGCAAGCGATCTACCGGAGCGCCGTCGCCGCCGGCGCAACGGGATCGATCGATGATGGCGGCCGGCCACCGGAGCTGATGGCGTAGGTGCTTTCAGGTAGGGGGAGGGAGGTGTTATTGGCGGGGCCCTCTCACCCTCTCTCTGGTTGGTGGGCCCAATCGGAGGGGAGGGGCGTGAAATGGCGGGTTATGGTGCCCGCCGGCGCGCCAAGTTTAAGCAGCCAGCCTCCACCCGCGCGCTATCTTTGGCCACCGGCGACCCGCGCGCTCCACCGCCGGCTGCGGCGTGTCAAACTGGGTGCTGCAATGCTATTATTGGATTGGATGGAGCCACAGCCGCATCGTTTCGTTTCCCTCCTGCTGCTGCCTCTGCCCCTCGACATTGGACGGTAGATGCATGGCTAGCTGCTACATTACACATTGCGACTTGCGTGCCATTCTTGGCTCTGGTTTGTGAGTGCTCAAATGATCACTGAAGTAGTAAAAAAAATGCTATTTGGAAATTATGTGAGATTTGATTTGAATACAAGTTTAGAACCCATATCCATGGCAGTTCAAATTATGCAGCTCTGGACATGCATGCTTGGAGATTGTTCGGAATTCATATACTACTCTGTTTCATATTTTTCTCTGGTTTGGCATTGCTCTGTTTGTCACTCAAGTAAAAAATCGCTGCTACGAAACATATTTTTCTGTGCCATCTTATCACCGTCTGTTTGAGATGAACCGCTGGTGTTAGGTTTTCACCGCCGGTTCTAAAGTTGGGACATCATGTGAGATTTTAGTAGAATATATGGCCATTGCAATTCTAAAATTGCTCGACGATTACAGTTATGAGTGCTTTTGTCGTACGAGGGGCTGAAGATACATCTCATAATCTAGTGAAATCAAAGCCCAGAGCACACAAATTTTCTTGGGTCTGATCAAAATCCAGTAGAGACGATAACCTTCTTCTGCCTAGTAATGGAAACAAGCTCTTCACGTTTAACCCTTGCTAAGGCACCTTCTCCCTCCACGTCCCAGCACCCGCACCGTGTTGCAGCTCCCATCATTGCAACATCATGCTCACTTGGTCACACTGACATTCCACCCCTTATTGGCCTATCCAACTGGCCTCACTCACCTCCCTCGTGCCCATTGCGCCACTGCTACTTCACCGTCCCACCCCTATGCTAGTCACCATCGCCGGGCCACCTGCCGACCCGCGCCACCTCATTGTCCCACTCCATGCCAAGCACCTCCATTGGGGCATCCTCCCACCAATGAGCTTCATAGGCTTATCTGGGCCAAAATCCCGATATTAACCTAATCTTCATCGGAGCCTAAATTTCCCGATCTCTTAAAACTAATCTCACCACAGACGGTAGGAAAGAAATCGCGATGTAGCTTTGGAAAATAAAAATTGAGTGTCAATTTCCTTCAAAACACTTAATTGATGTGTGTCCAAAATGGCCGTGAGATCAGGCTCCTCACATAGAATAGGCTCATGTACGCATAACACCTATCTTATACAGTTATATTTTAGTCCTTTGGCTCCCGTGTAAAAAGAAAAACTCAGAAGCGCAATGCTTGAAGCAGAAGTGGCCCTAGGCCTCTTGGATTAGCACTATGGGATGTGACGGTTTAAACGGTAAAGAAATAGGGTTTAGACAATCGAAATATTTTATCTTTTGAAATTTCAAATACACACTTGAACTCCTGGCCCCGCCTCTGATTTGGACCATGAGAATTATAAGCTGGCCATTGGCCAACATCAGTCAGCAGTCACCACTATAGGATATATTGGTTTGAAGGATTACACTTGCGCCCGGGACATATGCTCAAGTAATGTGGGCACGAAGTAATTTCCTTTTACATCTCTGAAAATGTAGCAAACCAACACTTCATCACACTGTCACACACACATCACACACACACCATAGTTCCACTCGTTGAGCTAATCTTAGGTCTTTATTGAAATTCCTTTCGAAAATGCAGACTCCACATGTACACGTACCCTTCACCGAGAGAAATCAAATCAATGGCGAAGGAAGCGTTCGAGGCCGACCTTGGCTCCGGTGTCCCTGAGGTCGGCCTGCACCTGCGCCCGGAACTCCGGGACGGTGAAGGGGCGGTACCTGACCGTCATATTGCGTCACCTCAATTCTTGGGGATTGAGCAAAGTATGTTCGGTACGGTACCAATCTTCTTGGAATGTCCTATACTTCATACGACATCAATCAATTGTGTTTAGGTCAGTCTCAGTGCAGGGTTTCATCATACGGTTACATAGACCAGAAACTAGATAACTGTGCCAGATGAGTTTTATGGTGATGAAACTCCTCTCACGTACCATGAAACTCTTCACTCCCACTCCTCAGCCACATCAGCACATTTAATGCCATGAAACCCGCACTGAGACTGGCCTTATAGGCGTAAGTCTTACTATTAAGTGATGCAAAACTTGCTAGTTTGCGACACATAAGTTCTCAACAAGATCTAAAACGGCTAAGAGACATGATAGCATAAGCAGCTCCACTATCACAACGTAGCGGTTACTGTGAAGTTACACAAAACCCAGGCCCATTCTCTCTTTGCTGGGGACGTTAACATTGGCAGCCACGATTAACAGAACACACGACCGAGTTCCCGTGCAGTAGCAATAGCCACTCCAACTTAAGCAGTTGCAGAATGTGAGAGAAGACACTGTTTACTACTGGTCTACTGTGCAGCACAGTAGCGGCACTGTTCACTGTGCCCTTGCTTGAACCAAAACCAATCATGTCTCACTTCTGCCTGCGCCCCTGCCTTGGATGATCGACTTTGGAGACAGCCAATCCTAGCATATCCAATTTCAAGGTATGACATCGGACATTGGTGCATTCGTAATCAGTCGTCTAGCTAGCTTTCAGATCTCTCCACAGGACCTCGATCAAATCGAATCAATGGCGAAGGAAGCGCTCGAGGCCGACCTTGGATCCGGTGGCCTTGATGTCGGCCTGCACCTGCTCCCGGAACTCGGCGTACGTGAACGGCCTGTACCTGCCTTCTCCGCCGCCGCCGCCGCCGCCGCCGGCGCAGGTGATGACGGCGTCGTCGCGCGGGAACGCGAAGTAACACAGCGACAGCCTCTCCGCGCCGCCGCGGCTCGCCGCCACCCGGTGCCGCACGCTGCCGTACGCGTCGCCGCTGATCGCCCGCGCCATGTCGCCCAGGTTCACCAGCAGCGTGTCTTCTTCTTCTCCGCCGACGCCGCCCGGCGCGACGTCGCGCCACGCGCCGTCGTGGAGCACCTGCAGGCCGCCGACGCCGTCCTGGTTGATGACGGAGAGCACGGTGCTGTCGGTGTGCGCCTCCATCCCGAGGTGCCCGGGCTCCGGGCACGGCGGGTAGCGGTACACCCGGAGGAACCCGTCGCGCTCGGCGAGGTACGCCGTCGCCTGGTCCGCGCCGAGCCCCAGCGCGGCGGCGACGGCGTCGAACAGCTTCCGCGCCACCCGCGCCATGTGCGCGCCGTACTCGCCGGCGAGGTCCTCGAGCGCGGCGAGGCCGGCAGGGGAGGCGGCGGCGGTGGGCCGGTGGTGGTGGGCCAGGTTGACGTGGAAGCCCTCGACCCAGTTGACGTCGCGGACGCGGAGCGAGGCGAGCGCCGGCGTGCCCCAGAAGTAGCCGGGCTGGGCCTGCTTGTCGCGGAACGGCGCCCGGCCCAGCAGGTCGCGGGCCAGCGCGAAGAGGCGCGCCGAGAGGGCGGCGGGGACCCCGTGGTTGGCGAGGCGGAAGACGCCGAGGCGCCGGCACGCCGCCGCCAGCGCCTCCCCCGGCGCCTCCAGGTCCACCGTCGGGAGCTCCAGCTCTCCTCCGTGCGCCACCTCCTCCTCCTCCTTCTGCCCGTGCTTCCCCTCCTCCTCCAGGAGAGGGAACGGCGGGCACGACGGATCCGCCATGGCCGCCGCCGCCGTTCTCGCTTCCGTCGACGATTCCGATCCCGCCGCCATCCCGATCACCCGCCTGGCTCGCCCCGGCTACCTCCAGGATTCAGTGGGGGTGAGAGGCTATCAGTATCAGCATCAGGTTACCTGTTGGAGCGGGGGCAGGTAGATCTGATCCTTATGCTGATGGATTCGTTTCCCTTGTCGTTGACTTGACTGCTCATGTCATGTCATCTCACGGGCGAGTGACGACAAGGATCAGCTGCCGGCTTGTCGTATTCTGCAGCTGCAAGTGCAGTGATGTGCACTCGCACCGTTCTTCAGAAAACGCATGGCCACTAAAACTTGTGATGCGCGTCAATGGGCTCAATGGATTTTGCAAATTGGAAATAGGAATGGCTTGACGGGCTGTAACTGTATACGCGAGCAGTTCAGCATCAAGGTTTCAGTTTTCAGGGGAAATCGACACGATACTTCTGACACTGAAGAGCATCAATCAGTTGGCACAAGGCAAATTAACATGTGAAAGAAGAGTGGTGAAAGTGTAAAACAAAGGGGAAACCAAATTACAGAAAAGCAAAATTATATATATATATATATATTTAGGTTCTATATATATATATAAGATCATTCAGTTGATCCATGCGTCTTCCTGATCGGTAACTTCTTCAGCATCCGACAGTGAACCACCTCCTGCTTGTCCTGCTGCGCTCCGCCTTCCTCTTCTCCTTCTGGCACGCACATTTCGCCTCCTTCAGGTTCTTCACCTTCAACGAGACAAATTCAGATTTTTTTAATAAACTTTGGCGAAAATATGTCTGGTTTTGGTTTTCACCTCGACCTGAATCAATGAGCAGAAAGCAATATGATTTTCTTAAAATTAGAAGAAACAATGTGGATGGGTACCTTATTCGGTGCGCTGGACTTGCTGCGGTGAAGCTGGCGCGCTCCCCTCTGCAGGATCTCCACGGCGCTCCAGCTCCCGTCCGCCGCCGCCACGGCGGCCCCTGGCTTGCCGGCGGGGGCGCACGTCGCCGCCGCCGGGTCCCTGCACGGCTCCATCATCATCGGCGCGGTGTCGGACCACGCGGCGGGGTCCTCGACCGGCGCGGACGAGGAGCTCCCCATCCCCAGCTGGGCGGCGCCGTAGCCCCCGGCGGCCTTGCCGACGTCGAGGTCGAGCTCGCAGCTGAGCTGCCTGATGCGCGACTCCAGCAGGTTGAGGCGGTCCATGAGCGTGCCTCGCACCTGCACGTGCTGCAGCGCCGACGGCAGTGACTTGGTGTGGTGGTGCTGCGGCGCGCGGCGCGCGGCGGCGATGTCGGCGGCGCCGTCGTCGGCCGGCGCCGGGCGGCGCTGCTCCTCCAGCTGCCTCAGCTGCACGCACAGATCACGCATATATATACATAATAAAGTGAGACAATTATTTATATTTATCTATCGTGAACGCGCAGCGAGCACGGCCGGCGGCGTACCCGGAGGTCGATCTGGTCGAGGCGGCCGAGGAGGCTGTCCGGCGGCGGGGGCGGCGGGGGCGGCGCCGGGAGGCCGTAGCCGCTGATGAGGACGCGGCGCTCGGAGCCCAGCAGCACGTCCGCCATGGCGGCTCTGCTAGGACACTGACACTCACTGCTGGTGGTGTTGATCGTGATCACTGATCGGTGGTGTGCTGCGGCGGGTACGAGTGGGAAGAAGAAGATGCAGCAATGGCGCGCCTGCCATCGTCGGTTATAAAGACATGGTGGTGAGCCGGGTCGTCAGAGATGATCCAGCCGGCGAGCATGCAGCGGCGACCGGCGGAGGAGGCGGCGGAGTGCGGACGTGCAACTCAACCCGGCATGATCGGAGCCAACAAGATCGGGTCGTAGACTAGGCCGAGTCCATGTTCACCCAACCATTTTTTTTTTGAGAAACCATGTTCACCCAACTAACATGTGGGCCTAAGGGGTATGGAATAGATGCGGCTTGGGCTCGGTTTCTGTCTGGTCCGGATAATAGAATCAGCTGGGCCCAGGATACATATGGGCCCTAGTTAGTAAATTGTAGACATCGGGCCCAATTTGAGAAATATGGACCATACTTTTTTCTGTAGGCCTAGAAAGGGTTCTCGTTTCCCTCCAAAAAAAAGAAGGAAAAGGTCCATCTTACCTCACTCATCTGTAACCGAAGTTCGGTTTAGCTCCCCCATTTTAAATACCGGGTAAGTGACCTCCCCCACCTTACAAAATCGGTCACATTTCCTCCTTCACTGGTTTTGGACCCCGGTTTTGACCGTTTGACTGCCACGTATGATACTGACAGGTGGGCCCGTGCCTGTGTCAAAACCGCCGACGCGCTCTCTCTCTCCTCCGGCTCCTTTTTCTCATCTCCTTCCTCTCTCTCCCGGTCGTAGCCCTGCGGCGGCGGAGACGGCGCCGGTGACCCGCCGCTCCGGTAGACCTTAGGGTTAATTGCGCCACGCCACCTTGGGGCCCGCGCGCACGTGAGCCCCTGCCTCTCTTTCTGCTCCTTCCGCCGCCACGCCGCCTCTCTAAGCTCGCGCATCGCGCCGCCGTGAGCCAAGCGTTGTCGCCGGCCTTCGTCACCTCGATTCACCGTCTCACCAGTCACCGGGCAAAGTTAAGGCCCCCAAGAGCTTCCGGACGTCAAGGCGCACCCCCGCCGCCCGTCTTTGTCGCTGTTCCGTCGTCGGACGAGCACCACCAAGAGGACCTTCCAAGGGCCGCCGCCGTCTTCGAATTCCAGCCGATGCCGTCGACTTCCCGCGCCGGTAAGGACACCCACGCGCTCCCCTGTGTCCCATCTATCGTTTGCGCCTATAGACTCAGCTTCCCATCCATCCAATCGCCGACGAGCCGAACCTCCAGTGCTGCCGTCGGCCATGAGAGCAAAGCCTCGAGCTTGTACAAAGAGAATGTGTGAGAGAGTGACGTGGGCCCACACGTCAGTATCCGACATGGCAGCGACGTGGCACCAGAACGGTCAAAATCGGGGTCCAAAACCAGTAAGGGAGGAAAGGTGACCAGTTTTGTAAGATGGGGGAGGTCACTTATCCGGTATTCAAAATGGGGGAGGCAAACCAAACTTCGGTTACAGATGAGGGAGGCTAGATGGACTTTTTCCAAAAAAGAAAGGGTTCTCGTGGGCTGATGTCAGGGGGTGTGTTTAGTTCCAAAAAGAGGAAGAGAAAGTTTGGTGAAAATGTCACATCGGGCACTGTAGCGCACTGTAGTACTTTTCGTTTGTTTGTGGTAAACATTGTCCTATCATGACCTAACTAGGGTCAAAAGATTCGTCTCGTCGAGTACATCAAAACCATATACTTAGTTTTTCTATTTATCCACATTTAGTGCTCCATGTATGAAGAGAGATTTGATATGATTTGATGTGATAGGTGAATAGTGAAGTTTGGAGAGAGAATTTTTGGAATCTGGTGGGAACTAAACAGGGCCAGCGTCGTAACTTCCTCTCACTTTTCTCTGGCCGTCTACGAGCACTACTGAGCCCACGTGAAGCGCAGCAGCTTACGGGTGAAGAAGGGGGCAGAAATTCCCACCCGACATGATTAACTTATAAAAATGCAAGACAAAAACTTAGGTGATAATAAAATGATTTTTTCTTGACTCGGCATGGTCTTCAAACTACACTTTGATTCTTAATTTCATTAATATACTACATACTTACTATACCAACAATGATTGTAGAAGTAAAATGATAACCAAGCACTTTGAAATGTGAATGTAAGGAACGATTTTCATAGAACATAATTTCATAATAAGAGATCACGAGGTTTGACCATTGGAAGTCTTTGAAACATTAGCGGGCCTTACAAAAGGAAATGGAGGGCCGAGATATTAACAACTACTACTTTTTTTTTCTTTTCTTTTTTTAGGAAAGGAGTAACTACTACTACGAACCAATGTTAGTTCTATAGTCATGCTCATGATCTATATGCTCTGAATTCTGATGTTATGATTTTTCTTTTGTTGGCGACCTGAAAATCTGTATTTGACAAATGTAGTTTCGCAAATCAGGTCACACAATCTTCGACCAGCTGTTGCGGCTTCTCCATTGTCCTCGAAAGGCCGAGCCCGCCCCAGGCATGGCTGATGGCTGATGAGTGAGGACCAGCTTGACGCACTGGAACGTGCAGCTTCCGGAAGTCAGAACCCGGATCATTGGCCTGGATGGAACGTGAGCATCTCCAAGGTCAAAAGCAACTAGACCACACACTGTGTGGATCACACAGCTCGGGATCGGATCCACAAGAACACAAATAAAGCGAGCTGTTTGCTGCTTGGGGCCTTTAGACCCTCTCCTCCGGCCACCTCTGACTGACTGACTCTGCACCGTGTCTCTGACCAGCCGCGTTAGAACAATCCCAACATGCACGCGGTTCAGATCCGGTGCCTGAAACTCGTGCTGCAGTTTACTAATTTGCTATCGTTTGATAAGCATGCATGGGGTGCTGACTGAAATCAATGCAAGTGATGGATCGAGGTCAACTGGCTTAACCTTTACCTTTTCACTAGTTGCACTTGGAAAAGGAAAGCTGCAACTATATTGAGATCGAGAGAGGTACAGAGAGAGAGACAGGAAGACTTTGCACAGCACTGCACAGTCCTCCACATGATCACTACTTGCTGTAACCACTGACCAGACGACGAGCTAATAATAACAAATGAGAAGCCGATGATCCAGCACATGGCTAGAACACTAAACTGATCCTATATAATCGGTCATCGATCCTCATGCCCTTAGTTATATGCACATGAATATGAAAATCAAATGCTGTAGATGGCATGAAGCCATGAGGAGCCAGACCGACCAGCTGCAAATGCTGCCAATTGCGAGCTGTAGTTAATTATGCATACAGTCTATGGGCTGCAACTGCAACGGCGCTTCCAAGCAGCATCAGCAGCAGCAACTGAACTGTGCCAATGATTGATTGCAAACATACATATAATTCCATGCCAACTGCCTCATGACGGATGGAAGAAGATGGAGCTACCAAACCCTTCCTCCGATCCCTGCAGTAGGTTTATTACGTACGTGTCGATCGTCGGTTAAATCCCTATGCTTTATTATGCAGCAAGACGGACAAATAATCCTTGGTCAGTCTGGCCATGATGACACGGGAACCGACACTCGTGTCTTTCGGGCGGTCAATTCAAAGCTCGACCTCAATCTCCGTCAGAGGGATCACACTTGATCTTGCTGGATTTTAATCAAGGATTAGGAGAGATATCATGTTCGTTCGTCAGTACTTGAGAGTAGTAGCATGTAGGAGATGCGAAATGATGGTTCTGCTTTTGTGCATTTCCTTGTCCTCCGGCATTGAGGAGTAGCTCTAGCCAGGGGCATCCAGTCTATCTGTCCTGCTGCCCTAATAAGCATAAGCCATCGTATCGGATTCCCTTCTATGGCATGGAAAGGTAAAGGCCGCATGCATGGACGACCTATACATATTAGTGCGTAGTATGTTCTAGTATTGAGAAAGTTAGTTGATGCTACCAAAACAATGCAAGTTCGATGAGACGACGATAGTTGTAGATCGATCGACTTGTATGTAGCTATGAACAGGGCGCGCAAGACAATCCATCAATCAATCTTGTACTAGCTAGCTCGCAGCAGGCAAAATCTACTAGATTGTACATAGGCCTAGGCTGCAGAAGATGAATCCAATGCATTGCACATTTGCAGTACTTGTGAGCCAACGAGACGACGCGGAGGGATTAGGTGAGCGGATGCCGTCGCGGCGCCTGTGTCTGTATGTACGTGTGCTAGGTTGCTGGTAGCTGAGGGTAACTCGGCACCTGCCTGCCCGCTCCCCATGAACCATATCTCCTCCAGAATCGTGATCACCTCCTCGATCAGCCTCAAGGCCGGGCAGCAGCAATTCACATTCACCCATGCACCCGGCCGTTCCTCCTGCATTCCTCCCGTGCTGTTTGGTTGGGTTGGGCGAGTGACAGGTGGCATGCATGGGGTGGGCAATGGCACATTGGCATTGGGATGGGGTGACAGAGCAGACTGACAGGGAGGCGGCACCTGCTTCTTTCAGGCCGGTTGCCATCGCTGATCGAGCTGCTGCTGCTGCTGCTGCGTGCTGATTCCCACACCACTCCAATTCCCCGCCCGGCCGTCGCCATCAGATAATGCCTGTGGCATGTTTGGGTTTGGGCATCAATTGCAATTGCAATGCAACGCAACTCCGCAAAGCTCGTTGCAACGCCTCCGTCCTTGTCTTTTCCTGCAGGCGGGGGCGCTGACATGACTCCCCAACCATATGCTATTGCTATCGCATCGGCGATTCGGCGCTCGAGCTGGCATGGCGTCCGGCCAATCCCAAACACTGCTGCAACGAATCAGCTTCTCTGGTTGATTTGATGTTAACATAATTAATGTACGTGCATCTATCTATCTACTGTATGTATACTCGTTGCTAATGCTACCGTCGGTCTCGGTCGGTGTTAAGCTACAAGGCCGCGAAGCAAGCAAGGGCATATGCCATGGTTGGGAGCTTTCATCCGAATTCGATCTGCTCGGAATCTCAGGCCGCATTGTTCGATCATTTTTTTGAACGGACGTCAAGACCTTTGCCAAAATTTTATTAGAAAGATGAAAAAGAGCCCGAACGAACAAAAACGAAAATCGGACTGCTACTGCAAATTCATCGATCTCTGCACTGCAGGCGATCGAAATCGAACGAGTGATTGATATATATTTCCATTCGCACCAACTGCACATGTGGTGCATTGCTGAGAACGAACCAACGAATTGACTGGATTTTCTTTTTGCTGTTTCTTCTCAGAGAAAAGAAAAGGAAAAACAAGGAAGAAAGAAGAACGCGTGGCTGGTTGGTCGTTTTGGAATCTGATCCCCGGCATTCGCGAGATTTCCAGTGAGCGGCCGGCGGCGAGGGTGGTAGGTTACAGCGTCTTTTTCGGCGGTCAACGCCGGCCAGCCGATGGAGGGGAGGGGGGCGGCGGCCAGCGTGGCATCAGACCCACGTGGGGACCGTGCGACACTCCTGACTGTCGGTGGAGCTCAGACTGTCAGCTTCTGCCGCCGCGCTTAACATTCAGCTAATTATTCAGCTAGTACCCCCCTTCGCAACACGCCAACTTGTGATAAAAATACAGTAGCAGCATGTTACTGTAACTTCGTTCAGATTCTCCATGAAAAAAAAAGAGAAGTTAACGATGGGCCGGGTTTACCTCGGGAGACGACTTGTCACCCACATGATCAGTTGCAGTTCAGTCCCCAAAAAAAAATCAGTTGCAGTTAACCACGGCTAATACTAATAAGCTCTGTGACTGTGAGTACTAGATTAGTATTTGACAGCATGGTGCGGACGTACAGTAGCGTACAACGGACTGTACATAAATGCTCCTGAGCCATTTCGCTGTTCAGGTCATGTTTAGATTTGCAGGAGCTGTCCCGGTAATGCTCCTGAGCAACCGTTTGATGCGGCAAGGAAGTATAAAAAGCTACTAACTCATGTGCTTCAAACAGACTACCCCATGTCTTTATACATTTATAAAAAAATAACTACATTTGTTAGGATCAATCTAAAATTATATGTGATGTTTTGGAACATTTTGATTCTCTTCCAGAACAAATATCCCTCAGACTTGAACATTTTTGTAAAAAACGGGTAAATAGAGCGGTTTCACACAAGTAGTATCCCTCGACCTAAAAATAGGAATTAGCGGTACAAAGTAATCTTGGTGGGTAAAACATCATGCATTAGGACTTGTCTGTAGTATCATATACATGTATACCAAAGGGGAGTAGTGTAGTGTCAGTGTGGCGGCCACTCGATGGTTACATTATTGGAGATTGACCCGGACGCTTTATAATTGCCTTTGCCATCTGATCTGATTACAACCCACTGTTTCACTTTCCGTGCCCTCACTGTTCACACCATGACCATCTACCACTACACCTGCATTTTTTTGCTCATTTCTTCCCTCATGAAAACGCCGCCGACGATTATTTCTCCATCACGTACGCAATCGTACCAGCACCAAACATTCCTGTTGCATGCCTCCCCTCATGAATCATCATGATACGCAATTACACATCCATTTTTAACTCCACTGTATACTATAACTTACTCCCTCTGGATCGAAATATTTATCGCCGTTGACTTTTTTCTACAACTTTGATCATTCGTCTTATTCAAAATATTATGCAAGTACCATCTATTTTGTTTGTCACATGCTTTACTATTGTAATTATTTTAAGCTTGACTTACCCTTTTGCATATTTATGATAATTTTTTGAATAAGACGAATGGTCAAAGTTGTAAGAAAAAATCAACGACGATAAATATTTCGATACAGAGGGAGTAATTATGTTCTTGATTTCTTGCCAGGCAATGCTTGAGCAGAAACGAAATTGTCAGTCGATATATAGGCCGAATTGATCCTGCAATTTTCGCTCATCTGCAGATCGAGTGGTGGTTAGACGACCTAGCCAACAAACCCAGCCAGATCATGCTCACGGCTCTGCCGGCGCCAATAATGCCCCCTGATTATTTCAGCAATTAATTGTTCAAAAAAAATTATTTCAGCAATTACCAGCATGTGCTGATGAACATTCCCCGCCACCTCATCAGCTGCTGAACACGAGCTCTCAACTACCTGCTGATGCAGCGGTAGTTTCTCCGTAACTGTTTTAAAAGCAGTAGTGGCCGTTGCATCATCTATCACGGGTAGCTTTTGTTCCGTTTTCTTGCAGATGTTTCACCAGCATGCAGGTGCCTGGAAATGAAATTCTATGGGCGATGGTTGGGACGTTTATGTCTCGACAGGCACAAGGCATCATCCGCGATTAGCAGATGAAAACACGTACAGAGGGAAAAGAAAAGAAAAGAAAAAGGTTATGATTACGAAACGCTGGCAATGGCAGCAGGAGCGGCCGACACTCCGCGATTCAACGTCCAACCAAACGAAAACGAGTCAAAGGCCCCGGACGCCCGCAGGATCCTTCTTTTTTATTTTTGTTTAATCAACCAAATTAATAAATGAATTCAGGCAGGTAGCATCAAGACAAGCACCGAAATCATGTATATATAAATTCAAAGAAAACAAACCAAACCAAAACAAAATTGGAAAACCAACAAATAGTTATTCCAGATGGCGCCATTAGCATCTAGCTAAGCAGTTAGTGCAGTGTCTGAATGATGGATCCTTCCTTCCTTTCTCCTTCTACAGTTGCATCAAAATTCATTTCAAGAAAAAAATAAAAAACAGTTGCAATCAGGGCAACAAGCTTTGTCATCATGGACGAAAGAAATACCACCAAGTTTATGTTACATACACCGAAATTAATTAGAAACGGTTTGGCGATTTAATTAAAATCGTCTTCCTCCTTTGGATGAGCAGAGGAGAGGCTGATAATAATGTAAGTATTTGCCATGTGGCCAGTGGCCGCTATTCTATTTGGCGTATATATTCCATTCCCCTTGTCCATGCGGTGGTCATCGACCTCGCCATTATTTGGGTTGGGTGCTCCTCTCCTCTTCTTCCTCGCTGTCCATCCATCCAACCATCCGTCTCCTTCCTCCCTCCTCCGATTCCGATCCCCTGCTGCCTTCATATTCGCTGCCCCTGAAGGTCTCCTGCTCCCTTGGCGCGCCATTGTTCGTTCGTTCTTGGCGCGCGCGCGCGAGGTCAAAGCTGCGGCTCGGCGCCCGAGCTTTACAGCTAGGATTAATTAGCAGCTTGGAAAGGGAGCAAGAGCAGCAGCAGGAGGAGACAGGATGCTGGGAGCGAGCCCCAAGGCGAGGAAAGGCGCGCCGGCAAAGCTGGGGTCGATGAAGGGGGCGCCGGCGGTGGCGGTGGCCCCGGCGGCGGCGGCGGGAGGAGCGAACGGCAAGGTGCCGGCGGAGGAGGTGTGGGAGGTGCGTCCCGGCGGGATGCTGGTGCAGAAACGCGGCGGCGGGGTCTCCGACGACGAGCCGTCGCCGAACGTGAAGCCGGTGCCCACCATCCGCGTCAAGGTCAAGCACGCCGGCGTCACGCACGAGATCTACATCAGCTCCGAGGCCTCCTTCGGTCAGCCGCCGCCGCCTTCCTCCCAATTCGATCCCGCCGGCCGGCGGCAATCGCCGGCCGGAGTTTGTTTGTATGTATCTGACTGGCGGCAACCGCCGAATGCAGGGGAGCTGAAGAAGCTGGTGGCGGCGAAGACGGGGCTGCACCCGGACGACCAGAAGGTGCTGTACAAGGACAAGGAGCGCGACTCCAAGGCCTTCCTCGACATGGCCGGCGTCAAGGACAGGTCCAAGCTCGCCGTCGTCGAGGACCCCGAGGCCAAGGCGCGGCGCCTCATCGAGGAGCGCCGCAACGGCCACCTCGAGAAGGCCGCCAGGGCCGTCGCCGCCGTCACCGCCGAGGTCGACAAGCTCGCCCCCAAGGTCCGCATTGCCTCCTCACTTCTCTCTCATCCCCATCCACCCCAAGATTCGATTGCAATTGCATCTTTTTCCGAGCCAATCGAGCGAGACAGGACAGAGCAGGGGAGTTGACTCTGAATCTCTATTGATTGGCTGCCATGGCTCGCAGGTGGCGGCGCTGGAGGCGTCGGTGCGCAAGGGGGAGAAGGTGGCGGAGAACGACGTGGTGCAGGTGACGGAGCTGCTCATGAACGAGCTCCTCAAGCTCGACGCGGTGGTCGCCGACGGCGATGTCAAGGCGCAGAGGCGGATGCAGGTGAGAATTCATCCATTCATTCAAACATTTGGGTCTCCGTTCTTGAATGGAATGAATGCGGCGGCGGCGGCTAATCGAATCGAATCCGATCGAATCGCCGTTTGCAGGTGAAGCGCGTGCAGAAGTACGTGGAGACGCTGGACGCGGTGGCGGCGAGGAACGCCGCCATCGTCCGCAAGTCCGGCGAGAAGGCCGCCGCCAAGCAGCCGGCGCCGTCGCCGAGGCAGCAGCAGCAACCAAGGCAGCCGGGTCAGCAGCAGCAGCCGGCGGCGGCGGGGCAGGCGCGGTGGGAGATGTTCGACCTGCTGTCGTCGCTGCCGTCGACATCGTCGGCGTCGTCGATGACCACGGTGAGCTCCACGGCGTCCTCCGGCGCGCTGCCGACGAACCGGCTGGACTGGATGCTCTTCTGACGCACCGACCGACCGATCACCAGCGCAAAAGGGGAAAAAGCGAGTGCAGATGCGATGCAATGCTTGTGTGCCAAGGATTGCACCCACCCGTGCCCGGCAAAATCTGATAGGATCAATCCATGAGCGACCGTGTCCTGATGCTTGCTGATTGAGGCGATGATTGCGTCGCATTGAATGGTACCAGTTGTAGTTCATCATGTGAGGAGGGAGGGATGCATGTGAGTTTTCTTCCTTTTTTTCTCTTCTTCTTCTTTGTTCACCAAATGTTTTTGAGATTCTTTGTGTGCATATTATTCAGAGAGAGATAAGAGAGGGATAAAAGAGAGGGAGAGAGTTGGTTAGTAGGGCAAGTGAAGTGTATTCAAACAGATTGGGAATAAGTCGAGTCAAACTTAAAAGGGTTCCAATTGGGTGTCTCAAATATGAAAGAAATGTAGCCATATGACTATGGGCTCATGTGAGCCATTATTACATACGTAGTACCAAAAATACCACGACATGGATTACACTGTTTGCCGAGAGTGATGAGAGATCGGGAGGGGACTGCCCACCGGTCAGTCGCTGGCCACTGGTAGGTGGTTGATGCAGAATTTTTTTCTCCTGTAAGAATATATAGATATACTATATACATATATATTAAAATTCTCTTTTCTAAAAAAATATATACATATATATATAATAAGATGTATGTAAGAGAAAAACAAGTTTATTTTGGTTGTCGTTGTTGGTGGTGGCCTTGGCCTGCTGCGGAGTTAGTTGGCGCCTATCTGTCAGGCTTGATTCCCCTGTGGTGAGAGAGAGAGAGAGAGATGAATAGTGAGTGGGCCGGGTTGGTGCGGCGTTGAATTTCTTTATTGCCGCCCGCGGTGCCATTGTTCGCGTTTAGGTGCCCCGTTGCGTCCATCCCAGCTGTTTGTTGTCTCGCTCGCTCACTTAAAGCAAAATCAGATGGAACGGGAGGACCAAACTGGGAAAAACAAAGAAACTGCAACCCGATGAATGAAAAAGGAAGAACCCCAATGCAACCACCAAGGGTTTGTTAATAAGAGATCGAGAAATTCGGGTGTGATGATGATGATTGATTGGCAGAGATTAGCAGGGCCGAGCGCGAGCAGCCCGGTGGCAGCGTGAGGACCGGAGGAATGAGAGAGGCCGGCTGCATCTGCATGTGTTTGTGTTGCGTGTCATGTGTGTGCAGCAGCCTACTACTACAGAATTATTTTGGTGGTTGCGTCTGTCTGTCGTGGGGGAAGGGATCCGAATCCGATGGATCACCTGGGCAGGGCTCCTCTAGCTGTATGGTGATCGACAAGCAAGTTAGGCGCGATGAGATGCCCCCCCTTCCCTGACTGTCACCCATTGTGATTTGTGAATCAATGGCAGTGTTTAGTTCCACAGACTTCCCAAACAAATCTCTCTCCTCATGCATGGAGCACTAAACGTGGATAAATAAAAAAACTAATTACATGGTTTTGATGTACACGACGAGACGAATCTTTTGAGCCTAGTTAGGTCACGATATGACAATGTTTACCACAAATAAATGAAAAGTGCTACAGTGCGCTACAGTGTCAGATGTGATATTTTCACCAAAAATTCTCTTCCTCTTTTTGGAACTAAACACACCAAATAATACAGACAGATAGACGGACAGAGCAGTGGCAGTGGAAGAGAGAGAGAGGAGCTGACAACAACTTTGCGAGGCCGGGCGCGGCTTTGCTCGTTTTGACATGCTGATTGCTGGGCTGGCATGCCTTGCTCTTGTGCAAGCTATCGTGGCCGGGTAGGCGTCCCTTTTGTGACGGGTCATACATACGTTGGTGCTGGACTGGACCATACATATTGTTCTGTGTTGTGTGGTAGCCTATATATATATTTGTTTTTAAAGAAAAGGCAGGAGCACTGCCATGTCATTTAAGAAGAGGGGCAATTGTACATAACGAGCAGAAGCTAACCCAACACCACACGATAAACACACGCCAACACAGCACTATGTATACAGACGGCGAATGAACCCGGCCGTGATACATATGATGCTCGGTTCTGCTCTACCTGCGGTCGCAGGAATAAATGGAATCCGGCGGTCCTGCTCCTACAACGGCAGAATTGCAGAAAGCAGGCGGCACGCCGGCGTTTTTGTGCTGGCGCACGCGCCTGACCAGCCCTACCCGTGCGGCGTGGGAGCAGCCGGCTATGGCGCGTGGCAGGGCCCGGACCCAGGCAGCCCAAAGCACTGGGCCCAGTGGGTGGGCCGTGGCGGCAACAGCGAAAACAGGCACGATGGGCCGGGCAGCTGCAACAGGCAGCCCAAGGCACGATAGGAGCCAGATTCCTTCGTCAAGGGCACGACACCGGGCGAGACAACAAAAACAGCAAGGGCGTACTACTGTACATTGGCGATCGAGTTCCAAGATGCCATGCTTCTCAAGCATCAACTTGGCATGCATTTGTAATAAGAATCATAATGTCACGCTTTGGGAGATCTATCCATGGACAGGGTTTACCAGTCAAGGGCCCATTTACTATAGAGCTAAAAGAGCTAAGGCCCACTCACTGATGCCAAGATGGGCCGTGGTCTTCCGCCGAAAGATGCATCAACTTGGCATTTGTCCGCATTCTCCCAGTCCGATGATGAGATTGCTATGTCATCAGGCCCGGGCCCCACAGAGCGGTTGCTTGAACGTCTGTGCGACGATCTCCACTATGCGAGCGACTTCTTGGATCGATCATCCTACGGGCACAATCAAACTAGCATACAACGCCTTTGCGGATTGAGAGTACTACTCTTTAGTTAGTACTACTAAAGTCTAGATGGCCGAACCAACCAATTACACACACATAAAAGAAGCTGCTAGTGCAGTGGCTTAGACATGTGTTATTGGAGCTACTGTATTTACAATTCATTCTAAAAGAATTTAATGTCTACATATAACCATAATATTTTTTTTCTATATGGATCATGACTTGTGTTTACACAATACAGTTACAGACCAACGCTAGACAAAAATGTTCTAACATCGCCCTATAACTAGAGTAAAGAAATACCTTTTTTTGTGGAAATTCCCAGGGCCTCCATTGCTAGGCCGTGTTATTATACATCTTACACGAAGAGGAAGCACACGTTTTGTAGCAGGTTTCCATGTGCACCTAATATTTTACCTGACCAATGGCAATGACTGTGTTTAATTCCAAAAAGTGAATGGAAAAGTTTGGTGAAAATGCCACATCCGACACCGTAGCACTTTTCGTTTGTTTGTGGTAAATATTGTCCTATCATAACCTAAGTAGGCTCAAAAGATTCGTCTCGTCGTGTACATCAAAATCATGTAATTAGTTTTTTTATTTACCCACGTTTAGTGCTCCATGCATGAGGAGAGAGATTTGATGTGACAGATGAACAGTGAAGTTTGAAAAGAGAATTTGGAGAAGTTTGGTGATGTGACGGGAACTAAACACAGCCAATACCTAGTGTATTTAAAAGGAGACGTGCTGAGGCGTACGGTCTTGTTGTACACATCCCTGTCCCAATCAACTGATCGCCCGCAACCCGAGTAGCAAGTCAGTCCGGCGCGCTGATTGATTCGTCGAATTCGCAAGCGCAGGTGAGATTTCCCCTCGATTGCTCGCAAGTTTGAGTTCCCCTCGCTCTATGGACTGATTTTCGTGGGGGATTGGGCGGATTCGATAGCGTTCTCGGGAGATTTTCGCTCCTTGTTTGCAGCGCCGAAATCTCGTTGGTTCGATTCGAGGATTCTGGTGCTGCTTGCGCTGCAGATTCGTTGGCTCGTCGTCCCGATTCGGTCGCTAGGGTTCTATCCACCAGCAGAACGAGCAGATTCGTTGGCCAGCAGAGTTTGGGGATCCTTGGAAGACCTCGAACTCGCCCGAATCCTTCGAAGTCCATGTTAACCACGCCGCTTCCGTCCTCCTCTTACTCATCCTCTCTCCAGTCTCCTCCACTCCCGCCGCTCCCTACGACCACGCCGCCGCTCGCTCCGGCCTCCAGCCAGTGCGCCGCCCCACTGGCCAAGCGCGGGCCACCCCCTCTGACCAGCCGCGCGCTGGCCCCTCCGCCCCGCAGCACCCCGCCCCCTCCGGCAAGCCGCAGGCCGCCGGCTCTAGTAAGCTGCGGACCGCTGCTCTGCCCAGCTGCACGTGCGTCAGCCTAACTGCCAGCGAGCCCTCCCGCTCAGGATTTGCATCGCAGGCTGCCAATATTGGTACGTGTACATCATAGTTCAAAATGGATTTGGATTTGCAATGATAGCATTTTAGAATAATAGATGCCAATATAGGGAACGGAAGAAATTTGAGGAGCCAGAGTTGGCTCATATGGCACTAAATAATTGTATTTTAATTGTAGTCAAAACTTGGTTTGCTCGTGCTTATACTATTCAGCATAGAAGTACTTATCACCAGCAGCTGTGTGATTCTTGTGAAAGGGTAGTACTCTGGATGGCGTTTGGGTTATACTATGTTTTTGAAGTACACATAGTATTTGGCTAACAGAGTCAGCAGTATATCGATTGCCAACAGTAAATTGCTTGAAGAAATGACACAAAGCTTTTGAAACAGAGGAAAAGAAGAAATAGTGTTACAATTTGTAGTTATTGCAGTGAGCTAAATTTGGTGATGCAGGCAAATTTATATCTGGCATTGATCCATTTTCCCCACTTCCAACCACATTCTTTGAATTTAAACATGACGCAATCTGTGAATTTGCTTGTGAATATTTTATTTCTGGGTTGACTCAGTTCTTTAAGCCCGGATTCATATGAACAACCTCGTTGCTGCACGAACTGATTTATCTGTGTGGTAGCCACACTCTGTGCAAATCTCAATGACATTTGTTCACTGTAACCAATATGGTGGATAGTTTATTGAGTGCCCACACTAGTTTCACTTTTAAGTTTCTCTGTGCTTCAAGTGCATGACTGCTCCTGTCAATGTGATGTCCTTCTATTCACTGCTATATATAGTTTTAACTCATCATCGTTTATGCAGTTACTGAAGATACAATATGAGTTCTCTGGATACCGTGAGAGGAGATCTTGCTCTGGTCATTTTGTACTTAAACAAGGCTGAAGCAAGGGATAAGATCTGCAGAGCGATACAATATGGATCGAAGTTTTTGAGTAATGGACAACCAGGGCCGGCACAGAATGTCGACAAGTCAACTAGTCTAGCTCGGAAAGTTTTCAGGCTTTTTAAGGTATTGTATTATTGTTTGCTTGTTACAGATTGTATATTGGAAGGGATCGTACTTGAATCTTGCATGACTTAATGACTTATGATTCTTTCTATCCTTTGTACAGTTTGTCAATGACCTGCATGCTCTAATTAGTCCTCCTGCCAAAGGAACTCCACTTCCACTGATCTTACTCGGAAAGGTATGCTGATTGCTGAAGCTGGAATTACATTCTTCATCTGAGGATGGTTTTGTTCTGAAGTTTCCTGATTGATTTTCTTCATGTATCTCCCAGTCAAAGAATGCGATGCTATCAACTTTCCTCTTCCTGGATCAAATTGTGTGGGCTGGTAGGACAGGAATATACAAGGTTTGGATATCCTTTCCATAGAGTTATTCCCTACATTTTCTGCTCGAAGAAGCAAGAAAAGAAATGAGACAGAATTGTTCCTGCTAATTTATCTGCTAAAGGAATCGCACACAACAACTAATACTGCTATTTACATGGCGACAAGTAAAAGGTTTTTAAGTAGTCCAAATGTTTCTGCAGAACAAGGAGCGAGCGGAATTCCTCAGCCGGATAGCATTCTATTGCTTCCTTGGTTCCAATACCTGTACAACCATTATCGAGGTATAGTTATTCTATATTGTCTGTTCTGAGTTTCTCTATTTGGCTTCGGACATAGATTTATTTTTACCCTGGGGGAATAACTCATTCCTAACCGTTTAGCTAGCTGAGCTCCAACGATTATCCAAGTCAATGAAGAAGCTAGAGAAGGAGCTTAAACACCAAGAGTTGTACAAGGTACCTCAACTTGACCAAAGAATAGTCCTAGACGAAACTACTGTTTTTCCATATTCTTCTTTGCCATTGAAATATTCAAATGTATGTCTATTGTAGAACGAGCAGTACCGGTTGAAGCTGCAGAAGTCGAACGAGCGGCTTCTGGCTCTGATCAAGTCCAGCCTCGACATAGTTATTGCCGTGGGGCTACTGCAGCTGGCTCCGAAGAAGGTGACCCCCCGCGTGACCGGGGCGTTTGGTTTCGCCAGCTCACTGATCGCTTGCTATCAGGTACCACCACCAAACACTTCCCCTGTTCCTCGTTCTCTGTCCAGAGCCACCGGAAAACCTGAAGCTTAATTTCATTTCCTTTTCTTTGTCCTTTACAGTTGCTTCCAAGCCCACCCAAGAGCAAGTGATCCAAAGGGCAGCTGGTGTGTATCGCCCGCCTACTGATGGCACCGTCGTCGTGAACAAAGGAATAATAAAAAAATCCGGGTGAAACAAGCTCTGCTCTCCCGTGTAGCACTAGCAAGCATATATGTAGCTGCACTGCCACGCAAAGCTGGCGTTTACCGCGGCGGTGGCCGTGCTTGTTTGGTAGACCATTTTTCTATTGATGGATGACTCGATTATTATCCTTTGTGGTTGATTATTATTATTGTACGATCCGGTTTGCAGCTTGAGGCTGACTTTGTCACGGAATAAGAAATGGGCGGACGGAGAGTAGCGGGGGGCTTGTACGTGGATGTAGGCTTGGGCCGTTGGGCGACAGGAAAGGTACGCTGGGCCGTGGTAGCAGGCCGGCCAATCAATCCTCTCCCCGTCACGTGTCAGGCCACGTGTCAGGCCGCCACTCCCAGGTCGAAGGGAGACCCCGCACGTGTCAGGTGCGCGCGCAAAAGCGACGGCGGCAAACCAAACCAGATGCGCGCGCCGCTGAACCAGTCCAGACGTGACGTGAGATCGATCGATCGAGCAGGAGGATGAAGGAAATTCTCTCTCTCGTGCGCTGCGGAGGCGGAGGACGCGTTTCCGCGGGCGGCGCCACATCCATCCTTCCCTGTCTGTCTCCGAGCTGGCAACGTCATGTGTGCACCCACCGCCTCCCTCACGTGCCCGGGGAGGCGGAGGAGGAAGGCCATGCGCACGCACGCTCGGCACAAGTTCCACCACGTCGCATCGGACGCGACTTCACTCCCCCTCGCGGATCTCAAAATTAATTACAAACTTGTATCAATAATTAAAATAATAAATTCTAATTTTATAGTGTAAATTTTGGTATTGTTAGATTTATAAAAAAATATTAGTTTATAATAATAAATAATATAACATAAGATAAATAAATGGTAACTTTTACTATTTTTTAACTTTTATACAAACCTTTTAAGTTATTTTGTGGCTAAATATATAATAATATAGCTGAGTAGCTGTAGTATGCCAAAAATATTAAACAGTTAAATTATACGCATACCCTCGGATAATGGGATAGGACCGGGTTAAGCCGCGACCCGTCGCGCAGTAGTTGAGCGCGCGACCCCATCTGCATTCTAAATCGTACACAATAACAACGGAGAGAGAGTGAAATTCTACTGGAACATTGTACAACGATACCTCCAAAAAGCAGCGGGAGGACAAATGCGTCACGTCAAGTTACCAGGCGTTTATAAACATTTGCACTTGCTTATATATCATTTTCAACAAATCATTTCTCCCACATACATGTTCCGATTTTTATTCTGTTTGCGGCGTTGTACTCCTTGTGACAAGACCTACCAAACAAGACCCACTTTGCATATATTTTCATGTTATTTTAGTTGTAGTGTCAACTTATGTGTTGTGATACTAACAACTTATATAGATATTGTGTATCAACCTATGTATATATTAGGTGTCAATTTATGTGTATCAATTTGTCCTGAGATTTTTATTTTATTTATGGTATTGAGTTTTTATGAGGTTATTTTATTTGTACCATCAACTTATATATAGTAGTACTAACAACTTTATAGATATTCCTTATCAAACTATGCTTATGAAAAATTGTTAGATGCCAAGTTATATGTATCAACTTTCCACAGAAACAATCTATTAACTTACCGAAGTACCGTGTTGCGTTATGTTCAAAAACTATTATCGACTTACACATAGTAACTGTCTTAATTTATATATCTGATAGTACCGTCAACTTGTATAGATATAAGTTAATACTGACAATTAGGTTCAATTAGTGTAAGTCGATAATAGTTTTTAAACATAAATTGATAAGTTATGATATAAGTTAGATGCAACTTATGTATAATTAGTGTGGCGACTTATATACTAACTCTTCGATCGTAAGTTTCTATATAAAATTGATAGAATAGCTATATATAAGTTGATGGTATGTATAAATATAATAAAAGATATAATATAAATATTATTTGATGTATTTGGTAAAGAGTATGATGGTGTGAATAGAATAAAAAATTACAAATAAAATACATGTTTAGTTCTGTAAGTAAGCATCTAACATGTAAAAAAAGTAGAAGTAACGGACTACATTAGCGGTAGCCCACCTAAATTTGTGCGCGTATGAAAGGCCAGCAGAAAAAATATAGAAGCAAAATCGGCCCAACTATCCAGAGAACAGACCACGCGAAGGGCTGCACGGGTCGCGCGCTCCCGCACGAGCGCGACTCCACGCGCCTTAGACTTAGCGATTTGGTTAACCCTCTCTGGAGGCCTAGAGTCCATTTGATTTCACACAGAACGGAAAAACTTACTGCCTCCCTCCGTTCCAGAAAAAAATACAATTATCACATCCTGAATAGTCAAACATTTTTAAATTTAACTAAATTTATATAAAAAGTTACTAATATTTATGAAATATCATTAGATTAATTATAAAATATATTTTTATGATTAATCTTATTTGAAGACATAAATATTAGTATTATTTTATATAAATTTAGTTAAAATTGAAATTGTGTGACCGCGGAGAAGAGAAGTACCGGTAAAGTTGCATTCTCTTGGGAGAGTACTACAGTAGTGACGTAATGTCAACGTTGGATTCAGTCCTCAAGCCTGAACGAAGGTGTCAGTCTGTCAGTCAAGACGGTAGCAGCAAGAGGTCTTGTAGTAGTACAGTACTCTCTTGTCCTTGAGCTCAGCCGCCCAAAAGCCAGTTCCTGTCGCCATCTCCACGCGGCCAGCTGCTCCCTCACTCCCATCCATCCCGCAGCTGCTTCCTTCCTTCTTCCCTTCCTCCTCGATCCGTCACTGCCATGGCGGGCTCCACCCCAACCCAACCCCCACAGCTTTGCTTACCCGCACCTCGTTAAGGAATTCATCCCCGATAGGACGCCATGCTCACGCCAACGCGTCTTCCCCGCCGCCTCACCACCGCCCCCCACGCTCTCTTCCCGGCGCCCCTCCTCCTCCAGCTCACCTCCATCTCCCGCCACGCGCCCCCTTCAAACTTCTCCTCCCTCCTCCCACCCCCTCACCAAATCCTATATATACCACCACCATGTTCCCACTCACCGAGCAGCATCACCCACAACCCCAGCCACATCGCCATCACCATTCCAGAGACCTCTCGATACACACACCCATCAATCAATCATCCATGGAGTACGTCGTCGACGTCGGCTACGACTACGACCAGGAGTCGCCGCCGCCGGAGGCCGCCGCCGGGGAGTACGCGACGGTGATGTCGGCGCCGCCCAAGCGGCCCGCGGGCCGGACCAAGTTCCGGGAGACCCGCCACCCGGTGTACCGCGGCGTGCGGCGGCGCGGGCCGGGGGGCCGCTGGGTCTGCGAGGTCCGGGAGCCCAACAAGAAGTCCCGCATCTGGCTGGGCACCTTCGCCACCGCCGAGGCCGCCGCGCGCGCGCACGACGTCGCCGCGCTCGCGCTCCGCGGCCGCGCCGCCTGCCTCAACTTCGCCGACTCGGCGCGCCTCCTCCGCGTCGACCCCGCCACGCTCGCCACCCCCGAGGACATCCGCCGCGCCGCCATCGAGCTCGCCGAGGCGTCATGCCACCAGGACGCCGCCGCCGCCGCAGCGGCCTCCTCGTCGTCGTCAGCGGCCGTCGACGCCGCCGCAGCGCCGATGGGGATGCACTACCAGCAGGACGCGCCGCCGTACGACTACGCGGCAATGTGCGGCAACATGGACTTCGACAACCCGTACTACTACGACGGGATGGGCGGCGGCGCCGTCGGCGGCGGCGATTGGACGCAGACCGCCGCCTGGCATATGGACGGGGACGACGACGGCAGCGGCGCGGCCGGCTGCGGCAGCGACATGACGCTGTGGAGCTACTGATCGAGAAGGGTATCTCGAGCTGGACAGATTCAGCTGTTACTCTAAAGTCTCAACGATAGTAGGAGATTGGAAGAGGAGAAGCTGAGTTGATAGGTTTTTTTTGGAAGGGATGTTCAATTTAAATTCAAAGTTTGTAAACGAGGAACGGCTTAAGGGCATGCAAAAAAGCAATTTTGCCGTTCTTCCTTTTGGGGGGAATAAAGAAAGAAAATCAACTCTGCCTAGAGTTATTTTTTGAAAGAAAAAAAAACAAGAGAACGCAGACAAAGAGTTATTAATTTTTCTTTTTCTTATTTTTAAAAAATTCTCCTCTATGTTTTCTCAAATAGCTGTAACAGTAACAGTGGTAAACTTCATGGGAGAACAGTGCCTGTGAAATTAGTACTAGGCAGGAATTGCAGGATTCCATCCATATTGCTTCATGAACGGCTGCAATTTAAGCTAGCCGTAGTTACTGAATTTTGCCTTGCCTGCCACAAATTATTAGTTGGAACCTGTCGATCATCCAGTCTTCTTATCACCTGACGAGCAAGGCACTTTTCAGTGAGGAAGAAATGGCAAATAGCTTTTCAAAATAATACTTTTAGCTTTATCAAAATCTTCGGCCCTCTTCTGTCCAGTCAATTAACGTACCTTGAAATACCATTTCAATTAGTTGATTAGGGTCAGTGGTACTCATTAGGTCAACATCTCACTCATTGGCTCAACAAAAATCTAGTAGTTTCTGAAGCTCGACACCTAGATTTTTTTTTGACAGTTTTAGGCAGGAGACAGCAGATGGTGAGATGGATGGTGACAGCCGATGTTCGCATCGCATCCTCCTTCTGGTAATCAGGTTCACCCATGCGGCTGATGAGATCAGCTGTCATTGGTTGATGACATATACAATCATATCGTATCGATCAAGTGTTAAGCAAGTGCATTCACGTGCCTGTGGCTTGTTAACCCCGGTGAAGCGAGAGGGACAACAAGATCTTATCGAAGGGCGGCGGAGATCCACGGCGCTCCGCCGCCCGGATCGAAGCCAGCCGGCACAAGTTCCGGTGCACGCGCCGCACGTGCGGCTTGTTGCGAGCTCAAGCTTAAAGATAAGTATACTTTGATCGGGGATCATGCGGGTGATTAGACGTGCCTAATCAACGACGGCTGCGTCAGAGGACGACGACGACGCCTGCTAATTTGGGATTAAAAAAATATGGGCCCGGCACCGTCCCTAGACCCTAGCGACGCGTTTGCAGCTGCGGACAAACTGTCAGTCACTCCATCCTCTGCTTCGGATTCGGTGAATCTTCAGGGCTTGCCGGCCGCCCGGCATGTGCCCGCCGCCGCTCACGTTGGGTCACCGTCACGGCCAAGTGGGCACCTCCGGGCCCACCTGCCTAATCTCAGCTGACTCTACCGTCGACGACTATCCTTAAAAAAACTCTGGGGAAATTTTGTCTCAACTGACAACTGGAGAGTTGAAGTTCAAAAAAAAAAAAAACAACTGGAGAGTTCCTATATTTCAGGTGCCTATTCGAAGCACAAGATGCTTAGTGGGACCCTCCGCATAAAACCACGGAGTGTACATGCATGAACTTGCACAGTTGCTGTACTACTACAGTTCATCCTGGCAGAGAGTGCGAGCAAAGACCTCACATGAGACAGGAAAAGACTCGATGGCCATTTTAGTCTTTTTTGCATCAGAAGTGCTCGGATCAAACTGATGAGCGTCAAATGCACCACATCGTCTGAAATGAAGGGCATAGGGAAGGATACAACACCACCAAGTACTGGTGACTTCAATCCAACATAAGGATGATCCGACTCTAATGCAACGCTGCTTTCCTCATGGGTCCTACATATAAATAATAGAACATCCAGGAAATCGCTGTCATGAAATGATAAATGGAACGGTCAGGAGAATGCTAATTCCCGTGCGGGGTGGATTAATCTATCCAGCGCTCAGAGAAACAGAGAGGGCGCAGGGCAAACCCCATCCCAAACTCTTCACATGCAAGGCTTCCTGGAGCCAAGTGCCTCTTTTGGTCATCCTCCATCAAATGCGACAGCAGCAGTCAGAATCCTCAACAAGTTTACCCTAAAAAGAGAGAATCGTCAACGAGTTGGAATTGTGCAACCATTAATCACTGCAAGTGTTTCGAGTTTGATTGGCAAGTCATTTGATGAATTCTTGAACATTATTTTCTTGTGATTTCAGCAGCTGCTAAGCATACCAGGCATGGCCTAACTATTCAGAGAGTAACACTTGACAAATCATTCTACTCCGAATTACAAAGTTTAGGTAAAAGAAGGGTTGCTGTTTTCCGGAAAGGAAAATTCTAAGAAGAGGCGTGTTTTCTTATATCACCATGAGTATATGAAATGCAAAAACGGGAACTTTCACTAACACTGTTATTAAGAGGCACAGGAGAAGCAAGGAAAATATTAAGAGGCACACAGATTAAAGAGGAAAGTAAGATCAACCAACAATACACTGCAAAATGAAACTATTGCTGTGAAACTTGAGGTCACAATTGAAGTCTTCATGATACAAAGTAACAAGCTCCTTGCGATCTTCACAATACAATATAACAATCATGGATTCACTACCAAAACTAGTGCCTCCATGCTCCATGCAAATTACATGAAATAACTATCACGTATTGTGATGCCCGAAAAAGTGGAAATATGCAACAAATTATGGAGTTGCAGTGTTGCACACACTGCAAAAGTGCGAAAGCACCAATGCTAGTTAATTTTCAGATTTCTGCAACCTAAGGATTCCAACTTTACGAGTCATAAGAGGATGCCTATTAATAAGACATACCCAGATAATACCACAAGAGATTCATGTTATAAAAATTCATCATTCCATCTGCAGCAAGTGTAGCATGATGTCTCAAGAATAAAGTCTGAATGTAAATACTGAGATCATAGTCTTAGGAGTCACTCTTAGCTCAAAATACAGAGTGCGAAAAGCACTAACCTCTCCAAGCAAAGAAGCAACTTGTTCGAGCTCATGTTCTTGCATGGCAATCGTACGTAGAGTACTCATAAATTCCTGAGGGAAAACAATTTTGTGGAGATATGATGGAACTTTGCGTTGACCGCTCCAACTATAACTAGAAAAAGGACTAGTCTTTTTCTTGTTATCCTTATCTTCACCGGAATGAATACCAAAAAATCCATTATCAAGCAAACTTCTGGGTAGAAGACATCTCAATTCGCCCTTCTGCAAATATAGAAGACAAACAAAGTGAAATTCATGATTGTAATGGATGCTTAGAGGGCTTGAACCAGTCATCGCAGTCATCATGATCTTGAGCCATTCTAAACAGGGACAATTTTGAAAATCTTGTACAAAATAACAATCAAAAGCAACTTGTAAGGTACGAGTGGCTAATAAGCACAAGCTACTTATTGCTAGTAGGTGGTACCCAATACCCTAGCATGTATGGCTAAGCGCCTAAGCCCCTCCAAACAGCAACAAAATATTATAGCAGAAGAAATGCGTAAATAGGGGAGAAAAAGGCTAATCACTTGGCAGTACCTGTATCTCCAGTAGCTTCATCTTAACATCAGCAGACTGGATCTGTCTAAGAGCTTCCACAGGATAATGAACCTGCAGTTAGAGCAAGTAGACCAGAGCTTGCTTTATTAGATACATCTTATGTAAGTATGCCACAAGAGGGACAATATTGAGTGTGAACTATCTGATCCTGTCAACACACGAAGCCTTTCAAACAGCCTATCCAATAACCATAAAGTTTCTAAGTAATATACACAAAGGATGAGAAAAGGACCTGCCATTCTATGAAATTTCAATTCCTTGATCTAGTAATCTACATAATTTTATGCCAAACATTTGCTCTCTTTTTTTATAAGTTATCAAGCATTTATTTGGTCAGTTCAATAGTTTAAATGTTTACATTAACACTACACACATGTCCTTCCAAGAAAGAGCTCTGGCCTTGTTTATTTGTTAGTCACAAAAGATCAATTACAAACATGCCCCATAAAATTATTATCTTTCAGCACATACATCATTGTGAGGGTTACCATGAGATAATCATCAGGATTGTTGTCAACCACAAATCCATAAAGGTAGAGTAGTTCCTGTAAGCACACAAAGTACAACATCTCATCAGTAAGGCTACACTAATTGTTGAACTGTTAAACGGGGAAGTGCACAAAAGAACCATCTTTTCATTTCCAATCATTATTATTGTGAAATATAGAGTAATGCTTTAGCATTTGCTAGAAGTAAATCCACAAGGAACTAAGGATTTGATAATCTTGTAGGGGCCTCTATAGTTCAACAAGAGACAATCAGACATGCATCACGGTGCCGTAATAGTATATTAGAAAAGGTGCGATAGAGAGCCTAAATAAGAATATGTAAGACAGAGACCACTCCAAGTCATACAATGGCAATGGCAAGTAGCATCAAATGGAAAACTAGTAAGAAGAACAAAACATTCGTGATAAACTAATAACACTAGATCCACACATATTTATGTGACTAGTACCTCATTTCCTTTGTTGCCATAATTTATGTAGATCTCTGCTCCAGCCTCAACAGAACTTTTGTCAGCTTGAGAAGAAATGAACACATACAGTTAATCACAATGAGAATCAATATCTTTTAGAAAGAAATATAAGCTTAAAGGAAAGCAACATGGTTCTTTTATCATATGCATAAGGGAAAAAAATTGCATCATAAAGTTACCAAGCATGAGGTACATTGAAGCAGGAACTCCGGTAGCATTTCCCACAGAATCAACTTCCCATGTTGCCAGTGCCTTTACATCTGGTGAATACAATCAAACGAGCTTAGAATAGGGAAAGACCGATGCTAGCCTAACAGATAAATACTAACTTTCTTTACAATTTATATAACTCCTTGCAAATACACCCACAGGCATTTCTTATCCAAAAACAGACTTATGAATCTCTGTCCTCTAAAATACCTTTGTTAGATCACATAGTTGAAGAATTCAGTTTAGAAATCTTACTATGATTGCAGAAATCAATTCCTGGGACAAGGCCCTCAACCCAAATTGACTCTGGATTGCTTGATTTAGAATTCTCATCAGCAATACTATCCTTAGATGTAATGTCAGTTTCCTGCCAAGAAAAACCAAGCATTTTGGTACAAGAACATTGTATACCAGAGCCTCAAGAAGTTTCTTGAACTATTGCTACATTAGGAAAAGTGCGCAAAAACACTTGAGCATACAGGTACAAGTATTATGATATCAGTCCTCCAAAATGGATTTAGAATAAAGATTTGTGTCCATGACACAATGTTGAAATTCAACTTCAAAACACTGCCACAATCCCAAGGCACATTTGATGGTGATCATAGTAGATCTGCCTACATTCGCGAAAAAAAAAAGATTTGCCTACATATCCAAGTGGGAAAGCCATTTTTGCCATGCCTTCAAAAGTTGATGTTATTTTCACTTGAAAATTGTGTTAATAAATCTGGTTTGAAACTTTATGTTCCTAAATACAAGTCATTCTACAATTTCAAGGTAATTGTCTTGACAACTGATTCCTTACAACCCCTTCCCTTTTACTGATTCATGTTTATTTCCAAGATTAATGGCTATTATCGACTATAACAAGATACTATCCCTACCAAACTAGTGAAAACTTTGAATAAGGATAACATAATCTTCTGCAGATGCGAGTCATTCAAACAAAAAAGAAATGACATGTGTCATTGTTGAACAATGGTAGAATGATGACATCTTAGAAACCAGTGTTACTCAGCAACATAGGTGTTTAGTTTTTCTCTTGCACACTTTCAGTACATTCTTTAGATACTATTTGTCCATTGTTTATCTGTAAAATTTTAATTACTTTCTTGAACAAATCAATAAAAAATAATAATCTCTCAGACGTAATCCCAATATCAGAGATAGCATAAGCTGCATTAATTTGCAGGTTAGTCTTCATAACATATCGAATTGGATGAGAAGTAAAATCACACATAACGAATAAATAACAAATAATTGTGAAGAACCTCAAAATTCCAAGCGTGCTAGGTTGGAAAGATTGAAATTGACCTGGTGGGCAGGGAGACTAGAATCACAAACATCATCATCAGTTGTGGTCTGTTGATCACCACAAGACCCCGGGAAAACATAAGAATGAGGCAATGGTATGTTCAGTGCTCGAGTCCAGAAGATTGAGTTTGCCCTGTCAATGGAGCGTATAGAATGAAAAAGAAGAAGTGGAGACAAGAAAACAGAGATGTCTACATGGCATTTTCACCAAGCTTCTGATTATGTACATTTGTGGAAAGAACTAGTCCTTGACACCATCACCTTTTTCAAGTACAGAATTGCAGATTCCCTAACATTGATCAAGTTTTAACCCTGACAATGGGAAAAGGAAGCAGGGTACTCATGCTAGATATTAAAACATGTTTTTGCATGACTAATATGGTAATACCTCATCTGGCTTGGACAGCTCATTCATGTAAGTAGCTATATTGAGTATCCAATTGCATGGTAGATTTTTTAAAAAAAAGATACAACAGTGCAGCTATGCAACACTACTAATTCTGGTGAAAAATATACCCCTATTATACTATTGTAACGGATGATAACTAATCTACTGTAAAAAACCATAATACCCACAGAAGATCCTTCTGTTTCTTCTATTGATTACAGTATTTGGGGATGTTGTGTTTCTCAGATTTATGTAGGTATGTCCAGCCCTCAGAGTGAAGGAGGTTCTCCAATCCCATATATTGTTTACACCATTATTATTAATACAGGGTTGTCCGCAGTCCGCATATTGGCATGATCAATCAAGATGGTAAAACGGAACAAGTGAAGCTTGTACTACACCGTTTCCATTTTTAGTGCAAATATTAATTATACTTACCAAAGGAAATCCTCAAATAGCACTTCAGTTGAGCTGCAAAACAGTTTTGATAGTGTTGGTATTAAATAAACATAAAGTTTCAAGCCAGATCAAAGGGAGTATATTTGTCAGCTAACATCTACAAGCAATGTAATGAACCATAGTTATAGGAGAGAAAGCAAAGAAGCACCAATTTACTTGAGGAAAGGGAGTAAATAGACAAAGAACAATCTAAACCTTCTTTTTTTTGCTTAATCGTAAAACAATCTGCCATCCCAAGTGATGAAACACAGTTTTGGGTAGCTTACTTGAGTAGATGGCAGAAGAGGAGTTATGTGGAATTAAGCTAATATTTATTTGCTTAATCATGATGCAACTTTCTGTCAGTTTTCAGGCTCCTAACAACTTAATTTAAAGAGACAAAGACAATGACCAGGCACCTATAAATAGATACTCATGCACCTAAAAGGCTGAATAACTGACAATTTCTAGAAACACCTAGCTGATAATTTGATGCCATGCAGAATTGATGCAATGGCTTGGCAGGTAGGCCCAAGCACCAATTCCTTGGCTGCATACGATAGGCCAGTATTTTCTCATAAGTGATGCGTCATACAGAATTAGAAGAATCACCATCACACACCAGTCAGAGCAAAATTCAAAATTCAGCATGAACACATAGGTGTGTCATTATCTGGGTGATGCTTAATTTGCGGATTGATGGGTCTAAAGTACATTTTGGAAATCATGAGAGATTCAATATGGTCATCAACATACATACAAATAACCTTGACAAAAGATCTGTTAGTGTAGCATGGGCAGATAAGGTAACTCCAGCAGTCCAGGTCAAGATGTACAAACTTAATATGCTTTCTATATAGGCAGGGGACCCTTACACAATAGTCTCCAAAAGTCAATAAACCATAACAGACTCAATACATACCTTACTGATTCATCGACATGTAAAAGCTCCTCAACAAGACCTTTAACCTTCTCGTCAAATGAGGATTGCAACGACTTCCTCTGAAACAATAATTTTCTCTTAACCACCCAATAGCCCCAAGTAGTCTAAACCAACCAACAGTGTCCAGATACAAACCTGGATGACCGTAGCACGGTACAGAGTTGTCCCTTCCAGTTCGGCAAGCTCCTCTTCGCTGAACCAGAGGGAGCTCCCGAAGGTGCTTGGAAGCATATCTAGATACCTACAGACACAGTGACCCAACAACATTTCAACCACGGCTCAGACAACTCAGAGGTGAAGGTGGGGGTGGAATTCGAGGTGCGGTCTTACGGCTTCCAGAGCGAGCCTGGGCGCCGCCGCTCGGCCATGAGGAAGAGCATGACGAGCAGACGATCATCGACGCCACCCTCCTCGAAGAGCGCGCGGCACCGCGGGCCGACGAGCGGGTCCTGCAGCACCCGCATCGGCGTGACGGCGAGGTCGAGCGGCACCACCAGAACCACCCCTGCCACCGGCGCAGCCAGCCGCGCGAACGTCAGCGCCCGGATGAAGGGAGAGGAGAGGAAGGGAGTGCTACCTTCGGTGGCGCCAGGCTCCGGGGCGGCCGTGGCGAAGACGCCGAAGCCCTTGCCGCCGTCGCAGGCGCGGATCGTGCAGCCGCGGAGGTCGGCGCCGTTGGCCTGCGGAGGGAAGGAGGGGTGGTCGGTGTTCAGGGTTTTGGGAGTAGGAGAGTTGGAGGGGAGGGGAGGGAGAGGGGGCTACCTGCAGCCATTGGAGGAAGGATTCGAGCTTGGCGTCGTCGGCGGCTGCGGCTGCCATGGCGGTGTTCGACGAATTGCGCGAATCAAGTGGAGGGAGCGCCGCCCGCGCCCGAAAACGAACTCCGTGTATATAGCGTGTAGTGCGAGAGTTTTCACGTCTTGAAGCTGCTTAACCAGGTGGTGAGTAGTGATTAATTTTTTTTTGCGAGTATATAGTAGTGATTAATTTTTAAACGAAACAAGCATAACCACTATTCGCAAAAGTTATAATCCCAAAGTTCAAATTGGTGTTTTTACATATTAGATTAGATATACAGCCACACCACTTGCAGTACTCGACAATGCTTAATGCACTACAATTTTCACTCTATATCAAGTCCAAATTACATCATCTACCTCTTTGAACATAGTCCATGCGGAACCAACTCCGGAAAGAACAAAACATGTTTGCTTCCATAAGAAAACGAAAGCGAAAACAAACAGTGACATGGAAAGAAATTGTTCTCCTTCTGCATCGAGTGTTGGGTTGGGATCAATGTAAGGAGCACCAGAGAGTAATATCCTTTTCTGAAATGAATAGCTTACAGAAGCGCCCACAACACAACGAAGAGGAGAAGATAATGTAGTACTGTAGCTGTGAACTTGTTTTATCCCGGGAACGAATCGTGCCAGGCAACGGAGCTACTTCTGCTTCCTTCTGGGCGGAGATTAAATATTGTGCAACCAGTTATCCAAAAAAAAAAACTGCAATCTCAACCTTGCTGTGAGGGGAAATGGATTAGCAGCCAAGCAAATGCAATGCAAGTTCCCCGTCTGTGAATCCCTCCAGCATCACATGAGAGGGCGAGGCCATTATCAGCCATTACCATCACTGCCATCAGAAAAAAAAAATTACTTTCCTACAGCCAGGTGCCTCTTTTGATCACCCCCATTGCAGCATGAATTCGACGAATCGGCAATACTTGGGTACCTCAAGCCAGTAAAAGTTCAGAATCATCATCAAGTTAGAGACGTTTTTTTTATATAAAATGGAATAAAACAGTTATCCCGACCTCGATCTGTATCCGTAGATACATGTAGCAGTTCCATGTCACAAAGTTGCTGCTACACGCTAAATGATCAAACACAATCACACCCATTTATATAAGTGTTCCAAATTTTATTCACGGTATCCTGCAGAAGCAACGAACATGATTCTCTGATAATTTTTTTTCTAATTGAAGATGGAGAAGATAATAGACAAGTGTGAACTTGCTGTGCCGGTAAACAATGGTTTTCGGCAAAGTGAGATTCCACTTCCTCCTGGGTAGAGATAAATAGTATAACCACAAACTAGCTGTTGGGGGAAAGGAATCATTGAATCAACAGTCCTGGTTGTGCAAGTTGGATACCTCCAGAGCCTAGAGAGAGCAAGGGCAAGCAAACCGATCAGGAACTCGAACTAACAGTCTCCCATTCAACCACCCAAGTGAATACGGAGTACTCCCTCCGTACTCGCAAAGGAAGTCGTTTAGGACAGTGACACGGTCTTCAAAACATAACTTTGACTTCTTATTTCTATAAAAATATTTATCGAAAAGTGATACTTGTATACTTTTGTGAAAGTATTTTTCAAAATAAATCTAGTCATATAACTTTTACAATTTCAAACTCAACAATTTAAAAGTTATTCATGATTTATGTTCCCAAAGTTTGACTCAAACCTTGTCCTAAACGACTTCCTTTGCGAGTACGGAGGGAGTATTTATCATCCCCATCAAATTGAGACAGCAGCATTCATTTGACGGTTCTGCAACACTTCAGTGCGGCAAGCCTGTAAAAGGTTAGGATCATCTAGAGACATAATTGCACTCGTATATCATTACTAGTGTTCTATGATTTATTCATGATCCGTTGCTAAATTCACGTGTGTTATTTTCATGTGAATTTTGGGTAACTTCTTGAGCAGAGTCTGCAACCGATGAGCTTCACAGCAAGTAGGGTCTGATTAACTTGTTTTCTCTGCATTGCAGAATTTCAGACAAGAAAGGTCAGTGTCTTTCCTAAGGGTTTCTTAAGAAGAGTTGAAATTTTTTGCATATCATCATAAGTATACAAAATGTGGGAGAAGACATTCACTAATCACTAGAATCATCATATGCATTGAAACATGTGGGCCAGCTTTCAGTAATCAGCTTTCAGAACAGTCGTTTTCAAAAGGCACACAGATAAAATGAGGGAGCCCATTTACAAACTAAAACGTCCATGATTTTTCCTCAAAGAAAAAAAAACACCCTTTAGTACCTAAGAACTTAAATGGACAATTTTGGAAAGATGAAATTAGTACAGCTTGTTAGCGTAAGTAGGAAATAAACCACACTGCAAATTGTGCGGTGAAAAAAAAAACTTTTGTGGTTGTAGATTGACTCAAAGTATCAAACCTCTGGGTTAGAAGCTTTACACTTCATGTGAATGCGATATTTTCCAGATTATTGGCACTAAACAGCAAGGGAGATGGCCCAACAGGCCGTTCTTTCAGTCCTGGAAAGGGGTGGTAGCATTGCAATTGATGAGGCCAAATACTTGCTGGATGTCTCTGACAAATTGAAGTCGGCCAAGAAACAACTTCAGAGAATGCAGGCCTTTCTCAAGGACCTGGATGACAAGATGCTGAAGGATGGCGCCATGGCCAGGAACCTGGTCTCTGACGTCAGAGGTGTTGCCTACGAGGTGGAGGACATAATTGATTCTGCCAACATCCTGAGGAGGCAGAGTGACCCCAAGACATCCATCACAGGGGCCACTTCCAAATATGCTTGCTTCCCCATCTATCTCTCTCGTCTCCACAATCTGGGAGAAGCATCATATTACTGCTACTGCAATTGCAGAACCGTGGGTTTACAGCACTGAAGATGAAGCCATCCATCATTGGCGATCAATTCACCCCGACTTTGATGATCAAGTAGATGTGATTGGATTCGATGACCAGATTACAAAGATAAAGGATGACTTGCTTGATGGAGGGAACAAGGACCTGACTGTTGTTTCTATCATTGGTCCTGGCGGGGCAGGGAAATCAACAATGGCCAAGAAGGTGTATGGTTTGGCTTCTGTAAAGGGACATTTTGAAGTTGATGCTTGGATAGTTGTGTCCCAGAGATTTGTACCTCGTGATCTCTTGAGACAGCTGGTTAAGGGTGCAAAGGCTATCACTGAAGGTGAAGCAACCGAGAAGATGACCATGCATGAGATGAAGAAGTTGCTCCGTGATTTCCTGCGAAGGCGAAGGTACTTGATAGTGTTGGATGATGTATGGAGCATTGCTGCCTGGGATATAATCAGAGATGCCTTTCCTAATGAGAAGAATGGCAGTAGAATCGTTTTAACCTCTCGGAATGCGGATGTTGCGCAGCACCCTGAAGCAAGGAAGAAACTGTACCAGCCGAAGCTCCTGAATGAAGGAGAAAGCACCCGGTTGCTTCTTACCAAGGCCCTCCCAGAATACAATTTGATTGGCAGCAATAACAGTTCTGCAGCTATGAGGCCAAACATGGAGGACCTGGAGGAGCTGGCCAAAGAACTTGCAGTGAAATGCCATGGCCTACCTCTTGCCATCATTGTCTTGGGGGGATACCTGTCGAAGAATATTGATGCAGATGCATGGAAGAGATTACGGAGTAATAGGTTTTGGCATGCTATGATTAGTACTGAAAAGGTAATCGGAGCCGTAATGGATCTCAGTTACTATGATATGCCTAGCCATCTGAGGTCATGCTTCATGTATACCACAGCCTTCCCAGAAGACTCCAGTATTGATGTGAGAGAGCTGACAAGTCTATGGATTGCAGAGGGTTTCATCCCGATGGTCAGAGGTCAGACCCGCGAGGAAGTAGCCATCAAGAACATTGCCGAGCTGGTGCAGCGATGCATGATTCAAGTGGAGAAGAGGGTGGACTCTGGAAGGATCACGGTGATTAAGTTGCACGACATCCTTCGCGACTGGGGGATCGGGCGAGCTCGAAGAGAAGGGCTCATGAAGGACTGTCATACTGCCGAGGACGCTGAGGCATCCTACTCAGAGGAGATGATGGAAGCTTACCGTATGGTTCTCCATGGTTATCTGTCAGAGGAAATTGTTGTCTATACAGACATCTTCGTACTTTGTTATACTTCATACCTGACCACAAGTATGGCACAGTGCGGAGGAGCAAATTTTCCCAGTGTTTTCCTCATCTACGTGTGCTTTACTTGCATGGCTTGTACAGGGACCACGTGTATCTTCCTAAGGAAATTGCCCAGATGAGGTATTTGAGGTATCTTGGCTTGGGAGGCAAGTCCTGGTATCAGCTCCCTTCCTCTGTTGGGGATCTCCTGAATCTCGAGACAGTGCATGCCACAGGACAAATAAAACATATCCCAAGCTCTTTGTGGAGGATCCCTGCATTGAGGCACGTGCATGTTTCTGATGCTATAGGCTGGTCATTGTCAGGAATCAATACAAAGTCCAAAATGAATGTGATGGTACTCTGTCCGGTTAGTATCTGGCACGGCCTTTTGTACAATGTGCGTCAGAAACTTAGGAATCAAATGGAAGCAACAAAACGGCAGATAGCAAAGAACAAGAACCCCAATGTCTCATGTTTCTTTGGGATGATGTATGCTCGAAGTCACATGCACATTGTGGGGAGCCGAAGGTACAGAGAGGGGCTCCACCGGAGCCTCAGCGATGACCTACCAGAATGCTTGTGGGAGATGGCGACACTGAAGATATGTTGCATCAATCTACTCAACAATAATGAGATGTTGGAGCTCGGGAGGATGACGACCCTCCATTCACTCCAGATAGGCGAGCAGTCATACACAGGGCCGATCATGACTTTTCCACATGGAAGCTTCCTACATCTTCAACAGTTGGTGCTCCACAGTCTTGCAGTGGAGGAATGGGAAATCGAGTCTGGATCCATGCCACGTCTTAAAGAGCTAAAACTTTGCAAGTGCCCCAATCTGAGTTACCTTCCTGAGGGGTTGTCCTTGCTCCCAGATCTAGTCAAGGTAGACCTCATTGCGATGCCTCCCAATTGCCAGCAAGGTATGGTTGCTGAGGGGCTGAAGGAGAAGGGCTGCATTGTCTTTATTTCATCCAATGAGAAAGATTTCAAGGATCTGGATAATATGTGAGTAAATTTCATCCTCACCTTGTTGGGAAAATGGGTCCATTTACTGCATACAGTACCTTGATCCCAATTTTGGCACAAAGTTGCCAAAGTGACTTTTGTTCATTTTGCTGGTTCTCTTTGCAGATACTCCTATTAACGACTTGCGGCTCTCTGAAATTCTGAGGTGCCACACAACACCGATATATCTCTTGGCGACTGTTGGGGTGTGTGTTCTTTTCATAAGAACTGTCAGTATGTAATGTGCAGTACCACCAAAGATACTTGGATATACATACACCTGTGTACTGTAAATATGTGATCGTGACATGTGTGGTGTTATGTAATGTACTAATGTCGAACATTTCAAGGAACTGTCGTCTTAAATAATAAGCAAAGGCTTACAGCATTCTACTTCTAGCACTGAAATTGCAAAGCTGACTATAACTGCTGGATTTCGCATTTGCAGCTACATAGAGCTATGCGCCATAAATTATTTCGCCATATAAATATATGATGTGAAACATGATTAGTTCATGCCATCTTCAACAGAATTAGCTGGTGGAAGCCAACAAATGGTGGCAACAGTAATCTTCGTTTCGCACTTCTTCAAGAAAAAGTACACTCACAGAGTCACAGGACGGTGGACGGGTGCTAAGTTGCTAACCTCCTCCTCGGTGGCCGCCGTCTCAGCGGCTATGGAGAAACCGCCGAAGCCCCTTTCCGGCCGCAGGACGGCAAGAGGCGCGGATCGTGCGGCTCCAGAGGTCGATCCGATTGCCCTGCCGCCCTGCGTGAATGAGGGATTTGGGGGTTAGGTTTTCGGGAGGATGGGATGGGAGAGAAGAGGAGGGGACGGGGAGGGAGATACCTGGGCGCCGCCATCGGACTATCGGAGTGGAGCCGCCGCCCGCAAGTCACGAACTAGGTCGTTGCCTCCTCCTCTAGAAAACCTGAAGAAAATCTCATGACCGGAGGTATTTTTGCAAGCGAATAGAGATCACTTCGTCCAGAGTTTCAGTGACACCGACAACAAGCAGGCAAGGACAAAAAAGAGAAGAGGAGGAAAAACATCTCATTCAGCATGACAGCATGCAAGCACATCATCACTCGTAATCTACTACTGTATTACTATAACAACATTATATATATCATCAGGGTCCAGGTTACATTCTCTACCACTGACTGTCACTCTCATCTCATCAACAACACTCACCTCACCGATCGCATTACAGGTAAGGCCGAAAGAACTATCGAGTGAACGAATGCTAGCACACGAGCGAGGCCCGGAGCGAGTGCGTCGTGGAGAAGTTGGTGCACGACGCCCACCGTATGACGGACTCCGCCACCGCCACGTCCAGGTGCTCCCGCTCGCCGGCGCCGATCGTGTGGTTCCGCCTGCTGTTGATGCCGACGCCCCGTGACGCGCTGCTTCCCCTCGCCGTCCTTGTGGTGGCCTCCACCGTCCTCGGAGACGAGGAAGGAGCAGCAGCCACCGTCGCATTCTCACCCGGTGACGCCGACGGCTCAGGCTCGCCGCAGTCTTGCGCGCAGAAGAAGGAGAAGCTCGGCATGGAAGCCACCGGCGTTGGGAACGCCACACCGCTGGGCTCGCAGGCCTCGCCGAACGAGAACCCAGAGGTAGAGCAAGAGGGGGCCATGTCGGCCACGAACGCCGAGAAGGAAGACCTGCAGGCGAACGTCGGCGAGCACACTTCGTCCTCCAACATGCCCTGGCAGGCAATGGGGCCGCCGGTGTTGAAGCTCACGTCCCTGCTCCGCGACGCCAGAGGCGTGGAGAAGGAGCACGAGCCGAGGTCCTCCCTCCAGAGGCCGATCTCGTGGCAATGGCTGCAGGAATCTTGCGATTGCTCCGCGTGTTCTTGCATCCACGAATGCTCTGCATGAGAAGATTTGTTTAGATAAGAGTCCACATGGTGAACAGATACTATAAAATGGGGAGAAGCCATCATTAACAACAGGCTGATCTGTGCAGGAATGATGCCATGACAGCCAACCAAACTGATTCCATGAAGGGTGGAAGAATGAATCAGCAAGCTTAAAGGTAAGGGGATTTAAAATCTCTGTACGGTGGTAGTGGATCTACCAGAACATGGCCCTACCACAAAATGGTGATTACTGCGATGACACTCATCCTGTTCCCAGCCTTGCAAGATTAAATTAGGAAAACCACCAGCTTGAGCTGGCGCTAGTTCACTGCTTAGCGGAGAAGCTACAATGCTATATTCAATTTGTAACGTAAATAAGGCAGAAATTGTTGAGGGGCTAAACAAGGATAGAGTTATTTTCGTTCATCTCTAAGGTCGACAGATCAATTGCCTGAATCTATAGCCAGGAATCATGACTCGAGATGAAGATATTAATGCGTGAGAAGGGCTGGTATTTAAAATTGGCAGTTTCGAAAACGGATGAATTCAAGTCTCACCTAGAACCTGATTGGCGGTTAGCCGTTGTCTAGGATCGCGCCGCAGCATCCCAGTGACCAGCTCCTTTGCCGAATCAGAAACCCTATCCCATGGATCAGAAGGGAACCGGAGCTCTGTCGATTTGATGCACTCAAAAATCTTCGACTTGGTTTTCCCCCAGAATGGCGGGATGCCGCTCAGGAGGATGTAAAGTATAACCCCGGCGCTCCACACGTCGGCAGCTTCATTGTATCCACCGGAAAGCACCTCCGGCGCGATGTAAAACGGGCTTCCTACCATGCCGCTCAAGCTTCGACCTGACAAAACACAGATTCTGATTTTAGCTCCCAATGACTAGCATTGACAAAGTGCCTCTTGCGTAGAATTGATTGGATATCAACTGTACCAGGCTGGATGTAGGTGGCGAGACCAAAGTCAGCAAGTTTGATCGGCGATGATGGCGACTTGCTGACCAGGAGGATGTTCTCCGGCTTGAGGTCCCGGTGCACGATCCCCTTGCTATGGCAATGGGCCACGACCTCCATGAGGTAGCGGAAGAGCACGGCGGCCTCGTGCTCCGAGAAGCAGCCGCGCTGCTCGAGGCGGTGGAAGAGCTCCCCGCCGGCGCAGAGCTCCATGACGAGGTGCACCGAGTCCTCGTCCTCGTACACCGCCTTGAGGTCAACGACGTTGGGGTGGCCCGACAGCCGCGCCATGACCTCGATCTCGAGCTTGACGCCCCTCACGTCGTCGGGGGACACGAGGCGGTCCTTGGCGATGGACTTGCAGGCGAGCGCCTCGCCGGTGACCAGGTCGGAGCAGGACCTGATGACGCCGAACTGGCCCCACCCGAGCTGGGGACCCAGCGCGTAGCGGTCCTCGAGGCACGAGAGGTGCGCCGCCTCCAGCAAGGCTCCGCGCAATCCCGGCGCCTTGTACGAGTTGTACTTGGCGTCGGCGCCGCCGCCGATGTAGCCGGCGGCGGCCATCGCGCTGAGGTCCCACACGCTGGAATCCGGAGACGGCGAAGCGAATCACCGCGCCGCAAGCGAGAGCGCTCCCGTGCGTGCTCCCGAATCTGGCGGCGGCCTCCTCAGTGCCCTCCCTCCACGGGCATTCCTCCGCGGTCGGCAGCCGAATCTGCGGCGACGAAAGCGAGAAAGGCAAGCAAGAGGAGAAAACGCAAAGCTTTAGCTCTCGTTCGCTGCCCCCAAAATCGCGGCTTTGTACACCGCAGAAAAATCTCTTCCGAACAAAAAAACCGAGAGAAACCCCGCGGGCTCGGGACGCGGGCTCCGACTCGGAATTCAAAATTCGCAGCACGGGGGAGCGCGCCGCCGCCCGCGAAACCCGGGCGGCCGGCGCGGCGGCGAGAGACCCCGACGGCCAACCACCCGAGCAAGCTCAGGCGGAGAGACCCCGCGCAGATCGAGCCGCGTCCCGCCCGTGTTGGGCTCAAAACCGCCGGAGAAACCGCGGTATCCGACCTCGAAGGAACAGGTATGGTGGGGGAGGGACTCACCCACGTGGCTGCGGCGGCGGCGGCCGAGCGGCGGCGGCGGCGGCGGGGTCAGCTCCGCCTAGCTCGCGGCATTCGGCCGCGCCGCGGGAGGAGGGGGAGAGCTTGAGGAGAGAGATTGGTCTGTTCCGTTGGTGGGGAGGCGCCCCCACTTTTTGATAGGGGCCAGTGGTGGTCGTGTTAGAAAGGGAGTCGAGTAATTAGCAGCGTGATTAGGGCGCTAATCATGTGGGTTAAGCTTTGTTTTTTCCATGGCTTACATTTTGCATTTGTTTATTTATTAGAGGTAAACTTGGAAGGTTGCTCTTGTCTAATTTTGTTATACCATAGTATATAATAATGTGATCTATTCGAAAGAAATGTTAATGTGTTTGTAGATAGAATGTGTAGGATTTGGGAGTAGATTAGGATGTAAGGAGGGGTTGAATTGTTCTGATGTGGTTGGTCGGGATGGATTTCAAATTAGGTGCAGTGGTTGGTTGGACTTTTGGACAGGGGGCAATGGGGCATACTTTGCTGGTTTTTAATATAATCCGTGTTTCTTCTTCTCTAAAAGTAAACTGTACATATCTTTCAAAAAAAAACTGTACATTTTTGGGATTTGGTGCCCCTGCCTGGCATCCAGTGATGTGGTGCAGACCGTACCGTTAGTTAAAAACGGCACATGCACGTCTGTGCCTCCTGTAGTCCTGTTCGGGTAAATTTTTTCTGATCCCCTGTTGCTTTCAGTCTGTTACTGTTGCTCTCGGCACACCTTGTTCTCAAGGCTGGAATTGATGCAAGTGTAGAAGAAGCATGTCCTAGTTTAGCAAGTGGTATGCCTAGTTTGTGCCGACTCATGAGTCATGAGCTGCGCCGCCTAAAAAAAGTCATGAGCTGCGCATTTATATTTGCTATGGCTGTGTTTAGTTCCACGGACTTTCCAAAAATTCTCTATCTAAAATTCACTATTCACCTATCACATTAAATCACATCATATCTCTCCTCATGCATGAAGCACTAAACGTGGGTAAATAAAAAAACTAATTACATGGTTTTGATGTACACGACGAGACGAATCTTTTGAGCCTAGTTAGGTCATGGTAGGACAATGTTTAGCACAAACAAACGAAAAGTGCTACATTGCGCTACAGTGTCCAATGTGACATTTTCATCAAATTTTCTCTTTATGTTTTTGGAACTAATCACACCCCGTGTTTTTAGCTTTTGTTCGTGTTATATCTTTATATGTGTAGGCTATGTGTTTTATTAGTTGATTCATAAGGCACAAAATTTATCCAATTATTAGGAATACTGTATGCTTCTTGTATGAGTTCTTGCCGGGACAATTACAACAAAAAAAAAGTTCCGAAATAGGATAGTGAGACACGCTCTATTTGACATATATGGTAGTGGTCAAAACAACGGTGGTTTCTTCGTAACGCACATAGAAATAACGACTTTCCAAATTTTCCACGGATAATGTATTAATAAGTTGTTTCTGAGACTGTTACGAGAAAGAAGAACCTCCGAAATGGGGGTGATGCACAACGTTTGAAAGGACCAACACTAGGCCTAGAGGGGGGGTGAATAGGCCTGTTTAAAAATTCCTGCAAAAATCCTCCGAAAACTGTCAGAAAGTCGAATGATCCGACACAGTCTCGGATCTTCCGGCCAGGAAGATCCGACACTGTACAGGATCTTCCGACTGGGACAGAAAACCGGAAGATCCGATGGAAAGCCGGATCTTCCGACAGGCAATTCAAGTAAACTTCGAGATTTGAAAACTAATGACCTTTTGACAATTCCACTTGAATACAAAGCTCACAAATAATGTAAGGAACTTTCTATATATGATCAATATCAGAGTAGAGCCACAAATAAGTAGATCGGGACAAATCAAGATATAGAAACAAAATGGACAAGAATGAAAGTGGAGACAAAGGATTTTCTACCGAAGTTCACTCCACAAAGGAGCTACGTCTCCGTTGAGATGCTCACAAAGGGCCGGGCTGTCACACTAACCCCAAGTCTCTCCCAATCAACCACAAAGGAGGATTGAGTTACTTACTATGTGCTCCCACGAAGAGAGAGGGTAATACAAACTTCCGGGACTCAAACCACAAGAGAATGGGAGTTCACCGGCACCTCTAACCGTCTAGGAGCAAGCTCCAAGAGTAACAAACGTGAATCGACGAATCTAAGTGCTTCAAGTGCTTGAGAGATGAACTAGTTGAGGGAGCTCAAGATGGCACTAGGTCTCACACCTCAAATCTTCTCTCTCACTCAAACCCTAGGTGAATCTTGGAAGAATCAAACCTTGGAAGGGAGTAGAGAGGTGGAGTGAATGCTCAAGTGGGAGTTTGTCTCGTGTTAGGTCAGAGTGAACAGCTACAGTGAATGAAAGGGGGTGAGGGGTATATATACCAACCCCCAAAATACGACCGTTATGTTCACTGCGAAGGGGTACCGGATCTTCCGACAATAGGTCGGATCTTCCGATAAGCGACAGAACCGAGTCAGAAAAACTCCAGTGAAGTTCCGGGGGCCGGATCTTCCGACCAGGTGTCGGATCTTCCGGGTGACCCCGGAACTTCCGGCCCAAAGAGATCTCAAGACAGAGCCAGCCGGAACTTGCAGTCAGATCATCCGGCCAGGGGCCGGAACATGTACTCAGGACACTTCCGAGGCTAAAAAACGGCCAAGTCATGTAAGTTCCGACCAGGGTCGGATCTTCCGGCCAGGAAAAATTCCAAGGCCGAGCGGCCCGGAACATCCGGTCGGATCTTCCGGCCTAAGATCCGGCCAAGCAGGAAAGGAGTTTGTGAAGTGTTTTTGTGGCTTTAAAGAATTTGTCATCTCAAGCAAAGCACTTTTAGCAACTGGAAATCATCAACTACGTCCCCCTTGATAGTACGGTGGTCCTATACTCAATTTCAAAAGGAAAATAGAATTTAAATTGCCAATTGAGTCTTCCACCATATCAAAAAGAATTGGGGTACTTCCTTTTGTGCTATCTTTCTCTTTATTTCATTTTATTCCTGCACAACTCAAGCACAACATCATATCCGAATTTCTATTGTCATTAATCACCAAAATAGATTAAATGCCTAGATGCACTTTCAATCTCCCCCTTTTTGGTGATTGATGACAATACAAATTTGGGTGCATAAAAGGAATAAAATACATGTAGTAGCTCCCCCTCAATTTGTGCATGGTGTGATAAAATCATCGTGATGCATATGACAAGATATTCACAACAATAAAGTGAGAAATAACATCACATCATCCATAAGCAATTCATAATAAAAGATAACGAGATCCACATCACACTAGCAATAACCAAATTAAAGTCTTACAAATAAAGTTCTCGCTTGGCACACCATCCATAACACAAATTCAAGTCTTACAAGTTCACAAGCTCACAAGAATAAAATAAAAGATAGATAAACGATAGATGGCATAAGGCCCAAATTCACTCCCCCTTTGTCATCAAAGACCAAAAAGGGAGCTACTCGTCCTCGTCGTCGTCGTCGTCATCATCATCACCATCATCATCTTCTTCTTCGTCCTCATCAATAGCGGGAGCCTTGCCCTTGCGACGCTCCTCATCCGTCTCGGGCTCACTGATGTATTCTTCTTCCTCTTCCTCAGATTCTTCAATATCAACCTCCTCTTCTTCTTCCTCTTCCTCTTCCTCAACAATATCCACTTCACCTTGTCCTTGGGAGTGAGAAGCACCAAAGACAAACTCTTGAGAATAATCCTCCCATGGATTTTCAAAAGAGGGTGGAGGAGTAACTTCCCGGAGTTGATGAACCGGAGAGTGTGGCATGTTTAACTTGTCAAGAAGCTCCTTATGGCGCTTATCCGCCATATATCTATCATGCTCAGCCCGCTTCTCTCGCTCATGGGATCTCTTAACTTCATGCTTGCACATGTTGAAGCAAGAGAACATGCCTTGAAGAAGGAAATCCAACTTGCTCATTTTTCCTTTGGGAGCAAATGAGGGGCCACTAGAGGAAGTTGGACCACTAGATGGAGGAGCTTGGGAAGATGAAGCACCTCGAGATGATGGAGTTGGAGCACCATGATAAGGCTTAGACTTGATCTTCAAAAGTTGAGAAATCTTGCCTTGAGGGGATTTATAAGCTGGATGGATCTTGTCAGTCAATATGTTTACCCCAGTGACATGTATAATCATGTGAAAGATGTATGGGGCATAGTGACATCCACTAGAGGCATCATGTGAGCAATAAATAATTTCATTCCAAATGAAATTAAAAACCTTGAACTTGGGCTTCCCGGGGGCCATCTGAAATAGCAGATTCTTGGCCCTCTTGGAGATGTTGTCCGCATCTCCTGCTCTTGGATACATGGTCCCTCTAAATAGTTGATTCAGCAATTTATAGAATGGAGAGAGTCCCTTGTACTTTCCAAAAACAACCTCACCATAAGCATGATCATACATGAAGGCTAGCTTGGTGTCATCCAAAATTCTCCCAAGATGAAGATCGATCTTGCTGCGATCATTGCTTGTGTGGGCATAGGCGGTCTCCTCAGCAAGCCCAAACAAACTAGCAAACTCATGCAAAGATATGGAAAGGCGTTTACCACATAGAGTCCAATGCATCTCATACCTCTCTTCATCTACCCAAAGAGTGGCATAGAACTGGGCGATAACTTCCTCATTATATGAGCACTCAAAGGCCATGATCTTGTCCAAGTCCATCTCCACACACCTCTTGTATACATCATCAACAACTGGCTTGAGTGGTGGTGGAAAGCTCTTCAGGTATTTCCAGTCGACCCAATACATGGGAGTGCAAATCCGGGTCATCTTCAAAATTACGGACTCATACCAGTCTGCCTGGTGTGCAACCCAAAACCTAGGATCCCCCCTGAATGACTTGTACTGAATGCTCCTGGGATCCTCATGTGTACTGAGTCTGAGTGGCTTCATGCTGTTCTGTGCCAACCTGAAGTTGACCACTGCATTGTCTTGTGCGTGTCTGAAGGGAATGGCAATGCTGATGAAGTTCTGAGCGAGAAAAGATATATCAATGTCGTCGTTGTACTGACTCCCCGGTCCTTCTCCTTGATTGGCCCTCTTAATTCTGGGGCGAGGAGGAATCTTGCGGCCCGGCACACTGGATTGGGCTCTTCCGCGAACAGAACGGGAAGTTGTTTCCTTCGATGTCCTCTTGCCCTTGCCAATTTCTCTAATCTCCCCATCTGAAGCAGTATCCGGGTCAGATGAAGAACCACTTGGAGGATGAAACGAACTCTTGGTGCGACCGGTACTTGGACGCACTGTCAAAGATGTGGTCTTTTTCTGTGTAACCTTTTCCTTAACCATCTGATAAGATAGGAGAGAACATGTATTTAGAGAGAGGATCAAAGATTTGCAACTAAGTAGACAGAATAGAACTCGACTCAGTCGGATCTTCCGGCCCTGAGTCGGAAGATCCGGGGGTCCGGATCTTCCGGCTCACCGTCGGATGATCTGACAGAGTCGGGTCAAACCCTAACTACTTAGGAACAGAAGATTTAGCCCACCAAACTTTGTGAAAACATAGGGAAGTGTTCTAGACATGTATATGAGATGATTTACCAAGGGAAAACAACTAGAACCTCCTACATTGATAGATCGGGCGATGGGGATTTTGAATCAATACCGTTGAGATTTCCCGCGAAAACTTCGGAAGATCCGATGGAGATTGAGTCTTGGAGAGTTGGGGAATCAAATGATGTCACTCGATGAAGAAATCCACGGTCCAATCTCCAAATCGCCGTATGGGGTCGAGAGAGAGGGAGCAAGGGGACGTTGGTGGATAAAGAGAGGAGGAATAGAAGGCAACGGTTCGGTCCAGATATATATATCGCGCACAGGCCGGAAGATCCGACGACGAGCCGGAAGATCCGACCGAGACAGAACCAGAGAGACCAGAGCGGATGTTCCGAGAGTTCCCAGGTCCGGAAGATCCGACAGAGAGTCGGAAGATCCGACCGGGTCGGAAGATCCGAAAATTCTTCGGAGAGAGCGATTTGAGACAGAGCCACCCGGAACTTCCAGGGGCAAGTTCCGGGGGTATGTCGGAAGATCCGGGGGTCCAGAAGAGATATGACATAAAGATGATTTTGCAAGATGAGATTTGATTGAAGATTTTGAGAGAGCTTGCATATGAACTAGTAAGATACTTGTCCCAAAGTTGATCAGCAACAAACAATCAACAAATTAACCATGATCAACTTGAGACAAGATGTGATCCAACGATCACAAGATCAATTATTTTGAAATACTCACACAAAACTAAGATAAAACAATTTTTCTCCTAGTCTAGGCATCAAACAATTGTGTATGCAACAAGTCAAGCCAAGTTACGAGAATCCAAAATATTTAGCTCACTCCTCAAGGAACAAAACCTTTGCTCATCGAGAGGCTTGGTGAAGATATCGGCTAATTGTTTTTCGGTTCCTACATGGCATATGGCGATATCTCCTTTGGCTTCATGATCTCTAAGGAAGTGGTGTCGAATGTCTATGTGCTTGGTTCTTGAGTGTTGAACGGGGTTGTTTGCAAGTTTTATGGCACTCTCATTGTCACACAAAAGTGGGATGTTTTTGAACTCACAACCAAAGTCCCTCAAGGTTTGCCTCATCCAAAGTAGTTGAGCACAACAAGCACCGGCTGCAACATACTCGGCCTCGGCGGTGGATAGCGCAACGGAATTTTGTTTCTTAGAGCTCCAAGACACCAAAGACCGACCAAGAAATTGGCAAGTCCCCGTTGTACTCTTTCGATCTACCTTGCAACCGGCATAATCCGAATCGGAGTAGCCAAGTAGATCAAAAGTGGAGCCCTTGGGATACCACAAGCCAAGGTTTGGAGTATGCACTAAATATCTAAAAATTCTCTTAACAGCCATTAGATGACATTCCTTAGGATTGGCTTGAAATCTTGCACACATGCACACACTAAGCATAATATCCGGCCTAGATGCACAAAGGTAAAGCAAGGAACCAATCATGGAGCGATATACCTTTTGATCGACGGATTTGCCTTCCTCATTTAGATCAAGATGACCATTCACCGGCATAGGGGTCTTGATTGGCTTAGCATTGGCCATGTCAAACTTTTTGAGCATATCACTTGTATATTTGGTTTGACATATGAACGTGCCATGCTTTAGTTGCTTGATTTGAAATCCGAGAAAGAATTTCAATTCCCCCATCATTGACATCTCAAATCTCTTGGTCATTATCCTACTATACTCTTCACAAAAAATTTCATTAGTAGAACCAAAGATTATATCATCAACATAAATTTGACAAACAAACAAATCTTTGTCTATTTTCCTAGTGAAGAGAGTAGAATCGGCTTTGCCCATTACAAAGCCATTCTTGAGAAGAAAATCCTTAAGGCATTCATACCATGCTCTAGGTGCTTGCTTAAGCCCATAGAGCGCCTTATGGAGTTTGTAGACATGGTCGGGGTGCTTGGGGTCTTCAAATCCCGGTGGTTGCTCCACATATACTAGCTCCCCGAGAGGCCCATTCAAAAATGCACTCTTCACATCCATTTGATACAACTTGAAGTTGTGATGAGATGCATAGGCCAAAAGGATACGAATTGACTCAAGCCTTGCCACCGGAGCATATGTCTCATCAAAATCAAGCCCTTCAATTTGAGTAAAGCCTTGAGCAACCAACCTAGCCTTGTTTCTTGTGACAATGCCATTTTCATCTTGTTTGTTCTGGAAAACCCACTTGGTGCCAATCACATTTTGATTGGGTCTTGGGACCAACTCCCATACTTCATTTCTTGAAAAGTTGTTCAACTCTTCTTGCATTGCAATAACCCAATCCGCATCTCCAAGAGCTTCTTCTACCTTGAGAGGTTCCAAAGAGGAGACAAACGAGTAAAATCCACAAAAATTTGCTAAACGTGAACGAGTGGTTACCCCTCTTTGGATGCTCCCTAGAATGTTGTCAACGGGATGATCCCGTTGAACACTTTGATGAACTCTTGGATGTGGGAATGTTGATTGACGTTGGATGGGTCCATCACCATCTTCTTCATGAGGTATCTCAACATCTTGAGCATCTTCACCTTGAGCTCCCCCTTGATCAATGCCTTGGTCATGATCGTCACCATGATCTTGGACTTGATCTTGTGATGAGCTTGGTGGTTCAACTCTTGTTGATGGTGACGGGTCGATGTTGAACATGATTTCCGGATCTTGATCTTGTTCTTCATCTTCATTTTGAGGCTCTTGGGGCTTCACTTCTCCTAAACTCAAGTTCTTGATAGCTTGATTTGGCGGGACTTCATCTACAAGGTCATTTATAACTTGCTCTACTTGAGAGCCGTTTGATTCATCAAATTTTACGTCTACCGTGATCTCAACACAACCGGTGGTTTTGTTGAAAACACGGTAGGCGTGTTCGTTAGTACCATAACCAAGTAGAAAGCCTTCATCAACCTTAGGTGCAAACTTTGAGCTTTTGGTTTTCTTGTTAAGAATGTAACATTTGCAACCAAAGACTCGAAAGTAGTGCACCTTTGGTTTGTTACCGGTTAGGATCTCGTATGGAGTCTTGTTCAAGTACTTTTGAAGATAGAGACGGTTAGTGGCATGGCAAGCCGTGCTAACCGCCTCGGCCCAAAAGTTATCCGGAGTCTTGTACTCATCAAGCATGGTCCGTGCCATCTCAATCAAAGTCCTATTCTTCCTCTCAACAATGCCATTTTGTTGAGGTGTGTATGGCGCGGAAAGCTCATGCTTGATTCCTTCTTCATCAAGAAACTCTTCAACATTTGTGTTCTTGAACTCCGTCCCATTGTCACTTCTTATATGCTTGATCTTCAACTCAAACTCATTTTGAGCTCTTCTAATGAATCTCTTGATGATTGTTTGAGCTTCACTCTTGTCTTGCAAAAAGAAGACCCATGTGAAACGGGAAAAGTCATCTACAATGACAAGTCCATACTTGTTCCCGCCAATGCTAACATAAGCAACCGGTCCAAATAAATCCATATGAAGTAACTTGAGTGGTCTTGAGCTAGTCAAAATGTTCTTGGGTGGATGTGGAGCGCCAACTTGCTTCCCGGCTTGACAAGCACTACATAATCTATCTTTCTCAAAAACAACGTTTGTTAGTCCTAGGATGTGTTCATCCTTTTGAAGTTTGGCCAAGTTCCTCATCCCAACATGAGCTAGCCGGCGATGCCAAAGCCAACCCAAGCTAGATTTTGCCACTAAACAAGTCTTCGGTTCCACTTTACTAGTTGTGAAATCAACTAAGTAAAGTTTTCCCTTGAGTCGACCCGTAAAAGCAATAGAGGAATCCTCCCTTCTTAGGATACTCACACCCTCGTTAGTAAAGAGACAATTGTAACCCTTCTCACAAAGTTGTGAGACGGACAACAAGTTGTATCCCAAAGAATCAACAAGATAAACATTTGAAAGAGATGAGTCTTGTGAAATAGCTACTTCACCTTGACCTATGACATCACCATGATTGTTGTCACCAAATGTGATCTTCTCAACGGGTGAGTCATATTCTTGTAGCTTCGCAAACATATTCCTTTCTCCGGTCATATGATTTGAACATCCACTATCCAATAACCACGAAGGTCCACCGGAGGAATATGCCTACAAAACAAGTTTTAGGCCTTGGACTTAGGTACCCAAAATTGATTGGGTCCTTGAGAGTTAGCTTTAGACATTTTAGGCACCCACACACTTCTCATCATTTTCCTAGCGTGAGCACCTATATACTTTACCGCCATCTTTCCATTTTGGTCCCAAGTGACCATGTAGTCGATGGAGTAGTTTGGTGATGGCTTGTGCTCAATGACCTTCTTTTCTTTCTTGGTCTTGATCTTGACATTTTGAGTGGATACCTTTTTCTTTGGCAAGGACTCCGTGGGTCTTACCACCCCATGAGCCGCATCCATTAGTTCACCTAGATAGGTCCCATTGGTGAACAATGTCACATCACGATCATTTACCCTTTTTGTGCCTTTTGCCTTTCCTCCTCGAGTGTATCCAAGCCCATCCTTGATAGTACCATATCTACCGGCTTTATATGCCGGGTGGGTTTCGAATACACTCTTGTTCTTACTTTGATCTTGGCCAATGGCATTGGTCAACTTTTGGATTTGAGCATCTTTAGCCTTGACTTTCTCTTCTAGCTTTGAAATGTTAGTTGCACAAGCATCCAAATCAATTTTATAACATCTTGAGCAACCTTCACTAGTAGAGCCACTTGAGTCAAGAGTTGTTTTGGAGTCGTTCTTGGCACTTTCCCAAAGTGAGCTAAAATTGGCTTCTAGATCTTTGTATTTGATCTCTAGGCTTGAATGCCTTTCTTGAAGCTCATTTTTAGCATTCTTTAGGTTAGTGAGAGAGTCATTTGTCAAAGACAAGTTCTTTGACATCCTCTCCCGTGAGTCATTGACTTGAGATAACTCACTAGCCAACTTCTCAACCTTGAGTTTCTCCTCAACTAGAGCCTCTTCTAGGACAAGGTTTCTCTCCTTCTCAAGGATGAGCAATTCTTCTTGCCTTTCGAGACTCTCTTCTCTTTTCCCAATTTTCTCTAGTAGTTTTTTAATAAATTTGTAACCGTCTTTACCAAACTTCTTTATCATGTTTTTCTCATATTCGGCTTCTTCATTATCTAGTTCATTTTCAATGTTACTAGATGATGATAGAGTGGATGGAGAAGGTGGTGTGGTGTCAAGTACCTTGGTCCCTTGAGCCATGAGGCACATGGGAGCTTCATCATCGCTCTCATCAATGTTGTTGAAGAGTCTTGAGGTTGATGTAGAAGCATGAATGGCACAAGTGGCCATTTCTTCATCACCGGAGTCGTCACTTGATGAATCCCAACCTTCACCAACATGAGCGCTTCCAAACCTTTTCTTGTACTCTCTACTCTTGTCCTTGTATTTCTTGTCTTTGACATCGGTCTTGTCCTTGAGCTTCTTGTTATCCTTGTCATTCTTCTTGTGGGGACAATCGGCAATGAAGTGACTTTTCTCCCCACACTCATAGCATCTTCGTTGAGAGAAGCTCTTCTTTTCACCTCTTGCCTTCATGAATCTCTTGAAGTTTCTAACCATCATAGCGGTTTCTTCATCGGTGCTCTCATGATCATTTGAATCTTCACTCTTTTTGGAAGTTGAGGTCTTCTCATTTGACTCAACCTTCTTGCTAGGTTCGGCCTTGAGAGCTATGGTCTTGACTTCGGTTTGTTGGATAGACCTTGTCACATCCAAGCTATTCATTTCATGATATTGCAACTTGTTGAATAGCTCCATAGGCACCATTGTCTTGAACTTGTCACTTTCTCTAATCATTGTGGCAAGCATTGGGTTCTTAGGTGCGTATGCTCTAAGCAATTTCTTTGTGACCTTGTTCTCGCCCCAATCATTGCTTCCAAGCATCCTAATTTCGGTGACTAGGAGCTTCAATCGATCATACATTTCTTGCAAGGACTCATCCCTCTTCATGACGAAAGCTTCTAGTTCTCCTTGTAGGAGATCCACCTTGCCTTCCTTGACTTCTTCCGATCCTTCATGAGCCATTCGAAGAGTGTCCCATAGCTCTTTGGCACTATCGATTCCTCTAATCTTGTTGTACTCATAAGTGCTTAGAGCACTCCTAAGCACGGTCACGGCTTGAGAGTTGCGGAAGATGTCGTATTCTTGTTCACGACTTGGCGTTGCACTCTTGTCAACACCTATTTTCACAATAGTCCAAAGAGATGGATGAAGACCATGCAAGTAAATTTTCATATCATCACTCCATCGGGCATAGTCAATCCCATTGAATTTGGGGACTTTGCCCATTGGAATGGATGAGAAATTAAGATTAGAAGGGTCAAAAGATTTGTTAGAAGAAGATGTCTCATATCGATAAGACACCGAGTGAAGTCCGTCGAGAGCGTCTCTTTCTCGTATCTTCTTCTTGAAAAGCTTTTGTGCCTCTCTTTCGGCCTTCTCCTTGATCTTCTTCCTTATCTTCTCCCTTCTTTGCTTTTTCTTTTCTTGTTCATCCAAGCTCTCATCAACATCGCTAATGTTGAATTCATCATCGCTTGAGCTTGACTCAACGGGCGTCGGAAGTTTATCTTTGTGGGCGGAAGCCATCTCGGATACATCTCCCATACCGGCCATAGTGTTTTCCCTTAGCGGTTAAGCCTAAACAAGGGATTAGGCTCTGATACCAATTGAAAGGACCAACACTAGGCCTAGAGGGGGGGGTGAATAGGCCTGTTTAAAAATTCCTGCAAAAATCCTCCGAAAACTGTCAGAAAGTCGGATGATCCGACACAGTCTCGGATCTTCCGGCCAGGAAGATCCGACACTGTACAGGATCTTCCGACTGGGACAGAAAACCGGAAGATCCGATGGAAAGCCGGATCTTCCGACAGGCAATTCAAGTAAACTTCGAGATTTGAAAACTAATGACCTTTTGACAATTCCACTTGAATACAAAGCTCACAAATAATGTAAGGAACTTTCTATATATGATCAATATCAGAGTAGAGCCACAAATAAGTAGATCGGGACAAATCAAGATATAGAAACAAAATGGACAAGAATGAAAGTGGAGACAAAGGATTTTCTACCGAAGTTCACTCCACAAAGGAGCTACGTCTCCGTTGAGATGCTCACAAAGGGCCGGGCTGTCACACTAACCCCAAGTCTCTCCCAATCAACCACAAAGGAGGATTGAGTTACTTACTATGTGCTCCCACGAAGAGAGAGGGTAATACAAACTTCCGGGACTCAAACCACAAGAGAATGGGAGTTCACCGGCACCTCTAACCGTCTAGGAGCAAGCTCCAAGAGTAACAAACGTGAATCGACGAATCCAAGTGCTTCAAGTGCTTGAGAGATGAACTAGTTGAGGGAGCTCAAGATGGCACTAGGTCTCACACCTCAAATCTTCTCTCTCACTCAAACCCTAGGTGAATCTTGGAAGAATCAAACCTTGGAAGGGAGTAGAGAGGTGGAGTGAATGCTGAAGTGGGAGTTTGTCTCGTGTTAGGTCAGAGTGAACAGCTACAGTGAATGAAAGGGGGTGAGGGGTATATATACCAACCCCCAAAATACGACCGTTATGTTCACTGCGAAGGGGTACCGGATCTTCCGACAATAGGTCGGATCTTCCGATAAGCGACAGAACCGAGTCAGAAAAACTCCAGTGAAGTTCCGGGGGCCGGATCTTCCGACCAGGTGTCGGATCTTCCGGGTGACCCCGGAACTTCCGGCCCAAAGAGATCTCAAGACAGAGCCAGCCGGAACTTGCAGTCGGATCATCCGGCCAGGGGCCGGAACATGTACTCAGGACACTTCCGAGGCTAAAAAAACGGCCAAGTCATGTAAGTTCCGACCAGGGTCGGATCTTCCGGCCAGGAAAAATTCCAAGGCCGAGCGGCCCGGAACATCCGGTCGGATCTTCCGGCCTAAGATCCGGCCAAGCAGGAAAGGAGTTTGTGAAGTGTTTTTGTGGCTTTAAAGAATTTGTCATCTCAAGCAAAGCACTTTTAGCAACTGGAAATCATCAACTACGTCCCCCTTGATAGTACGGTGGTCCTATACTCAATTTCAAAAGGAAAATAGAATTTAAATTGCCAATTGAGTCTTTCACCATATCAAAAAGAATTGGGGTACTTCCTTTTGTGCTATCTTTCTCTTTATTTCATTTTATTCCTGCACAACTCAAGCACAACATCATATCCGAATTTCTATTGCCATTAATCACCAAAATAGATTAAATGCCTAGATGCACTTTCAACGTTGAACTAAAAAAACTAAGTAAATAGGGCCCAACCTTTCTAATCATTCCATTTCATTTAGCTCCCCCACAACAATAATTCAAATGTAAAACTCATAGAGGAACACAAAGAAATGGGCCCAATCTCTCAAATTATATTATATACTAGCTTGGTTGGTGATGCAAGTGTGTTTGTATTTGATTTCCTGGTTGGTTAAGGATCCAGCACAACAAGTTGCCCCTCCTCACGCTCAAGCGGGCGCTTCAGACCAAACCGTGACGTTCATGAACTATGCTAATTAATTTCTCCGTGTCTTTGGCCTTTGTCGGCGTTATATTTCTATAATGCTAGGAGTCTCCTCCAGAATCTGTTTGACACAACCTTTTAAATTGTTGATCAGATACATGCATCCAATCTTTTCAACAATAACAACAACATGCAAAAAATATATTGTTGCTGAGCAACAAAGTTATGGCACGAAAGAGTTCCTGGCACAGAGGAAATTCCAAAGTTGAACCAAAAGAATTTCTTCTATAAAGTTTGCAAAGGGACTAAAAAACCGGACCCATAGTCTATTAAGCTATCAAATGCCAGCGTGTTTTTGCTGATAATTCGCATCACCTTTTTGGTTTGCTGAATTGGTTTAAGACGCTACCACGCTACAACTTGCTCCTCCGGTCCTCAAGTGGGTGGTGGTGGTGCTCCAGAGCCCAAACCAACCAGAACAATGGCGTCCCTGACCAAAAAAACGTCATGCATTGCCTTGCCACTTATCCTGTGGTTTGTCTCGTTCGGACGTGATGAGGAATGGAAAGGTGCCATGCCATGCCAATCTGTGGCCTGTGGGTGTCTGCCTGTTTGGTGATGCTTGGCACCAATCCGGGAAAGCAATCGAGTGGCAACCGGGAGGATCGGATCGGAGGCCCACCAACCAGACCACACAAACTCTGCTACTGTAGCGTTTGCTTCTGACGGCGGCGATCCAGAGACTGGCTGACATCATGATTTCTAAAATCTAAAGTATTTTTTTTCAAGTAAACTAGCTCTGGAACATCAACAAAAGTGGATGGTGTATGTGTAATGTGGCTGCTGTGGCCCTTTTTCTGTAGTTCTTTTTTGAAATATTATTTCTGGGTGGTGTAGTTACGTTGTTGCTGGCCAATAGTTATTATTATTAGGGGAAACATTAGTGGCAAACAATTGTACAGAGCTATGAGGTGATATCGTTATGTAAAAATGTTGGAAATGGTTGAGCTAAAGTGGTTATAGAGTACGTAGTGGACAAGGACAGGGCCGGTGCATCTTCTTACTAGATGCGCCCGTGATCATTTTGTTTCTTTTATTAGGAAAAAAAACTCAAAAAGAAGAAGCTCTCAGTGCACTAAGCACTTGTACTTTGTTCTTGGTGGCCTGCACGGAGAATAATTCGGGCGACGGCGATGATGGTGTCGTTGAGATCCTGGACGCGCCGGTTAGAGTTCAAAGTGGAGCAACTACTCCATTATGGGGGGTTTTAAATGGTTTATTATTTTGGAATATGTGTGGCGAGGAATCTTGGTGCCGGATGCCAGGGCGTGCTGGTGCAATGCACTGCAAATTTTGCATCAAGCACCTGAGGCACACAAGTTTCTCCCGGCATCTTTTCTTATAGAAAAAGAAAAGGAATTGTGTGCATATCTAGAAAGCTTTTCATCCGCATAGAGAAAAATGGCATGGCATGGATGAGGGTGACCCGAACTACTACCTCCAGTTTTCTATATATGACGTTCGGACATTATCACTAGTTCATTTTTGAACTAATCAAGCTGTCCTAACGACATATATACAAAACCGGAGGGAGTATTAGCCAATGACCTTGAAATATAGTCAAGAGCATGACCACGAGACTGGACACCGACCGGATTCGCCACTACTTCTACTTGAGTCGTCGTCAAAGTCATTTGTGCTTAGAGTCAATTATGTATTTATGCTTAAGGTAGGTACTATTCGCCCTTGTATATTAGAGAAAGCATATAACCTCAGACCGTAATCGGATACAGACACAAAAAGTACCATTGGAGCTCAAAATTTCAGCATACGGAGTACTCCGTACACTCCGATCCTCAGAAGATCCAAGGAATCCACGCAAGCTCCAGCGAATCCCACACACTCGCGCTTCCGCCACACCCTCGACCCACCACTCACCGGCCGCCACGTGGGACGTGCAGCACACTAGCTGTCTCCCCCGTGCACCAAGGCGAGCGACGGACATAAACAAATGATGAAATCCCGTGGACGGACAGGGCGCGAGGCGGCGCTAACGGTAAGCCGAAGCCAATGCCATGTGGGCCTCCGCTCGGCACGTGGTGGGCCCGTCCTGCCTTTTGAGAGAGAGAGAGAGAGAGAATGTCAACGGGAGCTGTTGGGTTTGGGGTGCGGTAAATGATTGATGATCACGGCCGTCGGCGGTGAGTGGGTGTCATGTTGACCTAGCTGAGCCGGTGGGGTTAGTTGACCTCTTTTTGAAGAGTCTGTTAGGCTGAATAGTATTACGTGAGAGAAAATAAGCCGAAACAAGCTAGCCGAGCAATGTTCACCTTACCAGCCGAACAAGCCCTAACTTCAAAAAGTGACGGAGCTGTTGTTTATCGAACCACGAGCCGTTGACATTTACAGTACTCCACTAGTGTGTCTCCGTTTTTTGGGCACGTGCATTTACCTAATTACCTGTTTTATTTTTCACGTGATGCTTTTAGTGAACGAAGAATGTTATAACGCAAACTAAATCAAATCCACACGAGATCAAAGATCGATAATGTCAGCCGGAGTTGAATTTTAGAGAAACTGGTGCCCAAAGATGCGGCCAGCGGCAGTGGAAGTTAATTGACGAAAAATAGGAGAACATCTGAATTCTTTCCAACTTGACTTTATGAAATTCCAATGTTCCAAACAAACCCAGCGATGGAGGATGAAACAAGTGGCAAACTGTGGCATGCTCTCTCTCTCTCTGCTTTGTCTGGGAGAAGCTGGAAGGAAATTCCTTGGGGGAGAACAGGGCCACGTTTCTTGTTAGAGCAAGTATTATAGAAGGCTGCAAAAAGGCTAAATGGTGAGGTGGAGGAGAGAGAAGAAGAGAGAGAGGGGAGGTGGGCTGTAAGTTTACAGCCAGCTTGGGCACAAGAACCAATAAACTTTGTGAGAGAAACAAGTGGGTCATGTATTAATGATGAAGAGCTGAATCACTATACAAGTGGGCTGAGAGGTGGGCTGTAAAGGTTCTTACAGCCTGCTTGTAACAACCCTAATTTTCCTATAGGTTTTGTTGAGTGCAAAAATTCGAATTTAAAAATTTTTGGTGGAATTGAGTGCATGCAAACCAACATATAAGAGTGTCTTCTATTTGCTCCCTAAATTCTTAGGCAATTTAAATTCAAATTTAAAATCAATTTGAAGTGCTAAGGATGAAATAGTGTGATTTGGATTTACTTGGATTTATTTGGATTTTTGGTTGGTTTGAATTCAAATTCTAGATTTGAATTCAAACTCTAATTGACTAAACTAATTTCCAAACCTATTCCTGTTCGTGGGCCGAATTCCCGCAGCCAAGTCCATTTAACCCCCTTCAACTCTTTTCCCCGAGCCAGCAACCCAAGCCGGCCCGCTCGGCCTTTCGGCCCAGCACGGCCCAGCCGTCCACCGCGTCGCCGCCGCGTCCGCCTTCACCCGCTGACTGCTGGACCCCACCTGTCAGCCATCTTCTTCCCCCGCGTCATCTTCCTCCGCGCGCCGCGCCTCTCTCTCTCCCGCGGAGCGCCGCCCGTGACCCAACCACCCACGCCCCGTGCGGCCCGTCGCGATTGCGCCGCGTGTCCGCAGCTGCTCGAGCTCTCCATCTCGCCGTCCGTGCCCGCCAAACCCTAGCCCTAGCGCCTATAAAACCCGCCACCGGCTATCTTCTTCCCCAAGCCGCGCCGCCCTTCGGGGTTCCACCCAGATCCAGTTCGTGGGAGGGGAGGAGTAGGAGAGGGGTGGGGAAAGTCCTGGAGCAGTCGGAGCAAGAGGAGGAGAACCGGAGCGCCTTCCCCGCATCGCCGCCACCGAAGCCATCGCCGCCGTCCGTGGACTCGCCGACGAGGAGCCGGACCAGGGACGAGAGGAAGCGCACGAGCACCGCCGAGCCACGACGAGTCTACCCCGAGCTGCAGCGTACGACGACGAGACCCTGGGTGAGCTGCCCGCGTTCGCCCCCCTTCTTCTCTGTTTCCGGCGGAGCGCCGCCGCTCGTGCTCGCCGTGCCAAGCCAAGCCCCTGTGAGCCAGCCTTCGTGCTGTGCATCTTCTTGTGCAGGTTCCCGTCGCCGCTAAACCCTTTGCAACCCGCCGTCGCTTGTTCCCCGCAGCCGAGGCCGCCGCGGCCGAGCTCTGCTCGCTCCGCGCGCGAACGCCGAGGCCACGCGCGGCCGTGGGCGACCACGAGCCCGCGCGTGCGCACCTAGCCGTGCCCCAGCAGTCGCTGGAGGCCACGAGCGTGCTAGCCGAACCCGAATCGAGCGCTTTTGCACCCAAACCCGAGCCGCCGTCGTGCTCGCCGGCGCGTATGGCCGTGTCGCCGCCGTCGCACGTCGGGAGCCCAAGCCAAACCCTAATCCGAGCCTTGTTCCCCTCGTGCGTGTTCGCCTAACCCTAGCGAAGCTGTTCCAGCCATCCTTGAGCCCAACCGAGCCTTCTCCGGCGAGAACCGCCGCCGACCGTCGCCGCCGGCGCGTTCCAGTGCGCGCCGCGCGCGCGTCGCGTCGCGCCGTGGCCGTGCCACACCGTGGACCACACCAAGTCCCTCTCAGCCGCGCACAGAAGATCCCTGCCAGCCACAAATTGATCCCGTGCACCCGGCTCTCGTGAACCACTCTCACGGTGCACCGTGGACCCAGTCCACCAGGCCAGATCCAGCAGCCGCCCCTTCGTGGGCCGAATCTCGCGTTTAAGTCCGTTTAACCACCTTGAACTCTTCCGGCCCATTCGCTTTCGGCCCAATTCCAGCCCAGCCATCGTTTATTCTTTTTCCTTTCTTTTAACAGCGCTGACATATGGGACCCACCTGTCATACTCTGCGAGTCACTGACACATGGGACCCACTGACCAGAGTTGACCGTTGACCCCGTTGACCGTTGACCGGTCAACGCTGACGTCAGCAGGGCCCACTGCTGACGTCATCCTAGGCGGACCCCACTGCTGACGTCAGCATGGCGTCATGCTGACGTCAGCAGGCTAATTATTTGTCTGTTTTCTTTTTCGGAAATTATTTAATATTTTCAGAAAATGATTTAAACTTCGAAAATTAATAATAAATCAACCGTAGCTCAGAAAAATATGAAACCAGTTTCTGTATTTTTCTAAAAACATGATCTACGCGTTAGTGTAGAGTTTGGTGTTTGTTGAGTCTTCTTTCGTCGCTGTCTTTGTGTTTCCTTGCTAGTAGCCGCGTCTTATTTTTATTTTCGCGCAACCCTAGGAGCTCCGGAGAATCAGGAGGAGCCGGACTACTACAACAACTGCTTTGACGAGGACGAAGACCCTTGCCCAGGTTCACGCCCGACCATTTCTGAAATACCTATTAGACATGCAAACTAGTATGCTAGCGCTTTACTTTACTCGCATGATAAACCTGCACTGCCTTTGTTATTATCCTGTTACCTTGCTACCTACTACTCACTTTATAAATATGCTATGCTATGCATGTGTTGGGATGGTTGTGTTTGATCCTCTTGGCGTGAGTTGTGGGTGGTTTGGGAGGAGTAGTGCAGCTAGGCGGTGTAAGCGAGTAAATAACAACTCGATCGTTGATCGAGGTGCTGAGGGACTGCACTCGGGCAGTCCCTATGGGGTACCTGTTGCGGGTACATGGTTACTGGTTACTTGGGGTTGGTACTCGGTGAGTACCTGAGGAGTTTGGGCGGCAATACCTGTTATGGGTGCCGATTGCGGACCGTTGCGGCGGATCGCTTGTGATGCAGATACTCGCTTTACCGAACAATTAAGGACCGAGTCGTGCCCCCACTTCGGACTTGGGAATTACCGTGCTCACCATCTACCCAGTATGGGGAGGGTTCCAGCAAGCCTACTCTAGTGCGGCGCCGAGACTGTAGGAGAATCGAGTTTGATATGTGTAGGGGGGATTCGTTGCGGCGTAATCTCCCTGATTTACCACGGCCCCCGACTGGCCCCGGTGGGAAGGTTTCACGACCCTGGGGCAGATGTTAGATCGGATGTTTCCCGAGCCCAGGGAGACAGGATTGGCGCCGTTACTGTTTAGGGTCTTTGCTGTGGGCTGTGTCTCAGGTTGGTTGCGGACTAGCCTTGCAGCCCGGATGGATTCCTGGAGTGCCACCTCTGCAGAGTGTAAACTATACGTATAGCCGTGTCCACGGTTACGGACGACCCATTTCTGAGAAGCCCCGGCTAGCATGGGAATCTGCTTTCTTACCTCATCCTTGATTTGGGTTATGAGAGATTGGTCCAGCTGAGGCTGTTGAGACGAGGTGGGGAGGGAGCTCACCGAGTCGACTAGTGAGTGAAAGGTGATTGGTGGATGATGATTTGCGGGAACCTGCCGTGGCAGGACGAGCCCGATGGGAAAATGTGAGGTTGATGGTTGGTTTTGGGGAGTGTTTGATGTATGTGTGTGAGCAGGAGTTGGAGATGAGTTGAATTTGGGTTATTGCTGCTGCTTGCATAAGAAAACCCTGGCTTAAACCTTGATTAATTCTTTATCCTTAGAATAGGCCACCTTTAAAGCTTGCATCATATTATGGTTGGTGACGTGGACCTGTCCCATTTCCTTGGGGACAGACTTTGGGTTCTCAGGTGAAGACCCCGACCACGAGTTCAACCAGGACGGGTGGTACGACTGAAGGGTGTGCGCTACGCTCAAGGATGCCTGTGGAGGAGTGGTCCCAGTTGTTCTAGCTACCGCTGCGCAGATGTTTCTTATTGTCGTTTTAGCCCAGAGGGCTTGTACCAGTCGCTTTGTCTTTATATGAGTCATGTATTGAACCTTTTATCGTTGTATGGATGTGATATTCGACTGAGATGAGTTCTGTACGAGATAGCTGCTATTCCTGGGACTATCTCAATGGTACAGGGAGTCGGGTTCTCGTCGGTGAGAATCCGGTTCGTCACAGTTGGTATCAGAGCCATACTTGACCGTAGCGCGTAACCCATAGAACGGAAACTTAGGACAGAAGCTCTAACTGAGTCCTCTATTTTATATGAAACCCCTTGGACTATTTGAAAACTATATAAGTACATCTCATCTATTTGCAAAACTTTTACCCTTACCTTACCTTACTAACTTGCTAACTTACTAACAACCCACTAACTGTCTGGCAGATGGAAGGAAGATCAGCAGATGAACGACGAGAGATCAGGACCACAGGAGCAGACTGTGGAGGTTTGGCAGTATTACTGAGGGAGGTGCTGCGTACAGTGGGGATAGATGTGGATAACGTCTTCTACGAGGGATGGACCTACGGACCTGGAGAGGGAGTACACACCCGGTTGCAGATGGTTGTACCCAATATCCCTGGACGACCAAGGTCACTGTTGCTACGAGCAGCTACCAGCGAGAGCACCTTCAGTCGGGCAGTGCAGACTATAGCTATGAGGATACTCCGGCTTGCCACACTTGTGTACCAGAGTCAGCTCAGCCACACTCGTTTCCGGTACCTACCGCGAGCTCTTGAAGATCCGACAGACAGAGACGCAGTCAGCTTGCAGGCTCACGCAGCAGACCGAGAGCGGAACGTGACTCTGCGGACCTCAGTTCAGTGCATGATAGAGCAAGAATACTTGAACATTGGCTTAGAAGAGAAAGTTGCCAAGCTGAAAGAGAGGGTATGGAAGCAAGACCTCCAGCTGATGGAGAAGGACAACAGGATCGCCTTACTTGAGGAACAACTCAGAGCTAAAACAAGGGAAGTCAGAATCTTGAACCACGAAGCTCGAAACAACAGGCAGTTGGCAGGATTGATCCGAGCAACTCACCATGCTCGAGATGTTCGCCTGGAAGATCAACTCACAGAAAAAGACAAGGAACTAGCAGCCAAGGAAGAAGAGATAGAAGGTCTGAAGGAAGAAGTATACTGGTTGGACAGTCTCAACTCAGAACTCCAGGAAGAGGTGGATAGCTACAAGGAGAAGAGTGGACGAAACTACCAGCTGATGAAGTACCTGAGTCTTCAACAGATTATGGCAAAGGATGAAGCTCGAAGGACCCTTAGTAGTTGGGTAAGATCAGACAGGAAGAGAGTGGCAGAAATGATCACAGTGAACCAAGGACTACCAGAAGAACGCAGAGTTGAACCCAGAACAGAGAACTACAGAGTTTCACCAAGCCGAGTTGAGCCGATACCACCACCTGAGGCTCGAACCTTTACCCCAGAGATGACAAAACTGAGACAAGAACTGGCACACTTAGAGAAGCAGTTGACAGAACCTGAGATGGACATAGTGAGGTTGGCAGCGCGCCTCACGGACACCCACCAAGACAACAGGCAGTGATCAAGCAGCAGACAGAGACTGAGGCAGTGAGGTTGGCAGCGCGCCTCACAGGCACTTTCAGCAGTATGAGACAGATGCAGTAGGCAGTATCAGCAGATGTCAGCAGTGATGATGAGAGTTGTATCTATCTTCATGAGTAGATGTTTAGACTTAGTAGATCATGACCACCTTTTGGCTCAGCCACGATGTAGCCTTCGCTTAGATGTACTAATCCTCAAGGTTCCAGGAGCTGACCTCGGGATAGTACACATGTCTAGGGTGTAATGCTGTAATGATTGATCGATCTTATTGGCTGTTCTTGCAGTTTTATTGCTGTTCATCTTGAGTGTACTTTAGTGTTGAGTCTATTTCATGTGTGCAGCTCCTACTCTAGTTACGCTAACCTAACCCGTATCGACCGCCACTAAATCTGCTTTGTGAAAAATACAGCAAGATGTCGATCCGAAGATCCAACCGACTGCTTGCACGTTTTGAGGAAGCCGAGCAAGAAGAGGCAGCAATGGCAGTTAGAGGCAGAGGACGTGTCAGAGGTCGTGGTCGCGGAAGAGCAGCAGTTGCAGTTAGAGGCAGGGGTCGTGGACGCGCAGCAGGCGTGCTCCAGCCCGAGAACAACGCACCAGGAGAAGAACAAGAAGTGGAAATGGAAGAACCAGCAGTGGAACCTCAGCAGAACCAGCAGAACAACCAGCAACCACCGCCACCGCCTAACTTGGCAGAGGTGATGACTACTCAGACACAGCTGATGCAACAGATGGCACAGGCCAACACACAGATGATGCAAGCTATGCAACAGATGCAAGGAAACCAGAACCAGAACCGTCAGGGACACCGTGAGGAAGACCTACAAAGGAAGATCGAAAGATTCATCAGGCTGAAAGCACCCACCTTCGACTACTCGGACGAACCACTCGATGCACACGACTGGTTGCGTACCATCGAGACGAAGCTGGACCTGACAGACTACACTGAAGAGGAATGTGTGGCCCTTGCGGCTCACCAACTTGAAGGAGCAGCGAAAGCGTGGTGGGAGAGCTACTGTGACTCTCACGCAAACCCAGCTCAGATCACCTGGCAAGAGTTTTGTGAAGCTTTCAAAGAATACCACATACCAGAACAAGTCATGGTGCATAAAGCAATAGAATTCAGGACAATGACCCAAGGAAGTTTGTCTGTAGCTGAGTACGCTCGACACTTTGCTAAGATGTCAAGGTACGCTCCTGAAGACGTCAACACTGAGAAGAAGAAGCAGTTTTGGTTCCAGCGTGGTTTGCACAGAGGTCTGAGGACAGCACTCGCAGCAAGTTCACACAGGTCACTAAGAGAGTTGATTGACAGGGCTATCGCAGTTGAGAAGGAAAGAGTGGGACTTGAAGATACCTGGCGAGAGAAGAAAAGAAAGGCTGAACAGTTGCACAACCACCGGCTAAGTCAGAGGCCGAGGAGTGGCCAGAGCAACATGATCAGGAGAAGCTTTCAGCAGAGCAACAACCAAGGAAGCTCAGTGTTCAACAGAAACAGTTACCAGGGTAACCGAGGCAGTAACAGCAACAGTTTTGGCAGCAGAGGGAACAACTACAACAGCTTTGGTAACAGAAACAACAGCTACTCAAGTCAGGGAAACCCCAATTGGAAGCCGAACAACACACCCAGAATTGGTGGAGGAACCACAGTGGTCTGTTTTGCTTGTGGGAAGCCCGGTCACAAGTCCTTTGACTGTCCGGAGAAGAAGAACAAACAAACCCCAGCCAAGGCACCGGCACCTGGAGGACAGGACAGGCAGCCAGCAACAGCGCAGAGAGGACGCCTCAACCACTTGACAGAGGAAGAAGCCGAGGACGCTCCCGACGTTGTGCTCGGTGAGTTTTTAGTAAATGGCATTCCAGCTTTGATATTGTTTGACTCTGGAGCAACTGGATCTTATATCTCGACAAAGTTTGTGAGAGAGCAGTCACCCCCGACAATACCTAAAGCTAGACCTATAGTCACTACTTCTCCCTTAGGAGAGCTTAGGTGCACTTTAGAGTGCCCCGCAGTTAGACTGATGATAGGAGGCCAGGAGTTCGAAGGAAACTTGACAGTCCTGGAATCGGATGGAATTGACGTGATACTAGGAATGGATTGGCTAACAGAGCACAAAGGAATAATCAGTTGCTCACCCAGAACAGTTGAGTTGACACACCCTAGCGGAGTCAAAGTAACAGCAGAGCCACAAAGAAGAACAGGGAAGAGATCCAGAACATGTATTCTGAGACAGTTGGTATACTCCATCGAGAAACAGACGATCGAAGAAGTACCTGTAGTATGTGAGTACCCGGACGTGTTTCCCGAGGAACTACCAGGATTGCCACCAGACCGAGACGTAGAGTTCATAATCGAACTGCAACCAGGCACAGGGCCTATTGCTAAGAGACCGTACAGAATGTCAGTGGAGGAACTGGAGGAACTCAAAAAGCAGCTGAAAGAGATGCTTGAAAGCGGTGTGATTCGACCAAGTGCATCCCCCTGGGGATCACCAGTGTTGTTTGTGAAGAAGAAAGACGGGTCAATGCGCATGTGCGTGGACTATCGATCCCTGAACGCAGTAACGATCAAGAACAAGTACCCGTTACCACGGATTGATGACTTGCTAGATCAGTTGAAGAAAGCCAAGTACTTCAGTAAGATTGATCTGAGATCGGGATACCACCAGATGAAGATCAGAGAAGGAGACATTCCCAAGACAGCTTTTGTAACTCGGTACGGGCAGTACGAGTTCACCGTTGTGTCTTTTGGATTGACCAACGCACCTGCTTACTTCATGAACATGATGAACAAGGTATTCATGGAGGAACTAGACAAGTTTGTAGTGGTGTTCATTGATGACATACTGGTCTACTCAGAAACAGCCGAAGAACATGAGAAGCATCTGAGGATTGTACTAGAGAGGCTGAGGCAGCATCAACTCTACGGAAAGTTCAGCAAATGTGAATTTTGGCTGGAGAAAGTAGCCTTTTTGGGTCACGTGTTGACAGCCGAGGGCGTAGCAGTTGACCCAGAAAAGATTGAGGCAGTAGCAGAATGGAAGCAGCCGAAGAATGTTACGGAGATCCGGAGTTTTCTGGGTTTGGCAGGATACTATAGAAGATTTATTGAGAACTTTTCCAAGATTGCCAAGCCAATGACCGAACTACTCAAGAACAATGTTCCATTTGAATGGACGGACAAATGTGAAAGAAGTTTCCAAGAACTCAAGCACAAACTCACTACAACTCCAGTATTGACCCTACCAGATATTCGCAAAGATTTCGTAGTCTATTGCGATGCTTCAAGACAAGGTTTGGGATGTGTTCTAATGCAAGAGGGCAAGGTTGTTGCCTATGCATCGAGGCAGCTGAGGAAGCATGAGGAAAACTACCCCACACATGATTTAGAACTGGCAGCAGTGGTACATGCATTGAAGATCTGGAGGCACTATCTGATTGGCAACAAGTGCGATATCTACACAGATCACAAAAGTTTGAAGTATTTCTTTACCCAATCCGAACTGAACATGAGGCAGAGAAGATGGTTAGAACTGATCAAAGATTACGATTTAGAGATACACTACCATCCTGGCAAAGCTAATGTCGTGGCAGATGCCTTGAGCCGAAAGATTTATTGCAACAACTTGATGATAGAAGAAAGTCAGCCAGAACTAGCGAAAGAGTTGTACATGATGAAACTCGAGCTAGTAGAAGAAGGTAAACCCCAAGAAATGAGGGTGAAGTACAACCTAGAAGACCGAATCAAAGAAGCTCAAGGAAAGTGTTCAGAAATTCAAGAAGTAAGAGAGGATATTCAACGAGGAGTAGCACCTGACTTCAGGGTCGATGAAGCAGGGACAGTAAGGCTGAAAGACCGTATTTGTGTACCACAGGACGAGGAAATCAGGAGAACAATTCTCTCAGAAGCTCACGAGTCCAAGTACTCGATCCACCCAGGATGCACTAAGATGTATCAGGACCTGAAGGATAAATTCTGGTGGAAGAAAATGAGGGAGGACATAGCAGAGTATGTAGCCAAGTGCGACTCTTGTCGAAGAATCAAAGCAGAGCATCAAAGACCAGCAGGACTGCTGAAACCACTGGAAATTCCAATGTGGAAGTGGGAAGATATTAGCATGGACTTCGTGGTTGGCTTACCCCGCACACAGAAAGGGAATGATGCCATTTGGGTCATAGTTGATCGATTGACAAAAGTAGCTCACTTTATACCAGTCAAAAGCACACACTCAGTAAGCAAACTAGCAGAGCTATACATAGACAACATTCTTAAGCTGCATGGGGCACCAAGAAGTATTGTGTCAGACAGAGGACCCCAATTCACAGCTCAATTCTGGCAAAGCCTACATCAAGCCATCGGGACAACCTTGGAGTATAGCACAGCTTACCACCCCCAGACAGATGGGCAGACTGAAAGAGTGAACCAGGTTCTTGAAGATTTGTTGAGAGCATGTGTTCTAGCTTACAGCACAGACTGGGAGAAGAGTCTATCTTACGCAGAATTCTCCTATAACAACAGTTACCAGGCCAGCCTACAGATGTCACCCTTTGAGGCACTTTATGGCAGAAAATGCAGAACACCTCTAATATGGTCAGAGGTGGGAGAACGAACATTCTTTGGGCCTGACATGATTGTAGAGGCAGAGGAAAATGTGGCCAAGATCCGAGAGCACCTGAAGGCAGCTCAGAGCAGACAAAAGAGCTATGCAGATAAAAGGAGACGAGATCTGGAGTTCGAAGTAGGAGACTTCGTCTATCTGAAAGTGTCACCCCTCAGAGGGCACAAGAGATTCCAAGTGAAAGGAAAGCTAGCACCCCGTTTTGTTGGACCATACCAGATACTGGAGAGAGTAGGAAAGCTAGCCTACAAGCTAGACCTACCAGAGGAACTAGCGGGAGTACACCCAGTGTTCCATGTATCTCAGCTGAGAAAGTGTCTGAGAGTACCAGAACATGAGATCAAGACAGAGGCATTAGACCTACAGGACACCTTGGAGTACCTGGAGTACCCAGAGAGGATACTAGACAGAGCAGTCAAAGAGACCAGAAGCTCAGCTATCCCGTTTTGCAAAGTGCAGTGGAGCAATCACTCAGAGAGGGAAGCCACTTGGGAAAAGGAGTCAGTACTGAAGGAGAAATACCCCCACTTGTTTAAACCATAGGTAATCACAAATCTCGAGGACGAGATTCTTGTGAGGGGGGGAGACTGTAACAACCCTAATTTTCCTATAGGTTTTGTTGAGTGCAAAAATTCGAATTTAAAAATTTTTGGTGGAATTGAGTGCATGCAAACCAACATATAAGAGTGTCTTCTATTTGCTCCCTAAATTCTTAGGCAATTTAAATTCAAATTTAAAATCAATTTGAAGTGCTAAGGATGAAATAGTGTGATTTGGATTTACTTGGATTTATTTGGATTTTTGGTTGGTTTGAATTCAAATTCTAGATTTGAATTCAAACTCTAATTGACTAAACTAATTTCCAAACCTATTCCTGTTCGTGGGCCGAATTCCCGCAGCCAAGTCCATTTAACCCCCTTCAACTCTTTTCCCCGAGCCAGCAACCCAAGCCGGCCCGCTCGGCCTTTCGGCCCAGCACGGCCCAGCCGTCCACCGCGTCGCCGCCGCGTCCGCCTTCACCCGCTGACTGCTGGACCCCACCTGTCAGCCATCTTCTTCCCCCGCGTCATCTTCCTCCGCGCGCCGCGCCTCTCTCTCTCCCGCGGAGCGCCGCCCGTGACCCAACCACCCACGCCCCGTGCGGCCCGTCGCGATTGCGCCGCGTGTCCGCAGCTGCTCGAGCTCTCCATCTCGCCGTCCGTGCCCGCCAAACCCTAGCCCTAGCGCCTATAAAACCCGCCACCGGCTATCTTCTTCCCCAAGCCGCGCCGCCCTTCGGGGTTCCACCCAGATCCAGTTCGTGGGAGGGGAGGAGTAGGAGAGGGGTGGGGAAAGTCCTGGAGCAGTCGGAGCAAGAGGAGGAGAACCGGAGCGCCTTCCCCGCATCGCCGCCACCGAAGCCATCGCCGCCGTCCGTGGACTCGCCGACGAGGAGCCGGACCAGGGACGAGAGGAAGCGCACGAGCACCGCCGAGCCACGACGAGTCTACCCCGAGCTGCAGCGTACGACGACGAGACCCTGGGTGAGCTGCCCGCGTTCGCCCCCCTTCTTCTCTGTTTCCGGCGGAGCGCCGCCGCTCGTGCTCGCCGTGCCAAGCCAAGCCCCTGTGAGCCAGCCTTCGTGCTGTGCATCTTCTTGTGCAGGTTCCCGTCGCCGCTAAACCCTTTGCAACCCGCCGTCGCTTGTTCCCCGCAGCCGAGGCCGCCGCGGCCGAGCTCTGCTCGCTCCGCGCGCGAACGCCGAGGCCACGCGCGGCCGTGGGCGACCATGAGCCCGCGCGTGCGCACCTAGCCGTGCCCCAGCAGTCGCTGGAGGCCACGAGCGTGCTAGCCGAACCCGAATCGAGCGCTTTTGCACCCAAACCCGAGCCGCCGTCGTGCTCGCCGGCGCGTATGGCCGTGTCGCCGCCGTCGCACGTCGGGAGCCCAAGCCAAACCCTAATCCGAGCCTTGTTCCCCTCGTGCGTGTTCGCCTAACCCTAGCGAAGCTGTTCCAGCCATCCTTGAGCCCAACCGAGCCTTCTCCGGCGAGAACCGCCGCCGACCGTCGCCGCCGGCGCGTTCCAGTGCGCGCCGCGCGCGCGTCGCGTCGCGCCGTGGCCGTGCCACACCGTGGACCACACCAAGTCCCTCTCAGCCGCGCACAGAAGATCCCTGCCAGCCACAAATTGATCCCGTGCACCCGGCTCTCGTGAACCACTCTCACGGTGCACCGTGGACCCAGTCCACCAGGCCAGATCCAGCAGCCGCCCCTTCGTGGGCCGAATCTCGCGTTTAAGTCCGTTTAACCACCTTGAACTCTTCCGGCCCATTCGCTTTCGGCCCAATTCCAGCCCAGCCATCGTTTATTCTTTTTCCTTTCTTTTAACAGCGCTGACATATGGGACCCACCTGTCATACTCTGCGAGTCACTGACACATGGGACCCACTGACCAGAGTTGACCGTTGACCCCGTTGACCGTTGACCGGTCAACGCTGACGTCAGCAGGGCCCACTGCTGACGTCATCCTAGGCGGACCCCACTGCTGACGTCAGCATGGCGTCATGCTGACGTCAGCAGGCTAATTATTTGTCTGTTTTCTTTTTCGGAAATTATTTAATATTTTCAGAAAATGATTTAAACTTCGAAAATTAATAATAAATCAACCGTAGCTCAGAAAAATATGAAACCAGTTTCTGTATTTTTCTAAAAACATGATCTACGCGTTAGTGTAGAGTTTGGTGTTTGTTGAGTCTTCTTTCGTCGCTGTCTTTGTGTTTCCTTGCTAGTAGCCGCGTCTTATTTTTATTTTCGCGCAACCCTAGGAGCTCCGGAGAATCAGGAGGAGCCGGACTACTACAACAACTGCTTTGACGAGGACGAAGACCCTTGCCCAGGTTCACGCCCGACCATTTCTGAAATACCTATTAGACATGCAAACTAGTATGCTAGCGCTTTACTTTACTCGCATGATAAACCTGCACTGCCTTTGTTATTATCCTGTTACCTTGCTACCTACTACTCACTTTATAAATATGCTATGCTATGCATGTGTTGGGATGGTTGTGTTTGATCCTCTTGGCGTGAGTTGTGGGTGGTTTGGGAGGAGTAGTGCAGCTAGGCGGTGTAAGCGAGTAAATAACAACTCGATCGTTGATCGAGGTGCTGAGGGACTGCACTCGGGCAGTCCCTATGGGGTACCTGTTGCGGGTACATGGTTACTGGTTACTTGGGGTTGGTACTCGGTGAGTACCTGAGGAGTTTGGGCGGCAATACCTGTTATGGGTGCCGATTGCGGACCGTTGCGGCGGATCGCTTGTGATGCAGATACTCGCTTTACCGAACAATTAAGGACCGAGTCGTGCCCCCACTTCGGACTTGGGAATTACCGTGCTCACCATCTACCCAGTATGGGGAGGGTTCCAGCAAGCCTACTCTAGTGCGGCGCCGAGACTGTAGGAGAATCGAGTTTGATATGTGTAGGGGGGATTCGTTGCGGCGTAATCTCCCTGATTTACCACGGCCCCCGACTGGCCCCGGTGGGAAGGTTTCACGACCCTGGGGCAGATGTTAGATCGGATGTTTCCCGAGCCCAGGGAGACAGGATTGGCGCCGTTACTGTTTAGGGTCTTTGCTGTGGGCTGTGTCTCAGGTTGGTTGCGGACTAGCCTTGCAGCCCGGATGGATTCCTGGAGTGCCACCTCTGCAGAGTGTAAACTATACGTATAGCCGTGTCCACGGTTACGGACGACCCATTTCTGAGAAGCCCCGGCTAGCATGGGAATCTGCTTTCTTACCTCATCCTTGATTTGGGTTATGAGAGATTGGTCCAGCTGAGGCTGTTGAGACGAGGTGGGGAGGGAGCTCACCGAGTCGACTAGTGAGTGAAAGGTGATTGGTGGATGATGATTTGCGGGAACCTGCCGTGGCAGGACGAGCCCGATGGGAAAATGTGAGGTTGATGGTTGGTTTTGGGGAGTGTTTGATGTATGTGTGTGAGCAGGAGTTGGAGATGAGTTGAATTTGGGTTATTGCTGCTGCTTGCATAAGAAAACCCTGGCTTAAACCTTGATTAATTCTTTATCCTTAGAATAGGCCACCTTTAAAGCTTGCATCATATTATGGTTGGTGACGTGGACCTGTCCCATTTCCTTGGGGACAGACTTTGGGTTCTCAGGTGAAGACCCCGACCACGAGTTCAACCAGGACGGGTGGTACGACTGAAGGGTGTGCGCTACGCTCAAGGATGCCTGTGGAGGAGTGGTCCCAGTTGTTCTAGCTACCGCTGCGCAGATGTTTCTTATTGTCGTTTTAGCCCAGAGGGCTTGTACCAGTCGCTTTGTCTTTATATGAGTCATGTATTGAACCTTTTATCGTTGTATGGATGTGATATTCGACTGAGATGAGTTCTGTACGAGATAGCTGCTATTCCTGGGACTATCTCAATGGTACAGGGAGTCGGGTTCTCGTCGGTGAGAATCCGGTTCGTCACACTGCTGCTGGCTAAATTATAAGCCTTGCTCTTACGATGTGAGGCCCGGTCTCTATAAGGCCGGACCAAGGCCCAAATTCCTCCACGAGAAAGCAGGAGGCCCGTAGAACCAACCAAACGGGCCGGCCCACTTACGGCCTTCTTCTCGCGTCACACACACACAGTGAAACAGAGAGAAAAAGCCGCTTGGCGTGATCCACCGGCCCGTCGAAAAAGGCAAAGGCAAAGGGGGCGCAACGCAAAAGCGGCGACACGCCTTCTTCCTTGCGCGTCCTTCTTCCCCACACGTCATTCCGCGTCGCCTCCCCCACACACTCCCGCCTGCCTCTCCCTCCACTCCGGCCGCGCCCGCCCGTCTCGCTTCCCATCCCATCCCATCCCGGCGGGAGAGGAGGACCACGCCCGCGATGGCCGACGCGTACTGGAGGTACTCGGCCGCGGACCCGCGCCAGCAGCAGCAGCCGCCCCCCTCCGCCGCGGCCGGGGCCGGGGCGCACCCCGGCATGGGCGGCGTCCCGCAGATGGCGGCCGCAGGGGGGCAGCAGCCCATGAAGCGCCCCCGCCCCGCCGACTTCTCAGGTTCGCTCGCCCGCCCGCCTCTTCCCCTGTCCTGCACGCCCACCCCCGCGATCTGATCCGCGCGTCGTCGTCGTCTGCGTTACCTGTTGGCCTGCAGCCGGCCTGCCTCGCTCGATCTGTTCGTGGGCGGAGGCCGCGCCGGCTGTTTCGCGGTTCCGTGCGCGCTGCCGTTGCTTGCGTGCGGTGCGCGAGTCCCCGTGGCTTCGGTGGCGAGAGATGCGCACTGCTGCTGTTGCGGTCGATTCGGTGACGTCTGTGTTGGCTTTATGCCGGACACGGGTGGATTTAGATTTTGGTGATGAATCCGTTCGCAGTCGGCAGATCTGCCTGAGTGCTCTCGGTAGATTTCGCGACTTGTCACGGTCACTTTAGTGCTGCTGTGGTAAAGACTGCTTTTGCTGGGTTTTATGTTTTTATTTCCAGTTTAGGATGGCACCTAAAACCCACTGGGGCCACTGCTAAAACCCACCGATAGATTCATATATCCGGACTTTAGTTGTTACATGGTCTATGATCCAGTGCGAGAGCAAACCTGTGATTGATTATTAGTAAACTTAAGTAGGCCAAACCCAATGGTAACAGGTAGTACTGGTTTTACCAGATTTCTCTGATTCACACAACATTAAGTACCTCCGCAGCTAATATTTAGTGAGTCATGTTATAAACAGAACAAGAGCTACTCTGATCGTAACTGACATTACGACAGTTTAAAAGGGCAACCTGGACTAGCAACTGTTATGGAAATATGATATTGACAGTAAAAAGGATCAGATATTTACAAGTGGAGAGAGAATCAGTTAATACTAGGCTGAAACTTGGGTAGCTTTCGACAGCGTTATCATTAATCCCTGAGCTGCATTGAATTCTTCCATCCACAAAAATCTGCGAACCTACAGTATGGCTTGAAATCTATATTTACTACTACTATTTTTTTCCGTTCCATAGATGGACCTGGTGCACCTGACATGACCGGCTATTATCCTCGCGATGAAGAAAGGGCAGGGTATCGTGCTGCTAGAGATACCGAGTCTCTTAATGCGTCCTACGAACGTTTTCTGCGTACCGGGGTATCAATCGTCGTGTTGTTGCATAATCATCATTCAAACACACAGTCAGCTAACACTTTGGTTGAACTTTCTAGCAAATTCAATCCTATGGTGCTGGACCTGCTGGAGACCCCATTAGGCCTGCCGTGGGAGGCAATGCTGGCTACCCGGTTGATGAACGTTCAATGATGGCTGCTAGGGGAATGGATAGCAGAAATATTGGTTATGGTGGCGGAATGCCAGAGCCTCCCCTCCCACCAGATGCCTCAAACACCTTATATATTGAAGGAATTCCTACTGGCTGTACGCGTCGAGAAGTTTCACGTATCCTTAAGTCTATATCTTTTCTTTCCCTGCACATATACTAAATAAACTGCAGGTGAGATCAAGTGCGATACACATCCATCTTTTAGCTATTGGTCCTTCACTTTTCCCCTAGACATATTCCGACCGTTTGTCGGTTTCCGTGAAGTTAGGCTTGTAAACAAAGAACCGAAACATGTAAGCTAATTATTTGATTTCTTTCAAGTCTTTGCCTCTTGTTTGCTATTGGCATATCTTTCTGACTACTTTGATATTGGCAGCCTGGCGGTGACCCTATTGTCCTCTGTTTTGTTGATTTTGCTGAAGCTACTCAAGCTGCTATTGCCATGGATGCTTTGCAAGGTGAAACTCATGAACTTGACATATACAGATACTTTCTAAACTATGTTCAGTTGGCACCAAGTCATTTGTTAGCTTTACTTCCTAAACTACTTTTGGTTGCATTAAGTCATATATGGATTTTCTTTATTCTCGAAAGCCCTGACAACTGTGTTCAGGTATTGGTCTTATCTGCATCCATTTTCCATGAACACCTCAAGTTTGTGTTGTATAGTTCTGAATTGAAACCTCCTCTTTTACTGGCCATCCTATAAAGTATGCGTGAACAATTTAAACGTGATGCCTATTGCTGAAGTAGTAAAAGAGTAGTAGTAATTTGTTCTTTCTGTGACCACCAGTTTAGTGTTATGTATATTATGCCGTGATATGACCACGAGGGTCGTGACATTTCACTTCATGATGTTTACTACCCTATCTTATTCTAGATATTGCTCATGGGCAGCACTTAGGCTCTGTGAAAGGGGTCAATGTCCGGATTTCTTGAGGCATTTCTTTCCAGCATTTCTGTTTCTAGTAAGCTTAATAATTCAGAGTTTGCTGTGATGTCGTGCAAGAATATGTTAATCACGGTGTTCAGTGTTGTCCCAATGTTTGCAAGCTGTTTGTTGATTCAATTTTCCATCTATAATGAAATATATAGACACGACATATGGCACGATGAAAATCACAAAGCTCCATGGTTGATTTTGCAGGCTACAAGTTTGACGAGCATGATCGCAATTCATCCAATTTGCGCCTGCAGTTTGCTCGTTTTACGGGTCCAAGGGGAAATTCAGGACCTGGTGGACCTCGTGGTAGGCGATAAGTTGGAGTTCGGATTGCTAGGTGATTTACAAGTCTGCTCATTCGAAGTGTTTTTTCTGAAACGACCCAAAGTTTAAACTTTTGATGTGACAATAGTGTTAATAAATTACTTCTATCTCTTTTTTGTAGGCATGATCGTGTCGAATACCCATGAGGGATGTTGTTCCAGTGATATTACCCCATAGTAGTAGGATCCTTAGCTTGTGCCTTGAGTGGTTCGAGCTTTGTGACCCTGGGCTTGCTAGATGTCTTCTAGGCAGAATGGACTAGCTGTACTTTATAGGTCAAAACGTTTGGGCAATCCCATAGACGTAATGCCTATTGTTGAAGTTGTTTGTAATGTGCTGATTTCTATCTCGAGGCAGTTTTTCCATTTAACCGGTGGATTTGACGAGTGTGTTGACCTGGCTGTGATGCATTTGAGAGCCTGCATATTCTCCATGGCGCATAAAGGTTTCTTAGTCTGTATTCCATGTGTGTCTATTTATACGCTCATGCATTTTTTTTATGTGCTCAGGAAGCTTGTTCCTGTTTATTGGATTATTAACGCCCTGGGCACTGGATGATCACCGTGATCTCGTGGCAAATGTCCAGTGGTTTCTCTGAATCGCCGGCCTCCGCTTCCATGGTTTGCTGAGCCTGATGAATGGTATACAGACTAGAGCACCCACTGCAAAAGGAAGTCTGTAGCTGAGGCTGTATCGTTCTTGAAAGAGCTCGCGGCCAGCCTCGGCAGCTGACGTCCCAGCTCCTGGTCGAGGTGCACCGTGCACGAGGACCGCCGCCGGCGAGGTCCGCGCACGCATTCCTCGCCGTACCTTGGGATGGAGGATGTACATACAATTGTACGTCTCGAGGTATAAAGCAGGAATTACAAATATATAGAATATATATAAAAAAACTGCGGCATCCCAGTTTCCTTCGCTACGCTAATTGAATCATATCCGACAACTGCTGAGGCAACACAGTTCTGTGCTGTGCTGACTGCTGACTGCTGCGTGTTCTTTGCACCGGATGGGTGACCACCACAACACTCATGGGTGACCCTAAGAACCCAGCCCCTATCTAGACATAACCCAAGTGATACTGGCAACAGTCAGAATCAAAGCATCACAACACAAGTGATGCTGTTCGATAAGTAGAATAGGCAACAGAGTCAGCATCAAATCATCACAGCACAAGTGACGCTGTTTAATCAGTAGAATAATATTAGCCAGAGGCAACACTAAGTAAGATCAAAACGCTAAAACACAAAGTGGTAATGTTTGCTGCAATATAGGTATAGAGGCAGCACCTACAGTCTGAATCAAAACTTGAAAACTCAACCGATTCTGTCTCGCAGCATATATAGTCTGCGCCAATATTATTCTAACCCAACACATGCATCTAACATCTGAGCATGATCGAGGCAGCTACAAATGAAAGATACACTCCATCCAAACTAAACTAGAGCACCCACTGCATAAATCTGTTCTGTATACTGTATCGTTCTGACCTGTGCTTGAGAACGAAGAGCTTACCACCAACCTCAGCGGGGCGCTCCACCTCGATGCCCGCAAACACCACAAACCTTTCCCAGCCAGCGCTGTGCGGGCACCTCGTCGCAAAGAACCTGGCATGGCAGAACCTGGAGCTGCCAAGGTACACGAGATGGGACGACAAGCTGATCCACCCAGGCGGTGTGAACTCCCTCCAACTCAAGTCAATTGCCTTGGGGGGAGCCACAGTGAGGTCCAAAGCACAGACGGAGCTTTCCTCGCCGTAGTCACTTGTGAGACCGAACCAGAGGTTGAGCTCTTGGTCGTACTGGATGTGACCACACAAGGGTAGCGTCCAGTCGCCAGCCTTGGTCCAGAGGCCACTCACCACATTGTATGAGTGGGTGCCCAGGGTTTTCTTGGATACCCAGATGTTGGAGCCGCCAACCAGCGCGTAGGAGGTGAAGTGAGCAGGGTCTCCCTCAGGATCATACGAGTGCGTGTAGGGCGGTGGCGGCAGAGGGTGGCAGTACCAGTCATGGTGATTCCTGATGGAGCAGTCACTGTCGTAGATGAGGCTTTCGAAGCAGTGCTCGCGGCTGTACCTGGGACTGAAGGTATTATCCAGTATGTACAGGTCGTTCCCGACGGCCAAGGAGACAGGTACATATTTTGGCTGGGTGAGACTGCTTAGGGTGCGGACGGAGTCGGTTTCTGCGTGGTAGAGGAGGGTGCGGCCGGTCTGATCAGTTGCAATCACCTTGTCGTCGTTGTAGTTACTCTTGTTGCCAGGTAGCAGCATGAAACCCAAAGATCCCGGACATGAGAATTCGGAGTAGGGGGGCATGAATTTTATGGCAGCCGGCGGCAGTTGAGCCTCCACCAACGGCGGTGGATCCGTGAGTAGCGCATCTCTTTTGCCTTTCGGAAAGAAGAAGCGCGACATGTCGATGCGGCGCAGGAGGAAGTTGCGGCGACTGACGTCGTCAGTCACCAGATACACTAACCGCCGGAAACTCATGAAGCCCTCGATCTTCCTCGCGCGCGGATCTGAAGGGAAAAAAATAATAAACTCTTGTCACCCTATCTTACGATGGAATCAGGCACAAACATTTATCACAATAATACTAGCCTACCTAAGGACGAAAACGAATCAGAGGTCTAATCCAAACACAGAAATCTTCGCAGAGGCAAGTAAGGTAACAAGGCAATCCGGTGTCATTTGAGAATGATTCATATATGAACCGGAAGCAGCTATGAATCCAAACGTACCTCCTTCCGAAGCCCGCTCGCTGCAGATGCTGCAGGAGGCTGGGCAAAGGCGGAATTTTTCGGGTGGAGACGACGGGACGGAAGCCACCGACCTTGATTTGCGGTGAAGACGAGAGGGGAGCGGCGGCGGCTGCGAGCAGACGGGGGAAGAAATCGTCGAAGATATTGGCGTGGCGGCGGCACTGAGGAACGAAAAGGCCTAGCTAGGGTTATGCCCTGTTCTAGATCGATCACCGGAGGATCCGAGCGCTCCGCCGAGTTTTACTTTGCCAATTGGCTCGGTAAACGTTCCAACGGTACGGTGGACGCTACCCATGGTTTAAATCTGGTGCTCACACTTTTTTTCTAAAAATTTTCAGAATTTATCGGCGCCGTGCGTTAAGGGGTAAGCATCGTTTCCGTTGACAACGAGGCGCCAATGATGACTTCGAGAATCTCCAGATCTACTGGGTGCTCAGTCCTTTGAAGATGCTCATAAGGGTAGGGTTTGCATGTGTGAGCGTCTACGTTGTACTGTGTAATTCTAAAAAAAATAATCGAGTCATCTTTGTCTAAAAAAACTAATCGAGTCATCTTTGTCTAAAAAACTAATCAAGTCATCTAAAATTAAAGGAAAAAAAATACATTCCACAACCCCACAACAACTATTGGCGTTTTCTGATCTCTCTTGATCATTTGTATCTCTTGATCGCAAAACTAGATATTTGACGCCCTTCGAATCTCCAAACGTTCTGTTTGTATCTTTTGGTGGTTCAACTGAAGTGACACCATGCCGCTGTCCCTACTGTCATCACGTCAGCCGTGAGAAGTAAATTAATCGTTAATGATAGTTTATTTTGAGGGGTCAACTAGACTTTCTAAAAATATTATATATATATGCAATTAAAAATTCTAGATCTAATTCAACCTTAGAAAAATCGTTTTATATATTAAAAATATAAAATTACTTTTATATTTTCTCTAAAATCATGCTCTACTCTAATAGTGGCTAGTTAGGAGTTATTTTGTTATTCTATTTTTCTAAAACCATGATTAGAAACTCTGAAATTCAGAAAACTTTTATTCTTATGCATCGGCTAATTGCACCAATGAAACAGAGCAGGTTTGCCCTGTTTTTCTTCCATAAGATCGTTGTGGCTCTTTCCACTACCATAGGTGTATTTAATTCGAGGTTGTACCTACAAACTTAAGCTAAAAAATGTTATTTTGATCGCAACAGGGGTAAAATCACAATTGCACTTCAAAGTTACCCCTATTTTTAAGTGCAATTATGATTTTGCTCCTGTTTTTTTAACTTTGTGATTTTGCCCTCTATCATGCACAAGTCAATGCAATTTTGTCCCTAGTCAACGGTCAAAACAGGGGCAAATACACAAAGACCAAGGGCAAAATCGCATTGACTTGTGAATAATGGAGGGCAAAATCACAAAGTTAGAAAAACAGGAGTAAAATCACAATTACACTTCAAAGTAGGGGCAAGAACACCATTGTCTCAAACTAAAAATACCTCTCAAGATAAAGATATTTATGTGGTACCTTATATAAAGGGGTAACTTTGACGAAAGATAATTTAGCTGGAAGAAATTGGAACGGTAGTATTAAATGTTGCTTTTGCAACATAAATAAAACTATCCGGCACCTTTTTTTTAATGTCGCTTTGCTAGATTTCTTTGGCGTTGCGTTAACATATCTTTTAACCTACTCCCCCGGTTAGTGTACGGCATATGTTTGGTAATTGACTTCATGGTATTGATGTTAACTTGAAGAAACAATTGCTAGTAGGGGCATCGGCGTTATGTTGGGCCATTTGGTAATTGAAACGACATTGTGTTTGACAAATCTCCTACTAAAACTTATATGTAGGTACTTTTCGGAGGGTCACACCACAATTGCAACCATCCAATGAGGATAAGAAGCTGATGCAGCTTGCATGCTAAAGCTTAGAGACGACGGCCATGCAAATTTTCGTCAATCATGGATGGAGATTTCGTAATAGAATTACTTACTAATGTTTTGTCATCCAAATTATTATTAGTCTTTTTTTAATGCAGACGGAGGTGCCGCAAACTTTTGTAATAAATGACTCTAGCTTCTTTTGAAGTGAAGGCCGGAACTTTTTATCCATTATTAAAAAAAAGACCTCCAAGCTGGTGGGCCGCGCGGGCTCGCTGACGTGCCCATATTAGTCACTTCAGATTCTTTGGCACGTCCAAAAAGAGCTAGAATTTGAAAATACAATTGGATATGTTATTAGTAAAAATTCAGAAGAGAGGAGCTAAAAAATCCATTCAGTATAATCTTCTATGCCTTATTTTAATGTGTTGCATTTACATATTGACCACATGTTGCGTCTTGCACATGACAGCATCAAATTCATTGTGTTTGATTACTGATTCTTTCTAATCCTGAGTTGGATTCTATCTAATCCTGGGATCGATGTGGATGTGCCTGATGGTTCTGCAAACGGAGCACCACACGGAAGAGTTCTCTGGTCGTAGTATGGGTCATGATAGGACGCACACCGGGCGTCGGATGTTGCTGCAGGTGATTAGCAGCCCCCATCGGCTGAATGTAGTGACACTAAAATATTATTTAAGCAGAGACATAGTCACACTGAAACGCAGAACCACAACCAGATCGGCACAAAAGCAGTGGTGCATCAATATCATGAAGCACAGTAGCAGATGACAAGTTAACTGGGTTCAACCAACATGGTATTATTACATTATAACGACTCTAATGATCCAATTAAGACATATCATGAAGCACAGTAGCAGATGACGGGTTCAACCAAAAAAACACAGCATGGTATTACATTATAATAAATCTAATGATGCTACTAAGACCACATAACTTAAGAGGTGCATTAACCTAGATAAGCTCCACGATAATGAAGGCCACCTTTCTGTAAGACCCAAAGGTTATCAGGACTAGAGTAGCCAGTGCACTATTTTGTCGACCAGCCTGTATTGCTCTGACCTGTGTTTTACCACACGGAGCTCGCCACCAGAGTTCGAGCAGACCTCCGCCTCCATGCCTGTGAACACCGCATAGCTTTGATAATCGAGATCGAATGGGAGCTTGACACAGAAGAACCTGGCATGGCAGAACTTGGAGTGGCCAAGGTGCACAAGATATGACGATTTGCTGTAACATTCTGCCGGTGTGAGGTCATCAGACCAGACCTTGCAGCTGGTCGGGGGTGTCACGGTGAGGTCTGAGGCGTAGATGCTACCTTCATCCTCTTTGCCACTGTCAGCAGATGGGAATCCAAACCAGAGCTTGTGATCTGGCACATACTGGACATGGCCACGGAATGGCAATACCCAGTCGCCAGCCTTAGTCCACAGATGTCTCGCGGTGTCATAGCAGTGGGTGCCAAGTGTGTCATTTGAAACCAAGATGTTGGAGCCTCCAACAACTGCGTAGGATTCGACATGCGACATGCTGTCATTACGGTAAGCGCGGGCATAGGGAGGTGGCGGCAGGTATTGACAGTACCAGTCATCGTCATGGAAGAAGCGATGGAAGCAAGCGTCACGGTCGTGGCTGTTGAGGGTGAAGTCCCTGTCAAGGATGTAGTAGCTGTTGCCACCACCACCGGCCAAGGAGATGGGCCCGCCGCCGACGGCCAAGGAGATGGGTGCAAACTTTGGCACGCTGAAACTGGGTGCACTGCGGACGGAGTGCGATTCGGGGTCGTAGAGGATGACACGGCCTGTGAGGTCAGTGGCAACCACCTTGTCGTTCCTGCCGTTGTCCCCACCGGGGAAGAGCATAAACTGCATATGATGATTACCTACATCGGATGTAGGAGGATCAAACCTAAGAGCAACCGGCGGCAGTTCAGCCTCCTCCAACAGCGGTGGATCCAGTTCATCTCTTTTGCCTTTCGGAAAGAAGAAGCGCGACATGTCGATGCGGTGCAGGAGGAAGTTGCGGCGACTGACATCGTCAGTCACCAGATACACGAACCGCCGCAAACTCATGACGTCCTCTTCCTCGCGGATCTGAAGGGGAAAAAAACTCTCGTCACCCTCGATCTCTTCCGATGAAATCAAGCACAAACATCCATCACAACAATACGAGCACTAGTCTTATGAAATACTATGAACGAAGGGACAAAACCGAATCAGAGGTTTAATCATACACAGAATCCTTTGTAGAGGCAAGAAAGCTAACAACGTAATCCGGTGTAAACGATTCATATGAATCGAAAGCAGCTATGGATCCAAACGTACCTGGGGCTGGGCAAAGGAGGAATTTTTCGGGTGCAGACGACGGGACGAAAGCCCGCCGACCTTGATTTGTGGTGAAGACGAGAGGGGAGCGGCGGCGGCGGCGGCGACGGGGGAAGATGTAGCCGTCGAATATATTGGCGTGGCGGCGGCTCTGGGGAACGAAAAGGTTGTATATTTATTGGATGATTATATATATACTACTTTACACAAAAAACATGATAGTATTAAAAAATAATAGAAGAGACTACAATAATATGATAAAAAAGGAAATTTGAGTACCCTCCAACAACAACATACCTAAAATTAGATACCTAAATTAATTACAAATATATAATTTTGTTAGGGGGTTATTTATAAGAGATACAAGACACATCAAATATACTAAAAATTACATGGTTCCTCGAGGTTCTTTTTGTAAAAAGAATTTTCTTATCCTCTAGCGGCCGACCTCTTCTTTCTCTTGCGTACGGCTCGCCTGCGCGGTTCGCTCATCAACGCGCGCGGAGCTCGCCGGTCCAAGCGCGGCAGCGAAGCTCAGCAGCTCGCGCGGAATGGCGCCCGCCTCGCATCGGAGATGGAGCTCGCCGGCTCGCATGCGGCGACGGAGCTCGCCAGCTCGCGACGATGGTCAGAGGCCCGGCAAGCTCGGGCCGGAGCCAGAGAAGAGCTCGAGCCCCCGCTCCGGCAGCTGGAAGAGCGCCGCCCGGTCCTTGAACCAGCTCCCTGTGGAGGCAGCACACCTGCAGCGTGGTTGGTGGAGGCGAGGGCGGCCGCCGGTAGAGGCGCCCTTCCGTCTCGTACGAGCCCACCGTTTCTTTTTTCGTGAGGCCGACTGAAGCGTTACGCGGGGGAGCGATTCAGAACAATACAGAGGCGCGGGGTCTGAATCGTGGGCAGGCTGGCGCCGGTGCTCCCGAATATCTATCAGCATTCGTTTGCAATTCTGTCCGTGAATACCTGACCCTTCCAAATAGTGGCATTGGAGGCTGGTTAATGCCAAATCCAAATCCTACACCTCAATATATACTTCCAAACGGGGGCTTAGGGTTATGGCTGTTGTTATCCCCGCGCTCTCGTCCAGTGACCTCAAATGGGCCGAGTCTTGGGCCAACAAGGTAGACCCACTATTTTCTTTTTTTAAAAAAGAAAAAGTCCTTTAGGCTTCCCTCAACTATTGCCAAAGTCCGATTCCAGTCCTCCATCTCCAAAACCAGATACTCCCTCCGTTCATATTTGTAGGTCGTTTTGGCTTTTCTAGGTGCATAGTTTTTGCTATGTATTTAGATATAGTGTATGTCTAGATGCATAATAATATCTATGAATCTAGAAAAGCCAAAACGACTTACAAATAGGAACGAAGGAAGTATTTATGGTCCCTCAACTCTTGAAACTGGTCATTTTTCATCCTCGGTGGTTTGACAGTGGTTTTGGAGGATGTAAATTGAAATCTAGTTGAGAATTCGAGATGTAAAATGGTCATTTAAAAAATTATTAGAAATCTGATAAAAATCATAAAATTTGGTTCAATCTAAAAAAATATAGAAAAATATTTTAGATAAAAAATATGAAAGTAGTTTCATTTTTTTAAAATCATGTTTTATGACTGCTTTAGAGCATACTAGTTTCCAGGTATATCAGATCAATTATAATAAGGGAAAATTGGTTCTGTAGCACTGAAAAAAGACGAGTTCCGGAAAATACCACTGAAAGATGTCGTCCCCATAAAATACCATCCAAAGATGTAAACATAACTGGGAATAGCACTCTGTTAGTTTTCAGCAGCAACTCCGTCAACTTGGACCAAAATACCCCCAGACAATTGCAATACGCAGGAGGGTTGCACAGGACATAAAAAATAGGGACATGTCTCATTCTGACAGCATTTCGACACAATTCACCATTGCAACACATACACTTAACACATTAGGGAAACATCAACAAGTAGTTCGTGCCCAACACATTATGAGGCAGCGCAAGCACATAATTTTCTGGTTCAATTGTCTTAACAAAATAACTAGAATTCAACAAGGTCTCATTTCACAATATATTACAACATTAGTTGAACCACCCCTGAACCAAGGACTAGTTTATGACGACCCTCCTAGTAATGCCTCCTGGTGATATGTCCAATTGTGCTGCCATTCTTCTGGTTGTAGGTCCTGGACTTGTTGGAGTAGAAGTAGAAGCTGCCATTCTTCTGGTTGTAGGTCCAGGACTTTGAGTAGAAGTAGAAGCTGCCATCCTTCTGGTTGTTGTCCCTGGACTATGTGGTGCTTGAGTGACCAAGGAGGTAGATGTGCTTGCTGTACCAGACTTCTTTGATTTTTTAGAAACATTCTTGCCTTTTGATGTAGAAGTCTCTCCTTTCCTTTTCCTGTAAATCAAGTTTTCACCAAGTTCAGTAAAGAAAAAATTCAGCAAAGACAAAGAAATCAGATTTGGTATGAGCTTCATGTTGTGAAACAAAATAAGCAAGATATTTTCTTGGGATCGAGATTGCGAGATCACCCAAGGGAATTGTTCTCTCCCAAAGAAAGTATGTCCTTGATCTGTTGGCAGAGACTGGAATGCTTGGGTGTCGCCCCTGTGGCTCACCCATTGATAGAAATCACCAAACTTGTGCCGAGTCGGGTGACCCTGTGGATCGAGAAAGATATCAAAGGCTAGTAGGTTGATTGATATATCTCTGTCATACAAGACCTGACATTGCTTATGCAGTGAGTGTGGTGAGCAGGTACATGCATGATCCTAGAACTGGCCATATGGAGGTGGTTTACCAAATACTGAGATATTTGAAGGGGACCCCCGGCAAAGGGTTGTGGTTCAAGGCGAACAAACACTTGAATGTGGAAGGCTATTGTGATGCTTACTGGGCGAGTTGCAGGGATGATCGGAGATCTAAATCTGGATATTGTGTGTTTGTTGGTGGCGATCTTGTCTCATGGAGAAGCAAGAAACAGGCTGTGGTGTCTCGGTCCACTGCAGAGGCAGAACGTAGAGCAATGGCTTTGGCCTTGTGTGAGATGATGTGGCTAAAGGGTCTTTTGAAGGAGCTCCGAGTGTTGAAGAATGAGACCATGCAGCTCCATTGTGACAATGTAGCAGCAATCAACATAGCAAATAATCTGGTGCAATTTGACCGAATGAAGCATGTGGAGATTGATAGGTTCTTCATCAAAGAGAAGATGGACAGTGGGGTGTTAAAGCTAGAGTATGTTAAATCTCGTGATCAAATAGCAGATTGCCTTACAAAAGGTTTAGGTCCTAAGGATAATGAGTTGTCATGTTACAAGATGGGCATGTTGAATATTTTCAGCCCATCTTGAGGGGGAGTGTTGGTGTATTATTGTAATTGGTGTAAATGTAAGGGACCAATGTGCAAAGTTGAATATAAAGAGAAGAGAGGGCTGTGGGGGAGGGTTGACCCAGCCAAAAATTTCCCCAAATCGCAACACTTGCTATGTGAATGGTGGTCAGGTGACTTGCTGATAAATGTTTACCTTACTACGTGAAGCCAAGTCACCAAATTCCTTCGTAAGGCCAGGATTCCATGATGTTTGTTCACGTATCGTATTAAACTTTACAAAACTTGCTGGTTGATATGTAGTTCGTGGTGAATGAGCTGAAAAAAGAAACGTGTACAACAGCGGATTGTGCACGCGTGCAAAATGTTGGGCAGCAGGTGCACGCCTGCAATCAGACAGTCCAGCAACAGATGCAGGGGAGGAGGAACACTGCCCCGCGGGGGAGAGGGATTTAAAAAGCGTAAAAGTCCATTTTACTACCCTCACCTATTTACTTTGTCCATCTAACACCCTCAGCAAAATTTAGGCTCAATTTACTATCCGAACTATTTGATTTGGTCTAATCTACCCCCTAATGAGATTTATCTTTTTTGTTTCTTCACATACAAGTTGAGTTTTTCAGTCAAATTTTGTGAGGAGAGAGACAACATGATGCCTTGTGTTAGAAAATTTTATTGAGTTTTTTTCATGGTTATTTTCACAGATTAGAAATATTTAATACGTAATTTATGCTAAGGATACAAAATTGTATCCAAATATATCATGATAAATTCGAAATATATTTTTCTAATATAGGTCCTCATGTTATAAGTCATCTCGCTAAATTTGAACTTAAAATTCCACCTGTGTAGGGAGAAACATAAAAGACAAATCTTATTAAGGGGTAGATTGAACCAACTAAAATAGTTTGTGGGAGTAAAATGAGCCTAACAAAAGTTCAAGGGGTTAAATGGACAAAGTAAATAGGTGAGGATAGTAAAATGGACTTTTTCCATTTAAAAAGTACAGAAAAAAAATCCCCGCGGGATGATTCTGTCCCTGGGCTAACCAGCAAATGGCAAGCGACCACAATACCATGCTCTTCGCCATGCTCTTCGGCGATTACAAACACCGACCAGGCCATCACCTACACGCCGCAGATCCTCAGCACCATCGCCAACCGAATCGGGCCATCGGGGTACCTACATTCCTACAGATACGAGAGCACACGGAATTGAAATCCCGGTCCGAGCAGCAACCAGCATTCCAAATACTGAGGGCACGTACAACGGCTCGTAGATTGCCGTAGACATGCATGACAATTTTGCAGGAAACCCCCCAGCAGCCCGTGGCGACGGCCGCGTCGGCGTCTCGTTCGTCTACTGCATCGGCGCGTGGTCCGATACGGGGCGACGAGTCTGACGTGCGTTGTACTGACCGACTTGTGCATGTCGACGACGGCATGGATCTTATGCTCCGACATAGCTTGATTGCGGAGGCTGCACGAGATCCTCAGAGGCGGCGCGGCCCCGAGCTCCTCCAGGCCTGCGGGAGGCCGTATAGCTCCACCTCGGCGGCGTTGCGGACGGCGGAGGCGGCATGGTTGCCGGAACGCGGCCGCCTGCGCGGTTCGGCGCGGCCGCTGGAGCAGAGCAGCGATGGGGCTGCACGGCCTCGAGCGCGGGACGACACGGTCGCCGGTGAGTTGGAGCTGGGGTAGGGTGTCATGGTTGCCGGCGAAGAGCGGGAGGGGGCGGGAGTCCACCTGCACGGTTCGGCGCGGCTGCTGGCGAGGAGCGGCGATGGGGCGGCGTGGCCACGGGGCGGGATGGCGCTGCTGCATGTGAGGAGGAGCCGGGCGGGGCGGCGCGGTTGCCGGCAAGGAACGGGGCGCCGGCTGACGCGCATGTGCGAGCTCGATGGAGAAGAAGATAAGGCATACATGTGCGAGTCGATGGAGAAGAAGATAAGACACCAAATAAAAAAAGTTCATAGACAATGACATGCGGGACCCATTTGAATGTACTGTAAATTTTTAAGTATGCAACAAAATAGCAACAAAGATCACGCCTTAACCCAAAGTTGTCCCTCCTGAAGAACCGTATGGACCATTTGGCTCTCGCTCAAGCCAGGCACGGAGTCGAACGTACGACGGTTACGTTCCTTCCATAGGCACCAAGATATGAGCATGAAGGTGGAATCGATGCCCTTCTGCTTGTGTGTGCCGAGCCCTGATCGCAGCTTGATCCACCAGTCCAACATGCCTTCCGATGATGGCAACAGAAACTGTTGCAAGCCAAGCACTTGCAGAACCGAAAGCCAAATCCGCCTTGTGTAGCAGCACTCGGTGAAGAGATGATCAACAGTCTCTTGTACCTGATTACACAGCACACATGCTGTCCATGCTTGAAGACCATGTGTTCGCATTCAAAATTGGCAGTTGCCTATCAGGCTGAGGGCAACCGGTCAGACCGGTTCTAGAAAGTGGTCAGACCGGTTTTACTGTAGCCGATCTGGCAACGGCCAAACCGGTCTGACCGGTTTCCCTATCCGGTCTGACCGGTTTCTCCCGTGTTGGAGTAGGTTTAGGGCTTTAGAGTTTTATCCCGTATTGTAAACCGACCTAAAGGGGTACGACTTCCCCACCCTATAAATATAAAGGGTCATGGCCGATTGAGAGATATCCCCAATCGAATCTATCAAATCTATCTTTTATCGTTTTGTCTTTACTTTTATCTTTCTATGTTCCGCATTACTTTTATCTCCAAACCCTAGCTCTTCCAACCCTACCATGCTGTTCTTCCTTCGTCTCTATGTCGATTGAAGGCGTTCTAGGTGGCCTGCCGATCCTAGAACAACCCAAGGCGCGCCTGTCCTGACGGGGTCCCTCCCGGACGGGCGTTCGTTGGTCTCTCGCCGGGCACCGCCGGCGAAACCGGTCTGACCGGTTATCAAAACCGGTCTGACCACTTTGCGCGGAAGGGCAGCAAGGAGCTACTCCGCGTGCTTGTTGTTGGCGCGGTTTCGCGTCAACATATTTTGGCGACTCCGCTGGGGAAGAAGTCTCTGGTTATCATGGCTGATTTATCAAGTGATACGACATCGTTTGAAGAACTACTTGAGGAATATCAGCAAGAACATGACAGAGCAGTTCAAAGTTTATTCTTGTCTTGCTACCGTAAGACAAGACAAGGAGTCATCAAGATTAAAGAGTGTCAGCCACCATCGAACATCGCCGTATTAAAGGAGATACAATCTTCCGGTACTATATCTACCCATCTATCTGCCTATGTTAAATTTTTGATTACTCAAGAGGATAAGGTAGATTCAATTCCTGTTAATCAAGAGTTGGCTATTGAAAAGCCGACTAATGATATTATTGATCCTTGCAACTTGCCAAATTGTGATGTTGTTGGTCAAGAAACAAATCGGCCGTCTCTAGCCGAAATTGTTGATCCAAAATCCCCTAGCCAGAGCATAGAGGCTACATCTAGCACTTCAACGCTCGGGGGGCAACAGAACAAAGGCAAAGGTGATGGTTGCAACACAACCAGTCTGGCCGGTGCCCAGACCGGTCTGACCGGTTCTCAAACCGGTCTGACCGCTTCACCTAGGGCTTCAAAAAATAAATCAAAACCAAAGATGGTTAAGCCAAAGAAGCCCGAGATTGGTGTTTGGAAAACCATTGAATCCAAAGGCCGTCATAAGCATCAAAGAGAAAAGCCGAAGTGTAACAAAAAACTTCCGGCTAAGTCTCAAAGACAAAAGATTGTCAATGATGCTAGTCGGTCTAAAAATTCCAAACAATCAAAATCTTCTCCTAGAGAGAAGTTCCATAATCGGGATCGACAATGGAATAATTCTCACAAATCAATGCCGTTTCCACCGTATGGATCACCTACACCGATGCCATGGGAGTCTTGTTTTAATATGACTTATTCTTATTCTCCTTGGTATTATAATTCATATATGCCGTCTCTTTCTAGATATTTATGTTCAGATTATATTACTTATAGGGAGCCGGTAATTAATAAGCCATCACCTATGCATAATGACTGTTTTGATCAAAAGAATTAGTCCACACAGAAAAATAAGCGTAAGGTGATTAAACAAGTCTATCGTGTCAAAAAAGATGGAAGAGTGAATAAAAATCCAGATTTGACACTAGACATAGAAAAGCCGTGTATTGGAAAATCATCGGTTAGTTCTGTTGATCAAATTGTCCCCAATAATAAGCATATCACAAATATTATAGCTGAGCAACAATCATGTTTGGCTGGGGGGCAATATGATCTTAGTGTGACTGGTTCTGAAGGAACCGGTCTAACAGGTTCTAAAAACCGGTCTGACCGGTTTGACAAAAAAATTGATAAATCTGCAAGTGTCACTTCAAAGAGCAAGGTGATGAAGAAGAAGCCAAGCTTTGCTGAATTGTTACATAAATATCAGAAGATAGCCGAGTAAAAGCAAAGTAATCGGTTAGAAGATCAAAGTTGGAATTTTTCATCACCGAAAGCAAAGAAGCATCAACGGTCATCTCATTATTCTTCAACATTTATTCCGTCGACGCATGTGCCATGGAATACGTATCCAAGTATACCTAATTACAATTCATGGTTTTGGTATAATCCTTGGTCTTCTTTTTACAATTATCAATATTATGCTTCTGATGTACCAAGGAACTACGATTGGTTGTCATGGCCATATCAAGATTTCAATTATTAGATGACCTGATCATTGAAGATTATTTTCTGGCACGCAAGCTTTGCCAGAAAATAGGGGGGCATATGTTCGCACCCAAAATTGGCAGTTGCCTATCAGGCTGAGGGCAACCGGTCAGACCGGTTCTAGGAAGCGGTCAGACCGGTTTTACTGTAGCCGATCTGGCAACGGCCAAACATGTCTGACCGGTTTCCCTATCCGGTCTGACCGGTTTCTCCCGTGTTGGAGTAGGTTTAGGGCTTTAGAGTTTTATCCCGTATTATAAACCGACCTAAAGGGGTACGACTTCCCCACCCTATAAATATAAAGGGTCATGGCCGATTGAGAGATATCCCCAATCGAATCTATCAAATCTATCTTTTATCGTTTTGTCTTTACTTTTATCTTTCTATGTTCCGCATTACTTTTATCTCCAAACCCTAGCTCTTCCAACCCTACCATGCTGTTCTTCCTTCGTCTCTATGTCGATTGAAGGCGTTCTAGGTGACCTGCCGATCCTAGAACAACCCAAGGCGCGCCTGTCCTGACGGGGTCCCTCCCGGACGGGCGTTCGTTGGTCTCTCGCCGGGCACCGCCGGCGAAACCGTTCTGACCGGTTATCAAAACCGGTCTGACCGCTTTGCGCGGAAGGGCAGCAAGGAGCTACTCCGCGTGCTTGTTGTTGGCGCGGTTTCGTGTCAAGACCATGTCGGTGGCAACGGTCGGCAGTCCAAATGCGGCGATGAGCTGCGAGCCAGGTGAAGAACTTAACCTTCAGTGGTGCCCACGCCCTCCAGATCGGCCTTGCCCCAGCAAAACGCGTAGATCCTTCGAAGAACATCCTGTACGCAGAGCGCGCTGAGTATGTTGCACTTGGGCACCACCTCCAAGCAATGCTGTCTTCGATCTCGGGGCTCAACTGGACTTCGGACATCACGGGCCACAGCCTGAGATATTGCTCAAGTGCAGGGACGGTCAAGACGCCGACGATGTCGTCAATCCACCGTCTGTTCAGGAGGCCCTCCCGCACCGTTCTGCCCTTCTGCGTTCGTGGCCTGACGAGGGTGCAGAGGTCCGGTGCCAGCAGGCAGGGAGAGTTACAGCCCAACCACTGGTCAGTCCAGAAAAGCGTCAGGTTCCCGTCGCCTAGAGTTATCTTCATCGAGGCCTGGAACATGTCCTGAACTGCACGTCCGTTGCCAACTCGAGGTCTCGCCACGGCCTGTTGCCGTCAATACGCCGCAGCCATAACCAGCGCAGCCGTGATGAGTAGGCGGCAAGCCGAAGATCCGGGATCCCCAGACCGCCGAACTCCTGGGGTCTGCAGACCGCTGGCCATGCCAACAGACACTGTCCACCCAAGGCCTTCTCCTTTCCCGACCATAAAAAACCTCTTCTTCGCTTATCGATTTCCTTGAACACCCAGTCAGGAACTTTGAGCGAGATAATGGAGTGGATGCAGCGACCTGACATCACCGACTTGACGTAGGTGAGCCTCCATGCTTTGTTCATCAGTGAGGCCTTCCAGGTGGGCAGACATGCTCCCACCTTGTCCACCAGGGGCTGGAAGTCAGCCTTCGTCAGTCTACGGGTGGATAACGGCAACCCCAGGTAGGTGACTGGGAAATTCTTGATCTGTGCTGGGAAAATCTCCCTAGCAAGCTGCGCCTCCCCATCAGAGCAGGCAATTGGTGCTATCACCGATTTTTGCAGATTAGTATGTAAGCCTGAGCATGCACCGAAGAAATCCATGATGCCTGCAGTGGTGACGAGATCCCGCACTCTTGGCGCCACGAACAGCACCACATCGTCGGCGTAGAGCGAGCACTGGTGATGAATGCCAGCGAACGCCGGTGGTGTCAACACCCCTCGAGCTGCTGCCTGCTGAAACAGCCAGTTGAGCACTTCCATCAGCAGGATGAAGAGCATGGGTGAGAGCGGGTCACCCTGGCGAAGACCCCGGGCATTGTGAATTAGTTTCCCTGGTTGCCCGTTGAGGAGGACTCTCGTGGACGCGGTCGAGATCATCAGCGAAATCCAGTCTCGACAACGTCTGCCGAAGCCAAACGCCTCGAGTACCTGCAGGAGGAAGGGCCATTCGGCCGTGTCGAATGCCTTTGAAATGTCGAGCTTCACCAGCAGGGAGGCCTTCTTTCTTCTGTGTAGTGTCTTGGTGACCAGCTCTACAAACTTGAAATTATCGTGAATGGAACGCTTCCTGATGAATGCGCTCTGGTTAACATCGACGAGGCGCTCAAGATCACCGGAGAGCCGATTGGCGAGGAGTTTGGCCCCCAATTTCGCAAAGCTGTGTATGAGGCTGATTGGCCTATAATTGTCTAGTCCCTTAGGCTCTGACCCTTTTGGTATGAGGGTTAACAACGCACCGTTGAGCTTGTGTAGCTGCCCGCGGTTAGTTCTGTAGATGGCGGTGAAAGCGGCCACAATGTCGGACTTGATCACCTCCCATGCCGACCTATAAAATTCGGCGGTGAAACCATCGGGGCCCGGCGCCTTCTCCTTTGGTAATGACCGGATCGTGCTCCAGATCTCTTCCTCAGAGAAGGGGCGCTCTAATTGCTCTAGCTGGCTCGGTTGCACACCAAGCGCATTCAGGTCCATGGCAGCCGTCTGCAGGCAAGCAGTGCCCAAGATCGACTCGAAGTGGTCGAATAACAGTTGTTCTTTCTCCGCGTGCGTGAAGGCAACTGAGCCACCACTCTCGAGCCTAGAGATGTGCTTCCTCCGTGCGCGGTGGCTGCATTGTGAGTGAAATAACTTCGTGTTCGCGTCCCCGTCCCGGAGGTAAGTAATTATGGAACGCATCCTCGCCATGGTCCTTTCCAAGGAGGCGAGACCCAAGCACTTGAACTTGAGTTCGCGCCCTGCGTTCCTGAGCCCGGTCAAGCTGCAAGATGATCGCCTTGGCCATGAGCAGCTGTTCTTTAATGTGGCCGATGGACCGCTGGCTCCAGCTCTAAAGTTCACGGGCAGTGTTCCGTAGAAGGCAGTCCAGGCGGCCAAATGGGTTAGTGCAGGCACTGGTGCATCGCCAGCCATCCCGCACAGCTTGCAGATACCCCAGCAGCTTGATCCAAAAGTTCTCAAAATGGAACCTCCTCTTCGGATTGAATTCAGCGTTGGTCGCTAGGTGCAGCGGACAATGATCCGACATATCCGAGGATAGCGCTTGGAGAAGGGAATAAGGGTGCAGGGAGTCCCAGTCCACAGAAACCAGCACGCGGTCGAGTTACTCCAAGTGTAACGCCGGCCGTGGAGGTACATGTGTCCTTCAGCTCCAGGTCGCTGACAAAGCGACGGAAGCGCCCCATGTTTCGCCTGTTAATGTTGGTGTTATTCTTGTCCGCCGCCTCCAAGATGAGGTTGAAATCCCCGGCGATCATCCAGGGGTAGGCGATCGTGTTCCGAACCACACGGAGCTCGTCCAGAAATGCTATCTTATCATCATCTGCTTGTGGCACGTAGACTCCGGTGAGAAACCATTGTTGCTCCTGGTCTGCAACCTGGATCATCACCGGAATCGAAAAAATGCCGGTGTGCACGACGTCTCTGGGGCACGGCAGGCAATCAACACACCACCACAGGTGCCAGCCGACGGCAAATACGCGAAGCTCGAGAACCGCGTTCCGAGCATTTCGTTAATTAAGTAAGGCGAGAATACAATCAGCTTGGACTCTTGAATGCAAACTGTGGACGCGTTGCACGACGCTACAACGTCACGAAGGTTATTCAGGTCCGCGTCCGAGAGGGCTCGCGCAGCGGGGAAGATGTCCCGGATGGCCTCGAAGCGAGAGACGTCGAGTGGTCCATGGAAGATTTCTTCCACCTCAGGTTCCTCAGCGGTGTTAGGTACGTCGTAGGACGAGCGCTTCACCCTTTTTGGACGGCCGGACGGTGGAGTTGAACGCCTGGCGTGCAAGACGGCCGCTGCGGCGCAGGGCTGGTGTCGTCGTCCTGGGAGGCTTGCCAGCGG